>JAQSEB010000114.1:1239327-2478654 GCA_030063045.1 Pratylenchus scribneri | reverse complement strand
CAAGGAAATTCGGTGTATCATTCTCCCACCCCAATGGGGAACACATCAAATTGTTCATCTTCCAAATCAATTGCCGCAACATGAATTCCTGAAAGATTTGGAGCCACTTGGATGGTAATTTATTATGATCAATTTTTAAATTATAATATTTTTAATTTTAGGATGCACACCCAACCCAATGAACTTCCACAACTGTCACCACAGGATGTGACAATGCATTCAAAAATAATCCACCAAAATCAATGGGACGGTGAGAAGAGTGTGATCATCACTTGCAGCTTTACACCCGGTTCCGTTTCGCTCACCTCCTATCGACTCACTCCAAGTGGCTATGAATGGGGTCGAAACAACACGGACAAAGGCAACAATCCAAAGGGCTACCTGCCTTCGCATTATGAGAAAGTTCAAATGCTTCTTTCGGATCGGTTCCTTGGCTATTTCATGGTCCCATCTTCGGGCGTTTGGAACTATAATTTCATGGGTAATTTTCAAAAATAACACAATTAAATTTATTTAATTTTAATTAAGGTGTCCGACATGATGCAAATATGCAATATGATGTTTGTTTGGCAGTACCAAAGGAATTCTACCATGAAGATCATCGACCACTGCATTTCCACAATTTCAATGTGCTCGAAGACCCGCTGGGAGTGGCAACCGCCGACCGAGAAGATATATTCATGGCATCATAAACAAAGATGAATGATGATTGTGATTGATGGATGAATCCATATTGGAATATTTATTATTTTTGCATTGAATCAATTTAATTTAATCTAAATCTCCTCCTACATCCCCTTCTATCATCAATTTATTTGTTTTTGAGACTAATCACACATTGTTAGAATTAGTTGGCGACTCTTTTTTGTATTGTTGGATGTAAATCAACCAATTATTTTCGGAATAAATTTTTTTTCTAATCATAAATTGAGAATGAACATATTTTTAATTATTTAAAATATTTTAAATATTGGAAGTAATTAATGATTTGTTATAATTTTGTTTTCCAAAAATGCAACCACAGCCAAAGAAGAAAACTCAGGTTTTATTAAAAAGACATCAAAAATATAATTAATTTATTCATTTGCAGATTTCTTTTCTGATTCGAAACAACCCGGTTGAATCAAGACATCGAGGATTTGTCAATGCCCTTCAATATGATGCCGCTTCCCGAATTTTATATTCAGCCGGATCGGATTCGGTCATTCGCCAATGGGACATTGGACATCACAAACAACAAGGCCAAAGTGATTTATTCCTTCGCGCTTTGGAACATCATTCCGATTGGGTGAATGATATTGTGCTTTGCAGTGAAGGGACCAGATGTTAGTTTTTTTTTTGTCAAAAATAAATTTAAAATTAATTTAATTAAATTTTAAGTAATTTCTTCCTCATCCGACACGACGGTGAAAGTGTGGGATGCCAAAAAAGGGACGTGCCAATCCACGCTGAAAACCCACAAGGATTGCGTTCGTTGCTTGGCCTATGCCCGTGAACCGGTGGAATTGGTGGCCAGTGCCGGATTGGATAAATCCATTTACCTCTGGGATGTGAACACACTGACCAAAGTGACCGCCACAAACAACACAGTGACAAGTGATTTTTCCATTTTTAGCAATTATTTATTGTTTTTATTTAGCTTCTTCATTGCGTGGCACAAAAAACAGCATTTATTCGCTGGCAATGAATGAATGTGGAAGGTTGGTAAAAATATTATTCTTCAATTTATTAATTATTTTAGCATAATAATTGCTGGATCGACGGAAAATGTCCTTCGAATTTGGGACCCTCGATCGTGCCAGAAAATTGCAAAATTGCGTGGTCATCAAGAGAATATTAGAGCAATTGCGGTGAATAGAGATGGCACATTGGTGAGTCTTTCCCATTAATTTATTATTATTTTCGATTACTTTAGTGTATTTCTGGCAGCAGTGATGGCACAATTCGCCTTTGGAGTATTGGCCAACAAAGATGCATTGGAACAATTCGGTTGGTATTTTTTGAATAGGCACTATTAATTTTCTCCAAATTAATTTAGTTGCCATTCCGAAAGTGTTTGGGCATTGCAAACTGATCCAAATTTTTCGATGATTTATTCGGGCGGCCGCGATCAAAAAATATTCCGAACGCCGATGCGAAATTTGACCCATTCCGAATTGTTGATTGTGGAACAAAAACCAGTACAGAAGGTGAAAATAATTTTATTTTAAAAATTGAAAAAATAATTTAGTTAATGTTAATCGAAGAAAGCAATCAAAAATATTTGTGGGCTGCAACTTGGGATTCATCCATTCGAAGGTGGCCAGTGCCTGCTGATTTTCAACCAACAACAACAAATTTTGTTGAAATTGAACAACCACCTCGAGTGCAAAGACCGGATTTGACAATACGAGGTTTCTTTTTAAAAAGAGCATAACAAATTTTGTTTTCCGGAAATAATTTTGTTTTGCCTGTTCTAATTTTTTGTGTTTTGCCTGTTCTGATTTTGTGTTTTGTCTGTTCTGATTATTTGTATTTTGCCTGTTCTGATTATTTGTATTTTGCCTGTTCTGATTTTTTGTGTTTTCCGGAAAGAATTCTGATTTTTTGTGTTTTCCGGAAAGAATTCTGATTTTTTGTGTTTTCCGGAAAGAATTCTGATTTTGTGTTTTCCGGAAAGAATTCTGATTTTTTGTGTTTCCCGGAAAGATTTCTGATTTTTTGTGTTTTCCGGAAAGATTTCTGATTTTTTGTGTTTCCCGGAAAGATTTCTGATTTTTTGTGTTTTCCGGAAAGATTTCTGATTTTTTGTGTTTTCCGGAAAGATTTCTGATTTTATGTGTTTTCCGGAAAGAATTCTGATTTTTTGTGATTTCCGGAAAGAATTCTGATTTTTTGTGTTTTGCCCGTTCTGATTTTTTGCATTTTCCGGAAAAAATTCTAATTTTCATTAATAATTAAATAATTTAAGGAGCACCGAGCATCCGAAAATATGCCGTTTTGAATGATCGACGCCAAATTGTGAGCAAAGACAGCGACGGCAATTTGGAGTTGTGGGATGTGCTGCAAGCGAAGAAAGTGAAGAATTTACCAGAAGGGACGAAAATCGAAGATGTGGTCAAAGAAAATGTTCGAAAATTGTGGATTCCCAGTTGGTTTAGTGTTGAGACAAAATGCGGGGTTAGCCAACGCATTTTTTACCAATTTAATTTAAAAATACAATCAAGGTTCTGGAAATTGCTTTGGACGAGTCCGATGTTTTTTCCGCCTGGGTATCGGCCCGAGATGCCGGCGGATTTGCGGACAAACCGAATGATGCAAAAGTTAATTTTGGTGGATTATTGTTGCGCAGTTTGTTCGAACGATGGCCGGAGGCATATCAGGGAAATGACGAGGAATCATCACCGCTTCAAGGATTTTACTCACTTCCACCACACACTCCCATCCTAATCCGGTATTAAATACAATTGATTAAATTATTTTATTTATTTGATTAATTAAGGCAATGCAACGAAGATTTGGTGCGTCCGCTATTTCGCACAACCGTCCGAGACACTGCCTCCCCGACGGATTCAGCAATGCTTATGGATGTTTTACCGCAATGGGTCCTACAAGTAGGGAAACAAACACCAATTTAAATTAATTGATATTTTTAAAGGTCGTTCAGTCAAACTTCTTCCCGAAATTCAACAAAATTCCATTTTTCCTCCAACCGCATCAATCATTCACACCAAAATTCCAAGTCAAAAAGTAAGCACCACAAATTTTTCTTTCTCTAAAACATCAAATTTTCAGGGACCGATTACACGCCACTGAAATGTTACAATGCCGGAAAGTGATGGAGCATGTTTGGGAGAAAATCCTCTATCCGCCCGAAACATCGGAAAATTCGGGTGGCGTTGGAGGACCGCCCAGTGCTTGTTTGCCCGCGCAATTACCACCAAACATTGAGGAGAAGATTGAGCTGTTTTGCAATGATCAAAAATTGGATCCGGAAATGGATTTGCGAACAATAAAGCATCTCATTTGGAAGCAGGTAAACAGAGAATGGAAAAATCATTGAAATTAAAATAAATTTATTTTTGAAGGGCGGTGATCTTCTCATTTTGTTTCGTCCATTGAAATAGCTGAAAATGAGTGAAGAAAGAAGAAAATTAATTTTATTTTATGTTGTATTATTATATTTTATTATTATATTTTATTGTATGTATAATTGTTTTATTTATATTTTGTGATACTCATTCCCATTTCCGATTATTTTTTATCAATTTTTATTTGATAAAATAGAACCAAACTATGACATTTCATTTAAAATATTTTAATCCTTCAAAAAGGTTAAATGCCATTTTATATTTTCATTTCAATTCATTCATATAATTTAATTTAATAATAGTAGTTTTTAGTAAAAAATGAACAGTTCAAATTCTATCCTTCCCTTGCATTATGTTTTTCGGGTTGCTAACCGCGAAGCCTCCTATAAATTCTACACGGAAGTCCTCGGAATGAAGGTTAAATGTGTAAAAATTTTTAAATAAAATGTTTTTAAAGGTGCTACGACATGAAGAATTCAAGGAGGGATGCAAGGCAACTTGCAATGGTCCATACGATAATATGTGGAGTAAAACAATGATGGGCTATGGGAGCGAGGATGAACATTTTGTCCTGGAGCTGACCTACAATTACACGGTTCATTCCTATGAACTTGGCAATGATTTCAATGTTTGTTTTTGTGTTTTAAATTCACACTAATTAATTTTTAAGGGAATACATATTGATTCCGATGATGTGTTGAAGAGAGTGAAGGCCACCGACCCTTTTGTAACACATGAGGATGGAACATTGGAAGTGTGGGACCCAGATGGGCATTCATTCTTTGTCAGAGGCGGAACAACAAATCATCCGGTGAAGAAAATCACATTAAACACAGTGGATTTGTGCAAAACTAAAGGTTTAATAATTATAATCGGAAATTTAATTTTAATTTTATTTTTTTTCAGAATATTGGTCACGGTTTGGAGTGAATTTGACAGAAGCCGATGAGGAAAAATGCGTTTATACATTCGGCGAAGAACAGGTTTGGATTTTCGAATTGAAAAGATTAATTAAATGCAAATAATATTTAAGTTCAAATTGGAGTTTCGTGCTTTGCCCGATGACATTGAATTGGAGCGAAAAACCGCCTTTGGAAGAATTGCTTTCGCGACAAGGACCGAAAATCTCAAATTGATTGAGAATATTATCAAAGACATTGATGAACACTACATTCAGCAGCCACTCGTTTCACTTGAGACACCGGGCAAAGCAACAGTAAATTTTAAATTTAAATTATTATTAAAAAATAAATTCAGGTAAATGTGGTCATTTTGCGGGACACAAATGAGCATGAAATTTGCTTTGTTGGCGATGAGGCATTCCGTGAATTATCAAAAATTGATCCGAATGGTGATGAAGCCATAAAGGAGGCGATTAAGAAGGATGATAGCCATAATTGGATTCAATAAACAGAACATATTGTGATTTTAATTCCATTCTCAAATTAATTTATATTTTTTTTCTTGTCTGCCCTTTTTTCGTTTCTTGCCTAATCTTTTGAATAAAAGTATTTTTTTATTTACTTAGGTTTTCCAATTTTCATTTTAAAGGATAAGATTCAACAAAAAAAACATTTGCCCTAGCGTGGAATCGAACCGCTGACCAAAAAATTGAAACTGGATCCTTAACCAATTGCGCTAAAGGGGTATTGTAAGTATGCATCCTAATATACTAAACGACATTTTCTGTTAGTTAGTTAGTAAACAAAAATTATTATTTAAATTTAAGTTTTTGGCGTTATGTATTATTAAATAAAATATATAAAAATAAATGATATAGTTAAGGAATAAAGAAAAAGAGTTTTTAGACATATGAATAAAGAAATAAAGTAAATTAAAAATAAATTTTACCAGTAATGAATTAAAGAAAAGAGTTGAAATTTGGAATGAGTTGAAAAAGTTTATATATATTGAGTGAAGAAGAATTACAATGCTATTAAAATTATTTAATTACTAATATAAGTATTTATTAGAGTGAAGAAGAATTACAATGCTATTAAAATTATTTAATTACTAATATAAGTATTTATTAGACAAATGGGAACGGCTGGGAGCCCCGCAACGGCGACCTGGCGCTCTCTTAAAACTTTTCATTCTAATTTGGATAAGAATCGTAAAGGAAAGCCGGGAATGAGTTAAAAAAGATAATAATGAATAAAAATTATCGGGAGTTTATATTATAATTTGTCATAAATGGCGGGAATGAAAGCAATATTAAGAAAGATATGTTTTGAATGAAAAGCCAGGAATGAGTTTAGAAATCAAAGGCAAAGCACGGAAAAGTCGAGAATGGTATAAATGACCGAGAATAGTCGAAAAAAATGAAAAATATAAAGATTTGTCGATAATATGCCGGGAATTGTAAAGAATAAGAAAAAAGTCGGGAATAGTCTAAAATGAAGGTTAAAAAGCTGGGGTCAAGAATAAAAGAAAAAAGCCGGGAATAGTCTAAAATGGAGGGTAAAAAGTCGAGAATGGTCGAGGATGAAGGGTAAAAGTGGGGAATGTCGAGAATGAAGGCTAAAAAGCCGTGAATGGTCGAGAATGAAGGCTAAAAGCCGGGAAAGATCGAGAATGAAGGCTTAAAACCTGGGAATGTTCGAGAATGAAGGGTAAAAAGCTGGGATTGGACAAAAATGGAAGTTAGAGCTGAGAATAGTGAGAATGGATGGTATAAAATCGAGAATGGAACGTATAAAGTCGAGAATAACCGAGAATGGTGGAATAAACCCGAGAATAGTCGAGTATAGATGGTATAAAATCGAGAATGGAAGGTATAAAGTCAAGAATAGCCGAGAATAGTCGAGAATGGATGGAATAAAGTCGATAATGCAACGTATAAAGTCGAGAATAGCCGAGAATGGATGGAATAAAGCCGAGAATTATCTGGAATCGATGGAAAAAAGCCGAGAATAGTCGAGAATGGATTATAAAGTCGAGAATAGCCGAGAATGGATGGAATAAAGCTGAGAATAGTCGGAAATGAAAGGTAAAAAGTAGGGAATAGTTGAGAATGATCGGTAGAAAGCTGGGAATGATCGAGAGTGAACGATAAAAAGCCGAGAATAGTCGAGAATGAAATGTAAAAAGCCGGGAATAGTCGAGAATGGAATGTAAAAACCAGGAATAGTCGAGAATGAAATGTAAAAAGCCAGGAATAGTCGAGAATGAAATGTAAAAAGCCGAGAATAGTCGAGAATGGAATGTAAAAACCAGGAATAGTCGAGAATGAAATGTAAAAAGCCAGGAATAGTCGAGAATGAAATGTAAAAAGCCAGGAATAGTCGAGAATGAAATGTAAAAAGCCAGGAATAGTCGAGAATGAAATGTAAAAAGCCAAGAATAGTCGAGAATGGAATGTAAAAACCAGGAATAGTCGAGAATGAAATGTAAAAAGCCAGGAATAGTCGAGAATGAAATGTAAAAAGCCGAGAATTGTCGAGAATGGAATGTAAAAACCAGGAATAGTCGAGAATGAAATGTAAAAAGCCAGGAATAGTCGAGAATGAAATGTAAAAAGCCGAGAATAGTCGAGAATGGAATGTAAAAACCAGGAATAGTCGAGAATGAAATGTAAAAAGCCAGGAATAGTCGAGAATGAAATGTAAAAAGCCAGGAATAGTCGAGAATGAAATGTAAAAAGCCAGGAATAGTCGAGAATGAAATGTAAAAAGCCAGGAATAGTCGAGAATGAAATGTAAAAAGCCGAGAAAAGTCGAGAATGGAATGTAAAAACAGGGTTCCGATTCGTACTTATTTTATAAGATTTGTACTTACATTTCGACTCCCGTACTTATGAAAATGAAAATGTACTTATTTTATAAGAATGTACTTATAAATCCACATTCCTTACTTATGTACTTATAAATGGAAATTATTTCTAAAATTTCAAAAAAAACAAAAAATTTTTAAAGAAATTGGTCTAATTTTCCAAATTTTTTCGCTGCGCGGCCATTTTGGACCAAATTTTTTCGCTGCGCGGCCATTTTGGACCAAATTTTTTTTATAAAATCTTGATGGAAAATTTGGACCAAATTTTTGTTATAAAATGTTGATGGAAAACAAGAAACATTTGGGTGAAAAATAAAAGAATTTGGAGAAAAATAAATTGATTTTTTTATTGAAAAACGATGAATTTTAATTGTACTTATAAATGAATAAAAATTCCCCTTATGTACTTATAAATTGGCTTTTTTGTACTTAGAATTTGCTTTTTACCGATCGGAACCCTGTATAAAAAGCCAGGAATAGTCGAGAATGAAATGTAAAAAGCCGGGAAAAGTCGAGAATGGAATGTAAAAAGCCAGTAATAATCCAGAATGATAGATAAACAAAACAGATGATAGATAATAAGGATGAATGAATTTAGTGAGAAATATGAATGGGGAAAATGAAAGAGTGTGTGATAAGGTATATGAAAAAAAGTTTTGAGTGATATGAAAAAGATGAAGAGAGGATATGATCAAGGGAGTATGTAAGAAAGTGTAAAATTAGCTAGATAAATTGATGCCATACACAGCGTGTTTCAATCTTCAATTAGGACTATTATTATTGCAATCTTCTATTTTAATTCAAAGGGAATGTTTAAATATTTTACAAATTTTCTTTCTAATGTCGTTTACAAGCGCTCGGGAGCCGCGAAGCGGCGACCGAGCGCTTGTATTTAATTATTTGATATAACTAACACAATCTATTGTCATTTCTTACAATCTCTGTACCTCCAAATTTAGCATTCTCTCATCTGACATTTTGTCCAAATTAAAACAGAATGCCATAAAATGAAAATTCAAAAATATATGAATGCCCCTTCGCATTCTCTCATTATGAATTCAGAAAGAGAAAATCTTTCCAATCAATTTTTGATTTTTCATTAACCAATTTACTGCTTCCGGCTCTTCACATCATACAATTGAATTACTGTTGGATTAGATCCATTCCATCTTGATACAAATTTATTCAATAGACGAGTCAACATGAGAGGAAAAACAAAAAAAAATAAAATAAACAAAAGTCAAAAGCACGAAATTTTCACATTAATTTTAAATAAAGAATTATTTGTCACATCCATCCTTCTTCATTCTTCAATCATCCTTTTTATCCAGCTGGCAAATTGGATTGTTGTACACCATCTCCAAATTGATTTTGTGGCCGAATAATTCCCTAATATTCGTCAGCCCATATCGAATCATTGTTGGCCTATAAAGCTCAAATATTTTTCCAAAATTTCCAAATTCAAAACCTCTCCAAAGAAAGTCCAAAACCGGCAACCGCAACATCCTCGGGCAAACCCATCGGGAGGAGCATTTCCGGCCGGAACATTCCCGAATTGCCAATTTCCACCCATTTCTTCAGTCCATCATGATAGGCGAATATTTCCATCGACGGTTCCGTATATGGATTGTAGGTTGGCTTGAAGCGAAGATTGTTGATTCCTTTGAAAATAATTCAATTAAATGGATTTATTTTGGGTGAGATTACCGCATTTCCTGAAGAATTCAGTGAACAGTCCAATCACATGGGCCAACGACAAATTCCTTTCGGCCACAACCCCCTCGACTTGATGGAATTCGGCCAAATGTGTGGCATCCAGCGTTTCATTGCGGAAAACTCGATCAATGCTGAACATTTTGGCCGGTTTGAAACCCTAAAAATGTGAATTATATTCAAAAATGGAAAATTTTGGCACACATTTTGTGCAAGCAAATAAAGTTGACGGGCAGAAACGGCGGTTGTGTGCGTTCGAAGCAAATTCTTTTGGGCCTCCTCCAATTTCCAATCATATTGATAACTAAAAAGACAAATTATTTCATTTTTTTGGCTATTTTTGACTGACCCTCTTGAGCCAAATCCACCATCGGAATGAACTTTTCGGACGCGTTCTAAATATTCGCCCGGAAATTCAGTTGAAATTGCCGGCTCTAAAAATGTGCTAAATTCGACATTTAATTTTAATTTTGGACCAAACCTGAGAGGAAGAAAGTGTCATGTGAATCCCGGGCCGGATGTTGTTGCGGTTGGAAAAGAGCATCGAAATTCCAGAACGAGGATTCAACGAATTGATTTGTGGGCATTTCGGAAAAGCCCATTTGGAAGAAAATGTCCCGGAATTCGGCCCTCACTTTCAGCAACGGATGCAAATGGCCACTTTGTGGGGGAACGCCCATCGCCTCGAAATTGTATTTTTTAAATTGTTTGGAACGCCATGAACCACTGTGAAAGTAGAAAATATTTAATTCAATTAACATTGTAAAAAACCTTGTGATCATTTCCGAAGTGAGATCAAGTTCCGGTTTTTCCAGTGTCAATTTGAAATTTGGCCCTTTCCCAACCGTGAATGCCTTTATTGAACTGAAAATGCTAATTTTGATATTGAATTTAATTTTATTAGTTACATTTCCGAAATCCATTTCCTTTTCTTCAGCTGGGCAATGGACTTTTCCGACAAATTCTCCGTCTTCCCTTCTTTAATCAATTTTAATTCCAACACCGCTGCATCTTCGGCATTTGCAATTTTCCTCACCACCAATGTTTGACCATCCTTCGTCTCTGTCCCAATCCATCCGCATTGAATGGCCTTTCCAAATCCAATCGGGCCAAATGATTCCTTCTAAAAATATATTTTAAATCTATAAATTATTAATAAACAAACATCAATTTCCGTTTTGGGCATTCCCTGTTCGCCAATCAGCTTATAAACATTGAATTCGTGCGATCCATTCACCATAATTTGTACCCCTTCGCCGGTCAATTCCAATCTTTTCAATTTCATTTCCTTCACATCAATTAACTAAAATATTTAATTAATTATTTTAATTTTAATATTAAAAATTGACTTACCCCATCCTGCGCCTGCAAACTTTTGATTGCGCCAACCAATTTTTGATGGTCAATGCCCAACTCTTCTGCCAATTCATTGCTTTGGAAAGTGCCGCGCCCGTCGATGATTGTTAAAATTTTTTGGGGCTCAATTGTTTCGATCATTTTTGTGCTAAAATAAATTAATTAATATTTGACCAATCTTGAATATTCAAAATATTAAATTGAAATGAAAATTATTCATTATTGGTAAAAAAAATGGGAAAAATTTATGCAATTTTTTATCGGAAAAATAATGAAATGGATGGAAGGAAGTGAAAATTTAAATAAGCAAAATGCCAAATAATTGAAAAATACAAATGAATTCATTTTTGGTGGTTTATATGAGAATGATTTGATTGCCATCCACAAAAATGATATTCTCATCGGACAATTTCTCATAGGCGGCCGCCAATTCCAAATCAGTGAACGGTTGATTGCCGGCCATTTCCTGCATTGATCGCTCAATTTGCTGCTTATCGGCCATGTCATTCGGCGCTGTTCCCGATTCATCAAAAGCTCGGCGCAAAAATCCCTTCAGTCTTTTGTATCTGTGAAAGATTGGATTTTTCATTAAAAAATACACCAAATTCGCCAATTTTACCTGTCAACTGAAATGGCGGCCGGTGTCTCATCCTCCACGCGTTGTCGTTTCAAAGGTTGTTGTTGTGTGGTGGTGCCTAAATTATTCTCTAAATTCACCAAAATATGTTCAATTTAACCTGTTGTTGTGCTTTTCGCCTCATCCTGTTGTTGTTGATTTTCCTCATCGCCCTCCTCCAAAATTGCCTTCCTCTTGGCGTATCGAGCAGCCCGGGTTTCGGATGTTGTGTGCACATTCCCTCCTCCATCCCCATCCATTTCATTGTCCTCTTCGCCCGAACTGTTGCCTCCTCCTCCCTTTTGTTGCCTTCTTTTTTGCTGTTGTTCCTCATATTCCAATCGTTCACGCGGTTTTTCCTGTAACAAAAATTTTTTTATTGAAAAAGTGGAACAAAATCAAACCTTAAAACAGGCAAAATAGAGTAGCTCGTATGCCTTTTTTGCATCATTCAATTCGACCATTTTGGCCAATCTCGCTTTTGCCATTGCAGTTGAGAGGCGAATCATCGTTTCCAATTGACGAGCAGTGACCGGCATTGTCTATAAAAAATAAATTATTAAATAATTATTTAATGTTTTTATCATAAATTATTTAAGTTTTATTGTACAAATTAAGTTTTGTTATCCAAAAACTAGTTTTTAATGTCAAAAGACCTTAAGTTTTTTATTGCCCAAAAACCTTAAGTTACTTATCCAAAAAGCCTTAAAATTCGCTTACTCTTTCCAAATCGCTTCTGCCCATATCCGCCGATCGCAATTCCGCATATCGTTCCGAAATGTAAGCCGATGCTTCTTCGCTCAATTGCGGCTTCACCTCCTTGGCCATGTGAATGTATTTTCGCATGAATTGGGTGCTCAATATCTTTTTCCTTTAATATCAAATTTATTAAAAAAAGTGTCCAAACCCAAATGGCTTACCCTTCCTCCACCGCTGTCCATTCCCTGTTTTTCTCGTAAACATCCGCCGAATCCAATTCTGTGCTATATTCCGGGTCAAATGTCGTCCGGTTCTCCACCAAATTGCCAATCGCTTGCACTGTTCCATCCGGCTCTCCCTGGGCTCGATAACGATGCAATTTGAGCACATTTTCGGCCAACATTCGATCTCGTTCCACATCATGCTTAATTGAATTTAAAATTAATTTTAATTAGAATTAATTGAATAAAAACCTCATCCAAAAGAACAAAAATCAAATCGAAACGGGAAAGAAGCGAATCCTGCATTCCAATGTTCTCCATTGGATTTTTGTAGAGATTATAGCGGCCGAAGACGGGATTGGCGGCGGCCAGCACCGAACAGCGGGCATTCAATTTGGCCTGGATTCCTGCCTTGGAAATGGACACACGGCCTTGTTCCATCACTTCGTGGATTGCGGTTCGGTCAATGTCGGTCATCTTAAATAAAATTAATTAAACGAGTTAGATTCGTGCACTTGGTTGGTAAATTTGCTTAAATTTTAGGCCAAAAAAAGTTCTGCCGTCCATGGGAATCGTACTTTCGTTCCTGTTACCCATTTCCACTAACCAAAGCTAGCGACATACCAATGCACCAAATTGGTCATCTGCTCCGACCCCTAATAAATGTCCTATGATCATTAAGGAGAAATAAGTAGAAGGAAAACCAAAAAAATTTGCATAGTGTAATAGAGAATTTACTTTTAAAAATTCCAACCCTTCAAATGCTGTAATTTCTTATTGCTAAATTTCATCAAAATCAATCAGTTCAAAACAAAAGTTTAGGATACCAAGAGAAATTACCTACTATAAGCAAAACAAACTTTATCGAATTCATCAATGCACACAATGCCTCGATCGCCCAAAACCATTGCACCAGCCACCAATCTTCGTTCGCCCGTGTCCGAATCGTGCACAACGGCCGCAGTCAAACCAACACCGGAAGAGCCACGCCCAGTGGTGGCAACCACACGAGGGGCCGTATGGATGACATATCTTCAAATTGTGAATATTATTCCTTAAAAATTATTTTATGGATTACCTGAGCATTTGACTTTTTGCCACAGATGGATCCCCAATCAAAAGTATATTCACATCGCCCCGAAGTCGAGTGCCATTTTCCAATAATTTTTCGCATCCTCCAAGCAAAAGGCAGAGAATTGCCTTTTTCACTTCGTCATGTCCGTAAATTGATGGGGCCAATGAACGGGCAAGCAGCTCGAAAATGTCCTTGTGGCGGCTCATTCTTCGGATTTTTTTGATGTCCTCTGTATCAAAATTGGGCAACATTTCTTTGCTCATCAATTGAATATTATTTGCGATTAGGACGGATCTAAAAATTAAAAATTAATCAAAAATTAATTTTAATCAAGGAAACTCACTTGAAATTGCCGGTGGACATTCCCGCTTGTTTGTTCGGCAAAACACGATAAAGGGCGATCACACGAATTCGATCGCCGGGTTTGCATCGATCGGCCAAATCATCGTCCGCAATCACATCAATATTCCGGGGAAGACTGCCAGGAGGGGCCGATTCAGGCAATTCCTTGAAGCCAAAAATATTAATTCATAATAATAAATCCAAAAATATTTACCTGAATTGAAAACATTTGATGGTCCTTGTAAACGCTTTTGCCAAATTCAGTCTCCAGGGGATTTTTGTTTTCATCTTCTTTCGGATAAGCATTGCTGGTTGGAAGGGTCTCATAGGAGGTGAAATCAGTGTATTTCTTCTCCAATGTTTTTTTGGTTGCCGGACAATAATGCAAACTTTTCACAATTTTTGGTCGAACCATTGAACCTTTAAATTGAATATATTTAAATGATTTAAATTGAAATCTTTACATCGTGTGACGATTCCTTCGCAGCAAACCAAATTGCCAAGAAATTGAGACTTCAGCGTTCGCGGATTGACGTGTCGATCGGAGAATGAGCCTTCGAAGCCAACATGGAATTCAACATCCTTCGAAAATTCCGGATCAAGTTTGGAGATTATTTCCTTCAGCGCCCTCTCAAAGCAAATCACTTCTTCGACGAAATTTCGGATCAACCTAAATTTAATGGAATATTAAATTTTATTAGGAAAATAAAATTACGAATTTGCTCTGTCCGTAATCTTATGTCGGACGTCGTTTATGTCCACAATAATCCGATTGCTATTTTCCCGGATCATTTCCTCAATTTTTCCAATGTAAATTTTCTCATCTGCCTTAAAATTATCAATCAAATTATCTGGCTATATTATCATCTCAAAAACTCACACTATCATCAAGGAAATTCAAATATTCCTGCGTAATTTCGCGCATTCGATTCTCATCTGCCTTATCGATCATCCCATATGCTTGTAGACCAGCCATTAATTTTATTAAAAAATAATGAGTTTTTCTGAAAAAGAAAAATTAGAACAACTTTTATTCATGAGAATGAAGCTAATTTGCAATGATGGCCTCATGAATTGGCCACAATAAAGAAGGAAGCTTCTCTTTTTTTGAAAGGGAATTTGGCGCTAATTGAAAAAAAAATTTTCGCAGCGAAAATTATAGTGTCTTTTTTTCTTTATCAGAATAGTCCATCTATACT
This sequence comes from Pratylenchus scribneri, assembly GCA_030063045.1. Classification (NCBI taxonomy): domain Eukaryota; kingdom Metazoa; phylum Nematoda; class Chromadorea; order Rhabditida; family Pratylenchidae; genus Pratylenchus; species Pratylenchus scribneri. The sequence continues at coordinate 2,463,592 of JAQSEB010000114.1, read as the reverse complement.
ATTTCGCATCGATTGCGTACGCTTGAAGTTGTTGCGCGCGCGCGCGTAATGATATCAGTCTCTTCTCTTAGGCCCTGTACAGACTTGGTGACAGGTATCACCTCACCACGCTATTTTCTTTCTCTATTTCTTGCCTCACAAGTGGTGAGTGGTTGGTGTACATACTTTTTCCCGCCCTCTTGTGAGTTGTGAGGCTCACATAGTGAGTCGTTGCGAATGCCTTCACCAATTTTTTTAAACCGGTTTTTCTCATCAATTTCGTGGCCTAATCTCGTTCAAATTAATTCCATATAAAGTAAATCGACTATGGAGAATCCAAAAATGAAATCAATTTTGAAATTTGAAAACATGGATATATGATAAGCGGATTTGGATATAAAATGAGCTATAAAAATGGAAAAGATGAACATAGGAAATTGCTTTTCACATATTTTGTAGTCCTTTTTCTCCTCTTTCCAACAAGCTATGCAACATCGAATTTGGTCAACTACATGGCGAGTTAGCGGCTCTGGAAATTTGCATATTCCTGACATTCTGGAGGCCATAACTTTTTTATTTGACGACCGATTTACAAAATTTTTTTATATTCTTATTCTACTCGACGAGCCCTATCCAATGATGTATAGAACATGGCGTTTGACGTTCACAGGAAACCGGTTTAAATTTTGGTTCAAAACCTTGGCAGGGACAAGAAGCAGTTTGACGAAAATTTCTCCTTTTATTTTTAAAATATTCCCCATTTTTTTCTGATCATTTTTCACTATCACATCATTGGGATTGGCCGGTGTTTTCCATCAAAACATGGGTGGTGAGGCGTTCATTTTAATTATTTTCAATTGCATTTTTCTCGAAAGTGGATGGATGAAAAATTCTGAAAAAAATTTCTAAAAATATTTAAAAATATGCTTAACAATATTGGAATAACAATGGGGCTATTTGGTACCATGGTTGTATTGATACACAAGTGGTGACAAGTGCAGAAAGGCTCACACATTTTTTCTTCCCTTCACCAAAAAAGTATGTACGCATTTTTTGGTGACAGAGTCACAATTTTGACTCGCTCACACTCTGCCGGAAAGGGGTGTGGCCTCACCAAGTATATACGCGAACGCCTCACCAAAGTGTGATTGGGCCACCACTCACTTTGTGAGGCTCACATGTGACTCTGTCACAAAAAGTATGTACATGGCCTTAAGGTTTTATTGGTCCATGTTCACATTTTCCAAGAATGGCATAAATCTTGAAGATTAAAAAGCCTGTGAGCTGTGATTTTATGCATATTAAATTTTCCTACTTTGAAATTTGGCCTAAATCAGTATTTGTTTCATTCATCAATTAAATTCTAGATAATTTGATTATAACACCCGAAAATGGGTATTTCTCAAGACAATTGGCATAAACGACGAAAGACTGGAGGAAAGCGTAATCCAATCCACAAGAAGCGCAAGCATGAATTGGGCCGTCCGGCAGCAAATACGAAGGTTTTTAATTAATCTCTAATAAATATTGAATATTTTTATTGATAGATTGGTCCAAAACGAATCCATTTGGTGCGATGCCGTGGCGGGAACATCAAACATCGTGGACTTCGCTTGGACACTGGGAACTTTGCCTGGGCCTCTGAAGGTTAAATAAAATAATTTCGGTGGCGAGCTTGAGTCGGATTTGGACTAACTCTCAAATCGTCCATTTCTGCTGTATAAGCTCGAATATTAAAATTGCAAATAAATGCAAATGTGATGATCTTTCCAATGCAAAGCATTTCACCTTTTTGCAAAACAAAATTAATAAAAATAAACATGCATCAATACAAATAATCAAAAATTTATTTAAGGATGCACCCGCAAAACCCGCGTCATCGACACGGTTTACAATGCATCCAACAATGAGCTGGTTCGCACCAAAACATTGGTCAAGGGATCTATCATCACCATTGACGCCGTCCCATTCCGCCAATGGTTCGAGGCGCATTATGCCCAACCGCTCGCCCGCAAGAAGGGACAAAAATTGACGGAAGAGGAAGAACAGCGCATTCAAGGAGCAACAAAACGATCGAAAAACACGGAGAAGAAGTACAAGGAACGCCAGAAGACATCGGCGGTTGAGCCACATTTACTGGAACAATTCCAGTCCGGACGCCTTCTTGGTGAGCTTTTCATTTATTTTTAACAAATTAATTCATTTTTTATTCCCAGCTCGAATCAGTTCTCGTCCTGGTCAGAGCGGCCGTTGCGATGGATACATTTTGGAGGGCAAAGAATTGGAATTCTACCTGAAGAAGGTTTGAACCGCCCATTTTTGATTTTATCAATTTGAATATTTTTATAGATCCGTGCCAAGAAGACCAAATAAATGAGAAGGACAAAAGAAGAAGAGAAGAAGAAATCCAACCCAATTATGTTTTAAACACAATTTGTTGTTATTCGAAATCATCGTTTTGATTGGATTATAAAATTGTTATTTAAAATTGAATTTTGACCTTACCTATGCCACCTAGCGTGCATAAGCCAATCCGAAATTAAATTTCCCGTCAGTCCCAAAAGTACTTTGGCACAAGGGGGCGAGATTAATTTGTAATTTCCCTAATGAATGCGTGACCATCCTCCTTTTCATCCCTCCTACGCCTTTTTCCATGCCAGCCGGTCGTTTGCTTTTCCCTTGGCAAATTCGATGAGCAGGCGCATTTCAAGCGGCAAAGATTAATGAATAATTAATGGGAAAAGGGGAAAAGATTGTCCGGTGGTTTACAAGTCAAATAAATGGAAAGACTGGCAGGCTAATTTAAAAACTGCACAATTAGTCTGAGAATTTTATACCTTGCTTCCTTGTTGTGTTGAGGTCATTGCCCTTTTTCCCATTTTGACTAAACAAATGTTCTTATTCCTTGCGTATTTTATTTTAATTCGAACTTGGAGTGACAAAAGGAAGGGTAAAGCCAATTAACTTTTCTCCAAACTCAATGTTCATTGCCCTTTTTGAATGGGTTTCACCCATATTGGTTCAACTAATTCAAACCTTTCCGTACCTCTTCATCAACTTTACCACCAATGATTCATATTTGCCTTCATTTTTTTGGTCCAATTTCCATATTTTTCCATGGGACTTTACATTTTCCCTATCCGTATCCATTCATTCAAGGTATTGGCAATTTTCCATACTCGAATTTCGCCTCAGGCTTGTTCATTAAACCCTCCAAACCCCCCTCATTCCCTCTTCCATGCTGACGCCGCTCGGATATGAGAAAGTAGATGGGATATGGGAATGAATATCACCGTGTCGGCTCTTCTCATATTCCTTCCTTCTTCAATCCGCAAAAAAAAAACCATTTTTTTCCACATTTCCTTTCATTTTCCGCTTATGGGATTAGGAACAATTGCAATTTTGAGTCAAATTTAATTTCCGTCGAATATGATCAATGATCATTGAAAAGAACAAAAAATTGGTTATTATTCAGCCAAAAAAATGATTTCAATTTGGTCAACCATCCTTCGAATGTCCCTTATTATGGCTTTGGCCTTTTTTGGCAATTTATTTTTGGTTTTTGTAATTTATCGAGGGAATGCAGTTTCAAGGCAGAGGATTTCGCCAGTTCAGGTTTGCCACAACTATTCTCAATCGATTTAATTGCCAATTCATTCAGCTTTTACTGCTCCATACCTGCTTTGCCGATCTACTTTTTGCCATCCTTTCAATTGGCTCCGAAATTGGCATTATCCTCACCATTCCCAACTTCTATGCCCCTGATTTTGTTTGCCGTTTAGTCCGATATTTACAAGCACTTCCACTTTATGCCAGCCCATTTTTGCTGGTTGCAATCAGCATTGATAGATATCAAGTAGGATGGGGAACAAAATTACACAAAATATATTAAAATTTAAGGCAATTTGCCGTCCATTGGTGCACTATAGGAGTGATCGCTTCCGGCGCCCAAATTGTTTGGGTCTTTCTGCATGGTTGCTTGCACTTTTTTGCTCCATTCCTCAACTTCTTATTTGGCATAAACAAGCATTCATTTTGGGTGGTTCCGAGAAGAATTCTTCAACCATTTTCCCTCGAAATGGAATGGATGATGATGCTCCTATGTAAATATTTTTGAAAATATTTTAAAGCAAACAAATAACATCTTCCATTTTCAGAATTATAGAACGATGCCTGGCCATATATGGGGGTAATTAATTCTCAATTAAAAAAGAAGTAATATTTCAACTCAATTCCAGACCAAGACCCGGATATTCGAAAGCAAGCCTATGTCCTTTGGTTCAGCATTGTGGCCTGGCTTTTGCCTTCCCTAATATCCGGCATTTTCTACTACAAAGTTTGCAGCACCGTTTGGAAGTCACGTTTTTGGGGAAATTCGGTGGAAGACAATTTGAAAACGACGAAGAAGACAACAGCAGTTGAGGAGAGCAGTGCATTGACGGCAACGAGGGCAATGAGGTAGGAGAGGGGTGGGCGGAATTGTTGCCAATAGGGATGGAAAAATTCAGCTGCCAATTAACGAGGGATTACGTCGAAGGGCTGCGTAAAAGTTCAACCGGTTTTCGAAATCAAGTCTCCGAATTTGACCGAAAAAGAATTCAAACGGTGAACAAAAAAACATTTTCAATTAAATTTTAGCATTTCAATTTCAGGTTCGATTGACCTTGACAATTGTAATTTGCAATTTTTTTCTTTGGTGAGAATTTTACAAAATTTTTGTAAAAATAAAATTGTGTTCTTTAGGCTTCCATTTTGTGCCATCAATGTTATTCAAGCATTTGCCTACGATTGGGCAAAAGGAGGTTTGCTTTATTAATCCCAAATCCTTTTATTCATAATATATTTTAAGGTGGTCAAGCGATTATCCCAAATAGCAACCTTGGGCAATTTGAATGCCTGCGTCAACCCGTGGATTTACATTTTATTCAACAGAAAAATCACAAAACGGGCACTTGGCTCAATAATTCGAAAAAGTTGGTTTAAACTAATTAATCAACATAATAATTTATCATTTTATTAGGTATGGAGTCATCTTCGTCTGGAACTCGCCAAACCAGTCTCGGCTACCGGCTTACAGTCCCATCATTCCAGCAGAACAATTACAATGCAGCCAAAAATGGCAAACCTTTACCACGGCATTTATAATATCGATTCAATTCTCAACAAATCTTACCAACATTTTTGTACATAAACATTTCAACTTTTGTACATAAATCATTTACTTTGATAAATTGATCTCAATTCTATTATTCTACCTATTCAAAGTGAATATAATTACCCCTAAAAGTAATCAAAATTGAACATTTATGACCTATTGACTTCTGGTTTAAAAGATAAAATAAATCATAAATTGATAAAACAAATATATTTATACAAAATTCATTTCAAAGAAAATGATACACAAAGAAAAATAACAATGAATGAATGAATATATGGGAAAATGGAACAATATATGAATGAAAGAAAGCAAAAATACATATCACAATAAGTGTGTGGATTATTGGTCAAGATCACATAATATCATCATTTCAATTCATCCGCTGCTGCTTCCATTCCATTGTTGTTAATGATGCCTCCTTGATGATTGGCCTCCTCGCTTGGAATCCCTCTTTGAAGCGCCGGAACTGCTGCCGCTGGTCCTCGATGATGATGACGATGAGCGATTTTGTTGTTCGGCGGCCCTCTTGTGCAGCGGCTGGACTGAACGAGCATTCCTCTTTGGCGGCGACACATGATGAATGACTGCTGGCTTCAGGTTGACTTGGGTCACACTAAATTTGAAAAATTTAATTTCTTTATTAAAAAATGGATAAATTGACTAACCTTCTTGCTGATCGATCCGAATATCTGGGCGTTATCAATATTCCCGGCTGCGCCTTTGGTTCCAGTGATTCTGCATTCCATCCAGCTGGCATTGTTGTCGAATTCGGAGCGGCCGGATACGGAGTTTGCATTGGTGGTGCAGCGAACGGGGCCATTTGAAGCGCAGTTGGAGGAAGAGGAGGAGGTAAATTGACACCTGTAAATTTGATTGGATTAAATATTTGAAGAAAAAATTGTAAAATAGAGCTAACCTGACAGTGGAGGCGGTTGATGCATTTGCATTTGTCCAAATTGTGGTGGCGGCGGTTGTTGTGGTGGGCAGATTGGCGTCATCCTCATTGTCATGGGTGGTATGGTCATGGTTATGAGCTTTGCATCACCGCCGGTCATGGGCATTGATTGACTGTTTTGTAGTTGAATTTGCCGATTTTGTTCTTCCACTTGTCGTTGAAGTTGAAGTCGTTTGCGCCGGGTTTCATTTGCTCTTTCATTACTCGAAGCGCAGTAGATACAGAGGCAGATAAGGGCAATCAGAATTGGGCATACAACAAATATGATGATTGCAATGAGCGTGCCATCTGCAAAAAAAAGGAATTAAAAATAAAAAATATTTAAAATAAACTCACAATTGTCAACTGAAGAAGCCATTGTTGAAGTGGAAATATGGGTGGGAAATTTGATGAAGGGGGATATTGATTGACGGCCTGGAATGTACTTTTCCTTCTTCTTTAGCACCTACTTTTATACTTGATTAGTTCCAAAACAAAACAAACTGGTCGAAAATCTGTAGTACCGAAACCTATAAGTATACTGTTACCGTTTCATTACAGAAAAAAAAATCTAAAAAATATCTAACAGAAATAAATATCTAACTAATATCCCGTAATCCAAATTGTATAAAAGCAAGCTTTCATCTCCATTCGAAGGTCAGTCAATTCATCAACAACCGCCAGCGCCGAAGAAGAAAACAACAAACGCGACAACACGGGAATGGCAGCAAATCAACAATCACCTCAACCGGCGGACGATGCGGAACCTCAAATTGGAACGACAATCAACGAATGGAGGATCACTGGAAGGCTTGGCACGGGAGTTTTCGGCGCAGTGTTCAAATGCAAACGGGCAAAAGAAGACAACAATGACACAAGCAGTTACGCAATGAAGGTTGGTTTGTTTTAAATTATTTTTTAAAATCATTAATTTCCATTTTTTAAGATCGAAAAGTCGGATCAACCTTCCCTTCTTGGACTCGAGGCCCGCGTCTACAATGCTCTGCAAACAAATCATCCGAAGAAACGGCGGCATCAACCAACAATGATTGATCAAGGACACTGGAAGAAAAGCAGCTATATCGTGATGTCGCTGGTTGGCCGATCAATTCAGGTTGGTTATTGGGATCAAGGAATTTTCTCATTTTGATAATTTTTGCTTTTAAGGAGCTCCGAGAAAGCAGACCCGACAACAAATTTTCAATGGGCACGTCACTGATCATCGCGCGTCAAACCCTGCAGTGCCTCTATGAGCTCCACAGAGCTGGGTACCTTCACCGAGACGTGAGTTAAATTAATTAATATTATTCCTTTTTTAATGTTGAACAATTTTCAGATCAAGCCGGCAAACTTCGCAATTGGACTGGGCGGCGACGATTCAACCATCTACGGATTCGACTTGTAAGTGCCTTCAACTTTAATATTCGATCAACATTTTTTCTTTTTACAGCGGAATGGCGCGGCGATTCATCAAAGAAGAGGATAGCAATCAACACGTGTTAAGAAGGCCGAGGCAGGGCAAAATTGGATTCCGGGGAACGCCCAAATATGCGAGCACACATTCTCACCAAGGACTGGAGCTGTGCCGGGGTGACGACATTGAGAGCTGGTTAGTTTGTTTTAATCACTTAGTAAAATATTCATTTCCCAATATTTTTAAGGTTTTACCTGGTGTGCGAGCTGATCAAAGGCAAACTACCCTGGCACAAGTATGAGGTATGGTTTAGACACAAATTTTTGAACAGAAAAACATTTTTTGTTATTTAAGGACACGAGGAAGATATTCAACATGAAGAAGTGGGCAAAGAATCCAGCAACTGCGAATGGCGGATCAACGGACAGACCAGCAGACCGGGCACGACGTCTCTTGTTAGGAGGATGCCCCAGGTTTGATTTTCAACTTTTTGTTTTCTCTTTTAATTTGGATAATTTTTAGGCAGTTTGAACCAATGCTCGACCTCATTGCCAATATCAAATATTATGATGCGCCGCCGTACGACAAACTGCAGGAATACATTGACGATGCAATAGACAAAACGGGCGCTAGGGTATGTTTATTTTAATTCTTATAATTCCAAATTAATTCAAATATTTTTTAGACATCCCCGCTGGATTGGCAACGACGACAAGGATGAAGTGGAGCAGCAAAAGGACCGGCCGCCAAAGAATGAAGAAAAGAAATAAATTGTCTCCAACACATATTGATATTCATTGTTTGTAATTTGTTTAAATTGTATTCAATCATATATTGTTGTATATTTTCCATCAATTTTATTTTGTATTGTATATTGTTTTTTTTTTTTTTGTATCATATTCTTTTTCGATAAAATATATTTGCCAATTTTTATTTGTATTTTGTGAACTTTATTTTTGAGTAAATGAAATTATTGAACATTTATAGATCTTTAGAAAGTAAAAACCCCGCCCAAGGGCCAAGGCCCAACGCCCAAAAGAGAATTAATGATTTCATTTCATCCCAATTCCCAACCCAAATCCCAAAATTAAAACACATGTTTCCCAAATTCTCCAGCCCTCTTTCCTTCCCACCAAAAGTACATGCGTGCAAGATGATATGCGACCGATAATAATAATGGGGAAGGCGGTTCGCTTATTTGTTTATTCTTCCAAACTTATTTCCATATGGAGGCGGGGAAATCAAATATGAAAAAGTCGCCAGTGTCCGCACAATTTGGTGACAATGATGATGAATATAGTCCCACACAAGTCTCTCGATCATTTTAACCCTCCTTTTATTATTTTTTTATTGTTTCCCAAAAATGGTTTAATCATTTTGAAATTTTTAGAAAGTATTCTAATTTTATTCTCATTTTGTTTATTCACCCATTCGCCGCACCCATTTATTGATTTTTATTCAGTCAGCTGCTGGTGGCCTCACCTCAACCAACAAAATAACCACACCAATGGTCGGCACAAGAAAACGCAAAGGAAAGTGAGTCGGGAACATGAAAAATTCATTTCATTATTTGTCATTTTCACAGGGGAAGCATGTCGAGTTCGGGAGAGGCTGTTGGCACAAAAAAGCACCGTGCTGATACTGAGAAGTTTGAACTTTTGTAAATATTCGCAATTAATATTGCCCAATATTTTCACAGGAAATTATTGGATGATGAACCATTTGCCAATGGGTAAGTATAAGTACTCTTCTCCCATAATCCTTCATTGTTACTTTAGTGGATTCCAGCTGAAAAACGGCGATCAGGATTCGTTTGGCAACAAGTTAATATTCAGATTTATTTTTAAATTTTGATTTCATTTTAGCGGATTTTCTGCTGGACAGAGACCGGACTCGCCATTTGGCAATGAGTAAGACAATGGGGAAAGCACAAATAATAATCCTTCAATCATTATTTTTCAGGGGTTTTGATGATGGTGGCCCACTCTCGCCTTTCGGCAATGAGTAAGGAACTATTTTTGGAGTTTAAATTTCAACAATTTTTCAGAGGCTTTGAATATGGCGTCGACCAGCAACAGCAGCTCTCGCCTTTCGGCAATGGGTAAGGATGATAAACGGAAGTGAAAATAATGTACTTAAATATTTTACAGGGACTTCGAAGACGGCCAACAGCAATTTTTCCCACTCTCACCTTTTGGCAACAAGTAGGGAATTTTAAGGTATTTTCCCAAATTAAAACATTTTTTAGTGAATCCGATTTGGTGAGCGCCTTGGGATGATTGCATAAAAGAAGTGAGCAAACTAACAATTTCTACCTACAACACATTGATATCCAACATTTTGATTTTTATATTCTTTATATGCATTTTTCTTATGGGCATAAAATGGTGAAAGTTTATATTTTTCAATAAAATAAAAAATCAAATATTTAAAAGGCATAAAATGGGCATTTTCAATTTATGTTAGATAATAGGTGGAGAGGGGAAGATCTCACAGATAAAATCGTAAGGCTCATTCGGTAGGTGTGAAAAGCAAAAAACAATCAAATATAGATAAGATAAATAAGGGCCCGCCCAAAATATGTTCAGAAGAAGCACACAAATTTGAATAATATAAGAGTCAAAACTAATTGAATCACAATTTAAATTTAACATATTTTGATTGGAAGTTAATATCAATTTGTGACAAAATTAAGAAGTGGGAACAAAAGCAAGGATGGGGCGATTAAAATTTAATAAGATGGGAGGAGGAGGTCAGTAACAAATACACAAATATTATCAAATTTGTCTGGTTGGTCAATGTTGTGAATTTTCGCTTAAACTGAGACCCGAATCTGAGGTTTCATTATGAGCAGTGCTAATTGTGGATTTACTGTTGCTTCCTTCTACATTCCGTGTTGCTATTGTTGCTGGTGAAGGCAAAAAGAAGGTCGGCGATTTTGTGCTGCCATTTGTCATTGGCACTTCTCCCTCTTCATCATCCTCTGCGTCATTGGTCTCCGTCTCGGCCCCATCCTCTTCTTCATATTGATTCGTTTTATGATTGCCGACTTTTCGGGCCTTAATTCCAGCAATGAACAGAGCCATTTCTTCGGAGGAGAGTGACTGGATTCCGTCCAAACTTGTCACCGATCGAGTGGATGATGTCAACTAAAAATTTGTAATTTGTACAATCAATAAATTCAATCAATACCCACCGAATCATTATCCATGTCATAAATGGAATTTCCACGAATTTTTGCCCGGGCTTCGGTCTCTGCTCTCTTAAATATACGTATTATTAATTTAAAAAAAGTTAAATCAAATTTTACCTTTGATTCTAGTTGGGCGAGTTGTTCTTTCAATTCAGCAACTGTTTGAAGTGCTTCGGTGTATTTGAGTCTTTGCATCACATTTTTCTCCTTTGATTCGCTTTGCAAAACAATCAATTTTCGTTCACTGTCCCGCAATTCCTCTCTCAATTCATGTTCAATCTGAATTAATGAATGGCAAATTTATGTGAAATTAATTCTGATTATCCCCTAAAACAATTGTAATTGTAAAATCTAAGTTGTAATTGCGATTGTAATTGTGGATTCTAAATTGTAAAATTTTCATTCCAGAATATAATTTTTTTTATCATTTTTACCTGTGCACATGCATCTTTTTCTTCCTTCAATCTTTTTATTTCCTCATCTTGCCTTCTCAATTGATTCGTGCAAACATGGTTTTGCGTTTCCAATTCCATCACTAAAAATCAATTAATTTTTATAAACGAATATTTTATTTAGTACATTTTTGACGCATTTCCTTCAATTCGGCCAATGTATCAGCCTCTCTGATTTTCAGCCCAATAAAATTGTCCTCAAGTTCCTTTTGACTCCATCCTTCCAGCGTTTCTGGCTGCTGTTGTGTTTCCGCTCCATTTCCTGCCGCTCCAACAGCGCCGATAATTGTGGCCGTCAATTTGGCTATTCGGGCCCGAGTAGTTTGTGGTTGCTGTTGGGCGGCGGTCGCTTTTTCCTGTTGCGATTGTTGAGAGGGGGTCGGCGATTGGCAGGGCTCCTGAGGAGGCGGTTCATCGTCCAATGAAGAGGAGGAAGGAGGCGAATTGTTGGTGGTGGCGGGAAGCAGGTCAATTGAGGCCGAAGAGGATGGGAATGATGCTCCTCGAAGCTGCATAAATCTTTGCCATTGTTGTTCCACTTCGGAGAGCTTTTGGCGAATTTCCTTCAGCGAAAGTGACGACTCAGCTTCACGCATTTTGACACGGATTAATTCCTAAAACATAATGGATTTATTGTTATTTTTGTGTGCTTTTTGCCTCTTGAATTGCTGCCACTCCTCCATCGGGTGGACATTCCTTCAGTCGTTTGTTTGAAGATTCCAATTCGGTGATTCGATTCTTCAATTCTCGCACTGTATTTTCCAAATCCGCCTTCTTTGATGCGGATTCAATCAATTCCTGTTGCAGCTGATGAATATGCTCAATCATTGAAACATCATCAATTTGAACACCTCGATCCACCTGCTGATGGATAGTTAGAATTTAACAAATTTAAAAAATTATTTATTGATTAATTACCTTGTCTTTTCTGTTCCTTCCTTTCTCTGTGCTCAATTCCCTTATTGTCTCATAGGCATCCTGTAAATTTTTGGAATATTAATAATTTGATTGTAATATAATAATAATTATTTAATTTATAAATTAATAAAATAAAATTAGACGAAAAAGAAACCTCCAAACGTCGATGTGCATCGGAATTGATGTCACGAAGAATGTTCAATTCATGGCTTATGTTTAAAACTGATGAAAAAAAAATATTATTCGGGATGAAATATTTTTATCTCTTACCACAATCGGCCTGTTGTGCCAAATCTACTTGACCACGCACCAATCTATCGGCCAATGCGGAACTTTCCCTCTCCAAATAGTCAATTCGTTGGCGGAGAAGTCGATTCTCGGTTCGGAGGCGCTGCAAAAATAATTTAATTAATTAAAATAAATATTAGGCAAAAATATATTTCTACACCTTTTCTGTCCAATCAAATCGACGATCGAAAATTCTTTGTCTACCATTAAGCTTTTTTACCATTTTTTAAATATAAATTCTAGTGAGATGGTCATTTTAAAAAATGGACATCATTTAATTTATTCGCGGTTGGGGGAGTGTGCCTAGTCATGCAAAAATATATAAAAGTAATCCATTGTGAGGGGTGGGGGTTGAATGAGTTCATCCAGCTGTTGCTGCCTTTTGGGAAAGTGCGTGAGCCGCGCAAAAGGGATGTGCATGGATGGGCTGGAATGAGGAGAGGAAGAAGAGGACGGACAAGATGAAGGATGCTAGCCCCCATTTATATGTACAGGGAATAATAATAATAATTCCTGTCCACCCCCCCCCCCCCTTTTTTGCTGTCATTATGTTGGCTGCCGTGGTGTTGTGGTGCGGATTTGGGGACATGAAAGGAATAGCCCAAATTTTAGCTTACAAAAATGGAAGAAATTGGAGAAATTGGTTGATGTTTTAATATTGAAACGATGAAAAATAAGGAAGAATGATCGAAAATTAACCAAAATTATTCAGAAAAATGAAGAATTTATGTACGGTGTACGCTAAACTCTAAATTTCCATGATCAAATTAAAAACATGGGGAAGAAGGAGTGGGGAAACGAAGTGGGGAAAATACGTGTAGGAAGGAAGAATAGGAAGGCGATGAGTAGGCCTTAACTTGGAGAAACACCGGTTCTGGCTGGTCGACGCAATTGAAAAGGTTAAAAATGGGCAAAAAGTTGGTTCGAAAAAGAAATGAACGGAAGCGACAAAGGAAAAGGTGTGGAGAGTTGCGTGTGGATGTAAAAAAAGAATAAATAGGAAAGGAGGTGCGATGGAGGGCGGCAATTGGGCAAAATTGAATTGATTGTTATTGAGGGGAAGGGGGAAGGCTTTTAGTGACAGGAACGGAAATTCGAGCATGGGGGTCCCTCAAAAATTGAAAGGCGAGAGGGGAATTGTGCAGAATTGGGAATTGTATTGGGAATTGGTGGAGGGTCAATGAATCATTTTTGGAAAGGAATGGGGGATTGAAGCAGAGGGATGACAAATAATTCTTCATCATCCGGAAAGAAATTGGAGGAAGGGATGCTGGTGGCTTAAGGACGTGAAGATGGAGGGATTGGGTGAAATTATGCATGAGGAAATTTAAGCCCAAATAAAAGAATGGAAAATTTGAAGGGTTTTATGGATGAGTCAAGGCTCAGGGTGGGGTGGAAAATGGAAATATTGGCGGTTTTGGAAAGATGGAAGAAGGCCATTTTTAACGGGAAATTAATTTTATCATTTTAAAATAATTTTATTAAAAAATAATTCAATTGACTTACCCTTAATTCAATGGCCTCCTCCTGTTCTTTGGTCCTTTTTGTCAAATATTCCTTCTCCAGTTTTTTCATCCTTTTTGTGTTTAGATGAACGCGCGAGGCCACAGTGAACAACAATTCATGGTCATTTTCGTATCTTTCGCGAACATCCCGTTGAAAATATTTGAGCATTCCCTTGAAAAATGAGTAAATTAAACACAATTAAATAAACCAACTTCCATGTCCAGCTGAAGTAAATCTATTCGGGCCTGTTGCAAAATGGAAATTGCAATCCGGAAGATTGCGTCCATTCCATCGACCAAAAACCAATCCATTATGCGATTTGCCAAGTCCAATGAGAGGGTTGTGAGGAAAACAGTGAGAAACCTTTATAATAATTTGTATTTTAAATTTAGTAATCGGTCAGTTTTTCGCAAACCATGAAGAAGCGTACATGGAAGTGTCAAAACCCATATTGTTGCTTAAAACCAATTAAATTAAGCCATTTAAAAATTAAATAAAAATACAAATGCATGTAAAGATCAGGAATTTGTTCTTGAACCATAATTTCCAATTGGAACATGCAAAGTCCCAATTCGGTCATTGTCGGCTTATACAATTCACGGAGGCGATAATTCTCCATCAATCGAACAAAAACAGCAAATGCCTCCTCTTCGGGCATTTGAAGGAGAAGTTGACCAACAATGAAGGCGGAACCTTGACAATAACCGACCTAAATTTTGGAATTAATTAGAACGTATATTCTCGGCTTACTTCTCGATCATGAAGGGAATAGGCCTTGATAACGTTGAAAAGTGACTGTTGCCCATGGCTGCCATCTTTGAAGAAATCCAATTCGGGAAATGTTCTTGGAATGTCACGGGCAATTGCTTTTTCATATGGCGAAGGTTTGCGCATATATTCCGCATAGAGGTCATGAATTTGATTGATTTGTGCTCCGGATAATAATTGCCATGCAATTGTGCGAAAATGTTGCGGAATTCCCCGTCGTGCCAATTCCTTCACACAATTTGGCCTTCTTTTCCATTCAACCTCCCAAGATTTGACCAAATTGCCCCAAACCTTAAACAAATCGATAAATCAATAATTTAACTGAATTAGACTCACAGTCCAAAGATCCAAATTCTCATCATCATCGATGTTGGCGGGTTGAAGTGAATTGCTTCTGGGCAATGATGCGTCCTCAATTTTGTTGTTTCCAATTAAACAAGGCGATGATGAACGACCCGTATGGGAACTGCATGAGCGCCGAGAGGTCACACTTCGAACATCGGCTTCATTTATTCTTAAATATTTTATTTAAATTTTTTTTCGCAAAATAATTAACTTTTCCATCCCACTGACTGACCTATTTAATGCTTCCATTTTTGTCAATGTGGATTGAATTTCCGGGTCATCAGGCGTTGTGTCTACACTTCGAAGTTCGTCGTCCACTGTTTGATCGGAACAAGATTGAGAATCGGAGGAGGGAATGGAAATTGAATTGCTGCTCTTCGTTGGTATTCCGTTGTTCGCGATTTCAACTGAAATTGTTGTTGGAATATAATGAATGGAATATTTCAAATTATTTCATTTAATTCACCCATTTATGGGAGTTGGGAGATTATTAACACGAATTTGTATGGATTATTTTATTTTTTTCGTTATTTTGGAAACAAGTTTTTGTCAATTTTCATTGCAGATTAAAAAAGGGGGAAGGTCGCATAAATGCAAAAACAAAATTGTAAATAAATTTCACCCCAAATAGTGAACATTTAAATGGAATGGGGGAACAGCAGCAGTAACAATGTTTTGCTATTGCTACTTATATTGACGGTGGAAGAGGGGGGGGGGGGGGGGGGGGGGACTGGAGAATTGAATAGTCAGTAAATCCCCCAAACACCGCCAAAGTCCGTTGGCTCATGAATCGATTTTTGTACATCCATTTGAATGATGAATTTATTTTTGAATGCGATCCACTTTCATTGGGTGTCCATGTCCACCATGATCCATGTCCAGCCAAGCTTTTTGGCAGACAGGCGCTCTATTGGGCGGAAAAGGACACAAAAAGAAGTAGAATGGTGGTTGGATGGGGACCAATCGAGAGCAACCAGCAGAGCAGAAACATTTGCCCCCTTTCTCCCCTTCCACACCTTCATAGACAGACAAATTGAATGATGACGGGTTGATTGAGAGGGAGGAGGAGGGGAGGGGAAGGAAACCATCGATTTGTCTGTTAGGGGAAAGAGTAGGGGAATTTAGGAACTCTGGTTGCAAAAGGTGAGACTAATATAATTGCGTGGGTTAGTCCCAGTTCCGGTTATAATTATAAACTTCTATTTTTGATTTTTTTTTAATGATAAAAATTACAAACCGCCATTTCGATTGGCAATATTGTTGCTCTCCTTGAATTCGACCACCATAATGACATTTGATGATGGAAGGGCAAAATATGGGTAAAAATAATTTGAAAAATTGTTGTTGATCCTCCAATCGTTTTAGCCCTCGAAATGCATGAACCAGTCAGTTACCGGTTGAACTCTAAAATATAAAAATTAATTTGATTAAAAATTAAATATTTCCGTGTATGTACGGCTATATAAATAAAAATGATTGGCTATTATGATTTTTTGGCGATGTCGATTGGGGTTCCCTCTTTAGATGAATGCATGCGGATTATGACAAATGTGAAGGGGTTGGGGGGGGGGGGATGAGGAGTGGGATGAATGGGAAAAAATACATTCATTCACATTCACTTCAATCGTTAAAAAAGCCCTCCGAAAAGAATATGTATGGAATATGGATGAGTGTTTTGCATAAATTTTGTTGATTTTTGTATCTCATCTAAATCATAAAAATAGTAGAGTGGAACGGAAAATTTTTACAAAAATTGGTTTTAATGAATTCTCGTCGATTAAACGACTTGGTAAAGTGTAAAAATTATGGCGCGCTGAATGAGTCCCGTTACTTTGGACTTTTTAAATTTTACTGACGACTGACGTGGAATTGAATGCATGATTTAGTTTGATAGAATAAAATAGGGAGGGAAAAATGGAGATAGGATAGAGTAAGAAAAGGAGAAGAAGGTGGATTAGGAATGATGCTTTGGATTGGAACTAGGGCGATTTTGGGAGATTGAATTTTGGGGATTGTGCATGGCTTCCTCAAAGGTCACTGCCCTCTTTTCTATCCTATTACCCATTTTTTGTTTGCATGATCATCCCTGACGAAGCTTCAGAGTCTTCAGGAGGTATTTAAAATAAGGAAATTTAAAATTTAAAAAAAATTGATTTATTTTTTATTTAAAGGGTAAGATAAGAACTGAATTTTGGCTAAAGCAATAATTTGCTCTTGAATAGCGAATTATAAATAAAAGGATGATCTTGCTCGATTTTAGAGTCCTTTTTCCATTTTGACTCTTCCACTTTTGTTTATAAAAGTATTTTGAAAAAAAACCTTTTAATAAGGCTAAAAAATAGCAAGAATAATTTATTGGTTTTTGGAAAGATGGCATGAATTTTAGGTGAAAATGAAATAAGCATGAAAAAGGAGACTAGACTAGGTGGAATTTGGGCAGACAATAGTGCCGCTGTTCTGTGGAGTTGGGCTGATGAATTGAATGTGATGAATAGGAACAATAATTTTCATCTTCTGCTGAATGCGGCTATTTTTTGAGGGAAGAAGAAAAGAATAATAGAATTCGCCAATTAGCGATCATCATCAATGGGTTTTTTCTCTTCCTTTCCGCCGACAACGGCAATGTGCCCGGAGATTGAATGACGCGCAAAAGCATTATTACCCATCCGCAATTGGTAATTTAATGAACAGGTTATTAATGAATGGAAGGAAGGATGGATGACAAATTGGATTGGAGGATTGCGGAGAGATGAAGATGATCTCAATTCCCCCCCCCCTCCCCCCCTTATTAAGGAATATGGAAAATTTATTAGCATGTGGAAAATTAAGATGAATAAACCGTGATTGTAGACAGAAATATTGAGGAAGAAAAATGAAATAAGAGTTGGGAAAAAATGAGGGGAGCGCCAACAATTAAAAGGAAGAATTCCTCACAGCAGAGGAAACCCAACAAAATGGATCGCTTTGTTGGTGGTAAGTTACATGGAGGTTTAGTGAAGCTAAACAAAAAAGACCAATTTGAAGGCCGAGAGGAGGGTCGAGTGGAAACAAAGACAGGAAGAAGATGAAGAAGAGGAGGAGGAAACATAACACTCATCGTCACCGAACCAATGCTTTGTGGTGGAAGAGGGGGGAGAGAGAGGACGAAGTAAACTGACGCGGTTCGTCAACGGGGGAAATTTTGGGGAAAAAAGGCCCAACAGAAGAAGAGCAGCAGGCGGCGCTGCTCTATGAGATGAAGGGGGAAGATGAAGGGCGGATGGCACATTAATCACAAAAAACCGCAGCAGCCTTTGACACGATGAGATGGGATATGGAGGAGGAGGAGAAGCTTCTTGGGTGACAAATATATATTAAAATGGCCTTTTGATGGATGGAAAAGTTTTTGGGAGGTCACAAAGGAAAGAAGGAACCATTGTTGTTTCAGAAAAAGGTCATGAAAAATTTTTTAAAAAATGCAAGGATTTTTTTAAAGAGAGGCAATAAAGAGGGGAGTGTTTGGATGGATGGTTACCATGGTGAAAGAGGAATAAAGATAAAGAGACTTGTAAAAATGGGACAACTGGATTTAAAGCATACAGGAAATTTACCTGCTGTGAAGGAAAATTGACACCAAAATCCAACAGTGGAGCATTCAGCATTTATTTGGGCGAAAGGGGATACGAAATGGAATAGACACCATGGACATTTAGCCATTTGTGATTTGTTGGTTTCATTTCTGTTGAACATTCCGCTGCTTTTGGTGCTCTTTTTGTTGAATATTCCAAATCCGCTTGACCAATGCCATTAAAAGTAAGCGATGTGGGATTAAACCGTTTTCAAACTGAAAATATGAAATTAAAATTATATATTTAGAGGTATTACCTCCAAAGCGTCGATAACATCCTCGGCAATCATTGTAAATTTTGTAGGTGGTTGGACAGTCCTTAAATATTTTTTTAATCAATTAGAGATTCGATATATTTTTCAATTTACCTTATAACACCAAATGAATGCGATAAACCATAGTCAGTCATTTTGAATGGACGAGCGAGGCGAAGAACAGCTTCCAAAATTGCACAAATTTGATTTTTTACAAATTGAAAAATGATTATTGCACATTCCGGTTCAAATTCGTCAATTTCATATTTACAGGCATAAAGCATTAAATAAGTATGGATTTTCTTTGGACCCGGCATCATTCGTTTTTTGGGTATTGAAACCTTCCCAAGAATGGTGTACTAAAATTTGGTTAAATTTAGTAATGAATTCAATTTAAATCTCACCTTCAATTGGGACGAAATTCCGTTCAAGAAACAATCATTCAAGTCAGGTGAGACGTCTTTTGTGCTTTCATAAAAATCTAATACATTACTTGACTTAATTAATTTTATATTTGACAAATTACCTGATAAAGTAATTTCACATCGAAGCAATTGTAAAACATTTGAAAGATAAATGCAACCCTTGAAATCCAAACTTGATTCCATTTCCTTCCAAATAATTGATAATGGCGTATTCAAAAACATTTTTCTAGCACCCATTGAATCAATATTTGGGATCAAATTAAATTCTAAATGTAAATAAATTTATAATTAATTATTGATTAAATTCAAAATATCCAAAATGAATTAAAATATTTAAAATAAAACATCGAAATTTATAATATGTATGAAATTTTATAAATTTTTATGCGAATATTCTGAGATTTGAATTTGAAGGTCAAATTATAAAATTATATAAAAATAATAAAATTATATGTAAAGATTTTGATCACATTTTGGTAAATTTAATTGCACAATTTGTTCAATAATGTCTTCAAAAATTCAATGGCCGAATTGAATTGAGTCCACCAATATGCCTCTGCTCCTTGCATTCTTTTTGCACCATAAAATCCTTCAATGAATTGAAGATTTGAGAAAATTGCTGCCGGATTTGCTTTTATTATTACAAAAACGAGGATGGGTAAAATATCGTCGGCCGATGCGGTCTGCCGACCCGGCGAAAGGACGATCAAATTTTCAATTTGCTCACAACATCGAATGATGCAGGCCTAGAAAATAATTCATTTAATTTTTTTAATAAAAATGAAGCATTTTCCTACCATTTTATCACGTGGCGATTTATACGCATTTATAATTGCAAGTTCAGCCTGGGCAGAAGGCCATGGGGTACTTATGGAGATTGGCCCCTACAAGAGAAAGGACTGATGGAAGGGAGGGAATTGATGGAAGGGAAATGTGTCACTCATCATATTGAGATGAAGGGAATGGATTCAGCGAGGGAGAAATGAATTTCCTCGTGCGGGGAAGATTCCTAAAACGGTAAAATGTGAACTAAGAATTAAATATAAAATTGGAATAAAAATCAGAGAAAAAACTTAGTTCATCACAAACAATAGTGTCTTTATTTCATTCAAATATTTTGTGTTTTTAATTCTATTATTTTTTCAAACATTTTTTTAAAGAATTGTGTTTTTGTGTTCTAGACATTTTCTATTTTTATTTTCCTAAACATTGAATTACTTTGTTTTTATAAATTTTAAAAAATATTTAGTTTTTTAATGTTTTAATTTTATATATACTGTGTAACATCTTTTGATTTCCCATGGGGAATTATTTTTCAACTCCTTAAAAATTGGGAAAATTAGAGTCTAACTCCTTTAATTTGTGGATATTTATGATTTAAACACATAAGATTTTGTAGATCTTTAAAGAATTTAGAAAATTCGATAAAAATTTATTTTAATTTATATTGCCTAGTTATGAATCTTCAAAATCGAGGGTGGGGAATTAAAAGAGTTATACATTAAATATTTTATTTTTTTTATTCAGAATTATTTTAATTTTTAATCAAAAATTTAAATTAGAATTTGCACCGTTTAGGAATCTTCCCCGCACGAGGAAATTCATTTCTCCCTCGCTGAATCCATTCCCTTCATCTCAATATGATGAGTGACACATTTCCCTTCCATCAATTCCCTCCCTTCCATCAGTCCTTTCTCTTGTAGGGGCCAATCTCCATAAGTACCGGCCATGGACATTCCGCATGAAGACCCTGAATAAATTTTAATAAATTGAGATTGATTAAATAATTAACCTTTGGAATTGACAATTCGACATGGTCCACTGTGATTTGACTAGAAAGTTGCTGGATTGATTTGTGGAAAACCCTGAAATAAAATGAATTATTTTCGGATTTCGGAAAATTAAATTTATTTTTACTCGTCTCTGTAGTAATCGGCATCACCATTGGGAAACAATGCGAATGTGTAAATGTGTGCCATCAAGGTACGCTCTAAACATTTTCGAGCATATTCAATGTTTTCTAATGTAGCAAAGTGCCTTAAATAAATAAATGAATAATTTCTTAAAATTAAATAACTCACCACATTGGTTCCACAACCAATTGTTCACATAAATTCCTTAAATGGATATCCACCAAGTCGATTTTCTCATCCTGAATTATTCTAAATATAATTCTATAAAAACAATAAATTACCTGAACCCTTAAACTCTGAAATTTGTGCACAAATTTCCGCATGAATTGATCCTTTTTCTGTAGGCTGAATCGAACAATAATTTCCACAAGACATTCCGAAGTGAGTGCCATTTCCCGTTGAACTCGTTGTTTTATTTTGTTCAAAAAATTTTTCAGTTTTAAAAGAGTCAAGCGTGAATTTTGTAAATAGAAGATGTAGGCCATTCGATTGATTTGTTCTTTCTTCATTGTTTGCAAAAGTAGTGCAATTCTAAATGAATTAATTTGTTTTAAAGAATAATCAATAAAACATTTACCCTTTATTATCAAAATCGGAAAGGCATCGTTGGCATTCTCTAATTAGAGCCGTTCTTTTCGGATCGCGACTGTTGATAGATTCAGCCAAATGAATTTGAAGTATTTGGCGAAGATCATCTGCCTCCATTTCATCCATTTTCCCAGAATTCAAATGGTCAATTCCACCATTTTGTTGTTGATCATCATTTTCATTTTTGGGATTGTCCGGCAATTTTATGGAATTATTCGGCAGGGAACTGGCATAGCTCAACATCAATCTGAGTTTCCTCTTCGTATCCAAGAACGCTCGACATTTTAGCAAATTGTTCGAATCAAAATAAGGCCTTTCCTCATCAAAAATAGGTGGCGATTTATCTGGCATATCCTCTGACGAATTCATAATTGAATCTTCTGATTTCAATCCAATAGACTCTGTATCATTAGCAATTGTAAACATCAAGACAATCTATCAAAAATAATTTGGTAATAAATCAAATGGCGGATTCCCAGAATAACCTGAGGCTCTGACACTGATTGATTTTCTTCTCCATTATTCACATCATGCGCATTATGCAAAGGAGTATTTTCAGTATTCAATAACATATTTTCTGAGGCAGAATTTGAAAGATGACGTTGTTGAAAACTGCGAAGATTTGAGACGGAAGAGGTTTGCATCAATCGCTGATGACTTCTTGAAGCAACCGTTTGAACTGGAAATTACAAATGAATGTGATTAAATCAAATTTGAATGAAAAGAATTAACTTAAGTTCTTAATTGGGGCTATCTTTAATATTAATTTTTGATATTAAATTATTAATTTGAGTCAAAATGTTTTTTAGATTTAATGTACCAACCTCTATCGGCGAAACTTTTCAAGCGCATTGATGAGGAAATTGCTTGCGCAGAATCCAGCGTTTTCTCGATAGTTGGCGATGGAGCATCAATTGTAAATTTTGTTGTCGTAATTTCGTTCAATTTTTCTGGCAATCTTTTCATTGTATGTTTGAGATTGTTGCACAAAATAGTATCATCAATTTCATCAATGGCCGGAGACTTCAGAAATGATTGCTAAAATTTTAAGAATGTAATTTATTCTCGTACAATAAATGCATGATAATTTTTATAATTTTACAATTCTCAAATAAAATTACAATTCACAATTACAGTCGCAATTACAATTTACAATTACAATCGCAATTACAATTAAGAATTTAATCACAATTACAACTAGCAATTATTCATAATTAATAAATCATAATCATATGTTATTTTATTAATATTTAGTTTTTGAACCTACCAAAATATTGATTTCTTGCAAAGTGCCAACAAAATTCTTTCGCTTGAACACTTCATTCCCTTCCGAATCTGGTACTTGAGTGGAAAATATTGTTTCAATTGAAGCAGATTCTGCAGATGAAGAACCAAGGATTAAATTCATCACAGTGGCCATTGAGTCCGGATTTAATCGGCTGAGTATTTCATTAAAATATGCAGGAATTTGCTGCTTTTCATAAGGCAAAATAGCCAATGTTTGAAGCAGCTGACCAATTTGCATGAGATTGAAACGGGCGACATAGCTTAAAATTTTCGGATACGAAATAATTTTAAAACTACCTAATTGGCGTATCAGAAATGATTCCAAGCGGCTCTGGATTTATCACAGCGGAACAAATGAAATAAGTGAAAATTAGATCCGTGCAAATCAAGGTGGCCTCTTCTTTGCTAATCAATTTCTGCTCAATCAATGCGGTGTACATTTGTTTAACCAGCCAAATGATGCTCTTTGGAAACATTGGAATGGCATTAATGATGGCTAAAAAATCAATTTAATTACTTATTAGTCCAAAAAAAACCAACATGAGATGAATTTCTCTGTGATAAACACCAATTTATCAACCAGAATTTTTCGATGTTGAGCGAATTTCTCCTGGTAAGATTTAGAAGATTCATCCGGGCCAAAAAGACGATCCCTTTAATAATATAAATTAACAAAATAATTAAATTTAATTTACCTTTCCGCTTTCGGTATCCGAATTTTTGATTTTGCCGGATCAATATCAAAAAATAATTCTATAAATAAAATTTTGGAATAATTTGAAAATATATAGATTAAAAATTACCATCTTGGCAAAGCAAAAACATAATTGGTTCATGTAAAGCTGCGGTCAGGAAAATCTATATGGAAAAATTTTTTAAGTAATTACGGAATATGATTGAAAACCTTGGTCAAAGGCAATGCTTCCGAAAATAATTTGTACATTCGTGAAAATGTTGAATTGCCTTTTCGTAAAACTCGTCGTGGATCTGGGTTTTGCACCAATTGAATGGCAATTAAATGGTCCAATAATTCGAGCAAATTCTTCTCATCTTCCGAGAAAAGGCAAGACCCATAAAGGATATTGAATACGGAAAGGCACAATTCGGAAATTGGATACTAAATTTTTTTATTATGAAAAATAAATTTTGGGAAAGAAGAATTTAAATCAAAAATCACAATGATTTTTCAGGAAGATTATAAAAATTTTAATCAATAAAACTGACCAAAGAATTGTTGATTTTCTCTGCCGCATTTAGGAATGTGGCCACTGCTTTCGGTGCCATCCAAAGCATTTTGAAAACATGGACAATTTCGGCTGCATGATGGCTCAAAATTTTGTGAGCTTCAACAAATTTTGTGCAGTTCAAATTGTTTAATAGTTGATAGCAATTTTCAGGACAAACGGTGACATCCGAATTGATAAGTTGGCGGAGTAAATCCTAAAATTCTTAATTTATTCCATGAGTTTTAATGCTTTTCATTAAACCTGTTCATGACGGCAAATCCATACACGTTTTGACAACTCACTAAATATGGCATCAATTTCCGAATTGAGAATATTTAAAATTGATTGTTCATGATTGATTAGTAAATGCTCAGAGCGAAGTTTTTCATATAAAGAAAAGGACGATGCACAGTTAAAATTTAGTAAATCTGGTGAATTCATTACATAATAATTCATCACGTCATCTTTATATGACGAATAGATTATTTGATAATATTTTGACAATTTATAAATTAAAATATATGACAACAATGATTATGTCATAAAACATGATGAGATTTAATTAAAATTTAATTCATTTTATACATAAACTCAAATTAATAAAAAATAATTTAAAAACA
This sequence comes from Pratylenchus scribneri, assembly GCA_030063045.1. Lineage (NCBI taxonomy): Eukaryota > Metazoa > Nematoda > Chromadorea > Rhabditida > Pratylenchidae > Pratylenchus > Pratylenchus scribneri. The sequence goes on along the minus strand of JAQSEB010000114.1, from coordinate 2,438,717 downwards.
AAAAAACACCATTGACCATGTGCCTTCATAAATCGTCTGAAATGTCTAATTCATCGTCCGAATTCATATTCATATCTTCATCCTCGTCATTGGCACCGACATTTTTGTCATCATTCTCATCTTTTTGCCCAGTTTGTTGGATTGGTGTTTGCATTGTACTGAAATTTTCCACCAAAATTATTACCCAAATATAACACCACTTACTCATCTCCCCCTCCAATGGGCCGTGGTGCATCAATTGGCGTTCGATACGACACAGTTGTTCGTTGTTGCCCATGATTCGAAGGGGTCGTTTCCATTTGTCTTACCATTTTCTCTTGGTCCTCTTTCCTTTTGCTTTTTATCAGACTCAATATCCGATAGCCTTCCTCTTTGGATATATCATAGTTTAGGCATCGCTGAAAATTTAATATATTTATTTTTTAATCATTTTTGAAACCTGAGCATGATTGTATGCAATATCCAAATTGCCTTGTTCCAAATTGTATCGAGCCAGAAATCTGCACGCGGTCGCGATCAAATTCAAATCACCAACCTATTTATTTAATATTTAAATATAAAATAAATAATTTACCAACCAATTCCTCAGTGTAAAGTGTTAAATAAGCATCATATGCCTTCGCGGCATTTCGGTTGTCTTCTTGATCCTCATAAAGTTTTGCCAAATGTGTTAATGCATTCCCTTCAACATCACCAATTTGGAATGCCTTTTTGAAGCATTTTTCTGCATCCGATTTTCGATCCATCCGCGTAAATATTACTCCTAAGGCAATTAACATCCGCGAATCGTCCGGTCGACATTTATGCGCCTTTTGATAGTAAAACAGGGCATTTTCATCCTTCTTGAGGATTTCATTCAATTGACCAAGTCCATACCAGGCTCTATAACATTTGTAGTCGATTGCTAAAAAATAGTTTTATTTTGTAATTTTTCTCAAGAAAAATTTACAAATTGCTTTTTTGTAAGAAATCTCCGCCGCTTGATGATTTTTTGTTTCTAAATATTCATGTCCCAAAAGTACCCAAATTGATGCATTGGATGGGCACAATCGAATGGCTCTTTTGAGGAATTCTTGTGATTGTTCATGAACATTTTTGGCACTATAATCATTTGCTAAAAACATTAATTTTAATTTGTATTATAGGAACTAGGAAGAATAACGAACCAACAATGCAGCAAGTTTCCCAATGGAATTTGTGTGTTTCATAAAACCATTTTGCTAATGAAGAGATTTCAACCAAATTTTGCCGTATATATAGGGAATCGGAGTAAAAATGCATCTAAAGAATTATAATTAATGAATAACGAAATAAATTTACTTGTTCAATTCGATATGGATCAATTTTGCGAATTTTTTGGAATGACATTATGGCACTGTCGTGTTCTTGCAACTCGGATTGAGCGGCGGCAATTTGAGCAAGAATGTATGGTGAGGCGCCAATATATTTGGAAACAGCTGTGTAGGCATCAATGGCGCAGACAAAAAGTTGAAGATGAAACATTCGCTCGGCCACAAAAAGATTGTAGAACCATGTATGATTAATTTGATCTTTTTCCAGGTGAAATCCCTCAGAAAGTGTGGAAAGTAATTGCCAAGCTGGCCAACATCTATTATCTTGTTGAATCTTAACCGAATTCGAATTATTAAATTTAAACTTGCAAATTAAACCGCTTCATTTAGAGCCTGAATTGCAGCTTCGGGGGCATCCCTTTTGTGTCTGATTAATCCAAGCCTAGAAATTATAGATAAATTCACTGAAATTTGATTAAATAACTTACAAATAATTGAGGAAACAATCGAATAATTTGGGTGAAGATTTCTTCAATGCTTCAATATCCATACTTAATCTCGATAATTCCACATCAATATATTCTTCTTTCCGATCCAATTCATCCGCATCATTCTCCATCCGATTTCGAATTGAGATCATATACCAATTGAAATAGAAAAGAAATGCCTCCAAACTTGTTTCCAATTTTTCTTTTGACAGATAAAACTGTAAATTAAAAACATTAAACCAATTAAATTTGGTTGAAAACCTTAGCTCTGCTATAATCCTTGTTGATTATCAAAGAACGAATAAACATAATTTGAACCCGTTTCTTTATTGGCATTTGTTGAGTTGGATTTTCTTGAACTTTAACTGGATCGACCGCACTATAATAGTTGGTTGGCAAATTGTTGAGTTGTTCACTGGCCCTAAAATTATAATTTAGGATGAATTAAATGTCCAAAATGCTAACCATTGTGAGCATTCGAACATGCACCTTTGTTGTGATTGTTCAGCAAGCCAGAATAAATCGCTCATAATCTTTGTTGGATCGGCATCAATAACAGCTTGGGTTTTCGTCATACTTGTTTCGGAATCAACTATTTCCATTTTTTAAAAGAATTCTTGTCGCTAAATAATGAAAGACTTATAGGTAAATAGTTTAGTTTAGTCAAAAAAATAGATCGGGAATTCAATTCATTAAATTACCCTACACGTTTGAATAAAATAGGTAAATGCTAAATGTTCATAGAACTTTTATTACATTAAAAAATAAATGTGATGAAGTATATTAAAAACTGATAAATTGTGATAAGCAAAGTCGGTTTTTTTCATTTTTGCAAACAATAAATTTTAATTGAATTAATCAAAATAGATAAAATGGACAAAAACCAGCAGCAAGCCGGTTGACTTGAAAAACGAATGAGAAAGCAAAGCTTAATTCAAATTTCCAAATAAATTTTATAATTAGGGAACGGATAGTTATGCAAATACATATTTTTTTATGCAAATGCATATTTTTGGCAAAAATTGTCAAAAATTGTCCATCAAAAATGCAATAAAAATCGACAATTTGCATATTTTTAAGTATAATTTGCATATTTTAAGAAATTTTTTCCGAATTTGCATATTTTGACACTTTTTCATGCATAACTATCCGTTCCCTATTTATAATAATTAAATAAATTGGTGAATTGAAGTCAATCAAAATTCAAATTGAATTGAGAAAAGATTTTGCTATTGTGAATTTACTATAGAGTCAAATGTGTGATGGATGGATGAGCAGAATAATCGGAAAATGGAGGAGTCGAGGATGGATATTCATCATATTATCATCAGTAAAATTCATATTTAAATATGTAGATCCGCTTCTATCCGGCTCACCACATGGTCAATCAATCAATTATTCATTTAGAATCTCATCTCAAAATCTGCCATCAATTCCTAAAAATTCGGTTTAATTAATAAAGTTTAATTATGAAAATACCATCTGGCTAGCCATATCCACATGATCTTTATCTTCCCGTTTACGTCGTTCCTATAATTTTTATATTTATCAGCTTTTAACTCAAATAATGGCAAACCTTTTCCATTTCACGAAGTCTCTTAATTTCTTCTTGATCCACCTGCTGTTTTGCTTTCAATGGTTGAGCACTACTATGTTGTGTTGAGTCAGAAGTTCCAGCTTGTTGCAATTGTTGCTGTTCCAATTCACGCTGACGACGCCTTCGATCCTCGTCTTCTTTTAGCACTCGTTTCTAAAAAATATTATTTTTAAATAGTAACAAAACATGAATAAAATACCCGTTCTTCCTTTTCTCTGGCCGTTTTTCGAAATTGCTCAAAAGCCGTTGCCGCATTTGCTGAACTCAACTGTCCAGTCTCACCAACTTTTTGTGTTAATGAACTCCAGGAAGTTTTGTTCATAATGCCCGTTGCTGCATTTCCTTTGTCATCATTTGCAGCCGGTGGAAGCAGCGCATCAAGAACCGTACCAGCAATACCCACATTCATTTCCATTGCATTATTTGACTGAAGCAGAGGTGCCGCTCCACTATGTACAATGGAAGTGGTCGGCGTTTGAACATTTGAAGTCACATTTGTGCTAGCCGGTTTGATAGGTTCATTGTTACCATCTCAAACAATTTAAATCATTTCATATAAAATATGTATTTAAGACCTTTTTGAGAGGAGGATTGAATTTGTTCTTGAGTTTCGACAGCATTTGGCATCGACGAAAAAGGCATCATATTATTTATGGGTGGTTGTTCAATATTGCGAGATTGTTGTGGTGGATAAACCTTCAATTATAACACTTCTTAAAACACATCCTCAATTCATTTAAAACCTTATTAGAATCAACATGAATCGCCTGTTCTGGCTTCCGTGGGGTCGGCTTCTCCTCTAAACGAGGAAAATTAAATATTTAAAAAAATAAACAAAATTTATAAAGCACTTTATTATCACGTAAAAAAAATGTGAATTGTGAAAATGCAAATACAACAATGGCAGTTAAAGAAGATTGCTATAGTGTAAAATGGTGTCTTGGCAAGTTGGATTTTTAAAATAAAATGGGTACAATTTTCGTTGGGGTTTTGATCATTTTTGACATTGGAGGAGATCAGAAAATAAAAAAATTAGATAAAGATTGGTGGTCCCATGGTCAATTAAAAAAACCAAAAAAAATTGGGATAAAGAGATCGGGGGGGGGGGGGGGGGGGGACATTTTTTGAATTATGAAAATGAGAAATAATTATGATGAGAGAAGACAACCTAATTTTGGTCATCCCTAAAATTTTCCATTGTTCTCGTTTCTAACCTGATTCAGAATCAGATGAGTCACTGCTATCTGATTCAGACGAAGATGAACCACTTGAAGAATCCGACGACGATTCTTCTTTTGACATATCCAGTGGAGCAGGGCGATTAACGGTCGAAACCAGGTGTGGCTTAGCCAAAGCGGAACTCGCAACTTGCACTCCACCATTTGTTACTGAAAAGAATTAAAGGTTATTTTAAATTAATTATTCAAAATACATTTTCCACTGGTCGATGCTCCGCCGTTCATACTTTGTTGTGAAGTCATTTGATTCATTTCCTTCTTTTTCACATTAGTAGTAGATTTTGCACCTGAATATTAATATAAAATAATAATAATAAATACATTTTTGTTACCGTTAGCCTTTTTGGTAACTTTGGATGATTGTGGAGTTTGTCCTTGTTCCTGACTTTGGCACATTTTCACATAAGCCTCAAGTTCTCGTAGAGTAATTGGCTTCAAAGTCTCAAAATCAATTTCCAATTCTTCCGGGTTGAAGTCGGTCATTTTTTCGCGAGCCGCAATTATGCTAACAATTCTATGAAGTATAATTTAAATAATCAATCTTACTTTAAAATTTTATACGTATGAATTTTGTCGGCTGCCAATCGCCCAATCTCCTGCGATAATTGAGCCTTTTCTTCATAGGACATTGGCTCGAGGGAATGTTCATCTTCCGAATTGAATTCATATTCCCATTTGGACGAATCTTTTGAAGTATTTTCACTCTTTGGTTTATTCTTTGAACCAGGCTTCCTCCCTCGTTTTCCACCACTCGAGACTGGTTGCAATTGTGGATGTTGGGCATTTGAAAGAGGAAGCTGACTGTTTTCGGCTGCCATTTGCAAATTGTCTCCAAGTTCAGGGCTTGTTATTGTGGGAGAAATAAGTGTCGGTGCACTGAGACTATCGACTGATTGTTGATGAGGAAGAGCTGAAAAAACATCCATTTTTGGTACTTTTTAAATGATTTTTACTTGTTGCTTGCATTGATGAAGATCCCTTTGGACGCCCAGGTCCTGTCTTCTTTCTTGCATTAACCGTTTGTGGCGGCACATTCTGCTGTTGAGGAACCATCAATGACATATTTTGATGTAATATTTGTTGTAAAGCGGCGGCATTGTTCATTATATTTGGCAAAAATGAGGGTAAAAGTCCACTGGCTGCTGGATTTTGTAATTGACCAAGAGTGGGAGCATTTGCAGGCAAGTTGGCATTTTCCAGGGCCCGCTTGATTGCAGAATGAAGTTCGCCACTCAGAATTGGTGGCGTTTTTTGAAGTCTCTGTGCCTCTTTTCTTTTTAACCTATAAATGAATAGTTGATTCATTTTTAATTGACAAATATGTATTCTTAACCTGAGTGAAATCAATTCTTGACTATATTGTTGCAATTCAGAAAGCTTTTCATTCACATTGATAAGCAATAAATCAATTTGGTCATCGTCATCCAATGATTTCGACGATGTGGAAGTTCCACCAGCACCGGCAGATGCAAAGTTTGTACGCTTTGAAGTTGACTCTTTCTTCTTTTCTTCCTTCTCAACAGGCAAAATTGGTGAGATTACATTGGGTGGTGACTCCGCTTCTGCGGTTTTCGGTGGCAATTGCTTCCAACGATTATTGAAATAATCCTTCAAAAAAATGAGTAAATTTATAAATATAATTTAAAATAAAAACCTGAAGTTGTTTGCCCATTTTATGAACCACTTGATCCGCCGGATTGTAAAGGAAACTATTATTGCACATGAGTAATATGTCCGTTCGAATTTCTTCCGGATTTGCATATTGCCTGGCCTCCATTTTCCTTTTGATTGTGCCAAGATCCATCGGCTCCTTGATTATATCGTAATAATCGTAAAGATTCAGGTTCTCAACATCAACAGGCTCGAGGAAAGGCCAGGTGAAAGTTTGGCACTTTTTGGATGTGATAAGCTCGTTTATCAATTTTGTACAGAATTTCATTTGATCATTCAATTTGCCTTTTAAGCGAGGTTTCAGCTGACTATAATCGATTGGTGGTGGTCCTTTTTTGATTATCCTATTTTCCCTTTTCGGTGCTTGTTTCGTCGATGGTCCTTGGTCCTCATCAAATGAAGTTGTGGTATCAGCTTTTCGTTTGACGCCTTTCTAAAGTAAAGATTTATTCACCATAAAGTAATAAAAGACAAACCATTTTATGGTCATCCGTTGAATCACTTTCCAATTTGACAACGCCAATTGATGAGGAAGAACTGTCCGGAAGACCACGTTGTGCGGAAGATTCACGGCTCGCTTAAATAAATTTATTATTTATTTAATTTTTTTATTAAATTAAAAGCAAAAAAGCTATTTGTGCCCGCCGCTTATTTTTAATACAAAAATGTACCAAAGTTTTTATAGGAAAGAGAATTAAAAAATAAAAAATCTAGCGGGAGCACCTTGTACAGTTGCATTGTGGAAATAGCCTAAAATGGCTGCAGCCGATTCACACACATTAGAAGGACTATTAGCTACTACGCTAGTACCTTTAGTTGTTGTTGTTGAAGTAGCTCGAATAGTCTTTTTGCCAGCTCCGCCAACATTTTTGCCTCCTTTCTTTTGGCTGGGAAAAGGTATTTCAACTTCCTGAAAGTTATTTATTAATATTAATAAAGTTTAATTAGATTTTTGATTTTTTAGATTTTTCCATGCCCGAAAAGAATTGTGAAAGATGAAAGTAACAAAAAAAGTCCATTTACCACCTCTTGTGGAAAATTTTTCATACGGTCCCAGTATAAATTTTCTACATTCTTGCACATGAGAGTGACATCATCTTCACATTGATTGAATTTGTAACAGTTTGACCATATGTTTTCAAAATCCTGCAAAATGAACTTACGTTAGGTGGAATTTTGCTGATTCTCAAAAGAATATTTTGTTCAAGCTCTTTTGCCATTTTATAAACCCCGTATTCTGGTGGATTGTAAATGTAGCAATTGTTGAAGATTGCCATGATGTCCTACAAAAAATAGGAACATTTCGAGAAACCTCCCCTCCCAATTTTTGAAAAGAGATTTTAAAACTAATCCGAAAATTTCTTTTTCTAGATTATTTTGGACGAGTTGTGGCAAAATATACCCATATTTGGAATTTAGTTTTTTGATTGCTCACCTTCATGCACTCCTTCGCCGAATAATAATACATATTCTTCAATCTCTTTTCAATTGTGCCCAAATCCATTGGCCGTTTGATAACTTTATGATAATCCTGAATTTTATTAATGTCAATACATTAATATTTGATTAAATTAACCGGAATGTTAAGTTTAATAGCATCAACTGGTTTTAGAAATGGCCATGAATGCTTGTGTGTTTTGGCATGTTTGAGCACATCCTTCATAAGAAAATCCAATTGATTAGTCCATCGAGTTGGCTTCCCAATAGGTGCAATCACTCTGGGTTGTACAACACCATTCATTGCATCCTTTTGTTAACAAGAATATTATAAAAGATCATGAAAAAAAAAGCTGTGGTGGAGTTTCCCATCCTTTAAGCATATCTTTTGAATCAGAAGACGACTCAACAGCAGAAGATTCTAATGCAAGTTCGGATGATTGCACAGCATCATGATCCATCTCATCCATATTCTCTTCACTTATAATTTTGAGATTTTCGCAAGGTGATTGACTTTCTGTCTTTTCTTTCTCCAATCGTTGGATATCGTCAGATGAAATGGCTTCTTAATATTTTTTTTTACAAATTTATCTACAAATTATGTTTGAAACCTGAATTTCCATGATGATTATTATCATTTGGACTTTTTGGCTCTGTCTCATCTCTGTTATTAGGATCTGCCTCCTCTTTCTTTAAAGAAATAAGGTCGTCCGACATTTCCTGCAAATTTTTTTTATTAAATGATATGTACAAATAAAACAAAAAAAATATACAACTCATAATATTCATCTTATCAAATTTTCAACTTTATTTTTTCATTATTCAATTTTTAAGACAGTTTCTTCATCAAGTTCGGCATCGTTCGGCACCAAGACGCGCAACTTTCAGCAAAAATGAAGAAAATGAGTTAAAAATAATGGCCGACATTTGGCATACAGTAATCGTGAAAATATAATGATAGAGAGAAGGAGAGAACGAATGAAATATAATAGAAGTAAAGAAATATACATTTGTGTCAATGCGTTGAAAATGATGTTCAATCCATGGCGAAAATTTAAAATATAATGAATTCCACTAAAAAGTGAAATGAATGCGAATTTCGACTTTCGAGTCGAGTTGAAAAAAATTATTCTTTGAATAACAATTAAACTTCTGATTTGATAAAGTCATTGAATATTTAGATTTTCAACTTATTTTTACAAAAATGGTAGAAATAGGACAATTTGAAATAAGAAATGTGTCAAAAATTGAACGAATTGGTGCCCATTCACATATTATTGGTCTCGGACTTAAAGAAAATTATGAGCCGATGCATATTTCTCAAGGAATGGTTGGTCAACATGCAGCGCGGAAGGCAGCCGGTCTTATAGTCAAAATGATTAAGGTTTGATCTTAACACAAAAAATCCGTAAAAAATTTTTTAGGATGGCCATATTGCTGGACGAGCACTTTTGATTGTTGGAGAACCGGGCACTGGAAAAACTGCATTAGCCATGGGAATTTCTAAATCCATTGGGGCCGATACACCATTTTTATCCATTTCAGCTAGTGAAGTTTACTCAATGGTAAAAATAATTGAGATTATTTTAATAAAATATAAAAAAAATTTCAGGACATGAGCAAAACCGAAGCATTAACACAAGTGTTCCGGAAGGCTATTGGAGTACGAATCAAAGAAGAGACCGAAATTTTGAAAGGAGAAGTTGTTCAAGTTGAAATTGATCGTCCTGCATCGGGAACTGGCCCAAAAATTGGTAAATTAACATTGAAGACAACAGATATGGAGGTTCTTTTTTATTTCCAATAAAATTTTATCCATCTTTTTTAGGCGATTTATGATATTGGGAGTAAAATGACGGAATCAATAATGAAAGAACGCGTTATTGCCGGCGATGTTATTCAAATTGATAAGGGAACAGGTAATTTCTTTTAAACTTTATTTGATAAAATTTATATTAAGGAAAAATCAATAAAATTGGACGTTCAATTGCCAAATCCAAGGATTATGACGCACTCGGTTCGCAAGTCAAACTGGTTGCTTGTCCCTCTGGTGAAATTCAATCGCGAGTGGAGACCATGCACACTGTCTCTCTACACGATATTGACGTCATAAATTCACGTTTGCGATAATTTAAATTCAATTAACTTATATAAATAATTAGGTTCACATGGTTATCTTGCCGTCTTCTCCGGTGACACGGGCGAAATCAAAAATGAAGTGCGCGAACAAATCAACAAAAAAGTGAGTAAATAAAATCAATTTAGAGAATTTAAATGCCGAATTTAAGGTGATGGAATGGCGTGAAGAAAATAAAGCACAAATCATTCCGGGAGTTCTGTTCGTCGACGAAGTTCATATGTTCGATTTGGAATGCTTTTCATTTTTAAACCGCTACATTGAATCGGATCTTTCGCCCATTTTGGTGATGGCCACCAATCGCGGAATTGTCAACATCCGGGGCACTTCAATCGAATCGCCGCACGGAATGCCATTGGATTTGTTGGATCGTTGTCTGATTATTCGGACCAACAAATATCCAGAAAATGTATTTTTTTTTTATTTTAATTTTAATTCCATTGATTTTCAGGAAATTCGTGAAATCCTCAAAATACGAATTTCTGATGAACTTATCGAAATGGAAGAGGAAGCCCAGCTATTTTTGGTCAATGTCGCAGTTCGAACATCTTTACGGTTAAACAAAAAATTCCAATTAAATTAAATAATAGTATTTTAAGCTATTGTATGCAATTGATTTCCACTTCCGATGTTATCCGGCAGAGACGGAAGGGCGAAAAAGTGAACAAGCAAGATCTGGAAAAGGCACACCGGCTATTCTATGATGTTAAACGTTGTAAAACAGAAATGGAAAACTATGAATGTTGGATGATAAATGAAGATAAATAGCCTTACAACGATTTATTTTATCGATCTCTTTTCTGCTGTTGAAATTTAACTTCATTTTTTCATTGTTATGTTTGATAAAATAAAAATGATTTTAAAGCAATTGTTTTTGTAATTATATGGGGATTATTATTGGATTGGACAATGGACATTGATTTGGTTATTTAGCATTTACCATATTAAATGGGAAAATATGGTTCACATTGTCATTTAATAAGAAGTAATTCTTTTCTTTTATATGCCTGCCATAAAAATGTCAATTACGGCTCTGTTAATTGTCATCTTCAATAAAAACTAAAATTTTTCGAATCATGGAATGGAAGACTACTTGCTCTTTAAAGTATCCTACACCCATTTTGATATAAAAAAGGAATTTTAAAGCAAATCATTTATTCATAAGTAAATAACATTAACTAAATAATTAACATTTATTTATATCAAAAACATTGTACTTTCATATTTTCTGGCAATGTTCTTGTCAATGGAGATTAGAGCAATTATTGGGTTGGCACTTGTTTCAGATTCAATTTTCCTTAAAAATATAAATTAAAATTCATATTCCCTCTTCCTTTTAAACCTGTTTATCTTCCACCTCTTTGCTGTCATTTTTCACTGAAGCAATCGATTTTAGCAGGTCATTTAATGCCAATATCTCAGTTTTGGTAACTTTCGTTGAGTCCATTTGCCTCTTAAACAATATTTTTATTTTATCAAAACAATCTATAATCAAACCATTTCCGATTCGGCGATGAGCTGCTTTACTTCGGCACAAATTCGTTCATATTTCTGTTCAAATGTTTCCTCCTCAATTGTTTCTGTCTCAAATATTTCACTGGCTTTATATCCTCTTTTCAAGCGCATTGTGGCAACAGAATCCGAAAAATCTATTTAAAAATAAATATAAATTTTATATAAAATATTTTACTTAACCTGCGCTCCCCGATTCCAAAATGCAATTATCAAATCGTCTTCTCGCTCCTTGTAAATCAATATGGACTTTTTCAACTTCTTTATTCTCAAATTGTTCCTCGGTGTCAATGGGGTCAGGCAATGGTGGATCTTCGGTTTCGTAAACATCTTCCTTATACAATGACATATTTTTATAAATCTCTATCAAAAATAAAGGTATTAACTTTGCTCGCAATGAATCTACGTTAAAATGGAAATTAAGACCAATAATTGGAAAAAAAATTTAAAAAAACTACCAAATTTATTGAAGTCAAAAAAAATTAAATTCAACAAAAATTTTCGGGAAATAAAAATTGAAAAATTTTATGTTCGGATGGAGATTATAATTTGGATTGGATATACAATTGAAAAAATTAAATTTTATATATTTTTCAATTAATTAAAATTATTATTGAGTCAAAAGATCAACTACTTTTGGGTTTAAAAAAATGGATCTATTAAAAATAAATAGCGGATAAAATGAGTAATAAAAACCTATTAGAACGAGACTATTAAGAAGAAGGGAAATGAAATGAAAGGAATGTCCTTTGAGCATGATGTTCCACAGAGGAACTGATTTTATGTGAGTAGAGCCAAAATGATGCCATGCCTTGGATTTGGATTATATTAGATTCCGTTGATTTGTTTTTTGAATATGTTTCCGAAAAATTATCAATCCAAGGGAAATGAAATTATAGTGAAGTGAGGAAAGATTGGATGGGTTTTCATTTTTAAACTGCAGGTTTTGGCAGAGGAAATTGATCCTATTCAATAAAGTAGATGCGTAAATCGGACAAGAATTAATTTTAAAATTAGCACGAAATCTGAGAATGGGTTATTTTAGAATGTTTTAACAGTGGACGTTTGAATAATAAAATCAAAATAATTATTTATTAGGAAAATTCATTAAGTCAATAATAAATGGATAAAACTTGAGGAAAGAAAAACAAAAATGATGTAGACGAAAATGGATGTGGTTCATCGTTCATTGGTGGGGGGTGGATAGGGCATATATAGGGAGTGAAATTGGATGGGATACATTCATATACTCGAATCACAAAAAAAACATAAATGATGGAGTGATAAAGGAGTGAAATAATTTTCTGTATAGCTAATCGGGGTGGTATTTAGGAGACTGCGATGGAGAATAATTGGCGAGATGCTCTTCTCATGAGTTTGTTGTTTTTCTGCTTGGTGCTTTTTGCTGCATCAACAGTTCGAAAGTGACCATCCCAGAACGGCTTTCCACATCTTGTTCGATGTTCGCGGCGAAGGCACTACATTCAATCATGACCAATCGATTCGGTTTAAGATTCCTGAATTTGACCATTGCCTAAAATATTTGGTATAATATTGATTAGGGATTTTATTAATACAATTGGCTGATGATAATTGTCCATAACTGCATACGGATAGAAGCGTCCATCGATTCCATGTTCAGGGATATACTGGATCTCGCCAATCACTTCATTGTCAACATCGCTCTAAACAAAATCACAAATTTAATTATCCAAAATTGTCTTCTTACCGTCCCATTGCAATAGAATGCTATGGATTCTTTGTCATAACGAGTACGGACGACATCGGGAATGGCCTCATCCTCGAATGGTTTTGGGACCCATCCAATTAAGCGATTCAGCGACAGAATTATGCATGGTTTGCCTTCCTTGAACCCGTAATCCGTATCATTTCCACATCCTTTTGTAACGAATGTAGATAAGTTGAATTGACAAGCCTTTGCAAATAGCATTTTAAAAATTTAATTGAATTTTTAAAAAAAACCTCTGCACCGCCTTCTGCTTTTCCATTTTTGATGAAGTCCAAGTTCTTTTCTTTTCCATTGCATATGCGAGTATGAGTTTTGTTGTTGTACTTGGCCAAATAGTTGTCGATGGCTTCAATATAATGTGCATAGGTTGAACTGTCATCTTTGTTGAATTTTATCAGTGTCGACTCCGGATCGTCTTTCAGCCATGGTTGATATCCGACTCCTACATTTATTTTTTTTACAAAAATATTTCTATTTTAAATGAAACCTGGACTGTCTCCAATTATTGTGTCCTTTCCGTAATATCTGGGCGTTGCTGGGTCAATTGTTTTTAGGAAGATAGCAAGACATGCCATCCAGAAAGCAGCGAGGCAAATATAGAAAATAATGTAGAAAATAATAATTTGAGCCCATGATCTTCCTGTCCGTCCAAGGAATTTTCCTTCACGTTTGTTGTATATGAAAGTCGCAATGGAAGTTTTCTCTGCAGGTTTAGTTCTACCATTTGCCATTAACTAAAAAATAAAATCAATAGTGATTGTTGGAGGAAATTATCAATTTATTTACCGCATTATTCTCCTCCGCAAATTTCCCACCATTGTCTCCTTTTTTCATATCGCAATTGCCCAAATTATGATAAAGAGCTCACTTGGCTATACAAAAAGCTGTAATTTTATTTATAAATTAATAATTAAATAAAACAGAGTTTATAAAAATAATTTATTATCAATCACTTCCTAAATTATGAATCATGTTTCTTAAAAACTATTTTCGGTATATGTTCTTGATTTTTGGTAAATTTTTCAAATATTAGAAAAGAGCAAAAAATGAGCGGTTATCTAACAATTATGTATATCGGAATCGGTGATCTTTGATATAAATGAAATGGAGATTTTAATTTCGATTTGGCGAATAAAAGTGTCAGGGTCACTGGTCATATAAATGGATATGGATGGATAAAAGAAAATGATTTAAAAACGTGAAAAGCTATTATAAATTTTATTTTTACCAAATAAACGTGGATGGATTTGATAGGTTAGGTAGTTGTTGTTGTTGTCTGTGTTGTGATTACTAATAAAAACTAGCTGCTGCTTATTACAATAAAATGTCCAATCCACGTTGTTTATTTTTATTGGAAACTGCTTCGGCTTTCAATAATGATTGTTGAATGAAAAAGGCTCTAGAATTTGTAAAAGGAAAATATTAATTAATTAATTTACATTCGCGTCGAAAAATTTAATATACCGTAGTTAAATTTATCGATTAATTTAATAATGTCAAAATGAATAAATATGTGATATAAATATAATATAAATAACAGTCCGTTATTTTTGTTGGATTAAAAATGGACATTGATTGTTTTAAACAGGGAATTTTTCGAATTTCGTATTTATTGCGCAAATTGAAAGCAAAGGGAGAGGGGTGACTGGCGCGGGCCTCGGGGATGAGCCATAAAAATAGAATGGAATAAAGAGGAACCTGTTCCAGAGGGAACCATCAATCTTTCTCCCTTTTTATTTTGGCGGAAATGATTGAAAATTGGAGGAATGGATGGATTTGGTGACTTTTTTTGTTACCTCCAGCAGCAATGGAAAAGAATTGGAAAGTTGAAGAAGATTAAATCGGGAAATTGCGATAGACAAGAATATGAAACACTACTTTGTTGGACCTTGGACAAAAACAATCAATTTTGTTGGCAGTCGGGAGTCGGGAGGCGAAAAAGGGATATAAATAAATTTGGCCAGCGGGGGTTCAAAAATGAGGTTCAATTGTATGGTAAAAAGGAAGTTTTGGTTCGCATCCATCAATAAAGGCTCAGCCAGAGATGTCGTCGGTATCCGTCCCGAATCTTTTCATTTCTCTCTGAACAACAGTTGTGTGGTAAAAGAATTCGGAGAGCTGCACAAGAGGAGGACACCTAATTTTCTCACAGGGAGGGAAGGATGCCCTCTCCTGCTACCACAGTGGTTGTGACGTTCCAGACGTCTGTGGTGGTTGGGAAGTGAATGAAAAGCAGGGAAGATATGGGAGAGAAGAAGCATTGGAGGCAACCGAGAGGTTCCTCCTTGGTATTTCTCGGGGTAATCCCCAGTCTTGCTTGGCCCATGGGAGGAGGAATAGAGGCAGCGCAATTGGATTGGTTGAAAATGTGGATAGAGGAGTCGGTGTGGTTGCTGGGCCGACGGTGTTGTAGTTTTCTGTCACAGCTGCCAATTCCATGCCAGTCGGACGCATATATCGCCATTCTTGAATTCTCTATACTCATTCGAGAATGTTTAGAGAGAGAGAGACGGGCTTTTCTTCTTTCCAACCCGAGAATTGCCTCATTTTTTGGTTCTAGTACAACCACCGCTGAATCCACTTCCCTATTCCGCGTTATTGGGCAGTCGCTACTTTGTCTATCTCGTAAATTTGAGGGTGGCGACAGCTGCAAGAGTTGCTCTAACTGAATCTAAAATAGGAGGACTTGGGATGTCCCACTTCACTTTTTGTAATTCCTCTTTAAAATACGGCCGCTCGTCTCCAACCTGCCCTTTGGGGGTCTCGAAAAAACTCTCCCAGCCCCGAGGCGTAGCTCCCATTGGCCGAATGGGGTGTTTTTAAATGGAAGAAAGAGAGAGGAGAGGATGTGTGTGTGTGTGTGTGAATTCAAGGAGGAGGTATTTCGTATTTTCATTTTGGAATGACGTTTTTTGCTTCATAAACCTCAGAGACCTATGGATAAATGCCTTCCAATTCCAATTGCTCTAGTCTAGGCTTTTGCTATTGACGCACTAAATGTCGCAAATGTAGAAAAATTCAATTCCACCTTAAGGTCTTTTACAAGGAAGAAATATTTAAAAATTGCCAGGGGCATTGTCAGATTTACCCATAGATATTTACAACCATATCCCATTCAATAAGAATTAGTAAAAATAAAACAATTTGTGGGGAAAATTGGTAGTTTGGTGGAAGAAAACAGGTGAATTTGTAATGGCATAATTTGTTGAATATGAAAAATACGGAAAGGGGAATTGAGATTTGGAAGAAAAGGGACAAAAATGGTTTATCTGAATTGATTCAAAAATTCAATTGAAAATAGGGCCAGCCGGATTAAAAATCATAGATCAATTCCTGTCTGAGTTGAACATTTAAAATAGAAGGCTAATGGGTTTGTTGACAAAAGGTGAACTTGAATTGAGGAATAACATGTGAAGCGACTGATGTGGTTGACCTTGGGAAAGAACCAACAAAATATGGCCCTGCTGGTACCACACATTACGCTAGCAGAGACAACCATTCCTCCAGCCGGTTTCGGGTTTTTTGGCACTATAGGGCTGCTTGACTGCAATAGCAATGGCAGTGGTCCACTTCAAAAATGGACGGACTCCTTATTTGAATAAGCGCGGCGGCTAATAAAAATTCGGAAAAAGTCAATGCCCCTTCCTTCCTTTCCACATTTTCCTCAACCTAAATTCGTCGTCAACATCTACACACCATTCGAGAGTTAAGACCGTTAGGCCAATCTAATTCTCCCCTCCATTTCGGCACAACAGGGTTGAAGGAGGGGGTCTCCTTCTTTCCCCAATCCATTCTTATTCGCAGGCGGCACAAACACAATTGGATGAAGAAGGAATGAGGAGTCTTCTTTTTGGCCAAAAAGAATTGTGGAAAATGGAGAGGCGGTATTGGGACAATTTTTTTGGGGGTGGGAAGGGACGGGGAGACCCTTGAATGGAAAGAATTCATTTAGGCCAAGTGAAATTGGATGGGAAATAAAAATTGGTGGAAGGATTTTTATTTTAGAAGTGGATTTGGCTTTTTCAAATTTATCAGAAGCAGTTCGATCGAGAGAAAATTATAAGAGGATTTATTTTTATCAAAACATTTTTTTTAAAATAATTCTCTGCAGTAGACCATAAAAAAACATTGAAATTGGTAAAAAAGGGAATGGAGAAAAGGTGGGCGTAATTGGCGGTGGTGTGGTGGTTGGTTTTACTGGTTGGATGAGGCCGATAAAAAAGCTGGCCAAAAGTAATAATGGGAAAGAGGAGAGGAACTTCCAATCGATCAAACATAATAATGGAAAGAGGTTGGAAAGTGGTTAGCCGACTGTTCCCTTCTTCGATTCTTCGGACTCTTGACGTCGAGTGCCCTGGGAAAGGGAAAAATGAGTTTTCGGCCATTTTACAGCAGCACATACAACCCTTTAAGCAAATGCACTTAAAATTAGGGATACAACTCTGGGAAATGAATTTGGATGTGTTTCGGGAGGAGAAGGAAAAAAACGAAGCAATAAGTCGATCTGAGGATTACTGCGGTTGTGCGTCCATCTTTAATAAAGAGGAAGATGCCAATATTCTGGCCGAACTAATTTTTTTTTGCTAATTTGTTTGCACATTTGCTTAAATTGCTCCTTTGAATGGTGGCAGAATGGATAAATCCGACTGTTTTAAGTTAAATGGCTTATTTCTCAAAAAGAAAATCGTCTAGCAAGCATAAAGCAATGGAAAATAAAAATATTTTGGACACGAAATGTTGATATATGCTCGTTTTTAATTTTTTCGGTACAGTAGTTCAACTGAATTTTCAAATAAAAGGCCATTAGCATTTTTATTTGCATTATGTTTATATATTGGTGAAAATGAAAATTTGTCCCAATTATTTCTTCAGGTTTTTTTGTATGGAAATGGAATGGAATGGAATTTGGATTCGGATTTCTATTGGATTGATTATGATTGGTTTTGTTGAACTTGAACCTTTAATTGCAAGTTGCTGCAATGCAACTTGCGCTTCATGCCGCAAAAAAATTCAATAAAATAATTGTTTTGTTTTTAAAAATTTGTTAACACCATGTTGTTTTGTTGCTGTTTAAGATGGTTAAAAATACAATTGAGCACACCAGCACACACACCTAACCTTAAATTTTGGATGTATTTAAATTATTTTATCTTAACCAAAAAATGCCAAAGTATTGATTGATAAATCAAACTTTTAGAATTCTTTCTTGTTGAATTTTTATTAAATTATTTTTTTCGAAACTTCACGATCAAAAATTGTTGATTTTGTTGGAAATTCACGAGATTATGAATGTAAGTCGGCACAAACTCAAACCAATAATTAAGATATAAATATTAATAAGATACATGCCTATTTCTACATCAGCAGCAAATATCCAGAAAAGAAGGAAAGAATTGGGAATTAAGCCCAATCAGCAGAAGCAGAAATTTGCAATTCAGCCCAAACCTGACATAACACCGGACTTCGTAATCTTTAAATTTAAACATGCAAACATAACATTTCAATTTTCAGAGTTCACCACCCAATCCACTCAGGCTCTTTCTGCCTCGAACTGTAACATTAAACCAAAAAAATGCTGATGCAGCCAACGGTGATGCAGTTAAAAGATCGAAGAAAACATTCAAACGCGAGATTAAATTTGTTGCTGCTGGCGAACTCACCAACAACGAAGATGAACAAGCAACCGCTGACACAATTTATCTCGAGGAAGAAGATTTCATCAGGCAAGACATTGATCAGTCCAACAGCAGTCGATCACCTTACACGGCGACCAGTTCATCATCAACGGCCACACCAAATTCGATTACAGAAGAGCTCACGAGTGTGCCTGGTTAATTAATAAATTCATTAAACATTTTAATAAAAAATATTACAGAACCACAAGATGTGCGACAAAAATTGTTGCAACAAGCGACTAAATCCGAAATTGTCAAGGCAGAAATTAAAAAGCAAACTAAACATGAAGTTGACACGCCCATGCCCAGCTCATCATCATCCAAAGGAATGGAGAGACCAATTCAGAATGGCTATTCAAAAGGCATGAATGGGAATAGTGGTCGTATTATTGACAATGAAGGAGAGAAAATTTACAAAGACAAACAAAATATGAGGTTTAATTTTTATTTTAAATATAAATTAAAATATATTTTCAGGCTGAAGCCAATTGAGAATGGCATATCGCAACCCATCCCATCAACTTCGTTGCCAGTGACAAACAATAACCGAAATGTTCCACGGAAAAGATTCCTTTCGGAGAGAGGCGAGGAGGAAAGCCAATATCCAAGAGTTAATCGGGCAATGATTTTTTCCAATTGGGAGGGCTGCAATCTTGTGGTTTGTTTAAAACATTTAAAAAAACATTTAATTTTGTTCAGTATGGCAAGAGATGTGGCATTGGGCTGTACAATCCACTGAACAATTGCTTCTTGAACAGCGTTTTGCAATCAATTGTTCATATTCCGCAAATTGCCAGGATGGTCGTGGAAGGAAATCAAGAAAATCGAATGTGCACAAATTATACCAACCAAAATTACAAATGTTTTCATTGTGATTTGAAGCAGCACATACAAAAAGCCGTTCAATCGACGAATCCATTTCGACCTTATTGGATTGAACAGCATTTGAAAAGTTTGTTTTAATTTAAATTTAAACCCAATTCAATTCATTAATTATATAGGAATATTTCCTGCACATCGACAAAGTTGCCAAGAGGATGCCCACGAAATGTTAACACTTCTTTTGAGCGCATTGGAACCGAACTTGCCAAAACCAAATGGGCTAAAAGTGGATGGTGGAATTCCGGCCACTCCAATTGAGCAAATTTTTGGTGGAAATTTGAGAAATGAAGGTTTAAATAATGGCTTAAAACTGTTTTAATTTATTCCTCTTCCAGTTATTTGCAATGTTTGTCGCCATCCTCACACCAACTATGAAAGAATTCGAGAATTGAATTTGGGCCTAAACAACCGGAATTCGCCGGTTTCCCTCGCCGAACTGATCAACGATTTTTTCAAGCCGGAACAATTACAAAATTTTCATTGCTCAAAATGCCAAACGAAGCGAACAGCCACTCGCCGGACTCATTTGCTCAGCTCTCCTTCAGTTCTGATAATTCAATTGAAGAGGTTCAACCAATTTGGCGGAAAAAATCGAACAACGGTCAAAATTAAGGTAAATTTTCCAAAACAATTGAATTGATATAATCCGAAATTTCAGGCGCATATTTCTCTCAGCCAATATTCATTCAAGAATGAGGATGTTTCCTATAGATTGCAGGGCCTAATTGAGCACATTGGTGGTGGAATCAATTTTGGTCATTATATTTGCGCAATGCGTGGCTTTGACAACCAATTTTACCAATTCGACGACTCTGATGTATTTTTAAATTATTATTAAATTATTTAATAATTTTAATCCATTTCAGAGAAAATGTGTTCAATTTTCTTGGCTCGACCACATGGAACCGTACATCCTTTTTTTCACAAAGGTAAATTTATCATTTTTATAATTTTTATTTTCAAATAAATTTTCAGTTTAAACGAATTGACAATAATTGTTCTTCAAATCAACAACGGCATTCCATTGGTTCTTGCCAGCCTCCTTTCCCAAAACAAGAGAGAATGGTCGGCCACAGCCCATTCAATGGTGGGACAAAAATTCAAATGAATAGGACATTCGGCTCATTCATCAGTTGATGATTTATTATATTTGTGTGAATATCAAATCAAATTGTGAGATTACATCTATTGCATATAAAAGAGACCACCAATTTATTGTTTTCAAATCCCATTTCACACACATCCAATTTGTTGTTTTTTTTTAATGTTTTCACTCCTGAATGAATCCACAATTTCTTCCATAAATATTCACAAATGTGTCCAACATTAGCTTTCACATATGAAATGGGTTTTATTATTACCACAATTAATTTTTAAAAAAAATGATCTGACATAAATAAAATATACTTGTTGGTTGTGTTGTTATCAATTTATGCGTTTTTTATAAATTCATTTTTATTGATTTGCACATTTTTGTTTACGAAAACTGTGATTCAATCAATAATACTTTTTTTTGATAGTAGATATGAAAAGACCTCCTTTTAATCAATTTGGAAGTATTCCATAATTGCCGAATTTTCTCCGTTTTAATACTTGTAAACTACGAAAATAATTCGTTAAAAAAACCCGCATATGAAATTTACTCACACCGCCCACTCATTTTAATATTTGTGAATAAAATGTGTATGTGTACAATCAATTCAATTTTTTTAAAGGATTTTTAATTACTTCAGTCAAAAATGTTGAAATTAATGAACAAATATTGTTTGAACCTATCATCATTGAGAGCTTTGTCTAAATCTTCACATCGAAATGGAGGTAATTTACCTAATCTTTTCTTAATTTTAAAATTAATTTCCAGCCAGTGGTTTGCAAGTTCACCGCGACAATGAGCACAACAATCCAAAAATACCATTCAAATTTACTGCGGAAAACCTGAAGAAGATTGATGCAATTTGTGCAAATTTTCCAGAGGGGCATAAAGTATTCTTATTTTTAAATATTTAATAATAAAATATTTCAGTCAGCAGCACTTCTACCCGTTCTTGATTTGGCCCAACGTCAGCATGGATGGCTTCCAATTTCGGCAATGCACGAAGTTGCACGGATTTTAGGTTTAAAATTATGATAATGTGAAACTAACACTCAATTGCATTCAGAAATCCCACATATGCGAGTTTTTGAAGTGGCCACATTTTATACCATGTATAATAGGTAAATTTTCTTATCAAATTATTCTACTAATACGCAATTTAAAGAGAACCTGTTGGAAAGTATTTTCTCCAAGTGTGCGGTACAACTCCATGTATGCTCCGCGGAGCTGAATCAATTATTGAGACAATTTGCAAAAAATTGGGTTTGTAAAATTGAACATTCTAACAAAAAATTTTATAGGTATTAAACCCGGTGAAACCACCAAAGATGGTCTGTTCACACTGAGGGAAGTTGAATGTCTTGGTGCATGCGTTAATGCCCCAATGGTCCAAATTAATGATGATTATTATGGTAATAAATTTTTTGGGTTTAGAAATCATTATTTATTTTAGAGGATCTGACACCAACCGACATTGAGGAAATTCTGGATGAATTAAAGGCCGGGCGAAGACCTTTGCCGGGACCTCGAAGTGGCCGATTGGCTTCAGAACCACTTAAAAAGCAGACTTCCCTCACTGAACCACCAAAGGGTCCCGGATTTGGTATTCAATCAGGATTATGAACAAATCGATAATTCACATTGTTTTAATAAATAGTCATTTAAATGCATAAAATTGTTCGAATTGATTCACCAAACATTTACATTATTTGTTTTACAACCAAAATAATTATTTATTTTAATGACATTTTTGAACAAATTAAATTTAATTAAAGCTCAATTATTAAATGGAATCTGAAGCAGATTTGGGCTCTGGCCTCTTGGGAGTTGAGGTCAGCCATCGACGACGAACCGCATCAGTTTCAAATGATTATTCCGTCCAAAAAACAAATGATGATGCCACCGAATGTAAATATCATACCGTTCAAGTAAGTTATACACTTTAAAATATTTGTCTTTGTATGGTTTAGGCAAAATATTATTCGGACAATTTCATCGGGGCGTTCATTTTTGCCTGCGATGATAATGCCTATCAACATCGTGATCCGGAAATATCGCGTGGATATTGGGCCCGGACGGCGGCAATTACCTCAATGGCAACTCAATTTATTGAAGTAAAATTTTAATTATTATTCGATATTCCCATTAAATTATAATTCGCAGGCCGGTGGTCCTTCTACTCAAATCATCAATATTGGCGCCGGTTTTGACACTCTTTATTGGCGTTTGAAAGAAAAGGGCCTCAAATTCTACAAATTTGTAGAATTCGATTTTAGCAGTGTTACTTCAAAGAAAATTCGTCAAATCCAAAGAAGCAAAAACGTCGAACTTTCTTCGTATTTTAGCAAACCAGGTTAAATAATTTCAAATCATCTTAAAATAAATGAAACATTTAAGCTGTTGAAAATCAACACAGTGATCTGCACGCCGGCGATTATCATTTAATTGGGGCCGATTTACGCCAAATGCGAGAATTTGAATATAAATTGTCGACGGCGGATTTGGATTTTTCTCAACCAACTTTGATTATTGCCGAATGTGTTTTTGTGTACATGGACGAACAGCATTCATTTGAATTGATTGAATATTTGGCAAAATTGTTCGAAACAATTGCAATCATAAATTATGAACAGGTTTTTTGCTCTCTTTTAAAAATATTAATTTAAATATTTGCATGTCAATATGACCGACAATTTCGGCAAAATAATGGTGGATAATTTAAATAGCCGAGGAATTCTATTGCCTGGCCTTGCCTCATGCAAATCATTGCAAACTCAAAAACAGCGGTATTTTATTTGAATTTAAATTTAAAATAATTATTTTAGTTTCCTTTCCGCCGGTTTTTCCAATGTAAATGCTTGGACAATTAAAGAAGTTTATTCGAATTTTCCGGAAAAAGAAGTGCAAAGAATTGAAAGTTTGGAACCGCTGGATGAACGCGAACTCCTCATTCAACTTTTGGAGCATTATTGTTTAGTTTATGCATTCAAAGATTCCACAAAGAATCGAAGCCAACTATCACAACTTTCCATCCATCATTGATCTTTAAAATTAATTATTCTCAAATTATTTTGATTTAAAAAATAAAATATTTTTTGATTGATTTTATAAAATTCATTGTAATGTTACGAAAACATTTATTATATTTAAATTGCACTGTTTTATTATACTAATTTTTTTAGATGGTTTCATCAACTCAAGTGAATCCAATGAATAAATGGCGATTAGATTTGGGCGGAGGCACTTCGAACAGATCACTGATAAAAATTGCCGCCTCTGATCAATCATTGAATCCGCCAGGGTACCATCCGGGTTTTATTGCTTCGCAACAGGTTAGACATTAATCAAATTTGATAATTTTAAATAGCTTTTTTAAGCTTGAGACCACTTCAAAAAATGAACAACAACAGCAGCATTTGCTCAGCAAAAGAGCATGGGATATCGCGCTTGGACCGGTGAAAGCATTGCCAATGAACATGTTTGTTATTTTAATATTTATAAAATAGAATTCGATAAAAGGTTTATGATGTACATGGCTGGCAACGCCATATCAATTTTTCCTATTATGATGGTCGTAATGATGGCTTGGCGACCAATTAAGGCACTTCTTTCGGTGAATGCCGCCTTCAAACCATTAGAAGTCGGTGATTTATTTATTTTTACTAAGCAAAAATTAAATTTAGCAAGAACATCTTGGCTCGCTGATCCTCCACAAAATTATCTTCGTCATTGGCAATTGTGGGGCAATCGGCTTGGCAGTTTATAAATGTCATACAATGTAAATATGAATTTGATTCCATCATATTTTAACATAAATTTTCAGGGGTTTGCTGCCCAACCATGAATCAGATTGGCTTGATTTTATGTTGCCACAAGAAAGAATGCAATTTGCCTTATTTTCTGACATATTTTAATTGTGCACATATTTGAGTATAAAATAAATTGAAAGAGCTTTCATTTTTTATTGGAATTTAATTCATTTATCACTGTTATTATCAAACTTATTTTAAAATTTTCCATAGAATAAATTTTTAAAAATTTTAGGTCAAATCTAATTAGCAAACACAGGAACGGAAACGGAATTACGTCTTTTGGAGAGTACACTCTTCCCATCTGGCAACTGGCTATCGATTTTTGAAAAAATTGAGTAAGGGAGCACTTCTACTACACTTGCGGGACGAATTTTATAATAATAAAAAGGTAGGCTATAGTCTCGAAGAGAACATCATCATCTTTTTCCAACCACTTTCCCATGACATTTTAAAATGATGGAAGTTGTGGGAATCGTTTAAAATCAGTCAATTATTAAAGGGATAAAAATTGAGATAAGTTTTGAAAGATAGAAGATCAATCATTAAGAATAATTCTCATTTCATTTTTTTTATTTTCTCATTTCATTATTTTTCAGCAAAATGTATTCATTTGGACTATTTTGGACCGTAATGTTTGTGCAAACAATGTTGATTGTAAATGGTGCCGCCAATGATAAAGGGTAAGTCAAAAATTTAGCAAAATGAAATACAAATCTTTCCCGAAGACATTAAACTCAAAATTAAACACAAATTTTTCCGGATTGAACTTAAACTGAATATTTTAGTGAATCCGTTCCGGTGGATGCCGAAGCACTAGTGAAATCACGGATAAGCTGCTATGTTTGTAATTCAGACAATGATGACCAACAAAATTGCACCAGCAGTAATGTGGATGAATTGAAGGATTTCATTACAGTGAGTTTTGTCTTTAACATTAATTTATTAATAAAATAAATTCTCAAGGTCTGTCCACCACTGCACAATGGACCATTGGCTGGGAAAGAGGCAAGATCTTGTCGAAAAGTGCTACAAAATTTTGGTGAAGAAAGCAATGTTGTGAGGGAATGTGCCTATACGGGCGATGAGCCGGTTGATGGCAAAAGAAGAACGGGGAATAAAGGAATCACCCTTTACATTTATCAGTGCTTCAATAAGGAAAATGTAAATAATTTATATAAATTTATTTAAATTTTAAATATTTTCATTTAGAATGAGCCATGCAATTCGGCAATTGTTAGGCGAATTGAATTCTTAATTCCAATGCTGATGGTGTTCATATTCCTGCTGGCCAAATTTTGATTGATGATCCAACTTTTTTATTCTCTATTAATTGCCCAATGCTAGACAAATAATCATTAAATTCCTATTCCAATTTTGACATTAAATTCTCATTTTTATTAATCAAATTCATTATCATAAATAAATATACAATAATAGATCGATAATCGATAAATTGGTGCATCTCCTACATAATATTTTGTTAATGATAAAATTTAGTTGATCAATTTATTTATTCAATAATAATATGGTTCATTGCCATTTGATTTTTCAACATAATTATCATATAAATTAATATTTTATTAAAATCAGTTAAATGGAAAGTGAAAAGGAAAAAATATATAGCCTGAATGAGGACAGTGAACTTCGCCTTGAAATTGGTGCAGAGGAATGCATCGTTGAATTGCTAAAAGGAGCGGCTGAACTTTTTGGGACGCCACTTGCAAAAAACAAAAGATATACATTGCCACCAGGTTTGACTTGGAAATATAAAATTAATATTTAAACATATATAGGTTTTCGTGCTGCAATCTTCTCATACCGCGGTGCAGAGGTCGCAGTGGTCGGCAAAACGGAAAGCATTTACATTGCACAACAAACACCAATGGTTCATTAATTATTAACAATCAATTATTAAAATTATTTTCCAAATAGATTATTTACTTGAACACGCATGCTGCCCTGGAATCATTGCGGAAAACGGCGGAAACCCAACTGTTGGCGGACCCAAATGCGACAGCACGTGGACCCCGGATGTTAATTGCGGGACCAACGGATGTTGGCAAAACGACATTATGCCGAATTTTGTGCAATTATGCTGTCCGAGAGGGACGAACTCCGCTCTATATAGACTTGGATATTGGACAGGTTTTAAATATTTTGAATAATTTATTTAAAAAATCAAGTAAATTTAAGGGCAGTGTTTCAATTCCCGGCACTATTGGTTGTCTTTACATTGAAAAACCGGCCGACATTGTAGATGGTTTCGATCGGAAGGCAGCATATGTTTACAATGTACAAAATTAACTTTTAAAATTTTAAAGTCCATTTTTAGTTCGGCCATGTGACCCCATCCGCTAATCTTCGTCTCTATGATGAATTGATCAATGAGTTGGCAGAATCTGTCAAAAAGAAGGCGCGTTCCTCGTTGGCCTGCAATGTTTCTGGCTACATTGTCAACACTTGTGGATGGGTGAAAGGCGATGGCTATGCCTGCATTGTGAATGCGGCTGAAAAATTCGAGCCGGATGTGGTCATCGTACTTGACCATGAACGACTTTACAGTTCATTGCAACAGGATTTGCCCACATTTGTGAAGGTAAGATATACCGATTGACTAACAAATGTTTTTTATTAAATTTGTGTTATATTATAAATTCGTTTATGTTTTCGATTAATTAAATGTTCATTTAAATTTTTATTATTAAGTATTTTGTAATTGTAAATGTGTGTTTTCGATTGTAAAATTGTAATTGTAATTGCGATTGTAAAATTGTAATGTAAATCGATTGTAAAATTGTAATTGTAATTGCGATTGTAATTGTAAAATTGTAATTGTAATTGCGATTGTAATTGTAAAATCTAAGTTGTAAATTGCGATTTTAATTGTAAAATCTAAGTTGTAAATTGCGATTTTAATTGTAAAATCTAAGTTGTAAATTGCAATTTTAATTGTAAAATCTAAGTTGTAAATTGCGATTTTAATTGTAAAATCTAAGTTGTAAATTGCGATTTTAATTGTAAAATCTAAGTTGTAAATTGCGATTTTAATTGTAAAATCTAAGTTGTAAATTGCGATTTTAATTGTAAAATCTAAGTTGTAAATTGCGATTTTAATTGTAAAATCTAAGTTGTAAATTGCGATTTTAATTGTAAAATCTAAGTTGTAAATTGCGATTTTAATTGTAAAATCTAAGTTGTAATTGCGATTGTAATTGTAAATTCTAAGTTGTAATTGCGATTGTAATTATAATTGCGATTGTAATTGTAAAATTGTAATTGCGATTGTAATTGTAAATTCTAAGTTGTAAATTCTTAATTGTAATTGCGATTGTAAATGCATTTTCAATTTATTAAGATTAAATAATTAAAATTGATTTGATTATTGATTGGTTTATTTTTCAGATTTTGCATTTGCCTAAATCGGGCGGAGTCGAAAGCCGATCCCAGGAAGTTCGAAGTTGTGCTCGACGTGCAACAATCCATAGGGTCAGTATAAAATTTATTTTACAATATTATTCATTTTTATTAGTATTTTTATGGCACCAAATCATCGCCTCTTTTCCCGCATTCTTTTGAAATTTCCTACGATAAACCCGCTGAAGAACAAGAATTACAAATTGCAAAAATTGGTGCCGAACAATTACCGGATTCTTGTCTTCCCATCGGAATGGTGATTGAAGACCATCGAGTTCAGGTACAAATATTAAAATTAAAAGGTACAATTTTAAAGTTCCTCTCATTTTCAGATTGTTTCTGTCCCAATTTCCGCAGAATTACTTAACCATGTGATCGCCCTTATGCCACCCGATTCGCAGGTTGATCAAAATTTGCTGAAGAAACCGGCCATTGGCTTTTTGGTGATCACCGGCGTCGATCCAACAAAAAAGGTATGATAATGGGCATAAATGAATTTTAATCTTTTTTAGGTCATCACTTTACTCAGTCCACAACCATATCCGCTTCCTTCAAAAGTTGCACTCCTTTCCGATGTCACATTTGTGGACGACAACAGTTTATGAATTATGATGAATTTGATGATCTCTTTTTCTACTTTTATTTTTCAAATATTTTTATTTTTTTTTTATTCTTTTAACTTGATAAATTATTCATTCATTTGACTACAAAATTTCCATTCTATTCTTTTTGACCATTCCCATTGTCCCATAAAAATATTCCCAAGAGATGCCGTCAGCCAAATTATAATATTTGGAGAAGTTGAGGACTATTTAATTGTATAAAGCCAAATTAATTAGACATAAATTCTCACATTCCCAATACATACAATTCCCCAACATTTGACCACACAATTCCTTTTTTCCCAGAAATAATATGAATGGAATGTTTGGGTGGGTGGGAAATTTTTGAACACTTCACGGGACATTTTGTTGGACATAAAACATCTGCTGCTACTGCCATTTTCCATTCCTTGTTAAATTCTTATTATCACTCGATTTGGCTCCGGCCCACATCACAAATTTGGCCTTTTTCTACTGAGAATTCCCACAAAATTTTGCTCACTAGACAGAAAAGAAGCATCATTTTGCATTTGATAGGTTTCATGATTATTCGGCAATTTTGCTCTACTATTTGCATATTAAAATGTTTTGCTTACCATCATGTCTAATAAGATGATGGAATCATCATTTCCGGGCATTTTTCCTCCATTAAAAGGATTTCCCTCATTTTTCTCATCAGCTTTTTTAATCCGTCCATCGTGAATCCCTAAAGGAGAATTTTAATTTTGAATCCACTAAACTGCCCTCAAATCTTCACAATATTTTGCCAGTTTTCTTCCAATTTTTCTCTCAAATTTTCACATCATTTTGCAGCAATTGTTTAAGAGAATGTCATTCGCAAAATTGAATCATTTTGTCTCCATTTTGATGCTCCTATTGTTGCCAACAATTTCGGTAAATCTCAAAAAGTTTATTTGAATTTGTTGCATATTTATTTTTCAGTTTGGAATTCAACTTTTCTCCTTTTCATCAGCCAATGAACTGCAACAATCGGCCCATCATCAATCCACTGGCCGTACGAATCGTCTGAATCCATTCGTTTGGAGAGCCTGGAAGAGGGGTGGCGCATTCG
This sequence comes from Pratylenchus scribneri, assembly GCA_030063045.1. NCBI lineage: Eukaryota > Metazoa > Nematoda > Chromadorea > Rhabditida > Pratylenchidae > Pratylenchus > Pratylenchus scribneri. The sequence goes on along the minus strand of JAQSEB010000114.1, from coordinate 2,409,045 downwards.
ATGATGATGGTGCCCGAAGGGCGGCTCAACAGCAGCAGTCCTTTGGAGGAATGCCAAACAGACTGAATCCATTCATTTGGAGGGCTTGGAAGCGTGGAATGCCCGAATCTGCCGATCCAACGATGGATTTGGGCATTCGTTTTGGCAAAAGACAACAATGGCCCACCAATGGTTATGTGGAAAATAGTGCGGCATTGACGGACAAATTGGCCGAATTGGCCATTGGATTTGGGAAAAGAGGCGAAAGAGAAGAGCCACAAACAATTTGGCAACTTTCATTCCATTGAATTGATTCTCCTTTCCATCATATTTATAATTGTGAAATGTGAATATTCCAACTTTAATTTAACCCCCATTTTCACCTTTACTATTCCTTCACGATGCACCGAAAAAAGTTTTGCGTTAAAATGTGAACCCAAATTGAATGTTTGCATAAAAATTGAGGAAGAGGAAGTCACAGGAAAATACTTGAGTAAAATTCGTTGAAAAAGTCAAAGAAGAGTTGAAGGAAGTTGAATTCTCCCATTTCCAATCTTTCCACCAAATCCACATAAAAAATTCAGACAAAAATTTGTCAAAAATTATTCTCCAAATGCTAAATTCCTCTTTGAAACGTTCGGAATCGTCGAAAGGGAATACGCCGGTTTCTTATCAAAAAGAATTCCTTGCCACCACCACCAAAACACCTAGCATTTTCAGTTTGGTCAATGCCATTCTTTTTCATCAGAAATTGACAAAAAAGAAACAAAGATGCCAACAACAATCAGTTAATGTGGAAAATATTGAGGATGGACGGCTCACGGAAGAACAAAAGAGGATGGTGAAGAGGAAGATTTCAATTTCGCTTAAACAAACTAAATCTTTGCCCCTGAAAATGGCATTGAAGCAAAAGACGAGTCTTCCTGTTAATGCAAGTGTGTCAAAAACACCAACGGAGAGCCAGAAGAAATTTACATATCATACATTCACAAATTAATTTCTGTCATCTCATCATTTATTGTATTGTATAATTTAATTGGAATCAATTTGGACGGTGGGAAAGTTAATAAAATGATTGTAATTGTAATTTGCTTAGTTAGTTCATTCCGGAAGGATTGTAATTGCGATTGTAATTGTAATTTCTAACTACTTTCCGGAATGGGATTGTAATTGCCCCTTTATTTTATCCATCTTTTTTGTATTTTTTAAAGAAATTCGACAATTTTTTAAGTTTAATTTGACCAACGACATTATTATCAATGAGAAAGCTAAATTAAAAAAAAATTGGTTGTAATAATGTTAAAAACGATTCAATTTCGTTTTTCATCGGCAATTTAAAGCGAATTTGCCAAAAAAAATGAGAGGATTGATGAAAATTAAGGCTGATTGAGTAACCGCCATTTGGGATTCTCGACCATCGACAAAAGCCGACAAAAGAAAGAGAGTTGGATTTTTGCTGCGGGGAAGGAACTTCTGGTGCTGCCGAAGAAGTGATGTTTAGGATGATTTTCACTGTGGTCCAGGCTTTTCCCCTCTACTTTGCTATGTCAATGTTATTCAAGATTGTACATTCTTCATTTCCAAAATATAAAATGTTCAAAAATTGCTGCAATCAATCCCCTCAATCAGATTCCATCCTTTCCAATGTGAACACATTTGTGGACACTTTTCAATGACACTTTTGCCTTTTCCCACATCATCAATTCCATTCCATTCATTAATCTCCAATTGTATTCCAATCATTTTTGTATTGGTTAGTTGCCTTTTCCGTTCCATTTTTGTCTTCCGGCATTTTCCCAAACACTCGTAAACCCGTCGACCACCATCAAATTTGTACGGGGGGCAATGCCAATGCAAAATTGTCAGAAACGTGAACATTTTAAGGTCAGAATTGGTCATCATTGTATCGTGGATTGAGAATGAGGGCGAATGGGATAATGGAAAGTGGCAAATGTGAGGGAAAATGATGGGGCTAAAAGGGGGGAATACGGTGTAGGATGAAGGGAAGGAGTGTGGGGCGAGGATTGGTCAGCAAAAAGTGGCTAAAAGATGAAGGGGGAATAATAATTGTGTTGGCCCGCCCCAAATGACCACTTTCTCCCCTCTGTAATAATCTATTTTCACTTAACCTTTTTCCTAAATTTCACGCACATTTTCAATAGAAAAAAATGAGTTTGCCTCTGCCCAAACCCTTTCCCCTCCAATTTCAAAACCCACCGGTCATCTTTCCTCCATTCAATTCGGCTGCTGCCCTTCATTTTGGTTCCCAAATTCCCACTGATCCCGATCCTGAGCCAGTCCAAAATGTTGTGATCAATTCTTCTGGCCAAATTAGCATTGAATTGGCCAACAAAGAACTTTGGCAAAAATTTGATAAAGTCGGCAATGAAATGGTCGTGACCAAACCGGGAAGGTAATTAATGGGCATAAAATGGATTAAATGGATTGGACAAATGATTAGGAAAATGTTCCCAAAATTGGAATTGAATTTGCGCGGATTGGACCCAAAAGGCCAATATGGATTACTCATGTACATGGAGAAAATTGACAATAATCGGTGATTTTCGAATTATTTTGATGGAATTTATGCTCCATTTCGTAGATATAAATATCAAGCGGGTGGATGGTCCCCATCTGGCCAAGACGACAATGGTCCAATGCAATCCAATTCTGTATGGAAATGGCAAATTAAATTGGCCATTAATTCTCATTTTTACGCAGGTAGTGCACCATGAAGGATGGAATTCGGGTGAATTTTGGGCCAGCCAAGAACGCATCACATTTGAACGGGTCAAATTGACGAACAAAGAGGGAAACCGCAATTCATTGGTACATTTTCTGATCATTTTTGTTTGATCCAACCAATTCATTCCCATTCATTAGATTTCCCTTTGTTCCATGCAAAAATATCAGCCTATAATTATTCTTTGCCAATGCATTCCAACCAATTCGTCAATGTCCAATTCAATTGTGTGTAAATTTCAATTTCGACCAAAAGAGTGCAAATTCATTGCGGTGACCGCCTACCAAAGTGAGGCACTCACAAATTTGAAGGTGAAAATAGGGATGAAAGAAGGGAATGAATGGCCCACAAATTCAGATTGAATTCAATCCATTTGCCAAGGGTTTTCGTGAGGGATCATCCCGCAAAAGAGGGGCATCCGATCTTTCTCCAACGCCGGTCGATGAACAACAAATTGGTCAGTTTTTCATCATTAATTTAATTTAATTAATTTAATATTTGACCTTTTAAAATTTCCTAGAATTTCAATAATTTCCCCAATAATTTAGGCCCTGCTGCCCTGTTGAATTCTTCACTGTTTTCATCATCGTCCAATTCCTCCACCAACATTTCCCCGTCTCAATCCTTGAATTATTGTCCTCCTCCCAAACGTCCCTTCATTTTGGTCCCTGAACATTTCTCCACCGCTTTTCCTTCTTCATATCCTTCCGCCACTGCCGCCGCCCAATTTGCCGCCGTCGCCATGTTGGCCAATCAACAACAAAAACAACAACAAATTTATGGCCAAAATCAACTTCAATTTGGCCATCAATTCGGCGGTTGGCAATGGCCGTCCCCAACAATCATTAGCCAACAACCTTTTGTTGAGAGTGGCACTGCTGCTTCATTGTCGACAATTCAAAATTTATGGCAACAAATTTGGATGGCCAACAACCAACAGCAACAAAAGAAGAAAGAGGAAGGAAATCAACAAGGGCAAATTGTGGTGAATGTTGATGGAATTAAGAAATAAATGAAAAATAATGACCACTATCCATATTTGCTCATTCATAATAATTCACATAAATATTTTGACTGAAATCAAGGAAATATTCTCATAAATTCATCATTACAATGCCATGGGCCCTCCTCAACCACTCATTCTTCTGTGTGAATCGAATATTCATTCCTCATGGCAATTCCCCTTTTCCGTCCAATTTTTGTCTGTTTGTTTTGCCTTCAGGCGAAAATGTGAAAATTAAATGTGTTGGAGGGAGGGGGGGAGGGGGAGGGCGAATCCCATTCATTCCGATCCAGAATTTGCCCCTTCATTCACTCAATTTTGGTCTTCCATTCTTCATTTCCGGGCAAATTTTCCCCAAATTCCTTACCACCAAATCCACCCACCATTGTGTTCTTAATGGCCAAAGGCAAAAAAGATTATTTGGCCAATTCCCCCCCCTCCCCAAAAAAAAAGAATTGGAAAATGAAAATGTCCTCAAAAAATGTTGTGTCTACAATTTGGATTTGGACCTTCTCCTGGACCTCTTCCTCTTTCCTTGCATTGTGCCGCCTTCATTTTCCTTTCATTTCACGACAATTACCAAAAAAACCAACCATTGCCCTGCTGCCATCGGCATAGTCGCCGCAATTTTTTGTGTTTGTTGCGACGGACGACCTTCATGCTTTTTGCCCTTTCTTCCACCCAAACCAAATGCCACAAAGGCGCAATTAATTGAGTTACATCCATTGGGGGGACTGGGGGATAAAGGAGAGATAACCGATCAGTGGCATTCATTCCCCATCAACCACATTTTTACACAAATATTGGGCAGGGAATTGGGAGGATTAATATTAATATGAAAATGGATGGAAGGCACAAATATGGGATAATTACAATAATATTAATTTATTTGGCTTGGATGCTCATTATCATCATAATTTTGTGCGCATTTTAAAATGTTTTTGGCCGTTTCTGTCCAGCACAAAAGCACGCACGAAATGTTGGCCCCTCCGCAGTGCCACGGCAAAAACAGTCAATCATTTTTCGGCCACCATCCTTGGCGCACATTTCTCTACAATTTTGGGCCAAACATTTGTCGAATGCTCCAAATGTGCTGCAAATAAAAGAGGGGGATTTATGGTTTACGAGAATAGTTTTGAATGATTTGGAAATTAGCCCAAAATATCAGCAAAAATATACAAGGACGAAAAGCGGCAAATTATAATTAATTGAATGAATGGAATTTACCAAGGAAGTGTGAAAAATGGAGAACATTTTGAATGGCACGAAGAACAATGTATAAAATGAGGAATAAAAATGATGGAAATGAGTAGAGGAAGGAGGGAATTCATTGGGCAAATTATTTATTATTTAGAGGAAATGAACAAATGGGGAGGGGGAAAATTGGCCATAAAAAGGTTGGAGGAAGGGAAGTGAAACTTGGAATTGGAGAGGACAAAGAGAATGGGCGAAAAACGGTTTTTTCGATGATTCGGAACCAATCAATTTGGGTCAATTTTGGGGAAAATGGAAAGTGGGAAATAAAAGGGAAAAGCAACGATGTGAATTGAATGAAATATTTCGGACAATGAATTTTGTGCCCAAATATGTGGTGGTGGCCAATTCTCGCATTATTTTTTTACCTCCCTTTTCATTTTAATTGCCTTTTCCTCCCTCATTCAATTCTTCAAATGCCGACTGTGTCCCAATTTTAAATAACTTCCTTCCATTTTCCCCTTTTCCCCTTTTATCCCTTTTCGCCGTCAATCGATGCCAATAAATAAATTCATTTGGCCGATGCGCGAGTCCCTCCAATGCCGACAAATGCGCAAAAGGGGGGAATGCCATAGGAGGGGATGGGGCTTAAGTCGGCAAGCGGGGTGAGGCCAATGGGTTTCTTTTTGGTTTCATTTTCTCCCTCCCACCCATTTTGCAATATTCCTCCCCCCCAGGGACTTCTTCCCTCGCTCATCAACTCAATTCAAGCCAAATATATTATTTGTTAAACCAAAAATGTTGCTTTCGCCCGAACAATTCGCCCGATTGATTGAATATGCCAGCTGTGAGTGCCATCAATCCTTTTGTCTCGATTTTATATATCCCGTAATTAGATTCCAGTCATAAATTGATGGATTTGTTAGCCGAATTCTCGCATCCTGAAGGTTGATAATAATTTGCCAATTAGCTCATTTTTCCAACTCTTCCATTTCCACAGGCATTTTTTATCGATATTTGTCGCCTGATTTACAAACCATCGATTTTGAGGTGATTTTTCCCTGCAGGAATTTTGACTGTAACCGAAACCAGGACGATTGATTATTATGGCCATTCTTTTAGTTGTATCTAGAGAGCCACTTACGGGCATATTGTACCACCATAATCTATTTCCTGAATAAAAAAAGAATATGCCTAAAGCTGCGTTTTTTTTTTTTCATAGAACAAGAATCAGAACTTAGAAAACATAATTAAAAATCAGAATTTCGTAATTACAATCCCTTTTCGGAAAATTACTATCTCAATTACAATTACAAATCTTCCGGAAAGAAGTTAGGAAATTACAAATGCAATCACAATTACAATCATAAATTGGAATGCCATTAAATATATTTTGCCCCCAAAATCCACCTGCAGGGCTTCACCTCCTTCATCAATTGCTATTTTGGAGCGGAATTGCCGGCTGATTTGATCCAACAACTTTTCCTCTCATTTTGCACCCCACCCATTCAAATTCCCCAAAGGAGGCCATCCGCCATTGAGGGTGCCGTCAAAAGTGTGAAAAATGTTGTTTTCCATCATGGGACAAGGAAGGAATCAACGATGTCGGCGAGGAAAGAATCGGCGATTCAAAATCAACAAATTGAGTGTAAAAGTCAACCAGTGGGTCAATGGAAAGGGAAATTTATGTGTTCATTGTATTAATAAAGATTTTATGGCCATTGCCGGATTTGGAGGAACGCCGAATTCCGCTGAAGCCGTTGGTTTGCTATTTGAGCCTTTTGGAGGGAGCACCGCCCGAGGACAAATTGGAATTTGTTTTTCATGTTTATGACAATGATGGTTGGGAGGAGGGGGAATAATTTGGGGGAATTGATCATAATTTGCCTTAGGGAATGGCTATTTGGACCATAAGGAAATTGAATCGATCATTGAACAGGTTGGAGGATGGAATAGGCCATATAAATTGAATAAATTTGTAATTGAAGATGATGAATGTTGCCCGATATCAGCAATGGGACACAATCGAATTGGAACCGGTCAACAATCAAATTTTCCCCCAGGGAATGCCTTCACATTTTGATTTCAGATTCTTCGCCAAATGATGCAAGAAATTGACTACGATAATGATGGAATTGTTTCATTGGAGGAATGGAAAAGGGGCGGGATGACCACAATTCCATTGTTGGTCCTCCTTGGATTCGACACGGTACAAAAAAAAAATCATTGAAAAAGGAAAATTTGGAATGAATAGAATTGGAATATTGTTGAATCCCCCTAGATAAGGCAATCTTCATTGTGATTATTTGTCCTAATCTAGGGTTAAAATTGTTTGGGGAGAAAGCTGCGCTTAGGCTCTCGCCCGGGCCTTCGCCGGAGGCCTAAGCACTCAGTGGCCCAAGGAATGGAATAGGGATTAGAGGCAAATCAACTTTAAATTATTCTTTATTAATTATGACGGAAAATGTGATAAAAATATGAAAAGTGATTGATAGGTTGATGTGGTGATTAGGCAAAAAGTGGGGGTACAGTAGGATGAATAGGAAAGGCCTTTAAGCATTGACAGTTATGAACGGCATAAATCCCTTTTTATTCTCATGACATTGTCCACCTAATTTTGCAGGACATGAAGGAGGATGGCTGCCACATTTGGCGTCTTCGCCATTTCAGCAAACGTTTGCCACATTTTCCCCCAATTCCTCACAATGCCAATACCTCAAATTTCCAGCTACCTATTGTAATGTTTGCCTGAATATGTTGGTCGGCTGGGGTGGCAAACAGGGTTTGGCCTGTTCCCTTTGCAAATACACTGTCCATGAGCGCTGTGTGCGTTCCGCTTCCAACAATTGCATTCACACATACAATTCGAATCCATCCTCCACCAAAAAGGATTCATCCCCGGTTCAGCCGCATCATTGGATGGATTCAAATTGGTTGGAAAAGCGGAACGGTGTTAATGGAAAATATATCTAAAAATAATTTAGTGCCGGAAAATGCGCAAAATGCAAATCCAACGTTGGCATTTTCCAGGGTCAACATTGTCGGTGGTGCAAAAATTTGGTAGGCACCAAAAATGTTCAATCAAATTCCCTTCCCTTTTCACAGCTCCATCATAAATGCATTCCATTGTGGCCAGGTGCCTGCGATTTTGGCCAAATGGCCGGCTCCATTCTGCCCCCGGTGAACATCATTCCCACATTCCTTGACCGCTCTTCCACCGCATCAACATCCACCAATGCCAATTCTCATTCCCATCCACAATGTAGTGGCACAAATAGCAATAATAGTTCGGCTGGACCGCTTCAGGCAATCATTCAAAAGGAGAAATGAATGAATTCCCCAGAGGGCATTTTCAGTTGAAGACCATTCCACTGCCGGCAAATAGCCGTTGTCGTCCTCTGCTCGTTTTGATCAATCCAAAAAGTGGTGGAAGGCAGGGAGAACGAATATTCAGAAAGTGGGTGAATAATTCGGTATAAAAAATACCCATAAAATTGTCCCAATAGATTCCAATATTTGCTGAATCCTCGACAGGCAATTAAATTACATATTGGTACCATTCATTCCCCACTCCTTCATATATAGGTGTACAATTTGATCAAAGATGGCCCAGAACCAGGGCTGAATTTGTTCAAATCCCTAAAACATTACAACATTTTGGTGTGTGGAGGGGATGGCACAGTTGGATGGGTGCTGGAATCGATGGGTGGGACAATTTGGCAAAAAGGGACAAAATATTTACGTATATTCCAGACAAATTGGAATATGGCGAAAATCGACCACCTGTGGCCGTCCTTCCCCTGGGCACTGGAAATGATTTGGCCCGTTGCCTGAAATGGGGAGGTGGCTACGAAAATGAACCATTGGCAAAAATATTACACCAAATTGAGAAGGCAAACCAGGCAAATTTGGAGGGGAAATTGGGTTAAAAATGGGCCCCTAAATTGATAGGTTTTAATGGATCGGTGGAAAATTACAATTGAACAAAGTCGGCGGTCGGACAAAGGTGACCCTCAACCATATCAAATAATTAACGTTTGTTTGGCGGGGATTGGTCTCATTTCCCCAATTCAATCGAATTAAAGAATTATTTCTCCATCGGAGTGGATGCCTCAATTGCCCATCGATTCCACGTGATGCGCGAAAAATATCCGGTAAAATATGTGAAGGCACAATTTTAGGGAATCTTTAGTCGATTAAGAAAGAGCTAATTTTTGGGCTATAAGTCCATGAATTGCCTTCAATTATTCAAATTTTGTCCGTTCCACAGGAAAAATTCAATTCCCGAATGCGCAACAAACTTTGGTACTTTGAATTGGGCACCAGCGAAACGTTGAGTAGCAGTTGCAAAAATTTGCATGAACAAATTGACATTTTGGTTAGTCCTCCCCTTCCTATTTGGCCCCACATTTTCACAGTGCGACGGAGAAACCATCGACCTGGGCAATGGGCCAACGCTCGAGGGAATTGCACTGTTGAATATTGCCAGCATGTTTGTTGAAATATTTTTGTTACCGTATATCCTTTATCATTGTCCCTCCTCTCCTCTAATAGAAGCTCCCTTTCCCTTCTAATAAAAAGGCTTAAGGATAATTTATAAGGAGAAATAAAAAAAAAGGATTCTTAGTTCTTAGCCCCCTTTTGGAGGGTATCTGAAAAAATAGTAGCCCCGGGGCATATAGGATATACGGTATCCATTGGATCTCCCACCCCCATAATAATTCCTTCTCGCAGTTATGGTGGCAGTAATCTTTGGGGAAATAGCCGAAAATCATCGACCTCTTGGCACATTCCCTATTTGTTCCCGCAAATTGCCAATGGCGGCGGTCAACTCCAACATCGAGTGCAGGACATTGGAGACAAGCTGATCGAAGTGGTCGGCCTTGAATCGGCCATTCAAATGGGCCAAATCAAAGTGGGAATTTAAGGGGGATTGGAAATGAAAATGATGGAATTCAAAGGCTGGAGTGAGGCAAGCACGCAGATTGGCCCAATGTTCCACTGTGGTCATTCAAACGCACAAAACATTGCCAATGCAAATTGACGGAGAGCCATGGACCCAACCGCCGGCAATAATTCAAATTATCCACAAAAATCAAGTTCCCCTTTTGATCGGTCAGTTTTTATTGGAGGAATTTGGGCTATTACCTTTTTTTTTATTCAATTTTGAGGGAATCGAAAAAGGAATACTTGGAATTTGTTGAGGCGGCAACAAACTGACGATGGCGGTGATGTTTAGAAGAGGGGAAAAAAAATAAAAATTGATTCTGAATTACATTAATTTATCTATCAAAAATGAATAACAAAATATTAAATCAATTCAATTGTGTAATTTTTAATGTCATTTCTGCATTTAATTTCTTCCATCTATGTTTCTTTCTCGTTGATGGCGGCGGAGATGAAACCTTTTTTTGTATAATTCTAAATAATAAATTTAAATATTTTAATATATTGGATTAAATCCCACCGTTTTATGTTTGTCCAACATTTTTTCCAGCGTTTTCATTGGGAGTGAATCTTTCCGATAATCCTGTATGGATTATTAGTATTAAATCCCAATTTCCATAACTCACCGAAATCAACTCGGCCAATTTGGTGTTCAATTTTGGATCAAATCCACCTTTAACCACATCATTCAGCCTTTTGGCATATGCACTTATTTTGGCATTTTTCTTGTCCTCACCCTCCTTTTTATTCTTTGCAACATTTTGTGCATGTGAATGGCCTTTTTGATGGGAGGAGCTCATCGAGAATTGCTTTGATTGAAAGCAAATTGTGGGTGGAATCCGCTGGGTACGGGCCAATGAACTGGCGACTGCCGAAAGTCGAATGAAATTTTCCATTTTGACTTTAAAAATTTAAATTGAATGCATTTGAATAAAATTTGCAAAAATAAAATGAGAAAATAGCTCCATAAATTTGATTGGAATCCATTGAGAATTTAATAAATTTATCAACAAAAAATAACAAAATAAATAATAAAAATATTTTCAATCAAATTCTGCCACAACATTCCCTCGGAACCGGCTCATCACATCCTCCTGTTGTTGTTTGTTACCGCCCATATTCTCCTTGGAAAGCAGTGAAACGCCCAACTGATGCTCTTTTGTGAAGGGTTGCGCCATTAGTGGAAACCAATGGCGGGCGGCCATAATTGCCTCCTCAATGCTCAAATTTGTTTGTGCATCGGTGATGTGCTCCTGAATCCATTTTGGCAATTTGTTCTTCTTGTCCGCCCGACAATAACGCTGAAAGGAATGGATTTTTAAGTTTATTAATGAACATGGAATTTTGCATACTTTATCCGCGAATATGATCAGCCCATAGTCGGTTTTCCCGCGAATTGCCCTTCCAACACATTGGGCTGCATGGCGCATTGCATCGAAGGTTAAGAAGTCATTTTCCCTGAAAATAAATTGTTTAGAAATTATTAAATCATTTAATCGAAAACATATATTTACAATTACAAGTAAAATATTTTATTACAATCCAAAACACAATTGCAAATTGCAATCCATCAAAAACACATTTAAAAATTAAAATATAAATTTACCTTATTCCGAATTGATCGCGCAAATATTCCAGCCTTGCCCTCAATATCCTGCTCTCCGTGTACATATATGGAATGCCCAACATCACAACGGCCCGGCCCAAATGGTGCGAGAAGTCGATTCCTTCCGAAACTTTTCCACGTGCCACCGAGAAAAGAATTGCCCCTCGGCCACTTTCGCATGCTTCCACGTATTTTTCCAAGGCCACTGATGTTTCCAGTGCGTCAGTCGTCTCGATGAACAGCAATTTCAGCTTGACCAATTCGTCGATCATCCTCTGCTCATACCAGGCGGCCACCACATTTTCCATGTAAATATATGAAGTGAAGAATACCACAATCCCGTCGGGGACAATGGCCGCCAATTCCAAAATTAAACTGCAAAAAATCTGATTTAATTTTTGGCGAGTTTATTTAAACTGACTTTCCATAATTCCGAATCACCGATAGGTCTTCCCTGCTTTCAAAACGTGAAGTGATTTCCACTTGGTCATTGCCTGAATTGAATAAAAATTTTCCCAATCCCATTGAATTAATTGTTTTACCTTTTGAAACAATCATTGGGGAAATGCATTGTCGGGCCAATGTCATCGATAGGCTGGCCTTGATCACCGGGTCAAAGTCCAATATTTTTGGGTACATTTCCAGCGGAGACAATGTGCCAGATGTGATTATTACCGTTTGGAAACGTTCCAAAACGGGTCGAATTGCTATCGAGGCATCCATACAATTCAAATGTAATGCACATTCCTGCGTTTTGCTCTCTTCCGGCTCAAATACAAGCGAAAATCCGAGTGAATATGTGCTGACAATTGTGGAAAATGCGGCCAATTTCACGAGGGCACTGAAGTCGGAAATGTCGGCCAATTCCAGCGTTTTTGACAATGAAGCGAATCTTTCGGCACAAAACCTTAAATTCTATTTGAATTTTTTAAATTTTATTTATAAATTAACCTCATTGGTTTTCGATCAACAAATACACGGGATTTGATGTCTCGAAGGAAGGCGGCTGGACTCTCAATTTGCACAGTTTTCACTCGCATTCTATGCTTCACATATTCCAATATTCTTCGCATAAACTATTAAAATTTTTAATATTTATTTCTCAATTTAAATCCCCAATTAAACCATCATAAAATGTTCGGCTGTTCGAATGCTTCCTGGCACTGCCTCCTGTAGGATTTCACGCTCTTTCGTCCTCTTCCCTCTCGCGTTGCGCTCTCCGAAGGCCTTCAACCAATTTTTCGTATTCATCTTGGATTCGATCTTCATTTTCCCGCTTCAATGTTCGAATATGCCCTTCCAATGTTTCAATGTTTTTTCCGCACCTTTCCACCATTCTTTTTGTCTAAATTCGCCAAAAATGATTAAAATAATTAAATTAAAATTAACCAAAGTGACGCTCATTGATTCGATGCAAACATTGTCAATATTGTGCGCCTCATCAAAGACCACACAAGATTTTGGTGTTAGCTCACGGGAAACGAGTTCGGCAATTTTTGGGTCCAGCAAATAGTGATAGGAATAAATTATGATGTCGGCTCGATTGATCAAATGCCGGGCTGTGAAGTAGGGACAAATGCCATTCTGCTTGCCCCATTCCCTCAAATCTGCCTTAAATTTGTAAATTTTAAATAAATTTAGTGCAATTTAATAATAAACTGACCAAATTGTGAACTCCCTTGGGCAAAGCAATATCCCTTTTCTCATCGAATTTTTCAAAAAATGAACAACATGGCAAATCGGGATTGAGGCGTCGTTTTGCACGAACATAACTGGCTGTCAGCCGCTGGCATGCCCCATCAACGGCAGTTCCATTCCGTAAACTTGCAACAGATTCGTTTATGCAGAGATTTTTCCTTGCCGAGAGAGTCAATGCAAGGAAATTTGGTTGAGACTAAATTTGAAAATGAATTTAATGAAATAGTGTCATTACAAACCCCGGTAACAGTTCTGTAGTATCGGAAGAGTCGTTTTAATTCTTCAACGCATTTCTCAATTTCGGGAATTGTCCGAGAGCAATAAATCAATTTGTGAAGCCGATCCTGAAATTTGTATTTAGAATTTTGGTGAAATTTGAAAGTAAAACCGGATATTTTCGCATATAGGCAACCACAAGAGCAAGAAGTGAAACCGTTTTACCCGTGCCGGATGGCATTTCTAAAAGGCAATGTCCCTGACATGTTAATTTGAATAAATTTATTTAAAAAAAGCTTTAAAAACCAACCGGCGCATCTAATGCCTTCTTCAATTGCTCCATGTATAGCATTTGTTCTGGATAAACATATTCATATGGGAATAAGACGTTTATTCCATCAATATTTAGTTTCATTTTAGAATTTTAACTCTAAACCTTGAGAAATTATTCCCAAATCCAAATGTTAAAAAACATGAATGAAAGAAATGAGGGATATTCATTCATTTTTAAAATAAAAATACTTTTTTAATTAATTTGACGTTATGTTTAAAAATGGGGATATAAAGTCCAAAAATTTATTTCTTTTTATTCTCAAATTTTAACATATTCTCTTCTCTATGTTTTGTTTTGTTTATTTATGTTTTTTGGTTTGTTTTTTATAGTTTGATTGATTGATCAATATTTATGTAGATTTTTGTTTTGTTTAGAAATGTTATACAAATTTACACGAAAATTTTATGAAGATGTAAAATCTTAATTTTATGAAATTTTAGATTTTATTGATTATTGATTGTTTGTACCATGGATTATCTCAAAAAAATCCATTCATCAGTAGCAGCACAAGTGCATCAGGTGGCAGTACAAGTTAATTTGGCATTACCCGGGAATCCAATATTTCGTGAATACGCTGTTGGAGCACAAATTGCGAGTGCTGGTCCTGGACTATGTTGGAAAATTTATTCTGGAACAAAAAATTCAACAAAACAGGTTTTTATTATTTGAAATTATTAAAAAATTATATGTGATTTTTAGGAAGTTGCTATTTGGCTATTCGAAAAGAAACAAACAGAAAATTGGTTGAAAGTGAAGCGGGATGAATTGCCGGAAATGCTCAAAAAGGGTGTATCACAGCTGACAAGACTGCGCCATCCACGCATTCTCACAGTTGAACGTTCACTGGAGGAATCGAGGGATTGTTTCGCATTTTGTACGGAGCCAATTTTTGCAAGCCTTGCAAATTGTTTTGGCGATTTGGACAATATTTTGAATCCTCCACGCCAACTGAAAGGACTCGAATTGCAGGATGTGGAAATTCGGCATGGGCTTTTTCAAGTTAATTTTCAAATTGTTTAAATTTTTAAAAAATTCGATTAAGATAACAGAGGCACTTGCCTTTCTTCACAACGATACAAAAATGATACATGGCAATATTTCACCAAATTCGATTATCATCAACTCAAAGGGTGCTTGGAAATTGGGCGGATTTGATTTTTGCATTGTTGGCAATATTTCCGCTAATGGAAAGGTTATTTTAAATTTATTCTCTTTGTAAATGCAAAAATTCAGGCCACTTTTAATGTCCCAAATTGGAGTCAAAATTCAATCTCCGCTTTGAGTCCTGGTTTGGATTATGTCTCGCCTGAATTGACTGAAGGAGCCAAATGCGATCCATTTTCGGACATATATTCCCTGGGAGTGCTCGCTTTTGCCACATTCAACAAAGGAAAACCACTTTTTGATAGTCAAAATTCATTTGCCTGCTATCGGAAGAATTTTGACCAATTGAAGAATTCACTCTCAACTTTATTGCTTATTGTGCCAGAAGAAATCAGGGAAGACATCAAAATGTGCTTAAACCAAACACCGGAACTTCGACCGGATGCCATCCAATTCACAAAGGTTAAATTTGTGATTAAATCCATCAATTTTTCCCATCAAATTTTCAGCTTCCATTTTTCGAACATCCTCTCGTGAAGACACTGAATTTTTTGGAAACACGGAATGCCATGGAGAATACTCAAAAAATGCAATTTTTCAAAGGACTTGCCGCCATTCTGCCCCAATTTCCTCAACGTGTTCAAATCCAAAAAATTTATCCACATTTGGCCGCCGAATATTCTACCCCGGTGCTCGTCCCATTCATCCTGCAAAGTGTTTTTTTGATTGCCGACAATGCCAGCGCCGATGAATTTGCCAATACAATTATGCCCTCATTGGTCACCGTTTTCCCCATTCAAACTCCATATCAGGTTTTTTTCATTTAATTATTTTTAATCAATAAATTCAATTAAGATTGGATTATTACTGTTGCAAAGGGTGAATTTATTTTTGGAGAAAATGCCCGCCCCGGCCATCAAACAACATTTATTACCGCTCATTTACAATTCATTGAGCAGTGAAAGCATTAAAATTCAGGTTTGTCAAATTATTCACTATTAGAAAATTGATATTTTAAGGAACTTTGCCTTACAAGGGAAGTACCTCACCTTAAGGTGGCCCTTTTTGATGAAACTTGGCATGTCTTTTGGCCATAGGATGCCTACACATAATCCGCTATTTTTATCTGCGGAATGCCCACGCCTCGGATTTTATGGCCATAAAACCTATTTTTTCAGCCATTTAGGCCATAGCCCATATCTCCGTATAGGGATGTCCTAAAATTATGAACTAAACGTCATATTATAGAGAATTTTATGGGCTATAATATTGGTAAATGTTTTCTAGGCCTAAAAATTTTTTGAAATTTTTTATCGATTTTTTTTCGAAAAATCCCGAATTTGGCCAATTTTCAATGGGCCATAACTCGGGTATATGGCTACATTGGAACATGGCCCAATTATGTTTTTTGATCACAATATCATAAAGTATTTTTATGTAAATTTTCAGATTTTTCCCTTAACCTGAAAATTCTAGGTATTTTGCCCATACAGGCCTAGGCATTGTAAATTTGCAAAAATTTTCAGGTTGACGAAAAAATCTGAAAATTTACATAAAAATACTTTATGATATTGTGATCAAAAAACATAATTGGGCCATGTTCCAATGTAGCCATATACCCGAGTTATGGCCCATTGAAAATTGGCCAAATTCGGGATTTTTCGAAAAAAAATCGATAAAAAATTTCAAAAAATTTTTAGGCCTAGAAAACATTTACCAATATTATAGCCAATAAAATTCTCTATAATATGACGTTTAGTTCATAATTTTAGGACATCCCTATACGGAGATATGGGCTATGGCCAAAATGGCTGAAAAAATAGGTTTTATGGTAATAAAATCCGAGATAAGCTCATTGGGCAGATAATTATATTGCGGTTTACATAATTTTAATTCTTTTATTTAATTTTTAATAATAAAACTCTAAATTTGTATTAAAAATGTGTTTAAGAAATTAAAAAAATACTTGCCGATGAGAGGAATTGAACACATGACCATAAAAAGTATTCTACATACTTACCCCATACACCATCCAGGCATCTGCCTCTTCCTATTTCCAATCCAATAAATCGTCAAATTAAAAATTTTTATTGGCCATAAAACAGTAGGCGAGCTCATTCCGCAGATAAAAATAGCGGATTATGTGTAGGCATCCTATGGCCAAAAGACATGCCAAGTTTCATCAAAAAGGGCCACCTTAAGGTGAGGTACTTCCCTTGTTAGTGAAGTGCCAAATGTGGTCAAATTCGTCGTTCGGGAACAAATGCGCTCCCAGCTATTGCCCAAATTGTTGCGAATGATTTTGGAGTCGAGGGAAGTGAATGTGAGTTTTTTTATTCATTTATCATAAAATTGGGTTTAGTTTTTATTTCAAATTCCTCCTCCACCATTTCTCTTCTTCTTTTCTTCATCTTTCTCCTTCTGTTCGCATAGCGATTCAAAAAATTTCGGGAAACTAAATTTAATTAGATTTTCTTTCCCCTTCCAAAATACCTGAATTTTCCTCCAAATCCATTCCTTCCCTTGCCATTCCCCTGGCTGGATTATAGCATCTAAATAAATTGCCATAAAAAGTCATTAAATTATTACCATATACTTTCTTACTCGACAAAACTTTTGGCCACTGTTTCATCATAAACCGCTTTGGCTGGGGAATTCTTGGTCCCACAAAAACCGCAAGTTTTTCGGCAAATTCGAAAGGCGATTGGCACATTTTCGCATTCCATTTTGTTCCCTCTCCCTTTTCTACTCCAATCTTGCAAATTTTTATTCTCCAAATACCTTTTTGGGACATTTTTTTAAAATTTTCACTCCCACCCCTCATTTTACCCCCATGCAAATTTTTCACACCAATTTTGGCCCCTTCGATCCCAACATTTGGCCGTTTGCGGATTTGTCAGCAAAAATTCGGAAGTTTTCTTTTTTGAGAAAATTATTTTTAGTAGAATTTCCTTCTTTTACCTTATAATCCAATTTAAATGGGTCATTTTCATGTTGGTCAAAACTAAAATTAAATTTCAAAAAATGAGAAATGGCCGCCAACCAAGTTCGGCAACATTGAACAAATGCAAAATCGGCATTTTGCATACATTTATGCAAAAATGCGCCCAAATTTGCTTTCTTATGGCGATCACAAAGAAGTCCGCCTAGCCGGTCAAAACAACATGGCGTTTGCCCCACCAAAATTGGGCCTCCTTTCTCTTTCCCAAAAAATTGACAAAAAATTGGAAGGCCAAAAAGCAGAAAGAGAAAGCATTTTCCGATTGAAAACACGCGAAGGAATAGCCTCATTATAATGCGTGAATGAATAAATGAAAAAGGCCAATAGAAATAAGGAGGAAAAATTACTTTTTGAATAGTCCTCCTTTCTGCGATGGATCGAATTTCCGCTTTTTGATTGACCATTCTCCGCTCTTCCCCAATCGAAATCCTTCCTTCCTTCCCAAAAACACAAAAATATATTAATTCCCTTCTTTCGTCCAATTCCATTGAAACAATGGATGAAAATGAAAAGAAGGAGGAGATGATCCATCCCATCCCCTTTCCTCTACTCTAAACGGGAAATGAATGACCGGTCCCCCTTCAAAATTCAACAATTAATCCAATCCAAATCCTCTAATCTCAAAAAAATTCCAGATTCGTGTTCAATCAATGGTTTGCCTGGCTAAATTGTTGGACAATTTGGAGGGATGGATGGTTTCTGATCAATTGCTTCCCGCATTGCCGAAAGTGAATAGCAAAGACCCGGCAGTGTTAATGGCCGTTTTGGGCATTTACAAAATGGTTTTTGAGCATCAAAAATTCGGAATTCCAAAGGACCAATGTCTGTTTTAAAAAATTATTTTGACTATTTTGTGATTTTCAGGTGCCAAAAGTGTTTTGCCCTTTTTGATTGCAACTTGCGTCGAATCGACCCTGAATTTGGGCCAATTTAATCAATTCATCCAATTGGTCCATCAATTGTTGGAAAAGGTGGAATCCGAACAGAGGCAAACACTTCAGCAATTGAGCGCCAGCCAGGAACAGCAAAGGTAATAAATATTTCCATTCTAATTTGTTGGGTAACATTAGTTTTTTTATTTTGTAAATTATTTTTGGGCAAATGTATTGTGGAATGTTATAAAAATTTATAAAAGTGGGAAATTAAGTCAAAAAAATTATTTGACGCTGAGGGGTTTGAACTTGAGACCTAATTTTGCAAGACTGAAGGGTTAACCATTTGAACAAAGCATTCTTAAAGCAATTTTGATTAAATATTTTTAAAAATTTGCAGAAAAATCACCGATTTCGCCGATTTTTTGAATACCCAAACGGCGGCGACCAATGGAACGGGCGAAGTGGATTTGGGTGATTTGGCTTTCATGATTGGTGGCGGAGGAAATGGGGGCTCTACTACAAATAAATCAACGGCCTCCTCCACAACGGATTCAGCAAATAAAGTTTGTGGAATTAAATAAAAAATTCAATTTACCATTAAAATTTTGAAGATTGGCCTTAGTCTGGAGGAAAAGAAAAAAATGGCCGCTGAAAAGGAACAACAACAACAATTTGGAGGAGGACAGCAACAAAATCGTTCCGAATCAGCAGAAGAACCAAAAGTGCAGTCACCGTCATCATTCGATCCATTCCCTTCGCTGACATTGACTTCAACTTCATCCCAAAAACGACCTGCGAGTGCCCAGCATTCTTCAACCACCTCTGGCAACAATTTGGACTTGTTGGCCGAATTTATGCCGCCATCCTCCTCATCCACCACCCAAATATCATCATCTCCATTCATGCCAACCGCACTTCAAACATCCACCAATCATCATCATTCCCAAAAGAAGGAATCGGGCCCTTCCTTCACTGCCAACTTTCCCTCAATCCCATTGCCCACGGCCAGTTCCAATCCAATTCAAAGGCGAATGAACAATCCAAACACAGCCAACAACCAACTCATCGATCCATTCGACTCCATTTTGGGATCAACAACAACAAAAAGTGAAAATCAAGAGAAACGGGCAGCTGCCACAGATGACCAAATCACGGCCAACTTTTTCAGTCAACTCAACAAAGGAGGGGAAGGAAATTCATCTTCAACTGGTGGAAGGGATCCATTCCGAGATTTGCTCAGCTAAAAATGAATACATTTCCATTAATTACCTTGTTGTAATATTATGTATTGTAAATTGATATTCAACCACATTTTTTTTCAACTTTTCGGCCATAATTCCATTGTTTTTTTCCCATTTTTCCTTTCCATTTTGTTTTATTGGTTTTAAATGATTGATAAAAGATTTTTTAATAAAATTCTCATATAAATTTGTCGAACATATCAATTTATTTTTAAAAAATTGAAAGACGAATTAAATGAATATTCACATTCACATCAATCCATGAGAGAAAATTGCGACACAATTAGAAAAATCAAAGCTTAAAAAAACAAATTGGAAGTTTTTTTAAACAGAAAAAAGGTGGAATTTTTTAGACGAAATTTCAAGAAAGTTAAATCACTATATTTCCTCCTCATCTGCAAGATTTTTGGATGCCTTTTAGGTAGGACTTGGGAAATAGCCAGCATTAAGGCTACGTCATCCGTTTTATCTAGAAAATTATTTCATCTTCATCAATGAAAATGAAATTGTGGGAATGGTCCTTATTCTCTATTAGATAAAGTAAGGGAAGAAAGATGAATCATCATTCATCAATCATCATCTTAGCACCTCCTCCTTCCTTCCTCTTCCTTCCTAAAAACTACCAACAAGTCCTTTCCCCCAATTATATCTAATCCATTCTTTACCTCATTTTAATTCATTATCATGTTTTATTTAAGTCCAAAAAATAATTGTGGTTTAAAACCCAAATAATTTTTAATATTTTTTTTTAGAAAAATGGTATTTTTAAGTGCTCCCTTGAAAACTACAAATGAAATTGACCTCTACAAACCATTAAAAACCTATGTTGACTCTCTTTCTGAACTTTCTGAAGATCTCCGATCCGAAGCGAATGAAGGCTTGACCGAGCTCAACAAACTGCGCAATCGAGCATGTTGTCAACCACTTGACAAACATCAAAGCTCGTTGGATGTTTTGACACGGTTTTTAGCTTAATAATTAACAAATAATTGGAACAATTTTTAGATATTATGATCAATTGGAAGCAATGGTTGCAAAATTGCCAATTACGCCCACACAAAATCCAATCAGCTTTAAATGGAAAGACGCCTTTGACAAGGGATCATTGTTCTTCTCTCGCGCATCATTAAGTAAATCACCAGTTTTCATAATTATTTATGTTTAAAATTTCAGCATTAAATGACAGCTCATTTGAGCGCGTCTGTGTCCTTTTCAATTGTGGGGCACTGATGTCGTCAATTGCGGCCAGCCAACAATTGAATACTGATGAGGAATTGAAAACAATGGCCAGACTGTTCCAACAATCGGCGGGGATTTTCTCCAAATTGAAGGATACTGTGCTTGGGCTTGTCCAACAAGAACCAACTCCGGACTTGATGCCGGACACTTTGACCGCTCTCTCAATGTTGATGGTTGCCCAAGCGCAAGAAGCAATTTATATTAAAGCGGCTAAAGGTTTTTCTCTTTTTTGAAATATAAATTTGAATTTTGCTATTTTCCAGATAAGATTAAACCCGGCTCTCTGCTTAGAATAGCCGCTCAATGTGCCGACTTTTACAATGATGCCCAGAAATTGATGGCAAAAGAAAATATTCGAGGAATTTGGGAAAAGGTCAGCCACCAAAAATATATTTGAAAGGGATCGACCCTTAGTTTTGTAGTCTAGCTTTTAAGATTAAGGCTGGAAGCTTTATCCAAAAATTGCAGACATTTCCGAAAAATTAATTGAATAAATTTTTTAGGATTGGATTCCAACCGTGGCCGGAAAGGGTTTTGCGTTCGGTGCACTGGCACAATTCCATGCGGCAGAAGTGGCCGGCGACGATCAATCCTATGGCGAGCAAATTGCCCGATTAAAGGAGGCACGACGGCTGATGGACCAGTCCACATCGTACATTCCAAATGCATTCCCCGAACAAGTGGCGCTGATCAATAAGGCAGAGGAGAGGGCCACCAAAGACAATAACTTCATTTACCATGCTCGGGTGCCCGACTTCAAGACACTTCCCCTGCTGAACAAAGCGGCATTGGCCAAACCATCGGCCATTATTCATCCACTGCCGCCTCGATTCAAGGATTTGTTCGAATCGTTGGTGCCCGTTTCCGTCCAACACGCCCTCTCAACATTCGAAACGAGGAAGAATGAAGTGGTGAATGTGGACGTCGCCCGAATGCGAGAATACACCCAGCTGATGAATGCGTAATTAATCTAAAAATAATTTAAATTTAATTATTGGTTTAAGATGTTTGGCCTCAATGAATTTGCCGGCCGCATTGGATGATGTCACCAAACAGGAACAATGTCCGGAATCAATTCGAGAAAAATCATCAAAAGTGAAGGCAAATGGCGGAATAAATGATTTGAAATCGAAAATGAACGAATTGCCGGCCTTGTACAAAAGAAATGAGGAAATTTTGAATGAGGTCAACCATTAATTTAATTAATTTTAATTTATTTGATATTTTAGACCTCGAGACTTTTGAAAGATGAAAAGGAAAATGACGATGGTTTACGGGGTCAATTTGGCGGGAAATGGACTCGGGTTTCATCGGAAAATTTGACGGCGCCACTCATACAAGAATTGGGAAAATATCGAGGAATTTTGCAGACGGCCGGCAACGCGGATTCAATTGTACGCAACAAATTCGAGCAGTACAAACGAGGAATGGAATTGTTGAGTATGACAGAGGTTAGCTGGGGGGGGGGAGGGGTTGAAATCATTCAAAAACCTTAAATTTATTGCCTAAATATTTTCCATTCATTCAGAATGACCTGAAAGCTTCAATTCCGGGCATTGGGAGCAATCAGGGAAATGCCAGCAATTCACCAACAATCAACAAATTACGCGAGCTGATGAACCAAGTGCAGGAGATCAAAGTTGACCGGGAGAATGTGGAAAAGGAACTGAAGAAAATTCGTTGCGATATGAGCAACGATTTTTCGCGAGCATTGGCCGAAACTGGAGTGGTCAATGAGGAGAAATTGAGTGCCGAAAAAATTCAACAATTGTTCAAACCGCTGCGAGACCGAATGGAACAAAGCATCAAAAGGCAGGATGGAATTATGGCTGAAGTGGAACAATGGAACAAACGATTTGCGGAAGAACGTCATGTGGCGGGCGGGGCCGAACGGGAGAAACTGTTGAAAGAATTGGCCACATCCTATGATTCATTCTTTGAACTTCAAGCAAATTTGACCGAAGGGACAAAGGTAAATCAAAATTAATTTTTATATTTAAAATTTTTTTTTGTTTAGTTTTACAATGATTTGACGCCAATTTTGGTCAGATTGCAACAAAAAGTGTCCGACTTTTGTTTTGCTCGTCAAACCGAAAAGGAAGATTTGATGAAGCAAGTCCAGCAAAACATTGTTTCCGGTGGCTCAAAAGGCACCCCACCACCTCGTCCACCGCCTCCAGCCGTTCCGGCATCGGCGCCACCGCCTCCACAACATCAAAATGCATACCAATATCAAGGTTATTCATTTATTTAATAAATAATTTGAAAATATGATGAGGGTCATGGATTCGAACCCAGTCAAAGGCAAATTAAAGTAATTCCAAATAATTATTAATTTTTATAGCTGCTCCGGCACCACAAATGCCCTCAATGCCCATTCAGCCGCCTCAACATTATCAGCAGCAACAACAACCTGGACCTCCATATCAGCAACAACAACCGTACCAACAGCCGAATCAGTACATGCCATATGGTAAATATATTTACTTTTTCTAATTTTAATTTTATGTCATTTTCAGCTGCTCCATTTCCTCCTAAATATGGTGGCGGACAAAATCCTTATGGTCAACAACAAGGCGGTTATCAGCAGCCGCCTCCTTATCCAGTGAATTATCCGGTTCATCCATTTTTTCTCATCCATAATTTATGAATATTTTCGCAGGGAACTTATCCGGGTGCATATCCGCAACAACAATTTGGGGCCTATCCGCCGCCGCCACAACCACCAAATAATCCGGGAAATACAAATCCGTTCCAGTAAAATTTATGTCCACATTTATTTTGTTTAAATTTCACTCCTCCTTTCTATTCATGACCCAAATTTTCATCTTATATTTTTACGTATATACACAAATATTTGATGAGTTCATTCTTGATGACGAGTCCTTAATAAAATACTTAAAATTCAGCAGATAAATTGTATAAATTTATCAAATCAATTTTTTTTGCGATAAAGTTATATTAAATAAATTGAACTTAATAATTAATGTTTAAAATTTGTTATAAATTTCAATTTATTTTTTACTCGAATTTGTAATAAATAATTTATTATTTTGACCTAAAGATGTTAAAATCGATACAACAATTTGTGCGCCAATTTCCATCTACAACTGCATTTTCCATTCGAAATTGTTCCACGGAAATAGTGAGGCCGAAAGCGGATGTTCAGCCACCAAAATATGACAAATTGTATAGGAAAATTGAATTGGAATGGAGAGGACATGACCCGGCGGTGCTCAAATCCTACGCAACATTTGTTCAGGTTTAAATAATTTTAAAAAATTATTAATAATTAAATAATTTCAATAGAATGTATGCAATCTTTTGGAGATCGAAAAATCCCCAGTCAAAGAGGAACCTTATCAAAGATGGCTAATGTGGGCGAACAAATCAAAATTTGCCAAGAAGAAATACAAATATCATTATGAAGCGAGGACATACATCCAACACATGTGGGTGCAATATTTGACCGGGAGTACGGCCAGCACATTCCTTGAATACATCCAAAGGAATATTCCGGAGGGAGTTGGAATGTAAGGAAAACCAACAAATTAATAATTCCACCAAAATTCAGGAAAGTGACATTCACGGAAATTTGCCCAGTACCGGAAGCAATTGCAGAAAATAGAAGTGGGAATGACTGCAAAGAAGAAGAGAATAAAAATGATGAATAGTTTTTTTTTTTGTTTTATCAAATTTATTTTTTTTTTTATCCGGATAAACTATGTTTTTGAAAATCAACAAAAAAAATTAAAATAAATTTGGGGGAAGACAAATCATCAGATTATTTGGGGTCCATAAAATTAAATAGAATAGCTCATCAAAGGCATCAAAATTTTTCGTCGTTCTTTACTTCTTTCTCCTTCCATTCACCGTCCTCATTGATTCAATTTATTTCGCATATGTGGTGGAATATAACTGAAAATATTCCGGGTAATTTCCATATCCTTTTATTTCCGGCTACTTACGTTCCTTTCTTGACTCCATCTGCAGCCGGCACTTTTTTCGACTCCACTGACTGCTCATTAGCAATGACCGGTGCCGGTTCCATTTTCGGAGTGGTCGTCGACTTTCCAGCACTGCGCCAATTTCCAATAGTTTCCGATTCGGTTTGAGGGACTGCCGATGGTGTCTCGATGTTTTGTTTCTTCTCCATTTGCGGTTGCCTACGTGGACTGCCTCCATCCGGTAGGCCATTCTCATTTCGCCATCTACTGACCGCATCCGCTTCCGTTGTTGTGCTGAATTATTTTTCTAGTTTTTTTTGGCTAATATTAAAATCACAAACCGTCTATCTGGATGTTGTGGTTGTTTTCGAGGGCTTGCCTCCTCACTCGGTGGTGGATTTGCCTCTCGACGCCAAGTTTCAGCAGTGTCCGATTCGGTTGGCCTAAAATTTGTGTGCAAATTTCTCCTAATTATGGAAACAATTTTACCCAATTTGTTCCTGTTGTTTTCGGTCCATTCGACGCTGTGGTGTTTCACAGCCATCCTGCTGTTGCTGCCCTTGTTGGGCTCGTCGTTTTGCTCGGGCCTCTTCAATTCTTTGTTGTTCCTGTTCCTTTTTGCGTTTCTCCTCCAATTCCAATCGAATATTTTCCTCCTCTTCCTTTTTCAATTCCTTTTCCACAATCGATGCATTGCCCAGTGTTGGGAACAACATTTCATTGTTAATGTCAAATTGTGTACGGGCAGCTTTGGCAGCATTTGGTGGCACATATTTTGCTTCTGCTGGTGACACCACTGGTGGCGGTGTTGCCTCCTCTGCGTTTGCATTGTTGTTCACATTCCATGTTTTTGTTGGCTCAGCACTCGATCGTTTCTCCTCTTCCTCCGATTCAATGTCGAAATCTTCCATTTCTTTGATAGCAGATGGCAGTGTCGGCCGTTCATCGAATTCCAGCCACTCCGAATCCTCATTCTCAGCGTTGTTATTGTTACGTGGTTTCGAAGACGAAATTATCTCTTCCGATGTCTTTGATTCCAACTCGTCAATCTCATCCTGAAGAATTTTAAATTAGCATTAATTCATTATCATTAAAAAACCTGAATCTTTGCACGTTTTTCCAATTGTTCGGCAACTTCTTGCAACTTGATTACTCCCTTCTTCTTTCCTTTATTTGCTTTCTTGGCGAAAAATGCAGCCAATTCATCAGCCATTTTTGTTTAGGTTTTTCTCAGTTGTCAATTTATAATTTTTAAATGTTTGGGGATAATTAAAACAATCTGCAAAAATCTCAGCTTTTTTTGCATGAATAGTATTATTTATCTAAAAAGAAGTGTAGGTAATGTATAATGTTATTTAATTTTTCTATTCTGGATCTGGATTGGATATTAAACCGCATTCCAAATGAATTTCACAAATAAAATGCGAAGAATGATTAACAATAATGGGGAAAGTGAAGGAAATAATAACTGGATTTGTATTGGTGGTTGGCTGTGGCTGGTGTGACGAGAATCGGGAATAGGAGGACAATGTTTGCTCTCCATTTTCTCCATTATCTTTGTCAGTGAAATGAAAACAAAATAGAATGTCATAAAATGAGGTTAGAAAGTGAAGAAAAAGTAGAGAATATGTTAAAATTTTGATGTATAAAGAAACAAATTTTTTGACATTTTATCCAAAAATTAAATAAAATAGCAATAATTTAATATTTAAATCTTTCTCTCATACGAAATGAAGGAGCATTCATCGCCAATGACCTCTTTAGTACAATTGGTAAAGGTCTCATTCTGAAATTTTCTGACCAAAGTTCGATTCCGCGCTAGGGGGAATGTTTTTTTTCTGTTGATCCACTCTATCAATAATTTTGGAAATTGAAAATTTTTATTCTAAATCATTTCAGATCAAATGAGCCTATGTAGAAAGCCTGAATATCATTTTTAATAAAGTTGAAATAACTCTTATTTTCATAAGCCTTTGGATGGACCATTTGTTGCTAATTTTCTGCTGTTTCAATGAACGGGAAATTGGCCCTTGGATTGGTTTTAAATATTGTAATTTTTCGTCAAATGTTTTTCTTCTTCTTAAATTCCTTCTATGCTTTGTTATTATTCAGCAATTCAAGGTATCATGATCCGGGTTATTGGCATTTTGGCAGGAGAAAGGCGTAAAAATGATGGATTTGATGGCATTTACCCTTTTCTCGTTTTGAAGGACACCGCAATTCTTCATTTTTATTTCACACCTCTTCTTCCTTTTCCATCCACTGATCGCCAAAATAGACTGGCTGGCGGCGATCAAGGAGTCATTTTTACGTGAGGGGATTAAGCTTGAAGGAATTGCTGATGGACAGCCGCATTCCAAACTCTCTTTTTTTTTATTGGCGGTCATTCCTTTCTCATCAAGTCCTCCTCCTTTGGTGGATGGCGGCATCCATTCCATACAAAATGGAAAGGGGCGATCACCTGTTCTGAACACTTTTGCATTGTTGCGCCCCTTCCTTTCACCATATTTCCCCCTAAGATCATGATGATCATCGTTGGAAATTTCCTCTTGATTATTTTAATTAAATTATTTGCCATTCACAATCTGGAGGCGAGGCCAATTTTGGAGGATTTTGATCCCAGCAAATTCATTTTCCGCCGAAATGTAAGCCCAAAATTAGAATAATTTCCACACTTACATACATATTATCCTCTAATAAGTTCATCACAAGAGAACTTTATTACAAAAATTTGTCGCGAATGGCCGAACCAAATCCCGTTCGACGGCTTCGGCTAATGGTCGGGGTGACTCAGGCTGCAGCGTAAGCCAAGGAATTTAAATCCGAATATACTTCGCACATCAGTTCCGATTCGAGTTTCGTTGAAGTTTATCGAATAAAAGTGCGCTGGTTGGAGCCGGACTATTGGTGGGACAAATTCCAGGGCCAAAACGAAAGGCGATATGAATTGAGGTGTGAGGCGGAGGAGGAACAAACCGGAAATGTAAGGGCCAAAAATGCATCTAAACTAAGAATCATTTGTAGACGCATACTTTCGTAAAAATGAACATTGATCATTCCATAATGGGCTATGATGAACATTTCATGACCCGGAGGGCACTGCCTCTTTTGTTGATTTGTGGGATTCGATGCGTCAATGGAATTGGGCTACAGTCCCAATGGGTTTGGACAAAAGCGGTCAAACTGCATAAATTGTACAATCGAAGGTAGGGAAGGCCTTTTGAATGTTTATGGGAATTGGAATATTTTTTGGATGCTTTAGACCAATTATGACCTAATTTTCCCTTGTGGTGATTAATTCCCCTCCTTTTAAGTCCATGGAGGCCCAGTCCAATGTTTGGCCATTTACGTTCACGGCCATCCAGATATTTTAGAGCAGAGGAACAACCCGAAAATACAGCACCAGATGAGCCCAATGAATTCCGGCGAAATGGTCGACCAATCACTGAATTTGATGGCCAACAACAAAGGGAAAGGGATTCATTGGAAACATTGCCTCCGGCAGCATCAGAAGATTCCCAATTTTTATTCAATCAAAGGGCCGCCGCCAATGCCCGGAATGAATTGGCATTGGCACCACCTACCCACAATCATCCATTGGCCCATTTCAAACGGAGATTCCCTCATTGGGAAATGCTCAAATGGAGGAATTCGGGCGATCGAACAAATAATAGGCCGCCATTGCCCCAATTTGGTGAATATGAAACAACAATAATAAATGATGATGGAAGACAACAATTCTCTTGATTAAATTAGCCATTTTTTTACATTCATTTTTGACAACAAATCAGCACAAAACCAAACGAATTTATTCTTATTGTTGATTTTGCTAATAAATATATTTTCCTCATCGATCATTGGTCAAATTATAATGAAATCATGCATCATTCCTCCATTTAATTCACTATTTCGGATATCAAAGAACGAAGCGCGGCTAAATCCGCCGGTGCTTTAATCTCCAAATGAGGGGGGGGGGGGGGGGGATAGGTGGGGGGGGGGGGGGGGGGGGGGGAAGAATTTGATGCGCGAATTGAAAAACAAAAACATCCAATTTGGTGGCATCCACTTTTGGGGGATTTGAAGGCAATAAAAGTGGACCGCAAAAATAGGTGGACTCTCAGTCCGTAAACGAACACCTTTCCTAAATTTCCTTCCTAAAATTTGTTCAAAATGTTTTCAACGTTTTGTTGCCTGCTCTTTGCCGTCATTGTTTGCCCTTCATCCGCCGGTGGGGACGACACCATCCATTTGGTTGGCGATTTTACGCCTCCAACAAATTTGAATGTGCCTCCTCAGCAACCACAACAGCCTCCTCCAGTTGGTCAACAACAATCCGTGGGTCAACAACAACCAAATCAACCCCAAATTCTGCCCAATTCTGGTGAATTTTTCTTTTCCCGAAATTATTTTTGCCATTCTTCATTTTAAGGTCCTCAAATTCCAATGCAACCACCACCACAACCCGGTGCGCCCGTCGTCACCCCACCAAATGGGCCCCAATCCATTTTGTATAAACCATGAATGTGAATTTGGATTAAATTAATCCCCAAAAATTGTCAATCATTTTTTTGATCATTTTTTGCATTTTATCGAAATAAATAAAATCAAAGAGAGAGGAATGGAAATTCGGAATGCGCTTGAAATTAAAACAAAACAAAAATAAATATAGGATTGGTTGGTTGGTGGATGGTCAAAAATATATGATGGATTGTTGGATGAATTGATTGATGGAAGTCAATCAAATATCAAAATAATTTATAATAAAATAACCGAATAATTGAAGGATTGATGGATGCCCAATTTTGTCAAAAATAAAATAATATAATCGGATGGGGTGAGAGAGGTGTTTGGTTTGGTGTTTTCGTTTTCTTTTCAACAAATTCCTCTTTTGTCCGTCAAATTCGTCCATTCTCTTCTTTGTTCCTTATTGGCCCATCTTCGCCTTTTTGCCCTTCTTCAGCATTTCCTCCCAAGTGGCCTTCTCCAAACGCTGAATATTCGCCTCCGCTTCACACACACGGGCCTTGGCCTACAAAATTCACATTCAAATTGTCCAATTTCCCCTCAATTTTACCTCACAAAGTTCCATCCTTGCCTGCAGCAATTCCTTCTCCAGGTCGCTCATTTCCGATGTTGATCCTCCGGTCGTGTCCATAGCAATCCCATCATCTTGTTCTCCATTGGAAGTTGAGGAATTTGTGTTCAAATCGGCCAGCTCCTGGGATGCCCTGCGCTTTGTTCCACCACCATTTTGACGGGCGATTGACTCATCCGTCCCACCATTGGTGTTGATCGACGACAATTGCGAACTTTGACGACTGCCGGGCGGCGGAGTGAAGTTCAGTGGACTGAATTGCTCATCCGAGAGATGTTGGCGAGGATCCGAAATTCGTTTGCTACGGCGTGATGGAACTGTGAAAAGATGGAAATTATGCATCCTAAGAAGATATCAAATCCAAACCTCGTCCACTCCCAACCAATGCTCCCACTGACATTGTGTTGACCGGCGTTGAATTCTGCTGGTTGGTGGCCATCACTTGGGCTGGCTTTTTGGCATTTCGAGTGGCCGATGCAGTTTTGTTCTTCTCTGGACTTTCTTCGACGACATCCACATTTTCCATCGATGCTTGACTGATGAAGGAATAAACAAATTCCTGCAATTCAGTTGCATTTGACTTCCCATGATTGGCCTAAAATGATTGGGAAATTGCATAGAAATGTTTGATGGTCGAACAAACCAGAGCTTTACACTTCATATTTGGCCAATATGATTTGCGCAAATATCCACAATCCTTTCCCTAAAAATTATTTTTTTCAATTTCGGTAAAAACTTTTTGAAAATTTACCTGTGTCCATTTATGGTTCAGTCCTTTCTTGCACTCATCGAAAATATTCTGCCAAACCTTCTCTTTCTGCTCTCGATCCTCGCCAACCAACACTGCATAATTGTCTCGAACCATTTCGGCCAATTGGAATTGTTCCATTGCCTAAATTAATAAATTAAGTTTTTATGTAATTTCAGTAAAAAAAACCCGCTCTTCCTTCGCTTGATTCTTCTTGCCACCAGTGGGAGTCGGTTGATCTTCGGCTTCTTCTTCTTGTTGTTGCATATCTTCAGTCAAATCCAAACCATTCACTTCTTCCGCATTTTTTTGCTGTTGACGAAGTGAGGCACGTCGACCACCAGCGGGTGAAAGCATGGTGTTATCAGACATAATTTAATATCAAATTTAAGGCACTTTTAATTAGTCCTTAAATTTAAGGCACTTTTAATTAGTCTTTAAATTTAAGGCACTTTTAATTAGTCTTTAATTAGAAAAACAATTAAATTCGGCTTCAAACATTAACTGCTGATTGTATTGATTTTATGGAATGAAATATATAAACTATATTCTCGACTCTAATCGGAAGAAAGTCGATAAAAATAAATTTGCAGATCCAGTATTTCATTTTGTGTTAAGGATCAGGGCTAAAATCCATATCCAATCAAACAAACCAAAAATAAAACAAAAATTGGATGGCCAAACTAAATTCTTCCTCAAGCATTCAATTCAATTCATATTCATTTCATTGCGCAGAGAGCATAACGAACGAGTGATATAAAGAAATTAAGCAACCATAAAAAGAAATTCGCTTCAATAAATTTATATAAAATCTTGCAAGTAAACTTAAAAAATGTTACGTACATGGAAAAGCACTACGGTATCGGAAATTTTGCATTTAACAAAATTTTAGGCTTTTATTGTGGTCTTTTATCGACAAATTAAATATAAAATAAACAAATGAGGCTATGCTTTTCTATTTTTCATAAAAAAAACATAAAATTAGGAGATTTCGATGCAAGAACCCAAAGAATTTGTTAAATAAAAATGACAAAAATGATCCGCCAATGGATTTATTTATGAGCAACAATAATTTCTTCCAATTTTTTTGCCCCTTTTTTTCTTGGATGGCGATTCTTCGGTGTTGCCCAATTGACGGATTTGTTGATCACGTTACAATAATGGCATCATGTAGAGTCCATCTCTTTCGGCATTGACCACACTTCTATAAAAAAAAGACAATTGGAAAATGGCAAAAAGAATTAAACCGTAAAAGGAAATCCAATGCCGTATCCACTCCTTCACCAGTTCTTGCACTCAATTTGAATCTAAAATTATTTATTTTCATAAAATTATGCCAAAAATTGCAATCTCTAACCCAGCATTGAATCCGCCTTGCCGAGCATATTCTGGCAATTGCTGTTCGCTCAATGTATTCTCCAAATCGCATTTATTGGCCACCAAAATTGCCGGAATCGGTTGGCCATTGTCCAAAATCAACTTTGAATCCAAGTCCTTTTTCCATCTGAATGCCTTTTTTGGAGGGAATTAGCCGTTCAATTTTTGATAGAAAAACTCACTCCAGTCAATGTTTCGTTCCTTTTGCAATCATAGACCGAAAATTGTGGGGATTTATAAATGAAATTGAATTGAAAAAAAAACAATACAATTATTGCGCCATGTGAATCTCGATAATAAACCCGAGTCATGTTCGCAAAACGTTCCTGGCCTGAAAATTAGTTTAAATTTGAATCGGCAATTTTATTTTAAATAATTTCTTCCCAAAATTTACACAATATTCTTTTCCCCTATATTTCCCATCATCATAGTTTTTGGCCCAGCCAGAAGTTCACGTTTGATGGCTTCGGCGCCCATCTCCTCCATGTGAAACATAATCCGCGCAGCCCCATTCCGGCCCATTCCTTGCCCTCCTTGTCCCCCCACTTTTCCCCTCCATTCATTCATTCCCACTCCTCCTTTTTTTTGTTCTGCTTTTGTTGTTTCCATTCCCCCAATTTTGTTGCCCAACCCTTTGGCCCAATTTCAAGTCATTTTGGCCCAATGAATGGCCAGAAAAAATGATGGCGAATTTTATCTGGGAATTGGCCTTCCATTTTCCCTCAAAATTGTTGGCCCATTTCCAAAATAATAACCTCCCTTCTATTGCGCATTTGCTTTTCCCTTTTCATTCTACACAAAATCATTCATTTTTGGATTATTTGCAAATAATCCATCCCCACCCCCAAATCCATCCATTTCCTTGGCCTCTTTCCCTTTCACCTTTTGCACTGTATTTTTACAGTCAAATTTGGGTGGAAATTGGTCCTAAATGGAAGAAATGAAAGGAAGAAATGGACTGACAAACAGGAATTGAGGGTAGAGGTCTTTTAGGCCAACAAATATCCACCAAAATGAATGAATGAATGGAATTATGCAGTGCATTAACTTTCCCGTCGATTGACTCAATGCAATACAAAATAATATTCTTCGATCATCTATGGCAAATTTTGGCCATAATCAATCCCAAAAATATATTGCTAAATTTGTATTATTCTCGCCAAAATTCCCCTCCCCAACCCTCAATTTTTTGCCCATCTCCGAGTGTTCCGTTGCGCGCAAATTGGAGCCACTTGAATGAGGGGAAAGTGACGACAATTTAAGGGAAGGATGATGCGCAATGCTTCTTTCCCTTTGCTTACTTTTTGCGCCCACAAACAATTCCAATATTCCCGTCAAATTCATTCCATCCTCTCTTCACAACAATATGGCTTTTCCCCTTTGCCCCTCCCCCCATCCCATTTCCACTTTTTGTTGGTGCCAACAATTGTTTTGTCCATTGCTTTTGCCCTCCTAAATCGGCTCATTTTCCCCTTCACATCCAACCAAAACTGGTTATATTCCCTTCAATCGACCCAACGGTTGAACAAATCCGCCGATGGGGGAATTGGCAAACTGGACAGAAAAAATGAGAGGGTAATAAGCCATTGGGGGTGGGGGAAGGCAAACAAATATGCAAAAAGGGGGTAAAATACAATGAACAAAATTATTATTTGATTGAGAGGAAACAATTGACTGGGCATTGAGGGGAATTTGTGCCCAAAAAGTCCTCAAAAATGCTTTCAAAAATCCCAAATGCCCTTCGCGCACATCAAGGTCAAATTCATTTTGATTCACCCCTTCACCCCACTCCTCCTTAAAATTCACTTCAATTTTGTCTTCCATTCAAGAGTGAAAAATAATATTTTTAACAAAATAATTCTCCCTTGGAAAGGATATTCCTTCCTTGAATTCACTTACATAAAATGATGTGAATTTTCATTGTTCATTCATTCATTAAAAGTAGGGTTGCGATTTATCCATTGAATGGGAATTCCCCCTTTCTTGGATGGATGCTTTTTGACTGCTTGAAAGAATGAATGAATATGAATGAATTCCCCCATTGGCGCATCAATTTCTCCCTCATTCCCAAATAATTGTTTTTGTTGCGCATTCATTCCATTCAATTTTCTCTTTCTTTTAGATTTGCTTAATTTGCATGGATGAGTTCCATCCGTGAGGAAAAAATCCGGCAAAAATGCGAGAAAATGACCCATCAAGAAAAAGGGAAAATTCAAATAATGGTAGGAATGAGGCCAGCAGGGAAATGGGCAGCACTTGGCAACCAATAATTGGCCATAGGGAAGAAGCGCCCGAAGGAAGGGGCGAAACAATTTGTTGCCAATTGCAATCATGCAATATAATTTTGACAATTTTGGGGGCAATTGGTTTGGGCCTTGCCGGCACCCAATTCCAGCCTCGGATTGGCATCGACAATTATCGGCAAATTGACCTCAGATTGGCCATCTCCCTTTTGCATACAATCACGGGAACAGGCAAATAAAAAACGGGGAAATTAGATTTACCCTAAATTCATCTTTGTGCCATTTTTGGATACCCCAAACATTTTTTGGCATGGATTGCCCAATTTTTTTTACGCTTTTTCCAGTTGGCTTTTATTGTGTTGGCCGTTCCCATGGGAGCATTGTGATCAAATGCCTTTACATTCTTTCAATCATTTTTGCTCTTGGCTCCGCCATTTTCTATGGATTCACCACATTCAAGGCAATTTCGCCCAATATTCCTACCATTTAATTCCCCCAATTAGTTGGTCGATTTGCACCATCAATTGGTCCGTTTTGAGCATCAAGGTGGCCAATTCACTGGTGCCTATGGGGTGGTCCGAACCAGTGCTGATTTTATACCCAAAATTGTAAATAAAAGTCCTCTCAATTGATTCATTCCATCCAAAAAAGGTTATTTCGAGTGCTATGTCCGCCCTTTGCCTGCTCACTTTACTGGTTGCCCTCCTCGCTTTGGCCCTTTTGGATCGACTTGTTGTGGTCGAAAGGCCTTGGTATCCGGCCCAAAGGGAGGACCAAATCCGGGCCAAATTTGGCCGAACTCTTTTGATGGGTGCTGCCTTGGCCAAATTGGTTTTAATTGAATTCAGGCAATCAACCCCAAACCCCTTTTAAAGTTGACTGGGATTGCCTCCCTTGGATTGGCATTTTTCGTTGAATTCCAACACACTCAATTGGCCCTAAGGCAGGATTATTTTCGCATTATTCTCGACCAAATGAGCGCATGGTTGGCCATTGTCAGTGCCATCACCGACATTTACGCTGTCTATAATAAATTGCACAGTTCATTGAATCTCAAGGTGCATTTGAACGTGATGGCTGATTTTATTGGGCATTTTCTCTTTCATTCATTTAAATTTCCTCCCATCTAATTATATTCTAAATTCGGAACATCAGGACAAATGAGTACTTGGATGGTCATTTAGGATTAACTAGATAAGGATGAAACTATTTCGGGGAGGCGATATGCCAATTGAAAGCCCTAAATATCCTCTAAAAAGTGGCTTTTGTAATTTTGTGGAAAATTAAAATATTTTGTAAAATAAGCCCCCTTTTTAGAGGACAAATATTTATTTTGTATATTGGCTAATGCCTCGTTGAGCTATTTGCTCAAGAAATTAATATATCGAATTCTCAATTATTTCAATTGAAATATGACACCATCCAAAATTCATTTAGGTTAGCATTGGACTTTCCACAATTTCGGCCATTTGGTGCATTAAATCCGTGGACAACAATGCCTTTCCATTTTATAAGCAGGACATTAGCTCATATCGAGTGGCGTTGAGTGCAACACGTAATTTCATCAAGTCCCCTAAAATTCCCCACGAATCCTCTTATTTTCGGCACAGAATCCGCATTTGCCTCCATCTCCACGCCCCAATATGCAATTGTGATTGTGCATGGAATTTTGCTGGTTCATCCAATCAAATTCCCATTCATTATCCCCCATATTCCATTCAATAGGCCCTTCTATCCCTTTTGGCCCTGCTCTCGGCGTGCACTGCCATTTTGGCGGCTTCATGTCTTCGAGAATGCATCGCAAAAAGGGAGGAGGAAATAGTGGAATTGCGAATGCAAAACAGGTAAAACAGGTGTAGAAATTGCGTAATATTTTGGGAAAAGCCCATTTAATATTATTCCTTGTCATGCAGATTTCTCGCCCTTTTGCATTCATTTTGGTCGATTTGCCTCCTTTGTTTACTCGTTTTGGGCCTTTCTAATTTGCCCTGGAATGGCGACTATATTGGTGGCGATCTTCTCTGGTTGGCCATTATTGTGTTTTCGGCCGGCCTTTTCCATTCCTCCAATCGCCGGTCTTTCCCCCAAAAATGGCATCAATTTTAGCCACTTTTTTCTTTAGCAATTCCACCGTGATTAAATTCGTGTTGAATGCCATTTCCCTGGCATTTTGTGTGGAAAAGGCCTTGTTAAGCATTTGGCTGGTCTTCCAATCCGCCACCCATCCCGACTACACAAATGAGGCGGTTTTTGATCGTCGAAGTCGAATTGGCCAAATTGTGTTGCATGGCACCCAATTCTTTGTGCTCTCCGCCGAATCTGTCACCGCCTTTTGTGGGACAATCATTTATGGCAATGCGATTAGGGCTAGAGGCAATATTGAACGAAGGGGCAAAAATTCAATGGGTAAGGGTCCATTTAGGTGGCAATTAATATATTTTCACGCAAAACCAATTTAGGCCTTCATTGTTGCTGCGCATTCAGCGCACTTTTCTACGCCATCATTTTGGTGGGCAGTGAAGTTTTCTTTGAGCTGGACAAATGGTTTTGGTCGGAGACAGTTTTGGAGCAAAGTCAATTCTATCGTCTGGGAAATGGCCTTCTTGGCCTTGTCGTTTTTATCATTCAGGTTCATCCCTCCAAAAACAATTTTTAATTGTATTCTCCTCTCAAAATAGTTGATTTGTTGTGCCCATCCCCAATTCCTGGTGCCGTCCACTTTGCTTCAACTAATCCTCTCCTCATTGGCATTTTTCACTCTGAATTCGGCCATCACAAATACATATTATTTGGTTGGTGCAATGGACCATTTATGCAATCCCATCCCATTTTTTAGCAAATTCTCTATAATGCCCGATTCCTAATTGGCATAAACAGTCGCCAAAACACCATTCTTATTGCCGCAATTTGTTTTGCCGGGGCATCGGCATTTGCTTGCGCATTGCAATTGATTTGTGGAACAATAACAATATTGCGGTGGGTCATTTCATTGCATCATTCATTTTTGGGCTAATAATGAGTTTTTTTTTCCATTATCCTTAATAAACAATTCCCCTTCTTCAGTTCCTCCTTTTTGCTCCATCACAGTCGGCCAAGATTGAATATTGGCGCCGCCAGCAGTCCATCGGATGGATTAACTTCGATCAGTTATTGTGCGGCCAGTCCAATTGACGATAATCAAAGTTGGTATCGGGCCGTACTTGGAACAGTCGGTAGCCAACCGAGTCCGTCATTGCATGTGAGAATGGGTCTTTTTAAGATAATTTTAGGCATTTTTTAACAGCAAATTGCTATTCAACCCATCGAGGAACAAACTCTTTATTGGTCTGCGGATGATAATCCGGTGGGTCCCCCTCTCAAATTTAACATATTTTCATTCTTCCATTTGCTTTTATTAGTACATTTACAAATCAACAAAACGCATTTTTGGCCAGCCAATTTTGGGTGTTGAAACTCAAACAAATTCAGCCGGCATGTAAGTGCGCAATCCGAATAAATTTACCCATAAAAATATTACTGTAGATATGACGAAAGTGGTTATGGAGGCAGTCCAAGTCCCATCCCTCAAACATCCCGAAATTATGCCCAAGGCCATATTCAAAGGGGAGGAGGAGGAGGAGGAGGAGGAGGGGGATTGACGAGGCAGCAGCATAATTTACATTTGGACCCGGATAAAAATGCGCATTTAATGAGAAGGGCCATAATTCGTTAATTTTTGGCGGCATTTTTGAAGAGAGGAAGGATTACTTTCACAAATTTAAACTGCCAACAAATCCCAACACAATTAAATTTGTTTAAATAAAATGTATAAAATGATTTCACATTATGCCCACCAGAAATATCCCAGAATTGAAGCCGAATCAGCGTGTCGTCAAATGTGACAATTTTCGTGGCAAAATCCACACCTAATGTGGGTTTATAGTTGGCCGGAATTGCTTCGCGCACATATCGCTGAATTAGACTGGTTTTTCCGGTGGCAATGTCGCCAATTACGATGATTTTAAAAAGGCATTCACGTTTATGCACAATTGGAGCTAACTAATAAGGGGAAAACGGAAATCCTTTTTTACAACAAAACCCCTTTGTGCTTTCTACCGATTGAACGGAGGACATTTATGGCCAAATTAAAATATTATTTTAGAAGAATTTTTCAAGCAAATAATCTGCGAATAAAATTTGAATAAATTGAATAATTTTTTTTTGTGTTTTTTTACTCAATGTACGACGAAAGACGTAAAAATTGAGGACAATTTTTTTGATAAGCCCAAAGAAGTAAAAATGATTTCTGATTTCATATTTAGAGTGGAGGGCAGCAAATTGATTTATTGTTTATTGCCTTTGCCCACCATCATTTCTTCGTTCTTTTCCATAAAATTTGACGAAAATAATCCGTGCCCTGAATAAATTTCCACTTGGATGAATCAAATCGAGGGCGAAACATTTATACTGTATTGTAATTAAAAGTCGAATATGCCTTCAAGGGGAATCAATTGTGAGTGTGAAAAACTCATTTGGTGCTTTTTGAGATTGATTTTCAATAAATTTGATGTTTTAAATTAAAGAATTGGAAGAGATCTATTGAATAATGTTGAAAACAAATGGATTAGCGTAAAATTCAAGTTATGACCAAAAAATTTGTAGAATATATGATGGAAACTTTCTGGAATGAAACAGAATTGCAAATCAGAATGAAGTTAGAAAATCACAATTACAATCCTGCCGGAATGATGTTAGCAAATTACAATCACAATTACAATTCTGCCGGATAAAATTAAAAATTCCAATTACCCAAATGCGATTCAAATCAATCGAGATGGAATGGAAATTCGATCGTGGGATGGAAACCTGAGGAAACGGCGTGACAATTTCTTGCCCAAAAGACAAAGAATATCTGAGGGCAGTTAGGGAGAAACAATTGCTTACTTTTCCAATTTAAAATTGTGACAAAACCAAGTTTTAATCCAAATATGTTAATACCTAAACTGGTAACACTAGAATATAGAATTTTATTAAAATTTTTGAATTAAATAAACACCAAATCAATTATTTATGCTTTATTTAATATGAGAATAATTTATGATATGAGAAACAATGAATGAATGAAATAGAAATATAGTATAAGACAAATTATACAATACATTATGGGTAAATACATATATTGATGAATGTGGGTGAAGAAACAATACAACAAAAACAACAATATGTGAATGTGAATGGAAGAAATGAGGCTCATCTATTCTTTGTGATCGTCGTCTACCTGCTCCTCTTTGTTCTCTTCTTTTGCTGCTTCTTTCGGCTCATCTTCTGTGGTTATTGACAATGCTTCTTGCGTGCCATTTTGAATTTTGTCCTGCACATCCGCCGTTGTTGGTTCGTCCAATGGCACACTGTTCTGTTGTCTCGCCATCTCCGCATTTGTGTATTCGTTGGTGTAGTGCTGCAAAATAATTGGTAAATTAATTGTTGATTGAATTAGTAAAGAAAATTAGCTAACCTGGTTGCGCCAATCATCAAATCCATTCCTGCCGTTGACATCCGTCGGTGGAACCGCTGACACACTTGGAGTTGGTGGAATTTTGTCCTGCCCATCCGCCGTTGTTGGTGCGTACAATGGTACTCTGTTCTGATTCTGTTGTCTCGCCATTTCCTGGGCATGTGTGTATTCGTTGGTGTAGTGCTGCAAAATAACAGGTAAATTAATTCTCGAATTGTAAAAGAAAATAAGTTCTAACCTGGTTGCGCCAATCATCAAATTCTCCTCTATTCATGTTCTTGATTTTCGCACCGCTTTGCCCATTCCTGTTGTTGACATCCGTCGGTGGAACTGCTGACACACTTGGAGTTGGTGGATCTGGCTGAAAAAGGAACAAAATTAGTGAATGTTTTTTATGTCCGAATTTTACTTACATGGAATAATGCTGCCTTGTCCGTAAACTTGTTCGGCTGGTATGTCAACAAAACATTTCGCACGTCGAAGTAGGCCCTTTTGCGTTGTGTCAGCCCATCGGAGAAGTAGGAG
This sequence comes from Pratylenchus scribneri, assembly GCA_030063045.1. Lineage (NCBI taxonomy): Eukaryota > Metazoa > Nematoda > Chromadorea > Rhabditida > Pratylenchidae > Pratylenchus > Pratylenchus scribneri. Next base: position 2,368,436 of record JAQSEB010000114.1, on the reverse strand, counting down.
ACCCACTGAAAAAGTGAAGAAAATCATTCATAAAAAATAAGCGATATTTCCAAACCTGGTATATGTAGAAAGCCAAGCACAGCGAACAGAGCAATGTGACGATTTGAAGAGTGCGGCTGGTGGAAGAGGCCATTGCTTGGACAAGACATGTTGCGAGCATCAGTGAAGCCAAGACGAGAATGGAGACCAAGTAGCGCTGTTGTCTGAAAATATAAAATAATTTTGTTCATAATTTGAGTTAAAAAAAACTGACCGAAATTTTGATGATGACAAGTCTTCTCCTGAGTTGGTGATGTTGAGAGTCTGGGCAGCAACGTTTGGGAATGTTTCAGAAGGATGCGGCCGCATTTGGTTGTTGATTTCTTCAGGGCTTTTGCTGTTCCCGGGCTCGGTCATCTTTGCTGCAAACCTGGAATTTTGAATTATTTATTTTATGTGAAAATAGTTGTGGAATTTGACTTACTTTGGCGGGAGATTGATAGGAGCTGGAGCACACACACAAATGGGAATTGTTTTTGAATTGAATGGTTGAGATTTAGAAAAATAGCTCGCTTTTATACAAAAAAAGGAGAGAGAGGTTTCAAACTATTAAGTCGGTACGGTAAGGGATATTTATTAGAGATTTAAAAATGAACATTTGTCAATTTAATTTTATTACAAATCATCCCTTGTTGTAATCAGAGTCAGAGAAAAGAAAGTGAAAAGATAAGTAGAAAAGAAAAGAGGATAAGAAGAGAATAAGATATTAGATATAGAAGAATCCATCCCGATTCCTCGCTTCGCTATCGCTTCGCTACGTCTCAGCCAGGACCCATAATTTGGAAATTTGATTGATCGAAATTGAAATTTTAGTAGGAGCTGCAGACTCTGGACATGAAATATTTATTGGTTTGATTTTGATCCAAAAAATAAAGCATTTTTTTGCATTTTTTCGCATAATGAAATCCTATTGAGTCTCCATCATATTTGCTCGCAAAAAAAAAAGAAATTTGACGAAATCTAACCCTGGAATCACAATGGAGCGGGAAAACGCGGCGATTTTTGTTACCTTCTATCGCCATTCTCTCCAATGTTATGTACTGACTTATGTATCTATCACTAACCCGCTCAGCGGGTTCCATAAAAACGCAGTGTTTTATAGAGAAAAAGAGCAGTTCTACTCCCCCTTCTACTTCCCCGTTAGAACTGCTCTTTTTCTCTACAAAACACTGCGTTTTTATGGAACCCGCTGCGATAGATACATAATCAGTACATAACTTTGGAGAGAATGGCAATAGAAGGTAACAAAAATCGCCGCGTTTTCCCGCACATTGTGATTCCAGGGTAAAATCAAGATAATTAACGAATAGTGGTGGACAAAGCTCAATCACTTAATTACCTATATTGATTTATAATTTATCATTTTAGCAAACGAAAAATAAAGTATCTATTATCCTTTAAAGGTCGTAATCTCATTAAATTCTTTTGAAATACACGAATTATGGAAGTGGAAGTGAAACAACCTGAAGGTTAGAAATTAATTTGCAATTTTTTAATTATTTTTCTCTTCAGGTTTCTATCTCAAAGCAGCTGTAAACGATATAACCGATGAAGGGCTGGATGTGGTCTACGAAAAAGGATGGCGCAAACCTGAAATCGTCGAGTTCGAACAGTGCCGTGCAGTAGTGGCTGAGAGTGGACAAAAGCTCAACTTCAAAGTGGGCGACATTGTGGACGCATATGTCAGGATTGACAAGAGCGACAAAGACGAAATGATGGGCTGGAACAAGATGAAGATTCGGGATATCAAGGTTCATACATATTTTGATGAATAAAACATCTTTGATTTTATTTAAAGAATGATTTTGCCGTTGTTGAGAGCGTCGAGCGAACACAAATGGGCGACATCATTCCAATCAGTCAATGCCGCCATCCAGCTCTGCCAACATCGGTTTCGGCTTCCAGTGTCAAATCCCTGACGATTGAATTGAACGACGATTTGCTCGACTATTTCTCCCGCAGTGAAGAAAATTACAAAGTGATCCAGCAAAGTATTCCGGCCATATTGATCAAATTCAATCGAGAGGAGAAGACACTGGTTGTTAAGGTTTGTTATCACTTTTTAGTCAGTTGTAAATTATTGAATTTATTAAGACATTCTCTGCTGCCTCAATAAAGAAGGTCGAAGTGTTGAAGGATGTTTTCCTTGCAAATTGTCGGCAGAAAATGATGATGCTTCAACGCCACGAAGTAAGAAAATAATTTTAAAAAATAAATATGAAAAATTAACAGGAACAAAAGAAGATGCTCTCCGTTCATGAACCGCAACCGGACAGTCCATTCGTTGTTGAATTCGATGTGTCAACGGCATTCATGGGATTGGCCATTGGTGCTCAAGGTGCAAACATTTCAAATGCGCGTTCATTGGATGGCATCACGGTTCATAAATATTTTAATTCAATTCTATTTTAATTTAATTTAAGGAGATCAAATTGGACGAATCCACTCGTGAACAAGGATTTAGCAGATTCAAGGTTTAATGTTGAAAACAATTTCGGCTTAAAATTAAATATGATAGATCTTCGCACAAAAGGCAGAAGCAGCAGAGCAGGCACGGAATATGCTGGAATTCTTGGCGCAACAAAAGTTTGTGCCGAAAAATAAAGTTGGCCAAGTGATCGGAAAGCAAGGGAAGACAATTCAAGTAAGCAATTTTTTCTTCATTAATTAATTTGGGAAATTTCTGTTGACTTAGGCTTAGTAGAACTCAAAAATTTGAGAAACCTTAACTTCATGAACTAATAATGATAATCATTTATTAATTAAAGGACATTGTGGACAAAAGCGGAGTTGTGCGTGTGCAAATTGGCGATGATGATCCGGACCAAGCGGTGGTGCCATTCTCCTTCACTGGAACACGCGAAGCAATTACCCATGCCGAATTGTTGGTCGAATTCCACCTGAAGCACATCAATGAAATGGACGAAATTCGAGCGTAAAAAATTATTTGTATTAAATTTAATAGATTGTTCAAATTTCAGTGAAGAAGAGGAAATTCGCAGGAAGCTCTACCACTCCCGAAATTCGCCATTCCAACATTTCAATGGTCATCCTCATCAGCAGCAATACCAGAATCAAGGAGGAGGCGGTGGTCGACAATACCAACAGAACATTAACAACAATATGCGTGGTGCCCAAAATGATGGCGAACGCCGTGGTGGAGGCTATCGAGGAGGCGGTCAACAACAACAACGTGGAGGACAACAGCAAAGGGGACCCGGTGGAGGAGGTCAAATGAATCGTTACAATGGCGGCGGTGCCGGTGGAGTTCGATCAATGGGCGGCGGTGCTGGTGGCAGACCTTATAATAATGGCGGCAGTGGAGGAAGTGGCCGTTATGTTGGCAGTGGAGGAGGACGCCAATATTCGGCTCAACAATACCGTGGTGGTGGCAATCGTGGTGACCAACAGCAGCAGAAAATGGGCCAACGGGACCAACAGCAACCGCAGCGAAATGTCAATTCCTCACCAAATCAACCATCGCAACAGGAAAGCGAAGGTTTGAAAACATAAATAGATTTGAAAATTATCATTAAAAATTCTGAAAAAACTAACCAAATGGATGAGTGTGGTTTTAAATAACAAATTAAAATGACCTATCTAACACGCTTTTCATTTGTTTTTGTTCATTTTCAGGCGAAACTGCCGACAATGACACATTCAACAGTGGACAGCCAGCCGGCAGCGATGACAATTCGGAAAAGTCCAACGAAAAGTCGCAACCGACTAATTCCACTGGGCCTTCTCCTCCACATCATCAACAACGCCAAAATCGCAATATGACCGGTGGATTCGGAAGCGGCCGCACTGTTGGGCATGGCCCGGCACGCAATCGTCGTAGTAAGGTGTGTGGATTTTTTTTGGTTAATTTTTAATTTGAGTTTTGATGACTAATTGAAGTGTTTTATTAACGAAAAATGAAATTAATTAATTTGCATATTTTTGCAGGCTGATGATGAATGAATGATTCGGACAATAAAGGAAGAAGGAAGGCGATGATATGATGAGGAAAATGAGATGCATCAATCCAACAAATCCACACAAAACACACAAGCAACCAAAACCAATCCTATTTTTGTTTTATTTGACGTATTCCACACCTTGGGGACCAGGTTTATAAATTAATAAAATCAATAAAACAATTTCACATTTCTAGATGATGCCCATCAATCAATTTATTCAATTCAACACACATATATAAAGAAAGAGCTCTCTCCCACCACCAACCACCTTCAATCCATCTTTTCCTAAATATGATGCGATTTATTTAAAATTGATTTATTGACTTTTTTTTGGTTTATCTTCATTTATTTACCAATACACAATAAATATTGTCTTCTCATTTTTGATTTGTTTGGATTCTCGTCGAAACACCCAATGGATGGATGAATTATATAAAAACTTTGTTTGTCATTCATCATTCAATTTTATTGTTTTATCTCCGATAAATTATTTGCTCCCAGAGAATGAATATATTTGTTGATAAATTTACATATAAAATGGTCACAAAAATTTGCCATTTATTTTTGTTTAAATTTAATTAAATTACAAAATATTTCCAAAAGTGTTTTTTCAATGAAAAAAAGGCATAGGCGAAGTATAATGATGGAAGATGAGGACAATGTAAATGATGAAAACAAACAGGCAAAGGGAACATTTTATCCGAAACTATTTGAGGAGAATGATGACGGGGAGGATGGAAATGGCCAACAACAAATTGGGTGGAAATTACGGCTGAACCAAAGCTACCCACCAGACACAGCAACTTACAGGTTTATTTAAAAAATAATAGAATTTTTTGTTGGAAGCCTATAATTTTATTTACAAATCACATAATCTTAGATTAAGATTTGAATGGTTGAAACGCATCGATTAGTATATTGATTTTGGAGTGTTTAGATCACAATTAAATGAGTTATGACCCGAAAAGCAAATATAATATAGACGGTTTAATACTTCGTTTATTTTTGATCAAACCTTGACAATAAATTGACACATCTTGATGAGCCCTATTAGCGTTTATAGGGACTAATATAAGATCAGACATTAAAAAATTTATTGCATTCAATCTTTCGGCAAAAAAAAACGTAAAAATTATTTTTCAGCTCATCAGTGGAAGACCAACAGGAAGAAGACGATGAGAATAGTGATGAGGAAGAAGAAGAAGCGGAGACAAATGAGGGGAGGAAATGCCGTCAAAGACAGGGACGGAGGCTGGGCAGTCAATCACTGCCGTTGGAATTGAGCCGGTCGAGAAGTGCAACAAATCGGCAACAGCCACGAAAAACACCAAGTCCAATTTTTGGTGAACAAAAAAAGCAAAAAGGCTTTGGCGAACAATTTCATGAGAATTTGAGCCATCCAATTGGTTAATTTTATTTATTTTAAGGTAATAATATTTGTTAAATTTCGCACAGAATACAACCAATTGATTTCGTGCGCAGTCATTGCGGTGGTCATCATTTTTGCTTGCGCATTCATTTACCCAATTTTCATCGCCCGAAGGCAATTGACACCGGAAGAACAATTTTCGAATTTCAAAAATGATTTGAGACGACTAATTGACCAGGAAATGCCGTTGAACAATAATAAGGCAAGAATTTATTATAAATTTGAATATTTTTGCGTTTTAAGGAAAGAAGGACTCAAACATGGAAAATGCTAATTTATATGGCCGATAAAATGTTGAAGAGGCAACAACAAGAAGAAAGGGATGATCTGGAAAAAGTGGCTGATTTGGAGCGGAAAGGACCAATGATTTTGTTGATGGCCGGAAAAGATGGAACAAAAGTGGAGAGGATGTCCGAACAATTTGAGGGAATATTGCGCAAGAATTGGCCAAATTATAGGTTCCAAAATAATCAATCCACATATTAATATAATTTAGTTTTATGAAAAATTCCCTGAATTCGGCCACCACCAAATTGGGAATGGAAAAAGAAGTGTTGGAGCCAATTTTGGAAAGGCAAAGGATCAAACCAGAAATGCTTCTGCTCCATTTGAAAGGTGAAATTGGATTATTTATCCTCATAAAATGTTGTTTTACAGGGATTGACAAATTGCGCCACACTTCGCCGCTCTTTTTGCATTCATTCACCGATTCCGAGAGTTCCCCTTTGCTCCAAACTCCGCACAATATTTTCATTGTTGGCACAATTCAATTGGCTGCCGATTTGGGAGATGCTGACCAAATGAATTGCCCGGAATTGATTGAAACGTAAGTTTAATTATTTCCTTATTTTTTGGAATGAAACACATTTATAATTACAATCCAAAACAAAATTACAAACAATTGTAAAGCATTTTATTACAAACAATTTTAATTTTATATTTTTCAGTTCACTTTTACAATCTTGGCATTCGGACGCTCTTTCTGTTGATCAAATTCATCCAATCATTTCCCGGATAAGTGCACACCCAATTTGCCTTGATTGAGATTTAAAGAAAGAAGCCATTCTGTGCCATTTTTGATGACAAATTCAAAAACAAACACTTCCTCTTTTCCTAACCAACTCATTCAATTGTATTTTTTATTTTGACACATATTTTTATATTTCGTAGCAAATAAATTTAAGCACTTTTTTTTATTTCATTGTTGATTCGGGGGAGGGAATTTACTAAAAACTAAATTTAATATGAATTGCATCATTTTTTGTAAATTTTTGTTCATTCATCATTTTCGAAGTGTTCATTTAAAATTCATCATTCCATCCGATGCCATTGCATTTAATTCATCGCTTTCATTCCTTAAAACATTTGTGAGTTTCCCAAAATAAACCCTCTTTTCCCACCTCTTCTTCTTCCTCCTCTTCCTCTTCTTCGCCCTCTTCCTCCTCCTCCTCTTCTTCGTATTCCTCTTCCTCCTCTTCAACTTTCTCCTCAACTTTGGTGGCTGCCGGTGTTGCGGGTGGCGGTGATGGCTCGCGTTTTGGCGTTTCCGCCTTCACTGGTGATGCTGGCGCTGCCACCTCCTCCTCCGCTTCACCGCCTCCATCGCCTTGTTTTGAGGTCTAAAATAAAATACGTAAAATATTCATAATTCCCATCAATTTTCCCACCTCGCGTTCCTCGAATTTCCGTTTGTACTTTTCGAACGGATGCCTTCAAATGTTCCATCAATTTATTCCCCTGGTATTTCCCCCCTCCCCTCCACTTACCCATCTGATCCGCCTCCTGCCGATCCCGGTGGCCTATTCTCCTCCCATTCGCGCATTGCAGCCTCATATTCCTCCATCCTAATTAAATAATTATTTTATTGGCCAATTTCTATTGCCCCTTTTCCCGCACGCACCATTCCTTCTTCCAGCCCATTCTGGTCATCGTGTTCCGCGGTGTCCCAAATCCGGTCATTCCCTTTTGTGAAGCCAATTTGTTGGTACCAGACTAGAAAAGGGAAACATTAGTGTGTCCAAAACAATCCGCCCAAATCCACTAACTTGTAATGGCACAATGCCCTCGGATTTAAGTCGTGAATCCTCCGGGATTTCTTTTCCTCCAGTCGTGTGCGGGAGAACATCGCGAACCTGGAGGGAAAATCAAGGGAATGAATGGATTTCATTCACCACCAACCAACCTTCAAGAATCCTCCAGTTCCCTTTTGTGAGGCAAATTTGTTCTGACCCGAATACCAGGGGGTGAATTCGGAGCTGACACGGATATTCTCCTCCCTGTGAAATCATTCTCAATTTGAAATTCTCATTGCCATAAATTCATACGTGAATCCAAGGCCCTCAACTTCTTGAGTGGCCTGGCGGAATGCGCCAAGCCCAGGGGCACCGGTCATTCCTTGTTGGGATGCAAAAATATTTGTGCCGTATTGATAGCAAAGCTACAAAAATAAATAAGTTTATATATAGTTGGATTATTCTATTTTTCTTGCCAATCCATGAGTGCGTCGATCGTTGGGTAGGCGGCCTCGAATGTTGGCCACTTGATTTCGAGGGGCACCCATGTTCACCTAAGAATGTTGGCCAATTGAATTTGATCAAAAATGGCACAAAAATTCACCTCTCCAGCCTGCGATGCAAAACCGTAATCACCGCTTTGTTTTGGCAGAATCCCCTCGCCTTCTTTGTCCAAAATTGTTTCCCATTCCTTTTTGTACTCCACCAAAGGACACTAAAAAGGCAAAATCAAAGGAGAATTGGCCACTTGGCCACATTCCCTCATGCCTGATTTCGATTTGCCCCAATTGCTGTTTGGCCAGCCTGAGAGGCGTACAAATTTGTGCCACATTGTGGGCGGAGGATTTCCTCGGATTTTCGGTCCGGTTCCATGTAACCCAACTTTTTGTCCCTTGTGATATTCAAACGAGGCATTCCAACGGCTAAACAAATTACCCAAAAATTGGCACCAATTTAATTCCTCCATCACCGACCGGTCATTCCTCGCTGTGTTTCGAATTTGTTGGTGCCGGCTTGCATGGTTAAAAATGTTTCACCGGCCCTCAATTTCTCAAAGTTCAGCTTCCTTCTGGTCACGGTTTCGCCGTTCTCAAATTTACGCATAATTTCCCCAGGGTAAATTCACCTAATAAACTCACTTCGCCCATTTTTGGTTGCAGTCAAAAATAAAATGATAATTTGTGTTCAAAACCGAAATTCAACTTTGAAGGCGATCAAATTGAAGTAAAAAAATGAGAATGGAAGGGAAATGGGAGTTAGGTGGTAGGAAGGCAAGGCGGCTTCCTTGAATCCTCCTCTTCTGTTGGACCAAATGAATGAATGAATGAATGAATGTGGGGTGAGGATATAGGCAAAAAGTGGGAAGGCCAAAACCCCACCAACCACCACAGATCCTCATTAACAGCGATTTTTGCCTGCTCAACAAATTATCCGGGCGGAAAGGAGTAAGAAGCCGGTGGCTTTGTTTGTTTTTGTCCTCACCCCTTTATCCTCCCAATCCGCGCAAATTGAGTCGAAAAGAATGTAACGGCAAAAAAAGATGAACAAAAATTCTTGCTGAAAAGGCGAAAGGAATGGGGAAAGGTGCATGGGCGTGGGCGTATTTGGGGGGAACAAAAGAAGCAGTGCCAGAAATTGGGCGATGAATGAAAATGGAGCCGATCGACGGTAAAAGAAGAGAATCAGGGGAATTGGCCCGGTTGATGGTTGGCCGAACATTTTCGAGGAAAATGATCAAAAGGGACTTTTGGGGAATCCCCAAAAAATTGTAAATGCGTAGTTTTGCGCCTTTGTTTGCTTTTCATCAGCAGCAAAAAAGTTTTTATTTTTGTTCATCAACACGGCAAAAATGTGTGTCCAAAAACAACTTTGGGTGGTGGGGTGAGAGATCAATTTGGAAAAAATAGATGGGAAATTGCAAAGGGCAAAAATAATTGGTTGGGGACAAAAGTATTTCGGTAAATTCGACTTCTTCTTTTCTATTCTTTAATTCATCCATTCCTCCGCCTCCTGCATTTGAGGAGGATTGCCATATTTTCGGGCCATTGCCAAAAATGCAGAAAATCTTGGCGATTTCCATTGTTGGCCCAAAGTAATGGCGGGAGGCGGTGACAACATCTTTTGGGCTCTTTTGGTGGAAACAATGGCTCCAGCCACCGTATTTTCCCTTGGAATTGGGCGAATGATGGCTTGAGGCTGTTGCTGAAAATGAATGGCATAAAACACATCAAAAAGGGGGGGGGGATTACGGATTCGGTGGCCCGTGAAAATGCCATCAATTGTCTTAAGTCGACCATCAATGCCGGATGAGGGGCCAAACTCAGCAGCCGTTCCTCCTCATCCGAACCCAAATTCACAAAATGGCCACCACTGATTGGGGCAAACGCCGGGGATCGGCCGGATCGGAAGAGGGCGCCACGGATGGCCTCGGACGGTTGGCTGGGGAGAGTGACGGCAAGCAAAAAGAGGAGAAAAACTGAATCATTAGCAATCATTTTTTCGTGTTTTTGGGAATTATTCGTAAAAATATGATGAAAAGGCAAAAATGTGCAATTGTGATGGGGGCGGGGGAAAGGGATTTTGGCATTAATTTTGTTAAAAAATTGGTGGGTTTCCTTCCTCTCTTTTTATTATGGCTTCCCGTCTCATCCTGATGCACTTTTCTTTTGAATTTATACTTATATGCCCAATGTCCATGCATCGGACAATTTTTGGGAAAATTTTAAAGAATTAAAAATTTAAAAAGCAATGACGTCGAAGGGTGTCAGAGGGAATATGTGAAGCCTATGAATTGTCAATTTTTGCCGATCATTTTCCAACCTTTTGGCCAATGGCTGCCTCCGACCACACTCCTCGAGCCATTTCCATTACAATGGCCAACTTTGGCATTGATGCATTCATTGGGCCTTTTACTGTTTGCCATCATTTCCATATTTTCTTTTATTTTACGGACCTTTTCAAATTTAGTGAGGGAGGAAAATATTTGCTTGGTATCCAAAAATGACGAGAAAATGGGAACGGGTGGAGGATTTTAAAGTGGTCGGCCACAAAGTTGGTCCAGAATGCTGGATTAGGAGGGAGTTTTGGGAAAATGCGCGCAAAAAATGGGCAGAATTTAAATGGTAATATTTGGTGGAGAGTCCCACGATGGTCGGCCGAAACATGGGAAGAAATGGAGGATTAAGTTTGATGGAATTTATTCCAAGCAAATGGACGACCCTTTCCTCTAATGGATACAACGGAATTTGATGGAATGGGACCGTGTAAAATTCGGTATAATCCTCTTTTTGGATTGGGGTTAAGTGCTCCTTCTTTCTGGGTAAATGGATGGATGGCCAAGGAATGGTTTTAGTGCTGAATTGTACAAAAAAGGCCTTCAAAGCAATTTGCAAATTTATCCCAAAGTAGAAAAGCTGACTAATCCAAATGTACCTCTGAATGATTCGTTGAATTTAGAAGATCGAATTCTCCAAAGTTTTCATAAAACGAAATAAAAATTTTACAAGAAAGTGATCAGAAAAAAGGAATAAAATCAATCCGGAAAAAGGCTATCAGAACAACTGGAAAAAGTGCAAATTAATTCTTTCCGGAAAGGGCAACCGGAAAAAGTGCATTAATTCTTTCCGGAAAGGGCAACCGGAAAAGGTGCAAATTAATTCTTTCCGGAAATGCAACCGGAAATAGTGCAAATTAATTCTTTCCGGAAAGTGCAACCGGAAAAAGTGCAAATTAATTCTTTCCGGAAAGTGCAACCGGAAAAAGTGCAAATTAATTCTTTCCGGAAAGGGCAACCGGAAAAAGTGCAAATTACAACCGGAAAAAGTGCAAATTAATTCTTTCCGGAAAGTGCAACAGGAAAAAGTGCAAATTAATTCTTTCCGGAAAGTGCAACTGGAAATAGTGCAAATTAATTCTTTCCGGAAAGTGCAACCGGAAAAAGTGCAAATTAATTCTTTCCGGAAAGGGCAACCGGAAAAAGTGCAAATTAATTCTTTCCGGAAAGGGCAACAGGAAAAAGTGCAAATTAATTCTTTCCGGAAAGGGCAACAGGAAAAAGTGCAAATTAATTCTTTCCGGAAAGTGCAACCGGAAAAAGTGCAAATTAATTCTTTCCGGAAAGGGCAACCGGAAAAGTGCAAATTAATTCTTTCCGGAAAGTGCAACCGGAAAAGTGCAAATTAATTCTTTCCGGAAAGTGCAACCGGAAAAAGTGCAAATTAATTCTTTCCGGAAAGGGCAACCGGAAAAGTGCAAATTAATTCTTTCCGGAAAGGGCAACCGGAAAAGGTGCAAATTAATTCTTTCCGGAAAGTGCAACCGGAAAAAGTGCAAATTAATTCTTTCCGGAAAGTGCAACCGGAAAAGGTGCAAATTAATTCTTTCCGGAAAGTGCAACCGGAAAAAGTGCAAATTAATTCTTTCCGGAAAGTGCAACCGGAAAAAGTGCAAATTAATTCTTTCCGGAAAGGGCAACCGGAAAAGTGCAAATTAATTCTTTCCGGAAAGGGCAACCGGAAAAGTGCAAATTAATTCTTTCCGGAAAGGGCAACCGGAAAAGGTGCAAATTAATTCTTTCCGGAAAGGGCAACCGGAAAAAGTGCAAATTAATTCTTTCCGGAAAGGGCAACAGGAAAAAGTGCAAATTAATTCTTTCCGGAAAGTGCAACCGGAAAAAGTGCAAATTAATTCTTTCCGGAAAGTGCAACCGGAAAAGGTGCAAATTAATTCTTTCCGGAAAGTGCAACCGGAAAAAGTGCAAATTAATTCTTTCCGGAAAGTGCAACCGGAAAAAGTGCAAATTAATTCTTTCCGGAAAGGGCAACCGGAAAAGTGCAAATTAATTCTTTCCGGAAAGGGCAACCGGAAAAGTGCAAATTAATTCTTTCCGGAAAGGGCAACCGGAAAAGGTGCAAATTAATTCTTTCCGGAAAGGGCAACCGGAAAAAGTGCAAATTAATTCTTTCCGGAAAGGGCAACAGGAAAAAGTGCAAATTAATTCTTTCCGGAAAGTGCAACCGGAAAAAGTGCAAATTAATTCTTTCCGGAAAGGGCAACCGGAAAAGTGCAAATTAATTCTTTCCGGAAAGTGCAACCGGAAAAGTGCAAATTAATTCTTTCCGGAAAGTGCAACTGGAAATAGTGCAAATTAATTCTTTCCGGAAATGCAACCGGAAATAGTGCAAATTAATTCTTTCCGGAAAGTGCAACCGGAAAAAGTGCAAATTAATTCTTTCCGGAAAGTGCAACCGGAAAAAGTGCAAATTAATTCTTTCCGGAAAGTGCAACCGGAAAAAGTGCAAATTAATTCTTTCCGGAAAAGGCAACAGGAAAAAGTGCAAATTAATTCTTTCTGGAAAAGGCGGAATTAAAACTTTTCTCGAAAGCAGTAAAATTTTCGGATACCGTACCATTTATGTTTCGATGATAAAAATAACTAAATGATTTTCCTTGAGGCCAAATGAGATTAAATTTAAGCCATAAGGTAGAATTAAAGATTCTATCCAATTTTTGTCATATTTTGGCTATTTTTGTAATATCGGATTAAGAATAATTTTTGGTTCGATGACGTGAATTCCAAGGAAATACTTTGTTCTCAAATGAGCCTATTTTTGTAGGAAATAAACTTTGAGGATTTAGTTGGAATTGAGGGGTAAAGGAAGGCACACTTCACAATCCGCCGCATCCATAAATTTTCCCTCCCTCTCAATTCCTTTCAATTTAGCAATTCATATAAAATATGGCCATTCTCGAGAATTCTCCCAGAGAGGGTTGTGCTTATTAGTAATATTTTGGTTGTAAAATGAAATTGGCAGCTTAAAAATTTGAGCAAAAAATTGAAAAAATTGCCGAAAAATGAATGCTCTAAAATGCAAATTTCATTCTTTTGGAGCCAAAATGATCTAGGGAGGCACCCTAACCTTATACCGGATGACCCACGGGGATCACCGTTATTGTTCCCCAGTTGAATCAAAAAATCTGGACCCAGATAATATCAAGTACCGTTGCCATTTCAAATTGATGATTTTATAGCTAGGGGGCAACTCATCACAAAAGGCAATTATCATTACGATATTTGTAAATTGGAATCAAAATGGACATCAAAATTCGAAAGCCAAAAAAATGTATTCATTTATCGCAAATTGGCACCGAATAAAATATCGTATAAGTGGATTACAAACATTTTTGGCCAATGTGGTAAATAATTTACATAATTTATATAATTTTATGGACAATTTGGGTTGATTTTAAATATATTTATTCAGCTGAGTTCATCACATTCTTTATTTATTCATTTTCACATCCATCATATTAAAATCCATTTGTCCAAATATTTTGGATCAAATTAGCCCTTCAATGTTTGGCGGTGTAATATAAGGAAGGTCTTTGGCTTGTAAATGTTCCACTTGTTGCGGTTTATATTCTCCGTGATTCTTCCTTCGATCCCTTATCCTTTTTGTCAAAAAATAGCCGCCAATTCCAATTGAAATGAGCAAAATCTGCGATGGAAGGGGTATTTGTTGTATTCTTGAATAGCCAAACTTACAATAGAAATGGCCACAATGAGCAGAATGGCCCATGGGGGCATTGCCGAATCATCATGTGGAATTTGTTGGGGTTGACCGGTGGAGTTGGAGGAATTGTTGAACGCCTTCAAAACTTGCGAGGATGAATCCTCTTTTGGTGTCCGATTGTCATCACCAAAAGCCATTTTGTTTTATTGTTCACAATAACAATATATTTTGGCCGTGATTTTTAACAGCAGGTTCAGCGATTGCAATTGCAATGAACCATTTGAAAAAAAGTTGTCGATGATGAATGGACTGGGACGAACACACAATGAGGGGGGAATGGTGCGTCCAATGTTTGGGAAAAATGTGGAGTAAAATTGGAGGGATTTGTCGACGGCGAGGGTTTTTCGGCTGATCCTGAAGAGGAAATGGTCGCGCATTAGATGGTGTGGATATGCGAAAAATGGGGGAATAAATAGCATAGAGTTGGATTTGGATGCAAGTTTTTTGGTTGCTTTAAGGGCAAAAAATAAATATGGATTTGAACAAATCAGCTGAAGGGACACCGATATTTAATATTTATGATATTAGTAAGGTTGATTCTTTGCGTGAATTGCAAAATAAAATGAAAAACTTAAAAAATTGGGGCAATGCTCTTGAGGGAGAAGGAGGACCACTTTCAACATTTTTGGAGTGGATGAGGCGGCAGGAGGGGGATTGAGGAAATAGGAAATTGGGCACAAGAAAATTCCATCATTGAATTGCAAGAATAAGCCGAAAAGATGGATGAGGGATGCCATTTTCGCGCATTGATTACAAAAATGGGGAATTGACATCATTTTGTTGGTTTAAGTCCAATGTATGGATTCAATTTCTTACCAAAATATATTTACAATTATTTAACCTTGAAACCGAGAGGGAATGGATGAATTTGTTTTGCCCAATCACAAAAATAACCATTTCATTTTTCAGTCTCGGAATTTATCGGGGGAGGTTGAAATTGATGGATGTGTGGAATATGTGGAATTAAAGTGATAAATTGTATCGATGTATGATGGGGAAAAATTTGTTTTTTTCGCGGATTGGAATTTGGATTAGGGAAAGGCAATTTTGGTCGTAAAAAGGATTATTTAGGGGAAGGCGGGGAAAATGTTTTTGTTGTGAATAAAAATGTGAATGAAGTGGGTGGAAGGAGGGCAGCTGACTGGACTTGGGGCCGAGGCATTGAATGAATGCGTACAGCGACACTTGCGGACTCGACACTTGCGGACGAAACGGTCTGGAGCCATAGGTGCTAAAGCTGGAGTGGCATTGTTTATAGCATTTAATTAGGCATAAATTTAGCTACAAAATGACATCAAAAGTTTTGGTTAATGTTGAATATTCACCGAGTTATGGCCAAAAAACCGTTCATTTAATTAAAATTGTCCTTTTGGTAGTTTTTTGGTCATAATTCGATGAATATTCAACATTAACCAAAACTTTTGATGTCATTTTGTAGCTAAATTTATGCCTAATAATATGCTATAAACAATGCCACTCCAGCTGTACCGCATCGGCGCCAGACCATTTCGTCCGCAAGCGTCGGGTCCGCAAGTGTCGGCCAACCGAATGAATGACTGTTGCCCCGGGCCATTTTAGGAAAAATGGCGTGAATTGGTTGAAAATGGAATGAATGAATAGAAAGGAAATACGGGAGAAGGGGAAACCACCTAGGCAACCAAAAATGCTAGGGGGTTTGGGATGAAACGGAGACACGGAGTTGGCCAAAGGGGCAAAAGGCCCAATGAATTGAATGAATGAATATGTTTGGTTGCTCAAACAATCACCCCAGCCAGCAGGACCAACGATGCGAGGAATCGAAGAAGTAAAAGAATTGGTAAAGAGGAGGGGTGGAAGAAAACGGACCCCGCGGGGGGAAGATTCATCGAGGAAACGAGGAATGGGCTGGGCCAAAGGGTGGAGACGGAGGCCAAACACACACCCACCAATTCCGCCTTCTCGCATTTTTTCCGCTCACCTGTGTTGGCCAATTCCCCGCTGTGTTGATATAAAATAAATTCAGTGGATGGAAAGGGAGTGGCGGCATTATTATAAGGAAGGATTGAACATCATCTACCTATTTTCCCATATTGACTTATAAATTGTGAAATTGGCTAAATTGATTTCAATTTTTGAAATTGATTTAATCGTTTATCTTGTGAAAAAAACAATCCAATTTTTCATGTAACAATAAAATTTAACGAGAATGGAGGAATCAGAGAGAAAAAAGGAGTACAACAAATCAATTGAATGGGATGGGAGAGTGGTCCCAAAAATGAGTCACTTTTTAGTCAATTTTGGCCAAATTTCATATAAATCATCTGAAAGAGGGTCAAAGTTTTTTTGTAAATTGTGGATTAAACAAAATATTCCCAATAATAATCAAAAATACTGCCGGCTCATCTCTTCTTTATGTCAATTCAATGTTTTCCAGTGCCATCAATGCCATTTTCTTTCTCTTTTGGTAAAGTTCCCGAATGTCCACCTTTCTTCTGCTCTCCAGCATTTTCTTCATCAGCATCTTCAAAGTCCTGGCCCGAGAAACCGCGCAAATCGGGGCGCATGGCCGGGAAGAAAAGAACCTGAATAGAAAAATTTATTTTCCTATATACCAAATGCTGTTCGGCTATATTTTTTTTTTTTTAAATTGCAAAATCTTAAATGCAAAGAAAGGAATTTTATGGAGGAATGGTATTCCGAAAGGATTGTAATTGTAATTGCGATTGTAATTTGAGATTGTAATTGTAATCAAAGTTTTATAGAAATTTTTAATTAATGACTAAATTTTTTTAAAAATTTTAGTTCATGATTACTATAATTCCAATAATGTCCAATTAAAAAAAAAAGTAGAATTAATAAGACAAATTCAAATTCATCTCCAATGGACTGACCTCTTTGATGTTATGGCTGTCGGTGAGGATCATGCTCAATCGATCGATTCCCATTCCCCATCCTGCGGTTGGTGGTAATCCATATTCCAATGCGGTGCAGAAATTCTCGTCCACCAGCTGGGCTTCCTCATCACCGGCCTCCTTGTCCTTCGCTTGTTGCTCAAAACGGGCTCTTTGAGTGAGCGGGTCGTTGAGCTCCGTGTAGGCATTGCAAATTTCCTTTGTGACCGCAAACAATTCAAAGCGTTCCGTCAGTCCCGGGACGGAACGATGCCATTTGGCCAGAGGCGACATTATTTGAGGATGGCCAATCAGGAAGGTTGGATTGACGAATTGGCTCTCCAAATATTCACCGACCAGCTTGTCCAAAAGTCGTGCAGTTGTCCTCGGCTCGGTGCATTCAACGCCTCGTTCCTTGGCAATTTGATCGAAAAATAGACGAGTCTCTGAAAAAATAAATATTTAATTTTAAAATGTTTTGATTTTAATTAACCTTCACTTGCCAATTCGCTTGGTGATGGAAGTTCAACGCCCAAAACTTTGCCCAATTCTTCATACATTTGAACACCTAAAAAATATTTTTTTATTAATATTTTTTTTTGAATAATTTACGTTTAAATGGAGGCGTGAAGTCAACTTCATAGACTGGTTCCGTGTCAGGACCATTTGGATGGAATTTCAATTTGTAGCTGCCCAAAATATTGAATATCATTTCTAAAATTATTTAATTAATTTAATTTGAATAAAATTATTATATTTTACTTGAAAGCAAATCCTCGGTCAATTTCATCAAATCCTCATAATCGGCATAGGCCATGTAGAATTCACATGTTGTGAACTCCGGATTGTGCGTTTGGTCAATGCCCTCGTTGCGGAATAGTCGGCCAATTTCATAGACGCGGTCAATTCCACCAACAACCAACATCTAGAATTGAATAATAAAGGAATTTAATCTTAAGGTTTTTTAGGTCAATTCACTGAACTTAGGTTTTTTTTTAGTCAATTCCTATTTTTTTTAATTCAAACCTTATGGTAAAGTTCGGGTGCAACTCGCAAATACAGATTCATCTCCAATTCGTTGTGGTATGTGATGAATGGTTTTGCTGTGGCACCGCCGGCAATTTGATTCATGATTGGCGTCTCCACCTCCAGGAAACCGAGATTGTCCAAATATTTTCGCAAAAATGTGATGATTTTGGAGCGGGTGACGAATTTGGCCCGAATATCCTGATTCACAAGCAAATCCAAATAGCGCATTCGGTAGCGGACATCAATGTTTTTTATGCCATAATGTTTGTGGGGCAACATATGAAGGCATGGAGTTAGCAATTGGACAGAAGTGGGCACAATGCTGAGTTCGCCGGTATTTGATCGAGATGGATGGCCTTCAACGCCGATCACGTCGCCGCGTTTGATTCGGTCATGGACGACCAGGAAATCATCAATGCCCATTTTGTTATATCTAAAATAATCCAAAATAATTTTAAAATTCAATAAATCAATAATTTACTTTGCATTGGCCAGCACTTGAATTTTTTTACATTCTCCATGCAAGTCGTAGAAAATAAGTTTGGTACCTTGTTCGCGTTTCAAATATACCCGACCTTAAAAATACCAAATTGAATTATTCAAAATTATTATAAAATCAAACCTGCAACCCTGACAATCTCGTCTTCCAATATTTTCCCATTCTCTTTGATAAACGGATCGTATTTTTCGATAAAATGTTGCAGCGAGATTGACACATCGAATTTGTGTGGAAATGGATTTTCACCGGCTGCCCTCCTTCCCTCGATCATTTCAACCCGCATTCGGTAATATTCCAACGGATTGGATGGATCTTCCCTTTTGTTGACCGCATGCTGATTGATTTTGTCCGTTGTTGCGGCGGCCATGTTCGATTGATGTTTGGCCAAATCTTTCGCAGCTTTTTGCTCCGCTTTCATTTGTGCCTTTTTCTGACGTTTCATTTCGCTTAATTTTTACAAATTAATTTTGAAAAATTTTGATTATTTATTTTACCTTTTGCTTTGTTTTTTCTCAACACTTGTTGCTTCCGCTTCCGCAGCAATTCCATCAACCTCATTTGCGTTGCAGGACATCCTTGTTGTCAAAATGTTTACAGCACTCGTTGGAAATAATAAAGCTTTTGTTTGATGAGAACAAAATTTAAGAAGATAACGGACTGCCAGTCTTCACTCTCAATCTAAATAAATTGAAATTATTTTTACATGGATTTTTGCCCTAGAAATATGGATGGATGATTTCATATTTCTAAAAATGATGCAATCGGTTGGTTAACCAATTATATTTTATTTACAAGCTTTGAGAATGCTAATGCTTATGAAATGAGAGAAAATCTCAATTTTATTTAGAAGAATAATAAGCAGTAAATTAATCGATTAAAATCGAAGCCAATCGAATCGATTAAAAATAATAAATAAAATTTATTCAAAAATAAATTCAATTCAAAAATGCAAATAAATTGAAAAACAAATGGAATGAATTTGAGTGATAAGATGCCGCCAATATTTATTTTGAATTGCCATTTTTGGACGGTTCCAACACATATATTCCACGGTTGAAATGTTTGCCATGTGCGCCATGAAGTGAGAAATAATAATTGGACCCTTTTTCTTTCACGTGCACATTTCGAATTTCAATAATGTCTCCTGGATTCAGTTTCATTGCCTGCTCACCATATTCGTCTGAAATTTACAAATATGCTTCGAATATAATTGTATTCATATTCATACCATAACATGCGATATAATGAACATAGTCCTTGATTTTATCATAATTGCTCTGCTGGCTGTCAAATAAACCACTTTTTGTTGTGTAGAAGTTTTCTTGTAAAGAAAAAGCTAGCGGAGAATATGAGCTGTATCAAAATAATTTCTGGATGAATTATCAATTTATAAATTTTTACTTTGCAATTGGCAATTTAGTCCCATCACAAACGCAAATGTTAAGAGGCTTGTCGGGAAATTCAGGTTTAGGCGAAACAATTGAAAGAACCTTAAATAAAAAAAATAGGTGGAAATCCAAAAGCTATTTTACCTTGCAAACCACATCAAAATATTTGCCGCGTGGATGTCCATTCAAATCCAGACTTGAGAATTTGACTGCTTTGGCTTTCAATCTTGTCCAATCCTCAATTGATTTGCTCAAATATTCGAGGAAATTTTCGTCCGGTTGATTTGCGGCTATTACATTTTGCTGTGGTTGTGTTCCAATGACGTTGTCAAAGCTGTCATCCATTTCCATTACATTTTTATCCTGGAGGACAGGAGAAGAAGTAGAAGAATTCGGAGTGCCGCCATCATTTTTGAATTTATCCACAATGGTCGAGAGCTTCTGAAATTTGCAGTTTTATTATTTCGATATTTGGCTTTATTTTTATTATATATTTACTGATATTTTTAAATATTTTAATATTTATTTTTATATAACAAAACTTGCCATATCCATGCTGTCCAATCGTTTGCTGATATTTTCATTGATGGTTTCCAATCGTTTGCTGATATTTTCGTCAATGCTCTCCAAACGCTTGCACATTTTTTCCAACAGAGCCAAGGAATTGCTATCAAGTGATACAGACAATGAATTCGGCATCATTATTCAAATCCAAATAAAAAGTGCCAAATTTTTCTGCGGAGAAAAATAAAATTAAATCTCCATTGTTTAGATATTTTATAATGTTCATATACATTTAAATGTGGTCAAGATCAAGAAAAACTTTATAGTATTTTTTTATAGAATGAGTTTAGTGTTTAAAAGACAATAAAAATAATGTAAATCAAGGTCTTAATTTTTAATTTTGTTTAGAATGAAAAATGAGAATATTTTGTTGTCTTTTCATCATCGGCCGGTATCATTCAATGAATTGTCATATTGTTGAATTCTTTGATTAAGTCCAAAATATCCGGTGAACGCACAATTGAAACATCTTCCTTGATTTGTTTGTTCGATGCTGGCGGTCCAATTTGGAATTGCGGCAAATCCTCAAATGCAAATGGCGAAAAATGATCGGGACTAAATTTTGATCATTGATTTATAATAATGCAAATAAGAAAACACATACATGATGGGGCTAACATCGGCGGGATGTTCTTCCTCATTTTGGTGTCCATAATTGATGCTGCGGCTGGATGGCAGGCTGACTTCCTCATTGTAGAATTCGTCTTCATCATTTTCATATTGCAATGGTGATGACACCGGAGTGTGTGTGAATGTTGGAATAGGCGGTGGTGAAAGTGCTGCTGCTGGGGTTGACCGTTGACGAATGCTGCTTCCAATCTCGGCTGCCACAGCCTTCCGATGAATTTTTTCATTGTAATAGGCCTTATTCTGTTGCTTCTTCTCATCTCTTGATGCATTGATTTTATCCTTGCCGACCATGAGTGCCACGATTGATTTATTCTTTTGTCGCAGAAAATTGGGATCCAAGATTTCCAGGATTTGCCCTTCTTTTTTTGACTCAATGCGTTTTGGGATCTAAAAATAATGATAAAAAGATGATGATATAAATGAGAATCATTATTGACCTGCTCATATTCACGTAATTTAGGTTTCGGCATCGGCACAAATCCATCCAATTTCGGTTTCGGCGTTCGACGATTTCTTTGCATAATAAAATTTTTTATTTGAAGCTTTATATTTTTTTACTCTAAAGTTTATTATATTGTTAATTTGGAGTTTGGACAACACTTAAGGATTTATCAATCCATTTTACACTACACTAGTATTGATTGACAATGATAAGTGAGATGTGAGAAATGATTCGGTGAGTTGTTTTATATCATAGATAGCTCAGCGAAGCGAGGATTTATTACCCCGCCCAAGGGATTGCTACCAAATGATAAGGATAATGAAGTTGGGCATCATTATGCTATGACTTATGAATAATGAAAAGTGCCAAGAATTTTTGGCTTTGATTTCTTTCTATGAAATATCTTCTGAATTGGAAAAATATAGGTAAAGCAGAAATGTGTAAAACATTCACCAACTTTACAAGAAACACAATTTATGAATCAAAACAAAATTCAATTTTATTTATTCAAAAACAAAAAAGAAAAAAATAACAATAACAATATTGGCACAATAAATATGGGAAAATACAATTGAAAGTGTGAAGTGAATATACAAATACAATACAATGTGAGATGAATTTTATTTATTCTTCTTTGCATCCAATCATCCAGCGCAATTGTTAATTGTCGAGTTGAACCAGCTCCAAGTCGGCGAAGAGTTCGGTGAGTTGAGCCAGGAACCATAGTTGTTTGCGTGTAAATTGCCTCCAGACTTGTTCGAAATTCTCCACTCGTGTCCGCAATGTTTGCATTTGTTCCGCGCTCAATGCCTTTTGTTCTGCGCTGAAAAACGAAAAACGAGAATTAGAAGCAAATTGATAAGTGTTAAAGAAACCAACCTATCCGGTACGACAAGGGTCCGAGCCGAGCAGCGAATGAACCACACTTTTGGCATCAATTTGCTTAGGAAGGCCATGTCCTTGATCTCGAGCACACATCCTTGCACACTCAGTCGTCGCACCTCGGCAAAAATTGCTCGTCCATTGTTGACTGACTGAAAATGACAAATTTTAGGAAAAATTAGAGACCAAAAGAGAAACTAACCTTGAGTAATTCTTCGAAATGAGACTCACGAAAGGCACCGAACTCGCTCAGATCCACTTCATTGATATTCCTTGGCGGCGATGCACGAATAGTATCCCGTAATGGTGTCATCACTTGCAACTAAAATGAATGGAAAAATTAATATATTCTTGGAGGACGAGAAGACTTACCATTCCAACACAGCTGTCCGGTCTCATCTTTTCTTCGTTGCTGCCACTGTTGACCTCCTTGACATTGTTGTGTTCGCCATCATCGTCCTTGACATTTGCTGAGCCATTGAACAACGGGATGGTTTCTTCTGGGAACAGGCGGCGAAGCAACTCCACTGAAATGCACTTGCGCGAATATCTGGTCGAACGTTGGGCCTGAAAAAAGTGATGAAAACAACAAATCTTCATAAAAATAGGGACTCACTGAGTTTAATTTTCTCGACACGGATCCCAGTGTTTTGAAGTCGGCAAATGGCAATTGAGATGCGACAATGACGAGTGTGTTCAGCGGCAATTGGTCCAATCCGGGCGGCGAGTTGTTGATGTTGGCGGCGGCCGAAGTCCGGGAAGAAGAAGCAGCGGCAATCTAAAATAGAAGGGGGAATTTAAAAAATAAATAAATGTATGAATAAACGTACCCTCTTACAATTGTTCCTCCGTGAATGTTGCTCGACTTTTTGGATGCGATGGAGTCGTTGGTAACCGCTGTCGTTTGGAGAAGACATCCTTCTTGTTGCAAATTGGGTGGGGTGTTGTGGAGTCGTTTGTGCAGCCCAGAACTTGTTGGTTGATTTATGTGGCACTTTCGTTGGGTGTTTTTGGGTTAAGAGTGGCGAAAAAAGGCTTTTTATATTTGAAGATGACAGGACACAGGACAGGTGGCAGAGAGAGAGAGATAGAGTTGAGAAACGATACATACCAAATCAATCAGCCATTACGATATGGTTGAGACAAAGTATGGTATCTGTAGTACATCCGTATTAAGAAAAACTATAAAAGCGGCTGCTCTCCTTCACACAACAACCAACAATCAATTCTCCCAATCAATCGCCTACAATTTTCCCAAACAATCAATTGCCTACAATTTTCCCAATCAATCGTCTATAATTCTACATATCATCAATGTACGGCGACAAACAATTCCAATTCACCTGTTCTGGAGGAGGTAAGCAAATTACATTAATATATTCCCATACAAAATTCATTTTTTTTTTAATTTTTCAGATTGCTTTTCGTTACGCTGCATTCCTTGGATGTTCTGGTTGCTTGCCGGCTGCATTGTCGCCATGTTCTTCATGTTCCTGCTTTTCCTCATCACTTGCTGCTGTGTGTGTGCCCGCTCAAAAAGGATCCGCAAGAAGGTTGTCTACCCGGCTCAGCAAACGTCAGTGCCTGCTGCTTATCCCAGTCCGGTCAGTTTTACAACACTTTCATTTTTCTTTGTTTAATTCCCCCTTTATTTCAAGGTTCCATTCCATCCAGCACCTGTGATCGAGACCCGTGTCGTCACTTCACGCCGTCCAATGCCGCCGCCGCCGTCTCCACCACCGGCCCCTGCTCCATATCCGATGGCACCAACATCAAACAATTCTGCTGTTCAATACCCTGCACCGCCGGCCCCTGCTCCATATCCAATTGCACCACCACCAATGCAACACATGGGAGGATCATCGCCATACATGGATCTTGCTGACGCCGCCACTGCACGCTCGGAAAGACATAGCAGCCGACACACGTGAGTTTATTTAATCTTAATTTAGTTTTCCATTAAATTTTCCCATAATTTTTAGGTCAGACATTGTGCTTCCCATGCCGATCATCATTACATCTGTTCGAGAGAAGAGCCACAAGAAGAGCAAACATCGATCCAGCAGCAAGAGGAGCAGCAGACGATCAAGCAGCAAGAGGAGCAGCAGACGATCAAGCAGCAGTCATCATTCTCGGAGCCGGACCAGCAGAAGCAGAAGCCGTTCTTCACATTCCCGTGGCCGTTCGTCATCAAGCCGTTCCCGTTCCACATCAGACAGTCGCAGCGGAAGCATCAGCGGACGAAGCAGCCGAAGCCGATCAGGGAGTCACCGCGGATCGAGGAAGCACCACACGGAGAGGAAGATTTTTGAGGTTGGTTATTTGGGGAAAATTCACTCTTCAGAACAATTTAACATTTTTTATTTTACAGGTTTCATCCAGAACCAGCAAAAGAGGAGAACGACCGAGCCTGAAGATCAAGGAACTTAGCCGAAGACGCCATGGATCAAGCCGCTCGGATTAGTGATGAGGATGTGCGCAATGCCAGAAAGATGTATAGAAATGATGCCATAAACAAGAAGATGATATTAGATATTCTTCCCTTTGCCCCCCTATATATTGTATTGTCTTGTAAAATATTGATATATCTATATGTGTAAATTTGTTATTGTTGTGATTATATTATTTGTCTTTGTTCCATAATATTATTTTTGAAATAAAATATTTTGTGCAATTTCTTGTATTTCAATCATTATCATTACATTCTAGAGAATGTTATTATATTTAATAGATAGAGCATTGAGTTTAGTATATATCCAGCTCACTTTATCGTTTATAGAAGAAATAATTTGTTTTAAATGGAAGTTGATTCACCAATTGTTAATCTGCCCTCATCAACCATTGGAGTTGGGGCAAATAAGATGAAAGCCTTTGTCAAAAAGGCAAGAGTTGCTGCACATAGTCATTTAAAAGGACTCGGCTTAAACCCCGAAACTGGCGAACCATATAAAAAAGTAAATTCAAAACAAGATAATTAATAAATAAGCAATATAAAATTTCAGGCAAGTGGATTTATTGGACAATGTGAAGCCAGGGAGGCAGCAGGAATTGTCGTTGAATTAGTCAGGCAAAAGAAAATGGCAGGTAGAGCGGTTTTATTCGCTGGTCCTCCCGGTACTGGAAAGGTTTGCTCTTCTTTCCTATATATGGAATGGACCATTAATGATAATATTCGTTAAGACCGCAATTGCAATGGCAATGGCCCAGGAGTTGGGCGATAAAATACCATTTGTCCAATTGGTTGGTTCGGAAGTTTTTTCCAGTGAAGTTAAAAAGACCGAAGTGCTAATGGAGAATTTCCGGCGAGCAATAGGTAATAAAATGACGGGTTTTGATTCTTTAACTTTGAATATTTAAGGAGTTCGAATAAAGGAGGTAAAAGAAGTATTTGAAGGCGAAGTGGTCGATTTAACACCGATGGAAACAGCAGAAGGTCCAAATGACGGATATGGTGGAAAAACAATTTCGCATGTTCTTTGCACTCTAAAAACAACAAAAGGATCAAGAGAACTTCGATTGGATCCAAGTGTTTACGATTCATTGATTAAACAAAAAGTCACTGCCGGCGATATTATTTACATTGAAGCAGGCTCAGGAACCGTCAAAGTAATTTTTGTTATTATTTACAAATTAATTTGTTGAAATTCAGCGATTGGGCCGATCGGATATTTTTGCAAATGAATTTGATTTGGACTCCGATGAATTTGTGCCAATGCCAAAGGGCGATGTGCACAAAAGCAAAGAATTGGTGCAATATATTAGTTTGCATGATTTCGATACGGCCAATTCGCAACCACACGGAAAGGCAGGAGACGTGATGTCAATGCTCTCTCAAATATTGAAACCTAGAAAGACCGAAATTTCAGGTTTTTGCTTAAAGACTTTTGATTAATTAATATTTTGCTCATCAGAGAAACTCAGAGCGGAAGTGAACAAGGTGGTCGATCAACTCATTGAGGAGGGTCAAGCTGAATTGTTGCCTGGCGTACTTTTTATTGATGAGGTCATAATAATTTATTTTTAAATATTAAATGATACTTGATAAAAATAAAAATTATAATTTAAGGTTCACATGCTTGACATGGAATGCTTTACATTTCTCCATAGGGCACTCGAATCCGAAATCAGTCCAATTATTGTGTTCGCCACAAATCGTGGACGAACTAAAATAAGGTTGGTCACCAAAACAATCCATATAATTTTCCCAATTATAAATAGAAATTCCGATGAACTCAGTTTTTATGGTATTCCGGCGGATTTGATTGATCGCCTTTTGATTGTGCCAACAAAACTTTATTCTGTTGAAGAAATGTCAATGGTAAATTCAATTCTCAAAACATAATTTTAATGTTTAATTTGTCAGATTATCCAAATTCGAGCTGAGGCCGAAGGAGTTCGGCTGAGCCCGGATGCACTTGGACGTTTATGTGAAATTGGCAAACGCGCCTCCCTTCGCTATACAATGCAATTGCTCACACCGGCCAAACTTTTGACTCATATTGGTGGCAGAGAAACAGTAGAGGTTTTTTCGATTTTATTCAATTTAAACCTCATCCAAAAAAATAGATTGGCGATGTGGATGAGTGCATGGATTTATTCATTGACAGCAAAACATCGGCAAATTTACTGAGGAAAGATAAAAACGTTGATGTGGCCAACAAAAGAACAGCGGAAGAAGATGTTGAAATGAACGGTTGAACTTTGCGGCGATGAATTTTTTAGAAGATGGATCTCTTCGCAGATTTGAAACCTTTTTTGTTATGTTTTTATCACTTATTTTTATTATAACAAATAAATATTTGATAAAATTGTTTATTTTAACAAATCTTAAAAGTTTAATTGACTTTTTATTATCTCTATTTTCTAATATTTAATCATTAAATTGAATTTATAAAAGTAAAATGGCTCTTCAAAACAATGATTGGGATAATGTGCCGGACGACGAATTGGAGGGAATACCGAAGGACGAATTGGGCTCATATTTGACGAGGAATCCCCGTTTTTTGGTCCAATCAGAGAAACAATTACAGGTTTAATTAAATTAATAATATAAAAAAGTAATCAAATTTAGTCCCATTTGATCTATCTCCAATATCGCCGTTTCACCCGGGCACAGAGCAGAAAATTAATAGTGGAATATCGATATTGGCTGAACCATCCAATTGAATTGATCGATGGCCGCCTTTTTTGGATCCAAAGACAATTCCAAATGAACGCCAATGAACTTCGCATGGTCATTGTCAAGGAGCCAAAATTGGTTAGTTGGTTTTAATCGGCTAACGATTTTTAGGACTTCCTTTTTTGTGTGAATTCAAATGATTTTATAGCACCGGGTTTTTGGCTTAAAGTTTAAGCATATTTGGAGTTGGAGGTTTAGATTGTCTAAGTTTATAGGATTTTATTAAATGAAAATGACACGAGCTCCTTGGCCGATTTGGTTGGCACTTCAATTTGCAAAATTTAGGTCTCGAGTTCGAACCCGCGTAGGGGCAAATAATTTTTTTCAAGCTTTTTGCTCACTTTTATATAAAATAAGAAATTAATATTCCCAAAAATAATATTTCTTTATTTTTAGATTGCATTTGGCACCGGCCCAATTGGGGTGAGTTTGGACAAAAAATATTGACAATATTTTCAATTTCTTAGGGAATTGTCCGATCGCTGAACGGAGAATGCGGTTTTACTCTACGCCAACTCAAATTGATCCTCATCCGTGATCCTCGCCTATTTCTCCTCCCATTGGCCCACATTCTCACTTCCTACAATTATTTGGCATTTGTGATGCGAGTCACCAACGAACAAATTGGTAAATTATTATAATTCAATTTAAAATATATTTTATGTCAATTTTCCAGTTGAATATCCCTCTGCAATGCGCTGCCTCATTTCGGGTCTCCGGAAAAGGCATGAATATTTGTTCCGGTTGGGAAAAGCAAATTATGTGCCAGACACGCCGGATTGCATATCACTCAGCCAATTTTTGCATCCCAGTGATCGGCATTTTGCTGAAAAAGTGGCAAAAACAACAATTGATGATTATAACAAATTCTTGAAACAAATTTAAACATTTTTTTGCTCAAAACATTTTTATATTCATATTTTTTATTTGTTAAATTTTAATTCGTTAATTTATTTTCACCATTAATTATTTTGGTTTCAATTCATTGAACCAAATTATTTTGTTTTTCTAATATTTCAATAAATTTAATGTTTTTGCCAGAAAGAAAAATTGGCCAAGAATTATGGTAATTGTCTATCGGCCGTATGTGCCTCGCTGGAAACGTGCTTGGGATGTTCTCAAGGTAAAATGAGGGAATTTCTATTCAATTTTCATTCAACATTTTAGAATAAACCCCGATACTGGATCAACAATCATCCCGAGTGTTTTTATGCCCTTTGCGTTATGATTCCCACCGTGGTGGTCTCAGCTTCCTACAAATATTACACCAAAGGGCCAATCAACAATTTTGACACACTTGGATGGGATAGTGAGTGGATTTGAATTTAATTTTTAGCGTTTTATGATTATTTTTAGTTCCACCATATTATCGAAGGAATTATGAAGTGAGACGTCCCGACGATGAATTGGTCCAAAATTGGCGAGTTCCAGAGGTGAGAATTGGATAAAACTACAATCAAAATTGTCGTTATATAATTTTCAGTCATATCCACCCGAATTTATAATTCCACGTGCTGGCAAAATCCCGAGACGAGCTTGGACTGATTATGCGTGGAATGTGAAATGAATGAAAGAAAGAAAGAGGGAGGAAAAGAATAGGCCAATATTTGATATGAATATTCGACAAATAAATGAACATATATTTGATTGACGTGTATTTGTGGATAAAATTAAATATCTAATTGTATTTTCATAAAACCAAAACATCATTTTATTCCCTCTTCCATTTTCCCACCCAATTCCTCCCCGTCAAATTTGTTTTCCCAGCTGGCTAATCAAAACCCTAAATTGGGAAATGTGAATTGGCCAATGCTGCGCGCATATTTAGCCAATGGTCAATTTTCTTTCCCTCTGGTCCATCCATCCTTTTTGGCCATGTTTTCCTTCCATACAACACCCATGATGTTCACCGTTGTCTCCGATTTTGGTCATCATCATTTTGGATTGTATTTTAATTTTTTTTTTTAATATTTAGTTTCTATTTTTAATTTCCCCTCTTCCAAATCCACTCATTTCCTTCCAAAATGTCTGCGCCGCTTTATGATGGATGGCAAATAAAAATCAATCCATAAAAAATCCTTGCCAATTTAATTAAAAATGAAACGTGGATTAAAAAGGGAAATGATCCAGAAAAGCTTGTTTCCTCTCCAAATCACCATTCTTCTGTTGATCTCATCAATGCCAAAATGTAAGTTGCATTGTGGAATATCGTGAATCAACCACTGTTTTGAGCCATTTTTGCCCGAAGTAAATCTTCCGCCACCATTTTCTTTGCCCCAAATGTCAATACATTTTCCCCATATTTGCCATTTGATGAGCCGTTGGATGGAGAAGATTGGAAGGAGGGGGCAGCAACAGTAGGTGCGGCCAAGCAATTCCCCCAATTGATTGGATGGCCGCCAAAACCCGGCCTAATTGGCTCAAGTTGTGATCCACGAATTGGGCAAAATTGCGTGCCACCCAATTCGCAATGTGTCAATGGAATTTGCGAATGTTTGCCAATGTCAGTTTGTTCTTACGATAAGTTAAATGGAGAGAAAATCAGCGTGGGTGTTTTTTCCTAGGGTTAATTATACGCAAAGCGTATAACGTATAATGCGTATAACCAAGGTGCGTATAACGTAACGTATAGGCCTTCCGAAAAAATTATACGCGTATAGGATACGTTATGCTCCCTTTATAAGGCATTTTTTGAAATTCGTTTAATAAAATTTTTAAAAATCGCCAAAATAAATATCATAATAAAAAATAAATCAATCATTTTATTCTTTTTATTCTTACTCTTCTTCATCTTCATATTCTTCTTCACTCAAATCTGATTCATCTGGTTCAATCAAGCCCGTAATCACGAATTTTCCAAAGAGGGAGCCATAGAAGGGAGAATGCCGAGCTTTTTTTGCTGCCCCGCAGGGCCGAATTTTTGGGAGAATTACTTTGGATGGAAAATTTTGTTCTAAAATGGCCGCGTATCAAAAAATTTGGATCAAAATTGGCTGCGCAGCTAAAATTTTAGTTCAAAATTGCCCGCGCAGCGAAAAATTTGGCTCAAATTGGCTGCGCAGCGAAAATTTAAGCTCAAAATTGGCCGCATAGCGAAAAATTTGACCCTAAATGGTGGTTTTAAAAAAGGTTGCGTATAGGCGTATAGGCGTATATTCAGAGTGCGTATAACGTATAATGCGTATAATCGGGGTGCGTATAACGTAACGTATAATTAGCCCAAAATCGTTGCGTATATCCGTTACGCGGATACGTTACGCCCACGTATAATTAACCCTAATTTTTCCATCTTCCTTTCCCTCAGGCAGTCATCAAATCGTTAGTGGAATCTGGGAATGAAAAGATGAATTACTGTATAGATGATATTGGTGGGCGGCTGGGTGTCTCAGAAAGATGGATGAATATACCCGGGAGCAAAAACATAATGTGGGGGATTAATTAAAATAGGGAAAATGGTTGGAAAGGGATTGTAATTGTAATTTTCTAACTTATTTCAGTAAGGATTGTAATTGTAATTTCGCCACCTATTCTGATTTATCAAACGTGGTAAAAACATTAAATGTTTCGGAATGGCTCATTTAGGTCTCACCTGCTGCATTTTTGTTTTGATTCTAATCGACACTTTTAATAATAAATCCATTTTTAGATCAATCTATTCATTCATTGTTCTCTCACCCTTTTTAGGTATTTTCCGGAATCTGCCGACCGATGTGCTCAAATAGATCCAAGCACGTTTTTTATTCAATTAAATTTCACCATCCCAACTAAATTCCAGCAAGTTCCCTGAATCGAGATTGCTTTCGGCCAAAGGATTGCCCCGGTAATGGTGAATTTTGCAATAGGCTAAGTGGTCGATGTGAATGCCTGGAACGATTTGTGCCCATCGAATGGCGTTGCCTTCCCGGCATTCCTCCGGGCGATTGTTTGTCCATCAAAAAATTAAATTTGATTTTGTTTTACTTTGAAGATGGTTGCCTCGATTCCCGACAATGTGCTGTATTTTTCCCTAAGGCAACTTGTTCCAGCCAGGGAAAGTGTCATTGTCCCGAAGGAATGGAACCATTCCGGGGAAGTTGCAGGCAAATTGGTTGGTGCCTTTAAGGAGATTTTATTAAACCAAAATTATATTGAATTTGGCCTTATTTATTAAAAAATATTTCTATTTGCAAATGTCCATTTTTCCTTGCATTCTAATCAAAATTATGAATCATTTAAATGGAATGGATTTTGGTTTTCTCCCGTCGATCAGATGATGATCCCAAGGGAAAAGGGGATTTGGCCTCACAATGATTGATTATTGGGGGCCAATATTGGGGAGAGGAATCCATGGAAAATGTGAAAGGTGGAACAATTGTTCCTTTTGGCCATATTCATTGTTTGATCCCATCCAAAAAATGATTCGCCCTTTTCCCGGGAATTTTGTCCTTTCAATTTTATTTCTCCTCCAAATAATTAGCGCGGCCTCTTTCACTGATCAAGGTCGAAAGTAAATGTGGCCATTGTCATTTTGTCCCCATTTTTAGCAGGTCCATTATCAGCCCAAAATGATCAGCAGCCTCCTCCGCCTTTGTTGCCTCCTTCGATTCGGCCTGGCGGTGGAATGCCTCCTCGACCTGGCCAACTCGATCCAGGCGGCAATGAACCGCCAATTGTGGCCGGCATTGCCCCAGGTTTTTATATGGGTGGGAATGGTATTAAAGCCATTAGCCTTTAGTAGTATATTATACATTTTTATACATTAATATTGATATCAAGGGGAAATAAAGAATAAATAATAAACTGAAGTTGTCTTTGTCTTCATCAAAAGAAATGAATCCATTTTGAAGGGAAAGAATATTCGAAAAATCCACTAGGGTATTGGATAATTTCAAACGAATTAAATGCCATGAGAATTTAGCCAATTGGCCAAAATGGTGATTAGTATATCCATTATTTTGGCCATAAACAAATGTCAAAAACTTTTATAAACATAAAAATTTTCCCATTTCTTAAATTTGGCCCATTTTCACCGAATCCAAACACACTTTCCATCATTCCCCTTTCCCCATGTCAGATGGAGTTTGCAGTTCTGATAGTTCCTGTGCCGGATATCCGCTCGCATTTTGTGATGGAATTTGCAAATGCCGTGAAGGGGCATTGAATGCCGGATCTGCCTGCATTGCGGCATTGGAAAATGCGGCCGGAATGGGCGGAACATGTTCAAATGGACAGGTTGGGAGGAAAATAATGGAGTAGAAGCCAAATTATTTTGAAGGCATACGTCTCCGAAATTGGCGCCTGTTTATCAGGTAAAAATAGGAAGGAGGAGTTAGGCCATAAACAATATTTTCTCTTATTCACATCAGAGTCAAATCCGGGTGCCCCTTGCCAATATTCACAACAATGCTCATTGTCAGAGCCGGGTGCCTTTTGCCTCCAGCTAAAATGTGAATGTCCATATGGAATGCAAATCAGTTCCGATCAACGAAGTTGCGCATTTGTGGATCGAAATTGCACAAGGAGAGGCGAAATTTGGATTGGCGAAATTGGCCAATGCAGACAAGGTGAAAGGGAAGGAATATTTAGGGCAAAAGCAAATTCCCATTCTTTTATTATAGCCGTTTTGCCTGGTTCCGGTCGATGCACCCATTCCATGCAATGTTCCGCCGTTGTCAAAGTCAATCCGATTTTTAATTCCGAATTTAATTTAATTTAATCATTTTGAGAATGCCCAATGCCAACTGGAAAAATGTGTTTGCCCTCCAGAATTGCCAAATGCCATTGACGGAACGTGGTTGGTCGAAAATAAAATAATCATCGAATATTACATTTTGGCCATCTTTGTTAAAAAAAAAGAGCCTCTCATATATTTTGGATTTTATTTGTATATTGGTAATTGTAATTGCCTGAAGCCTAAATCACCGAAAATGACTAACAATGATTTAATTCCGCATCATTCACAGCGGTCACGAATGTCCCCAAGGCCAAGTTTTCTCGAGTATCACCGGTTCCTGCCTTCCAACAGTGCAACCTGGCGGTGAATGCCTCTATTCCAGCCAATGCCATGCCGTCTATCGAGGAATGTTGTGCAATAAGGGCCGATGCAAATGCCCAAATGACCAAGTATTTTCGGGCACTCGATGCATGCCATGTACTTTTTCATTCAAATTCATCATAAAATCTATTTTTAAATGCTTTTCAGCATGTCCCCAATCATATATTCGAAATCAACACGGTGTTTGCCAACCGGGTAAATCCACATTTTATGGCAAAATTAAATGAATGCTATAGTTCCTATATTAATGGGACTGTTCGGGAGAGTGGGCCTATAAGCCTTTGCCCCGGACCTTCGCCGGAGGCCAGCCCGCCAGTGGCCCAGAGAAGGGGGACTTTAGTAGATATATTAACCTGCCATGTGGAAAAATAGTGATAATAGAATATAATAAAAGTAGGCGAAAAAAGGGAATCAAAAAGTGAACATTTAATGGGGAGTGGGTTTAAAAAGGCAGATTGGGGCAATATTTGATTGAAGGGTGACGGAGCGATTAGGCAAAAACTGGGGGTACAGTAGGATGAATAGGAGAAGCTCTTAGGCATTTGGCATTGACAGAATGGAATATTAAAAAGTAGAGAAGGGACGTGACGGTATGGATATGGAGTCATTTTGACCTATCATAATCATAACTCATCAAAGAAGAAACCATTTGATGCAATTTTGATATCATTGGAGAGAGCTATTCGAGCTCCATTTAACAGTGAATAAAGCTTTTTAATTAATCAAATTTATGTGACCTAAAGTCGAAAAAGTGAATACAAGTCGTTTTTATTTATTCAGAAGCTTGTAATTGAGAAGATTTCGACCTTTTTACAAATCCCAAATGCTATTCATATAGAGCTCGAATAGCTCTATTTAATGATACCAAAATTGCATCAAAATATTTCTTCTTTGGTGAGCTTATGAATATGAATGACTTGTCAAAGTGATAGGCACTGAAACGTCTCTCTCCGGGGAATGGAATTCAATAAACTCTTTTGGCCTATGTTTAAAAATGTTTAGTGTATGGCTAAAAGTGATGAATGATGATTCTCCTTTTTAAAATGAATATTTTGAAGGTTGCCGCACCAATCAAATTGAACATGAAGGCAAATGCATCGGTAAAAGGATAAATGAGGGGATTAAATTCAATCGCTTCCCTCTCTCAAAAAGACATTGTTGGCCCTGACCAATCCTGCGTTGTAAATCGCCAATGTTCCGGCGGTTCCCAATGTATGAATGGCCACTGCAAATGTTCCACCAGTATGACCAATAATAATGGCGTCTGTGTGCCATGTACGATGTTTTTTACTAATTTTCTCAGATTAAATAAGCTTCGTATTTTCTATATTAGTGACCCTGGAACTATCATTTCGAACCCAAAAAGTCGCTAAAATTTGAGTCTACATTTCTGGAATATGTTAAGGCGTTTTTATATAACTCAATGGAATAAAGATTTTCAAAAATTTCATTTTATCAGGAGGTACAATACCCAAAATGGGAGAGGAAGGAGGAGTATACCTATATCCTATACCTAGAGAGGGGACCACCAAATAAAGTAGGAATAAGTAGGGTTGTTCAAAGTCAGTTTTACAAAGGTGTCGGTTTTAAAAGCTGATTGTTGGTCTTCGAAAAATGTTGGTTTTCCTTTTCCCTATTTTTGGTTTTAAAGAGCAAAAATTCCTAACCTAGGTTTTAAATTTCATAGATTTTCTTAAACCGAAAATGATTTTGAACGATTTAAAAATAAGCCAATTTCCCATTGTCTCAATTATCCATTCATTCTCATTTACAGTGCGTGCCACCCCACATCAATCTTGTACTCGAGGTGAACGTTGTGTTGGCGGCTCCACTTGCATGGATGGCATTTGTGTGTGTTCCACCGGGACCAGCCCCTTAAATGGAATTTGCGTCACCAAAATGACTGGCGAGAACAATGTTTTTTTTTTGGGTAAACATTTCCCCTTTATTTTAGTGCCACCCAATTCGGCATGCAATGATGCCGTTGAATGTGGGGGTGGCTCAAAATGCGAGCAGGCAATTTGTATTTGGTCAGTAACAAAAATTTAATTGGAAATTATTGGGTCCATTTTCCCATTTAGTCCTCCGCCATTGTTGGCCCTGAACGGCACTTGCCAATATCCGCCCACTGGTCAGTCCCAAATACGATCAAAATTAAATCAAATTCAACAATTAATTTTCGTTTAGTTCCTCCGGAAGGCGCCTGCCCCACTGGAAGGGAACGTTGTTTGGGCGGCTCCATGTGTCAAAATTCCCAATGCAAATGTCCGCTGGGCACAGTCGCTGATGGGGTATGGTAGTGAAGATTGAAAGGACAAAAGGATTAGGCCTTAATGCAATTTGAAAAAGGGAAATAAATGTGGAAAAAATTTTAACGGTTCAATGGTTTGTCCTATATACTCCAAACCATATAATCAATCGATGGATTTAGTCCAGAAGCATCGTATGATAATGATTAGGCCTGTGTTTAACCAATTCTAACTGGGTTTTAAACCATTAAACCAAAATTAATTTAAACCGTTTAATACCCTTTAATTGTTGACCAAACCATGATAAATTATATACCATTCAATGCGTCTTGACAAGCTCTATCCAATTTTGGGTATAGGGTTTAATGGTTTAGGACAATTACTGAAACTGAACCGTTTAATCTTTTATACATTTTCAATACATTATTTCGACAAATTAAATAATATCAATTTGGAAAATTTCAATTAATTAATTTGGGAATGCCATACGCTTATTTATGCCAATCAATAATTAAATTGAATATATTCATCCATTCATTGGCAGACTGAATGCGCAATTGTGACCCAAGTTGGTGCTGGACAGGTAAACAATATTTGGTCCTCATTCCCTCATATTCATTGGCCACCATCATAGAGTTGTTCGCCCACCCGAGTTTGCACCAATTTTGCTGTTTGTGTCCAGGGTGTTTGCACTTGTCCTTCTCCATTTGTCGCACAAAACGGCCAATGCGTTGTGAGTTTGTCCACCTTCTTCCGTATGATTTGCCTTCACATCATTTTAGCGTCCTGAAACGGTGTTAGCCGGTGATTCATGCGCACTTGGTGAAGCATGCCCTCCGAATTCATATTGCCATCAGAGGGAAAAGGCACATTAATGGGGGAGGGGATACTGTATAGAGAATTCCTTTTTGTAGGTTTGCACATGCATTGCTCCTGCCGTGAATGTGGGCGGCGTTTGCCGAAATGTCCAAACTGGTTGGTGGCCATATTATAAGTTGAAATAGAATAAATTCTCTTTTAATATCACATGGAGTATTATTTTCAATTTCGTCAAATTGTGTGGAATTATTAGAGAATTTACGGTATTATTCTGATTATTTTATGCCAAAATGACAGTGAATATTTCATTTAAATTGTATTCAAATTTCTTGATCTAATTTTAGTTTAGGCATTTTGCATCATCGAAGATTGGAATTATTATGTGATTTATTTAGGATTTTTAATGAAATAATTAGGCCATCTTATTTCTATTAGTTTTGTTGCCTAATTTGACATTCCATTCAATCCAATTCTCCCAAAAATTCTTTGAATTCATTAAGCCCCTCCCGGTGATCCATGTCCAAGTGGGGAAGTTTGTTTGGGCGGATCCAACTGCGTTGGGGGTCTTTGCCAATGTCCAGCCGGAATGACCATTCAACAGGACCAATGTGTCCCAATCCCCGCCGGCACACTTGGCCAATGCACTGACAGCAGCCAATGCACGGGTGGAGCATTTTGTGACACCGCCCGCCGGCTTTGTCTTTGCCCACGTTTGTTTTTTTGAGGGTTGGAATGGGGCTTAACAAAATGGAAATTATTTTGAAGCTGGCAAAGTGGCGGTTGGTGGAATTTGCATGGATATTTACAGTGCAGCGGCGATGGCAGCCAATCGACGGCGATTTAGCAGTCGAAGAAGGAATTGGCAAAGGAAGAAACGGTAAAATTTATGAAGGGGAATGATGGTTGCCTCAGGGCTTAAATTGAGAAAATATTTATTTTTCTGTAAAAAAATATTGAAATTACCGAAAAAAAAGGATAACGTGTAAATAATTATAATGGTTTAAGAAAGGGTTTGTCCTACATTCACAAACCAAAAATACCCAAAATTGGATAAAGCTGGTTAAAACGCATTAAATGGTATAAAATTTGTTATGGTTTGGTCAACAATTAAAGGGTATTAAACGGTTTAAACCGAATTTAGTTTATTGTTTGAAATTAATACTCTTTACGTTTAGGGCAATTTGAATGTTTTTTAACAAATATATTTCCAAAAATTTTCAGTTTTAAATATAAATAAAATGGAATGAGGGACAATTGAGTACCTTAATTAGCTTTTGGGCCATAATTCAGCAAGGCAATAACCAATTTGGCAAGGCTATATACCATTGGAAAGCCCTGAATGTCTTCTAAAAAGTGGCTATAAAATTATTATGAAATTTACACTTTTTAGTTTATTTATTCGTCTTTGAAAATAATAAACCCGAATTTTATGAGGAAAAGCCACTTATTTTAAAAATTATATAAAATTTCCAAAAAGTAATGAAGCCACTTTTTAGAGGACATTTAGGGCTTTCAAATGGTATATTGCTTTGCTTACCAAAATTGGATATTTCCCTTTTGAGATATGGTCGAAAGAATGGCCCAATTTTCTATTGTTTCGAATAAATTGGTCTAATTCCCTCATTTTCCTTTTAGTTCCCTCCAACAAGTTGGAATTGGCCAAAATTGTTCACCATTGGCCGATGATGGTCCAAATTGTGGCCATGGCTCAATTTGCCTGAATGGCATTTGCATTTTTGCAGCCAAACCTGGCAAAAGTTGTGCCCAAGGCCAACAATGTTTGGGCCAATCATTTTGTGGCCACAATCGAATTTGTCAATGTTTGGAGCCGGAATTGAAAATGCCCGTTGGCGGGGAATGCGTCGATCGGTTGAAATCACCGCCCGGATTCCCATGCGGAAATGGAGGTGGACAAAAATATTCCTCTGGACATTTAATTTTCCTTTTTTCCTTCATTCCAAAAATCCAAAAATTGATCAAAATTGTATTCAAATTTCCTCAGAACTTTGTGTGGCCAATTCTCGTTGTAATCCGTCCACCCTCCAATGTGAATGCCCCAATGGGATGATCCAAAAGGGAAAGGAATGTTTTGGGGAGGAGGGCCAAATGTTTGGGCCAATCCAACAACAAAGGAATGGCCAAATGATGGAAGAAGAATGGATTCATCAGCAGCAACGGAGGCAGCCAATTTCGATGGCTTCAACCCGAAAAAATCCTTCCAATTTAAATGGCAATTTGATGAGACAAAATGGAGGATTGGGAAATGTTGTTCATCGAGAAGGAGGTGGGAAAAGACAATTTAGGGACTTACAATTAGGACAGAGTCAGTTTTACAAAGGTATCGGTTTTAAAACGCGGTTTTCGGTTTAAAACAAAAAATTCCCATTTTAAATTTCATTGTTTTTCTGAAACCGATTCTTTCCTACCCTAGGGACAAACAATTGAATACTAACAATTCATTAAACGTTCTTTGTTAATTCTTTGCTTATTAGGAAAATTATGGTGGGAATATTCACCAATTTTCTAGATAAAATTAATTACAATTAGCTTGATTAAAAAAGGTATAATTTTGTCAAATAGAAATTGACTAACTAAATATTGTTTAAAAATATTAATTTTAATGAATTCACAGTCCAAATCCACATCCACACTAATAAATATATTGTTTTGTGTGTTTTTTGCAGTATTTTCCTTCTTCACATCACCTTTCCATTCATTAATTTCGCTAATAAATTCTATTGTTGAAAATTTGCTGGATTTGTTTCCAATTTTTGTGAATCCCCTAATCATAAAACGAAGAATGAAAAGGGAGGATTATTTTGGGCCATCATCGGCAAATTGGGAAAGGCCATTGCCAACAGAATTTGGTGGAATTGTTGGGCCAAATGAAAATAAAAACGAGGAAAAGAAAATTGGTGGGAATGATGGAATGGAAGGCCAAAGTGGCTTGCAAATAGAAAGGTTGGATTTTGGGTAGGAGAATGCCAAAAATACTTTTGCCTATCAATATTATAGTTCAACTTCGACTCCCCGTCCCCAAGTGGTGAATGTGCCAAACAACGATGGCATTGACAATTCTTTAAACCAACAAAATGGAAGACCAAAAGAGGGGAATTTACCCCAAAATCAATTTACGGAATCAATTGACGAGAGGAAAAGGATTGAATTGGGCCATGAATGTGCGGAAGATGGTGCAGAATGTGGGACAATGGCAGGTGGTGGAGGTGGTGCAAAATGCCGAGATGGGGTTTGCCGATGCGCAGATGAATTTGTGCAGGCAGGCCAAATAATGTGCATTGCAAGGAACAAAAGTTGGTGGACGGGGGAACGAGAGGGATGATTGGGTACCGTCTATTGGGTATCTGTGCCATTCTTTCTGCCATAGCTCATTTAGGCAATAGTCAATTTTGGAAGGCGGTACACCATTTTGAAGCCCAAAAGTGTTCTCTAAAAGTGACTTTTTTTAATATTATGACTTCTAATTTTTGAAAAATTTACATAGCTCTGCGTATAATATACTTGAATTTTGAAAAGGTGCTAATTTTATAAATTTTTAAAGTATTCAAAAAATTAGAAAAGCCATTTTTTAGAGGAAATTAGGGTTTTCGAATGGCATATCGTCTTCCAAAATTGGTTGCTTCCTTTTTGATATATCGCCAAATGAATGGCTTAGATGCCAGATCGGTACCCTTGTTACTATTTCGTTTTGAACAATTTTGGAAGTTGGGGGAATGTATGAGGTAGGATTATAAAAGAAAGGGAATGGAAATTACTCTTTAATTTTTCTGTCACACACAGTTGCCAATCCCATTGTGAATCCGGGTCAACCCTGTGGACCCCGGGATTTCTGCGATGGTGGCGCAATTTGTAGCCAAAATGTTTGTCAATGCCCGCCAAACTTTTTGCCACAACATCGAAATTGGTTAGATGCTATATTCAATTTTATGGTGAATTATTAATTTATTAGCATTCGAATGGACGAAAATGAAGGGAGAATAGAAGGAGGCAAAAGACTCGTCAAAAGTTGGTTAATTGGATGGATGTGGATTTGATTGGAGAATTTATATAGAATCGCCTGGTTTAAATTGCCGACACAATCCGAATGTTTGCACCGGAGGATCATTTTGCTTCAATGGATATTGTGTTTGCCCGGAGGGATATGAGGAGAGGAATGGGGAATGCATTGTGCCGAAAATATATGGTCAGAAGGGAATGGAATGGAATTGAATATATTATTATTATTAATTCCGCCTTTTTTCCGGAAAGAATTAATTTGCACTATCTCCGGTTGCCCTTTCCGGAAAGAATTAATTTGCACTTTTTCCGGTTGCCCTTTCCGGAAAGAATTAATTTGCACTTTTTCCTTCCGGAAAGAATTAATTTGCACTTTTTCCGGTTGCCCTTTCCGGAAAGAATTAATTTGCACTTTTTCCTTCCGGAAAGAATTAATTTGCACTTTTTCCTTCCGGAAAGAATTAATTTGCACTTTTTCCTTCCGGAAAGAATTAATTTGCACTTTTTCCTTCCGGAAAGAATTAATTTGCACTTTTTCCTTCCGGAAAGAATTAATTTGCACTTTTTCCTTCCGGAAAGAATTAATTTGCACTTTTTCCTTCCGGAAAGAATTAATTTGCACTTTTTCCTTCCGGAAAGAATTAATTTGCACTTTTTCCTTCCGGAAAGAATTAATTTGCACTTTTTCCTTCCGGAATGAATTATTTTGCACTTTTTCCTTCCGGAATGAATTATTTTGCACTTTTTCCTTCCGGAATGAATTATTTTGCACTTTTTCCGGTTGCCCTTTCCGGAAAGAATTTATTTGCACTTTTTCCTTCCGGAAAGAATTAATTTGCACTTTTTCCTTCCGGAAAGAATTAATTTGCACTTTTTCCTTCCGGAAAGAATTAATTTGCACTTTTTCCTTCCGGAAAGAATTAATTTGCACTTTTTCCTTCCGGAAAGAATTAATTTGCACTTTTTCCTTCCGGAAAGAATTAATTTGCACTTTTTCCTTCCGGAAAGAATTAATTTGCACTTTTTCCTTCCGGAATGAATTATTTTGCACTTTTGCCTTCCGGAATGAATTATTTTGCACTTTTTCCTTCCGGAATGAATTATTTTGCACTTTTTCCGGTTGCCCTTTCCGGAAAGAATTAATTTGCACTTTTTCCTTCCGGAAAGAATTAATTTGCACTTTTTCCTTCCGGAAAGAATTAATTTGCACTTTTTACTTCCGGAAAGAATTAATTTGCACTTTTTCCTTCCGGAAAGAATTAATTTGCACTTTTTCCTTCCGGAATGAATTATTTTGCACTTTTTCCTTCCGGAATGAATTATTTTGCACTTTTTCCTTCCGGAATGAATTATTTTGCACTTTTTCAGGTCACTTCTTTTCCGAAAATTTTTAATTTTTTTCGTTTAGAATAAATCCGTAAAATTCTCAAATAATAATTTCTTCCATTTCCACCAAATGAAATACGGTATTCTCTCTTCTTTTCATTTATTGCTCAAAAGAAAATAAGATTTGTACTCCTTTGATTTCAAAGAAGGGAAATAAAACAATTATTACTAGAGAAATGGCCCATAGCTCCATCAAGGCAAAAGCCAATCGTGCGAGGCGATATACCCTCTATAATTTAGCATTTTTAAATATGAGGAAATT
The DNA here is from genome assembly GCA_030063045.1 of Pratylenchus scribneri. Classification (NCBI taxonomy): domain Eukaryota; kingdom Metazoa; phylum Nematoda; class Chromadorea; order Rhabditida; family Pratylenchidae; genus Pratylenchus; species Pratylenchus scribneri. The sequence continues at coordinate 2,326,175 of JAQSEB010000114.1, read as the reverse complement.
CAAGTTTGCAAAATTTTTTATATCTTTGAATATAATAAACCAAATTTTTTGAGAAGTTGCCATCATTTATTTTTTTTATAAATTATTTTATGGTCAAATTTACTAATGTCTTTAGTGGAACCCGGCGCCAGTTGCGAACGTCCACCCGGCATAATTGCCCAAGTTGAATGTTTGGGCAATTCAGTTTGTGCCAATGGTTTCTGCGTCTGTCCAAATGGGGAACCAATTCAAAATAAAATGTGCGTCACCGTCAATTCCATCGCCAATCCCGGCGAACCGTGCATTGCAAATTTGACTCGATGCACTGGCAATTCCGTGTGCCTGAATGGATTTTGCTCTTGTCCATATCAACAAGTGGCATTGAATGGCCAATGTGCCACCGTGACCATCGCCACCCAATTGCCAACGCAAACTTGCACGCCGGCCACAATTTGCCTTGGCAATTCCATTTGCCAATCCGGTCGATGCCAATGCCTTCCAAACACTGTCCTCTCTCGAACTGGCACTTTTTGCCAGCCCGTTTCTGCCATCATTCTTCAACCTTTGAGCTCCCCACCAGCAGTTGGCATTCCCGGCTATCCGTGTGCCGTTGCCACAGTGCCAACATGCACTGGGGGTGCAAAATGCGTTCAAGGAATTTGTGCATGCGGTCAGTGTCCACTTTTAAAATTGGCAATTTGGGGCATCGAATATTTTATTTTTAGTTATTACTATTTAATTTGTCAAAAAGATTTTAACGGTTCAATGGTTTGTCCTAGAACCTAGAATCTTAGCCCTTATACCTAAAATTGGATAGAGCTGGTCAAGACTAGGGTTGCGCCCCCGTCCCCGCGGGGGTCATCCGCGACGGGGGCCCCCGCGGGGGTTTGAGTCTCACCCCCGTCCCACCCCCGAAGGTCCACCCCCGATCACCCCCGCCCCCGAACCTCCACCCCCGCGGGGGTACGGGGGTGAATATACACCCCATATTATTGGATTTTTCAGGGAAAATGGGGTTCGATAGGGAAACTTTGACCAAATTTTTGTAGGATATTAAAATTTTTTATTAAAATTTTTCTCTGCGACGCTATTTTTAGGTAAAATTTTTCGCTGCGCGACCATTTTTGGATGAAATTTTTCTTCAAAAAAATTTTTTATTTGGAAAATTTGACTTTTTAAAAAATTTACGCTACCCCCGCCCCCGCGGGGATCCCCGCGGGGGTCCCCGTCAAGGTCACCCCCGTCCCCGTCCCCGAAGGTGCCACCCCCGATCACCCCCGCCCCCGTCCAACTCGCCCCCGATCCTCGGGAGCGCAACTCTAGTCAAGACGCATTGAATGCTATATAATTTCTCATGGTTTTGTCAACAATTAAAGGATATTAAACGGTTTAAACCAATTTTGGTTTGGTCAACAGTTAAAGGGTATTAAACAGTTTAAACCTGTTTTGGTTTAATGGTTCAAAACTATGTTAGAATTGGTTAAACCCAAAGCAAAAACATAGTCAAATGATGTGTCTCGATGAAATCTATCGATTAGGTATCTACTATTTAGTCTGATGATCTAGCACTGAATTGTGATCTTTTCGATATTTTCAATGTTTTTTATTTCCAATTTCACCCAAAAATTGGCAACAACAATAATAATATTTTACGATATTGAACAAACAAATTCTTTTTTTTTGTGAGAATTTGCCATCAAATTTTGGCATCTAATTTCCCCTCATCTCTCATCAGATCCTGGCTATGTTCCTCGACAATCTGTGTGCATCCCCTATTTGGTCCAGCCACAACCACAACCCCCTCCATACCCTTATTCCCCTGGCCAACCTCCGCCAATTGTTTGGCCCCCTCCATTCGTCACTCCTTCACCCCCGACCTCCACATATCCTCCATTCCCCTCGGGTGTTGTCCAATTGATGCCCGGCGAAAATTGTGACCCTCGGTGTGAAAACACGAACACTTGTGGTGCAATTTGCGCCGGTGGCTCCATTTGTGCCGATGGAATTTGCACATGCCCCCAGGGCCAATATGCACTGAATGGCCAATGTGTGCCGTATCCAATCACACTTCAACCACCGGTTTGTCCCAATCCATTTTGGGTGGTTATAATATTCCATACTAATTTTAGGCTAATCCAACAATCGCGCCAATTCCCCTTCAGCCAATGAGGCAACGGAGGCGTCCATCCGAAAGTTGCGATTTTTCGTCCACAATTTGTTCCGGCGGTTCTTCTTGCATTTTGGGCATTTGCCAGGCAAATTTTTTGATCAAATTTTTGCCAATTTTTGTATATTTTCTAATTGAAGTGTCCGCCTGGGTATTCCCCAAGTTTGGACAAGGAATCCTGCGTAAATGGCCTTTTAATGGATCCGGGTGGAGGGGTAAAAAGGCCACAACACGATGCTGGCCTCCCACCGCCAAACAACAATAATATCCCTGCAATTCCGGGAGGAGGACAAGCACCAAGGGATAAGAAAGAAAAACAGCCAGCGGAAAAGGTGAATGAATCTGCCAATTGTTCGACTTACTTAGATTTGTTATAAATATAAATATGGATGGATTAAATGATTAAGCATTTCGGCTATTTCTGGGTGCTTTTTATCGAAAATCCCATAATTATTTTTAATTAGCTAAAAATTAATTTTAATTATTAAATTTTCTAAATTGGCAATGACATTTCTATACAGATTTTTATGCCTTTCAGCATCATTAGATTTGCTATTGATTAGCGATTGATTTATAAAATGATCATTTTGGATATTTTTGGACTCTGATTTTATCAAAAAAAGTTATATTAAATTTTCGTTAACAAATTTTCGTACACATTTAAAGAATTATTTTGCCTTTAGGCATCTTTTGTCCAAGTTAAAAAAACCAAATTTGCAGCTTAAACTTGGCCAAAGATGTACAAAATCTGTTGGGGATGAATGTGTTCCCGGGGCGGAATGCCTTTTTGATGTTTGCGCCTGCCCACCAAGGACTGTGGCCGATCAAAGGGGATTTTGTATTTCGGAAGGAGTGCCCACCACCTCATTACAATCCAACAAACCGGCCATTGGCTCAATTGCCCCAACGCCCTCATTGGCCCAGGGCCAATCACCGTATTCCCTGCCAATCTTCAGGGCACCGCCTCCCCCATCTTCGCCTCAATATTCGATGGAAATTGCCCCTGGCTATGCCTGCCCTTTGGCCACACAAAAATGTAAAATGGGCTCGAATTGTGTCCATTTGGAGGGACAAGGCCAATTTTGTGTTTGCCAAGACCCAACTGGAGGCGAAATGGTGGACACAAAATTAGAGGAGAAATTAAATTAATTAATGAAATTAAGGCAACAAATTCCAGTGGAAATTGCACTCCTCGCCTTTTGTCGGACAATGTGGACAAAAGTGAGAGCATTTTGAAGTGGATGGGATTGGGATAATTTTTTAATAAAATTAGATTAAAATGGAATTTTCAAAAATATTTTTAATGGATTCAATCGAAAATTGAACAAAAATAAATTATATGAAAAATGGCCAAAATTTCCCTAATAAAATATCCCATTTTTAGGACTTCTTGGTTCTCCCTGTCACCTTCCGGATGAAAAATGTGCAGCTGAAGGAATTTCGGCCCAATGCCGTGCCGGCTTCTGCATTCAGCCTGGAAGGGGAATGAGCGCATTGGCCAGGAGGGAATTGGGCAATTTTGATGTAAAAGATATGGCCGAAATGGAGGAAAAATTGATGCAAGAAGCGGATGGAGGATGGCCAATGGAAGATTACAAAAGTGGGCAGAAATTAGGGGAATTTAATTGAAGACATTATTTGGGTGGGGATGAAGCCAAATGTCATTCAGAGGCAAATCTGGGAACTTATATTCTTTATAAAACCACTCATCAGATGCGAAACTAGACATTTCAGTACTGTCATTTTCAATACTTTGACTGTTTTTTAGGCCATCGCTCAACAAGGAAGTAATCAATTTTGGAGGGCGATATGCCATTTGAAAGCCCTAAATATTCTCTAAAAAGTGGCTTCACAAAATGTATTAAAAATTAAAACACATTATAGAAAAGAGGCGTTTCCTCAAAAAACTCGGATTTATTTTATTCAAAGGCATGAAATTTTTTTGAAAGCTTAAATTCTTAAAATTTTAAATAAGCCACTTTTTAGAGGACATTCTGGGCTTTAAAATGGTATCTTGCCTTCCAGGATTGGCTATCGCCTAGATGTGCTATGGTCAAAAAATGGCCCAAATGGCCTCATTCCCTCTATTTAATAGGCCACTTTCATTTCATTCCATAAATAATTGGCAATATAGTAAGTAAATTTCACCCATTTTCCCATAGAATTGGTTGGCCAGCTCTGTCAAGCTCATAAAGAATGTGAGCCACCGGCCCTTTGCCTCCTTGGTCGATGTGCATGCCCGCCGGGCACATTCACCCAACCTGAACATCCGGTTTGCGCATTTCGCCAAAATTGGACAAATCAAGGTAATCAATCATTTTAATGAACAATTTTTTTGACCAATTCAATTTCAGTGCCAATTTGGCGGCCAGAAGATTTTGAATCGTGGCGAAGAATGCGAAGAAGAATTGGGGAAAAGGAAAAATTTTAAGGGTGAAATGGAGGGTAAAATATCCGCAATGCCATTTTTGTAATTATTAATTTTTTAATATTCGTTTTTTTTTTGTTTTTTTGTAATAAAATTAACATTGTGCCGTTTTATTTGCAAAAATAATAAATTATGAATATTCCTTTCAAAGAGTAATTTAATTTTACCCATTAATGGTCAATAAAATCTTCCAAATATTCCTCTCCATTTTCAGCAATTTATTACAAAAATCGTGGCCATCATTTCACTTCAAATTTGCCTTTGGCCCAATCTCAATTAAGCCAACAAAATGAAATGCAAACGGCAATTGGCCAACAACAAACCCACCGGACACAATGGCCAACAAATGTCCAAAATCGTCGGCATCAAAATGCGGTTCCATCGCCTTCGTCCCCATTTCCCACAAATTTGGCCAATCAACAAATGCCACCTTTTTCCTCCCATTCAAATTCAAATTCCTCCGCCCCATCCAATCGGTCATCCCGCCGTCTTCTCCCCCAAAATGGCCAGCAGGCAAATTCACGCCAAAATGGTGGCCAACAATTTTGGTTTGGCCGATCCCCGGATTGCCCGTTGAATGGACGAAGCCAACTTTGCCAATTGCCTGACTGTTTTTGGTTATTCTAGCATTTCTTTCCAATTCCCTGATTTAAATAGTTCCCGAACGGGTTTGGATATCCCCGGCAATTTGCCGTTGGCCAAAGTGCCTCGAATGATTTTGCTCACTTTCCATGGGCCAGTCAATGACCAAAATATTAATTTTTATAAGTCAATTTGGGAGGCAATTATTCCCAGTTTATTCCATTTTTCATAGATCCATTTTTAATGGCCGTTTTCGCAATTTGAATGGCGGATGCCCAATCGGGGCCACATTCTTTATTGCGCACAAACACACAAATTATGATCAAGTAAATTAATAAAAACAAATAATAAAATGGGCCAAAATATGTTTGAGATCCCAAAAATTAATTTTATTTATTCTTTCCCTGCCTGCAGGTCCAATGGTTGCATGCATCCGGTGCACATGAACTCGCTGTTCAGGCATTCAGCACGTTCGTTCTCCATCCTCTCCCAATTCCCTTTCATTATACCATATGCTCTAACTTGTAACCGAATAACTCTTTAAAAACTGAACAAATTTTAATGATTTTAGTATCAAATTAAAGAGTAGACATTTGGCTAACAAATTATATTAATTTTATTTAAATTGGTCCAAAATTAATGGAGTTATGCCCAAAAAACACTTCAAAATTTGGCTAATCGATAGCAAAAGAAAATTTAAATGTTTTATGGGCATAATTTAATTAATTTTTGAACCAATTTAAATAAAATTAATATCATTTAATAGCCAAAAGTCTGCTCTTTAATTTGATATAAAAATTATTAAAATTGGGTCAGTCCACTATGAGTTATTATAGATAGAAACAATGCCAATTAAGTTGGGCTGTTCCCTTTCATCTCTCCCTCTTTCAGCTATAATCAACCGTTGGCCTCGGATTCGCCTCGTCAATGGCGTCTGGAGCTGGATGGTGCCCGTACCGCATTGGAACATTTTGCGCACGTCGAAGGGCGTCAAATGGTTGGAATAAGTGCTCCTCGGTTTGAGCCAGCCGGTGAAGTCCAATTTCGTGAAATGCAAGTCCTCTCATTCAAATTCGATTGTTCCTCACTGGTTCGAGAGGGTGGCCCATTTTGGCCTCAAACAATGGACTTTTTCCCACCTTGGAATTGTTCGAAGGGACAACATTGTGCCCGGTCAAGATATCCGGGCATTTGGGCATTCCCGGTTGGGCAAAGGATATTAGGAAGAGATTTTGATTGATTTCATCCCCCAAAAAAGATAAATAAATTGCATCGAGGCAATGAGGAGGAGGAATCCTTCACTATGGCCAATACTTTGGATGGGCTCATCAAAGTAAATAATATTTATTGTTTATTTTTATTAATTGGTACCTAAATAGTTTGGGTTCGCTTTTTTTGTTGAGATGGGAAAAAATGAAAGACAAGGTCAACTGGGCTCCGGCGCTTGTAGCTAATTAAGGGCTAAACCGATATTGATGATTTTGGTATCAAATTAAAGAGCGCACTTTTGGCTATCGATTGATATAAAATTTATTTGGTTTGGTCATGTTTACAACCTCTGCCAATTCTAAAAGAATCCAAATAATTTTATATCAATCGATAGCCAGAAATGCGCTCTTTAATTTGATACCAAAATCATCTATATCGGTTTAGCCCTAAATGAGTTACAAGCAATGTCGCCCAGTTGGGGCACTGCCCAGTTGTAGCGTACCGTAAATTTAAAGGTGAAGGGTCCCTCTTTTGATTCTTCATTGGATTGAGGCTGATGGGAAAAATCACCTCATTGTATACCGTATACCCTAGTCCTCTCCCAACACCCATAGGCGTGGGACCTTTCATTTTTCCTACACTTTTTCCCTTTTGAAGAAAAAAGAGGAGCCAAACTATATAATAAGTACCAATTAATTTTCTCTTCGAATTAAGCCCTGGGATACTCCTCAAAAAGTGGCCCAAATCCTTTGGACAAATTTCAATGAATCCACCGAGGCCAATCGCGCCCCATTGATCATTCCATTGGATGCGGCCGCCCTTCGACCCCTTCCGGACGGTGTATTGGCCAATGGACTTGGCCAATTTTTGGAAGAAGTTTTAATCTTTTAATCAAATTCATTTTTGGTAATTTTTATAAGGTGCTTCGATTTGACAATGTTTTTGTGATTTCAATGGGCCAAGCCTTGGAATGGCTGAGAAGGCCAACTCCGCTGGATAATTTGGGTCAATTTAGGCCATGGAAATGTGGAATGGGGGAGAGGAGGGAACAGCCGTGCGAAGTTTACAATCCAAATTGCCATAAAAATAATTAGCAATTCTCCATTCAGACACCATCAATATGTACCTATTCCGGCGCCCAAAATGGGCCAATGGCATTTCGCCTCTGTGGAAGTTGTCCTCCATTTGCGTCAACATTGGAGGATCCATTGGGCACTGGAAGGCCAAGAAATGTTTGGAAGTGATGAAGATGAAATTGGATAAATGTGATCAAAATCAATGGAATTGTTCTTAATAAATAATTGATTAAATAATTGCTGGTCAAAGTCAGAGAGCCAAGGCATACCGTAGCATCTAACTCATTTCCATTTCTGGAATAAAAAGAATATGCCCTGAGGCTGCGTTTTTTTCAGCTAGAAAACAGAATCAAAAATCAGAAACAGTACTTAAAAATCAGTATTTCGTTAATTAAAATTGCTTTCTGGAATGGACTTAGAAATCAGAAATTAATAAATATTAAATTAAATGATTGTTTTATAATCAAATTTATCGGAATAAATAAAAAAGATTAATAAGAACTAACAAGGAGTGGAAAAAAATGAATGAAAGATTGAAGAGAATTTAAATTTGGATAAAAATTTTATTGGAAAAATCTATATTAAATTACTTAAATATTTCGGTAAAATAAAAATATTAATGAACGTGAATTCTATATTAGTAACGAATTCCAAATTTTATATTTTTGTTAGTTCTAAAAATTGATAATAAAATATTAAAGTTAAAATTTGTGTCAAATTTAAGGCCATTTATGTCCTATTATTATATCCCAAACCAAAATACCAAAAAAACCAATCAAAGTTATCACAATAATTAATTTCTTTCCAAAATGTGATCAATCAAATGGCCCAAACTATTCCCTCAATTCATTTTCCAAATTGTCTGCCAACCAACCTACAAAAAAATACAAACTTCTCGAATTTAACCAGACAAATTTGTTGCCAATTTATACTTTGTGTAACATTTTATATTTTAATCACATTTTAATTGGCCAAAAATAATCAAATGATTTGCACACAAAACAATGTGAATTTGCGGCCCCAAAATTCACACTTTCCATTTCAACATTTACCCACCAATTTCCCATTCGCTTTTCCAACCCAAAATTGCTTCTTCTTTTCCTTACCTTTTGGCCGCCACTGTTTTCTGCGTCAGGTGTTCCCCAATCCTCGATCCAATCCTCTCAATTCCCGAATGCTCCTCCATTGCCCCAATTTCCACTCAATTCTCCTCAAGAGTCCTTCATTTCCTATTGCCCGTTTATTTTTGTGTGCTTTTCCTTCCCTCCGCTTCGATCGCAAAGTCACAACCCTTCCAAATGGCCCATTCTCCATCCGCTTAAATTCTCCATCCCCCCTCCTCTCAATAAACTCCTTCATTTGGCCAATGGACTCAATAGTCCTGCCACCCTTTCAGCCAAAATAATGGATGAAAATTGGGCCAAATTCGTGTTCGACCTTTTTTTGATTAGATCAATGCGGATGGCCCCATTTTGAAATCCACAATCATTGAAGGAATTCCCCACCGAAAATTGTCTTTTCCTTTGCTATTTTAATTAATTTATTTCTTAATTCTTTCGGGCATCAATTTCTCAATAATTTCTAAATTATTTTTCAACATATTTCATCAAAATTTGGCCACTCAAAATGCACCCTTTTCATCACCATTCAAAAATAATTCAATCCCGCCTTTTCTTTGGCCCGATCAGAGCCTCCCACCACCAATTTTCTTCAATTTTTGTCAAAAATAATCCAATCCTCGCCTTCTCTGGCCCATTCCGCCCACCACCAATTTTCTTCAATTTTTGTCAAAAATAATCCAATCCTCGCCTTCTCTGACCCATTCCGCCCACCACCAATTTTCTTCAATTTTTGATTGTACTAAAAACATCAAAAATATATCCCCTTCCAATTGTTGGCCCATCAATCCTCCCCATTCCCTCATTCTCATTGTTTTCGGTGGCCATTTGGCCAATGGCCTCATTTCCTGACTTTTATTTTCTGATTACCAATTTATCAATTGTCCTCTTCCATCCAATCCAAAAGCCCATTTTGCTGCTTTACAACAAAAAAATTCCGCTAATAGACTAAAATGGATCCTCTGAAAAAAGCAGATTGCAAAAATGTCCATTTTTCATTTGGCCATTGGCCATTTTTATTCCTTCAAATGACTAATAGGAGGCAGTGTTTGCTTGCCTTTAAGGTCTAAAAGCATGATCCAATTTTTGATTTAAATTTACACTAAAAAATTTTTGACCAATTTTGATATGTGTTTTGGGGGAAATTGGATTTTTGCACAAATTTAGTTGTTATATTTTGGCAACGATTCAGCATTTTGTCAATTAATAATTGCCCTAAAATACATAAAGCATTTCCCAAATTCTCTTCATTTTTTACATTTATAAGGAACAGGAAGGAATAGTGGAATATTTTCTCGAATTTTTTCACTATTATTTTTGTCCTTTCGTAATTTGAACTTCCTGGGACCATTCAATTCATTGTTATTGGCCTTTCTGACATTTACAGCTTTCCTTTTCAATTTTCATCGTCACCTTCGTGCCATCTTCCACCGAATTCATCCTCCTTCTCGTCCTCATCATCATCCACCAATTTCACATTTGTCCAGTCTCACTCAGAGAATTGGGCCAAGGTGTCGGCCGTCCATCCATTCCAGAGCCCTCTGTAGCTGGTCCGCTTTATCCCAAACCCAACTAAAAGTCGGTTGTTTCTCCTTCTATCCTTCCCTTTTTACCTCTTTAAAAATAATTGCCCATTCCATGGCAGGCACAGCACCTTCCCTAAAATGTAAAACTTGTCCCAAGGGAGCGAAAGTGGAGGGGGTATCCGGCAAAATAATTAGTCCAAAAAGTTTGTGGCCAATACAGCAAAAAGAATAATATTCATTCATTTTAAAAAATGTAAAATGAATTGATGGATTTTTTGATGAGTGAAAATGTGGCCTCATTCAAAATGCATTTTGCCCCCCCCCCCCGGATTTGTTGAGGATATTAGCCGTGTGGCCAATTTCCATTACTTTGATTGAAAATGCATTCAAATCTTTGGGAGGAAATTCACTGCCTTTCCTTAATATCTTAAAATAGAGCGCCTTTAAAAAATCCAACAAATTTGTGTGCAAAAATTTTTGTTGTAAAATGACAAAAATTCGTTTTTATATTTCTGTGAGGCCTTACCTAAAATGTTGCATTGCATTTTTTCCAATAAATCATTGGCAGACCATTAATCAAAATTGGGCACTTTAGATTTTTCCTAACAAATTTCTTTTTTAAAGCAACTTTTCCCAGGGGGCCCTCTCCCTCCCATTCCTTTTATTCAATTTCCGCCCAACATCCTCGACTTGGACAATGATTTTTGCTGTTGGCCATTTTGTGACTGCTGGACAAATTCAAAGAAGGGAAATGGTCAGTTGGCCATTTCTTCAATAATTCCAATTTGTGGCCATATTTTTGGCCAAGAAAATAAATAGAAAAACAAAAGCTTTTAAAATCGACATTTGCTCTCACAAATTTGTGGCCATTTCTCAGCAAATTCATTGCCAAATGAATGGAATCCCCCTTTCCCTCTTCACAATTCCTCCCTCGCCTTTCTTCCGGTTAATCTCATCAATTTTTCATGCATTTCATTTCGCCAACCCAATCCAAGCCAAATGAGAGCAATTTTGATTTTTGGCCTTTCAAATTTGCTAAAATTTAATTTTTATAAATTTTCCTAAACGTTTTTTAAATAAATTCTATATTCAAAATTTTTGGAATAGGCAGATTCTAACTTGAAAAGGAGGAATTAATCTAACCAGAAGAAATTAATTCTTTCCGGAAAGGGCAACAGAAAAAAGTGCAAATTAATTCTTTCCGGAAAGGGCAACAGAAAAAAGTGCAAATTAATTCTTTCCGGAAAGGGCAACCGGAAAAAGTGCAAATTAATTCTTTCCGGAAAAAGGCAACAGGAAAAAGTGCAAATTAATTCTTTCCGGAAAGGGCAACCGGAAATAGTGCAAATTAATTCTTTCCGGAAAGGGCAACCGGAAATAGTGCAAATTAATTCTTTCCGGAAAGTGCAACCTGAAAAAGTGCAAATTAATTCTTTCCGGAAAGTGCAACCGGAAAAAGTGCAAATTAATTCTTTCCGGAAAATACAACCGGAAAAAGTGCAAATTAATTCTTTCCGGAAAGTGCAACCGGAAAAAGTGCAAATTAATTCTTTCCGGAAAGGGCAACCGGAAATAGTGCAAATTAATTCTTTCCGGAAAGTGCAACCGGAAATAGTGCAAATTAAATTCTTTCCGGAAAGGGCAACCGGAAGGAGGGCAAATCATACTTTCCGGAAAGGGCAACCGGAAATAGTGCAAATTAGTTCTTTCCGGAAAGGGCAACCGGAAATAGTGCAAATTAGTTCTTTCCGGAAAGGGCAACCGGAAGGAGGGCAAATCATACTTTCCGGAAAATAGGCGGATTTATTTACAAAAAATTGGCGGATTTTTCTAACTAAAAAATTGGTTGAATTTTCTTGGCAAAAAAGGCGCTGATTTATTCCGCATGATTGAACACAATGCTTCTTTCCATTCCACTCATTTTCGCCTTCTTTTTAATTCCCAAATGCCCATTTTTGAGGGCATTTTCTCTTCCCATTCCCATCCTTCCCTTCATTTCTCGACTTCCTCTTTGGCCTCCACCAAAAGCCAACCCAAAATCTGTTGAAAAGGGGAATTTGGAAATGGCCAACAACAAAATGTCGTCGTCCCCTTCCCCCGTTTCACTCCAATTTTTTGTCCTTTCAACGAACAATTGGCTGCATAATTTTCCACCATCAATTTTTGCAGTAATTTTTTTCGCACCAATTGAATTAAACTAAAAAGGCCACGCATTAAATCGATTCAGGCCCCATAATTTTATTTAAATTAAACATAAATGGCCAAAATGGCAATTGATTAGGCACAAAACATAAAATATTTTAGATTAATTAAAAGAATAAAAAAATACAAATTGTTTTTGATAAATTCAATTAAAATCTGCTGTCAAATTTTTAAATTGTAGTGATGGTGCCATTGACCTGATTAAAATGCAAAAATCAAATAAAATTAATTTAGAATTTTTCCATTAATTTTCCTTCAAGGCAAATCAAATTGCAGCTTTCCCTTTCAAATTCAATTAAAATTAAAGTTAACAAATTCAAATTGGAAAATTAACATTTTAAAATGTCAAATTCATTCAATCCCAAATTCTTTTAAATGTAAATCCTCTTTTATTCCAATTTCACCATTCCCTATTTACGATAATTCATTTTGGCATTTTTGCCCAAATTTTGTGGCCAATTCCCCTTTGCCACTTTTACATTTCCAACATTTTCAGAGGCCTTTTAAAATTGTTTAAAATGGGCAGCACAAATTCACATTTGCAGCAGCCTTCAATGCTCGACCACCAATTGGGCCAACCTCCAATTCCAATCATGCATGAGCCAAGCACATACCAACCCCAATATCCGGACATGAATCAGATATTCAAGGGAATCCCAAAAATGATGCAGGTCAGTTTTTGCACAATAATAAATATAAACTGATCGGAAAAGGGAAAATCAATTAATTTGGCCATGAATAAATAGGCCCAATGAAGGGGATTGGGCTTAGTTGGGATAGACTATTAAATATATTTATCCGTGGAAAAGAGTGAACATTTAGCTGGGAGAAGAGCCAGTTTAAAAAGGCAGATTGGGGCAATATTTGATTGATAGGGTGAAGGGCGATTAGGAAAAAGTGGGGGTACAGTACATCACTGTAGTATAGTAGGATGAAAAGGAGAAGCCCTTAGGCATTATTGGCATTGACAGATCTGATTCCAAAATTCTTAACAAAATAGGAAGAGGGAAAAAAATATATTCATAAAATGTCTTTTGTGTATTTTAGGTCGCCGATGACATGCACCGAATGACCAATTATGTGCGTTTCCCTAAAAATATTCTCCTTTCATTCATTCATTTTCAATATTAATTTTCAGATCCAGGATCTCAGGAATATGCTGTTCTTTTGCTCAGTCAGTTTTGATAATATTTATATATAAATTGGGAAAATTTGACGAAATTTAAATACAATAAAATTCATTATTTATTAAGGGAGAATTTAAGTTTTTCTTAAAATTATACAAAATGGGAAAATATTACAATTATATCTTTGCCTTCATTTGGTTTATATTTTCATGAAATTCACTCGAATAATTACCTTCCAAAGAGGATTAACTCCTTTTCAACTAAATTCATTGTCCAATGTTCCATTATTAAAGTTGCTCAGTGTTGCCGGCCTTATGTTTTTCATGTTGCTCAGATTCATGCAGAATAGGAAAAGCACAAAACGGAGACGGCGAGCACACAACAATGTAAGGAAGAGAATAAATATTAATAAATGAATGAGTATTAGTCCAAATCTAACTGAATCAACTTTAAATTATTATTTATTAATTGTGCAGGAAAATTTGATAAAAATATGAAGGGGAAAAGAATAGAAGAGAAAGAGAGGAAAAGGGTGCGTTTAAAAAAGGCAGATTGGGGCAATATTTGATTGATAGGAGGGTGACGGGTGAATAGGCAAAAAAGTGGGGGTACAGTAGGAAGGATGAATAGGTGAAGGCCTTAGGCATTATTGATAGTGAGAATAGAAAGAATTCGTAGAACTCAAATATTAATTTCGGATTTGAATTAGACATAAAAAATAGAAAACTTGATTTTGCACTTTGGGAAATATTTCTTTCCAATATTTCCAGGTGCGCCTTTTAAGTTATAAAAAGAAGGTATACAAACAAATTTACAAAGTTTATTCCCCAACTTTTTTAAAGAGAGCCGACGATTCGGAGCAATCTTCGCTGAGCATTTCGCGGCCAAGTCAAAATTATCGGCATTATCATTCGGCAAGGCCAGTCGACAATTGGACACACAAAATTGAGATTGACCGAATGTTGGGTGAGCATTGGCATATTTAGGGAATATATTAATATATTTATTTGTTCAATTCCACAGCAGATTCCACATCGACACGCCAAACGAATATGACCGGACATGGAGGAAATGCGGCGGCCATCCATCCAACGGGCAGTCATCCACTTTTGGTGCGTAATTTGGAGGAATATTTGGCATTAATAAATACTGCAATAGTGGCTCCAGACTATTCCAAAGATCCTCTAAAGGGAACTCTTAATAGAGGGAACACTAATAGAGAATTTACGGTATTTTAGGGATTATATTTAAGGATTTGACCACATTTTCCAACATTCTAACTAAGTTCCATTTTATATCTTTCTTTAAATCCCAAAATGTGATTAGGAACCACCTTAATTTCAGTTGAACAACAAAATGGCACTGATGGGTGCCAGTCCGGAGCATCAATTGCACCATCCCACACCAATATCCCACCAAAGCCATTATCAATCAACGCCAATCCATGAACAAAATGCAGGTGGCGGTGCCCATTCCAACCAAATTAGTCCTTGCCCAACTCCAACTTCCTCCGGCCAACCTGCCTCAATCAACGCCATTCATCACACCACCCCACATCATCATCATAATCAGCAGCAGCAGCCGAATGGCCAATTGAAGGTTGCCCATTGAATGAATGAATTGGATGAAGTGGTGTGTGGATTTGATGAACTCTTTCCAAGCAAATACTAATCCCCCCATTTACCCGCATTTATATTAAATTAACACATATTTCTAAAACATTTGTGCCCTTTGAATTTAATAATATTGGCTAAAAGGCAATGAATTTGGATGATAATTTCTAATATTCTTCAGAATCCGAGGAATTTTTTACTTGAAAATATTCTAATTCGGCCAATTATCATAAAATTGTTGTCATTCATTTGAAAATGGCATTAAATTAGAGAAATTCCCAATTTTTTGGTGATAATTTTTAGTCTAATTGGCCGAATTTAATAATTTTTTTACCGTTCATTTTGTTTCTTCCCATTCTGAGAGAGCAATATTAAAAAAAAAATATTTTATTTTGGTTAATAATTAAAATAAGGGCACAAATGCGCGACCATTTTCCCTCATCCCATTTAACCCGAATCTCATCACAAATTTCTAGTCAAATGTAAATAAATTTGCATATTTTTGCATGATTTTAATTTGATTTTGCCTAAAGAAATGAATGAATTGCAGTGAATTAATCCCAAATAAAAATAAAAATGGGTTATCCGCCGATTCAAAAAAATATTTATAGGGGGAATTAAGGCTTTTTCATTAATTTTTAGAAGGCCGGCCAACAGAAAAATTCAATCTAATCGGCGGATTGCCCCATCCAACCCAATTCTAATGGCCGGAACCCAAAATCTCAACAAAACAACAAAAAAATAAATCAAATTGAATTAATTTTAAGCGACTGGATCCCGTCAAATTGGTGGTCGATGAAATGCCATATATGGAGGAAAATGAACAGCAACAGAATGAAGAGGAGGAACATTGTTAAAATTGAATGAATATATTTGGATGATTTAATCAAAACAATAATTGAAAATATTCATTTAAAATGAATGTGAATCCATGCAATTGCCTTCTTTCCTCTTTTTCCCATTCAATGCTTGTCCAGTTTATTAAAATTTATATTAAAAAATTAAATAAATAAATAAATGAAAAATAATTCATCAATTTACAGGGGGAGATCGATCAAGCCAAATCATTCATAACGAAGAAAATTATTTTAGATTAGAGCTTAAAATTTTGGAGCAATGAGAAAAGAGAGAGAAGTGAAGTTTTAAAATTTTTAATATTGGATTTGGAGTTTGTGTTTGTGAATTCTTCACAAATATTTATATGATCAATTTTAATAGGTATTTTCAAGGGAATAAATTTGACATAGCCTTCGGCAAATTCATCGGCTGTTTATGGACAATTTTACAGGGAGTTCATTTTGACATCTCTGTGGAAAGGGGTCGAATTAATCTACACAAAAATCAGATAAATTATATTACTAATAAGATTGAGACTGTCTCGATCTAAAACCCTGTTTTCGGTTTCTTAAAAATGTCGGTTTCAATTTTGATTCCTCCCTATTTTCTGTTATTTTTGGGGCAAAATTCCTAATTTCGGTTCTAAATTTCATCGATTTTTTGGAATCGAAACCGACTTTGGACAACCCAAATTAATATTCACCAATAGTCTGTGGCCATCTTTTTCAAAAATCCAATTTCATTGTCCCGATCGAATGCAACTTTCTTGAGCAATTCCTCCGTATCAAATTCCAATTGTTTGAGGGCATCTTTGTGTTGTTTGTCCAGAAGCAACTTTTTCTGCTCGCAGTCAAAATTGATTTGTCGAATTTTCTTTTCAGATTCCAAACGGATTCTTTTGATTTGGCTCTCCAATGTTGACGTTGAGGCCATTTTTACGCAAAATTGAATATATTCAGCTTAAAAAACATTTTCATATTAAATTACCTGTATTTCCTCTATTAATATCCCCGGGGCTACTAATTTTCGAAGCCCCAAAAATGTGCAAAATTTGAGGTCTAACTCTGTTATCTGTTGATATTTTTTGAACAGATTATAGCGTTTTTTATAGAGCCCAATGGCACTATAAAAATATTTTCGTAAAGTACATATTGTCAAAAAAAGGGACATTACTCAAAATCAGGGGGGTTACTATTAGAGGGAGGGATATTAATAAAGGAAATAAGTAATTGGAAGGAATTCTGTTGATGAATTGGGAATTTGATGATTAAAAAAGATATTTTTATTAGTAAGTTGAACTTCTAGAGAGAATTCGGAATAAATAAGTAAAAAATAAAAGTACACAAAAACTTTTTCCTTTTTATATGGCCAAGTGAATAAGTGTCAATGTCAATGTCAACAACATGCATTCCTTTTTATGGTGGCAGCATTTTTTTGCTTTTTGATCATTTTTCTACACTCAAAGTTCAAAACATTTACTTTTACCCAAAAAGCACATTTGGGCCTGTTGCTGTTCAGGCCATTGTTTTTGAAATCCTTTTATGAACAATGTTTACACCAAAAATGATGTCAACAATTTCACGTTGTTTGCGGATATTTCTAGAAATATCGGTACGCTAAACTTGGCGACGGCCAACTGGGCGAGGGCCCTTGTAGCTAATTAAGGGCTAATTTGATATTGATGATTTTGGTATCAAATTAAAGAGCGCACTTCCGGCTATCGATAGATATAAAATTTATTTGGATTGTTTTAGAATTGGCAGAGTTTTACTTAAAAAACCATTAAATAAGATCACTTTTATAAATTTGCGAATTTTTCTCAGTTTTTTGGACACAATTCCACCAAATATTGACAAATACAAATAAATTTAATATCCTTCGATAGCCAGAAGTGCGCTCTTTAATTTGATACCAAAATCATCAATATCGGTTTAGCCCTTAATTAGCTACAAGCGCCGTCGCCCAGTCATCGACCAGAAGGGCGTGCCCCTAGAAATATTAACTCTTCCCTTTCATCAATTCAATTTTATAAATTTTATCAGCAGAATATGTGACCATAAGAAAAATAAATTGTAAAGCATTTTTATTGGGTTTTAATAATCAATTTCCTAATATTAATAAAATTTGGCTTTGGGCGCTAGAAAATCTGAAATTTTGACAAAAAAAATAAGATTCAAAGGTGAAATAAATGAGGAAATTTTATACAAAAATGGGAGGCAAGAATAATAATATTTAGAGAGAGGAAAATGGCCGAAAATTGGAATTAATTTTGGTTGGATTAAAATCACATTTTATTTTTGGGAATAATTCAAACAAAATTGGGTGAATTTTTGATATTTTCCCCGCAGGGGACTAGCCATAAAAAATTATAATAAAAAGGGCTCTAAAATTATTAAAAATAAAAAAAACAAATATAAATTTGGGTAAATTTTTGTCATTTTATTCATTTTTCTTCTTTCCATTTTTCATTGGCTAATTTGCTGTCCATTTTGATGATAATGATGGCCGGAATGCATAATTTGCATGGAAAGTGGCGAAAAATGTGGATGAGAATGTGGGCCAAGTGGATGGCCAATGATTGGCGGCGGTTGGCCATTTGCCTCCATTGCGGCCATTTGATGGCCATTTAATGGGGGATGGCCCATGGATGGATGGTAGAAGGCTGATTCCGGTGCCTGAGGGGACATCATGAATTGGCCCATTTGTGGCATTTGAGGTGGAGATGGGCCTAAAAGAAAATGGATTAATTTTTGGAATACTCAAAATAGCGATTTGCCTAAACTTGTTGTCGTTTAATAACTTATTAAGGACACCAATTTCGGTGTTTTTATGTATATCAAATTAAAGAACAGATTTTTGGCTATTCAATAAAATTAATTTTATTGAAAATGGTTTAAAGTTTCTGGAAACCATTTCTATTGATGTCAATGCCAACAATGCCTAAAGGCCTTTCCTATTCATCCTACTGTACCCCCACTGTATGCCTAATCATCATCCATCAACCTGTCAATCAAATATTGCCCCAATCTGCCTTTTTAAATCTACTTTTTTTTTCCTCTCCTAATGTTTTCGCTTATTATGAATTTTCCAGCACAATTAATAAAGAATAAAGACAAATTCCCCTTATCCCTATCCCGTTTATTGGGTCGAATAGGAGACTTTAGGCCTCCAGCGAAGGTCCGGTTCGAGAGCCTAGGCCCAGAGCTCTTTTCCCAAACTACTTTAGTACTAGTTTAGGATTAGGACTAATAATGGACTAGCAAAATTTTCAATGATTTTTTGAGCATAACTCATAAAATTCTGAATTAATTTAAATAAAATAAATATTATTTGATAGCCAAAAGTCTGCTCCTTAATTTGATATTAAATTATCAAAATTGGTTCAGTCCTTGTTGAGTTATTATAAATGGCGTGCTAAATAGATTGGACCTACCAAAAGCGGCAGCCAACAAATATTGTTGCTGTTGGTCGGAGAGGAGAGTGCCACCGCCATTTTGGGCACCATTCCCACCATTTGTCTCATTCATCAAATCGGCGGCACAAATCATTTGATGGGGCGAAAATATTTGTCCAT
Organism: Pratylenchus scribneri; assembly: GCA_030063045.1. Lineage (NCBI taxonomy): Eukaryota > Metazoa > Nematoda > Chromadorea > Rhabditida > Pratylenchidae > Pratylenchus > Pratylenchus scribneri. Next base: position 2,306,737 of record JAQSEB010000114.1, on the reverse strand, counting down.
TTTGCGGCATTTGTTGTTGTTGTGGAGTGCCCGGCTGGGAATGTTGCGAGGAGGGGCCACCAATTCCGGCGGCGGACAAAATTGCTGTGAAAATTAGAATGTAAATTTGTGTTTTAAGGGGGGAATTTAGTATACCAATTTGGGCATTGGATTGAGCAATTGGTGTCCTTGGATCCATTATGGCCCCTCCATTGCCACCCATTTGGGCCCCGGCTTCCAATTGTTCCAATGTGTAAAGTTGCGGTGGCGGTGGATGGGATTGGGGCTGATGAGAAGGAATTGGCGGAGTTTGTTGTTGTTGTTGATGGTGGGGGGAGGACTGATTTTCGTCGGGGAAATAATATTAATATATGAATGAATGGATGTAGGGATTTGGGGGAATTAATCACAAAAAGATAGCTTAGAATTAGCCAATAAAATTAAGCTTAGGGATTGGGATTGGGCCCTGGACTTAGGCTACAGTAAATTCTCTATTAGAAACCTAGGGACTTATAAATTTCAGAGACTCTCAAGAGGGGCTTCAAAGTTCAAATAGAGAGAGGGGCTTCTAATAAAGAATTTACGGTAATACTTGAAAAGAATGCTTTTTTATTTTCAAATTTTTAAGTATTATAAAACCATTCTTATCTTATTAATTTTATTGTAAAATTTTTATAAACAATTTTTTATTAGAGAATTATTCAACCGGACATTTTAAATGATTCAATTTGCGATAATTTATAGTTTTTTCACTATTAATTCGAACATTTTTTGAATCCAAGGTCAAAAAAATTATAATCTTTCCCTAGGCCGTATTTTTGGCATTTCTCACCATTTGTTGTTGTTGATCGGAATGTTGCCTTTGTATTCCGGACATCAATGCCGACATTCCTCCCTGTCCATTTTGTTGCTGTTGGCCGGCCATTCCCTGCGGTTGTTGTTGGGATTGGCCAGGGGCCGAAGATGCATCGGAGGTGGCCAAGAAAATGCTGCCATTTTGATCAGCTAAAAATGCCAACAAAATAAAATTGTTCAACATTTTCCCATCCAATTCATTTTGCCATTTTGCCAATTTTCCTTTCCTCCTTCTCCCAATGAATCATTCCTTTAATTTTAATGCTTCATCAATTCCAAGAATTCCCTCTCATTTCCTTCCCCTTTTTGATTACTTTTTATCCGCTAAATATTATTTTATTAACATCCGCCCAATTCATCATTCTTTTTGTTTACTCAATTGTGTATAAAGCCTCCATTTTATATTATTACCTCCGGTCATGCCCCTTCATTATTCTTTTGCCGGTGGGTCAATCAAAATCATGCGGGAATGAATTTTTTGTAGGGAAATTATTTTGGAAATAACAAATAATATGCAAAAAATTGATACAATATTTTTGTAAAGGAATGACATAATACGAAATAAAATTATAAAATACTTCCAAATTAAAAGGGGAATGTGTTAACCGGAAAAAAGGCGGAATTAAACTATAATCTAACCAGAAAACAAAAGAAGCATGACGATTTGGAAAAGTATGACAAAATGTAGAGGAAATTGGGAATGGAACAATCAAAACCGGAAGCATTTAATGAATTAATTTGTTGGCCTAGAGATCAAAACTCATTCATATTAATATTAATCATCGATGAATTTTTGTGTTTTGGGCGAATTTTAAATGAAAAACAGATGCAGGTGGTCACAAAATCATTGCAAAAACAGCCATTATTAACAGAGAATTTTGCGGTAGATTTATGTGCCATTCTTTTTGTCATAGCTTATCGAGGCAATCTAGGAAGGCGACTTTTCACAATGAGGCCATTTTAAATTTTATGAAATCTAATTACAAAAAAGTTACATATCTTCGAACTTTGAATGTAATAAATCCGAATTTTTAATGGAAAAAAGTGCTTATTTTACAAATTGTATTAAATTTTCAGAAAAAGTAAATTTTTAGAGGACATTTATTACTTACAAAGGGCATTTCGGCTTCCTAAATTGGTTGCTTAATTATTAAACTATGGCCATAAAAATGGCCCAAGTACCTAATTGTCCGTTGTTTCGCCATATTCTACCTCAATTTCATTCATTTATTTATTTTTTATATATTTCCCTAGTAAATCAAAAATCTCCCTCGGATAATCCAATGTTTTTGGATTCTTTCAAAAATCCACATTTCCACTCCCCCAAATCCACCCACCATCCGTCCATCAACATCATCCACTTTATTCTTCAACTCCCCTCCCCCTTCCCATTTGGCATTCCAAATTGAGTTAAGCTTAAGCCGAATCCTCCGGGGAATACGATGGAATTTATCCTTGCGGGCCGCCTTCAAGGGCTCTTATGGTTGACAAATCCTCCGGGGCCAACTTTTCGGATGAAATAAGAACACAACTTTGGAGAGGAAAAAAGAGGGAGGGGAAAATTGAACAAAAATGGCAGAAATAATTGGGTGAAGGGAAGGATGGACTTACGGTAAATTAAATCATTTGAGGAGTTCACGTCGACGTCAACATCCGATGGATTCGTGTAAATGCCTGAAAATGTGAAGAAGGATGTAGAATTTGGGGGGGGGGGGGGATTTAGGGTATATCTTTACATTTATTGGGTAAATTAATTATGAGTTTTTTTAAAGTCAAATACTGGATTTACTGGGATTTAGCCTTGGGGCCAATTTTCTAATATAAATAATACCGCTGAATTCCATGTCAGTGAAAAAAAGGTGGCTAAATAAAATTTTTGTTTTTGACTTTTGATCAATTCATGAAAGGCTTAATTAAACTCTCTTTTTAGGATCTAAAATCAATAATTTCCCTTGCATAATTTCCTTTTTCTGACTGACTATAAATTGGACTTTCCGCATCATTGTTGGATGCACCCGAATCGGAATCCAACGTTCCGGCCCTTCCAAACATGATTCCATGCATTCCGCTTGAGGAGGGCACCGACCCCGGGCCACTCCCGTTTCCGCCTGTTGCCGTCCCATTGCTTCCACTGCGGCCATCACCTCCTCCACCCCCACCATTGGCTTGTTGTGCCGCCCAACGGCGATTTGCGTCTTTCTGTGCGAACAAAAAAAACAGTGGCCATTTTTTAGTTGTGAATTATTTCTTCAATTGGTGATTTAGAAACATTTGGGGGTACCATTTATCAGGTACCTGGACTATTGTTTTGGCCATAGCTAAGCAAGGAAGCAACGAATCTATTAAAGCGATATACTAATTTAAATCCTTAATAACTTCTAAAATTTGGTCTTTTTTCTAAATTTAAACATAAATTACGTGCATTTGAATGTGAAAGTTGAATTTTTGGAGGAAAATGCGCTTTTTCTATTTTAATGGCTTTCGAATGGCATATCGCTTTCCCTAGATTGGTTGCTTCCTTGTTGAATTATTGCCAAAAGAATGTGGTCTAACTAAATACCCGAACGGTGGTACCCAAATGTCTTATTTTGGAAATTTTGGTCTAATTTTGTAATTAACAGTGTTTAAAAGGTAAATTTAAACAAATTAAAGCCCATTAAATAGGATTTAATCACTCTATAATTAACATTAAAAATGGCATTTTGCTAAATCTTCTCACTTCCTTTGTATTCACCTTAAGTCGTTTTTCCTTGGCTCGTCGATTCTGAAAAGGAAAATTAGCAAATATTTCCCAATTTTTGGGGTACTTGCCTGAAACCAAACTTGTACAACGCGCATGTCCAGCCCAGTTTGGGTGGCCAATTGTTCCCGAACGTGTCTGGCCGGTTTTGAGCTGCATTGGTAGGCTTGCTTCAGAGTTTCCAAACTTTTTGCCGAAATTGTCGTCCTTGGTCGTTTATTGCCGCAATCCATTTCAGCCGATTCTGAAAAAGAAGAAGGAAATTCAATAATATGTTTCTAATTATTTGCCGAATATTTTTGTAATATACTCCAAGTAAAGATAAACCATTTAATGGATTTTATTGGCCTAATATCAATCAACTTTAATCAATCAAAATCATGTCTAATTAATTAAAATATAAAATTTAAGTAGCCATCATTCTGCTCTATAAAAATGGAATTTTTGTGGCCTCAATTAATACATCATTTTTTGGCCCCACAATCAAATTTACGGATTATACATTTTAAATGAATTCCATCTTTTCTAATAAATATCATTTCAAATGATTAAATGGGTGGGCCATTGGGCAATGGCAAGGATAAATGGCAAAGGATGAAAAAAAGTCAAAATTATTAAATTATCAATCATCCATCACTCATTCATCCATTTAAGAGGATTTCCCCCTAATTGACCAAATAATTTTTATGTAGACAAATATTTACTTTCCAACTTTTCAACACCGCTTTTTTTGTTTTCGCGTGGGAGAAGCCCAATGAATGGCTGCGGCATTGGCACTTGGCCCCCCAATAATAATGTGAGAGGCCAAAAAATGTCCAGGAAATTGGATGGAAGGGATTATGATGAGAGGGGGAGGTGGGGGGAGGATTAAACTTAATTGAATGAATTTTGTGATGTCCCATAAAAACAATCAACAGTGTCCTAAATGTTCTTTTACTACTGTTGATGGATGGGTTGAAAACAAAATAAATCCAAAAACATTTCACACATTGACATTGGCCCCCCACGTGATTTATTCCCTCTCAAAATATGTTCGAAAAAGATTAAAGTCAAAAATTTGATGAATTAAAAGGATTGAATAAATTTTCCTTTTCTTATTTTATTTAATAATTTTTGTTGTGAATAAATTAGTAAAAATTCTAAATTTTTAAGGCCCATATTAAAAAAATGTTGAACATATTCGACGTACGGTACTGATTGAGAGTTCAAATATTATATTTTCTATCTTTCGTGCCCATAAAAAAATTTTGTTTGCCTGCAGCCTTCTTTTTTGCTACATATTTTCCAGACAAACCACAAAATAAATAATTTATTTACAAAATTGGATTAATTGTACGATATATTCCATTTTAGGCAACTTTCTTTTGACATAAAATTCATTCCAAAAAAGGGGATTAAGATTGTAGATGTGGTTGTGGGCACTGACATAGCAAAATTCGGATGGCAATTGTTTTCTCATACAAAAAGCTTCATTTTTTTTTTGATCATTTTTCAACAGAATTTGGTCCATCAAAATAACAAGGTGGGATAAATAAAAAAAAACTAATATAATCCAATTAAATTAATTAATAATTAATCAAAATGCGATCAGGATTTCAGTCGAATTGAATTTATTTAATATTTAATTCCATTTTTAATTCATTTTCACATCATTAAACCAAAATTTCCAGCAATTTTGAACGGAATTTTGCCAAAACATAATATAATTTCTACCTGTTGAGGAGGAAAAATTGCTTTGTGTGTTGTAAAAGAAGTTTTGTTGTTGGCCATTTTGCCACATAATTGAAGAATAGAGGGAAATAATTCAGCAGTGAATAATTTGTGCGCCCTTTTTTGACCGTAATGAATGAATGAATGGAAGGGGGGAATGGCCAATGAATAAGGACAAAAAGTGGTTGAAGGAAAGTGCGTGGGCGCAAAAAATAGGAGTGAAGGGGAAATGTTGGAGAAAAAGGGTACGAAAAGAATGTGTTTGGCCACGCCCGAAGGGGAGGGGGGGCAGTTTGTTCGGATTATAACTTTTTTGCCTAGGGGGATTATTCCTTCCTGCTGTGATGTTGGGTGTGTGCTTTTTTCCCTTCCGGGGTTCGCGCACACAATTTTGCTGCACAATTCGCCGGAGGGGAAATGGCAAAAAAGAAGAAAAGGTGGAAGGAGGGAGGGTCAATAATGGCATTGGGAGGCCAATTGCACGGATAGGAGGAGGGACGAAAGGGAGGATGATTTCTTTTTTGGCACTTCCGCCGAAGCCTTTTGGGTGAGATGGAAATTCGCACAAATAAGTGGATTTAAGGGGATTTCGGTTGGTGCCAAATGACCTTCAGTGAATGCGGAATTGAATTAAATATTACCTAGTACAAAAAAATTATCGGCATTTTTTGAAAATTTAGTTGGCAAACAACAATTTATGTAGGGAATTAATTTAAATTTTAAAATCAAATTATGGCAAAAAACTTCTTTTAACTAATATTTTTTTTCTCAACTACCGTATAACCTCTTTTAATTCCCCGTGGGGAATTATTTTTCAACCTTTTAAAAATTGGTAAGACGGATTTTGTAGAGCTTAGAGAACTAAAAAATGCAATCAAAATTCTTTTAAATTTCACCCTAAAGAGCTATGGGTCCTCAAAATAGATGGTGGGAATTATTAGAAGATGTAGAATTAAATGTGGTCTATTGGCCACAGTTTTTTGGCCAACAAAATGAACTCAATTGGTGGTTTGCCATTTTCCCTTTTATAAGCCAAATGAATTCATTTTTGACATCAAAAAACAGAATAAATTGAGAGATTACGGCGATCATATATTCCCAATCCAAACTCAATTGTCTAAAATATAATAAAATATTTTCGTATAATGACCAATTCGTCAATGTGAGAATAAAATAATACAAAAAATGGTTGGAAAATTAAGTCCAAGAATGGAATAAAATGAGGAGAACATGCAATGCAACATTCCTTATTTAAATTTGGCAATCACAAAAAAGGCCTATACTTTCCACTGAATTTGTACTTTTTCCCTAAAAGTAGGCGGCACAATGATCCACCATATTTTTGTGCCCAATTGTTTTGTGTTTGTGTGCCCTCCTCCCATTTTGAGTCAATTTCTCCGAAATCAAGTTTGCCAATATAATATATTATTTTACACAATTACGCATTTCATTTCAACAATATATTCATTCTACTTCTTAACAATTTGCATATTTTGTTGAATTGGCACGCAATAATATAAGTGTGAATGAATGGACATATTTTCCGGTGAGGGCAAAAGGTCGCGCCATTTAAACATTACTTATTATTGAACCCAAAAAAGAATCCAAATTCCTTTTATTTTCCTTGAAATATTACCGTAATTTCTTTTAATCCCCCACTCTCTAATAATTCCCCATGGGGCATTAAAAGAGAATTTACGATATTTCAGAGGATAATGGCAATATATTTTGGCCAATAAATGGGCAAAATGCGCGAAAAATATTCACATGAGGAATTCCGGAAAATGGGTATTAGAAAAAAGGGAAGGAAATGGAGGAGGGAATGAAAGGAAGACGGAAACCTTGATTGCGGATTATGGAAAGGAAATCGGCCGGGAGTGGAATATGCGCCCAATGGAATATGGAAAGGAGGGTGGCACAATTTGAATGAGTGGGCGACCCAAAGGGAAGTCCCGAATGGATAGACAACCGAATTTATTCTAGGGGAGAAACATTTTGGCTTCAAAAAGTTTTTGTGAATGAAAAATATCAATTTAAGGGAAATTTTTAGGCCAAAAATCATTCAAATTTTATAATTTTTTTCATTTTTTAAAATTATTTTTGTCACCTTTTTGTGCATTCTCAAAGTCCTGTCGGCAAACCAATCGGCCATCCATTGGGATCAAATAGAATTGGTCGCCTGTGTTCAATTCACGCTGAAAATGCATCAAAAATTGCTTAAATATTTATGTAAATTAGCTTCAATTTATTTGGTATATTAATTTTGATAATCATAAATTGGCAATTTTATATTTTGGCCATAAAATGTGATTTATTAATCGTTTTTATTGCTCTTTTTCAAAGTTCTTCCCGTTGGTCAAATTCTCCCAATTTTTAGTCTAAATTCTTAATCAAAGCCTAATTCTGCCCCAAAATTTGTATTTTCTCCCCATTTGGGGCATTGTCACCTTGCAAACAATGCACTGGAAACAATCCAAATGATAAATGTGCTGATTTGCTCGACGCACAATTGTGCTCTCGCCGATTGGGGCCGAGCAACGGGCACACTTTGGGCCGAACGTGGCGAAAAAATGGTCACGGCAAAAAAGCAATTGATTTCGACTGAAACAGGAACCGGCAATGGAAAATGGCTCTGAACAAACGGAACAATGGAGGCACTTTTCGTGGTAGAATTGTTGATCCAGCACCTGTAGATGGAATAAATTTACATAGATTTTGGGGGACAATTTCATATTGGGTGGGGGACAATTGTGAGAGCCACCGTTTATTTTTTCCGGAAAGGCGGAATTAATCTAACCGGTAAAGAAATTAAAACTTTTCGGAAAGGACAAATAGAAAAAGTGCAAAGTTCTTTCCGGAAAAAGTGCAAATTAATTCTTTCCGGAAAGGGCAACCGGAAAAAGTGCAAATTAATTCTTTCAGGAAAGGGCAACCTGAAAAAGTGCAAATTAATTCTTTCCGGAAAGGGCAACCGGAAATAGTGCAAATTAATTCTTTCCGGAAAGGGCAACCGGAAAAATGCAAATTAATTCTTTCCGGAAAGGGCAACCGGAAATAGTGCAAATTAATTCTTTCCGGAAAGGGCAACCGGAAAAATGCAAATTAATTCTTTCCGGAAAGGGCAACCGGAAATAGTGCAAATTAATTCTTTCCGGAAAGGGCAACCGGAAATAGTGCAAATTAATTCTTTCCGGAAAGGGCAACCGGAAAAGTGCAAATTAATTCTTTCCGGAAAGGGCAACCGGAAATAGTGCAAATTAATTCTTTCTGGAAAGGGCAACCGGTAAAAGTGAAAATTAATTCTTTCCGGAAAGGGCAAATATAAAAAGTGCAAAATAATTCTTTCCGGAAAGGCAACCGGAAAAAGTGCAAATTAATTCTTTCCGGAAAGGGCAACCGGAAAAAGTGCAAATTAATTCTTTCCGGAAAGGGCAACCGGAAATAGTGCAAATTAATTCTTTCCGGAAAGTGCAACCGGAAATAGTGCAAATTAATTCTTTCCGGAAAGGGCAACCGGAAATAGTGCAAATTAATTCTTTCCGGAAAGGGCAACCGGAAAAAGTGCAAATTAATTCTTTCCGGAAAGGGCAACCGGAAATAGTGCAAATTAATTCTTTCCGGAAAGTGCAACCGGAAATAGTGCAAATTAATTCTTTCCGGAAAGGGCAACCGGAAATAGTGCAAATTAATTCTTTCCGGAAAGTGCAACCGGAAATAGTGCAAATTAATTCTTTCCGGAAAGGGCAACCGGAAAAAGTGCAAATTAATTCTTTCCGGAAAGTGCAACCGGAAATAGTGCAAATTAATTCTTTCCGGAAAGGGCAACCGGAAATAGTGCAAATTAATTCTTTCCGGAAAAGGGGAATCGGAAAAGTGCAAATTAATTCTTTCCGAAAATAAGGCAATTTTTTGGAGGATTTAGGACTTTCAAATGGCCAATCACCTTCCCTAATTGGCTGTTTCCCTATTGTGTTATGGCCAAAAGAACCGTCCCAATTATGCAATTCTTTTATTTCGGTGCTAATTTTTATATTGAATTCTAAATTTGCCTTACATTAATTCTATTTGATATTTCCCAAAAAAAAATAAATTTTTCAATTGCGAATGATAACTGTTCGTGTTCACCTGATAAAGGAATCGATCGTGGATGGGCAAACCACAATTTGTGCAAAGGAACAGTTCGAGATTGGAGGAGACAAGATTCTCTGCAAAAAATGATAAAAATTTAATTAATGATCAAAATATATAAATGAGGCACGCAAAAAGGCAAATGGAGGATTTAGGGCACTTTATTTAATTCAAAAAGTGGATTTTATGATATTTATCATTAATTTTAATGCAATTTAAATTCAATTTTCACATTGTCAAATATGATTAAATTGCCCCCAAATGATGGCGATGTGGCTTATTTTGGCAAATATATAAATTGTTGAGTGGCTGAATTTGAAGATAATATTCGCATTACAGTAAGATTAAATCCCAGCAAAATGCCATTTCTTCCCCAAAGATCCACTTGAACCCATTCACAGCATTTTGTCCATTTTATTTTGATTTCCCCCCATTCAAGTGGCCAATTTGGCACTCGAAAATGGCCAAAAATAGGGTGAATCGCTGCTAAGTGTCCACTCTTCCCTTTTCCATATTTTTGCGCCATTTTCACGCTTCAATTCTCTTTTGGCTTTTTTATTTCCATAGGGGCCATCTGCCCCATCCCTCTCTTCAAATTTATACGTTACCGTTTCCCTTCCTTCTACTTATCTTCTTTTTCCTTAATAAATTGCCGATTTTACCAAATTTTTGTCAACATCATTTCCTTTCCAGAAATATTATTATTCATTTTTATTTGTTTGCCTTCCAAATAATTCGACCCCTCCAAAATGTGCCAATCCCCCATTTCCTCCCCATTTTCCATTATTTCCTTTCGAATCCAAAATGTGAAGTGAATTCCTTCCGGGCCATCTCCCTTCTCTCCCCCTTTTCCATTTTGCCGCCCACATTTTCCCCACATTTTCCAACAATTTTCGTCGCATTTTCTCGCTTTTGCGCGAGTGCCCGCCAATTTCCCGGTGGACTAAAATGTGAGGGGAGGGTGGATGGACGAATTGGCCACAAATGGGCGCATCCCCCAATTGTCGCCCATGGATGGGCCGTGCAAAATTTCACAAAGCCAAAAGAATGGAATGGGAGGAAATGGACCAAAAATGAATTGAAAAAATTGGAAAGGAAATTTTTTTAAAAGATTTTTGGTAAAATAAAAGGAAATTAAAAAATGGTAACAAAGATTTTGGACACCCTCATTTTTGTACAATTCCACTCATTTTAGGATAAATATTTTCCCCCAACTTTAGTGGTGAAGGGCCAATTTCCTCCCTCTCGCCTTTGGCCAATTCCAATGCCAATACTTCATTCCTTCCTTTCCTTTACACCCTTTGCCCATTCTTCTTCATTTCCTTCCTTCCTTCCTTCCCATCTATTCATCCCCTCTCTCATTTCCTCATTTGCCCCATCATTCAGTCCTTGTGGCCTTAATTTAATTTCCCTCCTCCATTCCAAAGCCCTTCTCAGCCAACCTTTTGGCCACCGCTTCCCTCCTCAAGGGAATACGGCAACCCCCCTCCCCCCTCCTCACTGGCCATTGGCCAATTCCACCGTTTGGCCATAAAAAGTGTGCTCAACTGGAAAATGGAGTCCTTCGAAAATGGATGGATGGATTGGGTGAATTCGAAATTGAAATATGTATGGGAGGAGAGGGAAATGATGAAAGAATTTTTGAGTTACTTTTTTTGGAGACCATTTTTAGGGCATTTTGACGTGTGTGCAAAATTTATGCGTTTTCAAGCAGCTGTTTATGTGATGACTCATTTGGAAGGCATATTATTTGTTTGTTTTGTTTGCCAAAAATGGCTACATGGCTATGTGTAAAAATGGCGTTAATAACCAACACCGTATATTATCTTTTAATACCCCATGGGGAATTATTTTTCAACCCCATAAAAAATTGGAAAAATTTGGGTCTAATTGCTTAATTTGTGGATATTTTTGAACAAATTATATAGGATTTTATAGAGCTTTAAAAAATTAAGAAAATGCAATAAAAAATCTTTCTTAAAGTTTACCCTGTCAGTAGATATGAGCCCTCAAAATTGAGGATGGGGAATTATTTTATTAGAGACTGGGCTATTAAAAGAGAATTTACGGTATATTTGATTTAATTTTCTATTCAATTTCCATCTCTTAAACCAAAATTTGAACTTTTAGCCAAAACCGGAAATGTGTTTAGTTCTTTTTTTGTCGACCATTTTTGTTTGGGCCCATCCATCCCATCCAACCATTTTTGTACTTTCCCATGGCATCCTTCCCAATTCCATCCTTCTCCATTCAGTCAGCCAACATTTTGTGCCCATCTTTTCCTTTTCACTGCCGCCTTTCCTCTTTTCCTTCCCTTTTCCAATGTACAGTAAACCCCACTTCTTTCTTTTCGCCCATCCGGTTTTCCTTCTTCTTTGCGCATTCCTTACCAAAAATGAGCGAATTGGTCGGTTGGGTCCTCACACAGTCATTTTTTGCCTAAAACTGTTTCCAACCTATTTGTGGCGGCATTTCCCGACTGACCCAAAAGCCAAAAGGAAAGGAGGATGGAAGGCGGCATTTTGGAAGAGAGGTTTTAGGGAAAAGGTTGGCAGAGGGTTTTTGGCTTCACGCTGGGCATAAATTGGGAAAAAAGGTAAAATTAATCTCCTGCCGCCGCCTCAACCACCTTCCTGACAGACGACCACCAAAATGACGGGTGAAGGGAAATTGGCCGGCATCCCTCCGACAAAAAATGGCATAGCTAGGGAATTTTCGGTGAGGTCGACCGCTGCGCGTGTTTTTTGCAGAAGCCAAGGAAGGAATGGGGGAATTGGATTGGATGGATGGTTTGTTCACTGTTTTGTGGGTTGCGGTGCTCATTTTTGTGTGACAGTAATGAATGAATGCGATCGTTCCGTTCATTAATTGGATTGGAAAATGGAAGGGCGCGGATTGGTCAAAAAATGAGTGTGATCTATTGTTCCCAATAAATTGAATAAATTCAATCAAATTTAAAGTGAATTTGGCATCGAATTCCATTAATTTAGATGGCAGAGTTAATAATTTGGCCATTTTAATTATAGCTTATAGAGGCAATAGCCAATCCTAAAAGGCGATATACCATTGTAAAGCCTAAACTTTCCTCAACAATTTTGCCAATTTTAAATTTTATGAAATCCAACTTTTAAGAAAGTTACATGTCTTTAGGTTTAATAAGCCCAAATTTTTAGAGGTGTTAAGCCGCTTATTTTATAATTTCTAAAATTATCATAATTTAAATTATCACAAAAATTAGTGTGGCCATTTTTTAGAGGACATTTATGACTTTCGATTGGCATATTTCCTTCCTAAATTGGTTACTTCCTTATTAAGCTATGAGCTAAAAGAATGGCAAAGCTAAAAATTCCTGTTCGAAATAAATCAGTCTCTTTTCTTTTAAATTTTGTTGAATGTTATGCTTTCCAGAAGATTGATTTGAAGATTGATAGTTTCTAATGAGAAAAAATGGAACAAAAAATACTATAAATACAAAAATGTTCTTTTTTTGGAAAATAGCAAAATCCAGCTGAGAGAATTTTTAGACAGATTTTGTGATTAATTGTTTAGCATTTGCATTTTTTGGGAAGGGGGCAGATTTTTTTGTAGAAATGCCAAATTTGTTGACGAAAAATGCTCACAAAAATGAATGAATGAATGAATGAATGTGCCCCTAGGGCATCGATCATTCCTCGAACTGGTTGGGGAATATTTTGCTAGAGGGAATATGCATTTTCGTGCTTTCATTCATTCATTCATTCAATATGAAAATATTACTGTTGGCTGGGCTTGGAAAATGTCACAAAAAGTTGTTTATTATTTGGCTGAACAAAAGGGGGAAATGTAGGAGGCCTAATTTATGGGAAAATGGACGAAAGGATTTGAATGAAGGAGGAAGGAGTTTGTGCCGTCCTTAAAAAAAGATATCAAAAATAAATTTTTTATTTTCCCAGCCATTTTTGATCTCTGTAATTGAACTGTTCTGATTAATGAATGTTTGTGCCAAAATGGGAAGAAAATGGCCAATATAATTGTGGCCAATTTAATTTTAATATGTATTCCATTTTAAATTGAACTCTCTCTCTTTTTAAAATAGGCAAAAGGCAACTATGAGTAATTCAAAATCGGTTTTAAACCAAGATTTTCGCAGAATTTGGTATTCAGTTTTTTAAAAGATGTCGGTTTGTCGTTTCGGTTTATCATATTTTAGGTTATTTTGAGCACAGTTCCTTAATTTCATCGATTTTCTGAAACCAAAATCGACCGAAATTTAATCTTTTGCCAAAAAAAAGAGCTGGCAATTGATTAACCAGGCATTTCTCTTTGTTCAAAAATGCCATCCTAATATGGAGAATGAAAAGAGGAAATGCCATTTTGGGTGGTTCGGAAAATTTTGCCCTTTGAATAATCCAAATTCCCTGGGAATCCATTCCTTCTATTCCCGCCATTCTTCAAGCCTTTTATCGGTATGCGCAAAAGGAAGGCAAGGGGAAATTCAACAGGCTCGACCAAATTTGTAGCCCATTTTTGGGGTGGGAAATTGTGCGCCTGGGAAAAACAATTTTTTCGACAAAATGTCCTCAATCGAGAGAGGGAGGAATAAAGGTAAAATGGCACAAAACAAAACTGAGGAGGACAATTTTTGAAAGGCTAGCGACGGAAAAGTCAGAAAATTTATTTTTGTATTTTTTCAATGAATGGCACGAAAGGTTGTTTTTTTGTGCATTAGGCAAATAAATGGGCGAAAGGGAAGAAGGATTTCAGTACAAAATTAATTGATGTTGGGCATTGAATGGAATGATAAATTCGAATGAATTTGAATGAATAAATCTCCAAAAATATTTTACCAAATTTTTTGGCCAATTTTGGCCCCAAATTTTCCCTCATTTTTAACCTCCCAAGCCGCATTTTTTTCATTTTTCAATTGCCATTTGCCATCGACCATTCACATTTTGGCCAATTCATGGAGCGCATTTTTTGGGTAGGAAAGGAAGGAAAGCGGAATAATCCTTCTATGGACCACCAAAATACCCGCAAAAAGCGCAAAATGGGCACCGGATAAAGGCACAAAATATGGGGAAGGGGCTGCTGCGATTATGCAAATGCAAGAAAAGATGGGAGTCCGGAAAAGAAGAAAATATGGAATAGATGGATGACGGATTTGGATGGAGGGATGATGGCAATATATTGGCCAAAACGAATGGATGTATAATTTAGAATGGAACAATTCAAACCAAAACCATTTTAATGCACTAAATTTGTTGACCAACAAAAGACCAAATTGATGAGGTAAATTTTTGAGTTCTTTGTGCAAATTTTTCCAAATAAATGAACAAAGAGAGGTAGACGGTAAAAAATTGGTGTACAAAATGCAGCTTTTATTCGCAGAATTTTATGTAGTAGGTTCATTGGCCATTCTTTAATTTAAGTTTATTTCAGTGAGGCGATTGCCAATCTATGAAAGAGATATATCATTTTATAGTCCTATAAATGTCCTCTAAAAAGTGGCATTTCTAAATTTTACGAAAATTAGCCCAAATTTTTGAGGAAAAGTGGCTATTTTACATATTTTATTGCTTTAGAAAAGCCATTTTTAGAGGATGTTTAGGTCATTCATATGGCACGTCGCTTTCCCAAATTGATTGCTTCCTTGTTGAATTATGGCCATAAAAATGGGTCCAAGTTACCGAAACGTCCCGTTTCTGAATTTTTAGCTCATGATCCTTCCTATGAGAATTTAACCTCAAAACAATAAATCATATATTTGGCTATAACACTATAAACTATAAATTCGCGTATTTACAGGGTGCGTAAAAAGTTCCCGGACACGGTTTTTTCATTATAAAAATTTTTTGGATGAATAAATTTTTTTCATTTTTGGTATAATAATAAATTATTTTGCCCTTTATTGGAATTATTAAATGATTTGGGAATTTGAAGACTCTCCTTTGGGAGGCGGACTTGAATACATGTCCTCCTCGGTGTACAAATGTCCGGCCCATTTTTTACTCCATTTTAATTTTTATCAATGTTTAAAATGAGAATTAAAATTTTTTAAATATATTTTATAATATCTCAGATGTAGTGTCAAATAATACCGAAAGAGAAAATCGAAATATTAAAAATTAACCAAGTTAGCCTAGACGAACTTTTTGATACCAAAATGTGATTTGAAAAATCAAAATTTTCAAATTCTGAATTTCTTTGACCATTTGTGTTCTTTCTGCCTAAATATTACTCTTCTATCTATTTTTATGAAAAAGGCAAATTTTGAGACCAGCCATCATATTTTGAGACTATTTTTGAAGGGGATTTTTAGGCCGATTTTTGGGTTTCCTCCAGTCCGCACGATTTTTTCAATATTTTTCAATGCCACTTTTTTATATTCAAGGTGGGGTTCAAAATTTTTAGCAATTTATGAAGCCAGGATATGGAATTATTAATCCTGAAAATTTTATAAATTTTCATTTTCCCATTCTAGAGTTATGCCCTAAAGAATTTTTCATCAAAAAAGGGATTTTCAGGATTAAAATGAATGGACCTTTTTTTAAAAAATTATAAAATAATTTAGTTAATTATTAACAGGCCTATCATAGTTGATATAAGAGTAAAAAAGATTGGAGAATTTGATTTTAAAAAGAAAATTTTAAAATCTTGAATGTAAAAAGGTAAAATTTCATATTAAAATCTGTCCGGGAACTTTTTACGCACCCTGTATGCAGTAATTTGGCATTAATTAATTAATTTAAAGGAGATCTTTGAATTGGAATCCATACTAAAATTCAGGAAATATTTTTGTTGAAAGGGCATCTTAAAAAGATTTTCTGCACAATCGCCTTTCCCTTTATTCGACCAATAATATTTTTGAATTTTTAATCTGCTTTTGTGAAGCCCACCAAATATATTGGCCTACTTCAATGTTTCTCTCTAATTCTTTTGAATTTTAAAATATAAATTGGCAATGGAAGAAACCATTCAATTGTCCAAAATTAATCCCTCCACCTCCCCCTTTATACGTTCCATTCCCATCAATTTTACCTGTTTTCATGCCATCTTCTGTCCCCGCGGCATTAACATTTCCCGCATTATCCTGCTTGAATTTGTTTTCCTCAATGTCAAATTGGGAATTTATTTGGCCAATAATATTAATATTGCTGCCATTTTCCATCATTGATGAGGAGGATTCCGGCAGGCATTCCTCCTCCAATTTTGGCCTACAAATTTTTGGGAATACAATGAATTTAATGCCAAAATTTTCCCAAAAAATATGATAGAGGATAAGGGAACTACCCAACTTGACGCCATTTATTATAATATAATTCAACAAGGACTGAACCTATTATGATAATTTTACTATCAAATTAAAGATAAAACTAATGGCTATTAAATGATATTAATTTTATTTAAATGGATTCAGAATTGTTGGAGATATGCTCAAAAAACTATTTAAAATGACATTACTACAGATTAGCAATATTTTCAGCGATTTTATGGGCACAACTTCATCAATTCTAAACCATTTTAAATAAATTTAATAAGCCAAATGTCTTTTCTTTAATTTGATAACAAAATTATTAAAATTGGCTCAATCTTTGATGAGTTATTATAAACGGCGTCAAGTTGGCCAGACGACAAGTTTAGGCTTATCCAATATAATAGATTAGAAGCTAAAATCCGATAAAATGACACATTTTAAAAGGGTAAATTGATAAATCAAAGCAAAATACATCAGCCAACATTATAGAAGTTGAGGACTCACCTTTGAAGGTTGTTCACCGGCACATTTTCCTGCTGTTGATTTGAACAATGTTGGGTGATGGTGCCGGCTGCTTGCTGCATTTCGGCGACCATTCCTCGGCTGGGGCACCGAATTATAGTAAAGGGAAGAAATCAATTTGTGGGTGGATCTTTTGTCTCAGTTGGCACAATTTAGTCCCGAGGGAATTTTTTGTGGCCAATGTTTTGGATTCTTTTTTGGGCGGCGAATTCGTCGGCCTTTTTGGACAATTGATTCCTGGCTAAAATGGAAAGGGGGAATAGGTTGAGTCAAAATGGAGGGAGAGGAGGATGGAAGGTCTCGAATGGCAGCAAAATGCCGGAGGAATAATTTTTGGGAGAGGGGGCGAAATGGGCCATTTTGGAAGAGTTTTAGGGAGGGCATAAAAATGCGGCAAACGGAATTGAAAGGGGACAAAAGGGGGAATAAATTAAAATTTCAGTTTTGGAGCGGATAGCCGGATGGAAAAAAGAGAAGGCAAAATGTGGCCTGGAAGGGGAGAAGAAGCCAATGCTCGGCGGCAAATTTTGCCCCTCGCCGGGAGGCGCAAACACAAAATGGCGAATTGTGGGGAAGAAATTGAAGGAAGGAAAGGAGATGCGCAGTCGAGAAAAAGGGGGGGGGGGGGGGGAATTTGCGTTTGGCTTTGGTGGATTTTGTGGCACATTCATTGGTGGGTGAGAGGCAGCATTTTGATGGGCACAAAGAAAGGAGGATGCCGTCTCTGGAATTGACAGCCGACAAAATAATGATGGGTAGAAGAGAGGGGAACCTGTGGAATTGGTTATTAAGGGGGAAATGTGGAAATAAGGAATGGAGTAGAAATAAAGAATAGTCCAAAAACTATGAAATTGAATTTCATGCAACCTATTTTTTTGGACTTTTTGGGAAAGGCCATCCTTAAATAGTGAAAATGTGGAAGAAAAAGATTGCCAAATCATAAAAATATTTAAGGAAAATGAATTTTAGGCAAACTTTTTTGTGGTTTTGTAAGGCCATCCTTTACTAAAACTATAAAATTTCTGTATATTTTGTTTTGGTTCTAGTCGGCTTATTCCTCTGCCTCCCTCGGAGCATTTTCTCCCAGGATGAAGCCTCCCTTTCCACCGGCTTAAATGGAAGAAGGAATGG
The DNA here is from genome assembly GCA_030063045.1 of Pratylenchus scribneri. Classification (NCBI taxonomy): domain Eukaryota; kingdom Metazoa; phylum Nematoda; class Chromadorea; order Rhabditida; family Pratylenchidae; genus Pratylenchus; species Pratylenchus scribneri. Next base: position 2,288,438 of record JAQSEB010000114.1, on the reverse strand, counting down.
AAGGGAGGGGACTTGGAGGGGCGGGACTGAATGAATACATGGATTATGTGTGTGAGGGACCGGACGAATGGTTGCTGAAGCTGGCAAAATAGGAAAAGGGTGGTTGGAAAGAAACCCATCCCGCGGCAAAGGGCGTTGAGGGAATTGGGTGGGTGTTTTGGTCTGTCCTTGCCAACTGCCTTTTTTGGTCTCCGCCCCTCCTCTTTGGGGATGGGCAAGTTGTGGCAGTCGGTTTGTCGGTTGGTTTGAAAAACAACAAACCCATCATTCCATCCGACCAATTTCCCCCTCATCCTATTCCATTTCCAGCCACTCATCCGTCCATCCATCCATCCAACATTGCCTCCAACAGCCTCAATTCCCCCTCCCCTCCTTCTCTTCCTTCCATCCTTTGCTCTGGGACCAAATATACGGTATGCCCACTTTGCCTTTGACTCTGATGTGAGGGAAGGAGAAAAAGAACTCTTCTTCTTTTGATGGATCCCTGGGGGTAATTCATTTTGCCTCTTTTTGGGTTTCTTTTTGCCTATGTATTGATGTATAAATTATATTTTAATAATTAGTAGAGTGGATTTATATAAACGAAAAAAGTCAAAATATGTAAACTTTTTTCAAAAATCATAAAACATTTAATTTTTTAATGTATTTTTGACGCACAATTCTTACTAGAAATCCAAAAATATGCAAAAAAGATGAAAAATAAAGTTACTCTTAATCTTAATTAAAACACTCTATCCAAAATATCATCAAAAATAACATTATTTATGTATACCCAAAAAAAACCCACATATAGAGTGCAAACTAAAAACATATTTATATTCACATTTGCATATAAACCTGCTCTTTGCTTATAATTGGTCAAATTAATTTTGAATAAATTTTAAAATATGTCAAAAACGAATTAAACATTAAATAAAATCCTGAAGAAAATTTCAATCAAAAAAAGAATTAATTTTGTATCCAAAATTGGGTACTTATTCAAAAAGGCAAACCCCATTCATCCCTCACAATCACAATTTGAATGAATTGAACGCCCAAAATTGTCTCCAAAGCATTCAAAAAAAAACATTATTCATAAATAACAATTCATCATTTTTAACAATGGAATAAAAAGAAAGTGTGAAAAAATTGCAAATGGAATTATATTATGATTATGGTATATTGTGAATTTATTTTTGGTCCAAAATTGCCTAAAAATTGCTTAAAAATAACAAAGAAATCAACGAATTATAATTGAGGGTATTCGCCAGGGAAAAGGCAACAATTCCCCCAAATAAATGGAATAATGGGAATGGGAAAGGCCGTAAATGATTTTGAAACTAAAATGAATGGATGGAAAGATTTGAATTTGTTGAGGGGAAAGTGTGGTCACAAAATTGGTTTGATGGTTGGTTTTGGCGGCGCATTTTTTGGGTGCCGGTCACACTCGGGTATATCGACCCATTGGGGGATTGGGGGATAAAGCCAACCGGGGCAAATGTGCCATAGGGGAATATGGGGGCGCCACAACCTCGTGAAAATATTCCAATCTCACTAATGGATTGATGTGCCTGCCACATTTTGTGATTGTCGGGATTGGGGTGGATGGCGATGTCCAACAAATGTGGCCAAATGCGGGGATGCGCCAAGGTTAGGGGAGGGAGGAATATTGGCCACATTCAAGGGTGTTTTTAATGCACCTTTTGGGGTGCCATCCATTTTTGTGTATTTGCCACAAATCCCTCAAATCGCGGCCTCATCAGCAACATTAATCATTACGGTAATCCACCCTTCCCTCACTAAATTCAAAAACATTCCATTTCCTTCGGTTTTCATCTTTTCATTTTGCTGGAATTTTTCAAATTTTGTAAAAATGGAATTTTTGAGTAATTTTTTTTGTAGAGGAATGATTCAAAATTATTCCTAAATAATCCAAATTAAAATATAAAAATGTAATCAATTTTATTTTCTCCAAAATTGACCAACTAAAAATTTCAAATTTTGGTTAATTTTTGGAGGAAAAGCCATTTTGATGACAAAATATTCGCCACAACATTTTTGCAATGAAAATGGAAAATAAATAATTCACTGTTGGACAAAATTGGACCAAAAAAAGTGGAAGGCTGAAAATTTTGCAAAAAAAAGGCAGCAGAATATTTTGCTGAACAGCGGAAAATGTGAAAAAGAAGGGGGCAGAATGAATTGATGACCAATGATTATCATTGCATATTTTGGCATATGTAGATGTACGAAAATTGGACGGTGAACATTTTACGGTATAAAATGAGTACGAAAAATGGCAAAAAAATTATCAAAACAGCCTTCAAATGGCCAATTTAAAAATGAGGAATTTAATACCAAATTTGATGATTGTTTTTGTTGTTGATTTTGTGCTAAAAAGTTCGTTTGGTTCAATTTTTGGTCGATTATTCATTCATTTCCCGGTTGTAAGTTTTGTTGTTTCAAAGGCCAACACAAACTTCGTCCACCCATCAATTCATCCCCAAATGCCCCCAAATCCACTATTGTCAATGCCATTGCCCCCTTCCCTTTTATGAATAAGTGATTATTATCGTCTTTATAAAAAGGAAGGGATTCAGTGGCGGGCAGGTGCGTTGCCCAGAAAGTGGAAGGAAGGGTGCGCGGATTTGGCCCCGCACTAAAAAGCAGAGCCAAATGGAAGGGAAGGCGAATAAGCCGTTGAAAAATGTACGAGATTTGAATATTTTGAGGAAATATTGGGAAGAAGGGGACAAAATGGCAGGTAGGAAATATTCCATTTATCACCTTTTTGATGACTTTTTACTGAATTGGGACAGAATTGAAGGATTTGGCCACATTTTTTGAAGAAATTATGGCTCATTTTGAATCTCAAAACAATTCATTTTCATTCAAATTGGCCACATTTCCCATCTCATCAATTCATCATATTTTCCCACAATATAAGTTGATGGAATAACCAAAAAAATGGCTTCAAGAAAGAATGAGGGAAGGGAAGGAATATGGCGGATTTAGATGGCATGGGGAAGGGGACATTGAGCGGGATAATGTGTGGCCCCCACCCTTCTAGAAGGGATAATGGACATTTCCTCCCCTCATCCAATTCGCATATCCCCATTGGAAGGCTGTGTGGCCATTGGCCAAGTTAATTACCGGGAGGAAGGAAGGAAGAAACAATTTTGGGTGCTGAATTGAATGAATGGACCTCCAGCCTCCACCCACCGTGTTGGACAGCTGTTCCAAGGGGGATAATGGGAGAATTGTGTGGGGTCAATTTCGCGCACATTTCGGCTTATTTTGGACCCTTCCTTACCCACAAACATTATTCCAGCCAATTTTCCCTCCACAATAACAATATACCTAAATTAGGAGGCATGGAATGATTCAAACCCAAAAACAATATGAATGATAATTTGGAAAGTGCAGAATATGAAAAATACACCGCCAGCTTCCATTCCATTGAGCAGTTCATTTAGCATTAATGAGAAATATTTATTAAAATGAGGTCATTTATGATAATTTTAAAATAAAAATGAATAAATTTTGCAAAAACTTCTCATGTTTAAAATTAACCCAAAAACATGGCCAAATCGGACTCAATTGTAAATCTCATTCCTACTAATTTTAAGCCACAGCCTAAATCTAAAGCAAAATAAGACCTAAAAGATTTCCTTATGGCCAATATATTTGATTTAAAAAATCATTTTTTGTTGATGAACATTACCTCTTCACGAAATAAACATTCTTTTTTATTTTTCTTATATAAGAAGAATCCATTAGGTTAAAATGATTAAATCAGTCAAATGATAAAAGCCAAATAATTATGGCCAAAAGATTTCAATTTCTTGTCATATTTTGGCATCCATTTCACCCTGATCAAAAATGAGAATTGTAAATTAGGCCAGTCCTTTTGAGGAAAGTATAGGACAAAATCGCTCAATGTTTTCTAAGGATTCGTTGATTTCTCGGATCATCTTCCAGCATCCAGAGAAAGCATTTTGCTTCTTACTTCTATGTGCCAATTTCATCCTTCCTCTTTTCATTCCAAATTTTCATTATTCTTCCTCCCATATTTTGCCCCCTTTTTTATTCCAAAATGTGCCATAAAATTTGTGTGCGCTAAAACCTTCCTTCCTTCCCATTTATGGGTCTGGCTGATGTCCCCAAAAATGAGAGGGAGAAGGGGCATTTTAGTGTGCCCCCTTGTGGGCCATAAACGGGGGAATGGTTTTGGCCTAGTGGTTGTTGTACAGTTGTTGTGGGCATTGCCTCAGGGATACGGGTTTAACGATTTGTGGACGAAAGCTTAGACCAGGATGCCTACGAAGAGGAATAAAAAGGGGGACCCAAAATGAATGGTTAAAATGTTTTGGCCGATTAAATGAAAATGCCACCTAATTTTTGTGTCAAATCTAAAATCAATGCCCAATTTTGGGTGACCAATTTGATTGCATAATAATTGGTGAAAAGGGAGGAAGGATTTGAGGTGACCAAATAGAGAAGGGCACAAAATGGTCAAGAAGTCAATGTGCCGTGCGCGGGTTTTGGCCAAGTAAAGATTTGGGAAAGGATAATCTGCTGATGGAGATTGTGCTTAAAGACAAAATTGGCCACACCTGCACCAGTGGGGGCACACTCCAAGATTGCCGTAGATTTATGAGAAATTGAAATGAATTTAAAGGGAAGAATTAATTGATATGGAAAAACAAAGTAAAATATTGTTGAAATTTCAATAAAATGTAGGCAACAAAAAATGAATCCCGAATTTTTTAGGCTGCTTTATTTGCTAAATTTATAAGCAATCTAAGAATTTGGCATAAAAATTGAAAATTTAATTAAAAAATAACTAAATTAATTTAATACCCAACTTCGAGGCTAGTAAAAAATTCATAAACGGCATTGAATTTTGGAAATTGCTGAATTGAAAAAAATCATTATGTAATTTTGTATTTTTACAAATATTTTCCATATAATTTTTTAGGTGAATTTTATTTCCTAGAAATGTTGCTCATTTCCTCAATGGACATTTCTTTAAAGAGAGAAAAATGAAACGAATTCCTTGTCCATTGTTTATTCATTGACAAATTTTTTCCAAATCATCCATTCATACAAGTTACAGAATTATTTGCTAATTTTTTTGTTGGCCCATGTGCCCTTTTTGTGCCTCATCACACCAATTTCGTGACTTATTCAATTTTATTTCTACAATATTTGTTGTAAAACGTTCAAAATCTTTCAAATATTGTATTTTATTGAGTTTTTCGAATTTTTTTTTCGTTTTTTGTTCATTCAATCAGAGAAAAACAACAATAAATAACCCACAAAATAATTGAAGAATGAAATGAGTCAATTGTTGTCATTCAAATTTATTCGGAAAATAAATTTGACATTTTCCTCTGAACAATTGTAAATATTCATCAGATTATAGGCAATTTTTTTACCATAAAAAGAGTACAATTTTTGAGTGAACGTATGAACATTTATGGCATTTACATATTGGAATGTCATTATTCAGTTTTTGTAGTGCAAATAGATGCAATTTTGCCACAAAGATTTTTAAAACTTAAAAAGGTTAAAACCCAAATTTGACTCCGTCATCACAAATGAAGCTTCACTCTCCATACCGTGCTTCTCCTATAATTCCTCAAACCACTTGTCTTCGGTGTATTTTTGACAGGTCATCTGCTGTTGTTGAATTCTTCTTGCGCAAAATTAATCCATCAAAAAATGCTCAAGGACATGCACCCTTTGAATGAAATGGAATAGTGGATTCCAATGGGCCAGGGAAATATTCGTCCATAAATAATACATCAAATTATGAGGAAGGAAATTTAAAAGAGCATATTTTTGGAAAAAGTTGGAATTTGATTAAATGGGAAGGAAAAATAAATCCGCCTGTTTTCCGGAAAGAATTAATTTGCACTATTTCAAATTGCCCTTTCCGGAAAGAATTATTTTGCACTATTTCCGGTTGCCCTTTCCAGAAAGAATTAATTTGCACTTTTGCCTTTCCGGAAAGAATTAATTTGCACTATTTCCGGTTGCCCTTTCCGGAAAGAATTAATTTGCACTATTTCCGGTTGCCCTTTCCGGAAAGAATTAATTTGCACTTTTGCCTTCCCGGAAAGAATTAATTTGCACTATTTCCGGTTGCCCTTTCCGGAAAGAATTAATTTGCACTTTTGCCTTTCCGGAAAGAATTAATTTGCACTATTTCCGGTTGCCCTTTCCGGAAAGAATTAATTTGCACTATTTCCGGTTGCCCTTTCCGGAAAGAATTATTTTGCACTATTTCCGGTTGCCCTTTCCGGAAAGAATTAATTTGCACTTTTTCCGGTTGCCCTTTCCGGAAAGAATTAATTTGCACTATTTCCGGTTGCACTTTCCGGAAAGAATTAATTTGCACTATTTCCGGTTGCCCTTTCCGGAAAGAATTAATTTGCACTATTTCAAATTGCCCTTTCCGGAAAGAATTAATTTGCACTTTTGCCTTTCCGGAAAGAATTAATTTGCACTATTTCCGGTTGCCCTTTCCGGAAAGAATTAATTTGCACTATTTCAAATTGCCCTTTCCGGAAAGAATTAATTTGCACTTTTGCCTTTCCGGAAAGAATTATTTTGCACTATTTCCAGTTGCCCTTTCCGGAAAGAATTAATTTGCACTATTTCCGGTTGCCCTTTCCGGAAAGAATTAATTTGCACTATTTCCGGTTGCACTTTCCGGAAAGAATTAATTTGCACTATTTCCGGTTGCCCTTTCCGGAAAGAATTAATTTGCACTATTTCCGGTTGCCCTTTCCGGAAAGAATTAATTTGCACTATTTCCGGTTGCACTTTCCGGAAAGAATTAATTTGCACTATTTCCGGTTGCACTTTCCGGAAAGAATTAATTTGCACTATTTCCGGTTGCCCTTTACGGAAAGAATTAATTTGCACTATTTCCATTCCGGAAAGTTTTAATTTCTTTCCGGTTAAATTAATTCCGCCTGTTTTCTGAAATAAATTAACTATGGTGTTAAATTGTTTAAAAAATGGCAGTGTTTTCTGTTTTCTAATTTCGATCACATTAAATGGGATGTTGATTTAATTTTGAATAAATTAATTTAATTCATCATATACATATTGTTTATTGTTTTGGTCCAATTTGTGCTCATTCATTCAATCAGACGCAACAATTCATAAGCCAAAACCTCCTATTTCCCTCTAGTCAATTTCTTCCAAAAAGTTCAATCGTTTTATCGAGAATTGTTACTTTTTTACATTGACCCAAATTCATCTCCACATTTTGCCTTATTCATTCTTTGCCACCATTTTGGTTGTTTACCCCTCAATCCCCTCTAAAATGTTCCCCATCCAACATTTTAAGTTCGATCGAGTGATTCGCAAGCGCATCCCATTTCCATCCATTCAACCACCATCATCGCGCAAATCCTCCTTCCTAAAAATCCAGTCGATTTGCATATTTTCACCGGGCATCGACACATCATCAATTTTTGGATTAATCCTCCAACCGGGGATGTCCACAGCAAACCATTCTTCCACAAAAGTTCGGGTCTTAAAATTCATTCATTTAAATTTCGAACAGAACTTTTCATTTCTGTGCTATTCTTTTCAACAAAGAAGCAACTAATTTGTGAAGGCGATAAGCCATTCAAAAACCATAAATATCCTCTAAAAAGTGGTTTACTAATTTTTTGAAAATTTAAAACTTTTGAAGTGCCATTTTCCTCTAAAAATTCGGGTTTTCAAAGACATGCGATTTTTTAAAAAATTTCAGAAATTTTAAAATAGCCAATTGTAGACAGCACTTTTGGCTTTCACAGATTGAAATTCACATTCAAAAAAAGCGCAAGCAATTTCACCTTGCGCACTCACCAAAGTGTGGTCATCAACTCAAAGTGATGAGCAACGGTCATTGGCGGTTATTTTTTTGCATATTTACTTGATGGATTATTTTCGCGCGCCGGCTATTTTTGATCGAACTCATCACAATGACGGTGGATGGGGCCGATGAGATGAGGCCACAAATGCGCACAGTGGATAATTTGAGGAGGGTGGATGGGACAAATTTAGCCACTTTTTCAGCCGATTCCCCTTCAACCCCCGCCTCTCGATCGGCTCGTAATTCCCCCTCCCCTTTTGGCCCGTCAAATTTCATCGACCATTCCCATCCCTCGCTTTTGTTTAATTTTTTATCCTCTTTCACTTATTTCTGCGTGGATTTTCTAGCAAATAAATTCCAAAAAAATCATCACAATTTTAAATGATTTTATCCACCATTCTGGCCATAAATCTGCCATAAATGGGGGTTGATTGCCTGGAACGTTGGTTGGCCAAAATATTTGCCGCCCATTCCCGTCTTCTTCTCCATCATCCTCTCCCATTTTGTATCGTTCCCATTTTGGTGGCTGCCTTTCTTGGGTATGCTAATTGGGTTTTTGCCGGAAATATTTTTGAAAATGTGAGAAATTCAATGGCATTTATTAGATAGAATAGACTTCGCTAATATTTTCTAAAATATTCGTTTCTAAAAAAGTTTTACGATGCCAATTCCAAAGGGATATTGTCTTATTTATATTTACCAATTTTAATTTTTATTATCTCACCACAGAATTGGTCTCCTGCGTTTGCCGAATTCCTTGGTCAAAGATGATTTGGAATTGTAAGAATTTCTTTTGTAATTAATTACAATTATAACTTTTTATGTTTATTTTTATCATTTAGGTACACGCCCAGTGATGCACGTGCCCGGCGGGAATTACGCGAATTGGATGCCCTTTTCCACATCAATGATTCGGATCCATTCTACTCTAGTCGACGATTCGATTTGAAGCGAACCGGGTACATTGTGATTACAAATGGTGGAGAAAAGGAGGAGGAAGCAGGCAATGATGAGGACATTTTGAACCCAAAAACATTGAAAGGTGCCCATCGATATGGCCAATAATTGGCATGGAAAATTGAGGGCGAAAATTTTGGGAAAATTTAGAAAATTCGGGTGTATTTTTTTTAACATATTGGTTTTAAATAGCGAATTAATTGAAGCATCTCTATTTTATTAGCTTGATTTCTGTGCTCTACTCCTTTATAAGGCAATGCAATTTCCCTTCAAATTTGGATGAATCCAAATCGAGACCAATATTAAAATGGCATTTGAAAGAAAAAGTTTAATTTCCACTTTTCCTTTTCTACATTTATAGCAGCCGCCCAACTCTGGTCCCTGATCCAATCGTTAGCGGTCGATCAAGAAGAAATTGGCAATGGCGATAACGAAAATCAAAATTCGAATCATCGCCGATCCGTGGCCTATCCTTCACTTTGTGTTCATTTCCCTATGGCCGAATCCCTTTGGACTTTGCTGGGAAATATTGATGAAATGGATCAAGGACATAAAAATCAGCAATTTTGTGTATCGAATCCTCTTTTGGAACTGTTCAAATTTGCACTGGACCAGCGGGGTTCTGCCCAACAAATGTTACAAAATTTGAGTGCCACCGCCGCTTTTCCAACCAGTTTGGATGATTTGGCGGATGGCGGCGAAAGATTTGCAGAATTCCTCGAGGAAAATCTTTCACTCGACCATTTGTTGGGCACCGGAATTCGTGCAATGCTCGGTGGTATTAGCCTTGATCCGGAGACGCGACGGATTGCTGGGGCCAAAGCCTTGATGTTGCCATATGCCCTGAAGCATGGAACGGAAGAGGAGGATGCGTTGGCCGAAAAATGGGAACTAAAATTGGCCGATTTCCTGCTAAGTTTTCGATCGCCAACCATTCAAGCAAATTGGCAAGTTTCAAATTGATAGAATCAATGATTTTAAAAAATTCATGTTATAATTAAAGAATTTTTGATTGAATTAAATTGGATTTAATCGAATTATTTAAATTAATTCATAGCCAACACACTTTTGGAGATATTTTTCTTAATTCTAAACATTTTTACCCTGTCAATGATCAAAATAATATAATTCCAATTCCCTTCACTTTTCTCATTTGTAGGTGGACCTATGAAACATTGGCTTCGGAATCCAGTAGAGACCGTGAACAACTGCAAAGGTTGGAATTGGAATTGAATGATGGTCAAAACACCCCAAATTGTCCAGAATGTTGTTGCCCTGCTTTTTGGCGGTTTCCCTTTTCACCATCCTTCTTTGTTGCTCATTTTCGCCCATTCATTCTCGACCAATTTTGGCATTAGCTGGTGTATTAAGCGTGGCCATGGCTATTGGTTCGGCACTTGGCTTACTCCTTTTGCTGGGTTTCCGCTTCAATAGCGTCGTCCTGTCCATGCCTTTCATCATTTTTTGTAAGCAAATACTCTTTTTGAAAAAGGTACCTAATAATATTAGCAGCTGTGAGAAGGCAAAATTTGCTCCAAAACATTTAGTAAAGAATTGACAATTGATGTAGATTAGAAGGTTCTTTTGGATTTCCTCCAGATTTTTAACATAAAGTTTCACCGAGATTGGCTTAGAATTACCCTAGGATTCCATCATCAAAATCATTGTAAGACTCTAGGACTGGCAAATAAAACCCCGATGATTGAGATAAATATGATTCTTATGAGAACTTAGAATCTGTCTGCATTGAACTCACCCAAGATAAATCAAAAATAACTAAATTATTAGAAATTGGTTGGAAAATTGAAAGATAAATTTAATAATGGTTAAGATTATATTTTCTATGTAATATTATTTTTAGATTTGAGACTAGAAATAGAATGAGTTCTTTCTAATTAAATGTCATTCTTTTTTAATAGCCGTTGGCATTGACAATTGCTTCATTTTGTTGGCCGCATGGAGGGCAGCACCCCCTTCTCTTGATCTCGAGGCTCGAATGGCACGCACATTTGGCGAAACCGGCGTGTCCATTACAATCACTTGGCTCACCGATTTGCTATCATTTGGTGTTGGATGTTTGACCACATTTCCAAGTGTTCGAATGTTTTGTTTGGCATCGGCCGTTGCCTTAATTTTCACATTCGCCTTCCAATTAACCCTTTTTGGTGCCATTTTTGCATTGACCAGCAAAAGGGAAATTCAACAAAGGCATTGTATAACAATGCGTCCAATGGCCAATAAAATGTCAATTTCTAATGCGCCAACAAATTTGGCATTGTCCCACTTTTTTCGAACTCATTATGCCTCATTTTTGCTCAACAAATTCACTCGTTTCTTCGTCATTTTTGTTTTTGCCCTTTATTTGGTTGGTTTTTGATTTTTTGCACGAATTTTTAATTAAGTTCAATTCTTTTCGGAAAATGAGAATTCACTACAATCATTTCAGTAAATTGGCTGAATTTAATTCATATAATAGTTTAATTAAGAAGCAAACAATTTAAGAAGGCGATATTATGATATTAAAAAGCTTTCAAAAGTTGCTTTTCTAATTTTCTCTAAAAATATAAATCTCCTTATTTTCCGGAAAGAATTAATTTGCACTTTTTCCGGTTGCCCTTTCCGGAAAGAATTAATTTGCACTTTTTCCGGTTGCCCTTTCCGGAAAGAATTAATTTGCACTTTTTCCGGTTGCCCTTTCCGGAAAGAATTAATTTGCACTTTTTCCGGTTGCCCTTTCCGGAAAGAATTAATTTGCACTTTTTCCGGTTGCCCTTTCCGGAAAGAATTAATTTGCACTTTTTCCGGAAAGAATTAATTTGCACTTTTTCCGGTTGCCCTTTCCGGAAAGAATTAATTTGCACTATTTCCGGTTGCTTTTTTCCGGAAAAAAATTAATTTGCACTTTTTCCGGAAAGAATAATTTGCCCATCTTTGAAAGATTAAAAATTTATTAAAATTCCTTCATTTTCATATTTGCCTCAATTCTTTCCAAATAATCTTCCTTCCAATTTTGCAGTTGATCTCTTCTTATGGTTGTTTGAATATTCAATTAGGCTTGGAACCTTATGATTTATTGCCTGAAAATTCCTATGGAAAAAATGGCCTTCGAGTGGCAGAAAAATATTTTCCCGGTTCATCACCATCACCATATTGATATACCCAAAATAAATTCCCCCAGATTATGGTGGTCATTTGCACGTTTGGATGCACAATTTGACCCGAATCCGGCTAAATGGGCATCGTCGCCTTTGGCTGATCTTGGAAAAGGAGGTGGAATTGTATGAGCATACAGAATTCACGGGGGCGGCGGATTCTTGGTAATTTTTGATCATTTCCGAATGTTTAAATCAATTCAATTAAGGCTTCGTCAATTTCTCCATTTCCAAAAAGCCCAAGGCATTTTTACAACAAATGAGAATTTTGTCCCTCGTCTCAAACAATTTCTTGAACTCGGCGAACATCGAAAATATCGAAGGCAATTCTAATAAGAAATTGATAAATAAATTTATGCAAATTTTTAAAGGGATATTCGTTTTGGTGAAAATGGAACAGAATTGGAGGCAACAAGAGGTTGCCGAAAATAAAATGTTTAAAAATATTTTCCCAATTTTCAGTGCCAATTCGCCTTCGTTTTGTTGGCTTCCAGAATCAATCGCGTGCAATGACATTGTTCCGAAAATTGGCAGAATCCAGTGAATTGCCTACAAGCGTTTATGCCGACTTCTTTTTGGTCCGATAAAAAAATTAATTCAAATAAGTTTAATGAGACAAATACAGAGGAAATAAATAAGGAGAGGAGAATTAGGGAATGTCTGATTCTTTTCAGATAAAATATTAAGATTTGATTGGTTTTTTGAATGAAATAATATTTCGGCTGACCTTTTTTCTATGTTTTCTGGGTAGATAGCGATTCAGATCGGCTAGAATTTCTTTTGACTATAGCTCATCAGTCAGTATAAAAGGAAGTTATCAATCAGGATTGATATACCATTATAAAGCTCAAAGTGTCCTCTACAATTTGATAAGAAATTGAGAAATTGAACTTTAAAAAATTACATATCTGAGGGGTAATAATAAGCCCGAATTTTGAGGGAAAGCCAATTATTTTATATTTTTTTTAATTTTCAAAAAATAAAAGACCACTTTTAGAGTACAGTTAAAGCTTCCATATGGCTTATAGTCTTCCCAGATTGGTTGCTTCCTTTTTGACTACTGTCAAAATAAAAGAAGTAAAAAATCCACCAAATAAAAATGATATTCCCTGAGGCAATTTTTCCTCCAATAAGGGGCTTCGTATCACTGAAAATCTGAGATCTGACGAATCAGAATCATCGTTCTAAATTCACTTTTTTTAAAGTTCGCCGAACAATACAATTCCCTTGTGCCGGGCACCGTTTCTTCCATTGCTATCGCCGGATTGGCCGTCGTCCTGGTTTCGTTGCTTTTCATTCCGGAACCCCAGGCTGCACTTTGGGTTTCGTTCAGCATTGTTTCCATAAATTTGGGCATTCTTGGTTTGATGCCATTTTTCGCACTTCGACTCGATTTTATTTCAATGGTTTCCATTTAAATGGGCCCATTTTTCAAGGAAAATTTTATATTTTTAGGTCACAATTGTCATGGTCAGTTTGATCAAAATTATTCACCAAAAGAACCAAATTAATCCAATAATATTTCCCTATAAAAGAGCATTGGCTTCTGCGTCGATTTTTGTGCCCATTTGGCCCATTCATTTGCCCGAAGTGAGGGGAATTCTGTGGAAAGAATGCGAAATGCCCTTTACGCCGTTGGCACGGTTCCCCCCAATTTTGTTTGACATTTTTTATTATTTTCTCAATTAAGCCAATCATCCAAAGTGCTTCATCTACAGTACTCGGCGTCTCCTTTCTTGCTTCCACCGAAAGTTACATTTGTAAGGAAATTTTTGAGTTATTTTTGGCCTAAAAAACCCTTTTTCCAATTCTTCACAGTTCGTTCCTTCTTCAAAACTATTTCATTGGTAATTGGCCTTGGTGTTCTACATGGCCTCGTCATTTTACCAGTTTTGCTCACCCTTTTCAATGGGATGAAAAGGAACCACAAATTTTGACGGCCTTGAACATTTCCGCTCCAATGCCGAAAGTGCCCATATTTTACGGAAGAAATTCAGAAGAACAACAAAAATCATCTTTCCATTTGCATGGATTTAATTTCCCTCCTGGCCTTCTTATGAATTCCAAGAAAATTAGCCGAGAAGATGATTCGCTCTATTCAAAATTGAGTACACTTACGCCTTACGGCAGCCGAACAATTTTCCTTTGACAAATCAAATCAAAGGCACATGGAAAATTTCGGAAAAATAAATTTAAAGCATTAATAAAAATATAAATATAATTTTGTGCATAATATTCAAATTGTTCAAAAATTATGAAATCAATTCAAAAATAAATTTTTATAAAATAAATTGCTTATCTACACAGCACAATACACATCTCAATTTTATTTTAAGATTATTTTTATTTCATGACTTAATATATTTTTACTCTCGATTCTAGATTCGAATCGAATCGAATATTATTGATTGATTCCTTGACTTGATCCAGATTCCAGATTCCCATTCGCTATGCATCTTATTCGTGTCGCATTATCATTCTCAATATTAAAATTCTATCTCATACTTACTTATCTATCATTATCACATTAATATTTATCACCTATTATTTCCAATTATTAATTCGTAAAACTTCAGAAGATCTAACGTTTTATTTTAATAATGACAATTCCTGCCGATTTATCTCCACATCTACACACAGAAGAATGCAATTTTCTTGTTCGACTTTGGCAAGATTGCCGAATTGAAAAATCATTATTCAGTAAGAAAATAGAGAAATTAATTTAATAAATTTTTAATTTAAGGACAAATTATATTACAAGAATGTGATAAATGGTATCAAGCGGCAGGCGCCTGTTTCAAGCAGGAACGTCTTTATCGCAGGTTTCGATTTCGATCGATAAATAATTAAAAGTGCTAATTCTCCAATTATTAAAGAGAAACAAATAAACAAAAAAGACGGCTTTTGGAGAACAATCGATTGCCGGAAGAGCGATATACGCGCACATTGAATAAATTGAAGGAAGAAGGAAAGCTAAATTTCAATAAACCAGATAAAAGCGGATGTTGTAGTGTTTAAAAGATAATTCAATCATTAGAATTATAGGTTTTTGAATAAATGTGCAAATATAAATTGACACAATTATCATATTTTGTTAATTACTTTGTAAAATATCTTTTAAATTTATTAATAATTATTATTAATCAATAATCATCAAGAATGATGAACTCGGCAACCGAAGATTTCAACTTCTCCAACCGCTATTGCATTGCATTGTGTTTATGCAAACAACCGGAACTGACATTTTACCAAGTTAAAAGCCAACTTCTTGGGCCAATCTCAAATGGAATCGAGAATGCGCCACTCAATCATAATGTCCGGTGTGCCCTACTTTCCACCGGAATTTATGTGCTATATTCGTCGGGGAAGGTTCATATTCTTTTCGTGAATTTAATTAATAATTGTTTTTAGCATGCCGAAACATTTACAAAATTTTTGACAAATTCGCTGGAATTGTTCCCTCATATTAGATGGTATGATGACGCCGAAATTGACAAAAATAATAGTAAGTTTTTTTTTGTTTTTAATGGATTAAAATAATTAATACAAAAATTGATTTGATTAGAATAATTAAACCTTAAAATTTTACAGAAATAACAATCCAAGAGCAATTCTCATTCTGTTTGAACACTGTTCTTGCGGATATGGCCGCGCATTTCTCCCATGTTCGGGATCTTATTGTCAAAACTCAAATTGATTTATTGGAACAATTGGTTGGGAAAATCAAAAATTTTGCTCAAAATAGACAACAAGAAAATGAAGACAAGTTGAATGCCAAAAATAAAAATGCAGAATTGGAGGCCAAAGGTTTTAAAATTATTATAAAATACTAATTCAATCCGAAATAATTTTGCAGTTGATATAATGAAATTAACATCAATTTTGATTGGTCTATTGCGGGCAATCGGACGATTTAGTGATGATCTCAACTTTCCATTGATCTCAAATGTATATCCTCCACCATTTTCTGTACAACCTGTGGATTGCAAAGGGCCCCGAACATTCAGGTTTTTATTTCAAAACTTACTTTTCAATTAAAATTGTAAGGTGTAATTTTTAAGCAATAGGCTTTCCTTTTTTAGATTTAGTTCTCTTTTATCAATTTTCACTTTCTATTAGAAAGCACATACCTGGTTAAGATTTATAGATTTAAAAAATTGTCGGGGGCTCGTGACAGAGGGGTTACCTCCTCGTTTTTGTTTTACAAAATTTAGGTCTCGTGTTCGAATCCTTTCCGAGGCAAATAATTTTTTGACTTGGTTACCATTTTTATGAATTTTTCTAGATAGACGGAAGACGAAATAGAGCAATTAGAGAAAACGGGTTAATATAACCTCTTATTCTATTCCATTTTAATATTAATTTTCATTTTTATTAAATAGTTTGAACACGGACTCATCAAATTGGTTTTGGAATGATCAAAAACAAGAGGCAGAATTGAATCAACACAAAAAATTATTTATTCGCCATGGAAGCAGCTTTCTGAATACTCGAAAAAGGGAAGGCATTCAAAAATATTATTTCTGCTTTGATGAAATTAAACGGATCACCGAAAATGTTTGACCAATTTTTTTATAAAAAATATAAAATTTATTAAAGGCTAAAATTCTTATGGACTTTGATCTGCTCCAAAAATTGGACATTTATGCTGGCCAAGTGTTCATCAGTTCAGAATTGCGCAAATTTCCATATTTGACCGTGTCCGAAACATTAATTCTCGTCACATCCACTCTGCTTCGAGACATTTTGACACCATTTACAATTGGCGAAAAGGCCGATCAAATTCCTGAATCATTTGCCAATGATGTAAATTCAAAATAATTAATAGGAAATTAACTTTTATTTTTAAGATAAATGACTTCTTTTTGGCCATCTTCAAACGTGGCCAAGAAACAATCAGCCAAAAAAGCCAATTCGATGAACGTTCAATGATCACCACATTCGATTTGGGCCAATCCCATCTGCAACAAAGGCATCGAGTATTTGACAAAGATTCATCGGTGAATCGAGTCAAAATGTTGGTCATTGCCAATTCAATTTGCCTGGAATTAATTGTTTGGAGTGCAACTGATGAAAATGGTACAAAAAATATTATTTATTAATTTATTTAATTTTTAGATGGCGATTTAATTTGTGGAACAATTTCGGAGAAAATGTGGCTTCCACATCGCCACGTTTTGGCCCATATGCCGGTGAATGTGATGGCTTTGGAGGCGATGGGCAGTTTGGCAGAGAAATTCCCAACATTGGCCAATACGTTGATTATTCGTCTTCTATGCAAATTTCTGCTGGATCCGTGCCCAATTTTATTGAAAATATCATCGGAAACGGTTAATATTAAATTATAAAAATTTATTTAAATTTAATTATAAAAATAAATATTATATGACGAATGGTAACCGTATCTCTTTTTTTATTACCCCAATTATAGTATTTCACCTAGAGATGTACTTTAGAATAAAAATAAATCGATAAAAATGTATTTAAAAAAAATATTGGCCTCTGGGCGGGTTCGAACCAGAGACCTGTTGAAGAAATAAGAGGACAACCCTCTAGATTAAAAAAAATTTCAAAAAAGAAATTTAAAATTCACTTATCTAAAAATTTTTATTAAATAATTCAATTGACTCTTTAGAAGGTAAAAAATGAGCAGACGCCAAAATCCAGTACAAAAGAGCAGCTGATTGTGGCTCGCAAAAAAATTGGCTTGGCCAGTCTCCGTTCATCCGCCATAAATTCACTCTCACGGTTTTCATTATTAAACATAATAATAATATTTTTAATTTTAAGTGCATTAAAATCGGCAATAAATGTGGACCAAAACAGTTTGCAGGCTTGCTTTGCCAGTCTTTCCTCTCGCCTCTACACGGTTGCGTCGGAGAAGGAAAATGACAGGTTTAGCCAAACAAAATTCAAATCGAATATTTTATTATTTTAGTAAAGCATTTTTTGTGTCCGAAAATGTAATCAGAACATTGGGAAAATTGGGCGAAGCATTTGTTTCGGACACCTCCTCCTCGGAGTTAATATTTCAGGTATTTTTTAGGGTATTAAAAATTACAAAAAAATTTATTTTTAGATTTTCCTTCAACGTTTTTCGAATCCACCGTCCCAAGATGATAATTTGATTATTGCCTCATTGGCCGATATGTGGATTGCGGGCGCCGTAAATTGAATTTAAATATCTCAAAAATTAATTTAAAATTTAGAAAACAATTTACGACAAAATTATGAAATTATACACCCGAATTACGATTGAATCGAGCAGTCGGGTTTATTCCTCACATTCCTCACCGGACAGTAGATATGCGTAAGTCAAGAAAATATTTTTAAATCTAATTTGTGCTTTAAATTTTCAGGCATGTTTCATTGGCAGTTGACAATGCGTTGGCCAAAATTGCTTGCACATTGGAGGATGAAGACCAACAAATGGCATTTTTACTCCGTCTTTTGGAACTTTTCATTCAATTGGGCCTGGAGGGGGAGAGAATTGGCGAAAAAGTGCACAAATTTATGGCAAAAGTAATTTTCGTAAAATTTTAATTATTTGAATTTTTAAGAAATCCGCTGGTGCCGGAAATTTGGGCGTTTTAATCCCCAAAATTGCTTCATTGTTGGAAAGGATGGCACCAATTCGGATACCTTCGGTCCGACTGAGGAATTATTTTCGTGACTTTTGGTTCTATTGTGTTTTGCTTGGTTTTGCTTCATCCACAGGTTTAATTTACATTTTAAAAATAGCATAAATTTTAAATATTTAAAAAGTAAATATTTAAATTTTTTTGAATAAGAAAAAAAATAATATTTTGATAAGGATTTTTGCTTAAATTATTATATTTCGTCTAGAAATGTACTGTAGAATAAATAAAAGTGATAATAAAATTCGAAAAAAAAAAATATTTGTCTCGGAGCGGATTCGAACCCGATACCTAAATTTTGTAAAATTGAAAAGGCCAACCCATTCGGCTAAAAATTTTCTGACAAAATCTAAATTCTAACCAGACTAATCCTATCATAAACATTAAACAAACTTTTCATTAAGGACTGTGGCCAGAAGAATGGTACAATGCAATTTGCAAAATTGCCATTAAATCTCCACCACTTTTGCCATCTGAAAATTTCAAAACGGAAATGATTGAGAATGCCGCACTGAAAATCCAAGGCCTGACGCCAACCGAATTGCAAGAAGTCCGAAATTTGCTCTCCACTGAATTCAAGCAAAATACGGAGGTTGCCGCAATTGTGTCCCGGATGGACATTGGCTATTGTGTTTATTTGTTGGCGGTTTGCAGACTGGAGAAAATGCGAGTGATCAATTCAAAACAAATGGACTCATTGCATTCAATATTTTGCTACCTGGAGAATAGGTTGTTCCTATTTTGTTTGGAGATTAATTTTTATAAAATAATAGAAAAATTTTCCTCCATTTTTAACTATTCTATTAGAAGCACACTCTAAAGAAGCTCTGAAAATTATAAGCCCATGGGTTACTAATAGGGGAAATACGTAGGTAAATTAGAATTTAAAAAAAGATTAACAATTAAATAAAAATAAAAACTTTTATTAATTAAAAATTAATTAAATAAAAATTTCAGAGCAATTCGAAAAGACAAAACCGGAATTTGGCAATGCCTGTTGGCCAGTTCCATAATCATATTCGATGAATTTTTGGCCGAAAAAACACGCAAAAATGCGGACAATGATGAGAAAACCCGCCTGGAATTGGAGCATTTGGTCCAATATTTGCTCATTCAATTCAACAATATTTTGCGTGAAATTCGCCGAGTGGCCGATGTTTGCCTGGCAAAATTGATCGATGCATTCCCATTTTTGCTTTGGAATGGCAAAGTCATTACGGCTGCCTTGCAAATTATGAAGGCGCTGATCAAAAATATCGACGAGGATCCAACTTGTACCCAATCGACTATTGAATTTCCTCAAATGAAATCCATCCTTTTGCAGGTTTAAAATGGGGGAATTAATTAAAATTAAATTATTTAATAATTTTTCAAAGGATTCTTTGGATGGTCGAAAATCAGTGGCCAAGGATTTCTCCAAACGATGCGAACAAATTTTATGTGAAGCCGTGAAATGGGCTCCCGGATTGACGAACAGTCATTTACTTGAATTCATTCGTTCCATTGACTCAATTGCCGACAACAGTTTACGGCTGACAATCAACACGGTGCTCAGTTGCACGGAAAGGGAATTGCTAAATTCCCTCTTTACCACAAGTGGAGGCGGCGGTTCATCCGCAATGTTGGCGCCTCCACCTGCCCATAATAGTGATGCAATATCGACAGCGAGTGGCAGTATGGCAGGTGGGAATTATTAGCTTTTTTTAAAATAAATTTCCGACATGATTCATTAATTTTTGCCATTAAAAAAATTGGTTGCCTCACAGTGGAATCGAACCCTAGTAAAAAAATGAAAAAGCAATACAATAACCGACTGCGCCAAACATTCCTTAACTGACGCAGTTTAAAAAAAAATTTTAAATTAATTCATCCATAAATATAAATTTTAAGGTGCGGATGTCACAAATGGCCCAGTGGACATTTCCACATATTTGTCTGCACTGAATCAACGATCCAATTATTTGGGCCAAATCAAGGGAATGTTCGAAATGTTAAAGGACACACACAGCAGCGAGGATGTGGCCCATCAATTGCTTTCGGACCATTTGGAACAAATGTTGGACCGGGCATTGCAATCAACTGAATTGAACAGTTTGGATAAGCCATTCCAACTGATGACCGCCTATTTTATATTTTCCGAAAGTGAGTTCTTTTAAATTTTAAATAATAATTCGATAAATAAAAATTTATTTTTTAGAAATCAACCAAAAAATTCTGCACTCAATAATTTGGGCCCCTCTACGACGTTTCACCGACCAAACCATGCGACTCTGTGTAATTTGCTGGAATTGGATTTTGGTGGCCCGCGAGGATATTCAAATTGATTTTCTCCAACAAATGGCCAGTTGCTGGAAAACGGTCGCCCAACGCGGACTTGGCCTCTTCAACCGGGCATTTGACCATTTTGATTGTCCTCTTTCCACTGAAAATACAGTCCAAAGGCCACTGCCAACAATCAGCCCACATAATATTTGGATAAATGTAAATTAATAATTATTAATATTTATAATTAATTTATTTATAGTTTTTGTGTGAACGTGTCAGTTTGGCCAAATATTGTGGCCAAGAACAAATTGACCTTTTGGAAATGATGTTTTTACAAACATTTTCCATTCAAGTTGGCGACAATTCGCCGGTGCCAAATTTGCCAATGGATAAGCTGATTTTTGCCTCCACAATTGAATCCAAGGCACAAAAAACACGTAAATATCCACCAATCATTTTATTTAAATAACCAATTTATATAAAGCATTAATGTCACGGAATATCAACACAATAAGCACTCGATTTCGCCTTATTTGTGCCGCCCTAACAATGATTCAGGGCGAAGCGGGCGGATCGAGGATTTCAAAGACCATTTTACGCCAGCGGATTTATTCCGTTGCATTCGATTATTTTACGGTGGCACCACAAACCCCGCTGCATACCGGGGCCGCATTGGCCAATGATATTCGAAGTTTGGTGCAATTTTGGCAAGCATTGTATGCCGATTCAAAATATGTTCGCAAGGAATCATTCACAACAAATGGTTTTTTAAATTTCATTAAATTTAATTTTATATAAATTTTAGATCCCGAATTGAGCTTTAGCAATTTACAACAATTAATGCAACAAAATGGACAATCTTCTGCCACAAATGAGGCCACAAAATACCAAACATGGCATGCATCAGCACCACGGACCGCCTCAATGTGGTCAACTTCAGCACAGGCTACGGCAAATGGTGTTGGAACACAACAAAGTCGAACATTGGGTGCCGGAACAGACACAATGGGAAGGAGTCAGAGCAGCAAAATTAATGATGAAAATGCCCAATTCATTGATCGACAAATGAAGAATTTGCTGAGGAAACGGCAATTACTTTTGATTTATTTGGTTAGTCAAATTAAACTTAATTAATTATTAGAAATAACCTTAAAATTAAAGTTTTGTAATTTTTAATAATTAAAGACTTAAATTAAATCAAAAAATGAAATATTTATAGCTAAATGAAATTGAACGGCTCTATGCTTGGCTTTATCCACGCCAAGACCTGCTTGAACCAGGCGAAGTGGAATTTGACCAATATTTGAAGAGCACATTGGGCACTGAATTGCAAACTCGTCCTGACCAAAAACAAATGCGTGAAAATACCAAATTTGCATGGGAGATATCGCCCCAAATGGCCGTTCATATGGCCTCAAGGTAAGGAAAATTTGCATATTTTAATCAATTTTTAAAAATATTTAAGATTCCGACTCTATTCAATTGTAAATATTGTACTCCAAGAATTGGTCCGCGCCCATCCCGAAGATGTTTCCCACATGCCTGAGGCAATTCCAATCTTCCTTGGCGATCCGGTGACAAACTATGAGCGAATTGAGGTAAATTTTCAATTAAACAAAATTTTAATTGTTAATATTAGTGCATTTCCTAATTCGTTCAAAAATACTAATTTCGACAAAAAAATTTACATCAGAATATATAAAAATGAATATAAGAGGTTGTCAAGCCTGAAAAAATTAATTGATCTCAGGCGGATTCGAACCCGAGACCTAAATTTTGCAAAAGTGAATGGTCCCCATTCTCTCAATTGATATTATTCTGACTTTAAATAAATATAATAAAATAAAAATGTTGACTTTTCAATTTTCAATGACATTTGACTAATTTTAAGTTAACCCACCTGATTACTTGGGCCCGCTGCTCTCCAGTCCAAGCACTTTCCCTGCTTTGCCCTCGAATTCACAACATCCATCCAATCACACTTCAATACGCCGTTCGTGTCCTCAAATCCTATTCCTGTGATGTTCTTCTCCAATATATTCCACAAATTGTGCAAGCCGTCCGTTGGGATACGGTCAATTCACTGCCCAAAATTATTTTTTAAATTAATTTATTTTAGATGGGTTACATCACAAATTTAATTCTGAATTTGTCTGCTCATTCCCAATTGTTGGCCCATCAACTCTTATGGAATATGCGGGCAAATATGTACACTGATGAGGAGGCAAAATGCGAGGATCCAATCATGTACAAGCCATTGAAGGAAATTGTGGACAAAGTAAGCGAAAAACATTGAAATATTTGTTAAAATTTTTATTTAGATAATGGCTCGATTGGAAGGAGCAGCCCGAAAATTTTACCAAGCAGAATTCGATTTTGTCGACCGGATAACCAGCATTTCGGGTGCAATCAAGCCAGTACCAAAGGGAGATGCACGAAAAAGGGCTTGTCTGAAAGCACTGGCTGAAATTCAACTGCTGAATGTGAATTATTTGCCATCAAATCCGGAGTCAATTCTGCTTGAAATTGACTATGCTTCGGCAAGTCCAATGCAAAGGTGCAGTTTTTTTTAATTTAAGAATATGATCTAGATAATTTAAAATGTTAGTTTATTAAACAATTTAAACCAATTTTGGTTTATTGGTTCAAAACTGAGTTAGAATTGGAATAAGGTTCAGAGTCTCTATTAACTAGAAATGTCCATTGAGCCCAATTTTTTTGTCAAATTAAATATTTTAATTAATTAATTTTTAGTGCTGCAAAAGCGCCCTTTCTTGTCCGATTCAAAATACGCTATTGTGGTGTGGAAAATGTGGAGAGAATTGCGCTGGAAGCCTACCAGAATAGCCCATCTGGGGAATTGGCCGATAAAAATGTGGCCATTTCGCAAAAAGGCCATCATCGAAGGCATTCGAAGTCGAAAAACATTCTGAACTTCTCGCCAACTCATTCAAGTTCAAGTGCAAATTCGGCAGCAGAACAACAACCGGCCTCCATATTGACCACATTGGCAAAGGATAATTTCGCTGGCGGTGCCGGCTGCTGTGCAGAGACCGTTTCTTGGAAAGCAGCAATTTTTAAGGTATTTAAATAAAAATATTTCACTTTTTATAAAAAAAATATTTTAGGTAGGAGACGACGTTCGGCAGGACATTTTGGCACTTCAATTGATGCAATTGATCAAGAAAATTTGCACTACAGTCAATTTGGACATTCAATTATTTCCTTACCAAGTGGTGGCCACAAACCCGGGATGTGGCGTGATTGAATGCGTTCCGGATTCGCGGTCAAGAGATCAGCTGGGAAGACAAACGGATTATGGTAAAATAAGCCAATTTTATCATTTTTAATTGATTTATTAAGGATTATTTGAATATTTTGTGACAAAATATGGCGAAGAAAACAGCAAAGGATTCCAACAAGCACGGTAGATTATTATTTAATTATATTTTAATTGAAATATTAATTTAAGACGGAATTTCATCAAAAGTATGGCCGCATACAGTGTATTCAGTTTTCTGTTGCAAATCAAAGACCGGCATAATGGGAATATAATGCTCAATTCCACTGGTTCAATCATTCATATTGGTTGGTTTTTTGGGAATTTCGCTGATTATTTCCCATTTTTAGACTTTGGTTTCATGTTCGAGAGCAGTCCTGGCGGCAACCTTGGCTTCGAACCGGACTTTAAGCTCTCCCAGGAAATGGTCGACATTATGGGCCATAAAATGGAATCAGCCCCTTTCCGTGAATTTGCCGACAAATGTGTTCAAGTTTATTTGGCCACCCGTCCATATTATAATGTAAAATTATAATTAAATCACAATTTAAATTGAACATTTGAAGGATTTCCTTTCACTTGTCTCAATGATGTTGGACACAAAATTGCCCTGTTTTAGAGGGAAAACAATTCTGCAACTTCGAAATCGTTTTGCGCCGGAAGCAACGGACAGAGAGGCGGCAAAATATATGATGTCCATTGTGTACAATTGCTACACTAATGTTCGATCGAAGATGTACGACCAAATACAATTCCTCCAGAACGATATTCCATATTAGTTTTTTTTACACTTATTAGGAGAATTGAAATCTCAAATTTTTAATTTATTTACACTGCTGGTCATTTTAATTAATAATTTTTTTGTTACAAACGTGTGAAGATTTATATTTTAAAAAGTATAAATTTTAAAGCAAATTTTTGATTTGATTATTCATTCATTTATCATTGATAATAATTTATTTTAAATTTTCCTGAATTGTAAAGAATTAAATTATAAATTTGTCTGAAATATCATATCCATCATACGTATACGTATTATGTTTTGAAGAAAAATGGGCACAAAATAATAAGAATTAGCACCAGAGATTACCCCCATAATAATTGGATACTCTGCGCGAAAATTGGGTGATGATCCCCATCAGCAATAGTAACAATTCTCTAATGAGAATAACGATAACGAGCTCACTTTTTCGCACTATTAAATAAACAGTATCCAGTCGCAATAAATTCAGCATTTTTCATTTCATTTTTGATAGGCCTCAATCTCATTCCATTGTTTCGGGATTTAAATTGGACAATGGACCATTTTTATAGGCCAATAAAATGCGAATTCCCGAGTAAATTTGTTGAATAAATTCCAATTCCGGAATCCAGTTTTGCAAAAAACTACTTCCATTTTATGGAACTACATATATAAAAATTTTAATTCTTTATTAATTAATTATAATTAATCACAAAATTAAAAACTGAAATTTTTCAGAACAGAAACTACAAAGAAGATAAATTTTCTAATCAATCTGTGATCTATGATGGCACCGTCTTCATCAACAGCAGCACCAAATATCAATCAACCAGTCAATAACAATTTTTGGGCATCACTCAATTCGGTCCAAGAAGGCTCGCCGGTGGATTGGCCCTTGTCGTTCCCGCTTGCGCAGCAACAATTTTATCAGGAATTCAATCAGCAACAGCAGAAGAAACGGCAGCAACGACAACACAAGCAACAGGTGAGCCGCGGGGAATGAAGGACTTTAACTATTAAAAAAAGGGCGCGAAGTAGAAGTACGACCAATGTAAATGTGAAGAACGAAAGCATTTTTAACCCTCATTTTTCATTCCAAAATATTTAATACATAAATAACAGGAAGAAATTAAGCGGGGGAAACTAGCTTTAATTAATTGGTTTTATGGAGTATAGTTTCCTTTTACATCTCCACAAATCAACTTTTATTTATTAGAATGATGCGATGAAAATTGGGTTAAATTATATGTGATCGGAGGAAATCGATTTTCGCTCTTTATAATTTTATTTGGGTGGGTGGTGTCAATTTCAATCAACCAATTAATTCCTCATTCCAATTTAAAACGTTCCATAATCCATAATCAACAATTATGACTAATGCACGCGTCCACCTCCATAAAATCAGCACAAATAATTTTTGGACCAATTCAAAATCCTTCCAATAAAAGAGATTTACTATTTTTATGGGTTTTCCTCCTCTCCCTCCCAATCCATTGACTAATCAAATCATAATCATTTTTTTGCACAATAATAGGGTCATAATCCCGAACATATATAATAAATATCACCGTGACTTTTACAGATGAAAGGCCAACAAAATCGACGCAACAATAAAATCCATCCAACCACCAGCAGCACCAAGCAGGAAATGTTGCCTCATTCGGAGAGTTTAAATTTCAATTGTGAGTTTCCATTTTGGGGAAATTGATTTTTATTTTAAAATTCTATTTATTTTAAGCATTTGGCCAACACCGAAAATCGGGCAGATCATTCAGCAATCAGGATTTGACAAAATTGGGCCGAGAGACATCTGCTGCGAAATGTTTGAATGCAATCCAAGAACAACAGCAAACGACGACAAATATGACAAATGGATTGATATGTCCATGCCCATTTCCAGGTAAGATTATTATTAATTTAATATAAAATTATTTAATTTGGCCCATTTCTTCCCGAATTTTGGTCTTTTAAATTCATCTGCCTCCCAAAATTATCCCAATATTTCTTATATTCTTTTTTAAGTACTACCTAGATAAAAGAACAAAGTGGTTTTATTTTTAGTTAATTGACGAATTAGCTGTACAAATAAACTAATTAAATATATTTTAAATTTTTAAATCAGAAAAAAAGGGGAGAAAACCCACTTTTATAAAATAATATTGAATAGGTGACAGAATGTTATTCGAGAGTCATTCATATATTCCCCATTAGCTCAGTTGGTTAGAGCGCAGTACTTATAATGCACAGCAAACAATGAGTTATGCTGAGGTCGGCAGTTCGATCCTGCCATGGGGAAGCTAATTTTTTTTTCGACAATTCTTTGCTTAATATTCTGTGAAAAACTATAAAAATTAGTTTAATTGGGTTGGAAAAATTACTTATTAGTCGAAAAGACGTCTGTGGTCAATTGGATTAAAGTGCAAGTTTTAAATCCCATAGGTCACAGGTTCAATTCCACCTAGAGTAAAGTAATTTTTTCCACTTAAAATGATTAAATATAATTTTTTATTCCATTAAAATTATATATGCCTATTGTTTACCATCTTTTCAGACCCACAACTAGGCCTACCTGGAGGCGTTGCAACCAGTTCAGCGGATTCCTTCATTTCCGCCTGTTCCGTCCGGCGTCCCAGTGGAGCGAACGCCGCCCATTCTCCAAACAATTCAAATGGCGGTGGCACCGGCTCTTCCCATTCGACGGCACCAATTTTTATTGCCAGCAACCCAATTCATCAGCCACCATTCCATCCATTCAACCAGATCAATTCCCAGCATCACTCTCCAGTTGGCAC
Source organism: Pratylenchus scribneri (assembly GCA_030063045.1). NCBI lineage: Eukaryota > Metazoa > Nematoda > Chromadorea > Rhabditida > Pratylenchidae > Pratylenchus > Pratylenchus scribneri. Next base: position 2,260,751 of record JAQSEB010000114.1, on the reverse strand, counting down.
CAACAATTACCAGTCATATTCCATTTCGCAGCTTCATAAAATGTGAGTATCAATTTTAAAAAAGTAATTTTATCAAAATTCGTTCAAAAATTTTAAATGGGAAACATTTTTTGCTTTGACATTTCCTTATTTTATGGCCAATAAAGGTTTACCCGATAAGAAAAGGCATCCAAAAATTCACATAAACTCAAAACCATCAGCCATCCATCACAAGTCTAAATCGACTTGTTTAATATTCAAAAAATAATTGTTGGATAAATTCCACTGAAAATTGTTACAAAATAGTCCATTCTCTCGATCACTTCGCATAATTATATGAAAATAATTCTTCCGTAAAGTCCTTCCCTCCACCCACCCACCTTCACTATCCCCATTTTATTCATCATTCTTCCGTTCCTTTTTCAATTCTTCTCAATCATAAATTCATTCCCGATTCCCCTATTCCATAATTTCTCGAGGCCTCAGTCTCGATTGTCTTTTGCCCCCTTTCTTCTTCTTCAAACATTCCCACACTCCCATTCTCCTTCCAATCTCCATCCAATGCATTCCTCTCATCGCGTTCCTTCCTTTTCTCTTATTGATTAATCTCAACCGAAAATGGGGCAAAAAGGAAACAAAAAAAGATGGAAAAGCTGGTGAAAACCCTGTTTTTTTTTTGTTTATTTTTTAAAGAATTATTTTTTCAAAATAAAAAATTTGAATTCCACCAAAATAAAATAAAACATTTTAATTGTTATTTAATTTAAAAAAACTCGACGAAAAATCCTTAGAATGACTCATCACTATTTGTTTGCCTATTATTTTTATTCCCAATTGCATATTCATTGAGATTTTCAGTTATAATCTCCTTTTATGCTCTTTTATTGCCTGAAAAATGACATATATTTTTCAGATTTATTCTGATTCCAATTTCCAAATCCATTATCCAAAATTTAATTAATTAAACCATTTTTTCCTATTCACCTAGAATTTTTCCCAAACGCCTATTTTTTGCGTTTTTTTTACTGGATGAAAGCATCCATTCTGCCCCATTCTTCCATTTCAATTGAAATGATGAATTCCTCGCCATCACCAAGCCATACCCGGACCACTTCCCTGGAAGAGCGTTCTTCTCTTTTACTCACCACGGCCCCGGGTGGTGCCTCTTCCGACGACGACACACTTTTCACAACGCCCAGCAATTCTTTCAATCGCCTCGGTGGCCAAATCACCGCCGACGATCAGCAGGACAGGCAAAGGCGCTCTCCATCGCCGCAGTCCAATCCGAACAATAACAGTAGCAACAGCCATTCTTCGGCCATCGCAGTCAATTCGAGGGTCGATTTTGATCAGAAGAAGAAGAAAAAGCCGCATTCTATCGACCGAATCGGCTCAATACCTGCGGGTGGATCTCTTCAATCTTCTCAACAAAGTGATCCATCCGCGACCATTCCAGCAAATACAATGATTTCTCCATCCCAATCTTTGTTGTTTAAACAACAACAACAAATGCATCGGAACAATTCATCTGGATCATTGGCCTCCTCCTCTGCTCTCCTCCTCCAAACAAGGATGAACAGTTTTGCCGGAAGCATTCCAAATGGGATAAACCAAATTGCCGGAGGTGCAAAACGTTCATTTTCGGGCATTGGAAATGGCCCTCAGCAGCAACAATTTATTCACCAATTTTATCCACAATTTTTCCAACAACAATTCTACAATAATAATCCAGCATCGGGTCGATCCTCACTGCTTTATGCCGCCGCGCTCAACAATATTCAACAACAACAACAAAATCAGCCTCCTCAGAATCAGTCTTCCTCCAATTTCAACAATAATATTGCATCGCCGCAACAAGAATGTTGCTCGGAAAGTGTCGCCGATGAAAGTAATATTTCTGCCGGATTGGCCAGTGCCGCCGGTGGCGGTGTTGGGTCGGGTGAAAGTGGCAATTCGCCCAAATCTTCAAAGAAAAAGCAACGATCAAAATCCATTCGATCCAAAGGTGGATTCGAGCCACAACAGCTTGAACCCCTTCAAAAGTTGGAAAAAAATAAAATTGAAATTTATTATTAAATAAATTGAATTTTCGATTTTTTTAGACACCGCGGCGAATTGTCCCTCAACGAGAAATACCATTATGATTTGAGTAGAGCCCAGCTGAAAGCCTCTTCCCGTACTTCGGCGCTGCTTTCTGGTTTTGCAATGGTAAGTGAAAATTTTTTCCACAAATATTTTCCCTTCAAAATATCTCATTTTCAGATTGCCCTAGTCGAACTACAGTATATGCCGGATACACCAAAACCATTATTGATAATGCTGGGTGTGGTCACAACTTTGCTTGTTTCTGTCCATTTGCTGGCTCTGATGATGTCCACCTGCCTTTTACCATATATTGGTGAGTTTAAAATTCAGTATTTTCCAATTTTCGAAAGGATAATATTAATTATTTAAGAAAAAATTACTCTGAATTTACACCACTTATATCAAAAAATACTCGGGGTATAGATTTAAGGATAGGTCGGAAGATAGGCCGGAAATCTTAATAAGAAGTCGATTTGACTAAGCCACAAAAAATTTTATGTATAAATTAATAGTTTTTTTATCATTCCCTTAGGACATGAAAACGCTCTGTCACCTCTCATTTCATTTTTATAGGGAAACTAGGAATACCGTAATCAAAGGGAAAAGTGATAAACAAGTTGAGATGCCTTAAGGGCACACAACAAAATTACCCCTATTTGCTACTTCTCACACCCAAAGGGATTCATTTACACCTTAAACTTCTTTCACATTTTTTTTTTAATTTTGGAAGCAAATGGTTGTACCAGAGATTCACCCCACATCAAATTGAAGTGAGTTATTTCATTCATTATCCCCAAAATTAATATCATTTTTCCAATAGATTTTACATTGAATTATCTTGGATTTTCTCCACATGCATTGGCCTCCTCCTCTTTTTGCTTGAAATTGGCGTCATTTTCTTTGTGAAATTCAATGCGATTGGCTACAATTTCGCAGCATACATCACGACAGGAATGCTCGGTGGGTGAATTGAGGGATTAATAGGACATAAATTGAACAATTTTAATATTTTTAATTGGTCATAATCCTCGCTTACCATTTTCAGTTCCCGTGCTCATCATTTTCATCGTCATTTCCTATCTAATCCATCGAAATCGGTGCGTTCTACACTTTTATTTAATATTTAATAAGAGATTTAATAATTTTAATCTTGGCAAATATATAATTTGTGTTAAAAAAGGAATAGTTTTTATTTATATTAAAATTTTTGTTAAAATAAAGATATAAATTTTTCGGCATTTTTTCCGACTATTTTGATTGCAACAATTTCTTTCAGTTAATTAAATTATAAAATCTTAAGAAAACATAAATTTAGTAAATAAATTTTATAAATTAACATTTATATTTCCAGTTTCACGCATTCAATTGAACGAGTCAATGACAAAGTTGTGGATTTGCAAAAATATTTGGTCGAAGCGGAAGTGGGTGTCGCCAGTCAAACAACAATGATGCAGCCTCAATCATCGAACAGTATCCATAGGAATATGGTGAATGCCGGATTGCAAGGAGTCACTGTGGTCCGAAATTTCAAGGATTGAAGAAAGAAAATTAAGGCCATGAGATTTCAAGCAATATACAAATAATATCCGGGTCTTCTATTGACATTTTTTGTATCAATTCATTTATTTCACTTATTTTGTTTCAATTCTCCCCATTCTTACATAAATCCCAAATTAGTTCTTTTATTATGTACACTAAATTTTATCATTTTAATATAATTATAGAATATGTAAATTTTCTTTTAAGGTTAAATGAAACGGTAGAGCAGACAATCAGTAGAAAGGGATATTTGTTACTGTTTCCGGAGGAATGAATCCATACCTATTTCCGGAAAGAATTAATTTGCACTATTCCGGTTGCACTTTTCCGGAAAGAATTCATTTGCACTTTTTCCGGTTGCCCTTTTTCCGGAAAGAATTAATTTGCACTCGTTCCGGTTGCCATTTTCCGGAAATAATTAATTTGCACTATTTCCGGTTGCCTTTCCGGAAAGAATTAATTTGCACTATTTCCGGTTGCCCTTTCCGGAAAGAATTAATTTGCACTTTTTCCTTCCGGAAAGAATTAATTTGCACTTTTTCCTTCCGGAAAGAATTAATTTGCACTTTTTACTTCCGGAAAGAATTAATTTGCACTTTTTCCTTCCGGAAAGAATTAATTTGCACTTTTTCCTTCCGGAAAGAATTAATTTGCACTTTTTCCTTCCGGAAAGAATTAATTTGCACTTTTTCCTTCCGGAAAGAATTAATTTGCACTATTTCCGATTGCCCTTTCCGGAAAGAATTAATTTGCACTATTTCCGGTTGCCTTTTCCGGAAAGAATTAATTTGCACTTTTTCCGGTTGCCCTTTCCGGAAAGAATTAATTTGCTCTATTTCCGGTTGCCCTTTCCGGGAAGAATTAATTTGCACTATTTCTGGTTGCCCTTTCCGGAAAGAATTAATTTGCACTTTTTCCTTCCGGAAAGAATTAATTTGCACTTTTTCCTTCCGGAAAGAATTAATTTGCACTTTTTACTTCCGGAAAGAATTAATTTGCACTTTTTCCTTCCGGAAAGAATTAATTTGCACTTTTTCCTTCCGGAAAGAATTAATTTGCACTTTTTCCTTCCGGAAAGAATTAATTTGCACTTTTTCCTTCCGGAAAGAATTAATTTGCACTTTTTCCTTCCGGAAAGAATTAATTTGCACTATTTCCGATTGCCCTTTCCGGAAAGAATTAATTTGCTCTATTTCCGGTTGCCCTTTCCGGAAAGAATTAATTTGCTCTATTTCCGGTTGCCCTTTCCGGGAAGAATTAATTTGCACTATTTCTGGTTGCACTTTTCCGGAAAGAATTAATTTGCTCTATTTCCGGTTGCCCTTTCCGGAAAGAATTAATTTGCTCTATTTCCGGTTGCCCTTTCCGGGAAGAATTAATTTGCACTATTTCTGGTTGCCCTTTCCGGAAAGAATTAATTTGCACTTTTTCCTTCCGGAAAGAATTAATTTGCACTTTTTCCTTCCGGAAAGAATTAATTTGCACTTTTTACTTCCGGAAAGAATTAATTTGCACTTTTTCCTTCCGGAAAGAATTAATTTGCACTTTTTCCTTCCGGAAAGAATTAATTTGCACTTTTTCCTTCCGGAAAGAATTAATTTGCACTTTTTCCTTCCGGAAAGAATTAATTTGCACTTTTTCCTTCCGGAAAGAATTAATTTGCACTATTTCCGATTGCCCTTTCCGGAAAGAATTAATTTGCTCTATTTCCGGTTGCCCTTTCCGGAAAGAATTAATTTGCTCTATTTCCGGTTGCCCTTTCCGGGAAGAATTAATTTGCACTATTTCTGGTTGCACTTTTCCGGAAAGAATTAATTTGCTCTATTTCCGGTTGCCCTTTCCGGAAAGAATTAATTTGCTCTATTTCCGGTTGCCCTTTCCGGGAAGAATTAATTTGCACTATTTCTGGTTGCACTTTTCCGGAAAGAATTAATTTGCTCTATTTCCGGTTGCCCTTTCCGGAAAGAATTAATTTGCACTTTTTCCTTCCGGAAAGAATTAATTTGCACTTTTTCCTTCCGGAAAGAATTAATTTGCACTTTTTACTTCCGGAAAGAATTAATTTGCACTTTTTCCTTCCGGAAAGAATTAATTTGCACTTTTTCCTTCCGGAAAGAATTAATTTGCACTTTTTCCTTCCGGAAAGAATTAATTTGCACTTTTTCCTTCCGGAAAGAATTAATTTGCACTTTTTCCTTCCGGAAAGAATTAATTTGCACTATTTCCGATTGCCCTTTCCGGAAAGAATTAATTTGCACTATTTCCGGTTGCCCTTTCCGGAAAGAATTAATTTGCACTATTTCCGGTTGCCTTTTCCGGAAAGAATTAATTTGCACTTTTTCCGGTTGCACTTTTCCGGAAAGAATTAATTTGCTCTATTTCCGGTTGCCCTTTCCGGAAAGAATTAATTTGCTCTATTTCCGGTTGCCCTTTCCGGGAAGAATTAATTTGCACTATTTCTGGTTGCACTTTTCCGGAAAGAATTAATTTGCTCTATTTCCGGTTGCCCTTTCCGGAAAGAATTAATTTGCACTTTTTCCTTCCGGAAAGAATTAATTTGCACTTTTTCCTTCCGGAAAGAATTAATTTGCACTTTTTACTTCCGGAAAGAATTAATTTGCACTTTTTCCTTCCGGAAAGAATTAATTTGCACTTTTTCCTTCCGGAAAGAATTAATTTGCACTTTTTCCTTCCGGAAAGAATTAATTTGCACTTTTTCCTTCCGGAAAGAATTAATTTGCACTTTTTCCTTCCGGAAAGAATTAATTTGCACTATTTCCGATTGCCCTTTCCGGAAAGAATTAATTTGCACTATTTCCGGTTGCCCTTTCCGGAAAGAATTAATTTGCACTATTTCCGGTTGCCTTTTCCGGAAAGAATTAATTTGCACTTTTTCCGGTTGCCCTTTCCGGGAAGAATTAATTTGCACTATTTCCTTCCGGAAAGAATTAATTTGCACTTTTTCCTTCCGGAAAGAATTAATTTGCACTATTTCCGATTGCCCTTTCCGGAAAGAATTAATTTGCACTATTTCCGGTTGCCCTTTCCGGAAAGAATTAATTTGCACTATTTCCGGTTGCCTTTTCCGGAAAGAATTAATTTGCACTTTTTCCGGTTGCCCTTTCCGGAAAGAATTAATTTGCTCTATTTCCGGTTGCCCTTTCCGGGAAGAATTAATTTGCACTATTTCTGGTTGCACTTTTCCGGAAAGAATTAATTTGCTCTATTTCCGGTTGCCCTTTCCGGAAAGAATTAATTTGCTCTATTTCCGGTTGCCCTTTCCGGGAAGAATTAATTTGCACTATTTCTGGTTGCACTTTTCCGGAAAGAATTAATTTGCTCTATTTCCGGTTGCCCTTTCCGGAAAGAATTAATTTGCTCTATTTCCGGTCGCCCTTTCCGGGAAGAATTAATTTGCACTATTTCTGGTTGCACTTTTCCGGAAAGAATTAATTTGCTCTATTTCCGGTTGCCCTTTCCGGAAAGAATTAATTTGCACTTTTTCCTTCCGGAAAGAATTAATTTGCACTTTTTCCTTCCGGAAAGAATTAATTTGCACTTTTTACTTCCGGAAAGAATTAATTTGCACTTTTTCCTTCCGGAAAGAATTAATTTGCACTTTTTCCTTCCGGAAAGAATTAATTTGCACTTTTTCCTTCCGGAAAGAATTAATTTGCACTATTTCCGATTGCCCTTTCCGGAAAGAATTAATTTGCACTATTTCCGGTTGCCCTTTCCGGAAAGAATTAATTTGCACTTTTTCCGGTTGCCTTTTCCGTAAAGAATTAATTTGCACTTTTTCCGGTTGCCCTTTCCGGAAAGAATTAATTTGCACTTTTTCCTTCCGGAAAGAATTAATTTGCACTTTTTCCTTCCGGAAAGAATTAATTTGCACTATTTCCGATTGCCCTTTCCGGAAAGAATTAATTTGCACTATTTCCGGTTGCCCTTTCCGGAAAGAATTAATTTGCACTATTTCCGGTTGCCTTTTCCGGAAAGAATTAATTTGCACTTTTTCCGGTTGCCCTTTCCGGGAAGAATTAATTTGCACTATTTCCTTCCGGAAAGAATTAATTTGCACTTTTTCCTTCCGGAAAGAATTAATTTGCACTATTTCCGATTGCCCTTTCCGGAAAGAATTAATTTGCACTATTTCCGGTTGCCCTTTCCGGAAAGAATTAATTTGCACTATTCCGGTTGCACTTTTCCGGAAAGAATTCATTTGCACTTTTTCCGGTTGCCCTTTTTCCGGAAAGAATTAATTTGCACTCGTTCCGGTTGCCATTTTCCGGAAATAATTAATTTGCACTATTTCCGGTTGCCTTTCCGGAAAGAATTAATTTGCACTATTTCCGGTTGCCCTTTCCGGAAAGAATTAATTTGCACTTTTTCCTTCCGGAAAGAATTAATTTGCACTTTTTCCTTCCGGAAAGAATTAATTTGCACTTTTTACTTCCGGAAAGAATTAATTTGCACTTTTTCCTTCCGGAAAGAATTAATTTGCACTTTTTCCTTCCGGAAAGAATTAATTTGCACTATTTCCGATTGCCCTTTCCGGAAAGAATTAATTTGCACTATTTCCGGTTGCCCTTTCCGGAAAGAATTAATTTGCACTATTTCCGGTTGCCTTTTCCGGAAAGAATTAATTTGCACTTTTTCCGGTTGCCCTTTCCGGGAAGAATTAATTTGCACTATTTCCTTCCGGAAAGAATTAATTTGCACTTTTTCCTTCCGGAAAGAATTAATTTGCACTATTTCCGATTGCCCTTTCCGGAAAGAATTAATTTGCACTATTTCCGGTTGCCCTTTCCGGAAAGAATTAATTTGCACTATTTCCGGTTGCCTTTTCCGGAAAGAATTAATTTGCACTTTTTCCGGTTGCCCTTTCCGGAAAGAATTAATTTGCTCTATTTCCGGTTGCCCTTTCCGGGAAGAATTAATTTGCACTATTTCTGGTTGCACTTTTCCGGAAAGAATTAATTTGCTCTATTTCCGGTTGCCCTTTCCGGAAAGAATTAATTTGCTCTATTTCCGGTTGCCCTTTCCGGGAAGAATTAATTTGCACTATTTCTGGTTGCACTTTTCCGGAAAGAATTAATTTGCTCTATTTCCGGTTGCCCTTTCCGGAAAGAATTAATTTGCTCTATTTCCGGTCGCCCTTTCCGGGAAGAATTAATTTGCACTATTTCTGGTTGCACTTTTCCGGAAAGAATTAATTTGCTCTATTTCCGGTTGCCCTTTCCGGAAAGAATTAATTTGCACTTTTTCCTTCCGGAAAGAATTAATTTGCACTTTTTCCTTCCGGAAAGAATTAATTTGCACTTTTTACTTCCGGAAAGAATTAATTTGCACTTTTTCCTTCCGGAAAGAATTAATTTGCACTTTTTACTTCCGGAAAGAATTAATTTGCACTTTTTCCTTCCGGAAAGAATTAATTTGCACTTTTTCCTTCCGGAAAGAATTAATTTGCACTTTTTCCTTCCGGAAAGAATTAATTTGCACTATTTCCGATTGCCCTTTCCGGAAAGAATTAATTTGCACTATTTCCGGTTGCCCTTTCCGGAAAGAATTAATTTGCACTTTTTCCGGTTGCCTTTTCCGTAAAGAATTAATTTGCACTTTTTCCGGTTGCCCTTTCCGGAAAGAATTAATTTGCACTTTTTCCTTCCGGAAAGAATTAATTTGCACTTTTTCCTTCCGGAAAGAATTAATTTGCACTTTTTCATTCCGGAAAGAATTAATTTGCACTTTTTCCTTCCGGAAAGAATTAATTTGCACTATTTCCGATTGCCCTTTCCGGAAAGAATTAATTTGCACTATTTCCGGTTGCCCTTTCCGGAAAGAATTAATTTGCACTTTTTCCGGTTGCCTTTTCCGTAAAGAATTAATTTGCACTTTTTCCGGTTGCCCTTTCCGGAAAGAATTAATTTGCACTTTTTCCTTCCGGAAAGAATTAATTTGCACTTTTTCCTTCCGGAAAGAATTAATTTGCACTTTTTCCTTCCGGAAAGAATTAATTTGCACTTTTTACTTCCGGAAAGAATTAATTTGCACTTTTTCCTTCCGGAAAGAATTAATTTGCACTTTTTCCTTCCGGAAAGAATTAATTTGCACTTTTTCCTTCCGGAAAGAATTAATTTGCACTTTTTCCTTCCGGAAAGAATTAATTTGCACTTTTTCCTTCCGGAAAGAATTAATTTGCACTTTTTCCGGTTGCCCTTTCCGGGAAGAATTAATTTGCACTATTTCCTTCCGGAAAGAATTAATTTGCACTTTTTCCTTCCGGAAAGAATTAATTTGCACTATTTCCGATTGCCCTTTCCGGAAAGAATTAATTTGCACTATTTCCGGTTGCCCTTTCCGGAAAGAATTAATTTGCACTATTTCCGGTTGCCTTTTCCGGAAAGAATTAATTTGCACTTTTTCCGGTTGCCCTTTCCGGAAAGAATTAATTTGCTCTATTTCCGGTTGCCCTTTCCGGGAAGAATTAATTTGCACTATTTCTGGTTGCACTTTTCCGGAAAGAATTAATTTGCTCTATTTCCGGTTGCCCTTTCCGGAAAGAATTAATTTGCTCTATTTCCGGTTGCCCTTTCCGGGAAGAATTAATTTGCACTATTTCTGGTTGCACTTTTCCGGAAAGAATTAATTTGCTCTATTTCCGGTTGCCCTTTCCGGAAAGAATTAATTTGCTCTATTTCCGGTCGCCCTTTCCGGGAAGAATTAATTTGCACTATTTCTGGTTGCACTTTTCCGGAAAGAATTAATTTGCTCTATTTCCGGTTGCCCTTTCCGGAAAGAATTAATTTGCACTTTTTCCTTCCGGAAAGAATTAATTTGCACTTTTTCCTTCCGGAAAGAATTAATTTGCACTTTTTACTTCCGGAAAGAATTAATTTGCACTTTTTCCTTCCGGAAAGAATTAATTTGCACTTTTTCCTTCCGGAAAGAATTAATTTGCACTTTTTACTTCCGGAAAGAATTAATTTGCACTTTTTCCTTCCGGAAAGAATTAATTTGCACTTTTTCCTTCCGGAAAGAATTAATTTGCACTATTTCCGATTGCCCTTTCCGGAAAGAATTAATTTGCACTATTTCCGGTTGCCCTTTCCGGAAAGAATTAATTTGCACTATTTCCGGTTGCCTTTTCCGGAAAGAATTAATTTGCACTTTTTCCGGTTGCCCTTTCCGGGAAGAATTAATTTGCACTATTTCCTTCCGGAAAGAATTAATTTGCACTTTTTCCTTCCGGAAAGAATTAATTTGCACTATTTCCGATTGCCCTTTCCGGAAAGAATTAATTTGCACTATTTCCGGTTGCCCTTTCCGGAAAGAATTAATTTGCACTATTTCCGGTTGCCTTTTCCGGAAAGAATTAATTTGCACTTTTTCCGGTTGCCCTTTCCGGAAAGAATTAATTTGCTCTATTTCCGGTTGCCCTTTCCGGGAAGAATTAATTTGCACTATTTCTGGTTGCACTTTTCCGGAAAGAATTAATTTGCTCTATTTCCGGTTGCCCTTTCCGGAAAGAATTAATTTGCTCTATTTCCGGTTGCCCTTTCCGGGAAGAATTAATTTGCACTATTTCTGGTTGCACTTTTCCGGAAAGAATTAATTTGCTCTATTTCCGGTTGCCCTTTCCGGAAAGAATTAATTTGCTCTATTTCCGGTCGCCCTTTCCGGGAAGAATTAATTTGCACTATTTCTGGTTGCACTTTTCCGGAAAGAATTAATTTGCTCTATTTCCGGTTGCCCTTTCCGGAAAGAATTAATTTGCACTTTTTCCTTCCGGAAAGAATTAATTTGCACTTTTTCCTTCCGGAAAGAATTAATTTGCACTTTTTACTTCCGGAAAGAATTAATTTGCACTTTTTCCTTCCGGAAAGAATTAATTTGCACTTTTTACTTCCGGAAAGAATTAATTTGCACTTTTTCCTTCCGGAAAGAATTAATTTGCACTTTTTCCTTCCGGAAAGAATTAATTTGCACTTTTTCCTTCCGGAAAGAATTAATTTGCACTATTTCCGATTGCCCTTTCCGGAAAGAATTAATTTGCACTATTTCCGGTTGCCCTTTCCGGAAAGAATTAATTTGCACTTTTTCCGGTTGCCTTTTCCGTAAAGAATTAATTTGCACTTTTTCCGGTTGCCCTTTCCGGAAAGAATTAATTTGCACTTTTTCCTTCCGGAAAGAATTAATTTGCACTTTTTCCTTCCGGAAAGAATTAATTTGCACTATTTCCGATTGCCCTTTCCGGAAAGAATTAATTTGCACTATTTCCGGTTGCCCTTTCCGGAAAGAATTAATTTGCACTATTTCCGGTTGCCTTTTCCGGAAAGAATTAATTTGCACTTTTTCCGGTTGCCCTTTCCGGGAAGAATTAATTTGCACTATTTCCTTCCGGAAAGAATTAATTTGCACTTTTTCCTTCCGGAAAGAATTAATTTGCACTATTTCCGATTGCCCTTTCCGGAAAGAATTAATTTGCACTATTTCCGGTTGCCCTTTCCGGAAAGAATTAATTTGCACTTTTTCCGGTTGCCTTTTCCGTAAAGAATTAATTTGCACTATTTCCGGTTGCCCTTTCCGGAAAGAATTAATTTGCACTTTTTCCTTCCGGAAAGAATTAATTTGCACTTTTTCCTTCCGGAAAGAATTAATTTGCACTTTTTACTTCCGGAAAGAATTAATTTGCACTTTTTCCTTCCGGAAAGAATTAATTTGCACTTTTTCCTTCCGGAAAGAATTAATTTGCACTTTTTCCTTCCGGAAAGAATTAATTTGCACTTTTTCCTTCCGGAAAGAATTAATTTGCACTTTTTCCTTCCGGAAAGAATTAATTTGCACTTTTTCCGGTTGCCCTTTCCGGGAAGAATTAATTTGCACTATTTCCTTCCGGAAAGAATTAATTTGCACTTTTTCCTTCCGGAAAGAATTAATTTGCACTATTTCCGATTGCCCTTTCCGGAAAGAATTAATTTGCACTATTTCCGGTTGCCCTTTCCGGAAAGAATTAATTTGCACTATTTCCGGTTGCCTTTTCCGGAAAGAATTAATTTGCACTTTTTCCGGTTGCCCTTTCCGGAAAGAATTAATTTGCTCTATTTCCGGTTGCCCTTTCCGGGAAGAATTAATTTGCACTATTTCTGGTTGCACTTTTCCGGAAAGAATTAATTTGCTCTATTTCCGGTTGCCCTTTCCGGAAAGAATTAATTTGCTCTATTTCCGGTTGCCCTTTCCGGGAAGAATTAATTTGCACTATTTCTGGTTGCACTTTTCCGGAAAGAATTAATTTGCTCTATTTCCGGTTGCCCTTTCCGGAAAGAATTAATTTGCTCTATTTCCGGTCGCCCTTTCCGGGAAGAATTAATTTGCACTATTTCTGGTTGCACTTTTCCGGAAAGAATTAATTTGCTCTATTTCCGGTTGCCCTTTCCGGAAAGAATTAATTTGCACTTTTTCCTTCCGGAAAGAATTAATTTGCACTTTTTCCTTCCGGAAAGAATTAATTTGCACTTTTTACTTCCGGAAAGAATTAATTTGCACTTTTTCCTTCCGGAAAGAATTAATTTGCACTTTTTACTTCCGGAAAGAATTAATTTGCACTTTTTCCTTCCGGAAAGAATTAATTTGCACTTTTTCCTTCCGGAAAGAATTAATTTGCACTTTTTCCTTCCGGAAAGAATTAATTTGCACTATTTCCGATTGCCCTTTCCGGAAAGAATTAATTTGCACTATTTCCGGTTGCCCTTTCCGGAAAGAATTAATTTGCACTTTTTCCGGTTGCCTTTTCCGTAAAGAATTAATTTGCACTTTTTCCGGTTGCCCTTTCCGGAAAGAATTAATTTGCACTTTTTCCTTCCGGAAAGAATTAATTTGCACTTTTTCCTTCCGGAAAGAATTAATTTGCACTATTTCCGATTGCCCTTTCCGGAAAGAATTAATTTGCACTATTTCCGGTTGCCCTTTCCGGAAAGAATTAATTTGCACTATTTCCGGTTGCCTTTTCCGGAAAGAATTAATTTGCACTTTTTCCGGTTGCCCTTTCCGGGAAGAATTAATTTGCACTATTTCCTTCCGGAAAGAATTAATTTGCACTTTTTCCTTCCGGAAAGAATTAATTTGCACTATTTCCGATTGCCCTTTCCGGAAAGAATTAATTTGCACTATTTCCGGTTGCCCTTTCCGGAAAGAATTAATTTGCACTATTCCGGTTGCACTTTTCCGGAAAGAATTCATTTGCACTTTTTCCGGTTGCCCTTTTTCCGGAAAGAATTAATTTGCACTCGTTCCGGTTGCCATTTTCCGGAAATAATTAATTTGCACTATTTCCGGTTGCCTTTCCGGAAAGAATTAATTTGCACTATTTCCGGTTGCCCTTTCCGGAAAGAATTAATTTGCTCTATTTCCTTCCGGAAAGAATTAATTTGCACTTTTTCCTTCCGGAAAGAATTAATTTGCACTTTTTCCTTCCGGAAAGAATTAATTTGCACTATTTCCTTCCGGAAAGAATTAATTTGCACTTTTTCCTTCCGGAAAGAATTAATTTGCACTATTTCCGATTGCCCTTTCCGGAAAGAATTAATTTGCACTATTTCCGGTTGCCTTTTCCGGAAAGAATTAATTTGCACTTTTTCCGGTTGCCCTTTCCGGAAAGAATTAATTTGCTCTATTTCCGGTTGCCCTTTCCGGGAAGAATTAATTTGCACTATTTCTGGTTGCCCTTTCCGGAAAGAATTAATTTGCACTTTTTCCTTCCGGAAAGAATTAATTTGCACTTTTTCCTTCCGGAAAGAATTAATTTGCACTTTTTACTTCCGGAAAGAATTAATTTGCACTATTTCCGGTTGCCCTTTCCGGAAAGAATTAATTTGCACTTTTTCCTTCCGGAAAGAATTAATTTGCACTTTTTCCTTCCGGAAAGAATTAATTTGCACTATTTCCGATTGCCCTTTCCGGAAAGAATTAATTTGCTCTATTTCCGGTTGCCCTTTCCGGAAAGAATTAATTTGCTCTATTTCCGGTTGCCCTTTCCGGGAAGAATTAATTTGCACTATTTCTGGTTGCACTTTTCCGGAAAGAATTAATTTGCTCTATTTCCGGTTGCCCTTTCCGGAAAGAATTAATTTGCACTTTTTCCTTCCGGAAAGAATTAATTTGCACTTTTTCCTTCCGGAAAGAATTAATTTGCACTTTTTACTTCCGGAAAGAATTAATTTGCACTTTTTCCTTCCGGAAAGAATTAATTTGCACTTTTTCCTTCCGGAAAGAATTAATTTGCACTTTTTCCTTCCGGAAAGAATTAATTTGCACTATTTCCGATTGCCCTTTCCGGAAAGAATTAATTTGCACTATTTCCGGTTGCCCTTTCCGGAAAGAATTAATTTGCACTATTTCCGGTTGCCTTTTCCGGAAAGAATTAATTTGCACTTTTTCCGGTTGCACTTTTCCGGAAAGAATTAATTTGCTCTATTTCCGGTTGCCCTTTCCGGAAAGAATTAATTTGCTCTATTTCCGGTTGCCCTTTCCGGGAAGAATTAATTTGCACTATTTCTGGTTGCACTTTTCCGGAAAGAATTAATTTGCTCTATTTCCGGTTGCCCTTTCCGGAAAGAATTAATTTGCACTTTTTCCTTCCGGAAAGAATTAATTTGCACTATTTCCGATTGCCCTTTCCGGAAAGAATTAATTTGCTCTATTTCCGGTTGCCCTTTCCGGAAAGAATTAATTTGCTCTATTTCCGGTTGCCCTTTCCGGGAAGAATTAATTTGCACTATTTCTGGTTGCACTTTTCCGGAAAGAATTAATTTGCTCTATTTCCGGTTGCCCTTTCCGGAAAGAATTAATTTGCACTTTTTCCTTCCGGAAAGAATTAATTTGCACTTTTTCCTTCCGGAAAGAATTAATTTGCACTTTTTACTTCCGGAAAGAATTAATTTGCACTTTTTCCTTCCGGAAAGAATTAATTTGCACTTTTTCCTTCCGGAAAGAATTAATTTGCACTTTTTCCTTCCGGAAAGAATTAATTTGCACTATTTCCGATTGCCCTTTCCGGAAAGAATTAATTTGCACTATTTCCGGTTGCCTTTTCCGGAAAGAATTAATTTGCACTTTTTCCGGTTGCACTTTTCCGGAAAGAATTAATTTGCTCTATTTCCGGTTGCCCTTTCCGGAAAGAATTAATTTGCTCTATTTCCGGTTGCCCTTTCCGGGAAGAATTAATTTGCACTATTTCTGGTTGCACTTTTCCGGAAAGAATTAATTTGCTCTATTTCCGGTTGCCCTTTCCGGAAAGAATTAATTTGCACTTTTTCCTTCCGGAAAGAATTAATTTGCACTTTTTCCTTCCGGAAAGAATTAATTTGCACTTTTTACTTCCGGAAAGAATTAATTTGCACTTTTTCCTTCCGGAAAGAATTAATTTGCACTTTTTCCTTCCGGAAAGAATTAATTTGCACTTTTTCCTTCCGGAAAGAATTAATTTGCACTTTTTCCTTCCGGAAAGAATTAATTTGCACTTTTTCCTTCCGGAAAGAATTAATTTGCACTTTTTCCTTCCGGAAAGAATTAATTTGCACTTTTTCCTTCCGGAAAGAATTAATTTGCACTTTTTACTTCCGGAAAGAATTAATTTGCACTTTTTCCTTCCGGAAAGAATTAATTTGCACTTTTTCCTTCCGGAAAGAATTAATTTGCACTTTTTCCTTCCGGAAAGAATTAATTTGCACTTTTTCCTTCCGGAAAGAATTAATTTGCACTTTTTCCTTCCGGAAAGAATTAATTTGCACTTTTTCCTTCCGGAAAGAATTAATTTGCACTATTTCCGATTGCCCTTTCCGGAAAGAATTAATTTGCACTATTTCCGGTTGCCCTTTCCGGAAAGAATTAATTTGCACTATTTCCGGTTGCACTTTTCCGGAAAGAATTAATTTGCTCTATTTCCGGTTGCCCTTTCCGGAAAGAATTAATTTGCTCTATTTCCGGTTGCCCTTTCCGGGAAGAATTAATTTGCACTATTTCTGGTTGCACTTTTCCGGAAAGAATTAATTTGCTCTATTTCCGGTTGCCCTTTCCGGAAAGAATTAATTTGCTCTATTTCCGGTCGCCCTTTCCGGGAAGAATTAATTTGCACTATTTCTGGTTGCACTTTTCCGGAAAGAATTAATTTGCTCTATTTCCGGTTGCCCTTTCCGGAAAGAATTAATTTGCACTTTTTCCTTCCGGAAAGAATTAATTTGCACTTTTTCCTTCCGGAAAGAATTAATTTGCACTTTTTACTTCCGGAAAGAATTAATTTGCACTTTTTCCTTCCGGAAAGAATTAATTTGCACTTTTTACTTCCGGAAAGAATTAATTTGCACTTTTTCCTTCCGGAAAGAATTAATTTGCACTTTTTCCTTCCGGAAAGAATTAATTTGCACTTTTTCCTTCCGGAAAGAATTAATTTGCACTATTTCCGATTGCCCTTTCCGGAAAGAATTAATTTGCACTATTTCCGGTTGCCCTTTCCGGAAAGAATTAATTTGCACTTTTTCCGGTTGCCTTTTCCGTAAAGAATTAATTTGCACTTTTTCCGGTTGCCCTTTCCGGAAAGAATTAATTTGCACTTTTTCCTTCCGGAAAGAATTAATTTGCACTTTTTCCTTCCGGAAAGAATTAATTTGCACTTTTTACTTCCGGAAAGAATTAATTTGCACTTTTTCCTTCCGGAAAGAATTAATTTGCACTTTTTCCTTCCGGAAAGAATTAATTTGCACTTTTTCCTTCCGGAAAGAATTAATTTGCACTTTTTCCTTCCGGAAAGAATTAATTTGCACTTTTTCCTTCCGGAAAGAATTAATTTGCACTTTTTCCTTCCGGAAAGAATTAATTTGCACTTTTTCCTTCCGGAAAGAATTAATTTGCACTTTTTACTTCCGGAAAGAATTAATTTGCACTTTTTCCTTCCGGAAAGAATTAATTTGCACTTTTTCCTTCCGGAAAGAATTAATTTGCACTTTTTCCTTCCGGAAAGAATTAATTTGCACTTTTTCCTTCCGGAAAGAATTAATTTGCACTTTTTCCTTCCGGAAAGAATTAATTTGCACTTTTTCCTTCCGGAAAGAATTAATTTGCACTTTTTCCTTCCGGAAAGAATTAATTTGCACTATTTCCGATTGCCCTTTCCGGAAAGAATTAATTTGCACTATTTCCGGTTGCCCTTTCCGGAAAGAATTAATTTGCACTATTTCCGGTTGCACTTTTCCGGAAAGAATTAATTTGCTCTATTTCCGGTTGCCCTTTCCGGAAAGAATTAATTTGCTCTATTTCCGGTTGCCCTTTCCGGGAAGAATTAATTTGCACTATTTCTGGTTGCACTTTTCCGGAAAGAATTAATTTGCTCTATTTCCGGTTGCCCTTTCCGGAAAGAATTAATTTGCTCTATTTCCGGTCGCCCTTTCCGGGAAGAATTAATTTGCACTATTTCTGGTTGCACTTTTCCGGAAAGAATTAATTTGCTCTATTTCCGGTTGCCCTTTCCGGAAAGAATTAATTTGCACTTTTTCCTTCCGGAAAGAATTAATTTGCACTTTTTCCTTCCGGAAAGAATTAATTTGCACTTTTTACTTCCGGAAAGAATTAATTTGCACTTTTTCCTTCCGGAAAGAATTAATTTGCACTTTTTACTTCCGGAAAGAATTAATTTGCACTTTTTCCTTCCGGAAAGAATTAATTTGCACTTTTTCCTTCCGGAAAGAATTAATTTGCACTTTTTCCTTCCGGAAAGAATTAATTTGCACTATTTCCGATTGCCCTTTCCGGAAAGAATTAATTTGCACTATTTCCGGTTGCCCTTTCCGGAAAGAATTAATTTGCACTTTTTCCGGTTGCCTTTTCCGTAAAGAATTAATTTGCACTTTTTCCGGTTGCCCTTTCCGGAAAGAATTAATTTGCACTTTTTCCTTCCGGAAAGAATTAATTTGCACTATTTCCGATTGCCCTTTCCGGAAAGAATTAATTTGCACTATTTCCGGTTGCCCTTTCCGGAAAGAATTAATTTGCACTATTTCCGGTTGCCTTTTCCGGAAAGAATTAATTTGCACTTTTTCCGGTTGCCCTTTCCGGGAAGAATTAATTTGCACTATTTCCTTCCGGAAAGAATTAATTTGCACTTTTTCCTTCCGGAAAGAATTAATTTGCACTATTTCCGATTGCCCTTTCCGGAAAGAATTAATTTGCACTATTTCCGGTTGCCCTTTCCGGAAAGAATTAATTTGCACTATTTCCGGTTGCCTTTTCCGGAAAGAATTAATTTGCACTTTTTCCGGTTGCCCTTTCCGGAAAGAATTAATTTGCTCTATTTCCGGTTGCCCTTTCCGGGAAGAATTAATTTGCACTATTTCTGGTTGCACTTTTCCGGAAAGAATTAATTTGCTCTATTTCCGGTTGCCCTTTCCGGAAAGAATTAATTTGCTCTATTTCCGGTCGCCCTTTCCGGGAAGAATTAATTTGCACTTTTTCCGGTTGCCCTTTCCGGAAAGAATTAATTTGCACTTTTTCCGGTTGCCCTTTCCGGAAAGAATTAATTTGCACTTTTTCCTTCCGGAAAGAATTAATTTGCACTTTTTCCTTCCGGAAAGAATTAATTTGCACTTTTTACTTCCGGAAAGAATTAATTTGCACTTTTTCCTTCCGGAAAGAATTAATTTGCACTTTTTACTTCCGGAAAGAATTAATTTGCACTTTTTCCTTCCGGAAAGAATTAATTTGCACTTTTTCCTTCCGGAAAGAATTAATTTGCACTTTTTCCTTCCGGAAAGAATTAATTTGCACTATTTCCGATTGCCCTTTCCGGAAAGAATTAATTTGCACTATTTCCGGTTGCCCTTTCCGGAAAGAATTAATTTGCACTTTTTCCGGTTGCCTTTTCCGGAAAGAATTAATTTGCACTTTTTCCGGTTGCCCTTTCCGGAAAGAATTAATTTGCACTTTTTCCTTCCGGAAAGAATTAATTTGCACTTTTTCCTTCCGGAAAGAATTAATTTGCACTATTTCCGATTGCCCTTTCCGGAAAGAATTAATTTGCACTATTTCCGGTTGCCCTTTCCGGAAAGAATTAATTTGCACTATTTCCGGTTGCCTTTTCCGGAAAGAATTAATTTGCACTTTTTCCGGTTGCCCTTTCCGGGAAGAATTAATTTGCACTATTTCCTTCCGGAAAGAATTAATTTGCACTTTTTCCTTCCGGAAAGAATTATTTTGCACTATTTCCGATTGCCCTTTCCGGAAAGAATTAATTTGCACTATTTCCGGTTGCCCTTTCCGGAAAGAATTAATTTGCACTATTTCCGGTTGCCTTTTCCGGAAAGAATTAATTTGCACTTTTTCCGGTTGCCCTTTCCGGAAAGAATTAATTTGCTCTATTTCCGGTTGCCCTTTCCGGGAAGAATTAATTTGCACTATTTCTGGTTGCACTTTTCCGGAAAGAATTAATTTGCTCTATTTCCGGTTGCCCTTTCCGGAAAGAATTAATTTGCTCTATTTCCGGTTGCCCTTTCCGGGAAGAATTAATTTGCACTATTTCTGGTTGCACTTTTCCGGAAAGAATTAATTTGCTCTATTTCCGGTTGCCCTTTCCGGAAAGAATTAATTTGCTCTATTTCCGGTCGCCCTTTCCGGGAAGAATTAATTTGCACTATTTCTGGTTGCACTTTTCCGGAAAGAATTAATTTGCTCTATTTCCGGTTGCCCTTTCCGGAAAGAATTAATTTGCACTTTTTCCTTCCGGAAAGAATTAATTTGCACTTTTTCCTTCCGGAAAGAATTAATTTGCACTTTTTACTTCCGGAAAGAATTAATTTGCACTTTTTCCTTCCGGAAAGAATTAATTTGCACTTTTTACTTCCGGAAAGAATTAATTTGCACTTTTTCCTTCCGGAAAGAATTAATTTGCACTTTTTCCTTCCGGAAAGAATTAATTTGCACTTTTTCCTTCCGGAAAGAATTAATTTGCACTATTTCCGATTGCCCTTTCCGGAAAGAATTAATTTGCACTATTTCCGGTTGCCCTTTCCGGAAAGAATTAATTTGCACTTTTTCCGGTTGCCTTTTCCGGAAAGAATTAATTTGCACTTTTTCCGGTTGCCCTTTCCGGAAAGAATTAATTTGCACTATTTCCGGTTGCACTTTTCCGGAAAGGATTAATTTGCACTATTTCCGGTTGCCCTTTCCGGGAAGAATTAATTTGCACTATTTCTGGTTGCACTTTTCCGGAAAGAATTAATTTGCTCTATTTCCGGTTGCCCTTTCCGGAAAGAATTAATTTGCACTTTTTTCCGGAAAGAATTAATTTGCACTTTTTCCTTCCGGAAAGAATTAATTTGCACTTTTTACTTCCGGAAAGAATTAATTTGCACTTTTTCCTTCCGGAAAGAATTAATTTGCACTTTTTACTTCCGGAAAGAATTAATTTGCACTTTTTCCTTCCGGAAAGAATTAATTTGCACTTTTTCCTTCCGGAAAGAATTAATTTGCACTTTTTCCTTCCGGAAAGAATTAATTTGCACTATTTCCGATTGCCCTTTCCGGAAAGAATTAATTTGCACTATTTCCGGTTGCCCTTTCCGGAAAGA
The DNA here is from genome assembly GCA_030063045.1 of Pratylenchus scribneri. Classification (NCBI taxonomy): domain Eukaryota; kingdom Metazoa; phylum Nematoda; class Chromadorea; order Rhabditida; family Pratylenchidae; genus Pratylenchus; species Pratylenchus scribneri. The sequence continues at coordinate 2,239,536 of JAQSEB010000114.1, read as the reverse complement.
ATTAATTTGCACTATTTCCGGTTGCCTTTTCCGGAAAGAATTAATTTGCACTTTTTCCTTCCGGAAAGAATTAATTTGCACTTTTTCCTTCCGGAAAGAATTAATTTGCACTTTTTACTTCCGGAAAGAATTAATTTGCACTTTTTCCTTCCGGAAAGAATTAATTTGCACTTTTTACTTCCGGAAAGAATTAATTTGCACTTTTTCCTTCCGGAAAGAATTAATTTGCACTTTTTCCTTCCGGAAAGAATTAATTTGCACTTTTTCCTTCCGGAAAGAATTAATTTGCACTATTTCCGATTGCCCTTTCCGGAAAGAATTAATTTGCACTATTTCCGGTTGCCCTTTCCGGAAAGAATTAATTTGCACTTTTTCCGGTTGCCTTTTCCGGAAAGAATTAATTTGCACTTTTTCCGGTTGCCCTTTCCGGAAAGAATTAATTTGCACTTTTTCCTTCCGGAAAGAATTAATTTGCACTTTTTCCTTCCGGAAAGAATTAATTTGCACTATTTCCGATTGCCCTTTCCGGAAAGAATTAATTTGCACTATTTCCGGTTGCCCTTTCCGGAAAGAATTAATTTGCACTATTTCCGGTTGCCTTTTCCGGAAAGAATTAATTTGCACTTTTTCCGGTTGCCCTTTCCGGGAAGAATTAATTTGCACTATTTCCTTCCGGAAAGAATTAATTTGCACTTTTTCCTTCCGGAAAGAATTAATTTGCACTATTTCCGATTGCCCTTTCCGGAAAGAATTAATTTGCACTATTTCCGGTTGCCCTTTCCGGAAAGAATTAATTTGCACTATTTCCGGTTGCCTTTTCCGGAAAGAATTAATTTGCACTTTTTCCGGTTGCCCTTTCCGGAAAGAATTAATTTGCTCTATTTCCGGTTGCCCTTTCCGGGAAGAATTAATTTGCACTATTTCTGGTTGCACTTTTCCGGAAAGAATTAATTTGCTCTATTTCCGGTTGCCCTTTCCGGAAAGAATTAATTTGCTCTATTTCCGGTTGCCCTTTCCGGGAAGAATTAATTTGCACTATTTCTGGTTGCACTTTTCCGGAAAGAATTAATTTGCTCTATTTCCGGTTGCCCTTTCCGGAAAGAATTAATTTGCTCTATTTCCGGTCGCCCTTTCCGGGAAGAATTAATTTGCACTATTTCTGGTTGCACTTTTCCGGAAAGAATTAATTTGCTCTATTTCCGGTTGCCCTTTCCGGAAAGAATTAATTTGCACTTTTTCCTTCCGGAAAGAATTAATTTGCACTTTTTCCTTCCGGAAAGAATTAATTTGCACTTTTTACTTCCGGAAAGAATTAATTTGCACTTTTTCCTTCCGGAAAGAATTAATTTGCACTTTTTACTTCCGGAAAGAATTAATTTGCACTTTTTCCTTCCGGAAAGAATTAATTTGCACTTTTTCCTTCCGGAAAGAATTAATTTGCACTTTTTCCTTCCGGAAAGAATTAATTTGCACTATTTCCGATTGCCCTTTCCGGAAAGAATTAATTTGCACTATTTCCGGTTGCCCTTTCCGGAAAGAATTAATTTGCACTTTTTCCGGTTGCCTTTTCCGGAAAGAATTAATTTGCACTTTTTCCGGTTGCCCTTTCCGGAAAGAATTAATTTGCACTATTTCCGGTTGCACTTTTCCGGAAAGGATTAATTTGCACTATTTCCGGTTGCCCTTTCCGGGAAGAATTAATTTGCACTATTTCTGGTTGCACTTTTCCGGAAAGAATTAATTTGCTCTATTTCCGGTTGCCCTTTCCGGAAAGAATTAATTTGCACTTTTTTCCGGAAAGAATTAATTTGCACTTTTTCCTTCCGGAAAGAATTAATTTGCACTTTTTACTTCCGGAAAGAATTAATTTGCACTTTTTCCTTCCGGAAAGAATTAATTTGCACTTTTTACTTCCGGAAAGAATTAATTTGCACTTTTTCCTTCCGGAAAGAATTAATTTGCACTTTTTCCTTCCGGAAAGAATTAATTTGCACTTTTTCCTTCCGGAAAGAATTAATTTGCACTATTTCCGATTGCCCTTTCCGGAAAGAATTAATTTGCACTATTTCCGGTTGCCCTTTCCGGAAAGAATTAATTTGCACTATTTCCGGTTGCCTTTTCCGGAAAGAATTAATTTGCACTTTTTCCAGTTGCCCTTTCCGGAAAGAATTAATTTGCACTTTTTCCGGTTTTCTTATTCCGGACAATTTTAATTTCTTTCCGATTAGACTGATTCTGCCTTTTTCTCGAAAGGTTTTATTTTCCTTTTAGATAAATCCGCCTTTTTTCCGATAAAATTAATTTTGTCACACAAATATTTTTTACTTCCATTTCAATACCTGGGGCTTTCTTTTGACCATTGTAGAATGCTCTCAATAAAAAATGATTGAATTAAAATTTCTGAAAAATGTACTGAAATTAATAATTATTCTTCTTTCCATGCATTCATTTACTTTTACTCCTCCAATCCCATCATTTCTGGATTTGAGGAGATAGCCAATGGCACCAACACGTCCCCATCCCCTTCATATGGATATGAGGGAGGATGTAGCGCTCCTTTTGTCGCGTAGAAAAATGCCGACGGATGGTTGCCATGGAGGAGATGCTCCCCTTCCATTCATCCGCGCGCCATTCTCGACGCCACCCCCGTGGAACATCTTCTTCATCGATAAATGAGGGAGGATTGTGGCCAATATGGGGGGTGAAAGGAGACACGCCACCAAAATGGATGGGGGAGAAGGGGGCATCCGCCTTAATCAGAGCTAATGGATTGGATTTAGGGGGATTGCTTCTCTTCTGTTGGCCATAAATTTGGATTGCGATTTGGGCCAACAAAATGTCCAATTCACCTTTCCAATATTTTAATGCAAAAATTAGCCTTTATTTCCCTTCTGCAAATTGTTATTCATTTTTTGAGTTTTGACCAATTCCATTCCCAATCTAAATACAGTATTTTATCCCTCCCTTTATTTTAGCCAAAATGTTTTTTTGCCATCTTCAGTTACTCTAATTCCAATTAATTCTTCACCCCACATTACATTTTACAATTTTTTGAGTTTTATTCCCTTCTCCAGGGCACACATTAAGCTGCCTCCTTTTTATTCCCCTTCAGTCAGTTTCATCCGCTAATTTCCAATTTTTTTCCTATTAATTCCTTCGCCCATTAATTTTAATTCCATTACCAATTTCCTCTTTGGCGGCTACCTCCCCCTCAACATTAATATTTTAGTCGATTAAAAATGATAAATTGGTTCCGGGTACCGGCTCGGTGCCAAAAATTAAATAAATGCGCTAATAGGAAATTCAACCCTAATTAATCTGATAGTTTTTTGCATATTTTTTTGTCTTTCAAATGCCGAAAATTGTTGGCAAATGAGGAGAATGGAAGGATCCAGTCAATCGAATGAATCCGGCCAAAATAATGAAAATAGACCACAAAGACGGAAGCGGGCACCGTTCAAAGCCAGCGGAATTGGTGGCACCAACAACAGTCAAATTCGGGCCACGTCTTCGGGCCGAAATTCGGTCAGTCACAGATTTGGGGATAATTTTTGAATTCGACGGTGTTAGCAATTCCAAAATTATTCTGGATTCTGAAAATGGTGGTATTTTGAACATTGGGTTGAAAGTGATAGAAAATTTTTAAAATTGCCTTATTTTTGGCCCTGTGAATGATATTGAAAAATTGGAATAGAAAAAGCAAAAAAATACTCAAAATAAAATTGAAATTCTCCTTATTTAGAAAATGGGTTAAGGACGTCAGAATCAGAAGGGAAAATTGAGAGGAAATAGACGTCAAAAAGTTTATAAAAAAAGACCAAAATCCGCAAATGCCAAAAATACTCAAAAGTCCAAAAATGTTTAATGCCTCTAAATTTGATGAATCAAATTTATTTTTGGAATGAATCCATCGTAATTATTGTAGCCAACTTCGACGTCGGCCACAGCCGTCATTGGCCATCACCGGCATCGTTCTTCTCGACTCTTTTCAGCTCGCATTTTTTCCGCCTCCAAGGCCAGATCACCATTCAATAACGAAGACGTGGAGGATTTGGACACGGAAGGGCAGAAGCCAAGTACAAGCCAAGAAAACAAAGAAATGGGCAATCGACAATTTCGGATGAAGCAGCCATTTTCGATGATGCCAAAAACACGAAGAAGGGTAGCGCATTTGGCCGAAACATTGGGGGAGGGGAGTGGAAATGATGATGAATGGGATGAGGAGGAAATGGAAGAAGAGGAGATGGACGAAATTGTGGAGATCATCGAGGATGAGGTAAAGGGAGAAGGATAATTAATGATTGAATAGGAGGATTGAGATGGCTGTAGGGGTGTCTCAATACTTTGGCCATTCATTCTTTTGTTTATAACTCAGCGTGGCGAAAGCCAATCTAGGAAAGTGATATATCATTTTGAAGCCCAGAATGTCCTCTAAAAAAAGGCTGAAATAAATTATAAAAATCCAAACTTTTAAAAAAGTTACAGCTCTTTGAACTTAATAAACCCAAATGTGCAAAAATCGCTTTTTCTACGAAATTTTTCAAGTTTTCAAAAAATTAGTATGGCCACATTTTAGAGGACATTTAGAGCTCTCGAATGGTAAATTGCCTTCCTAAATTGGTTAATTCCTTGTTGAAATATGGCTAAAAGAACAGCCAAAATACTAAAAAGATAGTATTGAAATGTCCTGTATCGGAAAGATGAATGGCATTTGGAAATTGGTGATGGGATAAAGTTTAAAGGCATCAATTTTGATTGAATTTAAAATAATATCAAAAAATTCCCATTAATCATTCTTCGAATTTAACGGATTAATGACCACAAAAAACCATAAATGCCGAGAATATTTCAAATTTTTAATTTATTTTTTAAACAATATCCCCTAATAAGGCATTGAGGCAAATTTTAAATTTTCTCATAATTTTCATATCAAAAAAATTAAAAATTCTTCAAAAAAAAGATGAAAATATTTGAATTATCCCTCCCCCCCCCCCCCCCTTTATTATAGCGCCAAACCATTGATGAATTGAGCGACATTGAGGACATCGAATTGGGCGGTGATTTCAATTTTGCCATTCAACAAAATGTTGATGGACCCTCAACCAGCAGTGGCACTGGGCCATCTCATCAAATTGAGGGAATTCGGGCAAAAACAGCGTATGAAAGGCGGCGGCACCAAATGCAAAGGCCAAATGCCAAAAATGCTTCATTGGATTTGGGAAGTTCCCAGTTGGATTTGGCACAACCCCAGTTGCCACAACCCAGACGATTCCAAAGGAGAAGGCCAAAAATGGAATTATTGGCATTTGGGGATGGAAAAGAGGAGGCAAATTTGGCCAAATTGGAGGAGGGAAAAATGATGGAAGGAAAATGGGAATTGAAGCCACCATCAAAGGAGGAATTAGGAGAGAGGGCATTCAGTCCGGCATTGGATGTCCAATTGGGACCATCGGAGGCGGAAAAGGCAATTGAGGCGACCTCAAGAAAGGTTGGGCCTAATTTGAGGGAAGAGGAGACGTGTCTTGAGTTTTTTGCCAATAGATCAGTGAGACGATAACCAATTTTGGAAGGCTTTATATCATTTTGAAGCCCAAAGTGTCTTTTAAAAAGTGGCCTTTTTAATTTTTATAAAATCATATCAATGAAAAGGTTACATGTATTTGAATGTCATAAACACAAATTTTTTGAGGAAAAGTAGTTTATTTTTTAAAGTATTTTAAATTTTCCAAAATTTTAAAAATTAGAAGGGCAATTTTTTAAGAGGACATTTATGGCTTTAAAATGGCATATTGCCTTCCAAAATTTATTGCTTTCTTCCTGCGCTATTGCCAAAAAGAAAATGGCCAAGTACTCAAATTTCTCACTTTTCTTTTGATGATTATTGTTTCTTAATTTTAGCCTGGAAAATGGCCAAATCTTTTTCATATATATAGACAGATTAATCAAATTAATTTTCTCTTAAAGGAAAGCCGTGGCAGTGCCAAAAGCATTGTGGCCTCCGTCCTATCGCCTCGAAGGGGAGGAGGAACAATGCCATCAGCTGCAATTCCCTCAGGGTTTTCACAACAAAGGGAACATACGGTAGTGGACACGGAGGAAGAAAAGCGCAGGAAAAATACCCAAAATGGTTCAATCGGCGGAATTCCATCCACATCGGCCCATCCGGTGCCCAGCCCCCCGCTGATCACAATTAGCGGCCCAGGGGAAAGACCAGCGCCCAAATCGTCGAGTGGCATTGCAAATTCATTGGATTCTGAGGTGGCAGAAAGCAAAGCAACAACAAATCCGGCCAATCAAATTCAGCCTTCACTGATAAAGGGTCTTTCAAAGGTAAATTTCATGGACAGGAAATGAGGAGGATATAGGGGGATATTAAGCCATTTCAGTAATTTCTGTGCCATTCTTTTGGCCATAACTCAGCGAGGCGATAACCAATTTGGGAAGGCAATATATCTTTGTAAAGTCAAAAATGTTCTCTAAAAAGTGGCTAATAAATTTTATGAAAATTTATATTTTCAAAAAAGTTATATGTCTTTGAGTTTAATACATTCGAATTTTTAGAGGATAAGCCGCTTTTTTTACAAAAAGTATTTAAATTTTTAAAAATTAGAAAAGCCACTTATTATAGGACATTTAGGGCATTCAAATGGCATATCGCCTTCTCAAATTGGTTGCTTCCTTTTTGCGCTATGGCCAAAAGAATGGTATTGAAATGTTCTTTTCAATGGGGAATATCGATGGGAGAATTGGGAGAGAATTCGATTTTTGGATAAAATTTCCATGGTTTATTCATTCTATCCCCAAATTCACAGTCAATTTCGCGTTTTCGTGGTCGAAATCGAGTGCTGAATGCGGAAGCATTGGAACAAGCAAATTTCATGTCCAAATTTGGAATGTCCGGCACCGGAATTCAGGTGTGGGCCAAAAATCGATGAAAATAACCCAAAAATTTGGCAGGCTGGCCCAATTAATTTCCCAGAAGAGTCAACAACGGCACAAAATGGTGGGAGGAGGAGAAAAGGCCGATTGGCCAGTCTCGTTTTTGACACAAATGAAAATTATTTTTATTATTGGATTGCAATCGTCTCAACCGCATATGTCTACAATTTGTTGGTTGGTTGATGAATTTGTGAGGGTTAAATATTGGATACCGTATTTCTTCTATTAATAGCCCATGGGCTAGTAAATTTCAGAGACCCTCAAAAGGAGGCTACAAATTGATGGAGGAAGGAGGACTTTAAATAGAGGAAGGAGGGGGGAAGAGCTACAAATAGAGAGGGCTTCTAATAGAGACGGGGATACCATCGCATTACCGTGAAATTCACCAAAAAATTTATTAAAATTAGGGGATTAATTGTTGCTAATAAATAAATTGATTATAAAAGCTTTTATTCTTGAAGGAATCTTTTTCTCTTTGGGCCATATTTTAAAAAATCGGTTAAAATCTTCCTTTTTTCTTGCCCTATTTGGTTTAAATTCAATAATTTTTGCAATAAATTTTTATTAAGAATCCCAATGTATATCATAAAATTAGAATTAATTAGAAAGGCCTATTTTCAAAAATATTCACTAAATAATATCCCCTGTGAGGGTGATAATATTCCCCTCTATAAATTAAAAGGTGGTCATTGCCCGCAATGTTTTTGTGGATTTGGCCCGAGGGCGTCTTTGGCTGCTTTGGTTGGCCATGGATTTGTTGATGGATTCCATTTATGCGGCCGATATGTTCATTCGTTCCAGAACTGGTTTGATGATGGGGTCTAAAGAGCCCTAATATAATTTAATTGGGGCAGGTTATTTGGAGCAGGGATTGTTGGTGAGGGATTGCGCCAAAATTCGGGCACTTTATTTGCGAAGCCGGCATTTCTTTTGGGATGCGGCAAGCATGGTAATGCGAATTATGGGAATTGGAAGTTGGAACCGTTCAGAAATTTATTTTTCTAAACCAAAAACTTTATACTCAATTTGATTACGTTTTGGTTTGGGTTTAACCAATTCTAATTAGAACCATTTTGCCAAAAATAGGTTTAAACCGTTTAATACCCTTTAATTGTTGACCAAACCAAATGGTTTAAACCGTTTAATACCCTTTAATTGTTGATCAAACCAAAATGGGTTTAAACCGTTTAATACCCATTAATTGTTGGCCAAACCAAAATGGGTTTAAACCGTTTAATACCCTTTAATTGTTGACCAAACCAAAATTGGTTTAAACCGTTTAATACCCTTTAATTGTTGACCAAACCAAAATTGGTTTAAACCGTTTAATACCCTTTAATTGTTGACCAAACCAAATGGTTTAAACCGTTTAATACCCTTTAATTGTTGGCCAAACCAAAATTGGTTTAAACCGTTTAATACCCTTTAATTGTTGACCAAACCAAAATTGGTTTAAACCGTTTAATACCCTTTAATTGTTGACCAAACCAAAATTGGTTTAAACCGTTTAATACCCTTTAATTGTTGACCAAACCAAATGGTTTAAACCGTTTAATACCCTTTAATTGTTGATCAAACCAAAATGGGTTTAAACCGTTTAATACCCTTTAATTGTTGGCCAAACCAAAATGGGTTTAAACCGTTTAATACCCTTTAATTGTTGACCAAACCAAAATAGGTTTAAACCGTTTAATACCCTTTAATTGTTGACCAAACCAAAATTGGTTTAAACCGTTTAATACCCTTTAATTGTTGGTCAAACCAAAATGGGTTTAAACCGTTTAATACCCTTTAATTGTTGACCAAACCAAAATAGGTTTAAACCGTTTAATACCCTTTAATTGTTGACCAAACCAAAATTGGTTTAAACCGTTTAATACTCTTTAATTGTTGGCCAAACCAAAATTGGTTTAAACCGTTTAATACCCTTTAATTGTTGGCCAAACCAAAATTGGTTTAAACCGTTTAATACCCTTTAATTGTTGACCAAACCAAAATTGGTTTAAACCGTTTAATACCCTTTAATTGTTGACCAAACCAAAATAGGTTTAAACCGTTTAATACCCTTTAATTGTTGGCCAAACCAAAATTGGTTTAAACCGTTTAATACTCTTTAATTGTTGACCAAACCAAAATTGGTTTAAACCGTTTAATACCCTTTAATTGTTGACCAAACCAAAATAGGTTTAAACCGTTTAATACCCTTTAATTGTTGGCCAAACCAAAATTTGTTTAAACCGTTTAATACCCTTTAATTGTTGGCCAAACCAAAATTGGTTTAAACCGTTTAATACCCTTTAATTGTTGACCAAACCAAAATTGGTTTAAACCGTTTAATACCCTTTAATTGTTGGCCAAACCAAAATTGGTTTAAACCGTTTAATACCCTTTAATTGTTGACCAAACCAAAATTGGTTTAAACCGTTTAATACCCTTTAATTGTTGGCCAAACCAAAATTGGTTTAAACCGTTTAATACCCTTTAATTGTTGACCAAACCAAAATTGGTTTAAACCGTTTAATACCCTTTAATTGTTGGCCAAACCATGACAAATTATATACCATTCAATGCGTTTTCTTGTCCAGCTCTATCCAATTTTGGGTATATTTGGTTTGGGAATGTAGGGCACAAACCCTTCTTAAACCATTATAATTATTTTGGCAATTTCAATGTTTATTTCGCCAAATTAAATACTAAACATTTAATTATTTGTTTGGTCAAAGAGGTGAATAAATTAAATAATTAATTAATTAATTTAAATTAAATTAATTCAACCAAATTCCCCCTCTTATTTTTTAGCTTCCATTGGACCATTTTTACTGGCTAATTTCCCGGAATCCTCTGCCAATTTTGCGAATCAATCGATTACTTCGCAAGGATCGAATCCAACGTTTTATGGAGCAGACCGAAACCCGAACATCGATGCCAAATGCATTTCGGGTTGGAGTCGTCGTTTGGTTGGTAATTTGTTTCATTTTGAACTAATGATAAAAATATGGCAAAAATTTGACCATAAATTTAATCAATTTTAAGAAGCTTTTCACTATTTAAATGAAATATGCCTTGGAGCAAAAAATAACCGAATTTAAGTCCTTCAAATTAGGATTGTCCAAAGTCGGTTTTAGTTTAAGAAAATCGATAAAATTTAAAACCGAATTTGGAAATTTTGCTCAAAATAACCGAAAATAGGGAAACCGAAACCGAAAACCGACATTTTAATAAAATCGAAAACCGGGTTTAAAACCGGACACATAAGGAAAAAAAACCGACTTTAAAACCATATTTCAAATCATAGAAAAATTATAGAAAAATTTATAAAAAATTAAAATATTAGCAAAATCATAATTCATTTCTTTTTTAGGTATATCGCTGTCATTATTCATTGGAATGCTTGGTTTCTCCTTTAAAAGAGGATGTTCAATAACCAATTTGTATTTTCCAGTTTCTATTTTTCCATCTCCGAATGGATTGGCCTCGGCACGGACCCTTGGGTCTACGGTATTCTGAATAAGCAGAGTTTGCCGGAAGGCATCAATGACACATTAACGAGGAGATATATTTATAGGTGAAAAACCCGCAAAAATTGGGTAAAAATAGGTGAAATTAACGGTACGGGAAAATTGGCTGATGAATTCGGTTTTGTTTCTAGCTCAGTGAGGCAATAGCCAATTTGGGAAGGAAATATACTTTTGGAAATCTCAAAAGTATCCTCTAAAAAGTGGCTGCATTAAATTTTATGAAATTTAATATTTTTGAAAATTTCATGTCTTTGAATGTAATAAATAAACCCATAATTAGTTGACTGAGAAAAGGCCACTTATTTTACAAATATTTTCAAATTTTCAAAAAATTAGAATGTCCACTTTTTAGAGGACATTTAGGGCTTTAAAATGGCATATCGCCTTCTCAAATTAGTTGCTTCCTTCTTGAGATATCAACAAAAGAATCATCTAGGTATTGAAAATGAAAAGGTTCTGTTTCGAATAGAATACAAAAACGCCAAAAAAATTAGAATTTTAATGCATAATTATGATTAGACTATTTTATAATTGATATTTAATAATAATTTGATGTTCGTTAATCAATGATTTTGCAAGAATGATCAATTAGAATATAGCAAAAGATTAAATAAAATCAATCAATTGACTTAATGCTTAATTTAAATAATTTATTTTGTTTTTTTAATAAAATATTTTATTCAGTTTCTATTGGTCCACGCTGATTTTGACCACAATTGGTGAAGTGCCCGGCCCACAACAAAATGTCGAATATGCATTCGTGACGGTGGATTTGATGTGCGGAGTGTTGATTTTTGCCACAATTGTCGGAAATGTGGGCAGTATGATTTCGAATATCAGTGCTGGGCGAACGGAGTTTCAAAATCGAATTGACTCAATCAAACAGTACATGGATTTGAGGGGCGTCGGAAAACAGGTTAAAAAAATTAATTTGTGGGCAAATTTTTCAGCAATTTTGTAAATTATTCTTTTGAGCATTTTAATATCAAAATTAATTATTATTTTTTGGTCCCCCAAAATATCAATTAAATAATTGATTCTATTTAATATTTAATAGAGAATTTTCTGCCCTACAAAATGATACCAAAATTAATAAAAATGATTAAGTTTTAAGGAAACTTATAATCAAAATTCAATGGTACATATTTTGTAATCAAATGCTTTTTTTAAATGCCCTTTTAAAACTTATCTCCATTCGCTGCTCATTCATCATTCTCTTTCCCTCCCTCACTTCAATTACGGTATCTCAGATCCGCACTCTTTCCTCGATAAAAGAGAAACAATGAAAAGGGGGAACATTTTTATGCCCTAAAGCAACAATCATTCCACTGCCGAATGCCCACCGAGCCTCAAGAAGGGAAAATGAGTACGGTACTGATAATGAGCCAATGACCATCCTCCTCCAGTTTTTAGGCCATAACTTTTGATTGTGTTGGCCAATTTAGTTAATCGATATGCCATTTTAAAGGGCAGAAAATTGCAAATCAGATGATATAAAATTTAATAAAATTAATTCATTTTTATTTTTTAAATTGATCAAAAATAATTAATCAAAATATTATGGCCAAAAAACTGGCCGATTTTGATTAATTTTTCCAATTTTTTAGCCATTCATAATTTTTGAAATTTTAATCAAATTCAGCAATTTTTTACAATCTACTCATCTCTATCTGAGCTATAAAAATTAGCAGATTTACTAAATTTTAAGCCTAATATTCACTTAAAAATATGAATTTATTTGTAAAAAACTAATAAATTACATTTCCCCTCTCTCTGATTAAAGCTTGAAGTCCGCGTGATCAAATGGTTTGACTATTTGTGGGCAAATAAGCAAGGATTGACGGATGCAAAAGTGCTGAAAGTGTTGCCTGATAAATTGCAGGCCGAAATTGCAATGCATGTCCATTTTGAGACATTGCGAAAAGTTCGCATTTTTCAGGCAAGTTTTCAAAAAGATGAATGGTTTTTATTATACGCCCACTCTCTAATAGTAGCCCATGGGCTTTTAATAGAAAAAATTTCATTTCCATAAAAGGATTGTGAAGCGGGTCTTCTTGCGGAATTGGTGCTCAAATTGCAATTGCAAGTGTTCAGCCCCGGGGATTATGTGTGCCGAAAGGGCGATATTGGAAGGGAAATGTACATTGTGAAAAGGTGGGCCATAATGAATATTTTTATATACAATTCGAAAGCCAAATATACTTTCTTTAATTTAACATTATTCGAAAAAGCTATTTTTTTCAAAAATTGTTTTAATTTTAGTAAAGTTTAAAACCATTTTTATAAATTTTTTTTATAAAATCGCAGAGGGATGCTGCAAGTTGTGGCGGATGATGGCCTCAAAGTGTTTGCCACTTTGTCCGAGGGCGCCGTTTTCGGTGAATTATCCATTTTGAACATTGCTGGAAGCAAAAACGGGAATCGACGAACCGCAAATGTTCGCTCCGTTGGCTACACTGATTTATTTGTGCTCAACAAAAATGACCTTTGGATTGGTTGGAATTTGAGAATATTCATTAATTTACGATTTTAGCCCTTCGAGAATATCCGGAAGCGCGCAAAATTCTCATCAACAAAGTGGGCAAATTATTTAGGGAATATTTAATGATTGTTTTCCATTATTCCAAAAGGGTCGAGAATTGTTGAGGAAGGACAATTTGTTGGATGAATCAGCGCCGGAAGAGCAAAAAACGGCGGAGGAACTGTCCGAGGAATTGCAATCCTCGGTCCGTATTCTGCAAATCAGGCAAGAAAAAGAGGAAAATGGGATGATCCCAAAAATGGATTATTTTGATTAGTTTATTTGGCCAAAAATAATTATTTTATTAATTTATTTGGACAAAAATTTTTACCCATATCTAAGCTAGGCAATAATCTATTTTGGAAGAAGATAAACCATTTGAAAGCCCAGGTGTCCTCTTAAAAGTTGCTATTAAATTTTATGAATTTAATCTTTAAAAAGTTTATATGTTTTTGAATGTTATAGCTCAAATTTTTTGGGGAAAAGAGACTTAATTTGGAAATTACTTTACGATTTAAAAAAGTAGAAAAGCAACTTTTTAGAAGATATTTAGGGCTTATTTTAAATGGCATATCGCCTTCCCAAATTGATTGCGTTCTTGTTGATATAGGACCAAATTGACGACTCATCAATTAAGCTTTCTTTTCGAATATTTTTGGCCAAGAATTTTATGGCGCAAATCTTAATTATTTTAAGATCCTAAATTAGGAATAAATGATCAATTTTTAATATTATTATATTAATAAGTACATTTGGTTGGCCTTCCTATCCTAATTCCTTTAATTAATATTTGAATGCCAAAAATATGTACATTTATTCATTCAGAATTGCTCGACTAATGGCCGAACAAACGAACACTGAAACAAAATTAAGGGCTCGAATTGGCTATTTGGAGGGAAAATTACGGAAATACGCAGATTTAAGTGGAGAAAATGAACATTGAAACCAAATGTTGGAGGAGGAGGAAAGATGGCATTTTATCATATTTGATAATTTTCCTTGAATTTTGTCTTATTTTATATCAATCGGCTCAATTTTGACTCATTTCTTTGTAATACACAAACATTGCCAAAACAAAATTATTCGTATTAAACATTTATTCAATCAATTTTCATATTTTTATAAGAAGTTCACACCCAAAATCCATTCCAATATGAAAATCCAATATTTGAGAAGCCCTTTTTATTGGGTATGTTCATCCCTTTTGTACACCACTAACAAATCTGGCATATTCTCCGTAAAAAATGAATGCAGGTCTTCCCCTCTCCCAAAGGCATTTTTGCCATTTTCACATTTTTGCTCGCCATTTTGGACACTTATCAACGCGCCAAAAGTCACTGCGCGGACGTCAATCCTCAAAACCAAAATTGTATATTTTTTCATATTACATTTTCATTCACACTGGCCACCACCTCTTCCCATTCCGAATCTGGCCATCGCCTTTCTATCGCGGCCATTCCTCTCCCTGCTGCCATCCAAATTCGTCGCCATCGTGGTCCGGTGGTCGTTCCATCGCGTCATAATTTGGCCATTGCAAATCATCGGCCTCCTCAACTTCAAAATTTTGGCCTTCAATTTTTTCATCGACAACAAAGAAGAAGGCGGCAACGAAGACGCCAACAACAGCGAAGGCAAATTGGCCGTGTACAATTGCCGATGGGCGAACTGGAACAAAGCGTCATCAGGCAACTCCTTCTCCGAATTCATCCATACAGGTACAGGAATCCACCGAACTATCGTTAACCTCTTTAATTCACCATGGGGAATTATTTTTGAACCTCTTAAAAATTGGGAAAATTTCGGATTTAACTCCTTAATTTGTGGATAGTGGATTTTATAGAGCTTTAAGGAACTAAGAAAATGCATTAAAAATCCTTAAGGGTGGGGAATTAAAAGAGGTTTTAAGATATGTATTAGCCAAGAAAAATAATTTAGAAATATTTTATAGAAGGATAGAAGAATTAGGCTATAAGATAAAGATGCGGGAAAATTTACAAATTTTATTAAAAACAGATAATCAAATTAAAGTATAATTGAATGATTTCATATTCAGAAAGCATTTTTATTTGTGGGAATTTGTTGGCATAAAACGGAATTAAAAGCTCATATTTAGCATTTTAGGCAAACTTTAATGCCATATTTCTTTAAAATATTCTAATTTTCCTTGAATAGAAAATTCATTTGGGCATTGTGTGCCCTCTCAATGCTATTGGCCTTATTGATCATTCTCAATTCCATTTGGATTATTGCCGCCGAAAGTTCTACCATCCATCGAGTCGTGTTCGTTTAATCCAATAAAATCAAAATTTGTGCCTTTTTCAGTGATACTTCATTTATTGTTTTCTCCGAGGTGCTGGCCTGGATGCTCATTTTATTAAGCGGAATTGGCTTCAAAATGGTAGAACGAAATGAATGGATTTATTTTTTAGAAAAAGGGAAAAAATTAAAATTTATTTTAATATTCCGTTTTCTGGAAAGAGTTAATTTGCACTATTTCCGGTTGCCCTTTCCGGAAAGAATTAATTTGCACTTTTTCCTGTTGCCCTTTCCGGAAGGAATTAATTTGCACTATTCCGGTTGCCCTTTCCGGAAAGAATTAATTTGCACTTTTTCCGATTGCACTTTTCCGGAAAGAATTAATTTCTTTCTGGTTAGATTTATTCCGCCAGTTCATAAAACTATAATCTAATATCTAATAAAATTTAATTTTTTGACAAATTATTATTATTTCAAATACTCTAAAATACTTTATTTTTTCAGACTTGTATGGCCACTAAGGCCTATGAAGCCAATTGTGGCGGTGGTGGCCAATTGAATGGGCCAAATATGGGCGGCGCTGTGCCCTCCGTTGAATTGGCCATGGAAATGGCCGAACAGCAATTGATGCAGCGGAGGCCGTATTCAGCACCAAATTGGAGTGGTGCCTGGCCAATGTTCGGCATTTTGCCACCCAATGATGCCGGCGGTCCATTCGATTTGCCCGGCTCTGTGCCTCCCGGTGCTGAACCACTGTTCGATCCCTCCTTCTACTTTCCGCCTCCACCTCCTCGCTATTCCTCTCTGTTGGATGTGCCACCACCGGGCGCACCACGGATGCCGCCGCTACCGCCGAATGGGGCCAGAAGGGCGAGTAGCCATTTCCCCGGAGGCTTCACCTCAACCTCCCCCACTGCCTCTTCCAACAACAATCATCAGCGTTTTATCCGCTCTCCGCCACCCCCCTATTGTTCACCGAATGGATGATGACCTCTCCTTTCCTTCCTTTCTCCGTTTTTTGATCCGATTTGTCCTCCTCCACTTTTGTTTTATTTATCCTTTTCATTTTCCTCAATTTTCTACGTGTCCTAATAAAAAATATATAAATTGATACGATCCAGTAAAAAAGTAATATTTAATGGGCCTAAAATGCTCATTTTTGAATGCATTTTGTTGCATTTTGATACTGATTCTGATGCCCGTAAATGCCAATTCTGATGACAAAGAAGGTATTTGAATAAATATTAACATTTTTTTTTGTTTTATTAAAATAAATTTAGCCATTTTATTGTAATTTTTAAATTTAATTTTGAGGAGTTTTCAGCCACTTTTAGAGCACATTTTAATTCCAAAAAATAATGAATCATTTGCAATCATTTTTGTCCAAATTAAATGGAAAAGGTCTCAATTTTTTAATTAGATTTTTAGATTTCATTAATGGCATATAGATATTAATTAATAAATATTTTTAAATGCTATTGATTTTCCCATTTATAAAATCACATTTTTCCATGTTCATTTCATTGAATAGAAAATGAGGGTATAAGTTAATCCGCTTGCTTTTACCCTCATTCATCATTGTTTGCTTAATTAGCCGCCGGACATTTTGAGGATTTTGATTTTGAGACGTATACTCAATTTTTGTTACGAGAATTGAGAAGATCACTCCAATGAAATAGAATTTGAAAGGGATTTAAAAATTTAATATTAAATGGATTTGGAATTAATAAAAATATAATTTTTTCTGCAGCAGAAGAAAGGCAAAGGTGGCGGAGATCGGCGGGTTTGCGAAAATCATTTTTTTAATGATTTTTTCCAATTAAATTAGGCGGTGGACGAGTGGGCGATTTATGCAGCCAAAATACGGATTGCCAATCGGTAGCAATTTTATTACTTTTGAGGCTAATTATTATGAAAATAATATTAAAAAATAAGCATGAAAATTTGTAGCTTAAATTGTAAATTCATTGAATTTATCCATTGATGGCAATGTATATGGTAAAAATAATGCAATCATCTTTTAATATTAATATTTCATAATTTTCATCAAAATTTAACCATGGAATTTTAAAAATTAAAATGGTTAAATAAATTTGAATTCCTTGTGTACAGGGAATGTTCTGCCAATTGGGTCAATGCCAATGCCTTTCCAATTATGTGGCCATTGCCTCCTTCTGCTGGCCAAGTCAGAACGAAATCACCTTTTCCCTATGATTTTCCATAATTTGTGCATTTCAGAGGTGAATCCCGGTGATTCGGGTTGTGTTGAGGACATTCAATGTGAGGGAGTTTGGCCTGGGGCAAAATGCACTCGTGCTGGAATTTGTGAATGCCCTGAACATTATGTGCCCGCAAAAACCAGGGATGGCACAGTTTGCATTACGGTAGAATTAATATAAAAAAAGGGAAATTATTTAATTTTCCGAAATATTTTGCTTCGAAAAATTATCTTTTTTGTGGCCATAAAACTTGGCCATAACAATATGTTGAGGCTTAGGATTTGGCTTAGATTTTGGCTCATAATTCGCGGAATATACGACGAAACTTAAAGATGTCTAATTTTGCCGAGTTTTAGGCCACAAAAAAGATTATTTTTTGACAAGAAATGGTAAATTAAATATGGTATCCAATTGAAAAAATAAATTTTTATATAGAGTGGAGTGCCACCGGCCTGCCCACTGCCAGAACCCAATAATCCGGGTAATTTTTATAAATTTTCATTACAAAAATGTCACTTTTAGAAGCACCAAGTCCATCCACATTGTTGGCCAATCCATCCACTCATCCATTGGCCCCCGATTCATATATGCCCGTCCTTTGTACCAGTCAATCCACGGAAGTGACCAATTCAAATGGGGGCGATGGATCCACTTGGTCTGTTTTTCACATAGTGGATTAATTTTAAAACAAAAGCTATAAATTAGACATGTAGATAATTTTGATATATATTAATGCTTTAAACAATCTTTTTTATCGAAAAATTGGCTAAAAATTAAATCAATAAAATTTGAGATCAAATCTTTTTTTTGCGATTTTTAAAGATTTTGAATTATTTCAATTCATTCACCA
This sequence comes from Pratylenchus scribneri, assembly GCA_030063045.1. Classification (NCBI taxonomy): domain Eukaryota; kingdom Metazoa; phylum Nematoda; class Chromadorea; order Rhabditida; family Pratylenchidae; genus Pratylenchus; species Pratylenchus scribneri. Next base: position 2,221,233 of record JAQSEB010000114.1, on the reverse strand, counting down.
TTTACCAATCTCTTTTGCAGGTGCATTTATCCGGATGGCGATAAGGACATTTACATTGCTGATTTGTACAATTGCATTCCACATCCGCAAGTCCTGCCCGAATATTTTCCCGAATATTCGCCAACCGTTGATGGCATTTGCTGTCCAAGTCGAGGCAATCCTAATTTAAATCATTTTAAATTTAACTTATAATATTTAGGCCATTAATTTAGAAAAAACCATTTAACTGGCACTGATTAGATTCATTTAACATTTTTTATGGATTCAAATATTTTATCTACCAATTATTGAAACAAATCCATAATTATCTATTCAATTCCAGCATTTGTTTGCATTCAGCCAATGTCCCAAGGCGATGAGCCCTCAATTCCTCGTTGGTGGTATAATTCAATCACTGGGACATGCTCACAATTCCTTTGGGTAAATAATTCAAAAATTTTGGCACAGAATTTTAACTAAAAAAGTATAATATTCAAAAAATGGCATAGTTTTTTGTTATAATTTTTCAAGAAAATATTCCAATCATTAAATTTTTGTAATATTTATTATTTAATAGAATATTTTCTGCCCTACAAAATGATACCAAGATCACCAAAAATAATTTAGTTTTAGGTAAATTATGTTAAAAACACTAAGGCGCACATTTGTTGATTATTAAATTATGAATGTGCCTTATGTCATCTTCACTCACTTGTCATTTTATTCATTCCCTTTCAATTACGGTATCAAAAGTTCCTCGATAAAGAGAAAGTGGAAGGGAAAGAACTTTTATATGCCCTAGGGCAACAATCAATCCACTGCCCAATTCCCACTGATGAGTGATGAGTGAGCTTCGAGAAAGGAAGAAAATACGGTACTGAAAAAGAGCCAATGACCATCCTCCTCCAGTTTTGGGCCATAACTTTTGATTGAATTGGCCAATTTAGTTAATCAATATGTCATTTTAAAGAGCAGAAAATTGGCAATCAAATGAAATATAATTTAAATAAAAAATATATCCAAAAATTTAATATTTTTATTTTCATTTATCTTTTTTAATTTATAAATATTTATTTTTCCTTTTTTGCCTGAATCATCAATTTTTTGTCTCAATTCTTCAATGAATTTGGTTAAAATCGTTAAAAATTATATTGGATAATTTCTAAGAAAAAAATAAAAAATATTTACTTAAAAATTTTAAAGCTTTTCCAATTTATTTTCTTTGCCCATTAACAAAGGATCCAACCCAAAGTGAGGGCGTATCGCCCAACAATTTTCGCACATTGGAACACTGTGAATCATATTGCCGTGACAGTCAGTCCATTTGGTCAAAATATATATTTTCCAAAATATATTTTAAGCCTGCCGCCGTGGCTCTGCCCAATTCCAACGGCATTTGCGTGCCACCATCCTCGACGAATTGCCCATTGCCAATTGTGCCCATCAATCCGGAGTTTGTGCACCCGAAAATGGATGTGTCCAAATTGGGTCAAGCCAACAATGTTGCCCAACCATTGGTGCGCATCATTCATAATAATAATAATTCGTAATTTTGGGAGTGGAAATGAAGGGAAATGAACCTAATAAATTGACTTATTTACTCATATTTTTGAACAATCAAAATTAGTAAAACTTAAAGAAAAATTAAATAGTATAAATGAATCCAATCTAAGCCCAAATATTTAAATACAAAATCAGAAAATTTTCAAGGAATCAAAGTTAATAAATTGATAATTTTATTTCTTTTTGCCTATTCCTTTTTAATAAAATCTTCAAATTGCAGCATTTTCTTTCTTAATAATTATCAATATATGTAATATTACATTATCCATAATATGATAATGAATGAGTCCCTTGACTTAAATCCCAGATTATTTTAATTGAACAAAGAAAATAGAGACCTTTTTCCTATATTCACTTGTGTGTTGATTGTATTTACCTTCTGAATTTAGGCCATATCATTTGTGGCAAATTAGTTTTATTTTGAAGATGACCATAAAACAAAGTAGAGAACTGACAAAAAATTTAAAAATATTAAATCGCAAAAATCCAGAAATTACAAAAGCTTGGCATATACTTTTCAAGCCCCAAGTTTTAGTTAGATAATAGGGAAAATAATTATTGGAAAGTTGAAAATTTTCATCCGTAACATTCCCCCACTTTATTGTTTAAGCCAGCATTTGTTCCCCTTCCGGCGGTCGTACCTCCATCCCATTGTTTGGCTCCGCACTTTTCATCACAAAGGATGCCTTCGATCCGGGCGCCCAAATTGCCGGCACCAATGCCCTCACCAGATTTTACTACGATTCGGAACAGGGCCGTTGTCTGAATTTCCTCTACGAGGGCGGCCTTGGCAATTTCAACAATTTTGGCACAAAACAGGACTGCGAGAATTTCTGCTCAAAATTGGTCGAGTTTTTTGGCATTTTTTGGAGGGGGGGGGGGAATTATATTTTAATAAATCATTTTAATTAATTTTTTTATGAGGAAATTGACCAAAATATATTTGATTGATTGAATAATATTTAATTTTAAAAATACAGGTCTGTGAATTTGGCCAACCATTGAGAGTGGCCGAAGGCCAATGGCAACGTTGCGAATCAAGTAAAAAAAGGGAATTCGCCCTACTAAAAAAATTTTTTGGAGAATATTCTACAATTTGGTTAAAAAATAAATCCATTAATTTTTAATGAAACCTTCCTTTGTTTTTTTTACCAATTTAAATGGAAAATTTTAATTTTGTCTCCCTCAAATGGTCCCAATTTTATATTCCATTTATAACTTTCCAAATTTGTGCCCCCAAATAAAAAGGTTCCGACTGTCCCAGTGCTTACCAATGCGATTCTGGCCATAAAGTTTGTTGCCCAACGGCGCAAACAATTTGCACTCAACCCAAAAGGGTGGGCGAATGTACTGGCAGTGTGAGCCGATATTGGTACAATGCGGTCAGTCAATGAATTGAATGGGTGGAAATTTCAATTAATTTTATCCATTTAATAAAGTAAAAATATGAAATAGGCAGAAAAAATTTCGCCCCAATTTTTTGAAGGCCACTCGTCAATGTGAACTTTTCGATTATACCGGCTGCCAAGGAAATGACAACAATTTTGAACAATTGATGGAATGCCAGATGAAATGCCGCAACATTGGACGTATGTTTTTGCTTTTTTGTGCTGATTAATTCAATTTTTGACAATTCATTTATATATTTTATGAAGAAAACAGAGCTTAAAATATTGTCAAATATTGGCAAATTTATTGAAATTATTAAATAAAATTCATTTTTTTATCACAAAATTGTCTAAATGATCAATGGCCATATTCATAAATCCAAATCCAACCCCCAATTTATCAAAAAGTTGAGCCAAAATGTGCCCAAGGCCGTGCCCATCGTGATTTGGCCGGTCATTTCACGCGATGTGCCCCCGGATCGCCCACCGATGGATGCCCGCCCAACTATGAATGCCATTTTGACGGTGCCATTTGGGGCTGTTGCCCAACCCGTGGATGGACATGTTCCCTGGGGCCGGACAGAGGCATTCAATGTGGGGCCGGCCGTTCTGTTCGTTTTCACTTCGATGCGGACAAACAAAGTTGTGAATCATTCCAATATGAGGGATGCGATGGAAACGCAAACAATTTCCAATCACTGGAACAATGCCAGGAATATTGCGGCGTTGGCGGTGAATTTTGAACATTTTGTTTGATAGTGATTTAGCTTAGCTTTAACTAAATTTTAATTTACTTTTGAACCATTAAATCAAAATTGGTTTAAACCGTTTAATACCCTTTAATTGTTGACCAAACCAAAATTAGTTTAAACCGTTTAATACCCTTTAATTGTTGACCAAACCAAAATTAGTTTAAACCGTTTAATACCCTTTAATTGTTGACCAAAATATACCATTTAATGCGTCTTGACCAGCTCTATCCAATATTGGGTATATGGTTTGGGAATGTAGAGTAAACCCTTCCTTAAACCATTATAATTATTTCGGCGATTTCAATGTTTTTTCGCTAAATTAAATACTAACACTTTTAAATGGGGGTAATGTCAAGGAATAAAATTCACATTTTTGTTTGAAGGCTGCCCAAATGGAGGCCAACCCCTTCGTGATTCCACCAACAATCAATTCCTCACTTGTTCTGCCCAACAACCTTGCCCCTCGGCTGGAGGCAGCGGTGATTTGGACGATGAATCGCATGAATGCGTTTTGGTGAATGCGCACGGCACTTTTGCGCATCGATGTTGCCCAACAAAATGTATTTGATTTTCTTTTGACCTTTTTTTCAAATAATTTCGCTGGGGGATATTTTGTACCGTTATTTTACTACCTGAACTTTTCTTTTGGCCATATCTCAGTGAGGAAATAACCAATTTTGGAAGGCGATATATCATTTTAAATCCCAAAGTGTACTCTAAAAAGTGGCATTAATATTTTCCAGAAATTTAACTCTAGAAAAAAAAGTTATATTCCTTTGAGTATAATAAACCCTAATTTCTCGAATTTTCTGTGGGAAAGTCGCTTATTTTACAATGTGTTTAAAATTTTCAAAAATTAAAAAGCCACTTTTTAAAGGACATTTAGTGCTTTCAGATGGCATATTGCCTTCAAAATTTGTTTATTTCTTTTCGAGCTATGGCCAAAAGAATGGCCTAGATACTGAAAAGACGGTATTGAAATGAAACAGCTTTCTAATTTTGTTATTTTTCCTTCCAATAAATGCCTGATAACATTAGTAATCAAAGTATATTTTCCATTATTTCAAAGTGCACATTTGTTCACAACCACCCCAACCTGGTTTGGCATGCCAAAAAAGGCAACTTACTCGATGGTATTTCAACATTGTCACCAGGGAATGTGGCAAATTCGGATTCAATGGTTGCAATGGAAATTTGAACAATTTTGAGAATCAAGAACAATGCCAGAATTTTTGCTCCTCTTCAGGTTGAATTCAATGATTTTTGCCTAAGGCAATTTTACAAATTTTTTGAGGATTTTGAATATTAAAAATGGATCATTTAGATTATATTTAGAGTTGAAAATGCTTTAAAAATTGATAACAAAAATTTATAAGTTTTTAATTTTTTTTTATTTCAATTTGGGCAAATAAGTTTATGGCCATTAAATATGCCATATGGATGATTAATTTAGTTAATAGTTTTTGGCATAAATTGCGAAAATTTAATTAAAATTTGAGATCATTTTTTGAAAGTTAATTAAGGCAATTATATTTTGTTATTCTGCTATCAAAAACGGTACAAAATTTCATAATTTCGTTGTATAAAATGCTTTCCATCTTTACACGTTTTTATCCTGCCAAAATTTATGGCCATAAATGCTATTTGGGTGATTAAATTAATACATTTTTGGCATAAATTTGTAGAAAATATTGATTGAATTTTTAGACATTTTGAAGGTAAATAATATCCATAAAAACATCAAATAATTCCATTAATTTTGTCCCTTTTCATATTCAGCCTGCGCCCCAGGCGAATTAGTGTATCGTCGAGAGCCATTGGAGTCCCAAAATGATGACTCCCGTTTCCGTCCTTTCCCTCCATCCATCAGCCATCGTCAAATGGTCCAATGTGAGCCAACATTGTCCGTACCTGTTTGCCCCAATGATTTTCGATGTGTCCGTGACCAATTGGCCCATCGCCATGTTTGCTGTGGGGCACCTCCTTCCGATGTATGTCCACCGGGGGAGAAGCCCTTTTGGAATGCGTTGGATGAATCCGTGCGCGAATGCCAAGCAAATGTGGCTGGCTCATGCCCAGCCGACTATTTGTGCCGTCTTTCGGCTGCGCACAGCAAGTGAGGGAAAAATTATTTGATAAGGGATCGTTTCAGTTAGTTCATGGCCAACCTTTGGCCATAGTTCAAAGAAGCAATCGCCGATTCCGAAAGCCGATATATCTTTTTGAAGCCTAAAATCCCCTCTAAAAGGTGGCATTATTAAATTTTAAGAAATCTAAGCTTAAAAATTACTATATGCCTTTATGACTAATAAATGCGAATTTTTAGAAGAAAAGCCGATTATTTTAAAAATTGTTTTAAATTTTCAAAAAAGTAGTTCTGCCACTTTTTAGAGGACATTTAGGTCTTTCAAATGGCATATTTCTTTCCAGAATTGGCTGCTTACTTGTTGTGTTATGGCCAAAAGAATGGGCCAAGTACTAAAACGGTCTACTGAAATATCCTATTTCAAAATGTTTGGGTATTTTGAACCTAAAAATACGAAAATTTCGTATCTCTAAAATTCTCTCTCAAAAAAGATATTTCTGTTGTGCCCCACGAAGTGGCACTTTGTGCCCCAATGGTCGCGCCCTTTACCGCCAACCAAAAACCCTTCAACCACTTCGTTGTGTCATCCAAAACGCCGCCATTGCTTCCTCCATTTCCTCATTAGTACAGCAGAATTTGTGCCCCGATGGATTCAGTTGCCAATCCCGGCTGAGCCGTGACATCCAAGGCCATTGCTGTTCGGCACAACGTAAAAAATAAATCAAAAAAAAAAAAAACAATTTTGATTGGGGAAATGGACTTCAATTGGATAAGAATATTCAATATTTCACTTTTAATTTCCCTTTTTGCGTTTCGATCGGCCACAAAATAGGGCGAACTAAAACCCAATTTGGCAAATGGATTTAAGTTTTTTTGATTTAGTGACCAGAAGATCATAAAATTTATTTCAAAATTCTCATCACAAATGTGCCAAAATGATCTCTATTAAATTTTGCAGCAATTTGCAAATCGGGTGCCCCATTTTTCGTGGATGAACGAAGCCAACAGCCGCGTCAATGCATTCCCGGCTCATTTGCCGCATGCCCTGAAGGATTCCACTGTGAACGACGACAACAAAATGGCCGAATTGGAGGTGGAAATGGCCAAGGCGTTTGCTGCAAAGGACCACCCATTGAAGGAAATGCTGGCCAATGGGCAGAGGAAAAAAGTGGTCAGTGCCATATAGTATATAGAGGGAAAAAATACTATTTAATTTGACAAAAAAAATGTAATGGCTCATCAGTAATTTTTCCTAGACCCATAGACTTTATACCGAATCGATAAAACTCTAAAATTGCATCATTCATTTGATTATGTTTTGGCTTGGATTCAACCAATAATATAAACTTATTAGTTTTAAACCATTAAACCAAAACTGGTTTAAACCGTTTAATACCCTTTAATTGTTGACCAAACCAAAATTGGTTTAAACCGTTTAATACCCTTTAATTGTTGACCAAACCAAAATTGGTTTAAACCGTTTAATACCCTTTAATTGTTGACTAAACCAAAATTGGTTTAAACCGTTTAATACCCTTTAATTGTTGACCAAACCAAAATTGGTTTAAACCGTTTAATACCCTTTAATTGTTGACCAAACCAAAATGGGTTTAAACCGTTTAATACCCTTTAATTGTTGACCAAACCAAAATTGGTTTAAACCGTTTAATACCCTTTAATTGTTGACCAAACCAAAATTGGTTTAAACCGTTTAATACCCTTTAATTGTTGACCAAACCAAAATTGGTTTAAACCGTTTAATACCCTTTAATTGTTGACCAAACCAAAATTGGTTTAAACCGTTTAATACCCTTTAATTGTTGACCAAACCATGACAAATTATGTACCATTCAATGCGTTTTGACCAGCTATCCATGGGTATATGGTTTGGGAATATAGGATAAAACCTCCCTTAAACCATTATAATTATTTTGGCATTTGTTTTTTCAACAAATTAAATTATCGCAGATGGCTGCCCACCCCAAGAATCGGCTCTCTTCCTTCACAAACAAATTGTCCAATGCGATCCATTCAATCCAAAGGACAAAGGATGCCCTCGAAATTATACTTGCCAATATGCAAAAATCCATCAACATTATCAATGTTGTGCCAAAAGGGAAATTCTCAATGGGACAATAATTGGCGGAGGAATGGCGAATAAAAGAGTGGAGGAAAATGGGGCAGAAAAGGAAGAACAAAATGAAGAGGGGGAAAATTTGGGCAAGTTTTTGGCAAAATATTTGGTAAAAATTGTAGATAGGAAAAAGCCATATTGAGAGATTAATTTAATAGGAAATGGATATGAAATTATGTTTTTAAATTAATTAATAGGATTTTGGCCTAGGCTTATGCCTTATTGGAATTTAAGTCTAGGAGAGTTTTGGGCTTTGGCTAATCAACATTGTGGCCAAAAATTAAGAATGTTTTTTTTCTCGTTAAAACAATTTCAACTTGAATCTATTTTCCCAAACTTTTCAGGTTGCCCAATTGGCCAAGTGTCCGCTTTTGATACCCATTCTACGGGCCGTCCCCATTCCCCAAGGCCATGCACCGTTTCTGCACCCAACAGTTGCCCATTGGGGTTTTCGTGTCAATTCTCTGAAAGGAACAGTCAATTCCAATGCTGCGCCCATCGAGGGGGTTGCCCACGGCCTTCGGTCAGTAAAAATTATTATTTTGAGTTTTGACCAAATTTTAATGGAATAATATTTTCATGACATTTTATAGTCTTTATTCCCGAGACTAAGGCCTAGACTTGCCATGGGCCTTCGCTAGGGCCTTAACCTTCCAATGGCCCAAGGAAAGAGATTGGGATTAGTTGGGTTAGGGTTAGACTTTAGTAAATATATTTTCTGTTTTCCGGAAAAATGTGATAACAAAATGTCGAAAAAATTAGTTGGAAAAGTGAATGTTTTGTGTGGAAAGGAGCGGGTTAAAAAAGCAGATTGGGGCAATATTTGATTGATAAGAGGGTGACGGGGTGATTAGAATAAAAAGTTTGGGTACAGTAGGATGAATTTGAGAAGCCCATAGGCATTATTGACATTGACAACATCATTGATAGAATTTAATTGCCATATTAGGTAGCATTTGTGGATTCCGCCGGTCAACCGCAAAGTTGTTCCATTGGAAAGGTAGCGACAAGGCCTTTGCAATGTCCGCCCGGATTTGGATGCCAAAAGGCCACCGAAAGCCCCAATGAAATTTGCTGCACATTGGAAGGAGAAAAGGGCGCAAATATCAGAGGAGGAGGAATATTCGAAATTACATTGACCACTTCAACGGAGGGACCAACTTTGATTGGCCAACCCAGGGAAAGGCAAAAGCCAAAACAGAAGAATGGACATGGGAGTAGGACAAAATGCAAGCCAAATGAGCAATGGACAAATGGGCAATGCCGGTCAGTTTTAATTGGAGATCCGAATGTTGGGAACTTATTAGAATATTTTGGTATCAGAATGATAGGTCAAAACATAAGTGGCCAGAGAGTTATGGCCAAAATCAAAAAATGATCATTTTGGATATATTTTTCTTTATTTTCGTCGTGTTCTTTTGGCTATAGCACAGCGAGGCAATTACCAAACTAGGAAGGCTATATACCAATGAAAAGCCGAAAGTGTCCTAATAATTTGGCCTTTTAGAACCAGTGAATCAAATGTAAACATGTTAAATATATAATTGGTCAATTTCAGGCATGAATAAGGATTAAATGATCAGCTTAATTTAGTTTATTTTTTCATCAAATAATACTTCTATATTATAAATAATTTTGTACTTCCAATACCATAATTCTCTTTACTTGTTTCAAAAAGGGAAATTCTTATTCATCTGAATAGGAAAAAAAAGCCGTGATTCTATCTTTAATAAACTCATCCAATTGCAAATAGAGCTTACAAACTATGTACAAAGGTAATTAAATGTTTCAATTGAAAAATTGATTTGGTGCCAAACAATTGGGATGATTTCCAATCCAAATCGAGACAATAAAATTTCCTCTTCTCTCTTCCATTATTTAACGCAATTTTAGTGCCCGCCGTTTGGGCGATGCCTGCATTGTGGCCGAGCATTGTCCCCCAACAATGGATTGTGTGGACTATGCTTGCGAATGTCCACCTGGCTATCGGCCAAAAAATGAATGGAAATGCGAATTGGCGGTGGAGGAGAAAAAATCCAGGCACAAAGTAAAGCCGAAAGGAGGAAATGAAGACGGAAATGAGGAGGAAAATGAGGGAAATATGCGCGAAAAATGTGAACATGATGAAATTGAGGTGGACGGAGAATGTTTGAGAGGGCATTTGGCCATCGGTGGCCGCTGCCATCGATCGGCACAATGTTCATGGAATGGGGCACATTGCGTCAGTGGACGATGCCAATGCACTGGAGGGATGGTGGCGCATCGGAATAAATGCCATCGTAAAAATTTGAGGGGGAAGGGGGATTTTCTGGGAAATTAATTATAAAAAATTATTTTCATTCTTTAAATATTTCCGAAAATTTGATTTAATTCATAAAATTTTCTAAATTATTTGGATGAAGCCACTGATTTAATACAGGCCATATCAAAGATATGTAATATTTTTTAGGCCATTGATTTCATAAATTAAATAAGCTACTTTTAGTGGATAAATAGTACTTCCCGAATTGGTTGCTTCCTTGTTGAGATATGGCCAAAAGAATGCTATAGCTTATTTCTCTAAACTTTAAAAAATTTCAATCAAATTCAATGCCCTTTCCTCCATCGAAGGTGATGTTTGTGGCGGTGACCATTATCGTCTCCCACAATTGGGTCGAATGAGTGAGGCCATCACTTGTGGGGATCATCAAACCCGAAAATGCATTTGGCCAAATCGATGCACATTTTCGCGTTCACTTCATTCCTATATTTGCTGCCATTCGGCCAGCAGTCGAATTGGCCCACCGGCAAAAATGGTGGTCGGCCTCGTTACAATGACACCGGCAGCCAAGACCAAAATTGGGCGAAAGGGGGGAGGAGGTGGTAAAAGGCGACAGCAATTTGGCCGATTAATAAAAAGTAAAGGAAGGAAAGGAAGGAGGAGGCAATTTAAGGGAGCTATAGTATATGCTACAGCTAATATTGGAAATTGACTAATTCTGGAATAGCTAGAAACTGGTTTAGTTAATTTTGGAAATTTCGACCTCTAGACTTCTTTCAGTCGTGAGAATAGGTTCAATTTGACTCCTAATAAGGGTCGATATAGTCTATGAAATTTCAATTTTCAATGATTTAGCTTGTTTTGAAAAGCTAAACCGTTGTTTAAACCCAAACCGGTTTTGATTAATTAACTTAAGCTAAACCGTTGTTTAAACCCAAACCGGTTTTGATTAATTAATTTTTTTCTTGGCTTCATTTCTGGTCTGAAATTGAAATTTCATAATCGACTCTAAGGAATCGAATTGAGCCTATTCTCACAAATGTACGAATTCTCGAAACCGAAATTTCCAAAATTAGCTAGACCAGCATCTAACTAATTCCCGGAATTAGCAAATTTTCAATATTAACTGTGACATACAATATATATGCCTTAATATTACTTTTTAATTATGTATCAAATCACAGAAGGAGGCGGTGATTCCCGTTGCTTGGATGGCACCAGGCCCCTCCTTTTCCCCGGCTCAAATGCACCAGTCCATTGTTCCACCCCAAAACGACTTTGTCCCGCCAATTTTCAATGCCAACGCCAATTGTGTTGCCGAAAGCGGCCATTGCGGTTGGCTGTTCGCCGACTACCCGCCATTTCTACTTGGCGAGTTTTTGCGCAACCGGCCACTGAGGATGATTATTTTAAAATAAAAGCGGCCGATGGAGGCGGATAAACCACACATAATTGGAGAAGGAATTTATTTGATACATCCCCCTTTTTGTATTTGTCTTTCTTGGTCTATTTTCCATTTTTTGTTTTTTTACACTTATTTTATTATTTAATTTGCCAAAAAAATATTGAATTATTGAAAAGTAGACTTTTTGAGGCCCATATAAATTGGTTAAATTATGCTTCTAGATTCATTTTCTCTGCGAGCTACCCTAATCTTAACCTAACCCTAAGTCTAATTCTAGGACCCCAATATTCTGCTATGGCCAAGATATAAGGCCCCAAAAAAAGAATAATTTCGAAATGAAGTTTTAGGAACTAATTCAATGTTTTTCGGCAAATTAAATAAATTTCCTTTTTACATTTGGCCTCCTTTTTCGCTTAAATATTTATGTCAATAAAATGAACAATGAACTAATATAAAATGTGAGAACAATTCCCAAAATGACCAAGCCACTATTAAATTTTCTGACAATTAGTTTAATAAAGAATAATTATGCTAGCAATCCGCCATTTTTGTTGTTTTTTTATTAATTAATTGAAGAAAATTAGAAATACCCGATATTCAAAGTTGGTCCACTTTTCCTTCACTTTCTTTCACCCCCCGCCCCCAAGTTCATCCCCTTCCCTTACCCCACTTTTGGTCTCCATAAATAGCCTAGTAGGGTAGAAAGCCCCAATTCTGGTTTACTCTGCTCATTCCTGTACGAAACAAATTCGCTTTTACCCCAAAATTGGGCCGTTGAAAATGTCCACCCCTCCCAGATCAATGCACATTTCTCGATCCTCCCATCATACATTCTCGTCGTGGCCTTTGCTTTCCCATCCACTTAAGGCGCCTTTTTGGTTGGGTGGCCACTTCAACGGCGCGCGACAACCAATTTTGCACCCTCTTTTTTTGAATGTCCAAAATCCGCATCCAACAAAATCGACCACCAAATTGGAAGGAGGAGAAGAAAATATGCGAAAATCAAAGCCTTCAATCAGCCATCATTTCCTGTCCCCATCAACACTTCTTCCGCCCTGAACCGGCTGTCAACAACCCAAAATAATTATTCAATCGAGACACATATTATTTCCTTCTAAATTTGACCTCTCTTCACTTTGGACTGCTCTCGCGAGGCTTATCCTTTTCCCATCCATTATTCCATCTTTTGTGGCTCTGCTGGCTGCCTTTTTGTGCCGCCTTCCAGCCAGCCCCCTCTTTGAATGCTTTTGGTGGACAATAATCATGCCCAGAAATGTTCACATTCTATTGTCGCCACTTCTTTTATTTGTCTCCATTTTGCCAATATTCCATTCATCTTCGCCACTTCCTTTCTGCTCAATTGGCCATCAATGTGACCAATGCCGTGTTCCGTTGCCCGGCGATTTTTGCCGCCGCCCAATGGAATGGCTTTTTTGTGATCGGCGAACAAAGTTGGCTCATTTTAGGATTAATTTGTGGATTAAGGCTATTTGAATAGGAATTTGAGTACTTGCATCGGTTTTGTCCTATAATTCAGTGAGGAAATAAATAATTTGGAAGGCGATAAACCAATTTAAAGCCCAAACTTTCCTTAAGAGGCTTTATCAAATTTTATCAAACATATTTTTAAATTTATGAAATCATTACATTGAAAAAGATACATGTCTTTGAATATAATAAACTCAAATTCATGTGGAAAAGCTACTTAATTTAAAAATTGCTTAATGATTTCAAAAATTAGTAATGCCACTTTTTAGAGGACATTTATGGCTTTAAAATGGCATATTCCCTTCCAAAATTGGTTGTTTCCTTGTTGAGCTATGGCCAAAAGAACATCCCCAATTATTCAATTTCCATTAATTTTGAATGGTACTTAAAGAAAAAACATATAAAATGAAAATATTTTAAATTTAATTCAGAACCAGCGGGGCAAGCCCGCTGGTTCTGAAAATGGGGACGGAAGGAATATGTGGGACGGTAGTAAGAAAGCGCTATCGCGCTTTAAAAGATTCCTAGAAGGGTTATATTTCATTTTAGAATCCATTTCTCAATTTTCTTATCAAAATTGAACTCGCGCACAACCGGCTTAAAAACCGGTTTAAAACTTTAAACCGGTTTAATTCTCAAAATAAACCTCAAATTCGTAATCCCCATCTTCGAAAACCTCTAAAAAAATTATCTACCCATGGTGGGATTCGAACCCGCGACCTCCGTCCCCATCCCACTATCTTCGCCAATCGGCCATGAAGGAAAAAATGCCGAGTTGCCAATTTTTGCGCACCTCCACAGCCCTGGGTTTTGAGTATAGACCCCACAAACCATATATCATTTTGTAGCTAAGACTCCAACTTAGGTTCCTAGAATAACAATAGGCATGAAAAAATCAAAAGGAAAAAAGTTTTACCTGGGCAAACCGAAAAAGTTCAAATTTTTAAACCGGTTTTTGGCTAATATCTCGAAACCGGTTAGGTGTTTCGAGATGCCTGATTTATTTCAGATGCGGAATGGAATTGTGCGTCTTTTAAAAAAAAAGATCACGAAAATCGGTTGGCTAGAAAGTGTTAAACTTGAAAAAATAACGATAAACAGAAAATATTATAATATTATATATATACTGTAAATGCCAAATTTTGTACCGAAATATTTCCTACATTCAAATTCCATTCAAATAGCCAAATTGACATTCACGAGAATGCATTCCTCGATTGTGTGGCAGCCACTTATTCTAATGTGACAATGATGGGCAAAATGCGATTGGAGCCGAGGGAATGTGCCCCAGGGGAAATGTTCGTTGAAGGCAGATGCCGAAGCCCAAGGAATAGATACAAAAGGCAGGGGGTGGCTGGTTCCGGACGAGTCGGCGATTTTTGTTCATTCAACACGGATTGCTTGACGGTTGGTTTTATGAAAAAGGGCAAAACCTATACAAAAATTGACAGTTCTGGATAAATGGTTTGGGGCGATAACCGGGTCTAGGCTCTGACCCCAAGGCCAAATGATGGGATAAAGGGAATTCGTTCTAAGTTATTCTTTATTAATTTTGCAGAAAAATGTGATAATAATGTAAAGGGAAAAGTACAGAAGAAAGGAAAAAGGGAGGATTTAAAAAGGCAGATTGGGGCAATATTTGATTGACAGGTTAACGGACGGGGCGATTAGGCAAAAAGTGGGGGTATGGGTACAGTAGGAATAGGAAAAATAGGAAAGGCCTCGCTCAGTTATTTATGGGCGTTGACAATGAAATATTAATTTGAATGAAACTGGACGAATTTATTTTTTAAGGGAATGTTTTGTTCGGTTGGCACCTGCACTTGCTTATCCAATTTTGTGGCCATCCAAGGCTATTGCTATCTTAGTGAGTTCCTTCATCATAGCTAAATTATTTTCGAAAATACTTTATTGATTTGCTGAAAAAATCATTGGAAAATATTGGCCAATTAACCAAAAAGTTATGGCCAAAAATAGTTCTTAATTTAGGCCAATTTTGGCCACAATTTTTATCAATTTGTCTAATATTTTTATTTATTTAACTGAATATTCTGAATATTAAAATTAACAAAAATGCCAGAAATTAAATCATTTAAAAATTTATCCAAATTCAGAAAAGAATCCAGGCGAATCCGGATGCCAATATGGAGGTAATGTGAACAATCAAAAATGGCATTAAAATATTATTTTTGCAGAACAATGTTCAGCAGTATGGCCGGAGGCGCGTTGCGAGAAAAGTCGATGCGAATGCCCGGAGGACGTGAATGGCATTCCATATGTGATGGCCAAAACCAGGGATGGAGTGGTGTGCGTTTTGCATAGTGGCGAGGATGGCGATCCGGTTGGTGACCATCAATTTTGGGGAAATATTTACAATTAATATAGTGTGGTGGCCCAGGGATATTTTGTGATAAAACCAGAATGGTGGTGAAAATATTCTGAATTCTTCCATAATACGGCATTTCTTAATAGTTTTCCCAGGCTAGCTATTTTTCAGAGCACTTTAAAGTAGGCAAAAAAATTAAAATTTTCACCTTTTTCCTCATTATAAAAATTCCTTTGGGCTATTATTAGAGATAGGTCTTCTACTAGAGATAGGAGCTAATATTATTAAAATACGGTTATTAATTATAATGTTTTAGGTGCCAAAATGTCCATTGCCTGAATATGATGATGATCTGTTGACAATGCCAGTTTCACAAATGAGGTTGGCGGCTTTTAGTCCTATTTCTAGGGTTAAATTGATTTAGGGCGAGAGCTAGGCCATATGCTCTTGTCCCGGACCTTCGCCTTGGGCCCAAGCACTTAGCAGCCTTAAAAAGGGGGAGAGGGATTTGTTGGGCTGAACATTAAGAAATATTTATCTATTATGCGCGAAAATGGAAAAACCCGAAAGCTGGCATGAACATTTTACAGGAAAATGAGGGGGTTTAGAGGCTTAAGGCAAAATATGATTGATAGTGACTAAAGAGGCGTGACATTTGGGCAAAAAGTGGGGAATATGGTAGGAAAAATAGTGGTCATTGACATTTATTTGGGCATTTTTTGCTGTCTCATTTTTATCTAACAAATCTCATAGCATCCATTTTAAGTCAAATTGGCCAAAAAACTTCTATTTTAATAAATTCGATTAAATATATATTTAAAACAATTCCCCTCATTTCTGACTTCCTTTCAAAATGGATTAATTTTGAAGGAATGCGGCCATGACCGATCCGGATGACAAAGAAATACCAATGGGGGAGCACATCAATCCACTGCAATTTTGCCAATCTTCATCCACCGATTTTTCCACTTTCGTTTCGAATGGCGGCGGTGCTTGTGTCCAAGGCTTGGAGCCATACAATTCCGGGAATGGCCTTTTCGTTGCGGACCTTTACGATTGCATTCCGACGGCCCAATCCATGGAAAATGTTAAACAGGTGTTCCAAGGTGTCTACGATGTGCATCCATCCGCCGATGGAATTTGCTGTCCGAATCGGGGTTTGTCGAAGGGCAAAAAAAAAGATAGGAGGGCATTAATCGGGGAAGAATATAGGACAATCGAAATTCTTGCATTTGTTTTTGGTCCGTAACTCTAAGAGGTGATAACAAATTTTGTAAGGCAATATACATTTGGAAAGCTCAAAGTGTTCCGTAAAAAGCTATCAATTATTAATTTTATAAATCCAGGCTTTCGAAAAAGTTATATGTTTTTGATTGAAATAAAATGGGATTTTTCAGAGATAAAGCTGCTTATTTTACAAATTGACTTATGTTTTCAAAAAATTAGAATAAATCAATTTATAGAGGATATTTAGAGCTTTCAAATGGCATATCGCCTTCCGAAATTGGTTGCTTACTTGTTAAGATAATAGCCAAATGAATGGCCTCACAATGAAATAGAGATAATAAAATAATAGAACCCTCCTCTGCTGTTTCGGTAAAAAAATTTTGTGTAAACTGTAAATGCCAAAAATTGAACAGACGGATTTATTTATCTGGAAAAGGGGCAACCGGAAAGAATGCAAAATAATTTTCCAGAAGGAAAAAGTGCAAATTAATTCTTTCCGGAATAAAAAGTGCAAATTAATTCTTTCCGGAAGGAAAAAGTGCAAATTAATTCTTTCCGGAAGGAAAAAGTGCAAATTAATTCTTTCCGGAAGGAAAAAGTGCAAATTAATTCTTTCCGGAAGGAAAAAGTGCAAATTAATTCTTTCCGGAAGGAAAAAGTGCAAATTAATTCTTTCCGGAAGGAAAAAGTGCAAATTAATTCTTTCCGGAAGGAAAAAGTGCAAATTAATTCTTTCCGGAAGGAAAAAGTGCAAATTAATTCATTCCGGAATAAAAAGTGCAAATTAATTCTTTCCGGAAGGAAATAGTGCAAATTAATTCATTCCGGAATAAAAAGTGCAAATTAATTCTTTCCGGAAGGAAAAAGTGCAAATTAATTCTTTCCGGAAGGAAAAGGTGCAAATTAATTCTTTCCAGAAAAAGGCAACAGAAATAAGGCCCTATACTATTGTCCTATTAAAATGATATTTTTCTTCCAATTTTGTAGCATTCACCTGCATTCAACCCAAAAGGGAGGCCGATGGTGGGGCAGCAGCGCCAGCCGGCGTTCGACCCCGTTGGTGGTTTAATGCGGTGACTGGTACTTGTGAACAGGTCAAATTTGAATAATTTAAAGGAATATCTATTGAATGGGCACAAATGAATTGGCATTATAGGAGAATTTTTCGATAATAAGACACCCTTTCATTAATCTAACCAAAGTGGCAAATGAAAACAATTCAAAGGAGTAAACTATTTATTTTTATGAGAAAAATTTTTTTTGAAGGGCTGAACATACTTAAAAATAAATTCTAATAGAGGAGCGAGGAGGGCAATTTGATTTTGGCTTTAAATTTGAATAAAATAATTTGTCTCATCCATTTTTCAGTTCATGTGGGATCCTTGGGACGAGAAGACACTGCAATCGCCGAACAATTTCAAAACGAGGGAACATTGCGAATCATATTGTCGAGATAGTGGGTTAATTTGGCCATTGGCTATTAAAATTCCCTTTTATATTTAATAGAAAGACTAATTAAATTATGTTTTGAATATTCCTAAAATTCTATAATCATTATTGTCCAATAATTTGTTGGAATATTAGGTCACTGACCATTAGCCATTAAAATTCTCTTTAAATTTGTATAAGCTAAAATTGAGATTTGAATATTCCAAAAATTCTAAGCAAAATCAATCTTAAACAAACCCTCTTATAAGTAAAATAATTTAGAGAATTTACTTATATTAATTAATCCTATTTTTATCTTGTCCAAAATTTGTATTTTTACTTTTCAGCTTGTAAACGTGGTGCACCCCAATACAAACAGGGCAGTCAACAGAACGAGGATGAGGTAATAAAAAGGCCATGGCATAGCTTTCAATGGAAGTTTTATTTGTAAATATTCTAAGAATTCCTAGAGGTCAATTTGCAATTTATAATAAAATATGGGCAAAAAATGTCGAAATTTTACGAAAATTAGGAAATTTCCATCTTTTAAAATTATCATTTTTACAAAAGAGAAGATGCCTTTTACCATAATTATCTCCAAATTCCCGGCATATTTTCCCCTTCTATATTCCAGCCAGTCAGTTCGTGCCAGTCGACCAGCAGTTGTGGCCCTCATTTCGAGTGCACAGCCATTGGCTCCCTCCAATTGTGTTGCCCAACGGTGCATTCAATTTGTTCGGCCACCGGTGGTCGTCCACATGAACCGCCTCGGCCAAATGGATTCGATGCGGGCGTTCTGGTCAAACGAAGCTATACTCAATATTATGACACAGAAAGCAGATACTATTATGATTCGGAACAGGGCAAGCTTTTTCGTGAATTGATGAGGGATTTTGGTGCTAGGGAAATTATTCTTTATCGGGAAAATTACATTCGTTTAATCCATCATATTAGCTCAAAATTTTAATAAACTCTAATTTAGTCATTGACTATTCCACCGTTAATAATAACTCTTATTAAGGACTTAATCAATTTTGAAAATTTCTAATCAGATTAAAGAGTAAATTCTTAGCTATCCAATAATATTAATTTTAATTAAATTGGTTCAGAATTGATGGAATTGTATCGAAAAAAAGCACAGAAAATTTGGATAATTCTCACAAAATTCACATAAAAATTCAATAAATCCAATAAATAATAATCAAATATATTAAATAAATTAAGGACGTTGCATTGCATTCACATTCAATGGAGCATTGGGAAATTTCAACAATTTCAAGGTACGAAAATATTTTCTCAATATTCCTTTTGAATTTTATTTAAGACGGCCGCCGAATGCGAAATGTTCTGTGCCAAATTGCAATGCCAATATGGGAGTCCACTGAAATTGGGCGCCCAAAATCAACGGTGTTCGGCCAATGCGGATTGTCCTTCCTCGCATGAATGCCAAACTGACCACAATGTTTGCTGCCCTCGACCACGTCAGTATCCCACCCTTTCCCCATTCTAATAATTTATTTAATTTTATAAATAAAATGAGACAATTAAAGGCAATTATTCTGAAGACATTTTCTATATTTATTTCCTTTTAAATTTCCATTCCCTGTGGCACTTTTCTTTTCTCATTCCCTTCTTTTCCTTTTTTTTCGCAAAGGGGATCATCACCAATCACCATCCTCATTCCACCATCCTCATTCAAGTGTCCATTCATTCATTGGCTAGAATTAAAAGGGATACTGTATTCCAATCAATCCATTTTCCATTCTCTTTCGGGGATTCGAATGTCCATTTCCCTTGTGGAATGTAATATTTTTGGACCAATTTTTGAGTAATTCTAAAATTGAAAATTTCTTTATTAAATCGACCATTCTGAATCAAATAAGCTAATAAGCTTCTTAAAAGCATAAATCCTTATTTGATAGGTAATTATTTTCATAGATTTTCTAAGGTCTATGTTATTCTGTGATTCAAATTAAAATCAAATTATCTAAAAATACAAATTTAATTAAATTTCCCAAAAATTTCAGAAGCAATTTGTTCGCAGCCATTACGACTTGGTGACTGCAAACAAAGTGTGCGCCGATATTGGTACAATGCGGTGACCAGGGCATGCGAATTATTCGACTACACCGGATGCCAAGGGAATGACAACAATTTTGAGACACTCCTCGAATGCCAGGTCCGACATAAATAGATTAATTTATATACGTCATAATGGGGTTTGGTTTATGGCAACTAAATTTATTTTTTCATAGGGAGGAAAGACATTCCAAAAATATATTAATTAACGTAAAAAATCAAAAGAAAAATTAATTTTTAAATATTTATCACAGAATTTTAATATTTATCCCATTTAGAATACCTGCGAGAATGTGACCCGTAAGTTTTATTTTATTTCTAAATTTCCGCAATTTTCCACTTCCAATTTGCCCCACAATTTAAGCCGAACCCCAATGTCCACAAGGGGATGCCTATAAAGATTACCAAGGTGAAATTTAAATATTTTGATGAATTGAATTAATGTTATTCATTTTTGCAGGAAATTATTTTGCATGTTCGGTGCGTGGAATTGGCTTAAAATTGGTTTTATCCATTAATTTTTAGAACACGGGAAGTGGAAATAGTTGCCCCGTCAACTATGAGGTGAGTTGGGAAAAATAATTGGCAAAAAAGGATAAATTGAAATGGGCTTTAAATTAATGATCCCTTAAATTATGGCAACCCCTGCCAATCCAGTTTTCTTATCTCTATATCAAAATTGAAGGAAAGCCATTTAATCCAAAATTTAGCGAAAAAATTCTCCCATTTTAATACTAATTAAATGAATTTATGCACAAATCAATAAATAAGAAAACTTACCTCCAAATATTCCTCTTCCCTACCATTTTTCAGTGTTCTTTTGATGGCTACGTTTGGGGCTGTTGCCCAACAAAGGGTTGGTTTGTTTTAATTAAATATTAAAATGGATGAAATATTAAATAGTTTAATGCTAAAATGCTTATCAATATTTGTAATTCACATTTAAAAAATAGTATAAAATATAAATTAAATAATCCAAGATTCTGGCCAAATTTAAGGCAAAATCCCGTTAAAATAATCCATTAAAACATTTCCAGCCTTCACTTGTTCATTGTCCGCCAACAAAGGAGTGACTTGCGGCTCCGGCTCCTCCTATCGATATTTTTACAATTCTCAATCGCAGGCATAAATTACATACAAATATTTTAATAATGAATTTATTCATTTTTGAGGAATGTGAATCCTACCAATACAATGGATGCGATGGAAATTCCAATAATTTTGCTACTAGGGAAGATTGTGAGGTATGCAATTTTATGCCCTCTTGAAAGCCTTCTCCTTAATGGAATGTAAAATAAGCATTCAATGGGATTTTGCAGCCAATAATACATTTTTCAGCCGATTATTAATCGTCTAATAAATACTGATTTTTACTCTCCAGAAATAGGATTAATAGCCATATTTTATTAGATCATTCCATTGAGCAATTTAGTTAATGAAATGCCAATTTTGGCCAGCAATTTTAAAAATATAAACCAGTTTTTAAAGGGCCAGAATTTTATTTGGAATTGAAATGAAATTTTATAAGCAAAACCGACCATTACGAATCGAATGAGCCATACTTGGAAGGCTTTATGACAATTAGAAAATGTGAAATCAGAATTGGCTGAAAAATAGTATCATCTACAATACATAAATAGATATATTAAATTAAAATGGCTTTACACCTTTACAAAATTCACATTCCCTCCCAATAAAAAATCCATCCCCCTCCTCTTCCTCTAAAGGCATATTGCGGAATGGGCGGATGCCCGAATGGAGGCACCCCAGAACGGAATGAATTCGGCCAATTGATTGTTTGTGGCACCGGTGTGAATTGCCCATCAACGCATGAATGCACATCGGTCACCACCGGCACATCCGTCATCAATAGATGTTGCCCAACTCGAGGCAAGTGTCCAATTAAATTCACATTTTTACATCGAATTTTGGGCTATTCTGTTGAGTGTTTAATTTATTCTTGAGTCCAAAAAACACTTTATGGTTTCGGCATTTGTGCCATTCCCATATTCGTTGATGAATGCTCCAAAATTGTGCGAAATAGGAGGATTGAGTACCATCAATTAAATAGCTTGGCTATTTTTTTGGCAATAGTTCAATAGGCAAGTTACCAATACAAGAAGCCGATGTACCATTTGAAAGCGCTAAATGTCATCTAAAAAATGCCTGATTTTTTTGTAAACTTAAAAATTTGAAACGACTTTTCCTCAAACAAATCGAGTTTATTACACTGAAAGACAAATAACTAAATTAAAAAGATGAAATTCTTAAAAAAGTATAGAGCCACTATTTGGGACACTTTTATGGCTTTCGAATGATATATGGCCTCCTAATTTTGGACATTGCCTAATTGAACTATGGGTCAAAAACTAATTCGAATATTTAATTGTCCTCTACCCTCAAAATTGGTTCAATTAGATTCAATTAAAAATGCCAATTTGACTTACTAATTCCATGGCTTATTTTTGTCCATTTTCAGCCTACATTTGTTCGCTGCCACCGCAACAAGGCTCAACCTGTTCATCGTCGGCCTCTTCCCGTTATTATTTCAATATTGTCACAAAAGAATGTACTCAATTCACGTGGGTTAATTTTTAATTATGGTTGAGAAAACGGCGGCCATCACATCCTACCCCACCTCCCACCCCCATAAATTAATATCAATTTCCAAATCAAACTGTAAAGAGAGGGGAAATATGTAAAAAATACAATAAATGGAACAACATTAATGAAAAAAAAAACAATAAGGAAAAATAATTTTATTAAATTAAACAACAATAAAACAAAACAAAAATGGTGAAAATATTAAGTGAAATAACCGGAAAAAATTAAACAAATGAAAACAAAAAACATCATAGTTTGGGGAAAGGTATGGCATTCGATGGATCCTTTGATTTGAAAATTTGAATTGTTCGCTTTAATGGCTCGGAATTCGGATGCGGCTTCGCGGCTCGTCCATCAAATCGCTGTTTCTTCACAAAATCATTGACATTGTCATCATCAAAATTGAATTTCTTCAATGCATCGGTTGGAGTGGGTGGAAGGAGATGCTAAAAAATATAAAATTTAAAAAATCCAATATTTTTAATTAACCTTTCGTTCTTTCATTGCCTGCGGAATTTTTTCATTCCAAACATTAACCATGATGTTGAGGCTGTGCTTCCGCCAAAATGCAAAGTCAGGCCCGAGGGGTGGTGGATAAGCGGCATTGATGGCGTTGACAATTTCATCGGATTTAATGTCGAATGACGTAATCAAAGCGAATTCGATGTTCTTTTGGACGGGAATAGGCAGGCCATCGGCAACTCGTATGATTAGATATTTTGTTTCATCATTTTCACTTGATGTTTGGCCTGAGTGACGTTTGGCTTGTTTCTCGTCCGATTTGTAATTAGCTTTTCGTTTGACCAAATCCTTCGTTTTCCCCGCATAGACAAAAGCCTTCAATGGATGTGGATGTGGCCGATATTTCACGTAAATTTCGCCTTAATAATGTCATAGTTCATTTTCAATTTCCAAATTTAATCAACCTGGTTTTCCATTTTCATTCAATGCTGGCAAACATGTCGCCAGCATTGCTTCCAATGATTGTTGAGCCTCCTCCGGCGTAACATTTTTGGCTTGTTCCGCTTCAATGCACCACAAACCATTTAGGTAATATGCCTCCCTTTGTTTGCATCCTTCTTCGCGGCCTCTGGGTGAATAACGCCTGAAATATTGATGAATGAATAGAACTTTTAATGTTTCTTACCCTCTGTGATGACTTAATTCACTTTTGTCGGTGAATTGTTCGCCGCACATGTGACAAAGCAAATTGCCACCACCGCTTCCCCTCGGCTTTCGTTCCAGAAATTCATGTGCAATTCCCAGGTATTCATCGTGGTGTGCTGCGCAAAAATGTTTAAATAATACACTTGAATATTCTTCTTGTCTGTCCTTGTCCTTGCAGATTTGGCATTGATACAATTTGCGACTTACACTTCCACTTTTTCTGCTTTTGCCAGTGTCCATTGCAAATCCATGTTTAATTAAGACTTCGATATTTGTTTTCATTTTGCTAAAACAATGATTGAAATGTTTTCATGTGATTGCAAATGAATCATGGTGCGGAATTTCGATAAATTTTCGACCGATAAAAAACCGATAAAATATAAAATGTCGCGTTTGGCATTAATTTTAATGTGCCAAATTTAAAAATACTCATAAAGAGGTACTCATGGAATGAAACATAAATACGTAAATGATATTATTTGCTGTTATTGTTGTTCAAACCTTATACTATTTTGTAGATCTCATCGAGACGCATTGAATGGTATACAATTTGTCATGATTTGGTCAAAATTGAAGAGTATTAAACCATTTAAACCATTTTTCTAGATTTTGGTTTTAAAGTTTCTTATTTTGGGCCAAAAGCTAACATATTATATACCATTCGATGCGTCTTGACCAATTCAGGTACAATGGATGTAGTGGAAATTTGAACAATTTTGGCACACTGGAACAATGTAACAATTTTTGCCTCTCTGCCGCATGCAATCCGGGCGATGTGGCCTATGTGAATCCGAATACTAAGGTAAAAAATGTTTGGATTCTTATAAGTATATACTGCAATTGTTCCACATTTTGATTCATCTTTTTGTGAGGCAATAATTAGGGAAGATGATAAACCCTTCGATAGCCCAAAATATCCACTACAATTTTTAGCATTTTTTAATTTTTATTAAATCCAAGCGTTAAAAAGTTATTAATCATTAATTTTGAGAAAAAAAAATTAAGGAATGAGCCCAGAAATAGGCTGGCAACGTAGCCAAAAAATTGTTGGGTATTTTCTATTCTTAATTAAATATTTGTTGAAGAAATTGCTTTCTAAATTCTCGCCTTTCTCCCATTAATTTAAAAATTAAAAATATCATTAAATAGAGCATTTTCTCCTCTTTCAAATCATATCAAAGATGATCAAATCGGTTCAGCCATTGCTGAGTTATTACTTAATAAGCTTTTAAAAAACTAGGGCCACGGGAAAAGGAACGATTTGAGAAAATGAAGTGCCTTTAGGGCATGTGATGTGAACACTCTCATTCGTTGATTGAGGAAAAGAGAAAGTACGGTAGCAGAAAGGTACGGTAGCAGAGACTCATCAATCCTTCAGCAGATGGCTGGAAATGGAAATGCCTTGAGAGTTGAGACTATTATTTTCTCTCCTTCTCGTATTTACAAATTATTTTTAATTTTCAAAAAATTAGTTTAGCCACTTTTTAGAGGACAATTAGGGCTTTCAAATAGCATATCCCCTTCCAAAATTGGTTGTTTCCTTATTGAGCTATGAGCCAAAACAAATGAATACTTTTTCGTCTCGTCCTTTTATTATATTTGTCTTACTTATTTGAATGCCTAAATCTCCATTTAATTCTCCAATTTCACAAAGAAACCATTTGAATGCAATGCGGCCCTTTCCAACAGTTGCCCAAACAATTTCATTTGTACCTATGATCCATTGTCAAGCAACAGTGTTTGTTGCGGTGCCACAAATATGGGTGAGCAATTATTATTAAATATTATGCAAAATTGATTTTCTGGAAGATGGCTTTCAATTAAGCCAGAAGAATAAAATTTTAATGATTTTTTGGATCATTTTTTTTGGAGTAAAAAATTACTAAAAACCAAAAATACATTGTTTATTTTAATATTCAAAATTGGCTAATTTAGCGTCAAAAATCTTTCATTAATTTGATAAAAATCGGAAATCCCACCCTTTTTTCAGCGGTTTGCCCTGAGGGTGAAAAAGCGTACGTGAATGCAGCTGATATGTCCGTCCGTGAATGCCTCATCAATGTGGATGGAAGTTGTCCGGCCAACTATTTGTGCCGATTTAATGCGCAGAAGAATCGATATTATTGGTCACAAAAAAACAAAACAAATATTTTCCTCCCTATTTACTTTTGAGGCCATTCAAATTTGGCCAAATAATAAAATTTTAAGGAAGGAATATCTTTTATTGGTCTAAAATTAATTAATTTATTGACCATCCAAATCCTCTTTAAAATTAACCAAAAATTGCCCCGCACTTTTTATCGATGCCATTTTCAGTTGTGCCTCAATTTCCGGTGATTTATGCCCGGCGGGCAAAGCAATTTACCGTGATCCGAATTCGAAATCGCCCGTTCGATGCACAATCAGTGGACCCAACAATCCGTGCCCGTCAGTTTTTTAAATGGAAAAAATTTAAATATTTTAATTTATTCAAAATTCCTAAAATATATTCCTTAAATGGCCCAATTTCCCCTTTAGGCCAAGCTATTCATGCCAATCCGAGGTGCAAGGCGCATTCCAAGGCCATTGCTGTTCCTCCTCATTTCTTTGCCCAAACAAAGTGGAATTCTACATTGAGGAATCATCATTGATGGTTTTCATTTTTTATTTATAATTGGGAGAGTGAGAGTTAATATTTTTGGGCGGAAGTTTTTCCCGACAATTCTTTATTTTTTACCAAAATTTTCCCCATTTTCTAGCCTCGTTCCTGCACCCCGGGGGCATTCATCACCTGCCCAAATGGATTCACATGCCAAAGTACGCAACCGGAATTCACCCAAGGACTTTGTTGCAAAGGCGAGGTGATCGCCGTTTCCGGTAATTATAATTTTTAAAAATTAAATTTAAATATCAAATGACTAATTCTGACATAAAAATGCGCCTAAATTTGTTGGAAATATTCCAAATTTTAAAGCAACGGATGGTTGTCCGCCCAATGAATTTGTGTACATGAAGGATGGCCAAATTGCCACCTGCGATCCATTCAATCCACCGAATGCGCCTTGCCCTGGAGGATATTCTTGCCAGGTTGGTATAATGATCAATTTGTATTATAGGCTCAAAATTGTGTCTATACTAGAAAAAGAAATTATGTTTTGGTTTGGGTTTAACCACTTCTAATATAAATTTGAACCATTAAACCAAAATAGGTTTAAACCGTTTAATACCCTTTAATTGTTGACCAAACCAAAATTGGTTTAAACCGTTTAATACCCTTTAATTGTTGACCAAACCAAAATAGGTTTAAACCGTTTAATACCCTTTAATTGTTGATCAAACCAAAATAGGTTTAAACCGTTTAATACCCTTTAATTGTTGACCAAACCAAATTCGGTTTAAACCGTTTAATACCCTTTAATTGTTGACCAAACCAAAATAGGTTTAAACCGTTTAATACCCTTTAATTGTTGACCAAACCAAAATTGGTTTAAACCGTTTAATACCCTTTAATTGTTGGCCAAACCAAAATTGGTTTAAACCGTTTAATACCCTTTAATTGTTGGCCAAACCAAAATTGGTTTAAACCGTTTAATACCCTTTAATTGTTGGCCAAACCAAAATTGGTTTAAACCGTTTAATACCCTTTAATTGTTGATCAAACCATGACAAATTATATAAAGTTCAATGCGTCTTGACCAGCTCTATCCAATTTTGGATAGATGGTTTGGGAATGTAGGATGATAAACCCTTCCTTAAACCATTATAATTAGTCCAGCAATTTCAAATGTTTTTTGGCAAATTAAATACATCCAAAGCTATATAATTAACTAAGTATTTTATCCCTCATAGTGGTCCCTGTCCAATCAACGCTATCAATGTTGCGGAGCAAATGCGGCCATTTCGGCGCCGAAAACAGCCAAAAGCAAATGTTCGTTGAGGGCAAATTAAGAATTGTCCCATTCTTTCCCTTCAATAGTGACCGCCCTTGGCTGCCCAAATAGCCAAGTGGCATTCCGTGATGCGGCCACAAATGCACCAAAAATTTGCACAGCCGCCGCACAAAATTGTCCACTCGGATATTTTTGCCAATTCTCAACGGCAAATAATCAATTCCAATGTTGCGGAATGGACGGCGGATGCCCAAATGATCAAGTGGCGTTCATTGGGATCAGCGGCGAACCACAAAGTTGCGGTAATCATTGATTACTAATTTGGGAATTCAAATCAATAATAATCACCCACCAAATTTTAATATTTTAGCAATTGGCCAAAACAGTTGTCCGGCTGGTTTCAGCTGCCAGCGCACTTTAATTGGCAATCAAATTTGCTGTACGACGGGTCATTCAAGTTGGCGCACATTTCCCATATTTTTGTCAATTTATTTATTTTCGCAGTTTGTGCTGATAATCAAGTTTATGTGGATGGCATTTGCCTGAATCGAGTGCATGTTGGCGATCCATGCATAAATGAGGCATGCATTTTTGCCAATTCCATATGAAATTAACTAATATATTACCAAAAGAATAATCTAAAATATTCTTCCCATAAATAGGCACAATGTCCGGAAGGCGGTCTCTGCGTTGAGGGCAAATGCCAATGTGAGGAGGGATTCCGGGAAGAAGGTGACCGTTGCGCTCGAATTTGTGAGGAGGACGAGGTCAACGTGGACGATGTTTGCCTTAAACGCGTTCAAATTGGGGAACGTTGCGAGGACAGTGCCCAATGCCAGGGTGGAAGCAGTTGCAGCGATAAAAGTGGCAGTTGCGAGGCAAATTCCAATATTTTTGGGAACAAATTAAATCAAAGAATAAAATTTTTGAGAAAACATAAATAGGGGTAAATTCTCTAATACCCCATGAGGAATTATTTTTTAACCTTTCGAAAAGGTAGGGAATTATTTTTCAATGTAAAAATTAGGAAAGAATTTTTAGTTTTGAAAATTTTTCACCATAATGAAATTATATTTACATGCTTAATAACTTAATAAGTAATCTCTAATTTTTGGACACTTTTTTCTAATATAAATTTGGAATATTTTTGTTTTAATGATCCATTATCCATAAAAAGAATTCCCTACTTATAAAAACTAATGTAAAAGAGATTTGTTGGGGTAAGGAATTAATAGAGTATTTTAAGGTGTGAATTGGGCAATTATTTGAGAGTGCGGAATTAAAAGAGAATTTACGGTATTTGGGATTAGTTAAAATGGAGAAAATGGTAAAGGATCATTCCGGAAAGAGATTGTAAATTCTGAAAAAAAAAATATTTAGAAAAATTCAATTTTTGGTGATTACTTAAAAAGGATAAAAAAGTAAATTTTTCAGAAAAAAAAACATAATAAATTTGCAATCTTTTTTGATGATTATTTCATCTCACAATCGAATACCTATGCAAATTTCAGTGCCCCGAAGGCTATGAAGGCCAAGATGGGATTTGCGTGAAAAAAGGTTCCAAACCGAGGCCAACCCCTCCGCCGCCTCCTCCAACTCCACCTCCAATGGTTGTTGTGCCGGTCACCTCAAGTCCATCCGCACTTTTGGTCGTTGCCCCCAAAAATCGAGTACCACCGGCCACACTGAACAATGCCGGCGGTGGCCCCCCACCGAGTGGACCCAGCAAAAGGGACATTTGCCCAAAACGGGGACAAGTCCCCTTCATCGAACCTCGTGGCGGAAAACTTCGATTCTGCCTTCCAAAGAGGAAAAAGGCCGCATGCCCAAAACCGTTTAATTGCCAAATGAGCGTACTATTGAGGAAATATATTTGCTGTGGAAAACCAAAAATGAGCATGGTCAAAAGTTTGGTTGGAGGCGTTGAGGTGCGTTTTTTTGTTGGGATATGGATAATTCAATGATAGTTGACAATTTTGCCTTTTCGCTTACCGTATTTTTCCTAAATAAATTCCACAGGTGGAACGAGTAGATGGCGATGATGAGGAAATTGACATTGATGATGCGGAGGAGAGGGAATTGTTGGCCGGTGAATTGCCTCAAACCACCACACCCCCTTCTCCGTTGCCCCCATTGGTCACCCAGCTGGTCATCGAATCGACGGGCACGAATCGGGCTAGGCCAAGGCCGCCAAATGTTCGACGGGATATGATTTGTGAGAGGGGAATTCCCCTTTTGGTTGGCGGTCAGCCACAAACCGTGAGAGAATAAATGGGTTTTTGAATTCATTATTCCATTTTTTATTAGTGCACTTCAACGGTGTGTCCGGCCGATTTTCATTGTGTTTTCTCAAAGGCGGCTCGCAACTATTATTGTTGCTCAAAAGCTAATATTGGTGAGTTATTCCAATCGTTTTTGAACTGAAATTTGTTTGACGAACCCTTTTTGCCAAATTATCGCCGATAATAACTCTTCAAGAACTGAACGAATTTAGACGATTTTAGTATCAAATTAAAAAGCATACTTTTAGCTATCTAATTATATTAATTTTGTTTATTGGTTCAGAATTTATAGAGTTATTGCCCATAAACTCATTTAAAATTATCTTTACTATAGTTTAGGGAAATGCTCAATGCTTTTTCGGTCATAACTCCAATAATTCTTTATCAATTCAAACAAAATTAATATTATTTGATAGCCAAAAGTCTGCCCTTTAATTTGATAAAAAATAAAAATTGGTTTTTAGTCCTTGATGAGTTATTATAAACGGCTCCAAGTTGAACAATTCCCAACTATTCCTAGGTTGACCAAATTAATAATTAAATTTTGATTTTTCATTATTCATTCTTATTAATTTGTCTCCTACTTATCAGCCCTTCCTGGACCCCATGGCTGTCCCCGTGGCAATGCCCTACTATTCCCTTCCACCGGACAACCCGTTCAATGCTCTGATGTTGGGCCACACAATTCATGTCCGGATAATTATGATTGCCTTCGATCCATTCGAAATGGCCAATTGCAATGTTGCAGCAGGGTTGGCGGACGAAGGGGTCAACAACAGCAGTCTTCTTCTTCATCGGAACAAAATGGTCAGAAAATTAGATTTGGGTGGAAATTTAATTTGCTATTTATTACCAAGCCAGATTGCCAATTTATCTAATTTGATATTTCGTGAAATTTTCCATTTGGATTTGGCAACGAATAATCGTATTTATTAGTTTTGAGCGAAATTTTTAATAGTAAAAATGGCAATTGCCTATTTCGGCTTTCTATGAAATTTTCCAGATAGATTTCGGGATTCGGGTACATTAAATAGATAATTTATGTTTTTATTTCATTTTTCTAATAAAATTTTCCCAGAGTAAAATATCAAAAAATATGTCAAAAATGTTCAAAAACGTAATTTAATATGCTTTTCTCATCCAATCTAATACAAAAAAAACAAGATTTAAAAATCCAATCCCTATTTATTAGGTTTGAAAAGAGCCAATTTAGAAGAAACCAAAATACCATTTATTATCCGATCATTCTTTTATAATCGTAGAGGCGGGCGGTGCTGCCGGCATTCGAAGGCGAACAATGCACAATCGGCCAAAAATGGGCAATGCTAAAACTCAACAATTGAATCCGGCCGCATTGATTGGCACCCCAGCCGCCCAAATTCGTGCACATCAATTCCATGGCTATCCCAAAAAGGGGAAAAAGACAACGACGACGGCAATTGAACAACAGCAGCCACAAATGATGGGACCATGTCCTCGAGGATTGGTTCAAACACGAAGAATTCAACGCGGTCGAATTGTTCGCCGTTGTGAGAGGCGATGTCCACGCGGTCAAATTGCGGTTGGCCGAATTTGTCGATCACCGATTGGAGGAGGCGCTGGGAGGAGACCAATGGGCAAAAGACGGCCTTCTTCGGTAAGTGAGGAAAATATTTTGGCCAGAATATTCATTTAATTTAAAAAAAAAAAGATGGGCGAAATATTACTTCAAGTTTTTTTGCCAGTTGTTTCTCAAATTAATATTCTAATCAATGAGTTTATATATCATCTAATTAAGAATTTTCAGCCCTATGAAATGATAACAAGAATCATCAAAAATGGTCTAATTTTAAGTAAGTTATGATCAAAAAATGTAATGACACATGTTGATCAAATAGTTTACTATTTATTGATTTGCCGAAGGTATTTCCTCACTCGCTGCTCATTCCTTCAATTACGGTATCCCAATCTTCCTCGATAAAAAGAGAAACAATGAAAATGGGGGAACATTTTTATGCCCTAAGGCAACAATCATTCCACTGCCCACCGAGCCTCACTTAAGAAGGGAAAATGAGTACGGTACTGATAATATGGCAATGAGCATCCTCCTCCAGTTTTTAGGCCATAACTTTTGATTGAGTTGGCCAATTTAGTTAATCCATATATCATTTTAAAGGGCAGAAAATTGGTAATCGGAGGATATATAAATTAAATTAAAATTATATTTTTCAATATTTGCATTTATATTTTAGTTAATTTTTTGGCTTGTTAAAAATTAAATTTTGTTTATTCAGGTGAAAGATTTGCTCAAAATGGCCCAAGGCGACGATGAAAATATGGATGGCAGAAATTGTACAGAAATCGAGGAAATTGGAAACGAGAAAAAAGTGGAAAATGAAAAGGAGGAGAGGAGAAAAGAAATTGGAAGGAAAGAGGTGGTGGATGGAGGATAAAAAAGAATGATTAGAATTTAACAAAATTGGCCAAAATCCAGTGTTCCCATTTGTCTACAAAATCATTCAAAAACACAAATTATTTTAATTATTATTCCCATTTATATCCATTTTCTATTCTTTTGTTAATTAAAGCTGTTAATACCAACCAAAATGGTTGTATTAAAAGTCCCGCTAAGTTCCCTCCGGGCCGGGGGCACTTCCGAAGGGCCCCGGCCCGGGTATGATTTACCCCTAGTTTTTGTCCTAACTTATCAAATTTAATATACAATTATTCAATTAAAATATTTATTAGGGATAATAATGCTCCGGATCGGGATTATAGGGGAGATCCGGAGGGGCAATTCAGAACGGGGGAAAAGGGATGGCCAAGCAAAGCGAAAAGCTGAATGAATGAATTGATTGGGGAACAAAGGAGAGGGAATTGGGGAAAAAGGGAGAGGGGGTTTGGGCCAGATTGTGTGGGTGGATGGGCCAATTGTTGATTATTGGTTGGCGATGGACTTTCTTCCAACAAAAGCATTTATTTATAATATTTTCCTCCAATTTGCACGAAATTAATTTATCATACAAAAACACAAAATTACAAATATAAAATTCAATAAAATTGAAATAATGTTAAATTTGGCTGATTATTATTTGTATGCCTCAAAGTGAATAAATGCGGAATATTCAAACATATTTTGTCCTATTTCAAAGGAAAACCATCTATGTATGACCCATCAAATTTGAGATCAACTTTCCGATAAATGTCCCTTCGAACTTCGATTAAAACCTATATACGAATCAGCTAATAATGAATTTAACTTTATGGTTAAAGGACATTCATTTTTATATTGTCCATTTGTTTGGAATTTCCGTCATTTTTACACTATTTGCACATTTTCGTCGCTGATTTCGATGCCACACACAAATCCATCCTTTCGGAGTGAATCATCCTTTCATTCATTTTTTCATATTAAACAATTTTCCCAATATTTTGATTGATCAAATTGGATTGGGGGGAATGGTGGGTTTGAAAGCCATCATCAATAAGCCATCATTTTATATTTTATTACATTTCAATTCCAGATAGAAATACTTTTCAATGCAAAATTCACTTCATCCTTTCATTCATAATCCATTAAAAAAATACATCACCAACTAATAAGCCTGAAATAGTCCTAAATATTAGCCTACTAAGTTAGCCCTAACCCTAACTTAGTTAGCCTATAAGCCATATTCCTAGTCCTACATTATTAATCAATAATGCCTCATTAAAATTACCATTGAATTTTATTTAGACATCAAATTTTGACAATCCAAACAGAAATAAATTCAATTTCAACAACATAAATGTCATCTAAAATGCGCTACCAATGTTTGTGTGGTTCAATGCATGTTGAAAAGATTCATCAAATTTACTAATTTGATAAATATTAAAATTAAATAATTATAGGGTGCATTCGTGATCGCAATTATTGGTGTGGCAATTAACATTGGCGAAGCAGTTTTTGAGTCTCCATTCGATATCGCTTCTGGAGTGGTAAATCTTTAAAAATTATTAGAAATATTATTCCTTCAATTATTTTCAGTTGCATCTCTGCGTAATTATTAATTAGGGAGAGGAATATATTGATTTAATTAACAAAATGATTTATCAAAAATGATTTAGTTTTAAGGAAGTTATGGTCAAAAAATAAAATTGTGAATATTTGTTAATAAAAATGGTTCACAATTTGTTGATTTGCTCTTAATCTTAAGACATCCTCACTCGTTACTCAATTATTCACTTTCCCTCCTTTCAATTACGGTATCCCAATCTTTCCTCGAAAAAGAGAAACAATAAAAAGGGGAACATTTTTATGTCCTAAGGCAACAATCATTCCACTGCCCAGTGCCCATGCCCCACCGAGCCTCACTTAAGTAAGAAGGGAAAATGAGTACGGTACTGATAATATGGCAATGAGCATCCTCCTCCAATTTTTGGGCCATAACTTTTGATTGAGTTGGCCAATTTATTTAATCGAGGTGTCATTAAAGGGCAGAAAATTGGAAATAAAATGAAATATAATTTAAATAAAAAATTATTCATTAGAATTTAATATTTTCATTTATATTTGTGTTTAATTTCTAGAAATTTATTTATTATAAAAATACAAAATTACAAATAAAATTTAGAATAATGTTTGATTATTCTTTATATAGTTCAATTTTCATCAATTTTCCACCTTCCACCAATTCCATCGCCCTTGAATTGCCCAATTTCATTGTGTGCAGTTGAAAAATTTCGGAAAATTCCGAACGGCCAAATTTCAATCGATTTTCAAAAAGAGAAATGCTGGCCGCATTTTGGGCCCCAATTTTGGCCACAAATTCGGCACAGGGATCAATTTTGTGAAGGATGTATTCAATGAATAATTTGCACGCCTCCTGGGCCAATCCACGTCGACGAAAGGCCGGCTCCGCGATCATCAAGGACAATTCGAAGCAATGACCTCTAAAAAGTGGAATATTATATTGACAATTTACTTTCAATTTTAATATTAATTTGATAGAGGATGATTGAATACCCGACCCATTCTTTTTAGATCAAACAAGGAAACAACCAATTTGGGAAGGCCGTATATTATTTGGGTCCTAATCCTAAATGTCTCCTGCTGAAATTTTGTTCCGGAAAGATTGTATAAATTGTATTTCTTGATTTACTCATAAATTCTGATTTTTGATTACTTAAAACAATTCATAAATAAGCGGCTTTTATTTCAATAAATTCTGGTTTGTTTTATATGCATATTTTGGCCCCTTCAATTACCGTTGTTTGACATTTGATTGGTTCCCATTTCCCTCCTCTTTATCATTTTGTATTTCTTGATCCTCCGTAGGTGGACAAATGAAGGCATTGATGTCGCCGGCCATTGCTAAGAGCTGTGGCAAAATTTCAAAAAAAAATTCGGAAAATTTCGAAAATTTCAAAAAAAAATTTGAAAACATCAAATTTTTTTTTAAAATAACACCTCATTTCCCTCGGTTTCATCGAATGTGGCCTTGTCGAGCAGAATGAATGTCAATTTGTCGGCATCATCCTTCCATTTTTGTTGCATTTCAAATTCTTCCTCCAAGCTTAAAGGCTCTGAACAGGTTGCAGCCAACAATTCCTCGTCCTTTTTTGTGGCAAAAATTTCTTTTAATTTAATTTCAATGCCTTGTATTCACCTTCATCCATTCATGATATTTTTGAACATGTTTTCGGCAATATGGAACAAGAATGCATCGTTCCCCGACAATTTTCTCGAACTCATTCAATCGCATTTCCTCCTTTTTGAACAAAAATAATATTCAATAGAAAATGGAAAAAGAAATTAAAATTCCAAATTTTAGTAATAAATTCATTTGAGAAAAATGCGAGTAAAATTTAATAAATTTTTATCCAATTTTAAAACAATTTCACATAAATTCTTAAATTTGTTCTTATGCAGATTTATAAGGGAATGAGGAGGAGGGTGCCCGGGAAAAATCCGGGCAAATCCGTATTTTGCACATGGATAAAAAAAACACAAAATTAAATATGGAAAAAAAAGAAAAATTGGCGATTATGACCCAAAAATAAAATTTAAAACAATTAAAAAAACAACAATAAAAATGGAAGGGAAAAGAAATGAATAAAATTGAATAATATTAAATAAAATAATAAATAACAATAAATATTTTCTAAAAGCGAATTTTTTTCAATTTTAAATTCTGCCATTTTTGTTGATTTTGACTAAACTTCGGCTTTACTATCAATCAAAAGTGTTCGATGTGGAGTCCCGCCACGTGGATAGATGATAAAAAGTGAAAGTTGAAGGGCGGAAATGAGCGTCCCAATTGCATTTGGCACCTGAAAATATTCCAATTTTGGAATTATTTTTAAAATTTGAATAAAATTTAATATAAAATAATAATTAAGCAATGCGCCATGGAAGGGTTTTTGCTTATTTTAGATAATAATCAATTTTAAATTTGAACCGAAAATATTCGTACATTAATTTAAAAAATTTCTACAATTTCCTAAAATTCCCATTTATTTTTTATTGTTTTTTGTAATAAATTGGTTAGCTTTTTGCTTAAATTATATTAAATTTATTATGATTTTATTCTAATAAATTATTAATATAAATTTTAAAAAGAACCTTCATGTAAAAATCGTCAACCAAAATGCCATAGAGCAGCCATTGGGCAGTTACCTGAAAAATTTTTGAATTAATTTTCTTATGATAAAATTCTTTTAAAATTTAATCCAAATTTTGAATGAAGTGCTTTCGTAAATTCTAAACATTTTTAATATAATTTTATGTATTTTAAGGTTTTTTGTAAAATTTCAATAATTAATAAAAAATAAACAAACCGCCATATTTGCGACACAAAGGGAAAATGGCAGCGATTCGGTGCTTTTTGAATTGAAAACTTGGCCGATGTCGACCAATGGTGAGGCAATTGTGGCAATGTTCAGTCCCATACAAATTATTCCCAATAAATTCTCTTTTTCCTCCAAATTCATTGCCTGGGTTTGAATTAGCATCCAAGTGAGAACGGAAATTATCGCTTCCAGGAAAATGAGTCGATTTAGACGAGTCTGGAAAATTGGAAAATTTAAGAATTTTATTTGGGAATTTTTGGATCTTATTTTTTAAAGTTAATATAATTGCCCAAAAAATAATATAAAAATATTTTAATTTATTTAAATAATTAAAAACCTTAAGCCGTGTTTTTGAGTAATAATATCCAAAATAGAGCGATTGGAATATTAGTCCAACGCCGTTGACAAAAATCACGGTTCTGTCCCTCCGAAGCCAACCATAGCCCAGCCAACAAACGCAACTGACAGAGGTGAGGAAAAAAGGCGCAACACCGGTGCCATCGGTCGAACTGAAATTAAAATTGAATTTGATTTTAATTAATTGTGAACGACTTACCCTCTCCTATGAATTCTGGTGCAAATTTGGAGGCCACAAAGGAACATGCCAAATGTGGAAATGGTGGCAGTGAAGGAGAGAAGGCCAAGGAAGCTATCGTAATCCATAATTGTGGGCGGAAATTGTTGTATTTTCGATTAATTCTATTCGAAATAAATTACTACATTGATCATTGATCAAATCTAAAAATAATTATTTATTTTAAATGGGCATAATTTAACCCAATTGATGAGTGAGTTAATTTAATATTACGCGAGATAATTGTAGAAAAATAATGAACAAATCTTTTTCTCATCTCATCAAATAAAGGAAGCGGTTAATCGGATTGCACTTTTGTTGGTTGTTCCCTGTTTGAATGGTGACCAGCAGAGTCCGCTGTCCAGTCATTTATTTTAGCCAGCTATCCAATCAATTTATTCGACCAGCAAATTGCGAGAATGGCTGACAAATAAAACGAGAATCTCGATCCAATTCTCCCAGTCCGCAGTCTCAATTCTCGATCTGCGCATGACAGTTTATCCTATATTTTTTATTTATATAAAATGCCAAAATCTTTATTTATTTAAAAATTAATCAAAATTTGCCTTTTTGAAAAGGACAATTGAGGTTCCGAGCCGCTCTTTTGGCTATAGCTCAGCAAGGAAGCAATTAATTCAGGTAGGCAATATGCCATTTGAAAGCCTTAATTGTCCTCTAAAAAGTGGCTGCTCAAATTTATTTGGAAACTTAAAACAATTTATAAAATAAGCGGGTTTCCATCTGAAATTCGGGTTTATTACTCAAAGACAAGTAAGTTTTTTTAATGAGAAATTTTATAAAATTTAATAAGGCCACTTTTTAGAGGACAATTTGGGCTTTCAATTGATATATCGCCTTCCAAAATTGGTTACTGCCTCGTTAAACTATGAGCCAAAAACGGATGCAGCGTCACCTTTTTCACTATTTTAATGAAGAAATGAGTTAATTGAATTAAAACAAAGCCCAATTTATTCAAATTATTAATTCAAAATCAATTTTTTATTTCTAATTTATGCAAACAATTAAGTTTTTCACAAAAATAACTAATCGACTGGCTACAAAAATTCATCATCCAAATATGAATACATCTGTGAAAAGGAACGAGGGGAAGGAAGATTGAATTGAAAATACAACAAAATACTTAAGAGATTAGTGTTCAATGATTATTGGATTGTGGTGGGTGGTGGGTTGGCCAAAATTATTATTGCTTATTAAAGTTCGTTTGGTGCTGTTTTCATTTTGTTTGTGGTCTTTCACCGGCCAATCTATTTTTCTACAAAAAACTATTCTGCACAAAAATATTTCTAACAAATTTATTGAGTGGATTGTGGGGTTCATCAAAATTTGGGGGTTTTAAGGGATTCTACTTTTTTATTACATTAATTTTAATTCAATAGGAATGCTTGGGGCTATCGTCAAGTTTTGTGGTACAGTACAATTTTAAAGTGGGGGGTTGGGAATTGTCAAAAGGGAAAAGGCCAGAGGATTTGTAAAAGAAATGCGAACAAAAATCAAAGAAAAATAAATAAAACAAAAAAATGAATATAAGGCCTCAAAATTGCTCGGGAGCCGGGTTTTTTTATGGGTATTCGTCTGTTGGAGAATGTTTGTTTTTTTATAAAGGGAGGATTTGATCAGTATCTTGGGAGAGGTGGAAAAACTGGTTATAAATTAATAGATTGCATATTTAACGGAAGAGAGACGGATGGGGATGAGCAGATTCATTCAATGCATAAATTCGGGTAAATAATGATCAAAGTCCATCTCCCATTTTTGGATTCATTCAAATTGTGCGCAATTTGATTTCGGGCGGTGCCAATTCGTAATTGGCCTCCACAATTCGGGTCAATTCCAGGTTTTGTTCCGAATTGTCAGTTCCACCAATTGTCCAAATCAGTGAACACCAATTGGCACTTCGACTGCGCAACACGGCTTTGCTCACGGTGTTCAGTGCATTTGTGAGATTGGCAGTTTCTGAATGAATTGGAATGGATTTGAATTGGTGATTTTTATGCTAATTTAAAAGATTTTCCCGTTAAAAATGCCTTAAGAGCTTTAAATAAATTCTTTTTTGATTCTTTTCCTTTTATGGATTTGAATTTGAAAGTTAATTGTTAAAATTTTCTCTTTTAATTTGATCGACATTTTTGATGTTATTTTTTTGCCTTATATACCCTTTACCCTATCAAATAATATTGCCTAAAAATTCGACCCTTTCCCAAACAATAAAAAACCCCTTTTTAAACACACCTCTTTCCTCATTGTATCGGCCAACTTCGCCTCGAAGTTGTTGCAAAATTGCCGTCCGTTCGGCCAGCCTGGTTTGTTGCAAAAGTCGAACGGCATCGAGGAATTGTCGATGAACTTGATGAACTTCCGGCGGCATTGGCCCCTGCTTCAGCTGTTCCATTTTGCCAAGGAGGGTGACCACACGGGCATGCTCCCGGAAGAAGTCCACAATGAGCCGATCAACGCGGGATGGGGCCGGCGGAAGACGGGGAATTGGAAGGGCATTTGCGGAACTAATTCGTTTGCCCAAATTGTGCCGGGCCAATTCCGCCTCCGTCTTTTTCCTCTCCTTTTCCAGCTGTTTGTATTGTTCGGTGCATTCCTCCAGCCAATGGTGCAATTCGAGGGCGGCCGCACTGCGACGCAACAACAATGGGGTTGGTTGGCCCAGCTGAAGGGTGGCAGTGGCATTATTAGCAGTGGACATCTGGAAATGGGAGAATTTTGTTATTCTGTTTTGGTTAAAATCATTTGGAATTTGATACAATTCCCCCTTTTGGGAAGGTGTCCATTGGGTTAATTTCTCTCTTATTAGAACAGTCCACCTTGGTGCTGAGCCAACTTAGCGCCGTTTATAATAACTCATCAAGTATAGAATCAATTTTTAAAATTTTATTAATAAATTAAAGAACAGACTTTGGGCTATCACATGATATTAATTTTATTTAAATTCGTTCAGAATTGACGAAAATTGTGTGCTTAAATTCTATTATGATCTTTACTATGGATTAGCCAAATGTCCAATGGTTTTTTGGGCATAACTTTATTAATATTGAACCAATTTAATTAAATTTGATATCATTTGATAGCCAAAAGTCTGCTCTTTAACTTGATACTAAAAATCATTAATTTTGATTCAGTCCTTAATGAGTTATTATAAATGTTCCCTCCTTAAAATGGTCAATGTTCAAAATCCCCCTTTTGTTTGGGTTCCTTTGGTTAACAATCCCCTTTTGAAAGGCCAACTTGCCTGTTGTTGACCCAACATTTGTGCATAAACATGCTCATAAATGTGCTGTTGCAATTCCAAATGTTTATGATAGAGGCGCAATTCTTGTTCATCGCAACTGTTATTATTTGGTCGGCCAAGGTTTCCAGTGCCAAATTTCTGTGAATGGATGCCAAAATTCAGTTGGCCATTTTGTTCATTGATTGCCGAAAAGCATCCATCATTCCCTTTGAAACATTCCCCAATGGTTGAAGGCAATTTTGGCTCTGTGGCGAACAGCGATTTTGGCTGCTTGCCAAAGAATGGAGTTGAATCGAGCAAAGGAATGGGGCCGGCAGTAGAAGATTGAGTGCCACTGCCGAATGATTGGCCAACAATTGGGCGAAGACGTGTTGGAATTGGACGCTGAAATTGAAGGAATTCTTTGGATTTTGACCATATCCAAATGTCTTCCCACCTTAATCTGCTGTTGGATTCGATGTTGGCCTCCTTTTTGTTGATCCAATCCTCCATATTCTGGCAGCAACATTTCCTTCGCCCTTCCATTTTGTTGTGATGGCCATTTTGCCACTTCGCATTTGGATGCGTAAATGTCGCCTTGGCGAATGGTTTCCTCCTCTCCAATGTCCATTTCTTGTTCAGACCTATTTTGGGGGAGGAAATTATTTTAAAAATTGAAAAAATTCTTATATATTTTTTTCATTTTTGGCCATTTTTTTCCTCTCCGATAAATTCTCCCTTTGGGTGGGGAACAATTGATTAGTGTTGATTAGGTATAAGTTTTTAGCCAAAAACTCATCGAGGCAATAACCAATTTGAGGAGGCGATATACCATTTTAAAGCCCAAAGTGTCCTCTAAAAAGTGGCTTCAAAATTTTTATAGCCACTTTATAGAGGACATTTAGGGCTTTCAAATGGCATATCGCCTTCCTAAATTTGTTACTTATTTCCTGAGTTATGGCCAAAAGAAAAAGTGCCAGGAACTTAATCCCCTGCCATCTTTTTAAACTGACCAAAGGCCTCGACTTTGGCGGCGAATTGACCGGAATGGTTGTTGCATCATCGGTTGTACTGATGGATTTTCTGCAGTTTTCTCCTTTGCAGGCCACCCGAATACCTCCCATTTGTCAATTCCCTCCACCAGTCCATCAATTGGATCCTCTGCCGCCGCCGCGCATTTTGGCCCAAAAGTGGCTGGGGGCGAAAATTGCCAAAGCATCATCAAATTGTTGTTCGAGGAAGAATTGTTGCCAGCCGCAGCCGGCGATGAGGTGAATGAGCCACCCGAACTGCTGCCAGCCCCTGCGGATTGGCTTCCTCCACTCCAGCCATTTTCCCCTCCATTTCTGCCATTTTTTGTGCCACAACCAAATGTGTCCAAATCCCAGTTAAAATGTTGCTGATCGGCGCCACCACTTGTGCCAGGGCTGCTGCCACTCAAATTGTTGCCATCGCCTCCAAAATTGAAGATTTGTTGATACTAAAGTAAAATTACAATTTAAAATTATATTTTTATTTCATTTTTGTAATCCATAAAAATTTATTTTTGTTTATTTTTCACTCATTGCCAATTTGGCCCATTTCCAGTCCATTTCCCTTTTTTTGTTGCCACACAAAAAAAGATCAAAGAATTCCCTCAATTTGCCCCCAATTTCCCCTTTCTTCACCGCTTTTCCCACTTTTTTGCAGCTGCTGTTGGGGTCGACCGGCTGGCTCATCGCTTCCCCCCTTTGCCCAGTGCCAACCTGTCCCAGCCACCACGCGAGGAAAACACACAAAAAGTAGGAGGGGAAAAGGAGGGAATGAATTGGTCCATTTGCACCACAGCCGTCGGCTGGCAGTAGCCAAAAAGGGGAGGCGGCTGGCAGCAAAAAGAGGAAGGAAAATGGGCGCGCAAAATGGAAAGAAGAAATGTGCGCGTGTAAAAATTTTTGTTTCCTTCGCAAAGGCCGCCAACCAAATTTTGAATTGTGAAGATGGAGGAAATGGATGTTGGGGGAATGAATGACCTTTCCCTCTATGAGATGGAGGAAATATATTTGAAAGGAAATCATTTATCAGAGATAGCATAAAAGGGGAAATGGGATAAAGGCGAAATCGAGGACAATTTGGTGTCGTTCTTTTTGGCCATAACCCGAGAAGGAAGCAACTAATATGGGAAGGCGATTTGCCATTTGAAAGCCTTAAAAATCCTCTAAAAACTGGCTTAACTAATTTTTAAAAATCTAACCACTTTTATAGAAAAAAGGGCTTTTCCTCCGAAAATATGGGTTTATTACATTTCAAGGATATATAACTTTTTTTAAACTTTGAATTTCATAAAATTTAATGAAGCCACTTTGTAGAGGAAAGTTTGCTCTTTCCATAAGTATATCGCCTTCCGAGATTAATTGTTGCCTCCGTGAGTTATGAGCCAAAAACTAATGCAAGTACTCAATCGAATATACTCAATTATTCCCTACTCTGTTCAATCATTTTTTCGGGAAGGCATGCATGGAAATAAGGAGGGACAGATTTGGTAATTGGATTGGACAAATTTGGAATTTTTACCACCCAAAATTCATTAATATTTTCCCTCTAAACCAATTTTGGCACTGCTACCCACCTTCATGCCATTATCAATCTGTGTCGTAGGCAATTTTGCTTGTTGCTGTTGTTGTGCCGTACTGCTTTGCACCCAATCCCAGACATTCTCCCAGGCTTGTCCACCACCAACATTTCCATTGGAATTGGCACCAGCCACCCCTGCCATTTTCTCCTCCTCTTGTTGTGAAGAATTGTTGGACCAACATGAATAGAGTCGACTTTGACGAGGCAACATCGACGTGGATTTGGGCGATGAACCCTCGGAAGAGTCCATTGTGGCCGATTCGAGGGAACATTTTTTGGTGGTTGGACCATCAAAGAAATATTGGGCCAATACCGATTGTTCCTTATTCAAATTGTTGGTGGCCTTCATTGAACAAATCAACGGGTCAAATGATCGAATTTCATCCTCCTCGAGAATATTTTTGTGCCGATGAAAATGTTCATTGGCATCATTTTCATCATTGTTGCCCCAAATTTCGGCAAGACGATCACGGGTGAAAAGGCCGGCGGCTGTTGTTGGTGTTGGCCTCGGTTGGAAACGACAATCGGCGGCCATTTTTCGTTTTGGCTTATTTTTCCTCTGGAATTTAATTTTTATTAGGTAAAATAAAATTTTGGCATCAAAATTTTCGCAAAAGGTGAACATTGTTGAAAATTTCTACGGGAAAATGGAACGAACGGAGATGAAATGAAAGGGCGAAGAATTTGGGAAATTGGCGGCGGCACTGCGGCTGCTTTGACCGATGAATCGGAAAATGGCTGCGGGGCGGTAACACGGATTTTTTTGCATTTGCAGAAAAGCCGAGAAAATCAGCAGAAGAATAAAATTGAAGAAGCGGCATTGAATGCGGGAAAATGGGCGCGCGAGAAATAGAAGAAAAAGGGATTTGAGTGGATGAAGGGGAGGGGATGACCCGGATGAGGTGGAATATGGGAGGATGGCTTTTTGAGGTGGCTTTAGTGAATGTTTTAATTCAAGGCGGCAGAAGATGGTGGTCATTTTTGGAAGAAGCGAGAGCCTTTTTTGCAACCCTCGCCGGCGGCAATTTTGAAGGAGGAATTTTGGCGCTTTTCCCTTGGATTAATCCAATTTGGGAGTTCCTCTCAGAA
This sequence comes from Pratylenchus scribneri, assembly GCA_030063045.1. Classification (NCBI taxonomy): domain Eukaryota; kingdom Metazoa; phylum Nematoda; class Chromadorea; order Rhabditida; family Pratylenchidae; genus Pratylenchus; species Pratylenchus scribneri. The sequence continues at coordinate 2,176,875 of JAQSEB010000114.1, read as the reverse complement.
AAATGTGTGTTTTGTTTATTTGCCCCACATTCATTTGATGAGACTGAATAAACCGCGCTTTGGATGAGTTCATTTAAAATGGAATGGGTTGAGAAATGAGGGGCATTTGGGGAAGGTTGACCCTGGGGAATTAGATGAAGAAATTTTGGAGGGGAAATGGCTGGGAGAAGATGTTCAAAAATGAAAGGGAAGTCCAAAGAATGTTGGCCACAAATTTTTACTTGAAATGTTGAAAAAATAAGCATTTTACTTTGATCAAAAATGGAAGGCAAAAGGATTAATTAAGAATAATTTAGCCTGATCAAAAATGGGGGGGGGGGGGACTGGATTAAAGAAAAATTAAATATTTTAATTGAATATATGGGAAGAGTACCGTGAAAATTCTCTCATTTTTTATTAAATAAACAAAGAAAAATGTAGAAATATTTGCAGAATAGTTGCAAAAATATTTAAAAATTCGCCTCTAGGCCCAATCATTTAAAAAGGCATCTGAATTCTGAACGAATAAAAAAAATTTGGAAAGGAAATGGAGTGGGATGGCACCTGGGAAAGGGGAATTTAAAGAAAATAAAAAGGTTTTTTGAGAGGAAATCACAACAACAAAAGCAGAGGCTGGCACGCATTTTGGAGGGAAGGATTCACTCATTCAGCCAAAAAGGTGTTGCTTAAAATGTTTGTGATTGGTTCAAAAGGAGGAGGGCAAAAAAAGTTCAAAGAATGTGTTCTCAAATTGGCCGCTGTCAACGCGCTAAAATGATGGCTAAAGAGGGGCGGGACTTCCTTCCAAATGCCCTCCATTTTTTTGTTGGTACTGAAAGGAAGGAAGGCCACCTCCTCGATTCACAATCCAGTCAGTCGGCCCAGCAGACAAAGAGAATAGGGGAAGGCCGCGGGGGACGATTCATCGAGGCGAGGCAAGGCACCGGCTAGCACGGGGCGGCGGGCGGTCGGTTTCCCCTTTGGTGGTGGTAGAATTTTGTGCCCAGTCGCCGGCCACCACCAGACACGGGAATGCACCGCCACCCGCCCCACCTACACCACCGATTTGAGAAAAGGAGGCCGGCTGACTGGATCGACCACGATGAAAGGGCCATTCGAGGCGATGTGGGAAAGAAGTTGGCGGGAAAAAAATCACAAGAAAAATAATGGGAAAAATTGAGAAATTTTTTTTTGAAAAAATAATGAAAATTGTTAGTCAAATTTATTTGATAATATTCTTGAAAGTTGAAAAAATAGGGGAATTAGATGGCTCCGGATCCGGAATATTGTAGGAAGGGAGCGGGGGGGGGGGCTTTGGAGGAAGGAGGTTGTTTTGCTCATCAAATTTATTTCTGCCCTCCCTTTCTCAACAGGCAGTCGGTGGGGTTCAGCCGTTCTCGGCTGGCAGCAAGAGGAAAAGAGGAACGGCGGGGAAAAGGAAGAATAAATGTGGCCGAGTATTTTGTGCTTTTTTGCAGAGCTGGCTGCCCATTTTGTTTTTGTCTAGAATAGTAGAGGAAAGAGGTCGGGAATGGATACAAAATATGGATGAGTCGAGAAAAACACGACAACGACGTTCCTTCTTCTATATTTGGATCTTGTCCAAATCCCAAAAATATGCCTTTTTTTGGGAGAGAGGGATGCGGCATATTTATGTGCCAGCTGGCCAAATTCATGTTTTTTCCTTCCCAAATATGTCGAATCTCTATTTTGTCCTTTTGGTACACATTTTTTGAAAATTATGAAATTATTACACAATGTTACCTGCGCATTTTGCCTTTTCATCATAAAAGATTTAAATTTCACACTGAATTTCAATAAATTTTAAAAGTGTGCTATTTCATTAGAAGATTGTGCTTAAAATGGAAATTGCTGCGTGCAGAAAAATCACATGAGCAGTGTTTTTTTCCGCCACTTACGTTTTCTAATGGGAGAGAAAGGATCTAAAAAAAAATGTGACGGGTGGCATTGAATGGAGGCTTAAAAACTATGAAATATGAATAAATGAACGGATGAAAGCCCAAAAAGGCCATTTTTTGCAAATCGTCTTTCTCCAATTCAAAATTAGTTTATGCGCGATGTTCAGAACAGCCATTCGTGATGCTATTGAGTGGAGGAAATGAGGCAATAAGTATAATTTGTTATTGTCGAGGCCATTTTTCAACCTTCTTTCTATAGGAAAGGATGAACAACGGTAGCAAAATCCGATAAGCGCAATTATTCCAATTGAAAATCATAATTAATTACCCTTTAATAATTAATTAAATTTAGGATCATTATAATGGAATCATCTATATACTTTTTTTTTAATTTTATAAATTTATTATTCTTTCTGGAAAAAGGGCAACCCGAAAGGGGTAAAATATTTTTTCCGGAAAATGTTTTTTTGTTTTGTTCTGATTTCTTTCCGGAAAACGTTTTGATTCTTTCCGGAAAATGTTTTGTTCTGATTTTCTTTCCGGAAAATGTTTTGTTTTTGTTCTGATTTCTTTCCGGAAAATGTTTTTTTCTGATTTCTTTCCGGAAAATGTTTAAATGTTTTTGTTTTGTTCTGATTTCTTTCCGGAAAATGTTTTGTTTTTGTTCTGATTTCTTTCCGGAAAATGTTTTTGTTTTGTTCTGATTTCTTTCCGGAAAATGTTTTTGTTTTGTTCTGATTTCTTTCCGGAAAATGTTTTTGTTTTGTTCTGATTTCTTTCCGGAAAATGTTTTTGTTTTGTTCTGATTTCTTTCCGGAAAATGTTTTTGTTTTGTTCTGATTTCTTTCCGGAAAATGTTTTTGTTTTGTTCTGATTTCTTTCCGGAAAATGTTTTTGTTTTATTCTGATTTCTTTCCGGAAAATGTTTTTGTTTTGTTCTGATTTCTTTCCGGAAAATGTTTTTGTTTTGTTCTGATTTCTTTCCGGAAAATGTTTTTGTTTTGTTCTGATTTCTTTCCGGAAAATGTTTTTGTTTTATTCTGATTTCTTTCCGGAAAATGTTTTGTTTTTGTTCTGATTTCTTTCCGGAAAATGTTTTTGTTTTGTTCTGATTTCTTTCCGGAAAATGTTTTTGTTTTGTTCTGATTTCTTTCCGGAAAATGTTTTTGTTTTGTTCTGATTTCTTTCCGGAAAATGTTTTTGTTTTGTTCTGATTTCTTTCCGGAAAATGTTTTTGTTTTGTTCTGATTTCTTTCCGGAAAATGTTTTTGTTTTGTTCTGATTTCTTTCCGGAAAATGTTTTTGTTTTGTTCTGATTTCTTTCCGGAAAATGTTTTGTTCCGATTTCTTTCCGGAAAAAAAGCAAACGGAAAGAGGGGAAAATTATTCTTTCCGAAAAAAAGGCAACCGGAAAGACCGACAAATCCTTATTATAATTCATAAATCCTTGATCCGTTTATTGCAAAATTCCCAAAATAAATTTATTTCTTTTATGGCAAAAATATATGTGCATTTAATTTTAATGGGATGAATTAATAAAAAGAGTAATGACTGATTGAATGGATTAAAAATGAGCAAGAAATTATTAATGGATTGATAATGGAATTTATTGCCAAAGGCAAATTGATTGGAAGAAAAATGCTTTTAAAAAGTTATGGTAAGAACTTTATTGTAGGGAGGGAAACAATAAGGCGAGGATTGGTGGATTGAGCCGATGTTCGATTTTTGTGTAAAGCCAATGTTTTTCATTCTCTTTAATTCGTGGATATGTTCGGATGGATGGAATGAATGAAGGCAAAAATTGAGGAGGGCTTTTTTTACAGAAATTGGACAAATGAAAGCTAAAGATGGAGGGGACAAAAAAGGAGAAAAAAATGTTCAAAAAGGGACAGGCAATAATGAATGGTTAAAGTTTTTTCATATATTTTGACGTCGGTTAAATTCGTCAGAAAGGTTTATTGGCTGGAAGAAAAGTGGGAGAAGGAACAGTTTGTTATGGATGGGCAAAATGAGGTGGGAAAAGGGGGGAGTGAATTATCATTGCTATTTGCTGTGGCTGACTCATTCATTTGAAAATGAACAAGTCGGGAATAAAAAAAAATAAAACATAAATTTGTGTTGGGAAAATGGAAATGGTTGATAGGGCACTTTGTGTTCCAAATTCCAATTCAAATGGATTTCATTTAATTTTAGATTAATTTCACTTTTAAATTAATTAAAAAGCTCAAATTGAAAACAAATATCTGCCCGACCCGGGATTCGAAGCGGAGGGTTCAATTTTGAAACCAATGTGTTAAAACCACTAGAATAATCTAATGTGGTGCCGAAATCCATTTCCTTATTTGGATATTTCGTAAGTTTGATACAAAAAAATTAATTTTATATTAAAAATGCAAGAATATATTAGAAAATGCAATTTTTAATAATGTAGGGGAATAAATGATAAATTGAGGAAAATTGTACAAAAATGCTGAACAATGAAAATGAGAGCACCCGGGGAGATAATAAAAAGGTTGGTGAAATATTTTCATGGGTTTAAAGTTGAATCAGCGGTTGTGGCAAATATTCCGATTGATTCAGGCAAATGCAGTTCAACCATTGATGGCGTTGGATTTCATCTTTAAAACAAAAGTGGAATGAGTGAATATTTTAAATGAATGATTATACCTCGGAATGCAACGCAATAACCGGGAAATTTGCCGCGGCATTTTGACGCACCCATCGTCGTTGGTGTTCCCCAAGAAGACTTCTTTTCTTCACCGACAATAAAAAATGTCAATGCAAATTGGAATGGACATTTCCGGTCGAGTTCGGAGCCCATAAACCAGAGAAGTTCGTCCACTTTCCAGGCATTTTGACGTTTCATCGTTTTGGAATATTGACAAACGCGGGTGCCTTCCTCAATTCGCAATGAGGCCGATTTGAATGTTTTGGAGCCAGGTTCTGCAATTTTCAAGTCATCGGCGAAGGCACGGCCGGTCTGAAAGAATGAAATAATTAATTTTGAATAATATATTATTTGGTTTACTAAAAAATTATTTTTTTCTATTAAAATTTTTAATTTTATTTATTTATTAAAAAAGTTGTTAAAAATTGAATAACTTAATTTAAAAAACACATTAAAAAATTATTGCCCCAAACGTGATCCGAACCCGAGCCATTATATTTTTTAATCGGCATCATTATCTATTTGACTAATTCCATTTTTTTATTGCTATTTAATAGATACTCACTTTTTAATAAAATTAATTTAAAAAAATATTTTTAAAAATTTTCTCCTGAAAAGATTCGAACCAGAGTCATTAATTTCTTGATCAAAAGCCGTTATCCATTCGATTAATCCCGCATTGTTAATTTTGTTTAATATTTACCTTTTTATTATAATTTTTATTATTTTTATAATTTTTAAAAAATCCACCTGTGGTTGGAATGGATGCAAATCTTTTTTCAGTAACAAATAATTATTCTGATGATCTTCCCAGTCCAACCATCGCCCCAACACAATTGATCGCAATGATTCATTGGCACCAATTCGCCGTTCCAATTGGCCATTTCGGATAATTTCGAAGAGTGCATAGTTTTCGATGGAGGAAATGAAAGCCAATTTTTCCAATTTGAAGGCAACAACTTGGCCGGCTGTCCATTCCGATTGGATGTTAAAGCATTTGTTGTCTTTCTCGAACAGGTGGATGGGCAAAAGTAGACCAGTGGCCGGATTCTAAAATAAATTTAATAAAAAAATTTGATTTTTAAATTAGTAATTACTAATTAATTTTTAATATTCTTTTTTTTTGATATAAAATTATTTAAATTAATTTTTAATATTCTTTTTTTTTGATATAAAATTACTTAAATTAATTTTTAATATTGTTTTGATTTATTTAAATTAATTTTTCTAATTTTCTTTTTGATTTTTATAATCAACCTTTGATGATTTCTGCTCCTGAATGACATCCAATTTGCATTTGGCCAATAATTCTTCCGCACTCACTTCAAAAATTTCACAATAATGGAATATCAAATCCCGCATCACGTGCGTCTGTTTTGTGGCTATTGTGTACCATTCCACGGAGACCTCTTCATCGGACTAAAAATTAATAATTAAAATTTAAAAATAATTTTAATTAATACATTGGAAACGTTGAAAAGTGTCGGGCCGAATATTTTTGAAATATTGTCGAGTGAGGCAAAATTCCTCGATTCATGTGAAATTATTTCTTGCAAATGTCCAAGCAATTTTCGCAATGTTTTGAAGTAGATTTTTGGCAGGGTACAAATTAGTGCTTGATATTGGTTGGGTTTATCGGCCGCCAATGAAATATTTGCTAAATTTTGATTTAATTTTAAATTAAATTTATTTATACAAATTTCGTAAAGTTTGGAATGCATTCGAACAGGAATAAGTGGACAATTGAGTTGGCGAAAAAATGTGCGTAAAACACCGGCAACCGCAAAAATTGTTTCATCGGTAATTGGAGATTTGAGGTGGACCGCATATGGATCTGATTGGTGTAGGTGGAAAAGTGTATTATTTTGAATATTAGTGGAAAAATAAATTGGAGTTTTAAAAACAGTTCTATTCTAATCAAAAATTTTTTAAATTAAAGAAATTTTTAACCATAATAGAAAAAAAAACAAAAAAAAAATTACAAACCGTCACTGAGAATCGAACCCAAGTAACCCTCCCAATTTCCCCTATCTACTAAAGTGAGCAACATACCAATGCACCAAATAGTGCCATTAGTGAATTTTCTCTAAGTTTCCAATAGACATAAGTGGAAAAATCAAAAATTTGTATAAAATTCTCCTGTATTTAAGAATCGAATTTTAAAAATAAAATTGCCCATCCGTCAAAGTTATTTGGTTCTAACCGAGATTTATCCAATTTTTTTTAATTTTTAAAATTGAATAAATTTTTAAATTATTTTAAATAATCCAACCTTCTCGAAAAGCAGCCATTAGCCTTTTTGCCTCGGCCGCTGATCCACTTTTCCGATAAATTCCTTGTTGATTGAGGCCATATGTGGAAATTAGTCGAATGCATTTATCAACTTAAATAATTAATAATTTGAATTTTCCATAAAAAAACCAACCAATCACGGGGACATCATCACTGGTCAGGCGGCATTCCTCCAAAATATTTTGTTCATTGTGCAATTCAGCGGTGAGAAATTCGAACCAATTTGATGTGCATTGGTCATTTTGGGCTTGAAGGTAGAGGGAACTGAAAAAATCAATTTTAAAATAATTTAAAATGCTGTTTCTATTGAAAAAATGCAACTAATTCTAGTCTTAATTATTATCTTGGTTTAAAATTTAAATTAATTATTTAAAAACTATTTAATTATGTGTTTTTTTACCTTCCTTCCAGCGCAATTAAAATTGGTCCCTGCCCAGAATGTTCAATTCGATTGCACCAATCCGAACTGGGAATGTCCTTTCGTTTGATCAAAATAATTTTTCTATCAAAAAATTAATTTTAAAAAAAATATTTTTGGATTAATAAATAAACCTTATATCAATTTGTGCCAATTGTGATGGTGGGCCCTCTATCCAATAATGTAAAATTCGTTTGTTGGCGAATGCCCATCCTTCATTCCAAATTCCGCTGATCCCTTGCTTAATCCAGAGTCGGCCGAAACATTCCAGTGAAAGGCAGTCATCCAACAATTCATTGCGTGGTGCACAGCACTGCTAATAAGGAGTGAAAAAATATTTTTAAAAAATCAAAAATATTATTTATTGATTTTAGAAAATTAATTTAATTTAAATAAATTATTTGTCAATTTTGTTCAATTTTTTAAATTTATTTTTACCTTTGCCAACAACGGCAACCAATAATCACCATTTTCTTCCGGTGTAAACCTCAAAACGCATTGCAATGGTTCATCCAAATTTTGTTGTGATGCAGTGGAATTTGATTTTTGTAATTTTCCATTGGAATTATAGTTCCGAAAAAGCATCATAATTTCCTTTTTATCGCCATTAATCAACGACCGGCTCAAATAAACACATTTGCACATGTCGGCTGGGCCAAAAAATGGAAGATCAATCTGCAAAATCATAGAATTTCTTTGAATTTTTAAATAGTAATAAATTTTTGATATTTAAATTCGGAAATTAGCGGTTCAGTGGTTTTATCCAACTAACCCTACCACAATTGGATTGTATCGTTAAATAATTTGTCATGTTTGGTTAGCAATTAAAGGATATTAAACGGTTTAAACCTATTTTGGTTTAATGGTTCAAAACTAAGTTAGAATTTGGTTAAAACTATAAGAAAGACAAACCATTAATAATTTGTATGAAACTTTTCAATATTTTTTAGACATTTTATTTTCGAATTTTTTTAAATACTTCCTTTTAAATTCTCTAACCTCATCATCTGGTGTAATAAAGAATTGGCCTTGTCGAATCATTGCAAATCCCCGCTTTCTGTGCTTAATTAGCCCTCCTTGCGGTGCCATTTGCACCCATCCCGAAAAACAAACCGACTCTCCGTCGGATTTGACATCGCCAAATGGCTCATAAAAAGAATGGAAGACTGCGACAGAGGCGAGGCCATTTGATGAAGATGAATTGTTAAAAGTTGTGGTGGCTGGCGATTCCAAAACACTATGGTAATCATCGGTGGAGGATAAATCGCTGGAATTGTTGGAAGTTGCATCCATTTGAATATTGCAATTATAATTGTTATTTACTGCTGTGACCACCCCTTTCGCTGATGAAGTTATTTCTGGCAATTTAGTGTCCAAAGCCGGATAAATTTTATTTAATGTGCCATTTCTGTTGATATTGTTTTCTGCACTAATTTTTTCGTTATTTTCTGCTGCAAACATTTGTTGATGTTTCGTTTTTATAGTTGCCGTAAAATCAATCTGTTCCGGTAGAGAAGGTAATGGCCTATGCTGGACAAGTGGTGAAATGGAAAATGGTGTCCTTGGTGGTAGAGGTGGGGGCGTTCTTCTTTCGTACAATCGCACTTTTGAAGAATCGGCTGGTTGAGAATGGAAATGAATGGATTGAGCCGCCACAGCCACATTGGTTTGGACTGCATTATTCATCAACAAAGATTTCCTTGGTTTTGGAATTGGTTTAAATGATGATGATGGTGGTGAATTGCTGATTTGTTCATCCATTATTGAATTTTTGTTGAATATTTTAATATCATTTTTTCTAAAATTTATAAATCTAAATAAAAAAACATTCAATCAATATTTACTACTTTTTATTTTGAGAAGAAAAGCAATTCTTTTCTTTCTCCCCTAAGTTATTTTTTGATGATTGTGAGAATGAGTCATTTCTCATTTCTAAGCTATAGGGTAGAAAAAGGAGAAGAAGGCGAGGAAGTTATTATTTTATTATTATTGAGCGAATGTTGTGGATGGATGGATGATGGAATTGGGATATATGGGATATGCAATATATTTGAGGGGACAAAAACATCCCATTAAATTGTCCAGCAAAAAAATTGATTCACGAAAATTTTATCCGGTTCAAAAATATAATTGGTGTCCAAAAATAAATAATTGGAATGAAAACATTTTAAATAAAATGAGAGGATGATTCAATATTTTGAGAGGAGGTCACAAAACTGTTTAAATATGATGAGAATGGATAGGGGATTGGGGAATTCAAGAGAAATAAATAAATTTAATTTCTCATCAAATTATTGGCATTTTTTGCCTTTCCATGTCTTTTCTTTACTTTTCATCCATTGCGGGCAATTGATGTCGACTCCACATGGTATTTGTCATCGGCAATCTTATAATTCATATTTTTAAATTATTTAATAAAATGCAAAAACCTCACATCAAAAAGGATCAGGCGGTCGAACAAGTCGTCGAAGTATTTGCATTTCTTGACTGCGTATTCCACCCAAACCTTCTCAGGGCGGCGTTCATAGACTTCATCGAACACATTGCGCGGATACGCCTTCACTTCGATTGACAATGGCGACGGGATGTTGGCATTGGCCGTTGCAATGGCATTGGTCGGTGCAACTTGCTCCTGCTGCTGGTTCGAAATTTTGTTGTTGGCTTTGATCGGAGTGTTGCGGACCTTTTCCTGCCAATCATAAATGCCACGCTTCGCCGGAGGTTGATACACATTCTTCTTATTGTCGTTGTTCAAGGTGAATGCCTCAAAGGCGGGAGTCTTTGTTGATTTCGTTTCCCTGAAATTAAAAAATTAGGAAATTTAGTAAATGTATGATTTTACTTGGTGGTGTCATTGATCGAAATTTTCCCAGAACGAAGCATCTCTTGCAAAATTGATTCAACTTCTGTACAAAAAGAAGAATATTGATTGCTCAAAAATGATATAAAATGTTTACTCTGAGTGACCAACGCTTCGATGTACGCCTCAAATGCGTTCCTTCCCTAAAAAGAAAAATAATTTACAATTTCGATGTTATTCAAAAATACCAAATTGGCATCAACATCACAATCATTCACGAGAAGTGAGCCGGAGCCGGAAGAAGAAGAGTTGATTGGCGATTCATGGCGAGAAATTGGAGAAGTCTATAGAAAGTTAAAAGATTTTATATTTATAAGACGTTTATTATTTACCTTCTTGCCAGTACCAGTGTCCACTGCCTGTCCGTGATTACCATTGTCCGAGACGAATGGATTGATCGAAGATAATTTCGTTGGAGTTGGACGCGACGCCTTTCCAAATGTTGATTGATGATGAGAATTAGCATCCATTGCTAAGTAGTTTAATATCAAAAAAGAATTTGCAAAAAATAACTCTAAAAATTTTGTTATTAAACTTTCTGGAAAGTTTTTAGGTATGGAAAAGGCCTAAAGAACGAAGAAAAAAAGAATGACGATTGATGAAAACTTTTTCCTAAGATTCTCTAGATGTTATACTATTTCTTAAAAATAACCCAAATCAATCGATAATCATTGTTTTACGATTTTTATTTTCATGTATGAAATCAAAAATTAGAGATAATAATTTTAGAAGTGTCTGTCTGTCTGTCCCCCGATTTTCTCGGAGATATGTGGATGGATTGAGCTGAATTTTTGTACTCAGGGGTTTTCGGGGGTGCTGATCACGACCAGATAGTTAGTTTTTTTTGATTTGGCCAAGTCTCGCGCAGCTAGGCCATAAGTTATGGCCAAGTTTGGTAATGATAGTTTTTGATGATGAAAATGTCAAGTATAGGGTAATCGAGGGTGCTGAAGACGATGGTGATAATGGTTTTGCATTTGGTTCAAGTCTCGCGCAGCTTGGCCATAGCGTTATGGCCAAGTTTGGTGATGTTGGATTTTGATGATGGAGAAGTGAAATATAGGGTAATCGACCAAGCTAAAGATGATGGTGATAATCTTTTTGCATTTGGTTTAGGTTTTGGCCATGAAATATGCAAATTTTATTTTCTATGGAATGTGGAGTATTCCACAAAAATGTGGAGTATTCCACAATTATGTTAAGCAATATTTAATTATTGTGAGATTTGATGATTGAAATATGAAAATTTAGGGTAATCGATGGTGCTGAATATTGATGATGATGTTAGTTTTGTATAAGGTTTCGTTTTTAGTGGATAGTCCTATGATTTAGAATAGTCTTACAGAATTAGGATTAGTCCTAAGATTTAGAATAGTCCTGCAGAATTAGGAATAGTCCTAAGATTTAGAATAGTCCTACAGAATTAGGAATAGTCCTAAGATTTGGAATAGTATATAGTAGAATTGATTAATCATTTGTTTAATGACTTAGATAATGCAGATGGTAGAGTGATAGAGTTTTGCTATGTGGGTCAAGTTCGATTTCCAATTGTGACAAATAATTTTCTTTATCATTTTTTTGCATTTTATCCTTCACAATTCAATTCTCTGATGAGCCCCGAAGGGGCGAAGATTATTATAGGGAAATAAACGACGGGCGAGCGAAGCGAGCTGAGCCCCGAAGGGGCGAAGATGGGAACAACAGTCACACTTCCCTAGCTCAGAAGAACGCCCGATAGGGCGTTTGACTGAGCTAGTTAGAGATAATGTTTGATATGTACAGAGTACATATACAGATCTAGATATATGACCCGGATCCGGATCCGGTATCTCAGAAATGAAAAAAAAATATGAATGGAAAAAATATTTTAATTGATTTTATGATTATTGATTTTTTTTAGATTTGGAAATAATGTGATGTGAATGTGAAGAAGGCCTGATTATTGATTTTTGTTTGGATTGGACATTGGAATTTGTTTTTTTTTATTATCCGAGATCCGACTTTTTTAATTACATGCGAAAAGCGAAACACACGCATCTTCCATATTTTAATTCATTACTTTATGCGTTTAAAAGGATTAAGAATTTTTTAGATCAGTTATTTATTCAACAATTCAATTTTATTTCAATTCAATTGGGAATGTATACGGAAATTCGTGAACTTGTGAATTTTTTGGCACGCTACTTTCACCTGCGTGTTCCACGTCTTAAGGTGAGCTCTTAATAATGAATGATTGAAATAATTTAAACAAATTCTAGGTCGGAATGTTCTGCGAGCAAATGGCCAACAATTGCATCTTCCGTTTTCAACCTTATTGGAACATCAATCAGCCGAAACAACGTTCGTTTTTTACTAAACAATATTGTAGATTTTCTTTTTATTCAGATGAGGAACAGCGCATAATCCGCATTTCACGTGTCTTCTGCGATGAAATAATCACGGTGGCTGCAAATACTGTTGGCCTTTTGCTTGAAGAATTGCTTAATTGCTTGCCCGGTTTGAACAATTTCAATATAACTAATCTTTGTCAATTAGAATCTCTGATCCTCTATGCAAATCCTGGCGAGGTGTTCTATTGTTGCAGCGACTATTCACCACCTATTCCGATTTGGCTTGGCTCTGTGAATGAAGATCTCAACTACAATGAACACCAACAAAATCCGGTCAATTCGCTGATTCCACCGCAACCGCTGCCATCAATCATTCTGCCACCAATGATGCCATCTTCGCAAGGACCACCGCCACCAACTCATCATCAATTTCCAATGCATATGCAAATGCCAACGCCAATCATGCCTCTGATGTCTTCTCCTGCTCCTGCTACTCAACCTCAACCGAATTTTTCGGCAATTCCTTGGCGCATCCCTCTGTCTTTGGTCCATCCACGAGAGCTTGGTTATGAATGCACCAATCCGGTTTGTGAAAATAATTTCAATTATAAAATTAATCCCTAAAATTTAAGTATGCTGGCTTTCTGATGTTTCGCTACATCATTCCTGGCACTCCGAACTTCACTGTGGAAAGCTTCGCCAACACTCGCTTTGGTTCATTTCGCAAACGTCCGGACCATGAGAAGAAATTTGTTGATGCGATCAAACAATTTGTGACCAATTCAGCGAGCAATGAGACAACGGGGGAAAGTCCGCCTACAACCACCAACACCAATACAAGCACCAGCGATCAGTGGCTGAACTGAACGGATGAAATGGAATGTGGAATGAAGAGGAAGAGAGATGAAGAAACCTAATAATTATTCAATAATCATTTGTTGATCATGTTTTGCCATTTATCCTTATTTATTTGTTGGATTATTTATTTAGCTCCGGCTTATTTATTTTTGTTAACATTTCAAGTCTTCTCCAAAATACAAACAATTGTTATTTCATTTCATTTTAATAAAATTTTGGATGATAATTTCAATGTTGAAATTTAAGAAATGGAATTTAATTTTAATTAAGTGTAATCAAATTTATCCAATGAGAAGTGAATTATCCAAAGTAAAGTGGTTTATGGTAAAGTAATTTAAAGAGAAAAAAGCATAATTATTTGTTCTCCGGTAATATTCGTTGTTCATCCATTCTTCCATTATTTTCCATTAAAACCACCGCCAGCACCATTATTGGCCGATAAATCACGGCGGGTTTTGTTGCAAATTGCAAAATAAGCTCGCTGCATATCAAGAGCCTCCGTAATGTTGATATTCATCATTTTTGAGAGCGAATTTTTGACGGTTGAAGCTAAAAATGTCGAAAAATTCTTTTCTGGAATTTAATAAGTCAAACCAAGTTCGGCAATGTTCGAATCCTCTTTTGGTTTTTCCTTTGGACCGGCCGACGATGTTCCCTGATGTTGACTGAAAATTTCCGAAAGTTCATCCGTGACTGTGCTCGCTTGATTGACTGCTGGTTCTGCAGGAATGGCATTATTATTGCGAAGTGGAGAATAGTCATTGGTGGTCCCGGAATTCGCATTTTCGACGCAATCTCCAAAATCATTCAAATTTCGATTGATGCCATTGGCATTGCTATGGCTGCCATATTCAGTGCCAATAACTTTCTTCTTAGTTGCCGTTGGTGTTGATGAGTGAAGATTATGCTGATTATTGCCGCCATTCTATAATTAAAATTTGGAATTTTAAATGAGAAATGGCGAAAAAATTATAATTTGTTTATAACGGTTCAAAACTATATCCTAAAACCTAAACCCAAAAACATTATACCCAATCAATAAATCTCATCAAGACATATCATTTAATTATGTTTTGGATTATAGTTTTAACCAATTCTATCTTAGTTTTAGCCTTTAAACCAAAATGGGTTTAAACCGTTCAATACCCTTTAATTTTTGACCAAACCATGACAAATTATATACCATTCAATGCGTCTTGACCAGCTCTATCCAATTTTGGGTATATGGTTTGGGAATGTAGGACAAACCCTCCTTAAGCCTTAGGGCATTTTCAATGATTTGTATTTCTGATTAAAATCAATTCAATAGGCGACTAACCTTCATAAACAAAGTCACATTTGAATTTGACATTGCCTCAATGGCAGCGTCAATAGCCATTTCCCTCTTAGTCTTATTAGGCAATGAATTATCCGGAAGTGGAAGATTCGGTCGAACGTTGGAAGAATCATTGTTTGCTGCTGGCACGGGCACTTGACTTATTTGGATGAGTGGAGGTTCCGGTGTACGATTCCAGGGCTAAAATTTTATTTCTAATGTTAGAATGAAATAAGTTTAAGTAAAACCAATTTGGCCGAAAGACGTTGAATTTCGCCAGGATCAACAATTTCAGTGAGTTTGGTGAATTCAGACAAACAAAAGAATGTACCCATCTTTTCAATGAGCCAATCAAGATTTTTCGAGACTCTGCATAATTTAAATTAGAATTGATAATAATTTTTATTTTACCTCTCAATTCTTGCAATGTAGAATTTTCCATAGGACCCTCCCAATTCTTCAAGCGGTATTAATGAAGCAATTGTCCCAAATTGTTGACTGAAGCAATAGAATTCAATGCCATAGTCAAGCGTGGAAGACAGCACATTGTCGAAGAAAGTTGAATCACGCGGAGGAATTGCAATTTGAATTTGAACCTTTAAAAACATTTAATTATTGACTGTCGCAAAAAAAAATTTTGTAAATTACTTGAAATTCTGCTGTCGGGGTCCCTCCAAATATTTCCAAATTTGCTGGTGTGCATGAGCGAATAAGCTCAGCACGTGGAACTCGGCGTTGATGATTACTTGGATCGGTTAATTTGAAATTGACAAAATCGCCAGGCTAAATTATAACTATTATTTTAATTTTTAATAAAAATCTAACTTTGAATTCCTCAGCAGAGATTGAAAGTAATTGCAATTCCGTCGATGGAGTTTTAGGAGACCAAATGGTATATTCATTTTCATCAGATTCTGATACGCTCATAATAATTCCTTTAGAATATTCTTT
This sequence comes from Pratylenchus scribneri, assembly GCA_030063045.1. Lineage (NCBI taxonomy): Eukaryota > Metazoa > Nematoda > Chromadorea > Rhabditida > Pratylenchidae > Pratylenchus > Pratylenchus scribneri. Next base: position 2,161,285 of record JAQSEB010000114.1, on the reverse strand, counting down.
CATTCTATCTTCTGTTGTCGTAATAAAAGTATTAATTCCTGCAAAATAAAGTGATAATTAATCATTTTTTATTTAAGTTAAAAATTAAACTCTTTTGTTCGATGTTTTTTCTTTTTAAAGTTTTGATATCAGCAAAATAATATTTTTATCCTATTATTAGATTGGAATTAGGCAATTTTTGTTTGGATGGTCAATAAAAAAACGCTCTACGGGTTGCGTTTTTCCGTTCGGGGGAAAACGATCTGCGTTTTTGTTGGGTGGTCAAGACGTTGCGGAATTGCGTTTTTCCGTTCAACGGAAAAAAATCTGCGTTTTTCGCTATATTATGACCGATTATTCAGCGCACCGCACCGGTACAGACGTCCAATGGTTACCAAGGGGTTAGCTTGCAATAAATGCGGTATCAATTAAACGATTTATCGATTGAACCCACGCCCACGCTTCGCATTTCGCTTTTTCATTCTTCATTCCTTCCTTAAATCATACCACCCACATCAACATCGTCAATAAAGCACAGCACCACATAAATAATATCATCATTATTCATTATCATGGGCCGTGGAGATGAAATTTAATTTAACGTAATTCAAAAGCTTTCAAACTTTCAATATTTCTTCCTAATCAAATATCTTTCGTCCTTCGTCAACGTCGAAACCTCGAAATAAATTAAAAATAATAGGCTAGGATCACATTGCCTCTGGGTGGGGAGGCTTTTTTTCCTTTTACTTTTACCTCATTCTACAACGGAAAACACTTGAATAAAAATGTATAAACAATTAATAATTCAATGATTTATCATTTATCAGAAAAAAATGACATTGAACAATACAATACAATGAATATGGAGTATGGACATATATTGTGGAAACATATCAAGGGCTGGGGTTTTTGTTTATCTTATCTTCTTTCATTACAGGGTATTAGGCTCTTCTTCATCTTTGTTAGGATATTGGGCTCTTCTTCATCTTTGTTATTCATTCAGTTGCCACCACGGAGACGCAGAACCAAGTGAAGAGTTGCCTCCTTCTGGATGTTGTAGTCGGCCAAGGAACGTCCATCCTCCAATTGCTTTCCGGCGAAGATCTAAAATTTAAGGATTAAATCACTGAAAATCAAAAATCGATCATTTAACTTACCAAGCGTTGCTGGTCCGGCGGGATTCCTTCCTTGTCCTGGATCTTTGCTTTGACATTCTCAATTGTGTCCGGTCCCTCGACTTCCAGTGTGATGGTTTTGCCCGTAAGCGTCTTGACGAAGATTTGCATTCCACCGCGCAGACGTAGAACCAAGTGAAGAGTTGCCTCCTTCTGGATGTTGTAGTCGGCCAAGGTACGTCCATCCTCCAATTGCTTCCCTGCGAAGATCTAAAATTTAAGAATAAAATCATTGAAAATCAAAAATCAACCATTTTACTTACCAAGCGTTGCTGGTCCGGCGGGATTCCTTCCTTGTCCTGGATCTTTGCTTTGACATTCTCAATTGTGTCCGATGCCTCGACTTCCAGTGTGATGGTTTTGCCCGTAAGTGTCTTGACGAAGATTTGCATGATGAGAACGGCTGTGCTGCTTGATTATTTGTCGAATAGATGGGGAGTAGCGAAGATGATTGATATCGCTGAAAACACCGGGTATTTTTATAGCGAATTTTCTACGACTTATTGATCGAAATTCTATAATTTTGCATACAGCATCCAGTTATCGATTTATTGTTAAGTGTACGAAGTACGATCGCCGATGTCGAATACAATATTATTGTTAGATAACGGTAGTGTTGTGTACTGTATCAAAAAAATTTTCGTTTTAAACTTGGAAATTTTCGTATTTAAGAAAGCAAAACACCCATCGAAAATCATTCCGGCAAATCAATTCCAATCAATCAAGTGCAACGATGTTCTACAAACTATTTCTCCTCGCTTCGATGGCTGCTCTGATCAATCATGGCTTCTGTGACACAACTGGCTCGTCAACCATCAAAAACAACAGCAATGGGAGCAACACGGAAATGACAACGAATGTGGCACCCGTCAACAGCGACTATAAAACAACAGTGATGCTAGACAAAACAACAACTGAGCCGGTGACCAACAACGGACCAGCAAAACCAACAACGGAGCCAGTGCCCAACAATGGATCAACGAAATTGCCATATTGCTTCCAATCATCTGATCCAGCGTTCAAACACTACCTAATACCGGGATTTGTTGGATTCGGCAGTGTACTTGGAACGTGAGTGATTTTTAATCTTTTTTCATCAATTCAATCCCCTTTTTTACAGCGCATTTCTCATTGGAGCCATTTGCAACTTTTGTGCCTACTGCCGCAGTGACAAACGAGGAGCCGGAGATGGAAGCTTGAGGAAGAAACAACAATCCAAGAAGAGGCAGAAGTTCGATGGCAAAATGAAAGCCGGTCCGAGGAAGAATCAACCACATGTGGCCGGTCCAATGAAGCACCAAGCGCCCGGAGTCAATTCAATGAAGCATCAAGCACCTGGGGCCGGTTCAATGAAGCAACAAGGACCCGTCAAGGCTCAAGGAATGGCAAAAGTTTGATGAACAGAAGTCAGATTCTCGATCTAGGATATTTCCTCTTCCCTCTCATTCATTATTATTGTTTTGTTCCCACCCATAACTATTGTTTCCCCTCCTTTGTTATGTGTATTTCGCCATCATTGTATACCTAATATATTATTGTTGTTCATATTGTCATATTATTTCTTTGCTTGTTAATTATTGTTGAATAAAGTTTTGGAAAAAAATTTGTACTTTTGTTATTTTGTATTGGTCTATTTCCATTATCAATCCTTTGATTTTATGAATTCCGATTTTTCGGATGATAGGTGGGTGGTTTATCATTCATTCATCATCGTTCATCAATCCATTACAAGTTATTTAAACATATCCAATAAATTAATTAATACATATAACTATTCCCAACAAAAACTGAATTGCAAAGTTTTCAACGCTTGAGTAATCTAATCCAAACCAAAATAGTTTTAAAAAAATTAACTTTAAAGGTTTAACGTTTAACCTAAAACTCAACCTTTCTCATAGTATATTCCATATTTTTAAGATACATGTGATGTGCTATTCAAGAAGTCTAGCTATTATCTGTTTTTGGGCGACTTTTCTCAACTTGATCGGATCCTGCGTAATGGCATGGCTCATTTTCCGTCTTTTATTTTGCGTGAGTGCATTTATTATTTAATTCCAAATAAAATATTTCCACTTCTAGATCTTCAAATTAACCAAAAGTGTTGAAGCAAAAATGGCTGCCGCGTCGGACATCTTGGGTCATCATGAACTACCTCAACAATTGGTATAATAAAACAATCAAATAAAAATACAATTCAAGATTTAGGCTGAATCTCTATTACCACAGAGTGAATCTATATTGCAAGAACAAGAACCTCAAATTATCAAGCAATCGCAACAGAATTGGCCATCTAGTTATTCTCCTGAATCAAATTCTACTCCATTGGAAAATAAATCATCTCTTCTCAGCAATATTGATTGAACAAGATGAAAAAACAAATTGAATTGTAAATGGCTATCAATCTTAATAATGCATTTATGTCCTATTATGTTATCTCAATTTCTTTATTAAAATCTGATAAATTTAAAATGTTTATTAATTTATTATAAAAATAATATAGAAAAATGCAAAAATATCAACAATGTTATTAAGTTTTGTTAATGCACAGGTGATATTAGAAATATATGAATCTTTCGACTAATAATGTCCTCAAGCTTCAATTAAGTTGTTGGATCCTCTTTTGTTGTTGACTCTGTGTCGGAAGATGCACCATCGGGAGAGAATCGTTTATAAATGAAGAATGTTATTAAGGCAAATATCTGAAATCGAATGGAGATTTTTAAATTAAAAATAAAATTATAATGCTTACAAAAACAATATTAATCCCTGCTATAATTGTTGTTGTGGTGGGTAAGCCGACACTTTCGACCGAAAAGCTGCCAAGTGTTGGACCAAGAAAGGCACTGGATGTAGAAATATTTAAATATATTTGATTAAAATTATAAACCCGAATGCAAATGCAGATTGGAAAACACCGGAAACGCAACCATACGTTTGGAATGAATCGTCGTAGCCATTCTCTCTAAAAAAAATGTTGATAATAAAATTAAATGGAATGAATTTACTTGACAGCATCAAGGCAATTTTGGAAAGTTGGAATGTAGAGAGCACCTTAAATGTCGAAATTAATTTAAAATTAATATTGGAAAATACCTGCAGCAATACCCAAAACAGCTAGAGAGATGCCAATTAGAATTAGATTCCTTTAAAATAAAATTTTATTCGGAGATAACCATTTAATTCAGCTTACTTTTCTATGTTCAAAAATGGCGCCGGTCCAATTAAAATCATTGAGAACACTGTGGCGATTGAGCCAAATAGCATCAATGCATTACAACAATGCCATCGGTCGAGGAGAAGACCCCAAAGTGGAGCAGTCACACAATAAAAACCTCCACAAAGTAAAAACATTAATCCAACAAGAGTTGTTGACATATGGAACTGGGAAATTTAACAAATTAATCATCATTTATTTAATTTTAAAATTACTTACCGACTCCAAATGGTTGGCTAATGTGGGGTCGAAAAATGAAAGAGAAATTGCACAAATGACGACCGCAAAGATCATTAGCCAAATGACGGGGATTTTCAGCATGGAGAGCATGCCCATTGCATCGTCCGTTGGTTCATCATCAATTTTCTCGATCAAATAATAAGAAAGGAATGTGGCCAAAATGAGTAGAAAGCCAAGAACAAAAAATGGAAGTTGAAAACCGCCATATTCATAAAGAAGGCCTCCAATGACTGGACCGGCAGTGTAGCCAAGACCAGCGAATGTTTCCATAATTCCCTAAAATTGAATATAAAATTTGGTAGTTTATAAAATCCAAAAACTGACCACAATTGTAGCAATTCTCCCTGGAAAACATTTTGCACTTATTGCAAATGACGAAGTAACAAAACAGGCATCGCCCAATGCTTCGGCACAACGAATGAAGAGAGCGGACCAGAAGAAAATGCGACCGGAAGGAAGTAAATTGAGCATTCCAAAGGCGATTGCGGTGACACCCGTGATCAAAAGACCAATAATGAACATAGATTTGGAGCCGATTGATGCCATCTTTAATAGAATCAATTGATATTTTTATATATTTTGGTATATAATTTTTAGTCGAAAACATAATTACAATTAGAATGCAAACAAAAAATTACAATTGTAAAACATTTCTTTTTAATTAATTATTACTCACATATTTGCCTAAAACTGGAGTTGTGACAAACATAATCAATTCGAAGATGCCAAATACCAATCCAATCTCAGATTGATTCATCCTTAAATAAAATAATTAATGTTCGGAAAAATAATAAAAAATGGATTATACCCTTTTAATTCGGCTTCCTTTGGGAAAAATGGAGCAATGCAACTGAATGCGACTGTGCTGCACAGATTGGCAATGGCCAGCATCCCAATTGTGGCCCATTGTTTTTTTGTTAGGTCCGAAAAACGAGTGTAAATTGACGATTCACTGCTGCTGCTGCTGCTACTCTCACTAAACTATTTGTTTAGGATTTAAAATTTTAATTTTGATTGAAAAAACCTTTCATCCTCATCCTCCGATTCACTTTCCGGTATTGTTTGTTTTATGACTTGATTTTGTTGATCCGCTGCAGTTGGCTTTTTCAATTGTTGCTGCTGTGATGGAACTGCTCCGTATTTGGCCTGTCCAATTATGCGCACTTCTTTTGGTCCTCCCACAATTCGGGGCGGATGAACTACATTCGTGGAAGGTGCTGCTGATTGCTGAAAGGCTGCATTGCCTCCGGCCAAATTACTCGTATTGGCGCGACGTCTTTCTTGGGAAAGTTGGGTGGCGAAAGTTGGCATAAATGGAGAGACGATTAATGGGCTAAAATGAAGAATTTTGATAGGTTTCGGATTAACCCAAATTTATTTACCGCATTTTTGTGAGGTCAGTGTCACTGTGTATTCTCCTCCTTTTTTGACGGCACTTTTTTGATGGATTCCTTCTTTGTGCCCCATCCCCACGTCGTTTTGGTCTCCGATTCAAATTCTCAACAGAATGCGAGGTCGATGCCCGCAACTCCAATGGTTCTTCCTCCTCAATATTCAAGGCCAGCGAATTTCGTTCCCTTTCATTTCGATCTCCACAATCCGTAGGCATCGTATCGGTGAGCATTGAGGGTAGGGAACTGGTGTCAAATATTGATAAATTATTATTATTTGTCATTTTATTTTGTGTTGTCATTTTTCAATTTTTTATTCTGTTTTTTTTAGGAAATTATTTATTAAATAAATTTATATTAAAAATAAATGACATTTGATTGATGAATGAATAATTTAATTGAGAAGAAGCGGTTGGTTATATAACTTATATTTGCACCATTTTGTGAATTGATTTTTCACTCAAATAATATAAGAGGGAGGTGGGAAGCGAAAAGTGCTCAACTGAGACATTATTTCCAGCTTAACATATAGCAGAGAGCAAAATGGAGAGGTTAAAAGGAATGGGAATAGCAGCGGCTGGCCAGTCCAGCCACTAGAGTTTTCTTACCTATAATAAACCCCTCATATATACATAATTTAATGTTATTTTTTCGATTTCGAATTAACTATAAATTTTTTTGTTTAATTATAATTAAAAAAATACCATGCACTAATAAGGAGAGGGGTATCTTCACCAAATTCATGATTATTATTGTTGTTTAATCGCCTTGATGACATTGAATAATAAATGCTTCTTTGGTTTGAGTTGGGTCAATTATTAATTTATTAATTATTATTATTGAATGGATGTTTTCTGAAAAATAAATTGTTTGTTTATATGGATTTGGAACAAGAATGAAAAAGAGGATTAAATTGCACAATCGATCGCAAAATATTTTTTTTTGCTTAATGTTATGGTTTTTAATTTTTCAATCCCTGACCAACCAACGAAAAACAAGACAGTTTTAGAAATTATTTTTAAAAAAATAAACAAAATTTACTGAAAAATTCTAAACAGTCTGAAAGAGTAGAAATATTATAGGAGGGTTTGGTTTTGGTCATCCATCTATTCCGTGAATACCAACCCTTATCATTTCATTTTCATTTAAAAAGAGCAATAATAATTAATGATAGTGATGGGTTTGATAATGATAAGAAGGAGGCGGAGGAGAAACATTTTTGTATCAATGTTTGTACTTTGTAAAACCTTAATTATGCTTTGTGAGTCTATGAGCCAATACTAAAGGGGTATTAATGCGTATTTGAAAAAATAAATTTTGAGACGAAATTTAATGCGCCAAAAAATATGTTTAAATTTCGATGAAATGAACTTCGGCGTCGGTCGAGATGAGATCGAGACTCAAGGTTTTTTGATGATTCATCATCTTTTCGTCCGTGTCCACACCTTGTACAAACAAATTTATAAACGAAAATACGATTCATTGATCAAATTTATTTGCGCTTTTCATCCTAAATTTAATATTTTTGCAAAACATAATTATTTTTAGCAATTAAAAATGGATTATATACTTAATCGTTATTTCTTTGCTTACTTGCCATTCAATGTTTCCGAAGAATGGAAACATTCCATCACTACGACTTCTATGACGACACTGAGGGTAATTAATTTATCGATTTAACTTTACTAATTATTTGAACTCAAGGTTGCCGATTGGTTCTGCAAAACGCAAGATGTGTGGAATTTCTATGCAAACCATGCAAATTTTCTCGCCGCTGAAATTGTTTATCCACTGCTTTGTCTGCTAACTTTTCTACATGGTAATAAATCTAAATTAACATTAAAAATTAATAACAAATACTTATTAGCATATCGACATACTGGCCGCTACCTTTACACCTGGTTCGGTTTTGCACTGTATGCAATGATTGTTTCCACTCTTTGCTATGCTCATCAATTCTTCGACAACCAGTGGCATGCTCAAGGACTTCTCACATATCTTGGCGGTCGAGCTCCTCAATCGGCAATATTTGGAATCCAACAATTCGCTTTCTACGCCGCTTACATCTTCGTGATGAGGTATTTTGTTATAGCAATAAATATAAATATGAATAATTTTGTTTTAAAGAATGCATCTGCCTTGGTGGGCACAAGGATCTGCCACAGGAATTGGGGTAAATTTCAGCTTTTTAAAGCACAAAATAAATATGCATTTTTAGGTTTTGCTGATCAAACTTCCATATTACATCATTGGGAACAAATTGCTTTGGTGGACTTGGCATTCGGATGACCCGGTTTTCTCGGATAAAATCTATGGATATCCTTGGATTTTACTCGGTTTCTTTCTTAACTTCTTTTTTTTTCTAATTCAATTTTTCAGCATTCGATGTGGCTAGTGCCAATTCCTTTGTTCCTGGACTACAGTTGGCACGCAAGTTTTTGCTCAAAGATTTCTATGACTGGAAAAAGTATAAATTTTATTTCGAAAAAAAGCTAAAAAATTTTCTTTAGGTTCGGCCGTGAGTTCATTTGTGCCGTAATTGCTGGCATCTTTGCTGTGTTCATGGGCTTCATCCAATGCACTCTTCTCTACTTATTTGCATATTTCACCGGAATTCCAGTCTATTTGTCAGTGCTTGCCTACATCTCACTCAATGCCATCGGAGTCAATCACGCGGATCGTCGAAATCGGTAATATTCGCATATTCTTAACATTTAAAATAATCAAATTTATTAGAAATCCGGATGGTCGACTTGGTAATCCATATTGGTTCGACGAATTGTCACTGGCCGTGTGCTTCCATTTCATTTTCCTTATGCTTCTTGTCCTCATTGCATTGCCCGGAACAGCGAACATTGTCAGTCCTGGAATGCACCAACCAATGGGGCCATGCACTGCCTATACAAAATTCAAACTTCCATTTGGAATGGTAACATTTTATTTCGAAAATCCAATTTAATTTTGAAATTTAAGGTCATTGAACGTTCAACCTATTTATGTCCAAAAGAGGTCTCATCATCAACTTCCGGACGCAATTTCGATTTCCACTGTATTCCGGGTGTAACAAAGGGGAAACCACCAAAATTTGAGGCTGACATTGTTGAATGGTATCCAATTTGTGGAGTGCAAACCAGCCAACAGCAACGTGCCGAACTCACTGGTGTCATTTGGTTCGTGGGTTTTTGATTAAAATTTAATTAATTAATAAAAACTTTAGGTCAATTTGTCTGTTCTCCGCCGCTATCCTTTATCAAGCGGCAGCCAATTCCGGCAAAACTCCCCGCATCCTCTCCGTTACGTATCGATCTCCAGCGAATGCCGGCAGCTCAAAGAAGAATAAATGAATGGAAGAGATGAAATTTGGAATTAAAAATGCTTTATTTTATGATCTTTGATCAGTTTGACCGATTCTCTGGGCCTCACTTATATTTATTTTATTTATTCATTTCCATAATTTTGTTGATATTCAAATTTTACCTGAATGGAAATTGTAATAATTCACAATTAATTTTTATCAAATTTTTAGGATTAAAGTGCAAAAATGTTCGACTTTGCTGCATTACAACGAGGAAAACCATTAATTTTGGTAATTTTCCAATTTTATATTCTAATTTATTTGTTTTTAATAGGATGATCGATTCCGTGTCCGATTGTTGAACAAAGATGCAATCCCACTCATTTATGACATCACTGGGCTCGCAGAGAACATTGTATTGATTGATTTGCCCCAAGCCGAGGTAATTTAACCAAATATTTTATTTTAAACCTTAATTTTTAGGGAATTGAGGCCAAAATTCTGGAAGCACAAAAGGAAATCCATTCATTGACATTGCAAAAAACTGGCGCGGCCATCGGCGGAGAGGACAAAGAAAACATTCCAGAAGGATGCGTGAAAGTCGGCGAAAATCTTCAAGTCACATTTTTGTCAATCGAAAAGTTGGACAAATTGGCGGCGGCAAACCAACTTCGCATGGAGGAAAATGCATTCGAAATCGCTTCACTGGAACGTTTTGCCGAATTCGACCTTCATTTGGTGCCGCAAGTGGAAGCGAGAATGTTGCTAAATCGGTTAGATTTTTCTGAATTATTAATTTAAAATAATGGTTTATTGTTATTTAGTTTATCGTCCACTCCTGACTATCACAAATGCCTTCCATTTGAATTCAGCACAATTGTCTTCTCTGAGGGTTCAGGACGGCAAAATATGCTATTCATTGGGATCAATCATACATCGAAGCAAAAAATCACATTCAAAGGAACATATTTGGGTAAGTCAAAAGAGGCAGAATTTTAAAAAAGACATTGATTTTTACAAAAAATGCCTATGAAAATTTTTAATCGAATGGGTGATCATTCACGTTTGCTAAATTTAAGGTCTCGGGTGTGGGTTTCGAACCTTCTCCGAGGCTAATATTTTTTTTGGGCTAAATTCCCATTTTAATTCATTTTTAAACATTTTACGGTTCATTTCAAGACGAAATATTTTCATTCCACCAAAAAATTCATTACAAGAAAAGCTCTTCAAATCAATAATTTTTTTTTCTTTTTTCCAGGTGACTTCTCTTCTTCAATCAATCGCCTGGACTATCTCAGCTCTTCCACAAATCGCTTCTCACTAATTGATGGCAAATGCCGTTGCCGATTTGATCTTCTAAAGGAGAATATGGTGTTCGAAAAGAGTGGAAACTTCATCCCAGCCGAATTCATAATAGAGGCGGAATGGCCAATGGAAAAGCACATTCTTCAAAAGCATAACACCGAAAAAATGCAATACATTTATTTGATGAAGCCACCGGACTATGCGGATGCATCAATTGTAAGAAATTAAAAGGCCAAAATTTAAAAAAATATTTTTTTAAAGCTCTTCAAACCCGGATGGAAAGATGCCCGAATTGCACTGAACGATCGCATTGGGGAACTTCGTCATTTGGCCGAATTGGCCACCCATTTGAAGGAGGGCAGCACCCCGTGGAGTGGTCCAAATGAATGCACCAATCAACCGGATGTAATCGACGCACTCAAACAATTGATCGCAAATGCCAAAATCAAGCTGGAAGCCCAGCCCGTCTTTCCATTCGATTTCACCGACCGCCTTTGGGATGTGCTCAAATTGGCCAAATCCATTGCCACCCTCCAGCGTGCCTTTCAACTGATCTATGATGAATTGCAAACTGGCGAATTCCAAGTGCTTGTTGAGTCCAATAAAGTGTCATCGCTGGCCAAAATGCTCCGGTAAATTTTGTAGACTAATTTTAGTGTTAATGAGTGCATTTCTGATAGGATTTTTTTGTTTAAAATTGCATTTTTTAACTAAAAATGTACTTATAGAATGTATAAAAATTCATAAAAGTGAAAAACAAATTTTTAAAAAAAATATTTTCCTCTAAGCGGATTCGAACTCGAGACCTAAATGATACAAAAACGAAGGATCTTTCCTTTAGTTTTTTGATGATTTAAAAAACCTCAACCAACCTAAACCTTAAAAATTAATATTTCAATTATTTTTTTTTTAGAATGCGTAATCCAAACGAGATCATCTTCTCACGGCTGGAGCCCATGATCTGCCTTCAATTCCTCGTCGAAATTGGCCTGGACCGATTCAATGAAGAGTTGGCCTATCGTTTCCTGGAAAATCATTTTGTGACCAACAGTGTCGACTTGAAGCCATTTTTCCTTCCTTCATTCCAACCGCTGGAGAAGAGAATTGAACAACTCATGCCACTGCATCTTGCACTCCAATCCATGGTAATTTTTATGAATTAAAATTGTAAAATATTTTAATACCGAAAAATTTTAACTTGTTCAAAAGTTTATCTTAGGCCCATAAACCTTATACCCATTAGATAGATCCTCATCAAGTCGCATCATTTGATTATAGGTTTAAACAATTTTAACTTGGTTTTGAACCATTAAACCAAAATTGGTTTAAACCGTTTAATATCCTTTAATTGTTGACCAATCCATGACAAATTATATACCATTCAATGTGCCTTGACCAGCACTATCCAATTTTGGATATATAGTTTTGGAATGTAGGGCACAAACCCTTCTTAAACCATTTTCGAAAATTTCAATGCTCTTTTCGCCAAATTAAATACTAACCAAATTAATTTACAGATCATGATCGACCAATATGTTTGCGTTGTACAACATGAAAAGGCAAATATCGCAAAGTGAGATTTTAAAATGAGAATATATTTAAATAAAAATTCCCCATTTTAGACGTTTACTCGCCCATTTCACCAAATTGGAGCTGACCGAGGCATTTGAGAAAGTGTTTGTGTACAAAACGAAAATGGAGAATATTCGCCGTGAGAAAATTGGGTGAGCTTTTTAAGCAATAAAAATATAAAATTAATAAAAATATTTTAGTGAATCACTGATTGATTGGATTCTTGAACGGAATTATCAGAAATTGTTGGCATCCGGCACCAAAAATGGCTCATTTTCCACTGCGGTGCACATTTCCAAGAATTTTGGCATCAAATATTTGGAACGTTTTCCGGCGGATGTGAATGCGACTATGATTAAACAAGAAGTGGGAAGCCCAAATCCGGATAATACAAATACAACAATAACAAAAGTGGACAATATTGAAGAGGAAGAGGATAAGAAGGAGAATAAGAAATTGATGCAATTCGAATGCGTCTATATAACAACGGATCGTCAACCGGAAGGACTTTTCGTCTAATAAATTTTGTGTTGTAGATGAAAATAATAAATCAAAATATGACACATCAATTTTAGGCAAATAAATTGTATTGTATTTTCCATCATAAAATGTGTGGATCTCTTCTCTTTATTTTTGACCCATATATATTATTTTTTTATTTTATTGTTTTTGTTCCTTTTGAATAAAAATATTTTCGCCAAAAACATTTTCACATAATAAATGGCGTTTATTAACGCCAACAAATATTTGTCATCATTTTTATATTTTAATTCAAAATAATTATTTTAATTCAAAGCAAAAATGTTGTTCAACGATCCAAAAAGCAATGCTTTCAATCATCTTACCCAATATTTCCATGATAAGGTAAGATTTACATTTTTGAATCAAATTTAATAAAAATTTCTAGGAATTTTCCAAAGCTGAACTCCTCATTCTGGAACATCCCGAATTGCTGGAACATGCCGATGCAACTGGCCGCCGGGCGGTCCATTATGCGACAGCCTCCGGCCATTTGGAATTCGTCCAAAAATCACTCGAGAAGAAACCGGAATTGGCACAAATGGCCGATGACACCGGTTGGACATTGCTGTTGATTGCTGCCTCCGCTGGCCACACCGAAGTTGTTCGCCATCTACTCGCAAATCCATTGACCAATGTGAATCAGAGGTTTGAAGATTAATTAATTCAATATTCAGCGAATTATCATTTAGGGAGAGGAATATTTTTGGTAGCAAAAAGTGAAAAATTGGTGCAAATAGAGATTAAATTTGCCAAAAAAGGCCAAATACCTCAATTAGTTTAGCTTTTTGGTCATTGCTTTTTTATACTGAAATTTTCCAAAAAAAAATAAAAAATTGGTCAAAAATATGAAAAAATACTCAAAAAGGCTATTTATTGCTTTTCTCATCAAATTTCATTCGTAAAAAATTAGGTAAAAACCTAAAAATCCGCCAAATAATTAAATGAAATGGTATTTTTTAGGAATGACACCGGACAATCCGCACTCCATTACGCTTGTTCCAAAGACCATTTGGCCATTGTGCAGGCATTGATTGATGCTGGCGCCGATTTGAATGCCCAAGATGAGCGCGGTGCCACTCCACTTCATCGGGCAGCATGCCGGGTAAATTTTTATTTAATTATTAATTTGCCGAAAAATACATTGAAAATGGCAAATAATTATAATGGTTTAAGAATGGATTTGTCCTAAATTCCCAACCATATACCCAAAAGTGGACAGAGCAGGTCAAGAAGCATTGAATGGTATATAATTTGTCATGGTTTGGTCAACAATTAAAGGGTATTAAACGGTTTAAACCAATTTTGGTTTGGTCAACAATTAAAGGGTATTAAACGGTTTAAACTAATTTTGGTTTGGTCAGCAATTAAAGGGTATTAAACGGTTTAAACCAATTTTGGTTTGGTCAACAATTAAATGGTATTAAACGGTTTAAACTAATTTTGGTTTAATGGTTCAAAACTAAACTTGGAATTGGTTAAACCCAAACCAAAATATAATCAAATGAAGCGTCGTCTTGAAACCTTTAAAAATTTTTTCGGCATTTTCAATATTCTTTTAACAATTTGTTTTTGGGCAAATTAAATAAATATTTGCTCTAATTATTTACCCAACAATTAAGGGAAATCAACGGATTGTAAATCTGCTCATTGGCTATCGGAACAACGGACTCCATATCAATATGCCAAACCGTGAGGGCGACACTCCCCTTCATTTGGCCTGCGAGGATGAACAAATTAACACTGCCATTTTTTTGGTCAACAATGGGGCGGATTTGGCACGGACGAATCGAGAGGGGAAAACACCGGTGGAACTGGTCAAAGACGGACAATTCAAGGCAAAATTGATGGAAGCGAGCCGATCATATGGCTCTTAAAATATCCAAAATATAACAAATAAATAATATTCGCTTGATATAATTGTTTTTGATAAAAATGTTTATTTATTTTTCAATTTATTCAACAATTTTATGTTTTTATCAATTTATTATCGCATTTTTCACACAAATAATTTTCTAAATTTTCGTACAGCAGAAAGCAAGCAATCAAAAATGTTCACCGACGAATCGACCACCAATGTTCATGCTTTCAATGTTAATGTAAGATAAACAAATTTAAAATAGTCCTAAAAATTAGTTTTAGGACACCACCATTGCAAAACGCTTTGATCAAAGTAGCATTGCCGACGATGAAGTGGATCCGGAATTGGCTCTCCGTCAGGCCCAATTCTTCCGTTTCACGACAAACAACTTTTTGAATGGAAGTAAGCAGCACGGTTTAATAAAAATTTAATTAAACTATCATAAATTAATGTATTGAAAATGACTAAAAGATTATTGGTTTTTGGTTTTTAACGGTTCTAGTTTTATCCTAGACAACTACAATTCAATAGATCTCATCAAAAATATCAATTATATTTTGCTTTGGTTTACCAATTCGAGCTTTGTTTTGAACCATTAAACCAAAATTGGTTTAAACCGTTTAATACCCTCTAATTGTTGACCAAACCAAAATTGGTTTAAACCGTTTAATACCCTTTAATTGTTGACCAAACCAAAATTGGGTTTAAACCGTTTAATACCCTTTAATTGTTGACCAAACCATGACAAATTATATACCATTCAATGCGTCTTGACCAGCTCTAATACAATTTTGGGTATATTTGGTTTGGGAATATAGTACAAACCCCGTTTTAAACCATTTTAATTATTTTGGTATTTTTAATAATTATTTTTTTATTAAGTTTACAATATTGTGGTGGAATCATGGGCAGAGGCAGTGAACGACAGGACCATTCCAATGCTAATTCAGCAATTGAATTTGAGTATGCGTCAAATTGGAAACAAGGAAAGGATGGAAGAATTGCGAAGAATGCTACTCAATCGTTTGTTTCAGCATGGCAAATTGGAGTTGATTTTCAAGAAAGCACATGTAAGGGGCATTTAAAAAATTTATTAAATTTTAAAATTATTATTTAAAATTGATAATTAAAAAAAATTTCGATTATATTTTAATTAAATTAGAGAAATAATTCTGTAATTAAATTTTAAAATTTTCCAAAATTTTATAGAAATTCGCCGACAAATACATTTTCTATATTCCGCCCGGCATCCTTGAAACAGAGCAGCCCATGAGCGCAAAGGAAATTGACGAGGATGAGGACAAAATGTGGAAGGAGATTGCCGAATTGGAGGAGGAAGTGTACATGGTTCGTTCAAAAATTTAAAAAAAAATTAAATAATCGTAATGGGATCACCAATTGAATAGAAAAATTTATTTTAATTTAAAAATAAATTTAAAAAAGTCTAAAAATTACCCAACATTTTTTTTTAGTTACGCATCCAACTCAAATTTGTTCGGGATGAAAATGCCAAAGCTGCACTTTGCCAACAATTTCTTGCCGCATTGGAATTGGATGATCAAAACGAAGACGACAACGACGAAACCACTGCTAATGACCAAGGGAATGATGGGGAAGAGGTGGAAGAAGAGACGATGATGACCGACGAAGAGAATGATGACCTTTGAGAGAATGAATGAATGGAAATGAAATAATTTATTTGACTTTGACTTTAATTTTGACTTAAATTAATGTAAATGAATGAATGGAGGTTGGAGGAAGTGGCCTATATTATTTATTGTACCTTTTTTATTGAAATATAATTTATTAAATAAATATAGATCTCAATTCTGCTAAATGTTTATTCATTTTTTAAATGATGGTTTTCGCCATTTAATATTTATAAAATTTATCATTATCAAATTTTTTTAATTATTAAAATATTTTAGGATGGATCTGTTCAGCCTCCTAGAGACCCTCGATCGGCTAAAACATTTGAAGAGAACAGGTTTAACTTTTAAGTAATAATAAAAATTAAAATGTATTCGATTGAAATGCGTTTTATTAGACAAAAAAGAATATTTTCATTACATTTTAATACAAAAATCGAAAAAATCTATCTTAAAATATTCTAATTACTTTTTTTAAAAATTATATTTGAAGGTTGGGTCCATCATGGGGTCGAAGAGCCGGAAACAGTGGCGTCCCATATGTACAGGATGGCCGTTTTGGGCAAGTTTTTCCTTAATTTTTTATATTAAAAAATTTGGAAATTATTTACCGAGTGGGTAACCCCCTTCATTTTTGAAAATTTAGGTCTCGGGTTCGAATCCGCTCCCGGGAAGCTATTTTTTCGGGCTTGTATAGTACATTTTTAAACGAAAAAAAATTAATTCAATCAAAAATAATCAATAAAATTTTTATTTTTAGCAATGACTTTGGCCGAACATCGCTCCGATTTGGACATGGCCAAATGCGTTCAAATGGCTTTGGTGCACGACATTGGCGAGGCAATCATTGGAGGTAATTTTTGGGGCCAATTCCTTTTAGTAAATTTATTTTTATTTAAGATATTACACCACATTCTGGTGTTTCGGAGAAGGAAAAACAGGAAATTGAACGAAATGTAAGAAAATATAATTTAAATTTTATTAAAAAATTTTTCAAAAAGGCAGTTGAAGAAATCGCCGGATTTGTGCCCAATTCAATTGGCCAAAATTGGCTGGCCCTCTGGGAAGAATATGAGGCGGCCGTCACTCCTGAGGCCAAAGCCGTCAAACAACTCGACAAATTTGTAAAATTTTCACATTTATAATTCCAAAATATTTTTAAATTAATTTTTTTTTAAATTATGAGTAGACATCGAATTTTAACAAAAAATGGAAAAATTGGTACCCATATCCATTTAAGGTTTTTTTAGGAAATTTGCCAAAAATAGGTTTCGAGAACATTAAAATAGATATTTTTGATTTTTTATTGAAATTTTACATTAAAATTTATTCAAAATACTACAAAAATAGGTCAAAAATGCTCAAAATATTATTTTTGTTATTTTTTTTCTTATCAAATAAGAAATATGATATAAATTATTTAGTCAAAATCTAAAAATCCGGTCCCTAATTATTAGACCCTCTAAAATCCAATTCATTTTTCGAATTATGCCTCTGAAGATAATTAAATTTTTTACTAAAATTAAGCAATTTATTCACAAATATACTTAACTTGATCTCAAATTTCTACATCTTTAGGACATGATCGCCCAAGCATTCAGCTATGAACAACGCTACCAAATGGATTTGAGCGAATTTTTTGAAACCACCCAAAATACATTCTCCGAGCAGCCATTCCTGGGATGGGCAAAACAAGTCAGGGAGAAACATACGGCATTGATGTTGGCAAAACATGCGGAAAATGGAAGAAATGATGCGGGGAATAATTAGAACAATACAAATAATTTATTGTAATAAAATTGTTCCAGTTTTTATATTTTATTTTTTTGTAATTAAAGTTTCGATAAAAATTAAAAAATGACCAGCAAAAATTTGGGAAAATCATTCAAAAATATAGGTTAAAGGGAATAATTTGCAAATTGTTGAAAAATGGAAGGCAATTTTGTGGATGATATGGGGTCAATGGGTGGAAAATTCCTCTTCTAATTGAATTGTGGCCGAATGAATTTAGGATTCCTTTCCGCCTCCTCCGCCAATTCTTTTACGTTCCAAAATGGGTGGTGAATTGAAAGGAATGGGCGGTTGTTGTTGTGGTTCCCCTCCATTTTCTTGCATTGTTGGGTTTGAGGGCGATGGTTGGCTGAAATGTGCCCGCATTGTTCGATGCAATGCCTCCAATTGGATTCGCATATCCTCCTGGGCCAACGCCAATTTTTGGGTGTATCCATGCATTTCGGTCATCAACTGGAAAAACATTAGAAAATGTTTTTAATTAATTAAAATTTAATGTATTTTGTGCCTTCAAAATATGAATCCCCGCCAACTCACCCTATTCAATTGATGCATTGAAGTGTGCGTGGTCTCACCAAATGTACGAATTTTATTCTTAATCCGGCGAAATCTGTAAAACAATTTAATAAAAAATAATATTTCAATAATGTACTTTGTCAATGTCAATAATGGCCTAAGGGCTTCTCAAATTCATCCTACTGTACCCACAATTTCTGCCTAATCATCTGTCACCCTCCTATCAATCAAATATTGCCCCAATCTGCCTTTTTATACCCGTTCCTTTCCCCATTAAATGTTCACTTTTCCCCACACTTTGCGACGTTCTATTATCGTAATTTTTCGGCACAACAGATAAATATATGTCGTAGGAAAAGTTGAAATTCAGGAAAAGTTGAAATTTACACACTATTTTCGTCGGAGAAGCAGAGAAAAGTGAGATACCGAAAAACTAACTATGGGTTTAGGGTTAGGGGCTCGGCAGCATGGGATTAGGGGTATATACTTATTTAATAAAGTCTAACACAATTAAACCCAATCCCCCTTCCTTTGGCCATTGGGGGGCTTAGGTTCCCGGCGAAGGCCCAGCGCGAGAGTTTAGGCCCATTCTCGTACCGAAACACATTGGTCTCGGGAATAAGGACTATAATACTTACTGATAAATTGCGTTCAAGAATTTTCGTTGATGTTTTCGCAGCAAATGATCCGATGTTTCAGAGGATTTTAGGCAACGATAAATGTGCCTATAAATCAAAAAAAATAATTTTTGATTAAAATTTGATTTTATTTTTCGATTAATTAAATAAATTCCACAAATTTTTCCACATACCATGTTTTCTGCAGAACTCTGGCTGCAGCGTGTTTATGTGCCAATGTTAGTCGACTGTCATTCATAAAATTGTTCACATTCTTTTGGCCTTGGGAAAGGAGAATTTTGCGTGAAATTACGGCAATCAAAATGGAAGAAATGACGGCGCCCTTCAAAAAGGGATTATTATTAATTAATTTTTTGTTAATTTTTACACTAATTCCAACGAGAATGGCAATCATCCTCCCAGCCAGTGTCTTTGGAACAATATCACCATAGCCATTGCCCTTAAATTAATTAAATTTGATTGATTTTCGCCGGCCCAAAAATAGACATTGAATGTGATCGCAATGAACCAGAGGGCATTTGTGTACAAAAGGAACGGGTCCTCCTCGTCGCGTCCAAAGCGTTCACATTGGGCAAATGACCAGGCGGTGGTGATCCAAAAAATGATCAAAAAAATTGAGAGAAAAAGCATTGGATGTTGGTCGAGAACTGAATGAGAGGAAAATAAATAAAAAAAATGACTAAGAGAGTTTACCAGTTTTAATGACAAATGCAAAATTGACTTGAATTCGATTGAGGGCGGCAAGCGTTCGGGTAGAGGCATCCTGAAAATTATGTTTTTAAATAAATTATCATCTGATTGAATTGCCACCTGAAATTGTTTGCTATGCAAAACTTGCCATCGGCCGACCAAATATACGCGGGAAAGCATCAACAAGGAGAGGATGACATCGACGGGCACTTGACGAATGTGGAAAAAGTTTCGTTCCCGGCCACCATGAGTCGTCGTCCATGCCCTCGGCGGTTCGATAAATGACCAATTGAGAGTGCCAGTGCCGGGCAAGGGACTTAAAGAATGTTGATATTTTCTTATTTTGAATTTGCTTAAATTGAAAATATAATTTAAATCAAAAGATGGGACATTTTCCGCTCTATAAAACCATATAAAGATCATCAAAAATGGTTACGATTGAAGGGAGTTATGAATGCGCGCAAAGATGTGGCACCAAATTGGTTGGGGTGATCTCATTTACTACAATACCGTACATGTGGGAACTAAAAAGAAAGGAATAAAAAGTGATGACCCTCAAGGCATTCATTGTTATGCTGGCGAGCGGATAGCGATCTGCTGCTACCGTATTTTTTCTCTTTTCCTTAATCAACGAATGAGAACATCCATCCAACCCAACATGCCCTGACATTCACTATCCTTCTTTGGAGTCAACGGTCAAGCAATGAATTGTTCATAACATAAGTATATTTAAAAAGCTTATAATTCATCAATGGCTGGCCCAATTTTAATGGTTTTGGCATTGGATGATAGAGCGGAATGTGTTTTGGTTTGTAATAAAATGTTTTACAATTGTTTGTAATAAAATGTTTTACAATTGTTTGTAATAAAATGTTTTACAATTGTTTGTAATAAAATGTTTTACAATTGTTTGTAATAAAATGTTTTACAATTGTTTGTAATAAAATGTTTTACAATTGTTTGTAATAAAATGTTTTACAATTGTTTGTAATAAAATGTTTTACAATTGTTTGTAATAAAATGTTTTACAATTGTTTGTAATAAAATGTTTTACAATTGTTTGTAATAAAATGTTTTACAATTGTTTGTAATAAAATGTTTTACAATTGTTTGTAATAAAATGTTTTACAATTGTTTGTAATTTTGTTTTGGATTATAATATGTATTTTTTTAATTGTAAATTTGTAATAGACTTACATAATGGAGCAAAGTAAAAATTCGGCACAAAATTGCCATGTTCGCCTCCATGTGAGCACAACTCGCCAATCGTCGGCCCCACAATCCACCAAATCCAATTGGATTTCGTTCGCATGATAGCGGACCTGCAAATTTGGCGCAAATTTTAATTAAATTCTCATTAATTTGATGGATTAATTCATTTTCATTTAAATTCTATTCACTAACAATTTCAATTAACAAGGCAATTGTGGAGAAAAGGACCAGTGTTCGAAGCAACAATGAAATTGGATGATCCTTAAAATGTTTGGTTCAAAAATTCAAAATTGTGAAAATGGAATTTTAATTCACCTTTTGAATGCCGAAAACGTGTTGGCCACAAAGTTCCTATAAAATTCATTTAATCATATTCTAAAGGGTTCAGCATTTACCGTGTCAAAAATCATCAGAATTATTCCAATCATTGCGAGAATAAGGCATCTAAAAATGCAGATGGAAATTTATTGCTACAAATTTGACTTGAACCAAACCTATCGGTGATTCGAACCCGATCCGCTATTCTCTGAATTTTGATAAAATATAGTATAAAGGTCCGAATTTGTTTATTTGCCTACTTGTGAGCGAATTTTGTAGACCATTTTGACTGCAGTCCCATCAATTGGTCCGCCATACCTTCAAATGGATTTCGCGGATTATTTAAGCCATTTTGGGGCACTTGCCTGCTTCCATGCCGTTTGAAACAACTTTGTTGGGTGTGATGCCCCGTGGCGGAATTATTGCCAATTGGAGGAGGTGGTGGCTGATGGAAACCGACAAGGAGGACATGTTGGGGCGGTCCCCCATTCTCGTTGCCACCCCTTTCCGGCTTCTCAATTGACGAATGCTGGGAGTCAATCAAAATTACGGCCGATGAGGCGCCACTGATTTTGGCCTTGGCATAACCGCCACCACCGGCTGATGTGATTGAGGCAGAATTGTTTATGGTGTGGGATTCGCCCGCATCCTCCACTTTGATGAGGGGATGGACGGCGGATGGACGATTTTGGCCGGTGCCAGTTTCTGTGAATTAAAGAAATTAAATTTAATAAGATTGAATTTATTTTAGAATTTTAGGGTATATTAGTATGGAATAATGAAAGGAAATAAAATAAAAAGCAATTTGACCAATTGGCCAAAAAATATGACCCAAAAAATAGTCCCAGTTAATTTTTTCGGCCATACGATTTGAATCGAATGATTCATAGCTGCAATCAATTTGTGTGTAGGCTGGCGGCATTTGGCCCAACTTTTTGCGGCTTAACAGCGAACGGAACTGTTAAATAAATTCACCATTAATTATCTTTTTCCGTTTACAGTATACCTGTTGCCTGGAGCCATTTAATCGAAGGAAATCGGCGCTGACCTAAAAAGAAAAAAGGAATGCGAATTAAAAATATAATAAATCTCCAATTTATTTATTAGCAGTATTTAATCGATCAGCAGCAGAAAATGCTCACAAGACATTAAATTGTTGGAAATGCAAAATACCGTCTATTGACTGTACTTTGGTAGTTCTTTTGGCATATCACAACAAGGAAGTAACCAATTCAGAAAGACGATATGCCTTTTGAAAGCCCTAAATATCCTCTAAAAAGTGGCTTAATAATTTTATGAAAAATTAAAATAATTTGTAAAATAATCGGCTTTTCCTCTAAAAATTCTGTTTTATTACGCTCGATGGAATATAACTTTTTTTTAGAAAGTTGAATTTCCTAAAAGCAATAAAGCCACTTTGTAGAGGAAAGTTTGGGCTTTCAAATGGTATATCGCCTTCCAAAATTGGTCATCGCCTCGTTGAATTATGGACCAAAAATCAATGCAAGTATTCCCCAAAATTGCATATATGCCCTTTGGCATGCCTCATGAATGGATGAGGCACGTCGTTCGCGCAATTCTCGACCGCGCGGTTGCAATTGCAATTCCATCATGGAGGAGATTGGTCGGCGGTTGATCAAACGTGCCACCGCCATTTTCCCCCCTCCTCCACCAAATTCATTCCCTCCATTTCCATTTGTTGTCCTCTCCTCATTTGAATGCATTTTACGGCCTTTTTGCTGTTTGAATCGACGGGCCCTGAGGCAAAATTTTTGGGTTTAAACTTTTTTTTTGCAAAATTTGAATGCCGAAACAAATGAGGAAAATAATGAATTTTTGGGAATGGAACAAAAGGAAAGAGGGGAACAAAAAAGTTGGGTTAAATTATGAGAACAAACAAAAAATGGAACAAAATGCTGAAAGGGGTCAAAGGGGGCAAAAAATTGGAGAGAAAATGGTTGGATATTTGTGGGGCACTTTTTGGCTGGAAAGTCAAGTGAATTTTGTATTGTGAATTTTTAATAAGAGGAAATGGATGTTCATTGATTTCATCTGGGCCAATTTTCTCTGATAATAGGTTTTTAAAAATATTTGGGAAAGGTCAAAAATATGGTGGCACATTTTTGATTTTTAACGCCATTTTTATGGCAATCCGGAAAATAAATTTACAAAAAATAAGTTTTCAAAAATTTTCAAAAAACTTAATTTTCAAAAATTTAAAAAATATTTAATGAGAATATAAAATTGTAAAGAGAAATCTTTAAATAATGTTGTTCACCTCCAAAGGCATGAAACAATTGGATAGGAAAAAGGGAGGGCAAATTGTGCAAAATAAAAGATAAAATAAACTCAATAATTCGGCACAGAGGAAATTGGCAAAAAAACAATGGGAAAAGGGATAGAATTAGGCAAACACAAATAAATACATTTTTAAGTTCACAAACATTAATGTCCTTCACATTTTAGGGTAGGGATGGCAAGCACAATGAATGCAATGTTGGCACAAAAAAATGGCAACGATGAATGAATGAATGAATGGATTGGGGAAGGCCTTTTTAGGGAGGTGGTGTACTTGTGTTCGGCACTTCACTTGGCCAGAAGTAAGAGGAATGTGGAAAAAATGATAAATGAGCTGAAGAAGAAAAAGTGCCATCTCTCGAAGAGGACACTAAAATGCCAAGGAGGGGGAGAAGCCCTTCCTCTCTTTGCGCGTTCATTGCCGAAGCACCGCGCCGTCTTTACATTATTTTTGATGATGTTTGAAGAGCGTAGGGAAGCCCAATAATATTGAATGATTTTGAGAATAAAATCGGAAAAAAGAAATTGCCAAAAAAACAAATAAATGAATCCTCAAATTTATGGGCACAAATATGGTTGGATATAGAAGAAAGGGAGGAAGAAAAATAAATTAAAAATAATTTAAAATAAATGTAAATAAGATTGTGATTTTGTAAAGGAATGACTTTGATGGCATATTATTAAGGCGGGAATATTATGTTTATGTGCCATCGCCTCTGGTTGAATGCCTAATTAAAAATGGGCATAAAATGCGGCCATTTTCTTGTTGATTTCCTTCGGCTTTTCCGCCTCATTTCTTCCTTTTTTTTGTTCCCAATTATGGCTTTACTCATTGTTTTCTTTCAAAATGGAATATATTTGTCTGGGCATGTAAAATTCTTTTCATCATTTTGCGCGCACATTTTGTTGGTATTTAAACACCGCTTTGAGGGGAACTTTGGCATTTTTGGCCAATTTAATTTTGTTTGCGTTTTGATGGAATGCAAAAAAAACTCAAAATTTAAAGGGGAATTGACTGCTTTTGAATTAATTCAATTTTTATTTCGTCCATCATATGCTTGCGCCATTTTGTCATTTTCACCTGCTGCTGATCGGCTGATTTTAATTTAATTTCATTCAAAGGGCAAATTGGCCATAATTTCTCCTCCCACAATTCTCCATCAATAAATTCATTGTAGGGACAAACCCAAAATCCCTTCCTATACTCCAAATCCCAAGGGAGAAAATTGAAAAAAAATTGAATTTTGTAAATTAAGGCCTATATTTTTGGAAAATATGGAAATGAGATGGCTAAAAACATCTTTAAATTTCTCCTTTGGGATTTTGGATTATTGGAATTTTAGGGTGAATTTCCATTGCGCCCACCTTGACCAGCCCATTTGAATCGGACCAATTCCCACTGCCAGTTTCCTCCGGTTCTGGGCCACCGCCGCCCAAATCGAAACTTTTGCCATTCATTCCAATTGAACAAATCGACGGTTTCGGCGTCCGATAGTCCTCATGCTCAACGGATGGGGCCGATGCAACGGTGGGGCCCTGATGAGGAAAAATGAGAAGGATGGTTAAAAAGGCAATTCGAAATATTAGTCAAAAAATTTTGTAAATTATTAGGGAAGAATTTTGTATCGAATTTTGGTATTTGGATTAATTTTTTGGCCTATAGCTCGACGAGGCAATAATCTATCTGGGAAGGCGATATAATATTGGAAAGTCCAAAGTGCCTTCTTAAAAGTGGGCATTTTAAATTTTAAGAATTCTTCCTATAAAACAAGTTTTATATGTCTTTGAAATCAGATTTTCTGGAGGAAAAGCTGGTTATTTTATAAATTGTTTTAAGCTCTCTTGCCACTTTTTAGAGGAAATTTATTTCTATAAAATGGGATATCGCCTCCCAAAATTGGTTCCCTCCTTATTGAGATATGGCCAAAAGAAAGGATCCAGGTATTAAATGGAGATCAAATCCTCTCTACTGTTTCAGTGAAAAATATTTGCATAAATGCCAAACAATTTAATAGATGGATCTTACTTTTTTCAGATATTTTTATATGACATTTAGGGCTCTAAAATGGCATATCTACTCTACGAATTGGTTGCTTCCATGTTGAACTACGGCTAAAAGAACGGTCCTTAAACTGAGTTTCATTATTTTTTGGTAGGAGAAGGAGGATTCATAATGGACTCTCCATTTTCCATACCAATGATCCTCGACATCGAAATGTTTTTCGTCTGTCCAATGTTTGTTGGAGGGCACTGGTACTGTCCAGCGTGTGCCGAACCAATGCGGCCGTGGGTGAATGTGGCGCAGTGGATGCCGGGGTGGATGGGGGTGGGGCCGGCAAATTATTACAAATTGGCTGATTGAATTGGACATGGGAAGCATAGGAGGGAGGCGGAGGAGGGGGAGGGGAATTTTGGACGGAATTGGCCAAATTATGGTGGTGATAACCGGATGATGGATGATGATGATGCCTTTGTTGGAATGGAGGGGACATGTTGGTGGTGGCCACAAATTGTTGATGATGGGAGGCAGAAGAAGGCGACGATGAGGAATAGGAATGGGCTTGATGGGGCAATGGCATTTTTGGGTGGAATTGGAGGATGGGACTGACTGAGAGAGATTAAATTTTGGGGATTGAAATGGTAAGTAATTTGCTGCTGAAAATGAAAAATGAAGTTGAAAAAAGCAAAATATTGTGGAGCCAATTAAATTGTCTACAAAATTAGGTTTTAGTAGATATGAATTAGAGTCAAAAATGACAAAAAAAAAATAGGTTTTTATGGGCATAAAATCCGAAGCAAGCTGATTTGGCAGATAAATATTACGGTTTAGATGCATGTACCATCAAAAATGGCCGGAATATATAAAAGCATACCCTTGCAAGCTATATAGGCTAGAAATGGGATAAAAGCCACCAAATGCCATTCATTTCGATGAAAATTGGCAATTAGGAGAAAGGTGGACTAAAAAATTAATGCAAAATTCTTTCTTTAAAAATATATATTTTGGCGAAATTGAGTAAATTGAACGTTCAAAAAAAAGGAACTTTGAGTGAAAGGGGTCATTAACCATAACAGGAAAATGACGAATTTATTTGGAAGAAAAGACAGGTGGAATTTCTTATTTGACATTAATTATAGAGGGGAAAAATATGTGAAAATTATGTGAATAAATTTGGATGTATGAATGTGTTTTGTTGATGAAAATGAGGAAATTATTTGGACAGAAAATAATAGGGAGGAATGAATTGGCGCGCGGGTAAATTGGCCACATTTAAAAATGGAGGCCAAAATTGAAGGATTTGAAAATAAATGAACAGAAATTGACCATAAAATTGGCCAATAAATTGCATTTTCTGTGATGTGGCCATAAATTTGCGGGAAAATTCCATTATGTTGGAATACGTAATTTTGAAAGGGAGTGGTGTAGGTTTCGTACTTACTAATGTGTCATTTTACCAATCGTACTTAATTTTGTCAATTTTTCCAAATAAATGTCAAATTGGAATGCGCAATTCTTTCATTTAATATAAATGATGGAATGAAATTTTGCAAATTAAATCAATTTTTCAAGTGAATATTTTGTTATAAACTTAACAAATTTGATATTATTTTATAGCCCTTGTTGGGAAGCATTGAAATTGCGTAAGGAAAGATGAATTGATTTGATTGAAATTATAAAATTTATGACCAAAAAGTGGCCAATATGTTCCAAAATCGAACAGTTTTCATTACTTGGCCATAATTTTCTGGCCAAATGAGTTTGATCAATCATTTTGACCTCAAAATGCTCTGCAAAGAGAGCTTAATCTAATGTTATAAAGGTTTTAATAATTTGAATGATATATGAAAATTTTGGCCATTGCGAAAAATTGGGTACAAGAAAATCTTATTAACTTTTAAATCCTAAATAATATATTTAAATTAAAAATTTTGGAATACAATTTATATTAAAAGATGCAGAATTTTTCTCTCTACAAAATACCAAAATCATTAAAAATGGTTGGGATTGAAGGGAGTTATGAATGCGCAAATATTGTCGACTTTCCTAAAATGCAATTTGGAAAGGAAGAAGGGAAAAGAATATGTGATTTTGCCCTCACGGCATTTCCAGCTACTGTGCTGAATGCTGATTGGCGCTCTTCTCTGCTACCGTACTTTCTCTTTCTTTAATCAAAGAGAGAGTGATCGACGTGTCCTCAAGAGGTCCTTTCTCCAGCTATTTTTTCCTTTGTGACAACAATAAAAATGTTCATATTTTCATATGTTTTTTAGATACTTACAACTCATCAATAATTGAACCATTTTTGATGATTTTGGTATGGTTTTATAGAGCGGAAAATTCTCCAACTTTTGATTTGAATAATATTCCATAAATTTTTAATTAGAATGAATTATTTGGATTTTTACATAGACAAATTAATTCGTATATTCAGCGATTTAAACAATGATTGATTAATTGGTTAATTATGGTTTGATCAATCATTTTGATATTTAAATATTCGATAAAAAGAGCTTAACCAAAATTATATAAAAATTGATTAATAGCTTAAAAGATTGCCGAATATTGATGCGCAAAATTTGGGTGGCCATAAAAAGTTAGATCCTAGAAAATTATTTTCAGGGCATCGGCAAAATCGACTTAACAAAAATGAGGGCTTTTCATTGACTTTTTTTATTTATGAAGAAAAATGTGGGGGCATTTCCACCCAAAACTACTCCCAAATGGATGCAAAATGTACGTCAAATGGATTGTGGCACTAAATTTAGTTCAAAATGGTCTCCTACTCACTTTTTGGTCTTCCATCTTTCCGGACGACCAATTCTCCTTTTTTGTTGGCCAATGGTAAATCCAATGACCGGAAGGAATTGGCCAGACTCATTTTGAATTGGACCAAAAAAACATTTAATCCATTCATTTATATTAAAGAAAAATTCACTAAAAAAGACATTTTTCTTCCATTTTTGGGCTAAATTGATTTTTGAAAAGTGAAATGAAAGAGAATAAAGAATATACAGATTTTTAATAATGAAAATAATCGAAAAATGTAAATATTTAAACCGGCGAATGGCTATAATAAACCATAATTTTGTTACTTTCTAATATTATATTTTTCCATATTTTATTGTCACATTTATAAGGGTACAAGGGCAAATGGGGAAAAAGTAAGATGGCCCCTTGGGGAAAAAGGAAAAGCCTAACAATGGAAAGGGAAGGAGGAATGGCCATTTTCAGGCAATTGTGACTTGGCCATTTTGAGATTAAAAGGAGAAAAGCGCCGTTGGCTTCTTCTTTTGCGCCTTTTTGGCCAGCAATTTGACTTCCCAAACATCGCCGGCCATTTTTCCTATTTTAGGAAAATTGTTGAAAGAATAAAAAAGGAAGCAATCTTCTCGAGGGAGGAGGATGGAGGAAGGCTAGTAATGTTTTCATGGGATGGATTTTTAATCGGTTAAAGACACAAAAAGAGTTATAAATTGAAAAAAATTGGCAAATTTTAAATTCAAATTTAAAAGGAAATAAAATAAATAATGCGATGAATATATTAGATAATTGAATAGGTGATTATGATTAATTATTGATTAAAATTTGTCTATCTGAAGTCGGGGAATTACTGTTTAAATTGGGTTAGGAATTAAGCTTATGGCCAAGAAATTTGGCCAAATTAAAAAGGAATTTGAATTCAAAAAGGCCAGTACATAATTGAATAAGTTTTTAGAGTTTAATTAGGCATAATATTGGCCATAAAATTTAGCCAAATTAAAAAAAAAGAATTTGGAATTCGAAAAGGTCAGCAAAATTGAATAAAATTGGAAATTGGGTACTTGTATACTTTGTATCCGCCAGAACCCTTAAAAAATTTCGAAATTTTTTCTCTACAAAATTATATACCAATCGATTCGTCTTGGCGAGCTGGTTATGAAAATGTTAAAATTTTGAACATCAGCACATTTGGCAAAATTATGAACTCATGAAAATTGAAAAAGTACTTGGTCCCCCCTATGGGTCTGAACTCGAAAAATTTTTTGAAAATTTTTTTAGTCAATTTATAGCTCATTCGACGCGTCTCGACTAGCAGAATGCGAATCTCTTATCGGTTTCGCATAAAACACAAAAATAAAAAAGTTACAGTCGCGCAAGTCTGCGCAGTTCCAACACATCCAGCGAAACTAAAATGGCCGTAACTTTTTTATTTTTATGTTATATGCGAAATCGATGGCAGATTCGAGCTTCTCTCATCGAGACGCGTCGACAGAGATATAATTCGACCGAAAAAATGTTAAAAAATTTTTCGAGCTCAGACCCATAGGGGGGACCAAGCACCTTTTTCGATTTCTTTGAGGTCATAACTTTTTTATTTCTGGGTTTTATGCGAAACTAATAACATTTTCATAACCAGCTCGCCAAGACGAGTCGATTGGTATATAATTTTGTAGAAAAAAATTTCGAAATTTTTTAAGGGTTCTGGCGGATACAAAGTATACAAGTACCGGAAATTGATTAAATGAATTTAGGTTTAAAGCTTGAACACAAAAAATGGCTTTCAATTTAACTTTTCGTCACTCTGTCTATGCACATATTTTTTGTGCCCCAAAGGTGCAATGCAAATTTTGTGTGAAGAGGATTGGCATACATAAAAATGTGGAGTGGCCCCACAATTTTCTTCCCTTAATGTGCTTGCCCCGCCAGCAGATTTTCCACATTCTCGTCCTTTGTTCGGTGCTTTCTTCCCACTCCCTTTCGCCAAAGAAGAAGTCCATGGCAACGCCCAACCGGCTGGCAAACAACAATTTTTTGGTGCGCCAAACTCCTTTTAAAATATTTGTGCGGAATGTGGCGGAGGTGGTGGTGGTTGGATTTGGATTCTACCATTTTGGCCCATCAATTGTGGCCTTCTTTCTTTTGTTGTGTTTTCACCTTCAAAAAAAAAAAGAATTTTGGCCATTTTTTTGCCCTGTGGCATTCTTCCAAAAATGAACAAATTTTCATCGCCCCAATGGGAGTTTGAGTGGTCTTTTACAAATTTTTCCTTGGATTCCAAATTCCAAACGAAACCATTTATTTTCTTTTTGATGAATTTGACTGGGACTAAAATTGTCTGTTAAACTTCCATCATATGGTATTTCAAAAGGATACCACATTTTTGGGAAGGAAAACAAAACATTTTCCGGAAGGAAATCAGAACAAAACAAAAACATTTTCCGGAAAGAAATCAGAACAAAACAAAAACATTTTCCGGAAAGAAATCAGAACAAAACAAAAACATTTTCCGGAATGAAATCAGAATAAAACAAAAACATTTTCCGGAATGAAATCAGAACAACTACAAAACATTTTCCGGAAAGAAATCAGAACAAAACAAAAACATTTTCCGGAAAGAAATCAGAACAAAACAAAACATTTTCCGGAAAGAAATCAGAACAAAACAAAAACATTTCCGGAAAGAAATCAGAACAAAACAAAACATTTTCCGGAAAGAAATCAGAACAAAACAAAAACATTTTCCGGAAAGAAATCAGAACAAAACAAAACATTTTCCGGAAAGAATCAGAACAAAACAAAAACATTTTCCGGAAAGAAATCAGAATAAAAACTAAACATTTTCCGGAAAGAAAATCAGAACAAAACAAAAACATTTTCCGGAAAGAAATCAGAACAAAACAAAACATTTTCCGGAAAGAAATCAGAACAAAACAAAAACATTTTCCGGAAAGAAATCAGAACAAAACAAAAACATTTTCCGGAAAGAAAATCAGAACAAAACAAAAACATTTTCCGAAAAGAAATCAGAACAAAACAAAAACATTTTCCGGAAAGAAATCAGAACAAAACAAAAACATTTTCCGGAAAGAAATCAGAACAAAACAAAAACATTTTCCGGAAAGAAATCAGAACAAAACAAAAACATTTTCCGGAAAGAAATCAGAACAAAACAAAAACATTTTCCGAAAAGAAATCAGAACAAAACAAAAACATTTTCCGGAAAGAAATCAGAACAAAACAAAAACATTTTCCGGAAAGAAATCAGAACAAAACAAAAACATTTTCCGGAAAGAAATCAGAACAAAAACAAAAACATTTTCCGGAAAGAAATCAGAACAAAACAAAAACATTTTCCGGAAAGAAATCAGAACAAAACAAAAACATTTTCCGGAAAGAAATCAGAACAAAACAAAAACATTTTCCGGAAAGAAATCAGAACAAAAACAAAAACATTTTCCGGAAAGAAATCAGAACAAAACAAAAACATTTTCCGGAAAGAAATCAGAACAAAAACAAAAACATTTTCCGGAAAGAAATCAGAACAAAACAAAAACATTTTCCGGAAAGAAATCAGAACAAAACAAAAACATTTTCCGGAAAGAAATCAGAACAAAACAAAAACATTTTCCGGAAAGAAATCAGAACAAAAACAAAAACATTTTCCGGAAAGAAATCAGAACAAAACAAAAACATTTTCCGGAAAGAAAATCAGAACAAAATAAAAATATTTTCCGGAAAGAAATCAGAACAAAAACAAAAACATTTTCCGGAAAGAAATCAGAACAAAACAAAAACATTTTCCGGAAAGAAATCAGAACAAAACAAAACATTTTCCGGAAAGAATCAGAACAAAACAAAAACATTTTCCGGAAAGAAATCAGAATAAAAACTAAACATTTTCCGGAAAGAAAATCAGAACAAAACAAAAACATTTTCCGGAAAGAAATCAGAATAAAAACTAAATATTTTCCGGAAAGAAAATCAGAACAAAACAAAAACATTTTCCGGAAAGAAATCAGAACAAAACAAAAACATTTTCCGGAAAGAAATCAGAACAAAACAAAAACATTTTCCGGAAAGAAAATCAGAACAAAACAAAAACATTTTCCGGAAAGAAATCAGAAGAAAACAAAAACATTTTCCGGAAAGAAAATCAGAACAAAACAAAAACATTTTCCGAAAAGAAATCAGAACAAAACAAAAACATTTTCCGGAAAGAAATCAGAACAAAACAAAAACATTTTCCGGAAATAAATCAGAACAAAACAAAAACATTTTCCGGAAAGAAAATCAGAACAAAACAAAAACATTTTCCGGAAAGAAATCAGAACAAAACAAAAACATTTTCCGGAAAGAAAATCAGAACAAAACAAAAACATTTTCCGAAAAGAAATCAGAACAAAACAAAAACATTTTCCGGAAAGAAATCAGAATAAAAACTAAACATTTTCCGGAAAGAAAATCAGAACAAAACAAAAACATTTTCCGGAAAGAAATCAGAACAAAACAAAAACATTTTCCGGAAAGAAATCAGAACAAAACAAAAACATTTTCCGGAAAGAAAATCAGAACAAAACAAAAACATTTTCCGGAAAGAAATCAGAACAAAACAAAAACATTTTCCGGAAAGAAAATCAGAACAAAACAAAAACATTTTCCGAAAAGAAATCAGAACAAAACAAAAACATTTTCCGGAAAGAAATCAGAACAAAACAAAAACATTTTCCGGAAAGAAATCAGAACAAAACAAAAACATTTTCCGGAAAGAAATCAGAACAAAACAAAAACATTTTCCGGAAAGAAATCAGAACAAAACAAAAACATTTTCCGGAAAGAAATCAGAACAAAACAAAAACATTTTCCGGAAAGAAATCAGAACAAAACAAAAACATTTTCCGGAAAGAAATCAGAACAAAACAAAAACATTTTCCGAAAAGAAATCAGAACAAAACAAAAACATTTTCCGAAAAGAAATCAGAACAAAACAAAAACATTTTCCGGAAAGAAATCAGAACAAAACAAAAACATTTTCCGGAAAGAAATCAGAACAAAACAAAAACATTTTCCGGAAAGAAATCAGAACAAAACAAAAACATTTTCCGGAAAGAAATCAGAACAAAACAAAAACATTTTCCGGAAAGAAATCAGAACAAAACAAAAACATTTTCCGGAAAGAAATCAGAACAAAACAAAAACATTTTCCGGAAAGAAAATCAGAACAAAATTTCCGGTAAACAGGCGTAATTAATCTTTCCGTTCCCCAACCAATGAGAGTGAATCAATGTCATCGAAGGAAAAATGATGGAATAAAAATACGATAATGGATGGAAAAAAACATGGCAGGTGAAAAAAAATGGAGAAATACAGCCAATTTTCATTGGAGAAGCCAATAAAAAATATTATTTGATAGCTTTTGGGAAATTGGCCTCAAATTGGAGGAGGCAAATAAAATTGGATTTTTGGATGGAATGAAAAAAACAGCCGGCCATCCATTCAGAGACGGCACGAAAATTATTGTGTGTGTGCCGCCTTTTGGACCGGACAATGGCAAAATATTACTATAGTTGAATGACGTGATCCAAAATTGGCAGTGGAAAAAATGGCAAAAATTGGAGGGAAATTGCCATATTATTTTTATAATTTCTCCGATCAATTTAAAAGTGATTTCAATTTTTTGCCGATTGAATTCAAAAACTGTTGCCAGCTGCTGCCTTTTTTTATTCCCGCTTATTTTTTTGCTTCTTCCCTCACCATTTTCATTGCCATAAAATGTGAAAATGTTTATAGTTTATAGGAAAAGTATAATGAAGGGACGGCTATTTAAAATGATTTATAAAAAATGAAAACATTTTTAGACTTTTTGGGCAAAAGTCAACGGAAAAAGAAGATAATTCCCCTCATTGGCCGCATTCGTAGCTTTTGGTGTGCCGTAAAATGAAAGGAAAAGCCGCATTGAGACAAAAGAAGGGATAAAAGCTGGCCAAAATGGAAAAAATGGAGGAATTTTCCGTTCCAATTGGCCCCAAAGAGGACACAAAAGTGAAAAAAAATGTGGACAAGAGAAGATGGGAAGCCCATTGGGTTCACATCGAAAGGGGGAAGGTTTAAGGGAAGAATTGGCCAAGCATAGAAATGGAGGGGGAGAAGCGGCTCAAGAGGAGAAGTGTAAGGGGAATGGAGAGGGGGATGTTTGGATGGGGAAGAGGCGAAAATGGCCGGTGGCGATAATTACAAAAAAAGGAATGAAAAAGGAAGACGGCATTCGAGAGGCTTTATGTGCCCCATCCGAAAATGTGAAAGGGGGCCGGGGCCATCTTTCCCCCATTGGGACCTGGTGCCCTTGCCCTCCTTCTGAATGCTTTAAGGGCAAAAAACGGTGTCCTTCCATTCCAATTCATTTCAACGAAAAATGGGGGAATTTTTGTGCCATTGGCCATACTCGTATCCCATTTTTGCGCGAGAACAACAAATGAAGGAGAGGTGGCACGCAAATAGAAGGGAATAATTTAATCAAAAAAATAAGATGAAAAATTGGATGTGACGGTGGTGGGTGGAGGGATTCGATGAATGACAAGTCAAAGAATTAATAAATATTATATCCATTTTTAATCATACATATTTGGGTTCAGTCAAACACAAAAATCCCAAAGGAGAAAAATGTTAAATATATTTGAATTCCAGCTTCTTTTCCCAGGGAATGTTTCAATACCTGCAACTTTTTTGGCCATAACTCAATAGGGAAACAACTAATCTGAGAAGGCAATATATCATTGGAAAGCTAAAAATGTCCTCTAAAAAGTGGCTGATTTAAATTTTATTCGATCAACACTATAAAAAAAGTTAGATATCTTTGGGAGGAAAAGTCACTCACTTATTTTACAAATCATTTTTAGTTTTCAAAAAATTAGTGTGGCCACTTTTAGAGGACATTTAAGGCTTTCAAATGGTATATTGCCTTCCTAAATTGGTTGCTTCCTTGTTGAGCTATGGTCGAAAGAATGATCTAGAATCTAGATGGTGGTTCTGTTTTAATTTGCTGTTTGCTGATGGGATGGATGCACATTTTCTTAATCCTATTTTAGGTTTCAGGCGGATATCTAACTTGTAAGTTTCAAATTTAAATCTAAAAGACTAAGAAGTAAGTCATGACTAAAGATGCCAAAATCAAATGGCTCCACTGAAGATTGGCGCTGTCTAAAATTTATTATTTCTAAAATATTTTGCTTTAATTTAACAACCAAAAATAGAATTATGAGAGCATAAAATCCCCAAAAATTTAATTTTTTTCGGAAGGCGCGTAACGTCAATTGAATAAATTGGTTGCATAGGAAAACATAAATTGGCCCCGCCGGTGTCAAAATGGCAATGTGAAGAGAAAAATTTGGGTACACTGCTACTTTTTGATGTGTGCCGGCGGGCACCAAAATGGATGGATGAATTTGGAGAAGGCGAATGCCCTTTACAAAGGGGAATGAATTGGGGCCAAAAATGGAAAAAGGGGAAGAGGAAAATATGTGGTTGTGGCCAATGAAGGGAGGCTAATTGGCATTTGGGGCCTTAAAAAATCGGCAATTAAACGAAGGAATTGGAGGAAATTGGAAGAAATTGAAGTGGCTAAAAATAGAAAATAAAATTATTGAAATTAAAAATATTTTTTATTAATTTATGCCATTTTTAATTGTAATAAAGGGTAAAATGACGAAGTATGGAGAAGATGGACTATAAAGGCAAAATTTATGGGCGATGTTCGCAGAAAATATGGACCCAAAAATGGAATGGAAGTAACTTTTTTGGGAAAATTGAATGGACCTTCTCTGAATGATGCCAAAAATGGAAAATACTTTTGCCAAAAAACGTGCAAAATTGCCATTTTTGAGTTAAAAATAACAATAAAATTGCCTCAATTAAAAATGTGGGTCAAAATTGGGCTCATTTTTGAGTGCTTAATTAGGAAAATGATGCAATGAGGAATAATTTTTGGATGAAAGATGAGCCCAAAAATTAAGGAATTTGGTGAGGATGATACAAAATATTAGCTCTCAAAAAAATAAATGATCATAAAAATGACAATAATTGATGAATGTGGAAAAATTGGGTGATATACCCTGTGGGAAGTTCATATCGAAATTGTGGCGGCACTCAATATAATTTATTCCGTTGCGTTTGCGTGTGCCTGTGCCGCTGGGTTCAATTTTTAATTTGAATTCCGCAAAATCCAGTCCCACCTCCCTACAAATTTTTGGGATTTGCCCTTTTCAAGGGCCCAACCGGCACTTTTTTCAATAATTTTTTGAAAAATTTGAATATAGGAACAGCAGCCGAATTGAATAAAAAAGGGAAGGGCAAACGGATATATATGTATGTGTAGCCATAGGAACACAAAAAAATGTACAAAATGGCGCCATTTTAAAGGGGAAATTCACATTATCCCTTCCGCCGCCGGAGGGATGAGCCACCAAAAAACAGTGGCAAATTGGCCGAATTGATTTTGTAATCATTTTTAATGGAAATTTGGCCACATTTTAGACACATAGGATTTTTGCAAAATGCGCCAAGCCAATTAAATAAATTAATTTTATATCAAATTAAATAAATTTTTTTATATGAAATAGTGATGGCATTTTTAGAATGAATCGAATTTGGCACATTTGAAGGGTTTTCTTTTACAAGTATTTTTAGAATGTATTGGCCATAGCGAAAAACTTTCCCCTTGGGCCTACATACTCAGATTTCTTTACATTGTCCCATGAATGTGTGAGGAGGGGGTGCCACTCATTAAAGTTGCGAAAAGTAAACATTCCGAACCGAGAATGGTTGAGAAAGTGATGGGAGAAATTGTTGGCTACTGCATTTTCTCACCCTCATTTCACATTTCTTTGTGGAATGCCATAATGGCCAAGGAAATGTCCAAAATGGATTGGAGATAAAAAGGGTAACGGGAAAGTCAACAAAATTTCAATATAAACAAATAAAATTGAATGCACGGCCGAAAACAAAAATCCGTTGCCCATATTATAATGCCGGAAATGATGAATTTTTGGTGTGAGTTTTGGGCAGAAAAGTGACAATCCCCCAAATAGTCCATTTATTAATTTTTCCCTAAATGAATTTTTAGTTTATAAAATTTGCCCTTTTTCCGGAAAGAATTAATTTGCACTTTTTCCGGAAAGATTTAAAATAATAAACACTAAAATTTATCAATCAAAGCTATTTATTTTATTCCGCAATGATGATTATTTATTCGGGTAAAGGCGGAGACAAAAAAAAAGGTGACAATTCTAAAATAGTAAAACAAATAATATAAAATTGGTTTAAAATTGAAAAGAGAATAATGGATGGTCGGATTAAATAAATGAATTGCTGAAAATATCGAATGGATTTAAATGGATGGGAGGAAGCAATTCTGGAGAGGGAACAAAACGATGAATAAAATGAATAAAACGAGGATTAATTTATTTTTTTAATTGATGAGATTTGGGAGATCAAACAAAGAAGGTGAGGGCCAGATGAAATGGAATTTGATTAATGAATTCCATTAAAAATAATTTTGGTAAATTTTTTAATTGATAAAGTGGATAACTGAGGATGTGGTTCAGAGAGATGATGATGAAGAGTAAGATGGGATAATTAAGTCAACAAAATAGAGGAATATTGTATCGCGCACCAATTCTTTTCTCAATTCATTTTGTTCTCCGTTCATCTTTTCATCAAATGGTCACTTGAGCGCCCAATTCATCGTCCATTTCGGCACTGTCGCCGCCATCGTCCTCAAATTCCTAAAAAAATTGATTAAATAGTGAAATCTTTTTAAGATTTTTATTTTTAGATTAATCATTAAACTATTATTTTTTATTAAAATACGGAAACATTTTTACGGAAAAATATTTTCAAACTTTATTAACTTCATTTTACAATCGCAAATCAGAACAAGCAGAATTTTAAAATCAGAACAGGTGGAATTATTAAAATCAGAACAGGTGGAATTATTAAAATCAGAACAGGCGGAATTATTAAAATCAGAACAGGCGGAATTATTTAAATCAGAACAGGCGGAATTATTTAAATCAGAACAGGCGGAATTATTAAAATCAGAACAGGCGGAATTATTTAAAATCAGAACAGGCGGAATTATTTAAAATCAGAACAGGCGGAATTATTAAAATCAGAACAGGTGGAATTATTAAAATCAGAACAGGCGGAATTATTTAAAATCAGAACAGGCGGAATTATTTAAATCAGAACAGGCGGAATTATTTAAAATCAGAACAGGCGGAATTATTTAAAATCAGAACAGGCGGAATTATTAAAATCAGAACAGGTGGAATTATTAAAATCAGAACAGGCGGAATTATTAAAATCAGAACAGGCGGAATTATTTAAAATCAGAACAGGCGGAATTATTTAAAATCAGAACAGGCGGAATTATTTAAAATCAGAACAGGCGGAATTATTAAAATCAGAACAGGTGGAATTATTAAAATCAAAACAGGTGGAATTATTAAAATCAGAACAGGCGGAATTATTTAAAATCAGAACAGGCGGAATTATTAAAATCAGAACAGGTGGAATTATTAAAATCAAAACAGGTGGAATTATTAAAATCAGAACAGGCGGAATTATTTAAAATCAGAACAGGCGGAATTATTTAAAATCAGAACAGGCGGAATTATTAAAATCAGAACAGGTGGAATTATTAAAATCAAAACAGGTGGAATTATTTAAAATCAGAACAGGTGGAATTATTTAAAATCAGAACAGGCGGAATTATTTAAAATCAGAACAGGCGGAATTATTAAAATCAAAACAGGCGGAATTATTAAAATCAGAACAGGCGGAATTATTTAAAATCAGAACAGGCGGAATTATTTAAAATCAGAACAGGCGGAATTATTAAAATCAGAACAGGTGGAATTATTAAAATCAGAACAGGCGGAATTATTAAAATCAGAACAGGCGGAATTATTTAAAATCAGAACAGGCGGAATTATTTAAAATCAGAACAGGCGGAATTATTTAAAATCAGAACAGGCGGAATTATTAAAATCAGAACAGGTGGAATTATTAAAATCAGAACAGGCGGAATTATTAAAATCAGAACAGGCGGAATTATTAAAATCAGAACAGGCGGAATTATTTAAATCAGAACAGGCGGAATTATTTAAATCAGAACAGTCGGATTATTAAAATCAGAACAGGTGGAATTATTAAAATCAAAACAGGTGGAATTATTAAAATCAGAACAGGCGGAATTATTTAAAATCAGAACAGGCGGAATTATTTAAAATCAGAACAGGCGGAATTATTTAAAATCAGAACAGGCGGAATTATTAAAATCAGAACAGGTGGAATTATTAAAATCAGAACAGGCGGAATTATTAAAATCAGAACAGGCGGAATTATTAAAATCAGAACAGGCGGAATTATTTAAATCAGAACAGGCGGAATTATTTAAAATCAGAACAGGCGGAATTATTTAAAATCAGAACAGGCGGAATTATTAAAATCAGAACAGGTGGAATTATTAAAATCAAAACAGGTGGAATTATTAAAATCAGAACAGGCGGAATTATTTAAAATCAGAACAGGCGGAATTATTAAAATCAGAACAGGTGGAATTATTAAAATCAAAACAGGTGGAATTATTAAAATCAGAACAGGCGGAATTATTTAAAATCAGAACAGGCGGAATTATTTAAAATCAGAACAGGCGGAATTATTAAAATCAGAACAGGTGGAATTATTAAAATCAAAACAGGTGGAATTATTTAAAATCAGAACAGGTGGAATTATTTAAAATCAGAACAGGCGGAATTATTTAAAATCAGAACAGGCGGAATTATTAAAATCAAAACAGGCGGAATTATTAAAATCAGAACAGGCGGAATTATTTAAAATCAGAACAGGCGGAATTATTTAAAATCAGAACAGGCGGAATTATTAAAATCAGAACAGGTGGAATTATTAAAATCAGAACAGGCGGAATTATTAAAATCAGAACAGGCGGAATTATTTAAAATCAGAACAGGCGGAATTATTTAAAATCAGAACAGGCGGAATTATTTAAAATCAGAACAGGCGGAATTATTAAAATCAGAACAGGTGGAATTATTAAAATCAGAACAGGCGGAATTATTAAAATCAGAACAGGCGGAATTATTAAAATCAGAACAGGCGGAATTATTTAAATCAGAACAGGCGGAATTATTTAAATCAGAACAGTCGGATTATTAAAATCAGAACAGGTGGAATTATTAAAATCAAAACAGGTGGAATTATTAAAATCAGAACAGGCGGAATTATTTAAAATCAGAACAGGCGGAATTATTTAAAATCAGAACAGGCGGAATTATTTAAAATCAGAACAGGCGGAATTATTAAAATCAGAACAGGTGGAATTATTAAAATCAGAACAGGCGGAATTATTAAAATCAGAACAGGCGGAATTATTAAAATCAGAACAGGCGGAATTATTTAAATCAGAACAGGCGGAATTATTTAAATCAGAACAGTCGGATTATTAAAATCAGAACAGGTGGAATTATTAAAATCAGAACAGGCGGAATTATTAAAATCAGAACAGGCGGAATTATTAAAATCAGAACAGGCGGAATTATTTAAATCAGAACAGGTGGAATTATTTAAATCAGAACAGGCGGAATTATTTAAAATCCGAACAGGCGGAATTATTAAAATCAAAACAGGTGGAATTATTAAAATCAGAACAGGCGGAATTTAATCTTATTTAAAATTTTCATTATGAATTATTTTAATTTATAAGAAGATAATTATTTTTAGATTAATATTTGAAAAAAAGGTGAAAAATGTTTCAATCCTTTTTAAAAATTTTCCAATAATAATAATGTATTTATCAAATTACCTCCTCATCGTCCATCTCATCGTCGAAATATGGCGCATTTGGTCCAACTACCATTCGTTGATGATTCTCTGGATGCCCACCAATTTGTTGCTGCGGTGCCACTTGACGTCCACCGCCCAATCCCAAAATTCGAAGGCGTTGACCACCACCTCCACCTCCGACTGGCCCATTTCCGCCCTGCCATGAACGATTGGCATTTGGTTGACCACCGCCTTCCATCATTTCAGCGTCCTGATGTTCCATGATTTGACCATTTCCGCCGACAATGACTTGTTGAATTCCTTAGGAGATATTTATTTTTTTATAAAATTATTTTTTATTGAAATTTATTAATTTTTATTAACTTTAATTCTATAAAATTCACATTTTAAAATTCGAAAAAAATTTATTCTATTTTTAAGCCAAACCTTGTTGCTGTTGATTTGCAATGCCTCCAATTTGTGGTTGATCCTCATCACCGCTTCCTCCGCCTTCTCTCTGCTGACCATCCGAGCCCCCTTCCACCGTTCCATGTTTGACAACGCGCAATTGGTCTTGTTTGAAGCCGGTGACCAATTTTTGTTGCAATTGGTCCAATTGTTGTTCCAAATAACGAATCCTAAAATATATTTTTGGATAAATTTTTATAATTCTTTGAATTTTATTAATTATATCATTTTCGGAAATTTGTTCTTCGATTTCAAAAAATTTGTTCCTCTACTTACTTATTATCCTTGATGTCCTGCGCTGCTTGATGACTCAATTTCAGATGGTTTACGTATTCTCGATGACCGGAAATGAGCTGGGCCCGATCATCCACCAAACGTTGATATTCCGCCTTTGTGAATTTGAACATAAATTATTACAATTTTCTAATTTTACCAAAAAATTATCAATAATTTCGTTGAATTCGCGCACGGATGTTCCCTCCACAATTCGACCACGATAATTCTCCAGTTCCCGATTTATGACGAAATTTGTCTCGGCCATTTGTTGTTGTTGGCTTAGAACAGCGGAACGCATCGGATAATTCCCTTGGATTGGAACACCAGCTGGTCTAAATAGAATTATTTTTAGAATTTTTTTAAACTTAAAAATATTCTTTCTTGCATTTCTATGTTTAAAGTTCTAATCAAAGCAGAGGAAAAAATTTTTATTATAAATATTAAACCTCAAAACTCGAACAAATGACTGAGGAGGCTGTCCCCCGGTTGGCATTGTGCGAGCCGACAATTCGCCAACAATTCCACCGGCCGGTTGCAATGAGTAAATTCCACCACGAGACAAATGCGGTGCACTGGATTTGAACATAGGCATTCGAGGAGCGCGCATTGTGCCTCCACCACGCATAATTCCGCCACTACCACTGCCGCCGCCACGACTTCCACGGGGTCGTCCACGAATTCCTGAATTAAAGAAT
Source organism: Pratylenchus scribneri (assembly GCA_030063045.1). Taxonomy (NCBI): domain Eukaryota; kingdom Metazoa; phylum Nematoda; class Chromadorea; order Rhabditida; family Pratylenchidae; genus Pratylenchus; species Pratylenchus scribneri. Next base: position 2,118,584 of record JAQSEB010000114.1, on the reverse strand, counting down.
TTTTAAAATTTATAAATTAAAATTTCTTCCATTTTTTAAATTTAAAATAAACATTTGCATTAATTTCTTTTGTTTGGGTCTTTTCTATTTTTAATTAATTTTATAAAGCATTTTTATTTAAAAATTCCAAATTTTCTTCCCAAACCTGTTCCTCGCATCACTCCGGTGCCTGTTCCCCCTCCACGACTTCCACGACCTCCTCCCCGTCCTCTGCCTCGCCCAACGCCACCTCTGCCTCTGCCACGGCCTGTGGAGGATCCTCCGGATCGAGCCAAATAGTCCTCATCGTCGGGGTCACCCATGTCGAGCATATAGCGCTGTGGGCTTTCCCCATTTATAATATGTTCTTCTTCTTCGTCGCTGGGTTCGTCATGTTCGAATTCGTCGTATTGGTCGTGTTTATCCATTTCACGCTTAAATTTTAAATAAATTAAATATTTTTCACATCCAATTAAAATTTAAATTTTTGGTCCTATTCATTTGAAATGAAAATACTGAAAATGTTATTAGGGTTATAAAGCTTCTTATCCGAGACATATAAATATTAAACTAAATTGATAGATGCATCATTTGATAATGTTTTGGCTTAGGTTTAACTAATTCTAATTTAGTTTTAAACCATTAAACCAAAAAGGGTTTAAACCGTTTAATCCTTTAATTTTTGACCAAACCATGACAAATTATATACCATTCAATGCGTCTTGACCAGCTCTATCCAGTTTTGGGTATATATATATATATATATATATATATATATATATATATATATATATATATATATATATATATATATATATATATATAATGGTTTGGGAATGTAGACAAACCTTCTTAAACCATTATTTGGGGTTATTTTTCGACAAATTAAATATTAACCATTGTTAATTCCAAATAAATTTCAACTATTTATAATCAATATGAATTTCGATTATACATTTTTTATTAACCTCAATTAACTCTAATTGGTCCCGTTTCAGTGCCGGCTGTGTATGATAAACTCTCTGAGAAGATGAGGAGGAGGAAACGACCACTCGTTTTGATGGCGACACAATGACATGCTGTGGTTGCGGCAGTTGTGGTTGTTGCTGCGTTTTTGTTGGACTAATCGGCATAAGTTGCGGTGGTTTTTCTGCAGGTGCTTCTGATGATGATACGCCACCGCCGCCGTTCCCTGCTGCGATTTCTTGCTTCATTTCAGTTTTGACTTCATCGCTGCCACCTCCAACTTCCATATCCATTCCTCCATCTTTGGCATTCTTTGCACGTTTTGGTGTTGGACGAGCGCGGGTACGCGTTGAAACACCTTTAAATATTAAATTTTAATATTTTAAATTGTGTTTGCCCTATATTCCCAAATCATTATACCAAAATTGGATAGAGCTGGTCAAGACGCATTGAATGGTTTAAAAAACCAATTTTGGTTTAATGGTTCCAAACTAAGAATTGGTTATACCCAAACCAAATCATAATCAAATGATGCATCTTGATGGGATTTTATCCATTGGATATAGGTTTAGGTGTCTAGGATAAAGCACTGAACCGTAAATATTATAATTTTTTCGACCAAAGATTCCTTTGATATTTTCAATTTTCTTTCTGCATTTTAAATTCCCATTTATCGGATACTAATAATTTAAATTCATGGATTTAACATTTAATAATCGAATTTCTGATTAAAAGGAACTAGCAAATGCAATTTTGCAAAGTTTAAATATTCAATCAAATAAGAAACCTCCGGATTCAGTGTTTGGTGACGGCGATTGGCCTCGTTTCTGCTCCTCTTCCATGTAGCCCACCATTTTTGCTCCCGGTTTAATCGATTCCCAAACTTCATGACATTTCTGTGCCGCCGAACGGCGTTGTCGAACCATCGCTTGGGGCGGTGGCGGTTGTTCTTGTTCTTCCGATCCATCGCGTTCCTCTGATTCATCCGACGCTTTTCTCTTCTTCAAATGCGTTTTCATCAATCCAGGTGGCATAAATCAGTCTTTCTTGAATAATTGCTGTTTATGTTTTTACTAAAATATTTAAAAAAAATTGATTAAATTAATCAAAAATATTTCATTGTCAATTGTTGACAAAAATAATGAAAAAATTTATTACAAAATTTTAAATTCTCTTTATTCAGTTGTAAAGGCAAATATTGATCAAAATATAAACAAATGAAAAATAAAATTTTAAATTTTAAATTAAGCGGCTTGCCAAAAAATGTTCGTTGGTTGGCTGCCAAATAAAATTGTATGTAAGATTTTAATTTTTTTTCTATATCTGCTGCTTTTTCTGTATATTTTTTGATGGCTTTTTTTCAATCTTCAAGGTACTTTTTGTGTGATATGGGGGATGATGGGATATAAAACAGGATAAAGGAAGGAATTTTGTGTGTTGTGAATTTTATGTGGAAAACCCGGATTGGATGTGCAAATATATTCTCATTCATTCATATAATTTCCTCTCACTCATCAATCCATTTCAATGGTGGTGAAGGTGGTTTCAATTGTTCTTCTTCGTTGGTGGAATTTGTTGCTTCATTTTCAGTGTTTAAATGCAGCCGAATATTATTATGTTGCTGATTTTGTCGATTTTTTGCTGGTTGATTTGTAGTTGTTTTGCTGCGTATTTGAGGCTGTTTTGGCTCACTAAATTCCATATTATTGTGAAAAAATAGGGGAATAAGTGCATTTTAGGTTCCATTTTTGTGCAACTAACCTGGATTTTTGCTTGATTTGATCATAATAATAACGATGCGGGGCGTCACACTGAAAACGGGTGCATTGATTATGTGGGGAAAATTGGTCATTTATTAATAATGTTAATATTTTATAAAATTGGAAAAATCAACCTGCAGTGAAGCAGGAACAAATCCAACATTCTCTTCTCTTCCTCTCTTCTCATCATCTTTAACAAACCATGATTCCGCGTTGACAATTTCCACGGTTGAATTCGGCACATGGTTGTGTTCCAGGCGTATGGTGAACATGCAGAAATTGGCATTTTTCCTTACCTTTCCGGCAACACAAACGCTGGTAAAAATCGCAAATTGGCATTTGATGTGGGAGCAATGTGGAATGCGGTCCACCCGGACAGTTGTCATTATCACGAGTTTCTGCTGGGCATAGGCCACGGAGGAGTCTGCGAAAATATTTGGGGGATATTAATTTATATTGTCAGTTTAAGTTAGGGCAAGGTTTGGATAAGTTAGGGCGAAATTTTCGACTCAAAAGGGACTAATCATTCTTGCAGAATTTGGGTCTCATGTCAGGTTCGAACCATAAATATTTTTTTCGGTCTTGATTCTCATTTTTTGTCATTTATTTTATACATTTTATAGTACATTTCTAAACCAAATTATTTATTAGACCTAAAAATTTTTCTGAAAATTGCAAATTTTCGGCACAAAATTTTCTAATTTAAGTTCGTGTTTGAACCCCTTGAGAGGAAAATATTTTTCCGATTGATGCATACTTTATGCATTTATACACATTCTTTAATACACTTAGACTAAATATTGACATCTTAAGTAAAAAACACGAGATATCTAAAGGGCTAAGGTTAATTTTAAAAACTTATTGTTTGATATTATTTTCCGGATTCGGATAATTAAATAACTCACCGATTGCAAACCCGTTTTGCTGTATGCTCCACACTTCCATTGTGTTCAAAAGTACAGAAGATGCCATTTTGGCAAGTGCCCGTTTCCGCAAATTGATAGCATTCCTTTGTCCCACTTTGCAGTCTTTTCCCATTCTTCATTATCAATAGGGTGTTGTTGGCGAACCGTTTTTGTATGCGATTTCGTGGCGAAGGTGGAATTGTGGAAGATGCTGCTGTTGGACTTTTTACTTTCTCTTGTTGTGCAATTTCAGCTGGTGGTTTTGGCGGAGGTTGCGGATGTCGAACCCAGGTCCGTCCATTCGGTAAAACATAGCCTCGTTCATTTTGATTCAAAATTGGTGGTGGAGGAGGCATGGGAGGTGGCGGCAATGATTTTGCTCTCGAAGATTGCTGTGATGGAAAATTTTATTTATTGATAACTGATAGTTTTGTAATTTGTGGTTTATCAAGACTTATAAGTTTATCCCAGATTCTTAAAAAAATCATATAATAATCAATTGATAGATTTCTTCAAGACGCATTATTTGATTAGATTTGGTTTGGGTTTAACTAATTCTAATTAGTTTTGAACCCTTAATTATTTACCATTCAATGTGTCTTCTTGACAAGCTCTATCCAATTTTGGGTATATGCTTAAACATTGTCATTACATACTATTTTTTCGGCAAATTAAATAGTTAAAAATTAAATTACTTTGTTCCTTCTTCCGCTGACTACTTGTTGGCTTGTTCCCTCCATTGGTGAGAGTTCACCGGCCTCATCCGAATCTTCATCATCCAAATCCATGTCTTCCTGTCGTTGCCGTAAGCCCACGAATTTCCATTTGGATAATGAATCCGGATAGGGAAATTCAATGCCTTCGGAGTTTTGTGGTCGTTCACAATTCGGTGGTAAATCACTGTCCCGAACGCGTCCATTGAAAAGCATCATCATTCGCCAATTTTTGGGCATTTCCGGATTTTCCATCTCTTCATCCTCTTCTTCTTGTTCATCACCAATTTTAACACTTTCCGGACTGCTCTCTGTGGTTGTGGCTGTCAAATTTTGTTGTTGTTCTCCTCCATTTACAGTTTGTGTTGGCATTTCTGCCGCTTCTTTTGCCCCATCATTTTGCTGATTCTTTTTGGCTAAAATTAAATTATTAATATTTAATTTGGCAAAAACAGTTAATGATGAAAAGATAGTTATTTAAGAATGGTTTATCCAACCTTCCCAAACCATATAGCAAAATTTGAATAGAATTGGTCAAGACGCATTGAATGGTATTAAACGGGGTTTAAACCTATTTTGGTTTAATGGTTTAAGACCAAATTAGAATTGGTTAAACCTTAAGCCAAATATAATCAAATGATGCGTCTCGACAAGATCTATCGATTGAGTATAGGATTTGTGGGGCTAAGCTAGGATAATACTTTGAATCATTATAATCTTTTCACCACATTTAATGTTTTTTGGCCATCTTTTTTTATTTATTTGTATCTAAGCACACCTAAATTTGCCAATGCCTGCTCATTGATCACCGTCCTTTTGCCAAATGGATTGTTGTGGTCTTCGGAGATGGCCTCACTCAAATTGGATGCATTAATGTGGAGCTCATCGGAAATAGGCACAGTTGGCGATGGAATTGTACTTAAATTAGCTATTATTTTGATCATAAATTTTAGTACAACCTTGGCAATATTGGTGGACTTGGCAGAATCGTCTGCTGATGATGAGAAGTTGGAATGGAAGAAACAGTGACTTTTGCCAGCGGAGGATTGACCAAATGATTTTGAGAAGATTGGACGGCTTAAATTGTTAATTAAAATATTAATTTTAATTAAAAATCCTTACTTGATGATGAAAAAATCACATTTCGACCAGCAAAATTGGATGTTGTCAATTGTTGCGGCGGTTGTTGTCGATTTGTTGTTGGAAATGGCGGTGCTGCGAAAAATCCTTGTAATGGGAGTTGATTGAATGAAGGCGGTGGCGGCGGCAGTGGTGGCAATGAAAAGGCGGACGGCGGCTGTGAGTTCAAAACATGAGGTGGTTGTTGCCGAAATTGGAATGAATTGGCCGGATATATGTAGGAAAGTGAAAGTGGTTGCTGCTGCTGATGTTGTTGTGCATTTTGATTTTGTTGATGAGGCACCGGACGAGGAAAGAAACCCTGTAAAATTTTTAAGGTTTTATTGTGTCTAATGTTAAATTCCAATAGGAGACCATCGCTTATATTTAGGGCTAAACCGCCGTAGGTTTCAATTAATCTTTTATGTGCTATTAATGAATAAAATGGGTGTTGGAAAAGTGCAGAAATGTACTCATGCAAAATTTTCTTTGTAAACCCTAGCCAGACTAAACCAATCCCTAATTAAACCCAGCAGAATCTTAAACCTAAACTATTGTGATTGAAACCGGTTTAATCTCAAAATTATTGCGGATGATCAACTTTCAACTACAATCATTCCACTAACCGTGCTATTTGCGTTTGGCGGTCCCGTCTGTGGCTGATGGTTGTTGGTAGAGTATCCATTGTTGTTGATGAAATAATTCCGAGTTGGGTACATCGTTCTCTCCATTTGATTAAAAATGGTATAAAGATGTGAAAATAACAATGAAATTAGCAATCATAAAATATTAAATACAAATACAAAAAATGTAATAATTTATTTATTTATTCAAACAAAGGTAATTGTCCGACTTTCCTCATTTCTCTATATTCTGGATTTCCTTTTTCTTTCATCAATGTTGACGATTCCGGAATCAACTTTTGACCATTTTGTCCCCGGCCAATTATAACGCCAAGTTGGTCTTCAGCAATGGTCAACAAAAATGAAGTATTTGCTTCGCCATAGCCCAAAACTCTGGCCAAAATTATGTCTCCGGGTTGGACGAATTTGTACAATTCAACCTGTGAATTAATTGAGAGCAATTTTAGAGTATCCAAAATTAGATGGGTAATACCTTGTCTCGTTCCTTTTCTCGGCAATCCTCCTTCCTCAATGTGGAATTGAATTCGCTTAACAACATTGTGTCCTCCACACTGATAATGGAACATTTTGCAAATTTTTGTGTGATTAATTCAACCTAAAATTTTAAAATGAATAATTGTTAATAAAGTAGCAAACCCGAGCGGTGACAATTTTTCCGGGCGATGGAACCAAATGACTTTTCTCTTCAAAATTCCGTCTGACCTCAACCATTTTAGTTTTTCTATTTTTCTTTAAAGTTTTTAAAATTATTTTTGCATGCTATTGTATTAATACTGACCATATCTTTTGCATCAAAAATGTGAACATAGCCGGTCAATGAAGCCATTATTGAACCATCATGAGAATTATAGCAGCCATTCCCTGCTTGATATCCTTCAGATGCAGAAAAAAGTTTGTCACCTATAATTTGTTATTTGTTGACAAATGAATTTAAAAGTTATTAATGAAAAATAAAACCTGGAATAACTATAATACCCTCTTGTTGTTGCGCCTGTACACTTTCAACATTTGATGTAGTTGGTAATGCGGAATCTAGTTGTGTCATCTCCATTTTTGGCTAAAACTAAAAGGGTCATTTAGTTAATTGTTAAATTTTTTAATGGATTGTTCAAAGGCTTTTTATTCTTAAAACTGATTTTTCTTATTATCACATTCACAATGAAAACCTAGTTTTTCCAGATTTTCAAGGATTTCGGGATTTCGATTTCGACTCCGACAAGTTTGTTTCTCTCCTTTTCCTTTCACAAATTTTTTATTTGTTTACTTCTTATTATTATTTTCTTTGCTTTCTATCTAATTTTTATTTTTCTTTTTTTTCATTGCATTTTTGCAAATTAACAAAAATCAATAATGCCATTTTAATAATTCAATCATGGTTTGGTTCGGAATTTCGATAAATTAATCGATTCCGATAAAATGGGGTTTTCTGGAGAAATGTTCATTTATTTTATCGGATTTTACCGGAAGTCGGAAATTCAATTAAATATTTTGAAATATATTTATGCAATATTTATTAATATGTACAATGATGAATATGAGGCAAAATACAAATGAATATGGGGCAAAATACAAGTGAATATGAGGCAAAATACAAGTGAATATGAGGCAAAATATAAATGAATATGGGGCAAAATACAAGTGAATATGAGGCAAAATACAAATGAAGGGTAAATCCGAATATCACAGGGGAAAAGAGAATTCATCCAATTGTTGCGGCCGCACAGAGCAATCAGCCAGTGTTGATTTGTTTGTTCCTCGTGTTGCTTCAAACAGTTTTCATCTGATATCTGAAAAACGAAAGATTTAAAAGTTTGAATTGATGGATTTGAAAAACTCACTTAGTTGCAGCCAGCCAGGGATGAGCCAGAATTTCTTTGGTTGTTGCCCGTCTTGCTATTTGCGGCTCCACCATTCTGAGGATTATCTGCATCGCTAAAAAAGTTGCATTATTAATCAAAAATAGAAATGTCCCAAAAACGAACCATTTTCGCTCATCCGGCTTGGAAATTTAATTGATTTCAGTCTCTGTTTTTGAATGATTGATTTGACGTCGTCGTGGCCACTTCCATACGGGAATCGTCCGGTCATCATGACGTAACTAAATAAAAGGCATTAAATGTTGGTAATTATTAAGGAATAAATAGACTCACCAACATACTCCCGCGCTCCATATATCCACACTGTTTCCATGGTAGGTTTGGCCGGTCAAAAGTTCCAATGCAGCATAAGGCTTCGATCCACAATGCGTGTTTGAATGCTCCCCGGGACGCAGTTGACGTGTGAAGCCAAAATCGCCAAGCTTGACATTGAAACATCGGTCCAGGAATATGTTTTCGCACTTGAGGTCTCTTAAAAAATGGGAATTTAGCAAGTTTAAATGGGTAAAAAGCGATTAAAAAACCGACCTGTGAAGGATGTATTGCCTCTCCAAGTAGATGATTGCCTCCATTAGTTGACGGAAAAGGAACTGTGCTTCATGCTCAACCAGGTACTGAAAAAAACAGTGTGTTCTTGTAAACTTTAAATAAAAAATATCACCCACCTTTGCCTCTCGTGTCCGAATGTGGTGAAGTACTGAAATTGTATGAATTGGATTGTATTAATAAATTAAATTTCCCTGAACTCACAATCTCCATTCGCGGCATATTCTTCGTTTATTGCGACAAATTCTGGCGTTCTGAAGATTCCTGTAATTGTATGAATTGGATTGTATTTTAATAAATTAAATTTCCCTGAACTCACCCCAAACTCGAACAATATTAGGATGTGCAAGTCGTTTGATGATATTTAATTCCCTCTCCATAAAGCGCTCAATATATTCTCCTTTGGCCCGCTTGTCGATCAGCTTGATTGCAACCATTGTATTTGGCGTTCCATCGATTGTTGCTACAGCCTGGTGCACCCGGGAGTGTGTGCCTGTGCCTTTAAAAAGATGGAATTAATTGTTAAAATAGTATTTGCTAAATTGACTTACCAATTTGTTGCTGAATCTTGATGCCGCCTTGTAGAAGAGTCTCTTTGATCCGAAGAAATGCTGGGTCCGTGTTAGCATCAGCGCCATTTCCTGTTGTATTGTTGACGGGAGCCATTGAGTTGAGATTGAAGATGGTGAAGGGCCGCACAGCGTTGAGAAGGGACGAGTAGAAATGTAGTTGTGTTGGGTGTTTTGGGGATTGTTGCTGGTTGTTGCCATTTTTGGGTTTCCTTAAATAGTCAGCATAATGCAGAATTAAATGATGAAGTTTTTTGTGGATTTTCATACAGTGAAAACTACAAAAAATATACGGTATACATATACAATATCCATGAGGCCAAAGGCCATACATATTACATACTATACCACCAATCAATATATCGAATTATCGATTGGTATGCTATCTACAACGTTTTCGCTTTCCAATTTCCATCATTTTCCCCTTTTCCAGCAGCAATGTTTGTCACTATATCTTTAGCATAAATTCAAACCTTTAACAGAGGGATGAATAAAAATTTTAACCGCCGGGCCATTCTTAAGAACTGACTGAGGACCAAACCAAGTAAGATAACCCACTTTCCATGCTTTGCTCGACTTTCTGACTATTTAGTCAAGAATCCCCACCCCGCGCTCCCCTACTACCCTTATTAATTGCCCTGTTTGGTACGTAGTACGTACACGAATTTAGTACTATGCAACTAGAGCGAAGATCTTATTATTGATTGATTAAGCTGCTGGTAAAAAATGAAAGGTTAGGTAGGTTAGGCAAAGACGGGACGCGGGACAACATGAACGCAGGAGCAGGACGCAAGCGCCGAATGATTATTGCGCTTCGAAATGCTTTAAGTTTTGAGATTACAATTTGCTTGCATTGCTTTAAGCTTTATTTTTATAAGTTAATTTTTTGATGATGGTTTTGTTTAGTTAAACGTTAAACCAACATTATTATGTTTATGTGAATTATTGGTTAACGCTTATTGTTAGTTTTCATGTCAAAAAATGAATAGGTAATAAATATATTCAATCAATGCTTTCAGAATTGAATAAAATTAACAAAATTGCCAATTAAAAATCAATCATTTACATCAAAGAAATGAGTTCTCGTCATCAGTCAACATCACGTCGAACAATTGAGCCAAATGTTTTAGTAATATTTCCGGATACGGATGATCGGGCAGAAGATTATGAATGGTAAACATAAATTTATCTTTTTTCCAAATTTTAATATCTTTTTAGGATTGGTGGACGCATTTGTAATGGAATCTCCAACGAATTTCCTCGCATTTTATTCAGGCCAGAATCTCGTGATCCTGATGATCTTTACCTGATCCCAGCGTATGTCCATTAATAATGTTAACCTAATCAAAAAATAATTTAAGATCGCTTTCTTGTGCTTCATCTCTCCAACTTCTCACAAAAGCGCAGCAAGCGAAGAACGATTTCCACTATCCTCCAGGGCATGGGGAGAGTATGCTGGCCTTAGTGCCCAAGAAAGGACGCAGTGGCCATGATAAAGTTGTCAAAGTAAATAATGATTATTTATCAAGATTTTAATTCTATTTATTTAAGGGCATGATTTACGATATCAAAGATAGGGGATTCGAGATGAATAATGAAACGGTTTGTTAACAAAAAACTAAATTGTCTAAATTTACATTTTTTTCAGCACTTCAAGGTCGATTGTGTACTCTCTCCTGGTAATCAGCCCAAATGCTATGCCGGTTTTTTCGGCGAAGTCGCAATTTCTCAATCATTAACCAACAAAGTCACGGTGAGAAGACTACACAAAATTCAAATTAATAATTAACAATTCGGCATTATTTTAGATTATTCCAAATGTCGTCTATGTTGGTTATGTCAACCCGAAAATACTCATTACAAATAATAATTGTAAAGAGAGTGGAGCCAATACGGAAATCCTCTTCCAACCAGAATTGGTCGAAATCGCTTATGTGAAGCCTTTGGAAGAGGTCGATGACTTCACGTATGTGAATGGCATTAAAACGAGAAGTCAATATCTAAAATGGAAGTAATTTTTGGGGTTTGATTGAAAATATAAAAATAATATTTTTTAATTTTTTTTTAATCAATTACTTAAAATTTACAATTTATCAATTTTGTTACTAATTTTAATTTTAGCCATCATTTTAGTCTGCTCAATTCCTGCGTAAGTCTTTTTTTATTTTCTATAATTCTCAATAACATTTTTAAATTACAGCCTTGGAATATCAATCATATAATGAAAGTCGGCGAACATCAAGGCGAACGACAGTACACCATTCAAAAACCACCGGCCAGGAAATTGCGACAAGTTGTTCTTTGGTATTTTAGTGGAAATATTGTGGTGCGGTGCAATGTTCCAAAAACTTTGGTGAAAATCACGGAAGGAATGGAACGGGCGGTATATTTTTTTGACCATTTATTTAAATGTTTTTTTTAATAGCATGCCAACATGAATCATATAATGGCTAAAAGCCTTGAATTGCGTGATGGAGAATGCCTTTTGGCCACAATCATTTATAGCGGTAATTCATAATTCAACCAATATGGTCAACTATTCTAATTAACCTATTCAGAATTTTGCGACTCTTACTATGTGGAGAAATATTTTATGATCACTGATTCAAAGAAGAATTATATTCGAGTTCCACCGCCAGGGCAACGAAAGCTGGAAAAACGAATTACCTTACATGGATTTGAAAAACTTCATGAAGTAAGTTTAATATTAAATAAAGCCTGAATAATCCAATAAATGTATTTTAGTATTCTGTTCGAGTCCAAGAGTCCACCCAATTCAAGGGTTTCTTCGTCTGTGAGCCACTTCGCAATTGTCTGATCGCCGACCCAAAGAACCTTCTTCGCAACGTTGTATTGGAAGAACATCAAGGAAAGGGAGAATTCCCTCTCCCTGTTTGGATTCGTCTGGAAAAGAACAACAACGATCGATTGGCCCAATTCTCCATTACGGAATTGAACCGGGAAAGCGGCGAATATTCGCCAAAGGAAAAAATGATGGACTATCCAAATGTGAGTAAAAATATATAGGAATAAAATTAAATTGTAATTTTGCAGATTTCTGGTTGTGGCATTTTGGTCTGTCTTGCAACGGGCACCGTCTTTTCCAAGGATCATCCTCAAAAGAACATCCGTCTCGACCCATTGGACAAATACGAAGTACAATTGGGACATTTCTTCTATTTCAATGCCGCATATTGGCCGGAAAAGTCGCTTTACTTGATCGGAAATTTTCAACCAATTTCGGAGGACATCATGCAACCAATTCCGACCTTCTATTTCGACAATCGCCTTTTGGTAATTTTAATAATAAAAATTAGAATTTTAATAAATTTTATTTCACAGTTTGAAGAAGAATTCGATTGTTATTGCCCGCAGGCGAGTGAGACGCATTACGGTCAAACATTTGGGCCAATTTCGGATCCGTTGATACTGATAACTGCTCGAGGTAAAATTTTTAGAACAAATTAATGCCGAAAAAATGGATTGGATTTGCTTTTCAGCAAGAATGACGAAAATTGAATGGCCGAAAAAGGCAATTGGATACGTGGGATACAATGCGGACTTTGAGCCAGGACTCAATTCAAAAATGATGCTCTTCAACGAATTAATTGATGAGGAAGCAGAGGTTAGTGTATTGGATAATTTTGATTTACAAAAAATTAATTTTAAAATCTAAAAGAAGGGTTTAAAAATTATTAATTTTTTGCCCTTTTTTTGCAGGAAATAACATCCGAAATAATGCTCATTCAAGGAGAAAACAATTACAAAAAGTGTCGCTGCTACGATCTTTGGCATTTGGTCCACGATATTCGCTCCAAAACGCAAGGAAAGAAGGGAATGATGAATGAGGAGTTGTGGCAACGTTTGCATACATTGGAGAAAAACATCCAACCGATGATTGAAGAAATGGACGAATGATTAATTGAAGATTTTTTTTGGTTTTTTGTCTTAAATCCTAAACATATTGATTTGATTAAATCCCAACCAAATTATTTATTTTGTTTTATTTTTTAAATCCCAACCCACTTTATGATTTGATTTTTAAATCCAAAAATTACTGATTTGATTCTATTAATCACAATCCTCTGATTATTAGACACCTTTTTTATTGATTACACATTACACAATTCTGTCAAATTTTTTGGATAAAACATTGGACTTTTTGATTTTTAAATCATTGAATTTTTATCGATTGTCGAGTTAGTACTAATAAGTTTTACAATCATTTAAAGTTAAATTTAATAGCTTTTTAACATAGAAAAATGACTTCAATAATGAAATTGGAAGCATTGTCCGGTGTTCAAGACGATGGGCCATTATGTTACCTTTTGCAGGTTTTTAATTACAAAAAAGATAAAAAATTGAGTAAAACTCTTAAAATTAGGTTGATCAAGTCTACTTTTTGTTGGATTGCGGTTGGGATGAACACTTCGATTTGGCCTACATTGATGCAATCAAAATGAGAATACCCCAAATTAATGCGGTGCTAATCAGCTATGGCGATGTCCCCCATATTGGTGCTCTACCATATTTGATCAAATCCGGTCTAAATTGTCCAATTTATGCAACGGTATTTCGAAAATTAATTAATTTTAATTATTAAAAAATTTCAAAAAGGTCCCAGTCTGCAAAATGGGCCAACTTTTCCTCTATGATTGGCTGAATGGGCACATAAATGTTGAAGATTTCAACCTTTTCGACTTTGACGACATCGATACGACATTTGAAAAAGTCCAACAAGTTAAATACAGCCAAACCGTGAGTTGTCTTTTAATTAAGTTTGAATTGAAAATTCCTAATTTTTAATAGATTTTATTGAAAGGCGACAATGGCCTCCAAATTACACCATTCCCAGCTGGCCATCATATTGGCGGTGCAATATGGCGAATTACCAAAATGGGCGATGAGGAAATTGTTTATGCTGTCGATTTTAATCATAAAAAGGAACGGCTGCTGAATGGATGCACATTTGATGGTAAAAAATAAATGAATTTAATTATTTATGAATTGGCAAAAAAGCCCAAATATTATAATGGTTTAATGGGTAGTCCAACCAACATTCCCAAACCATATACCAAAAATTGGATAGAACTGATCAAGACGCATTGAATGGTATATAATTTGTCATGGTTTGGTCAACAATTAAAGGGTATTAAACGGTTTAAACCAATTTTGGTTTGGTCAACAATTAAAGGGTATTAAACGGTTTAAACCCAATTTTGGTTTGGTCAACAATTAAAGGGTATTAAACTGTTTAAACCAATTTTGGTTTAATGGTTCAAAACTAATTTAATTATTGGTTAAATAAACCCAAGTCGAATATAATCAAATGATTAGTTTTGACGAGATTTATCGATTGGGATCGGGAGTTAAGGTCTATGACATACAACGGAACCAGTTATTATCATTAAGAAATAATTAAACATTCAAATTTATTTATAGGAATTGGCCGTCCAAATTTGCTCATCACCGACGCATTCAACACACTTTACAGCCAACCAAAACAAAAACAACGAGATGAGAATTTGATGCTTAAATTGCTGTCCACCGTTCGAGATGGTGGCGATGTGATGATTGTGATTGACACGGCAGGCCGAGTGCTGGAAATTGCCCATTTGTTGGATCAATTATGGCAAAAGTTTGTTTCAAATTTTAATTAAAATTAGTCAATAAATTATTTAATTTGTAGAAAAGAAGCCGGCCTAATGGCCTACAATTTGGTGATGTTGAGTGCGGTTGCCTCATCCGTCATTGAGTCGGCCAAATCCCAGGTGGAATGGATGTCCGATAAAATTTTGCGAATTTTCGAAACCGGCCGTCAAAATCCATTCCAATTCAAGCATATACGATTTTGCCATACACTCAACGATTTGAACCGTGTTCGCTCACCAAAGGTAACCGCAAAATAAATTAAATCGTAGCTGTGGGAAAAGGTGAAAATTAATTCACCTCGAAGAGAATGAATAGTGCCTATTGAGTTTATAAATATAATCGAAAAAATTCCAATAGTCTTTTAGCCCGGTGGTTAACCTTCTACATCTACAAAATTAGGTCCCAAATTCGAACCCGCCCAGGGGTAGTTATTTTTTTCAATGCCGAACAAACTTTTTTTTGCATTTTCATGGTATTTACAATAATTATCAACTCGAAATAATACCAAAATACCCTTCAAAATCGTTTCCAGAAACTCACTAGTGTTATAGACACAGAAAAGGGATTTTATTATTTTTTTCCAATAATTTCAATAAATTATTTTTAAGGTCGTTTTGGTTAGCGGATTGGACATGGAGAGTGGCTATTCACGTGAACTTTTCCTGGAATGGTGCACGGACACAAAAAATATGGTCATTGTGACAGGTTTATCACAAGAATTTGATCCAAATTTCAATATTATGGGTTAAGGTCGATCCGGCGAACGAACATTGGGCACAAAATTGATTCGAATTGCCGAATCCCGGGAGAAGAAACGTGCCACAAACAATATGGTCACATTGGAGGTGAAAAGACGCATCCGATTGGAGGGCGTCGAGCTGGAAATGTTTTTGGCCCGAAAGAAGGAGAAGGAACAAGAGGCGGCAAGGCAAAGGTGAGAGGGCACAAAAAGAGTTTTGGTATTTATTTAATTATTTTTAGACTGGAAGCGGTGCGGAGAAATGCTCGATTGGAGAATTTGGAATCATCGGAAGAGTCGGATGACGATGACATGATCGCCGCTGTGGTGGCCGCCGTTACTTCTCGTGGCAAAATTGGAGGACCAAGCGGTGGAATAAATCAGCCAATATGTTTGTGAAAATAATTTTTATTTTCAAATTTGATAAATGATAATAATTTAATTTTTTTTTTTTGAAATGATGATATAGAATAAAGAAAATTACAATTTTCCATCATTTTTTTATTTTTTAAGTGGATGAACAACAAAGAAAATTGTCCATGCCAATGCCAAAAACATCGCCAACCCAAATGGCCAGCGGCAATGTTGGAGGAGGAAATACGGCCACTTCCTTGATGAACAATTCCTCTTCAAGCCAATATGATATTATGCGTCGTTTTGAGCAAAATCAACGTGTCTCCTTTTTCAAACAAGTTCGTCCTAAAATTATTTGAATTTTTCTAATAAATTTATTTTTTTTTATAGAACAAAAAGCAATTTCCAATGTTCCCATTCCAAGAGGAAAAGTCGAGGGTGCGTTTTAATAATTAAATAAAATAAAAATTTAAGAAATAATAAAAAAGATTAAAAATGATTTAACAAAAATGTTCAAATAACCAAAAATACAAAATTTTAATATCATTTCCAGTGGGATGACTATGGCGAAATAATTCGCCCGGAGGAGTACATCATTGCGGATAACACGGCTTCTGGCCAATCGGTAGCCGCAGCAGCCTTTGCCCAACAACAAATAAAAAAGGAGAAAACCACATTGGATGAGGAAATTGTTGGGTTGGGTGGAGAGGATGGGGGAGGTGGCGGTGGTGATGATGATGCAAAGCAAAGAAATCAGCAGCAACAACAACAACCGGCACAAATTATCGAGGAATGGCCCACAAAATGTGTCAGCTTTGTATCCAAAATTGAGGTGGACAAATTTATTTTTAAATAAAAAATTTACCACTATTTTTATTTATGAATTTTTATATTTAACTAATTAATTAATTAATTAAAAAACTTTTAATCACCAAAAAATTCATAGATCCTTTGCAAAGTGGAATTCATCGATTTTGAAGGCCGTTCGGATGGGGAATCGATCAAGAAAATACTCAGCCAAATTAAACCCAAACAATTGGTCAGTAACACAAATCTCAATAAATTATCCACAAATTTTATTTTAAAGGTTATTGTGCACGGCTCGGCCCAGGCCACCCGACATTTGGCCGAATATTGTCGCCACAATGGAGTGGTCCAAGGCAAAATATTCACACCAACCCTGGGGGAAGTGATCGATGCCACCATTGAGTCTCACATTTTTCAAGTGACACTCACCGATCAGCTCATGTCTTCGCTCATTTTCCAGACGGTAAAATAAACCAACTTTTATTTATTTTGGTTAAGCATTTAATTAATTATAAGAAAAATTTCCCAATTTTAATTATAGTAGTGTATTTAACATTATCACTAATAAAAATTAGTCAATAATTAAACCTAATGCAAATTATGCTCTTTTCAGGTGAAAGACGCCGAATTGAGTTGGTTGGATGCCCGTCTAATTCGCAAATCTGCATTGGTGCCAACCGCCGTCAATTCACAGGAGGGTGAAGTGGAAATTGATGAGGAGGAAAGGGCAATAAATGGCAATGAAGAGCAACAGGAAGAAATGGCAGAAGAAGGCGAAACATCGATGGCACAAGAGGAGGATCCAATGGATACGCAACAAGAAGAGGCTGAAATCCCATCAACTTCTGCAGCTGCCGTTGTTGTTGACAATTCAAGGAAAACGGCAGTGTCTGCACCGGATCAACTTTTCTTGGAATTACTCGCCTCCAGCGCAATACCTCCACATCAATCCGTGTTCGTCAACGATCCAAAATTGACCGATTTAAAACAGGTGGGTCAAATTTTTTAAATTTATTAGGTATTTTTGACAACCAAAATTAACCAAAAAATATCTGAATATTTATTTATTTTTTGAAACTAAAATTCCTTCATATAAAAGATTCAAAATTAATCCCAAAATTCCACAAATCTCCATTTATTAATTTCCCCCTTTTTTAAGCTGCTCGCGGCCAGTGGCTTCCACGCCGAATTCCACTCGGGCGTGCTTTACGTGAGCAACATTGCCAGTGTGCGACGCAATGAGGCTGGCCGTTTCCACGTGGAGGGATATGCTTGTGCGGATTATTTCAAAATTCGAGATTTGGTCTATGCCCAATTCGCCATTGTTTAATGCTTTTTTCCCTCACATTTTTATGCCCCTTATTTAATTGTTAAAATTTATTTTTCTTGTATATTTCGATCTCTTTTTTTATTTTTTAAATTTTGCATAAATTTATTTAAAAACAATGAAGATTTAATGATTGAAATGGCTAGCTTTTCTAATCAAAGAGCTAATAAGTTCATAGGTGAGAAAATGCTATATTTAGAAGGGATTCATTCTTCAAAAGGTAATCGGCTAATAAGGAGAATTTCTGAGAGCTCATAGGACAACAACTACTTTCACTTGTTCCTTCCACTCAAACGCAAAATCCTGTACCACCAATCCAAATTCCACTCTCATAATTGCACAAATATACCGCACTTAAACATATCCAATCCAACTAGCCTCATCCTCCTTACCTCCACAATTTTACTTAAGCAAAACCAATTTGAAGGGGAACAGCAGTCCCATTCCCATCGCATCATGCATAAAAATTCCCTCACCGATTTGAAAGCAGCAAATCCGTCCACAAAATATGCATTGGCTACACTTCTTAAAGACAAATCCCATTATTGGAAAATGACGAAAATATAGGAAAAGAAATTACTGTGAGTCGGGTGATTTTGTTTAAGGGCCAAATGGCAATAGTTTTCGGCTCGAGCTTTCCACCTTTCCAGCCTCAATCGCCGACTATCAAATTATGGTATTTAAATTTGGGCCTGGCCCTAATTTATATCCCTTTAATGTGTGCCTTTCATTTGGAATGGGTAAAGAATCAAGCCTCTTTAAAAATGTTAATGCTGACAATGAGAATCCAATAAATGTTGCACTAATTTTTCCGAAAATATTTAATCCGCTTGTTTCCATTAAAAGTGTTTTTTAGTTTTTAAGGTCAATTGGCTTATGGTTTATGTGTATCTGATTATTCTAATTGCCCAAATCTTCGAATAAATTTTATACTCTGATTTCTTTCATCAAAATTTTCATTCCTCATGCAAAAGCAGCAAAAACCAATTCGCACAATCCAATTGGGCAAGGGAAACACATCAAAATTTATTTGTTTTATTGGAGAGGGTCGCGCACACACTATTTTTTTCGCCCTCTCTCAATTCATTGTAAAGGTCTCTTTTCTCACCTCACATCCGCCACTAATAAGTCCTGCTGCTGCCAGCCGATCTTTTGGTCTACATTTTTTCTGCCATTTTCAGGGTTCGAAACTAACAAGACAGGAATCCAATAATGAGATTGATGTTTTTCTATGAATGAATTACCTAAATTCAACTCAAAATTAAACAAAATCCCTTAGTTAGAAGAAATGACCCCGGGCACCAATCCCACCAACCGTCCTTGAGGATATTGTGTGAGAAGACCGTGAAGGGCGAGGGCGAAGCCAATTTACTCTGGGGCACTTTATGCGAGCAAATAATACAATAAAATTTGTGTACAAACACAAAAATTTCCATTTTCCTCGCATCCATCCCTTCTCCCACTTCATTTTGAATTGGTTTTTATTTGGTTTTGTACCCCCACATCTTTGAATTGGTTTGCATTATGCTTTGCTTTTAGTGGACCCGCCCTTCCCTCATCATCGTTGCCCTTTTTCTTTTGTGCACGACAACGCGAACCACTTTTGTTGTGGTCGATTGAGAAGCACAAACCGGCGATCATTTAAATGCTTTCCTCCTCCATTCCCTCCACATTTTCTCGCATTTTTGTGTGATTTTTCTTTTGCGCTTTGCTTTTCATTCTCATTTCTTCTTTGCTTCTAATAATTCCTCTTACAACAATTCCTCCTTCAATAAATGGACAATGGAATGGGAAAAAGCCATTCAAAGACCTCCTTGATGAAGGCTAAAAATTTGGCCAAGACTGGGACAAAGAGAGGAGGCAATATTAAAATTGATTGATTGGAAATTAATTGCGTATTTTTGCGGACAATTCATTGGAGAAAAAGAAATAATTTTCGGCATAATTATGAATATATGATTTAATTCCGCGTTTCCGCCTGTTCTGTTTTTAATAATTCCGCCTGTTCTGATTTTAAATAATTCCGCCTGTTCTGATTTTAATAATTCCGCCTGTTCTGATTTTAATAATTCCACCTGTTCTGATTTTAATAATCCGACTGTTCTGATTTAAATAATTCCGTCTGTTCTGATTTAAATAATTCCGCCTGTTCTGATTTTAATAATTCCGCCTGTTCTGATTTTAATAATTCCGCCTGTTCTGATTTAAATAATTCCGCCTGTTCTGATTTTAATAATTCCGCCTGTTCTGATTTTAATAATTCCGCCTGTTCTGATTTTAATAATTCCGCCTGTTCTGATTTTAAATAATTCCGCCTGTTCTGATTTAAATAATTCCGCCTGTTCTGATTTAAATAATTCCACCTGTTCTGATTTAAATAATTCCGCCTGTTCTGATTTAAATAATTCCGCCTGTTCTGATTTAAATAATTCCGCCTGTTCTGATTTTAATAATTCCGCCTGTTCTGATTTAAATAATTCCGCCTGTTCTGATTTAAATAATTCCACCTGTTCTGATTTTAATAATTCCGCCTGTTCTGATTTTAAATAATTCCGCCTGTTCTGATTTAAATAATTCCGCCTGTTCTGATTTAAATAATTCCGCCTGTTCTGATTTAAATAATTCCGCCTGTTCTGATTTTAATAATTCCGCCTGTTCTGATTTAAATAATTCCGCCTGTTCTGATTTTAAATAATTCCGCCTGTTCTGATTTTAATAATTCCGCCTGTTCTGATTTAAATAATTCCGCCTGTTCTGATTTAAATAATTCCGCCTGTTCTGATTTTAATAATTCCGCCTGTTCTGATTTAAATAATTCCGCCTGTTCTGATTTTAAATAATTCCGCCTGTTCTGATTTTAATAATTCCGCCTGTTCTGATTTAAATAATTCCACCTGTTCTGATTTTAATAATTCCGCCTGTTCTGATTTTAATAATTCCGCCTGTTCTGATTTTAATAATTCCGCCTGTTCTGATTTTAATAATTCCGCCTATTATGATATGTAATTGTAAAATCCTAATTTTCTGATATTATTCTTGCAAAAAAGAGAATTCCGCGGCACTCCTTTTTATCCTTTTTTAGAATAACAATGACCTAAAATAGAATTTTTCGCCACTAAACTTTATTATTGGCCATAAAAGGCGCGAAAACATCGAAGGCAGGAGAAAATCCGTCGAAAATGAAATTATCAGCGGCTTCTCCCTTTTTGCCTTAGGCATTCAAATTAAATATTCAAAAATGTCTCCCACATTTGCATTCCCCATAAAATAATCAAATTGCCCAGTGACCAAACTTTTCCGGAATTTTTTGCCTTTTTTGCTTTATTTCCTCTTACCCACTTGCTTGGCCATTTCCGCCAACCATAATGTCACTCAAAAGGTGGAAACAAACAATTTTATAATAATTTTGTGCCCGGTTTTGTCGTCAATGGAAACGCCGCTTACCGACCAACCGCCGAACACTCCAATTCAATGGCACAAATTTTCTTCCCCACAGTGTTGGTTTATGAGGGCAAAGTCTAAATAGTCGCACTTTCTTTGTCCAAATTTTGCACATTATTTCAACATTTTCCTAGGCCTAAATGTTTGTCTTTGGCTAATGGTCAATTCTTGTGAAACATGACCTTTGATTATTTGTGCCGTTCTTTTGACCCATATCTCAAGAAGGGAAGGAAGTGACCAATTTAGGAAGGTGATATGCCATTTGCTAGCCTTAAATGTCCTCTAAAAAGTGGCTTTCCTAATTTTTTGAAAACTTTAACAATATGTAGTAATATAAGCGGATTTTCCTCTATAAAAAACTCGGGTTTATTATACTCAAAGACATGTAACATTTTTTAAGGCTTGATTTTTTAAATTAAAATGGGCCAAATTGTAGAGGAAACATTAGGCTTTCGAAAGGTATATCGCTTCCAAAATTAGCTATTGCCTTACTGAACTATGGGCCAAAAAAGGATGCAGCTATTGCTGATGAATGAATCATCTCCCACCCAAATTATGGTCCACACTCTAATCATATTCTTGGGTAAATTATTTTTAAAAGTCATTAAATTAGATAATAATATTTTCATCTTTTCTCCTCTTCTCCAATAATCCACTAATAAGTAAAATAAATTGTGCAAAAGGATTTGTTGCAAAAATGCAATCCACCCTTCCATTGCTTTAAGGCGTAATAATAATAATACATATAAAATGTTGGAGGCGAGGAAATTTTGAGCTGAAATTTGAGACAAAAATTTGCGCCAATTCCAACGCCTTCTTCCCGCCACCTACTTCCCTTGGGATTTGGGAATTGGCCACCTCCTTCCATTCATTCATTCAATTTAGTCCTCCAAATTCTCGCACCTGTTGTCGCTGTCTTTCTTTCTTTCGTAAAATCTCCTTTTCCCTTTAGGAGAGAATTAGGAATGTTTCATGCCTGTATTTCCGGTCACCTTAATCCATTTTACCCATTTTTTGTATTATTTTTTTTTTGCAAAAATATCTGTTAAATTTTCTTATGATTTTGTGGCCATAAATATTTGCTTAAATTACATATATATTTAAGACCCAATAATGGCAGTAAATCATTTAAAAATTCATTCAACTCTGTTTATTTTTTTGCAATTTTGAAGGCCAAAAATCGTTTAAAAAGGCAACTTTTCCCTTCGAAATTTTTGATTGAAGAAGATCTCTCCCTTCTTTTCGTTAACATTTGGCGAAAAAATTACCGTGGGCGATAAATTTGACGGGATTCATCGAGTAAATGTTCTTTCCTTTGGGAAGTCCATCCATCCCACATCCTCCCATTCTTTTAGTCTTTTGCTGATCTACCGCCCGAATGACGCGATCAAATCCCCTTTCCCCCTTCTTTCATTTTGGCTTTTCCTCCAAACAAAAAAACAATGGAAAGCTTTCTTCTTTAATCACTTTCAAACATCGATTTTGATCAGAGCCATTCAGTCTATTAAGCCTTCACAATTGGAGCCAAAAAAACATGGAAAAAGCAACCTTAAAGTTTAAATTGATTAAAATAATACCACGCATAAAACTGTTAGTTAAAAATTCTACTTTTCATTTTTTACAATCAATTTTATCGGCCAATTTTCCTTTCATTTCAGCCTCCATTTTCTGCCATTCAATTTGGCTAAATTCACCACACCAATTTCCCTCACAGCACAAATGATTTCCACCAAATTTGGCTCATTCACTTTGGATTTTCGCCGACGTCCCCGTTCCCCAGGCCCTGGAGTGGCCAATTCCGGCTCCGGCGGTTTGCATGGGATCATTGGCGAACATTGGTCCTTGCGAAGAAGACGCCGAGGTGACCAAAATGGAATGGCCGCAACATTTCGCGCTGCCCACTCAATGGATGGTGGCGATGAAAATTTTTTGGCCAACAACAAATCATCGCCGATGTTCCTTTCAAAAACGATGCCATTTCCCATTGGCATTGATGAGGAAGGTGATGGGAAAGGAGGTGGGCAAAAAAATGGATGGGGCAAAAAAAATGAGACAAAAAAGCATAAAAAAATGATGAAAAATATGCAAATAATGCAAAATTGATTCTCATTGCCCCCTCTTTTACACAAAGGGAAATGGCAACAAAAAAGCAAAAAATTGAACAAAGTGCCTGCCATCTATTCAATTAAACCATTTCTTTGTTATTTTAATAATCCTTTCATATTAAACAAATTCAAAGATCTGCAAAATGCGCTTTTATTTAAAAACACCAAATGCCAAAAATAACGTGCCAAAACATTCATTATCCAATAATATGGATTTATTGGCTTCAATTTTTATGGCCACAAATTACTTGGCCAAAAAAGAGAATTCCCAGGGATAAAATGAAATTTTCTGTGCCATGGGCCAACCCAATCCAAATGTGATAAGGCCCCCGGACAGCTCATTCCTTTGCCTATTTTCTTGTCTTTTTTTATTGCTAAAATGGGAAGACTCATCAATGACCTGCTGCCAACCCGCTTTTCCTTTTTTTCACATTTATTTGTGGGCGAAGAAGGCAGATGCCATCGTTGGAGAGTCGTCCGCATCGGCCACACGGCCAATTCCACTAATTGAATCGCATTTGGCCTCCTCTCCAATGGACTCCCCTCTGCTTCTGGTCCCTAGGGAAGATTTTTTATGGGCTTCTTTTGGGCGATGGTCGTCGAATGAAGAGGGAGGGGGGAATTGGCCGGATGGAATGGACGAGGGGCACAGCTGTTTTAGGCCATAGGAGGCGAATATGCGAGACGATGAATGGGCCCCAATCCTCATTGGAAGAATGCTGAAACTCTTTTCCCTTTTGGAACAAAAATTGTCTCCAAATTATTTCCTGCCTTCGAATTCTTTTATGAGAATTTCTGTACCTAGGTCTGGGTCATTTTTTGGCCATAGCTCATCGAGGCAATAACCAATCTGGGAAGGCAATATATCTTTGGAAAGTCCAGAATGTTCTCTACACCCTTTTAAATTTTAGGGAATCCAACCTCCAAAAAGTTACATATCTTTGAACACTAAACTCGAATTCATTGAGAAAAGGCCGCTTATTTTACAAAATATGTTAAATTTTCAAAAAATAGAAAAGCCACTTTTTAGAGGACATTTATGGCTTTCAAATGGCATATCGCCTTCCTAAATTGGTTGCTTTCTTGTTGAGATATGGCCAAAGATTGGACAGTACTTCATCGTTGCTAGCCTGCGCACGGGTTACCTTTTTCATCCATTTTTTTGTTAACATTAAGGCTAAGCTTCTTCAAGAGCTTAGGATCCTATCGCTTTCCACTCTATTGGTTTGAGTCCCGTTTGTGGCCAATTATCGCACCACTCTTAAGCAGAGTCCCTCGTGGATGGCCAATGGTCAACATTTTTGTCCAAAACCATTCAAAGAGGGACAAAATAATACAAAAGGGGACTTCTGGCCAAAATGGCCGAAAACAAAACATCTTCACATTCTCAAGTGTGTTTTTTTCAATGAGTTTGTGCGGACTATTTTAGAGGAAAGAAAGCCCATTTTAGTTTGCATTGTTTGGCCACCACCCATTTTAAGCCGAATCGAGTGAGAATTGGATTGGCTGGATGCGCGCCATCTGCCTTCAAAACCCTCAAACACTTTCCTCCCTTCCATTCATTCATTCATTCATTGTAAGGACACAAAATTTGGGGCCCATTGGAAGATGATGTCCTCCTCCCAATTGAAGGTGGGAAATGGCGGTTTAAGCGGGGGAGGAAAAGCCTCGCGCGATAAAAACAAACAAAAACAACAAAAACCCCCCAAATAATATAACCGGATGGACAAACACAATTTGTTCCTTCTCACATTTTTGCTGCCTTTCTCATTTTTCTTCCCATTCCCACCCTTCTCCTTCTCCTCGCCTCATTTTCCAGCCATTCCTCTAATTTTTTACTAATATTGGCCACCTCTCCTGAAAAGCTGTTCCAATTTTGCTTCTTCGTTTTCCCACCTTTTTTTGTTATTCCCTTTCTTCATAGAGCAGAATAGACTTAAAAGGGCCGCCCATTATTTTTTGGCTTCTCCAATTTTCCCTTCACTCAAATTTATGGCCTCATATTTTCGCTAGAAATATTCCTAATAAATTATTGAATTTGTTAAAAAAAGATTGTAACGGTTCAGTGGTTTATCTAGACCCATAAATTTATTCCAATTGATAGAAGATCTCTTCAATACACATCATTTGATTAAATTTTGGTTTAGATCAACCAATTTTAACTTTGTTTTAAACCAATAAACTAAAATTGGTTTAAACCGTTTTAATTGTTGACCAAACAATGACAAATTATATACCATTCAATGCGTCTTGACCAGCTCTATCCAACTTTGGGTATATTTGGGAATATAGGGCAAATTCTCCTTAAACCATTATAATTATTTTGCCATATTTGTTGCATTTCGATTAAATGGTGTTTTGCCTCCTTTGATAAAGTTCTCGCCTCACATTTTCCCTCCAGCTGATTCATCCCACTTTTCTTTTTATTTCCCATTAAATTAAATGGCTTCCGGCCTCAATCTCTTTTCATTTGGCTACTATTATTATTCCTGAATCCCGTCTTTTTAATGGTCCATTATCCCCAACCTTCTCTCCTTTCATTCATTTACAATATAAAAATTATCTTCACTTTTTTATTACAAATTGCCACCCCTTCGATTTCATTTGAGTATCTGGGCCATTATTTGGGCCACAGTTCAGTGAAGCATCAACCAATTTTGGAAGGCGATATACCACTTTAAAGCCCCAATGTTTCCTCTACAATTTTGCTTTTTTAAATTTTATGAAAACATGGATTTAAAAATGTTTCAAGTCATTAAGTGTAATAAACCCAGATTTGTGGAGGAAAAGCAACTTTTTCTACAAAATGTTTTCAATTTCGAAAGTTAGGAAAGCCACTTTTTAGAGGACATTTACGGCTTTAAAATGTCATATCGCCTTCCCAAATTGGTTGCTTCCTTGTTGAGCTATGGCCAAAAGAACGGCCCAGGTATTTAAAAGTCCCGCTCCTTCTTCATCCAATTTCTTTAGCCTGATAAAATTTAGCCCATTTTATTCCCCTAAATTTAAACCATTTTTCATTTCAAAATTTCAGCCAATGTTCCAATAATTTCCTCGCATTTATTGGCCATATTCAATTAAATATAATTCCATCCATAAAAAATGTTCATCAAAGGCTGGGGAGGCATCAACGGCGATTCGTCCTCCGCGGTTTTTCCACTGGAATTGCTCCAATTCCCGGGACCACCGCATTCGGCGTTTGCCTCCGTTCGAGGTCAGCAGCCCCCCAAAGAGCATCGAAAAAATGTCCGCGCACACAGAAAATTGCCTCAAACAAATTCAAAAAATTTTAATGGGAAAAAAGGGTGAAAATTTGGGAATTAGAATGGGAAAAAGTTGGATGGCATTCCTCTTCAATTGGCCTTTTAAAAATGGGAAATTCCCATGCAAAAATACACACAAATGTAAGGTAAAATTGCCCTCAATTAAAAATCAAATTGGCCACTGGGAAATTTGAAAAATTCTTATTTGTCCTTCCCCAAAAGGCCTTGAAGACAAATCCAACCAAAAATCAATCCGAAAGTGTCCGTCGTCTTTTTCCATTCAATTCAACGCAAAAGATGTCCACCATTTTCTCTATTAGTAAGGCGAAAACCCCAAAAATACAACGTGTCGTCCATCAAAACAAAACATCAGCGGAGCGGGGGGTAGGACTTTGGATCAAAAGAATTAATTGCGGCGGCGTACGCCGAATATATATAATGGACGAGTTTGGATTGAAAAAAAGTGGGGGAAATGTTTGAAGACGAATGGAATTGTAGAAAAGGCGAACAAAGTTTCGGTGAAATTTGGTTGTTTGCGGGATGGAGGCGAATCCAGCAAAGGAAGATATGGACGGGTTTGAGTCCATTTGCGGTAGCGAGGCTCACAATCAGCATAGCTGGCAGCAATGTGAATCGGCTGGCAGGAATTAATAAAGGAAGACCGCTGGACAATGGACGGAAAAGGAAAAGATTGGATTTATATATAAAGGCGTGCGCGAATTTATTTCGCTTTTTGGATTTTTGTTGCTCATTGTGATAGGTTGCGGCGAAGCATCGCGCGCAGAAATTGTGCACCAAAAGGATTTTTGGCGGGATGTGAATTAGTGTTGTTGTGGACGACGGAAATGCATTTTTGTTGCTGAAATTTATATCCCGCTGGGATGGGCGGTTGCGGCTGCCTCTTTCAAAATTTTATGGAGAAAATTGGAAAAGGAAGAAGAAAGGATGATGAGCCGCAACCCGAGGGGGGATGGAAAAGAGCACAACCGCAAAAGAGCAACTCTAAACATCTTTCTTCATTACATTGAAAATAACCCTTGAAAAGTCGCCACCAATTCATTTTTGGATAGAGGCTCTGTGCAAAAGTCAAAAGGAAAACCAAAAGAGAGAAAAAGATAGGACGATCTACTGAAGGAGAAGGAGGAAAAGTTGTGGCAGCCGCTTTTCAAGTAACAAACTTGTGGCCATTTCTTCAACAACCATCATATTCTTCCTCCACTTCGTCCCTATTGATCTGCGCAACACAAATAATTACGTCAACCATCAACTTGCCTTCAGGCCTTTTCCACAAAAGAGCAAAATTCTTCCATCGACCACCCACCCCCAATTCTTCCTTCCAAATCATCCACCCACATTCATCCTTCCATTCATTCCATTCCATTCGTCCTTCCTTCCCCCAATCGTCCTTGGTCCTCCTCTTCCATCCTTCCACATTTTCTGCTGCTTTTACCCGCCGGCGGCTGCCTTCGATCGATTCATCGCCCCTTCCACCCAATTTTGAGGCAGCCTCTCGCCTCGTCACTATTCCATTCACGCGGCCACCATCGCCACCACCACCAGCTCCACGCCATTTCCCCCAATAATCTTGCCTGGCTTACTGCCTTCTTGCCACCCGTGTGCTCTCGATCCATCGTCGTTCGCCTCTTCCGTAGAGTAACCACCGAGCGCCCAGCATTGTTCCCCAGATATTCACCAGAGCCCCTTTTTGCTTTTGGATCAAAAGAGGGCAAAAAGAAGAAGAAAACATCCGCCACCTGCTGCTGCCCAAATCAAATCCCCTCTTCATAAAACAACTCCATTTTCCCCCAAAGGGACAACAACAATAAAAAAACCAAACGGATTGATCCAAAAGTCTTTCAATCATCGAAAAAAAGAAACAAGAGTGCTGTTTGGGGGATTGGCCAATCGGTTGAAATTATTGCCGGAGGGGGAAGGGGCGGAAGAATGAGCTGGCCCCATTTTTGAATGAATGAAAACGACGACGTCGACTGGCAGCAACAAAAAGACACATAAAACATCGTTTTACACCGCCCCATCCAACTACCAAAAATTCTTTTCCCTCCTCCAAATAACACACACAAATTCTCGACACAGAAAACAGCAGCAAAAAAGCAAAGAAATAATCAGCAAAAAATTATTAAAAATCAACCAAAATTGGAAAATTATCAGAAAGAGAATTCCTTATCACTGTAATTCACATTCTTCGAAATTTTAACTCATTTGGACACCTTGGGCAGCAGCAAAATTCTCATCAAACAACATTTTTGGTGGATGAAAATGCCAAATTTAAACAACAAATTTGTCAACTCCCTAAAGAATTGAACAGCCTTCTTTCACTTCAATTTACAATTTCTTACCCAATTATTTGGGTCATAATTTAAAATAATTTGACCCAAAATATTCTGGTCAATTCCTGAAAACATTCATCATTTCCTT
Organism: Pratylenchus scribneri; assembly: GCA_030063045.1. Taxonomy (NCBI): domain Eukaryota; kingdom Metazoa; phylum Nematoda; class Chromadorea; order Rhabditida; family Pratylenchidae; genus Pratylenchus; species Pratylenchus scribneri. The sequence continues at coordinate 2,089,382 of JAQSEB010000114.1, read as the reverse complement.
AACAACTTTTTCTGATCAAACTTCACCACAAAATCCATTAAAATGAGTGCCCCTTGGTGGCGTCCAGTCCCATTTTTCCTTTCATGTTTGGGCTGGCTTCTGGGCTTGATCCTTTCATCCGGCCAATGGGTTTGGAGGCGAAAATGTTGTGGTCGACAAATTTGTTGTTGTTGTTGCCGAGGAAATCAAGGGGAAATGTTGCAAAATGGAAAAGGAGAAAATATTGGAAAAATGATGGACACGGATGAGCCACTGCTTCTTCACTGTTCCCCAATGCCACCATTGGAGGAAGGTGGTAAAAAATATGGCCAACATTGATAAAAAAAAATGCTAAAATTGCTGCGCAAAATTTTTAAAAATCTATCAAAAAAATACATCAAAAAATTAAAAAAAAAATCCAAAAAATTGCAGAAAATTTCGTCGATCGGCCAAGTCCAAGTTCGGCGGGAACCGGCTCATCGGCTGGTGGCAAAGGAGGAAGTGGCGAATCAGATAATCGCAGTTTGGATCGACGGAAATTTTGCCAAAGATCAAATACAACAAAGGAATTAAAATTGAAGAACAATGGAAAATGCATCAAAGGGAAAGAGGAGCATGGATTTGTGAGTGTCTGGAATTTTTTTGGGTGCTCGTTAAATGGATTTAAATGCAAATTATTTAATTTTTACTGAAATTTTTTGAAAGTTCAATTGAAATTAGGAAAAATCGTTAGAATTTTAATTCAATAATTTATAAGCCATTCTGGCCAAAAATAGCCACAAATTCATCCAAATTTGGCCCATCATTTCATTTGTGCATTCATTATTTTGTTTATTTTCCATTTTTATTCCCCCGGGTCACATCACAAATGAATCAGCCCCTTTCCCTCTTTTTAAATGTTAATTTTCATCCCATTTTACAGGATTCACCTTATATCGCTTTGCTGGATCCGTGTTCCTCATCCGCCCAAAATTCGGCCACATCCGCCTCACATCGATTTGCGGTGAGCACAAATAAATTAATTTAAAAAATTTGGTAGAATTTTTGGCATAAATTTTCATATAATTTTTCCTAAACATTCTTCTCTTTATTTTCGGAATTTGGCACTAAAAAATTCGGAAAATAGGCAGAATTAAGCATTTTCCGGAAAGAAATCAGAACAAAACAAAAAAATTTTCCGGAAAGAAATCAGAACAAATCAAAAAAAAATTTTCCGGAAAGAAATCAGAACAAAACAAAAACATTTTCCGGAAAGAAAATCAGAACAAAAACAAAAACATTTTCCGGAAAGAAATCAGAATAAAACAAAAACATTTTCCGGAAAGAAATCAGAGCAAAACAAAAACATTTTCCGGAAATAAATCAGAACAAAACAAAAACATTTTCCGGAAAGAAATCAGAACAAAACAAAAACATTTTCCGGAAAGAAATCAGAACAAAACAAAAACATTTTCCGGAAAGAAATCAGAACAAAACAAAAACATTTTCCGGAAAAAAAATCAGAACAAAACAAAAACATTTTCCGGAAAGAAATCAGAACAAAACAAAAACATTTTCCGGAAAGAAATCAGAACAAAACAAAAACATTTTCCGGAAAGAAATCAGAACAAAACAAAAACATTTTCCGGAAAAAAAATCAGAACAAAACAAAAACATTTTCCGGAAAGAAATCAGAACAAAACAAAAACATTTTCCGGAAAGAAATCAGAACAAAACAAAAACATTTTCCGGAAAGAAAATCAGAACAAAACAAAAACATTTTCCGGAAAGAAATCAGAACAAAACAAAAACATTTTCCGGAAAGAAATCAGAACAAAACAAAAACATTTTCCGGAAAGAAATCAGAACAAAACAAAAACATTTTCCGGAAAGAAATCAGAACAAAACAAAAACATTTTCCGGAAAGAAATCAGAACAAAACAAAAACATTTTCCGGAAAAAAAATCAGAACAAAACAAAAACATTTTCCGGAAAGAAATCAGAACAAAACAAAAACATTTTCCGGAAAGAAATCAGAACAAAACAAAAACATTTTCCGGAAAGAAAATCAGAACAAAACAAAAACATTTTCCGGAAAGAAATCAGAACAAAACAAAAACATTTTCCGGAAAAAAAATCAGAATAAAACAAAAACATTTTCCGGAAATAAATCAGAACAAAAACAAAAACATTTTCCGGAAAGAAATCAGAATAAAACAAAAACATTTTCCGGAAAGAAATCAGAGCAAAACAAAAACATTTTCCGGAAATAAATCAGAACAAAACAAAAACATTTTCCGGAAAGAAATCAGAACAAAAACAAAACATTTTCGTAAAGTTAGGCGGAATTAAATATTTTCATTTTTTTGCTTCAAATATTTTAGGGTTTTAAAAAACTTTTTCTAGGATTAAAAAATTAATAATCCATATTATCCCAAAGAGTTTCCTATCGCGGCGGCTGAAACGCACAAAAAGTCATCCAAAATTGCAAAATGGCCTTGTTGGGAATGGACAGCCATCAGCAATAGAACAACAAAGGGAACATTTGCTACTTCGAGCCAGTTTGGGCCCAACTGCATTAAGGTGAGAAGGGCCTCAAATTCCACCATTTGATGGATGGACTTTACCCATTTCATTATCCACTATTTGGAAAAGCTAATAAATTTAGAAAAAAAGCAAATAAATTATAAAAAAAGGTGGAGGAGTACAATTCCAGGGAAAGGCATCCATTTCCGGCAATAAATTCAACATTTTTATTGCCAAAAAGTTCCAATTTTTGAGTCCACTTTTTATCTGTCCCTTTGGAATGTAAAAAAGATAAGAAAAGGGAAGGACAATTTGAACGTATTTTGGCCTAAAAAAATTCCTTTTAAAGAAGGACGGTAAGAAAAAATTTGCCTGAGGCAAAATCGGAGCATCTTTGTTCCTTTTATTCCACTGTTCATAATTCATATCCAATATTGTAATAATTTCCCTCAGCCAATGGACGAAAAATCCATTTTTATTGTGTTTTTCGGCTCATCAATTATTCATTTTTTTAAAAAAAAATTCTATCTCATTAAATCCTGCCCCTCCATTATTTCTAGAATAATCCAGTGCCGTTAATATATACTTGTGGACATTCTTTTGGCCATAGCTCATCGAGGCAATAACCAATTTTGGAAGGCGATATACCAATGGAAACGAAGTGTCCTCTAAACAGTGGCTTATTTAAATTTCATGAATTCTAAGCCTTAAAAAGTTACATGTCTTTGAGTTAAATAAACCCAATTTTTGAGGAAATATTGCCTATTTTACAAATTGTTTAAAGTTTTCAAAAAATTTGAAGAAGGCCACTTTTTAGAGGAGATTTAGAGCTTTCAAATGGCATATCGCCTTCATAAATGGGTTGTTTCCTTATTGAGCTATGGTCAAAAGAACAAAAAGAAAATAAAATGGCGACATTAAAACTCATGTTATGCCATAATTCACCTTTTTTTAACTATATTTTTATATTATTTTTATTCAATTTATTCAATATTTTCCAATATTTTCCCCTTTCCCTACTCATCCAATTTAATTCAATGCGCCCAATTGGATTAATTAACCTCTCAATATTTCTCTCAATATTTCTTCCAATATTTTCCACTCCAATTCCCTCTTCTTCTCCTTCTCAATTCCCACCGCAATTTGCATAAGAATGGAATGCATTTCGGAAATGAAGAATAATAATAATTGAATATGCGCAAAATATGGAGAATGAATGATGAACAAAGAGGCAAAGATGCCTCCAGCATATTGACCTCTTTTGGGGATGCGCAAACCACCAAAGAGACCGGATTGGGAATTTGAATATAGTTTCCCCCGAGGCGAAATATGGACCCATCCAATTTCTTCCACCGTTGATTTCCTCATCAGTGGTTTCCTTCTTTTTGCCTACTCTTTTATCCCATTTATATCCCTTCCTTTTCCCCTAATTTTTAATTATAATCCTCCGCCGGTGGTCGGTCGCATATTTATATTTATCATTTGACGGACCATTCCGCAGCCTCAAAAGGAAATATTTCTTATATTTGTGGTCCATTTTGCGCCTGATCTTCTCCATCTTTTCATCATTTTGAATGCGCCAAAAATGTCCATTTTGGCATTCAAAAATATTCGGCGCTGCCATTTTTACTTCCTATAAAAGTGGCCGGCATCCTCCTCCACTTTTCACAGTTGGAGATGAACACCGGGGCAATGGCGCACAAAAATATTCAGGGGAATGGTCAAAACTTCCAAAGAAGGTCAACCCATTATTCATCGGCCAATCCACTCCACATTCATCAGAATGAAGGCGGAGATTAATGCCGAATATGGGCGAATGGAAAAGAGGATTTATTATTGGCGGAATTTGAAGGCAAAAAGGAGGAGTCCAAAATTGGGATTTATTTCGGCATTTTTTTTACAATCATCATATTTCCATTATCGCCACTTCTTCCTCTCCTCCAATAAATACCCTTAATGTTTTTGTCTCAATTTAAAGTGAAATAATTATAATGGTTTAAGGGTTTGTATCCTACATTCCCAAACCAAATATACCCAAAATTGGATAGAGCTGGTCAAGACGCATTGAATGGTATATAATTTGTCATAGTCTGGTCAGCAATTAAAGGGTATTAAACGGTTTAAACCAATTTTGGTTTGGTCAGCAATTAAAGGGTATTAAACGGTTTAAACCAATTTTGGTTTGGTCAGCAATTAAAGGGTATTAAACGGTTTAAACCAATTTTGGTTTGGTCAGCAATTAAAGGGTATTAAACGGTTTAAACCAATTTTGGTTTGGTCAGCAATTAAAGGGTATTAAACGGTTTAAACCAATTTTGGTTTGGTCAACAATTAAAGGGTATTAAACCGTTTAAACCGAATTTGGTTTGGTCAACAATTAAAGGGTATTAAACGGTTTAAACCAATTTTGGTTTGCTCAACAATTAAAGGGTATTAAACGGTTTAAACCAATTTTGGTTTAATGGTTCAAAACTAAGTTAGAATTGATTAAATCCAAACCAAACATACTTAAATTATGCGTCTTTATCGCATTTATCCATTATCTATAAAGTTTATACCGTTATAATATTTTTGTCTGATTAAATTATGTCCATTTAATTCAATTTGAGCCATTTAATCATATTCATTTTTTATCATTTCCAATATTTAGCCTCAATTAGCATTCAAAAAAACAAAGCAAAAATGCCAAATTTGACCCTCCAACTCCATAATCCTTCATCCAATTATTATTCACCTCACCAACAAAAATTCATTGCCACCGCCATCCATCCTCCTCCAATTTTGCCTACCCCACCAACAAGTCAAATTCGACTCATCCGTGGTCGACGCGTTTTTCGGCTTCCTCGTCGGTTAGCCACCCTTTTTCCCAGAATGGTGAAGGAAGATTAATGAGAAGGGAAAGGGAGGAAAATGATTGCCAAAGGAGAAATGGTCAAAATTTGTCCAAAATCACATTTTGAGGCCAAATTTATGGCCCAAATGTCCCAGTGGGGGAAATGAAGGGGAGGGAAGGGAAATGGGATCAGCTGGACAAATTGGAAGGGAAAGGAGAATTTATTTTGGATTTTGGGATTGCAATTATTTTGACCACATTTTTGACTTCCATTTCACCATTTAGGACGGATCAACAACAGCAGCAACAGAGAAATCAACCGTTGAGCCTTTATTTGCCGGGTGGCGGATTGCTGGAAGATCAGCTGAAGGCATCACGCTCTTTTGAATCATTGGTCCTTTTTGGCCAATCCGGAGGGCACACATTCTTACAAAAAAGTAATAATTAAATAAAATCATTATCGTCGATTGGGTGTCTGGTGTCGTTCTTTTGGCCATAGCTCAACAAGGAATCAATCAATTTAGGATGGCAATATGCCATTTGAAAGCCATAAAATTCCCCTAAAAAGTGGCTTAACTAATTTTATGAAAATCTAAAATAATTTGTAAAATAAGCAGATTTTTCTAAAAAATTTGAGTTTATTGCATTCAAAAAAGTAACTTTATAAAATCAAAATGAGCCACTTTTTAGAGGACACTTTTGTCTTTCGAATGGTATATTTTCCTCTAATGGCCTCGCTGAGATATGAGCAAAAGAACGCGCCGAAAACTAAAATATCCAAAATTGGGGAAGTTTTCGTTTTTTTGGGTCATAACTTTCCGGCCATTTAAGTTTGGTCAATCATTTTGATGTAAAAATGAGCTTAATCAGATAATTTAAATGATGTTTTAATGATTTTTGACATTGCCAGGAAATCGGGTGAAAAATAATATTATGGTCTTTAAATCCCAAATAGTATATTCAAATTAAAAAATTATTAAATATAATTTATATTAAATGATAGGGAATTTTCTGCTCTACAAAATAATACCAAGATCATCGAAAACGGATAGGTTTAAAGGGAGTTATAAGCGTTCAAAAATGCAGGACATCAATTCTCCCTATAAGGAAAGAAATGCACTTTTCCCTTCTTTAGAAATCAAGGGAATAAATTTTTTCCCTTCCTCTGAGAAGAAAAGAGAATACGGTATTGAAAATGAAGGGAAACAAATCTTCCTTGCCTCCGGCTATCATCATCAAAATAGAAGAAAAGGGCACTACTGTACTGACTATCCCCTTCACCTCCTTCTTTTGATTCTCTTTGCAAAATTCAATAATTCATAACTTCCTTCAATCGCAGCCATTTTTGTTATTCTTGATATAATTTTGTAGAGCGGAAAATTCTCCATCATTTAATATAAAAAAATATTCCATAAATTATTCATTTATATATATTATTTGGGATTTAAATGAATTATGATCAAAATATTCGAATTAATTACAATTAAATAAATGCAACTTTTTTAAAAATGTATTTCATAAAATTTAAAAATGACCAAATTGTAGAGAACATTTTGGCTTTCAAATAATACGAAATTTTCTCAGATTAGCAATTGCCTCGCTCAGCTATAATATAAATAAAAGAAAGGCTCATTGTAGTATAGGCAATGATCGCTTTTTTGATTATAAATTAAAGCTCTTTTAATTTTCTACCCTCTAATAATTTACCACCCTCGAGATTGAGGATAGCTACTGTCATGATGAACATAAAAAATGTTCATCGCTATTTTCTTAATTATCTAAAGCTCTATAAAATCCTAAAATCTATTACAATTTGTTCAAATATGTCCACAAATTTAGGAATTAGACCCCAAATTTTCCCAATTTTTGAGGAGTTGAAAAATAATTCACCAGGGAGAATTAAAAGAAGATATATCGCAGTTCAAATAATATCTGATTCAAAAATTTGTAGGTCCATCCGAATCGGATCATCATCGCCTTTTGCTCTGTCCCATTCCGCCCTCCTCCCAATCTCAACAATTCCTTCATAATCATCAACATCAGCCAAGTTTGCAATCAAATAGTATGATTTGCCTGGAAAATGGAGGCAGTGGCCGAAACTGGATGGACAGGTGAATTTGCATTTTTTCCCATTAATTCATTATTCTTTTGCCACTTAAAACCATATATTCCTCGTTCTCATTAATATCCAAATTGCCTCCATATATTCAATTTTGTATCCTTCAAGTACAAAATTGTCCATCCCTCTCCAAGTTCCAATTCCAATAATCCACATTATCCCATCCATTCATTCATCTTAACCGGCTCATCCCCTCTTTGCCCATCATTCCATGATCCGATTCATTTCTTCCATTTCATTTCTTCACCATCCTCCAACTTTTTATCCAATTTTATCGTTTTTGTGTGCAATTTTCACGCACATTTTGCGCGCATCCTTCTTTTGGTGCGCATCTTTTCCACATTCAATTGGTTCAGTCAGCGTGGGCCCTTTCCCTTCCCTCAATCCATCCTCATCCTCAAAATGGTCGCGCAAATCCCAAAAAGGAGTTTCTACCAATTTTCTACTAATTTGAGGGAAAAGCGAATTTTGTGCAGCCTACTCCCTACTGACATGGGGAAGGATCGCCGTAAAGAAGAGAAAGTCCGGATTTCAGTCCCAATTGAGAATGAGGATCAGCGTAAAGAGGAGAAAGTCCGGATTTCCCATTAATTTTTTATTTTTTTTATATTGGCTCGTAATTTGACTTGTCTTTTACTCGGAGCTATCGCCGTTTATAATAATTCATTAAGGATTGGACCAATTTTGATAATTTTATCATCAAATTAAAGAACAGACTTTTGGCTATCCAATGATATTAATTTTATTTGTATTATTTCAGAATTTTTTGTGTTATGCCCAAAAAACCAGTGAAAATTTGTCTATTTCTTAGTAAAGGTTAATTAAATTGTTTTTGGAGATAATTCCATCAATTTTAAACCAATTTAAATAAAATTAATATCATTTAATAGCCAAAAGACTGCTCTTTAATTTGATAATAAAATAATTAAAATTGGCACATTCCTCAATGAATTATTATAGACAGAAAAAGAACAATTATCCCAAATAATTAATGTCCCCAACTTTGCAAAATTTTTCAAAATTTACATAAATTTTGCACAAACGCAAAAATGTGGCCTTAGGCGATCGAATTACACCCAAAATTGAGCAGATGACTTTTTGGGGCCTTCCAAATTCCTTTCGATCACTTCAATATAACATCATTCGATATGAAGGGAGGGGAATGGACCCCAACCTTCGAAATGGCCAATCGCCGTCAAAAAATGTTTTTTATTTTAAACTGGCGGTGACACTGACGCGATTTGATCTGATCCTTCCCCATTCAACCTTTTCTCCTTTAGTTGCTGATCTGCTGATGAGAGTGGGTCCTTTAAACTTTATTTTCACCATTTTTGTGGGGAATATTTTTTTGGTGAGCCCTCCACAGCCTTTTTTAAAGGCCTTCTCAAATTCACCAATGCATTTACATTTACAGTGTTCATCCGAAACGTAAAAATGTTGCGCATTCCATTAGTAATCGCCTACAATTTTGGACACAGTGCAGCGAATATTTCATTGGCCTAAAATTGGAATATAGTCGACCAATTTTTCTCAAAAATTTGCACTAAAATTTGTACATTTTACATCCAATTTATTCCCAAAAACATTCACAAATAGTAAAACATCCCAAAGTCCAGTAGCAGAAGCAATTTTCCCCGAATCCCTCACAATTTGTTCAGTGATCCACAATGAATTATTTTTTTTATTTGTTCAACCAAAAAATGGATACAATTTGGATTGGGATGGATTCAGCCAAGGGGAAGGGATAATGGATTTTGGGTGATGGGCCTTTTTTTGACTCTGAATGGTGGCCCAAAAATATGGCCTCATAAAAAAAATGTGGCTGCTCCGTTTTTATATGGGGCCTAAAAAGGCCACAGCAGGTGCGCAATCCTCCCCTCCTCTCCCCTTCATTTCTCTCTGTTTGGCCTTCCATTCATTCGCCCATCCCATCTCTCGCTTTTGTATAGGCCAAATAAAGGCAAAGCTTGGGAGGGAAAGGCGCCCGAATGCGCAAATGGATGGAAGGAATCAGAGGGTCGAGATGGGATATCCCTCACTCTCTCATCATCAATATGGCCGGCCACTTTTGGGCGCATTTCATCCTCATTTAGTTAGCCTAGATTCCCAAATTTTTGGATAAATCGGCTAATGCAAATATTCCGTATGAGCATTTTAGCATTTTGGCTCCGTCCAATTCATTCAAATGAAATAATATTAATTAAAAATTATTTTCGAGGCACGAGGCCACATAATTTGGCCATAACGAATTGTTATAACTTGTTAGGTTTTTTGTGGTTAGATTTAGGTTAGGGACAGACTTATAGTTAGTGCCAGATAGGAATCTTAAAGAAGTCTAAGTTGGCCAATTCTTTTAATTTATTTTTTTTTGTAAATTAATAAATTGCCTTATTTAAATTCATCAAATTGAACCCTTTTCCCTGTTCCAATTCAGTTTATTTATCCATTTTTCGTATTTCTTTACTCATTTTACCATCCAACCAATTTGTTATTGTTCTACGCCAATTTCTCCCATTCCATCTTCATATGCTTTGATTTTTGACCACTCTTTCTGTCTCGACCAAAAGCGCGAAAAAAATCGCTTCTCCCCTCGCCCAATCTTTCATCCATCCATCAGTCAATTTGATGACCAAGCAAAAGCGGATGATGATGAATGGGACGAAGAAGAGGAAGAGGAAGAATGGCCGGATGGACACAATGCCTTCTTCCCCATTTCTTCATTTTGTGTCCTTTTTCCCCAGTCAGATCTCATCCCAACCATCCAATTTCTCATTTTTCAAATCCGCGTTAACCGTTCATTTTTGCTCAAATTTCCCTCATTTCTTCACTCAAATTCATTAATTTTCTGCTAAAATTTTCAGCAGCCATTCTCATAAATTTTTTCCACCAACTTTAAAAATTGAGAGAAAATCGGTAAATTATAGGAAGAATTAATCAATAAAAAATATTTGACGCATCGTGGATTCGAACCCTTTACATCAGCACATTTATCAAAGCTTCAATCCTTTTGACCAAAAAATTTCATGGCCTCCTGTTCCTGTTTCGACGATTTATATTTATACCATTCCATTCTATTTTATCAACTTTTACAATTTTTAATGGAAATCATTTTCAATTTAAATCCCTTCTTCACAGTTAGCTAACCAAATTGTTTTTCCCCCGGAAAATAGACAAAATTATTTGTTATAAGAAGCAGCATTAAAGCCAGATTAAGACCATCAAAATATGTGTTTTTTCCCATTGAAAATTCTTGGCAAAATTCTCTAAATTCTCATCAGATAAAATCCATTAAAATTTTTGACATCTCCTTTTTAGCCTCTTTTTGGCATTTCGTGCCATTCACCCATCCACCCTTCAATTTCTTTCCTTTCCTCCATATTTTCATTTACAATAATATTTGTTAATAATTTTGCCATAAGAAAATTTGGCCATTTCATTGGTTTTATCTATTTTTGAGTGCTTTCATTTTCTCTTTTTATTGCTTTCCCAAAAAGCCGAAGGCAATTCGAAGGGATTGAAAGGGACGAGCCTCCTTTCCTATGCCCGATGTGACCATTGGCCAAAAAGGAAAGGGTTGGGCCAATAATGTGAGAAACGAGTGGCCAATTCCGCCTTCCCTTTTAAATGGAATGGAAGGTCCTTCAAAGGAAATGAGGGGACAATTGATGGGATTTTGTGTGGATTGTGCCAATGCCAAGGATGGAAGGGAGGGCAAGGAAGTGGCTGAAAGTGGTTGGAGGAAGGCGAATAAAAGAAGTGGAAGGGAAGAAGATGAGAAGAGAAGGGAAGAGGAACTAAAGGGGATGAAGAAGGATTGATTGGACATACGGGAATTGCCGACGAGATTGAAGGAGGAAAGGAATTATTGGAATTGGATGGGGGCAATGAATATGCAAATTCCGTGCTGAAGTGAAGGCGACGACCGGCCGTCCAAAGTTTTATGTGCGCCTTTTCAATGCGCCCGCAATTTATTATTATTTCCCACATTTTTGGGGCAATTTGGTGGTTGCCTTCCCACACAGATTTCCACGCAGCGATAAACACTCCAAAATAAAAACCCCATTGAAAAATTATTATTAAAATCCAATTTAGGCATTGGGCATTCTCAATTTTGGCCCTAAATTTATTTTGTTATTTTGTCAATTTAATTCTTCTAAATTCACAGAAGTCATAAGTTTTTGATTTGATAAACTCTAAATAAATCATTTTGGGTCTTATCTTTTGTCCCCCTCTTCAATTTATTATCAATTTATCATTCAATTCCAATTTTTTTCAATTAATCAAGAGTCAAATTCTACCGCAAAAATGTTCCCCTTTTTCCACTTAATTTCCTCCAAATTCGGCCAAATTCGCGTTAATTTTCCCCTTATATTTTTGCCTATTTTTATAAATTACATAGTCACTTTAATCTTCCATAAAATGCCCTAATATACAATAATTTTCAGTAGCAATAGTAGCAGTCTTCGAGGCCGAATGCATTCCCAATTGAATCGAGACCAACTCCGTCGTGTGGACAATTCCCTCTCGGTTTGGGTGCTCGAGGCCAAGGGTGTGCCACCGAAGAGAAAATTTTTCTGCGAAATTTCCCTCGATCAAGTTGTTCGGGCCAGGACATCCGCAAAAGGTGGTCACCGGGCACATAAAATGCAAAATGGGATACTTTCAATACTTTGTCTTATTCTTTTGGCCATATCTCAACAATCAAGCAACCAATTTAAGAAGGCGATATGCCATTTCAAAGCCCTGAATGTCCTCTAAAAAGTGGCTAATCTATTTTTTGAAAATTTAAAATATTTGTAAAATAAGCAGCTTTTCCTTATAAATTAGGGTTTATTACACTCGAAGACATAAAAATTTTTATAAAATTGAAATTTATAAAATTTAATATACCCACTTTTTAAAGGACACTAGGCTTTCAAATGATATATAGCCTTCCAAAATTGGTTATTGCCTCGTTGAGATATGGCCCAAAAACAATGACAGATTTAACATTCAATGAATTGTGGGAAAAGAAAAGTCCCTATAGCATAAAATGGAATTAAAAAGGATAAAAAAAATTCAATTGGAATTTTTAAATAAGCCAATTGACCAAAATTTAACAATATTCAAATTTAAATTAATTCATCAAATTTTGTAGCCATGACCGATGGAATCTGTTTTTGGGGTGAACAATTCGACTTCCAACAATTGCCCCCCTCTCAATTGCTTTGCATTGATCTCTTTCGTGAGGCTGAACCCTCAAAGAAGCGGCGAAGTGGCAAATCTAGCCATGAGGATTTACAAAATTTAATCGGACTTGTTCGCATTCCAATGGCCGAGTTGAGCGGAAGGCAACCCACCGAGAAATGGTTGGTGGCATAATTCTGGGCTTGGGCTATTTTTTATTTCAATTTTTGTATTCAAAATATGGACTCAATTTATTCCCAAAAAATTATACCCTTTCTACTATCTTCGGTTCCAATTTCTTTATTTTTTGCGCGAAAACAAAGGACTGATTATTTAGAGGATTTACTTCATCAGTACAGAAGAAGAAAGGGGATTAAAAATTGAGAGATATTATTTTTCTTGTGCTTTTTGCTTGCACACATTTCCCACTCACAGCCAGAACAAATTGGATTATGTAGGCAAGAATGGGCTAAATACGAGATGCGCTAAAAGGGGATTAAATTGTGGGCCAAATTGTTGAAAAAGGATTCAAATTATTCCAAAGAAAAAGCTGTTAAAAATGGAAAGAAAAGACTAATTTGTAATTTCTTTAAAAATGATTTGTTCTAAAATTTGTATTTGGCCATTTGATTTGTTATTCTCAACAAAAAGAAGGTGATAACCTATTTTCTATTAGACATCAAAGAATGATCAGATTAAAAAAATAAATATCGTGTCTTTTTTTTAGGTCACTTGTGCCAAATCAGTCTTCTTTAAGATTCATATACTCAGAGAATTACCTAAGTCCTTATCTTAACGTAGCCCTAAACATAATCCTATAAGCCCCCAACGCTTTTTTATGGCCAAGTTATATGGCCTCAAAAAGATTATCTTTCGACACAAAAATTTTTCGGCAAATTCAATTTTTATTATGTAAATTAAATATTTTCCATTAAAAAGGTACCCAGTAAGCTCCGGCGATGGCCAATCTGCTGCCATTTCCTCCTCATCTTCGGCCAATGCCAACGATGGCCAACCTTCACTCCGGCTGAAGGCCCGCTACCAATCTGTTCAAGTGCTTCCCCTCCGGGCATATGGCCAATTGAGGGAATTCCTCCGGCACAATTCCCTTCCACTTTGTGCGGCATTTGAGCCAATTTTGGGCGTCAAAGCCAAAGAGGATTTTGCCAATGCTTTGGTGCGCATTTTACATGTGGAGAGAAGGGCGCCGGAGGCATTGGCCGAATTGGCCATGGCTGAGGTGTTAAGCCAGGAGAATGGTACGGAATTGGATAAATGAGGGAAGAATGTGTATGCAACTTATTTTCAGACCATCTTCTCTTTCGAGGCAATTCATTGGCCACAAAAGCGGTGGAAGCCTATATGAAATGTGTGGCCAGCGATTATTTACAGGTGTATTAAGGGTGAAATTTTAAGTCAATTTAAATTGAAATAATCGAAAAAGTATTGAAATAAATTGCCGAAAATATTTTAACCGGTTTAGTGATTTATCCTAAACCCATAAACTTTATACCCAATTGATAGATGTCGTTAAAGACCCATTATTTGATTATATTTTGGTTTGGGTTTAGCAATTCTAATCTAGTTTTGAACCAATAAACCAAAATAGGTTTAAACCGTTTATACCCTTTAATTGTTGACCAAACCAAAATAGGTTTAAACCGTTTAATACCCTTTAATTGTTGACCAAACCAAAATTAGTTTAAACCTTTTAATACCCTTTAATTGTTGACCAAACCAAAATTGGTTTAAACCGTTTAATACCCTTTAATTGCTGACCAAACCAAAATTGGTTTAAACCGTTTAATACCCTTTAATTGTTGACCAAACCAAAATTGGTTTAAACCGTTTAATACCCTTTAATTGTTGACCAAACCAAAATAGGTTTAAACCGTTTAATACCCTTTAATTGTTGACCAAACCAAAATAGGTTTAAACCGTTTAATACCCTTTAATTGTTGACCAAACCAAAATAGGTTTAAACCGTTTATACCCTTTAATTGTTGACCAAACCAAAATTAGTTTAAACCTTTTAATACCCTTTAATTGTTGACCAAACCAAAATAGGTTTAAACCGTTTAATACCCTTTAATTGTTGACCAAACCAAAATAGGTTTAAACCGTTTATACCCTTTAATTGTTGACCAAACCAAAATAGGTTTAAACCGTTTAATACCCTTTAATTGTTGACCAAACCAAAATTAGTTTAAACCTTTTAATACCCTTTAATTGTTGACCAAACCAAAATTGGTTTAAACCGTTTAATATCCTTTAATTGTTGACCAAACCATGACAAATTATATACCATTCAATGCTTCTTGACCAGCTCTATCCTATTTTGGGTATATGGTTTGGGAATTTAGGGCAAATCCAACTTAAACCATTATAATTATTTTGATACTTTGTATTTTTTAGACAAATTCAATTTACCTAATTTGCTTTTTATGTGTAAATTTCGAATATTAGATGGCCTTGGGCGAATTTGTGCGCCAACTGCTTTGCAGCGAATTAAGCTGCGAAGTGGATCCACTGCGATTGACCAACTCCTCAGGATCTGGCCCAACTTCCGCCCAACTTGAAAAGAATCGTCAACAATTGATGCGACAAGTTGAAATGGGCTGGAGGCGAATTTTGGCATGCCAAGAATTCTTTCCTTATCCACTTCGATTGTTGTTTGCCGGCGTTCGCCAACGGCTGGAACAGGCGGGACGAGCAGAATTGGCCGATAATTGTCAGTGAAACATTCAAAGCTGGAAACAAGACTTAGGCCATTTCAGTACCTCTGAGCCATTCTTTTGGTCATAGTCCAACAAGGAAGCAACAAATTTTGGAAGGCGATATACCATTCAAAAGCCTTAAATGTCCTCTAAAAGTGGCCACATTAATTTTTTGAAATATTGAAATAATTTGTAAAATAAGCGGTTTTTCCTCAAAAATTCTAGTTTACTACATTCAAAAAAGTTTGGGGTTTACTTTTTACTATATTCAAAGACATGTAACTTTTTTGAAAACTTTGATTTTTAAAAAAATTTTGAAAAACCACTTTTTAGTGGGCACTCTGGACTTTAAAATGGTATTTCTCCTTCCTAAATTGGTTACTTCCTTATTGAGTTATGGCCCAAAAAATGATCTCAGGTACAGAATGGCGTTATTGAAAAGTCCTCTAAATAAAGATTTAAAAGAAATAATTTAAATAAAATTAAATGAATTAACATTAAAAAATTGAATCAGAAATCTATTGCTTTTTCCCTAATAAGGAAAATCCTTCCAATTCAATATTTCCCTTATACAGTGCTTTCCTCCTCCATTTTCTTGCGCTTCTTCTGCCCTGCCATCCTGTCCCCCTCCCTTTTTGGCCTTGTTGGCGAATATCCAACTGGACAGGCGGCACGCAATTTAACCCTGATTGCCAAATCACTTCAAACTTTGGCCAATTTCACTCGATTCGGTGGCAAAGAGGCCTATATGGAATTTATGAACACTTTTGTGGAGAGGGAATGGCGGAATATGCATCAATTTTTGAGCCAAATCTCTGCCCCCTGTCCACGGCATTGTCAAGCGGGTGAACTCCAATCCAAAGCCATTGATGGGCAATTGGATTTTGGCAAAGAATTGAGCCTGTTGAGCAGCTATTTACGCGAAAATTGGACCAGCCAATTGCACGAAAGGCACAAAGGACAAGGTGGCCCAATGGGCCAATTGTGGGCAGTGATGGTGGGAATTAGTGCTTGGGACCATTGTGATCCGGATGAAGAGGAAGAGGAGGAAGAAGGGCAAAGATTTGCAGAAGAAGATGGAATGGAAGGGATGAACAATTGCAATGGACATAATCCACCGTCGGACTATGAAAATAACAATGCCATCGGCGGAGGTAGCAATCAAGATTTGGAGGAACGAATGCAGAATTTGGCACAACAATCATCGGCACAAATTCTTGTAAGAAACAATGTTTTGGGATCTCTAATGCCATAGAGGATGTTTTAATACCTGGGTCATTCTTTAGTTCAGAACTCTGTGAGGAAATAACTAATTTTGAAAGGAAATATATTATTGGAAAACTAAAAATATCCAAAAATTTGCCATTTTTAAATTTTATGAAATTGAAACTAAAAAATTATATTTTTGATTGTAATAAACCTTAAAATATTTTGATCATAATTCATTTAAATCCCAAATAATATATTAATATTAAAAATTTATGGAATAATATTTATATCAAAGATGGAGCATTTTCCGCTCTACAAAACCATACCAAAATCATCAAAAATGGTTGGAATTGAAGGAAGTTATGAATGATTGAATTGGGCAATGGGAATCAAAGGAGGAGGTGAAGGGGATAGTCAGTACAATAGTGCCCTTTTCTTCTATTCTGATGATGATAGCCGCAGGCACAAGGGAAGATTTTTTCCTCATTTTCAATACCATATTCTCTTTTCTTCTCAAGAAGAAAGGGAAAAAGAAGGATCGCTCTTTCTTTAGAGGGACAATTGATGGACTACATTTTTGAGCGCTTATAACTTCCTTAAATCCTAGCACATTTTGATGATTTTGGTATGGTTTTGTAGAGCGGAAAATTCTCTATCAAATAATATAAATTATATTAATATAAATTATATTAAATAAAATTTTAATTTGACTATTTTATTGGGATTTAAAACGATCATAAAATTTTTTATATCCGAATTTTTCGCAATGACTAAAATCATCAGACATCTTTCAAATTAAAAAAACTTTAGTACCATTAGATTAAGCTTCTCGTAGAGTATTTTTTTTTATTAAAATGCTTGATCAAAATTAAAGGCCATAAAATTATGGCAAAAAAACAAAAAAAAAGTTCAAATTTGGATATTTTATGGTTTTTTGGCTCGTTCTTTTTGTCATAGCAATATGAGGCATTAGACATCTTTGAAAGATATATATCATTTGAAAGGAAAAAGTGCACTCTAAAATGAAGCTTATTTAAATTATATAAAATCTAACTTAAACTTTAAAAAGTTTCATGCTTTTGAATGTATTAAATCCACATTTCTTGAGGAAAAGCCGCTTATTTTATAAATTCATTTTCAAAAAATTAGTTATGCAACTTTTTAGAGGACATTTAGGGTTTTAGAAATGGCATATCGCCTTCCAAAATTTGTTGCCTCCTTCTTATTGGGATATCCAAAAGAACAGAAAAAATATTAAAATTTCTTGTTTTTTCCATAATAAAATGAGATTTGGGATGGCTTCTAATATAATCAGCCAATTTTGACAATAAATGGCCTAGAGCAAATTCTTTAATAAATGGATGTAAAAATCCCCAAAAATTTACAGCCAATTGCAAGCAGAAGGGCCATTTTGCCGCCTCAACCCATTGGAATGCATCAAACAGATTTGGCCATGACGAATGGGCCAAATTGTGCAGCTCCTCCACTTCCATTGGCCCCACCCGCATCTCATCATTTCGGACCATCCGCCGCTGCCCATCTCCATTCCTCCGATGATTATGTGCTCAGTTCGGCGTTGGCCAAGCTCAGGGCCAGCCAACAGATGGAATCGGCCGGAGGCCACCTCAAATCCACCATTCATTTGTACGATGAAACGCCGGTGCCCCAGCAGCAGAATCAAGTCCATTTATACGATGAGGTGGCCGGCTTGAATGGGAATAATACAAATGTGAATAGGGCAATGGCCAAAGGAATTGTGACCGCCCAAAGGGGAGTAGCCAGCCATGAAGCACAACAAAGGGAATTGTGCACACCGAGAATGGTGCAAAGGGGCATGAGGCCATCAGCAGCAGGAATGACAATGATTGGAGCGGATGAAGCGGATGATGAAAGTGAATCGGATGGACATGTCGAGTCACAATCACAAGCAGATGATGGCCTTGAGAATGGAGGGGGCATGGCCACAGAAGAAAGGGTCAGTCAAATTGGAATAGGACATTCAACAATATTGCAGTTTTAATATTTGGGTCTTTATTTTTGACCATAGCTCAATGAGGAAACAACCAATTTTGGGAGGCGATATGCTATTTTAAAGCCCTAAATGTCCTCTAAAAGTGGCCTTTCTGATTTTTTAAAAATTTAAAACATTTTGTAAAATAAGCGGCTTTACCTTAATAAACCGGGTTAATTACATTCAAAGACATGTAACATTTTTATAAAATTAAATTTCCTGAAAGCATTAAAGCCACTTTTTAAAGGACATTTAGGGCTTTAAAATGGCATATCGCCTTCCAAAATTTGTTATTTCCTTGTTGAGATATGGCCAAAAGAACGAGAATGAAGCTATTACTTCCCCTATTACAGTATTAAAAAAATTAAAATTATCTTTATTAAAATTGTAGAGCACTTCCCTTGGCGCTGCCTCATTTCGCCAAGCTCACCCTCCTCATCAGCAACAGCGGCGTCCGCCACGAAAACGCTCGGGCCAAATTAGTAGTGCACAACAAAAACAAAAAGCCAACAACAACAATGATGGCACTGCTGCCGTTCATTTTGATTCCTCATACGCATCGGCAATTAGCCAACAAAATCGCCGGCCTTCAGCTGGGAAAACCACAACACCATTGAACGGGGGACAGCCGATTCCCTCATCCGGCTATCAAAGCCAATTGAACAGCAGCAGCAGTAGCAGCTATTCCTCTTCATCCGGATCGGCTTCCTCTGCGACCTCCTCCAATTCGGCATCGCCAATTGATGCGCATAATGAACATCCACTTGGCCAACAGCAGCCACCACCATCCAAGGTATTATTTTGGGGCATGAAATTCAATGCCTATGCCATTGCCATTCTTTTGATAATATCTGTAGGGTAGTAACCAATCCGAGAAGGCAATAAGCCAATAGAAAGCCCAAAGTGCCCTCTACAATTTGGCCATTTTTAAATTTTATTTTATTCAAAGTTAAAAAAGTTGCATGTCTTTGAGTGTAATAAACGCGAATATTAGAGGAAAAGTCAGTTATTTTACAAATTATTTTAAGTATTCAAAAAATTAGAAAAGCCACTTTTTAGAGGACATTTTGGGCTTTCCAATGGTATATCGCCTTCCAGAATTGGTTGTTTCTTTATTGAATTATGGCCAAAAGAATGAAGGTATTGTATAGAATCGTCCCCTTTCGTTCTTTACTAGATAAAAAGTGTTTTAAATTGCCAACAATCAATCCCACTAATTAAGCCAAATGGCATTGTTCGAATTCCATCGGCCACCACAATGATGCAATCAAATGGAAATAATCCGCCACCACATGCCGCCCTTGGCCATCATCAAACTGCCTCAATGGGTTCTTCCTCCTCCGCCAGCTCCTCCTCTGCTTATTCCTCATTGTCACCTTCAAATCAGCCACAAATCCTCCAACAAAATGCCTCTCCGCAATTTCCATTGATGACAAAACCACCCAGATCCACTGTACCCGATTCCCATCAAAATATTGGTCAACATTGGTCAAGCCCCAGGGAAAGAACTCAAAACGGAATAATTGGCTCCCCTTTGGATGGAATGACGGCATTCAACAGAGGGGGTGGACACTTAGAACAGCAAAGACCGGCCACAACAGCAAATGCGGCGCCCTCATATCAGTCGCCACCGAAACCACGGTAGCCAATCTCCTACAATAACATTTAATTTATCGAAAAAAGATTACAAAAAATGCTAAAATAATCATAATAGGGTCTAGGGTGGGTTTACCCTACATTCACAAACCAAATATACCCAAAATTGGAAGATTTAAGGTTTCTGGGCTAATAAGATTAACTTCTGAACCGGCTACATTCTTTTTGGCAATTTCAATGCTTTTTTTTCAAAATATTTCCCAATTAAAAGTTAAAACATTAAAATATCCAGGCTGAATCCCAGTTGTTGGTCAATTCCTGGCTCATCCAGTAGTGCCAATAATAACAATATCAATTCGGTACCTCCACGCCAAGCATTTGTTGGCTCCAGCCCCGGCGATCCACTCGGCGCTTTTATCCGCTACCCTCAAATGGTCCAATCATCCAATAGTGGGGCCGGTGGCCCATCATTGCCACAAAAATTCCCAACTGCCGCGGAATTGAACAATTGGCCACCCAAAAATAGCCAACAACAATATTGCCCCGGTGGAAATGGCCCTGGGAGTGGTTTGTACACTTCGGCCAGTGTGGATTTGGGCATTGGCCATAATGGGGCACATTATCAACATCGACGTGAACCCAGCCAAACCCATTCAATGGGCCAATCCATGGCGGCATTGGGCGAATTCGAGGTAAATAAGGGCATTTGGAGAATTAAGAAAATTAAGTAAATGAATATGGCAATACGCTACAACTGGGCGACGTCCCAACTGGGCGTCGGCTCTTGTAGCTAATTAAGGGCTTAGCCGTTATTAATGATTTTGGTATCAAATTAAAGAGCGCATTTCTAACTATCGATTGATATAAAATTTATTTTGATTGCTTAAGATTTGGTGGAAATGTGTTAAAAAAACGTGACAAATTTGCAAATTTATAATAGTATAGTCTTATTTAATAGTTTTTAAAGTAAAACTCTAATAATTCTAAACTAAACTAAATTAATTTTATATCTATCGATAGCCAGAAGTGCGCTCTTTAATTTGATACCAAAATTCATCAATATCAATAGCCTTTAATGAGCTTCAAGCGCCGTCACCCAGTTGGGACGTACAGGATTGAGGCAATATTTGATTTATAAGTTGACGGGTGATTAGTCAAAAATTTGGGGTACAGTAGGACAAATAGGAAAGACCCTTATTAGGCATTGTTTTGTTGGCTTTGACAGTGTGCGATTTGTCCAATTTATATGGCCTTAAAAATTAATTTTTCGTCACTAAAAGTTTTCAACAGATTAATTCATTTCTTCGGTAAATTAATAAAATTCCCTGGACATATTTCTGGTCAAATTTACTATAATTCTAAAGCAAAAAAAATAATTTTTTTTTTATTTTGTAGTTAATCGAAACCCAACGACGTCAAATTGCGGAATTGACCCGAGAAAATGCAGCGCTGCGAAGGGAGCTGGACACGGTCCGAGCCTTTAGCCATTCAAATTTGCGGTCAACACCATCCGGCACAAAATATCCGAATGAGTCAATTTGAATGGATGTACAAAAATGAGCTTTCAATTGGGAAAAAATGCCTCCGAAATATGAATATTATTATGCATAACTGTGATCATTTCTCCAAAAATCTAATTTTCGATTCAATCTTTCTTCCTCACATATATAAATGTAAACATGTTTTTAACATATTTGTCAATATTTTAATTTTAAAATAAAAATTATTATTGAAAAATGTGACACTTTTAATAGGGAAATTTGTATGAATTCGTAAAATTAGCTAAAAATTTTGAAATTGTTTTGGCCCTTTTTGTTGTCAGGGTAATTAGTAATATTGGCTTTTGCTCTTTTTGTATAGACCAAGTGCCACTACTGGTTGCTGTGGTCATTTTTGAGGGTCATTCCATATTCTCTCATTTTTTTGTCCATTTCCAACTCAACAAAGCCCAAATTTTTGGCAAATATTCTCTAAAAAATATTTATTTTCCCTCGTAAAAATGTCATCAATTGGAGCGAATGTTGGCCTTCAGGTTGGATGAATCAAATTTTGAATTAAATAAATTTATGCAAATTATATATCCCAATTAATTAACAAATTTGACCAAATTCAAATCGCAAAATTTGTCTGAAAATTTTTTCAAAATTCATGAATTTTCAATTTTCTTAAAATAAATTTGCCTATTTAAATATATTCAGTTTTTGTTTTCTTCCCTCGGATTGGCCACCTCATCGTTGGTTTTGGCCCGTGATCGCCTTTGGAAATGGTTGGATGCCGTCGACGTTTATTCCTCCGCCAATTTGCAACAAATTCGCAATTTTAACAATGTTAATTTAAGATTTAATTGACTGATTTTAATTTTTAATTAATAAGAACAAAAAATTAAATTTAAAACTTTTAAAAGTCCATCAGAAAATAATACCTTCTGAATTAAATTTATAAAATTAATTTCTATTTTTTTGACAAATTTATAGAGAAAGAATACGATAAAATAAACTGGGTCTAAATAAAATTGCTATCTTGGAAATATGAAAAAGCCTTCAGGAGATAATCATTTATTTGGAAAAGAAATGAAAAATGAATTCCAAATACCATTTTAATATATTATTTTCGGATGGCTGAATTGAATTTTTACTACCAACCTTTTTTTTCATATTTTTCGATAATTTTAGACAAAAAAAAATAAAAACATATTCAATTTTTTCAAATAGAAAACAACAATTTCCACCTCCCATTCCAAATCCCAATTAGAGTTTGGCCAACCCCGATTCACAATGGTATTCGGCATGGTTGGAGTTGGGCATGGCCTGGTATGTTGGATTCGCCTCAATTTGGTTGCTCAGTGTTTTCCTTCTTTGTGCCACCCTAAAATGGCCAGTCCCATTGTTGGCCGTGCCAAATGTGGCCATTTCTGTGATGGGCGTTTTTGCTAATTTGGCACTTTTCGGTCAGTTAAGAGGCATTGTTGCCTGGAAAAATAAAACGGAAAAGGCAAAAATTCATTTCTTTCATTACTACTACTGTACTGATTAAATGCCTGAGGGCAAATCAATTTCATTTTTTTCAATTAATCCATCGAAACAAGACAATTTAATAATCCTCGACTCTTCTATTTGGCCATATCTCAACAAGGAAGCAACCAAATTTTGGAGGGGATATGCCATTTTAAAGCCCTAAATGTCCTCTAAAAAGTGACTTAACTAATTTTTTGATAAATTTAAAAGAATTTATAAAATAAACGGCTTTTCCTCAACAAATTCGGGTTTATTGCACTCAAAGTCATGTAACTTTTTGAAGGCTTGGATTTCATAAAAATTAATAGGCCACTTTTCAGGTTTTTAGAAGACACTTTTGGCTTTAAAATGGTATATCGCCTTCCCAAATTGGTCAAAGCCTCGTTGAGCTATAAGCAAAATTGTCCTTAAACCGTTAATAAATCCATTTCATATTTCCTTTTCCAAAGGAGCAATTCTTGCATGGCTTCTAGAATTGCCGAATGATTTACGAACGGATGGACATGAGCAGAAAATGTTGATTGGAGCGTCCGGCTTTTTTGGCATTTGTGCCATTTTCAGCCTCATTTTTACCGGACTTAGCAGTCATCATTATAATACACTAAAGAAGATTATGCGGGCCAGAAATCGGGTAATAAAGTGGGGAAAATGGCCATTGAATTTCAGTTATTTCATGAATATTTGGTATGATACAGCTAATTTTGGAATTGGCTAATCCCGAGATTAGATAGGTGCTGGTTTAGCTAATTATGGCAATCACGGCTTCTCTAGACTTGGTACAAATACAAGAATGGGCACATTCAACTCGGTATAGTTTATTTAGTATGTGAAATTTCAATTTCAGCTGGGATGAGTTTGCCTTAAAGAAGTTGAACTTTTTTAAACCCAAACTAACAATCTTTTGCTTAAGTAAGCCTAATTATCAGTCAGAATCATAAACAAATCGAACATTCCGAATCGAATGAGTATTTTCCAAGATTCTAGGTTGCCTAGAAGGCGAGTGAAAAGGAGAGAAAAAGTATAGAAAATCTCTGGTTTCAAACTAAAAAACTTGAACCAATTATTACATTTTCCCACATCCAGCAGATTACACCCGATTCGCCGTCCAGTTTGGACCAACAAAGGGCGGATACCCGAAAGAAGGAGGCAGCCGACTTTTATAAAACATAAAATGGAAATGAAAAACATTTACACAATTTTATTAAAAACATTTTTGAATGAATAAATTGAACAATTAAAAAAACAAATTTCATCTCTAATATTCGTCCATTTCCATTATTTTCTTCATCTCTTGGCCGGCGATGTGAAATATGATTTGGGAATATTCTGCCATGATCGACGCGCCTTTCGGTATACCTGAAAAAATGAGGAAAATTTTTGGATTTTTGAAAAACATTTTAAATGGAGAAAAAAAATAATTGACGCTGCAGGGAATCGAACCAATAACCTATTTGCTAAAGATTAGAGAGTTATCCCACTAGACCATCCGAGCCACTTGGATCGTTTTATAAAAAATAAACCTAAATAAATATCACTTAAAAAAAGGTAAATGGAGTAAAAATGAAAAATTGAAACTAGAGGGAATTGAACCCATGACCGATTTGCCAAAAAACAAAGAATTATCCCACTAGACCATCTGGGTCAATGTTGTGTTTTTAATCAAAATTTAAATTGGATTAACCAAAACAATTAAATCCATTTTTTGGTTAAAATTCTATCCAATTTTTTAAATTATTTCCCCAGCCTCCCTCCAGCTTACCTTTAGTGCCATAACATGCGACATCCGCTGACTTTTACGCAATTCATCCACACTTTTTCGATAGGCCGGCGTCTTCAACATTTCCTCCAAATCGCATGCATTCGGCTGCATTGGCGCCTTGTCCGGATTAATGATGCCATAGCGAATCTGACAATTAAGAGGAAATTTTATTTGGATGGAAATTACAATTATAGACAAAATTTAATAATTAAATTAATCCCAGCACTCTTCCGGTAGTGCAAAAAGGGTCCAAAATTGAATAATATTAAGAGGATTTTGACCTTCATTTTTTGCCTATCAGTGGCCTTATTTAAATTTTAGACTTTTTGTAAAATTAATTTTATTAATTTTACTAAACAAAAACAAACCAAATCATTGTTCAATTTCAGCTGCTTGACAAGGGGAGATATGGAATCCTTTGGCATTGATGTGTTGAAGAGAATGGAGCTGGAATTGAAATTTATTAATATTTAATTAAATTTTGATTTGAATTGATGATTTTTTAATTAAAATCTAACTATAAGAAATGAAAGTAGAGTAGGAGAACGCTGGTTTTAAACCGGGATCGGGATTATCCGGTTTTTTTTTAAATGCTGATTTCTCCAATTTTCGGCTATTTTGAGGAAAAATTGGTTTTAAATTGCATCGATTTTTGCAACCGATTCTGTCCTATTCAATAACTAAGCTAATATTCGGATTCGGTAGGCCTTAAATTTATTTGTTTCTTGTAAACCAATGGGAAATTTTCCAAATATAAATTTGCTAAACTAACTTGCAAGTAAAAACCTTCTCCTTTGTGAGGCGAGCACGACCTTGGACCGGCAAATCCCGATAGCCCAGACTGCGCAAATCTATGATGACGGCGTCCCGGTCCAATAGAGTGGTCACCGTCTTTTTGATTGCATCCACCAACATTTCCTACAGATGAAATATGAATGAATTTTTAAGATTTCATTTAATAATTTGGATTTCTATGGCATAATTCAATGATGGCCTTTCTATTAGTTCAAAAAATTGGTAATGTAGTTTAGGTCCGCTTTTCCCTAAACAGTGGAAAAGTAAAAGCTAAAAGGTCCACCCTCCTCATGAGTATGGGTCATCTCATCCTCATCAGGTTTAGAGGATTAAGATATCATCTCAGTCTCAGACAAGATAACCTCTAATGACTCTAACCCTAAACTTGATTGATAATCCAAAATGGATGGGGTAACCTTGAATTTTCTCTTTGTATCCAAAAAGAGGAACTAAACTAATAGCAAAAAACCTTGAGCTTACAATAGTTATAATTTGTAGATTTTCTCAAATTTTTCCAAATGACTAAAAGAAACCTTTTGCATTGGACGAAAATAACAAGTGATCTCGTACGGTGGCATTTGGCAATAAGCTAAATGATAATTATAAATCAATGCTTATTCCTCCCAACAAATTCAATTAAATAATCAAATAAGTTAAAAACAAATGAAAAATGTGAATAAAATTCCAGATTTATTTGTCAACTTTTATAACAAAATGATTTAAAACGCAACACATTTATGTCCTATGGTTTTAAATTGTCCTCAAAAATTGATAATTCCTAAATTTTCATTTATATTTCCCATTTCATTCATCTAATAATCATCATTTCGGTTCATCCATTCTTCTATTTGACTGCTGTTCAGAAGGCGAACAGAATGAGGAAGCCCATGGTCAAGCAGAACAGTCCCATTGCTTCGGAGAGGGCAAAACCCAGGACGGCATAGGAGAAGAGTTGTTGCTTGAGCGATGGATTGCGGGCGAATCCGATCAACTAAACAAGCAAACATTAATGTTTAGAATAAAACAAATGGTTATACCAATGAGCCGAACACATTTCCAATGCCGGCACCGGAACCGGCAACACCAGCGGTGGCTGCGCCTAAATTATTATTGAATTTTAGTCTTTGAACTGTTTTTTGAATGTGTAAACCTGCTCCAATGTATTTGGCAGCACTGTCAATGTCCTTGCGAATTGCACTGGTGTGAAGCATAACCATTGCCTGGGAATTGGCCAAATATGCGGGTGCACGTGAAGAAAGACGGCCAAGTGCCATTGGGCGAGCGGCGAAAATAGCTTGACGTGTAGCCAACATTTTTAGAATTGTTTTTGAAGAGAGAATTAAAATTTAGCAAACTTTTTAGCTTTGTCTATAAAAAAGTTGTTTATACAGCCGGAAGCTGTTTATGGATTTTAATGTCTTTTATAATTGTTTTGTTTATGAATTTATGGGTTGAAAATGATGTATTTCAAACGTCAAAATCGAATTAATCATTACTTATTTTGTTACCAAGAATTGTATTGATTAATTCTGATAGAAACTAGTGCAACCCAAAGTGGAAACTCAACTCTAAATCTCGGATTCCCGATTATTCCATTCTAATTCTCTTCTCTTCTCATTCTCATCGATTTATTTTTTTGAGATAAAAAACCCAAAAACATTATGCCAATTTTTTTATTTTAAAATTAAATCAAATCCTCCTTAAAACACAGTAATCCCAATTTATTTGTTTGTTGGCATTGGCACCGGGTTTCCATGGCAATTTTGTTGAGTAATAAATGGAAGAAAATATTTGTAAATGTAGTTAAATTATAATTCTTTATCAAATTTTTGACAAAAAAAATATGAGTGAATCCTCGGTTAGAGCGCCTCGTCAAGGTTGGGCCGAATTGCCGCCACCAGATCCAGAAATTGTTGAGAAATTTGCATAAAAATTACTAATAAAATTAATTAAAAATAGAGAATCGATCCGGCTCGTTCAATGTTGATGTCTCCGAGCAGCGGGGAAAGTTCGGCTTCTCCGATTGAAATTTTTGAACGGAATGAAACTGGAAGGTTCATTTGCCTTCGGTTGAATAAAATGATGCCACAAATTTGATCAAATTTAGTCCAAAATCCTTTTCTGTTGGCCATTCCGCTGGCCATTTTAGTCAACAGGCCCGTCAGCGAATTCGGGAACGGACCAAATCGATGGTGGAAAAGCAACGAATAATGGCCAAGAAACTGGCTAAAAATCAGCGAAATGAGAGCATTGAAGGGGAATATGCAGTGCCTACGGTGGGCGAAGGGCATCAGCAGCAGCAGCCAGAGGAAATTGCTCAAGGCGATCGTCAAATTGAACAAAGCATTCAAGTAAGATATGGTAGAAAATGAGATACCGTAAATTCTCCCTATCTCTTTGGAGGGTCTCTAAAAAATTTTAGCCCTTAATTGAATTTAACCGACGGAGGAGGAATTTAGTACAAATGAAAGGCTTAAAATTTTGTTCATTTTAATAGATCGGAGCCAAATATGTAGAGGATCAATTACGTTGGGATGATCAACAGCAAATTGGAAAAGATGCCCAAAATGTCGAAGAAGGGAATCGGCCACTTCCATTGCTGCTTTTGATGGCACCGCCTCGGCCATATTCACAAAATAAGGCGGATAAATTTCGGCAAATGATTGTTTGGAAAGGAGCAAATCCAACATTACCAATGAGACATACGGATTTGGAAGGAGGCAATGGAATTGTGCAGAGAGGAAACAATGAAAAATTGACGAAAGGGAAATTCATTGAAAAGGTAATATATTGGTTGGAAAAATGGCTCGTAAATTATTTAAAATTTTAAAGCAATTAGCCTTACTTAATATCCATTCGATGTTTTTTAGGATTATGTGCAAAATTTGCTGCATTTAATGATTGTAAAGCTTATTTTCTTTTAATCATTTAGCTGAATTAAATGGATTTTTTCATTTAATATTAGCTTTAAATTTACCAAATCTAATGTCATTTTTAGCCCTGATTTGGATTAATTAATTAGCGAAATAATTAGGTAATTTGTTGCAAAAATTATGACCAAAAATGGGGCAAAAATGGTTAGAACCGTCACCTTTCGCTTTTTGGCAATAATTTTCTGTCCAATTATGATTTGATCAATCATTTTGATAACAAAAAACTATAGAAAGAGCATAAAAGATAATGGAATGAAAAGTTTTATTAATTATTTGGAAATTTCTTAGATTATATGCATATTCTTTTAATTCCCTCGATTTTGAGGACCCATAGCTTCCAGGTAGTGTGAACTTTAAAAATAAATTATTTATTTTTTTCCTCAAAACTTCACAAAATAAAATAGAATTTGTTCAAAAATGTCCATAAATTAAAAAGTTAAGAAGACCCCCTAATTTTCTCAATTTTTGAGGGTTGAAAAATAATTCCCCATGGGGAATTAAAAGAGTATTACACGGTATTCGACAATATGAAATTTCGGTTATAACTATTATCTCATTAATTATTTGAGGATCTATAAAAGATAAAACTAGCAGAATGAATTTATGCCCCCAACATTTTTCCCGCAGCAATTATTCAACAATCAAACCAATTTTCCACCAAATATCCACCATCAAAATTTGGTGGTTTGGCGTCCTCCCCTGGCCTGGAATGAATGGCTAAAACAAAGTGGTTCCCGGCGTTGGGCCTCCCAAAAGCCAACATCCCTTTGGCTTGACCTTCAGTGCATTGAATTCGACCATCATTGGCTGTTCACCCGGGCGGAGGCAGCCCAACGTGAACTGTTGGGCGCCTATGATGCTTGGGCCATTGTCCATCAAAAAATGTTGGAAGTTGTGAAGGAATGGCTGGCAATGAGGCAAAAAATGGGCGATTCGGAACATAAAAGTGAAGATGAAAATGAAGAATTGGATGCACTATTTGGGCAATGTTTACAACGGAATGCCGAATTGGAACGATGCCGTGCTGCATTGCAGATGGCATGGGCCGAAACGGACCAAACCAGGGGCAGATTCCAGTTGGAACGATTGGAAGGACATGCGGAAGTGTTCGAAGAGTGAGTTTGATCCAAGCAATAATTGGCTTATTCCAAGTCATTTTACCATTTTTAAAGCAAAATTAGCTCCATTAAAATTTGTAATGTTTAAAAAAATGAGGCATTTTTGGGGATACTTCTCAATTAAATTTGTCCAAATTTTAAACGCCATCAATATAAGGTGGCTCATTCCTATCCAAAAAAGTAAGATGTTTCCATTCTAAAGGAATCCTAAATTAGTTTAAGTCAATTATAATTGTATGCCTTTTTAAGGGTATTCTAAATCTGGAAACAATTAGCTGAGAAAAGTACATGTCTGTATTCCAGCTTCAGAATAAATATTGTAAAAAATTAACTAAAAAGCAATTTAATGGAAAAAGCCGATTGGATAATCATTCCTTAAAATGAATTAATTCCCTCCACCGTAAAAGGGAATCAGAAGGCGGTGTTCCAGATCAGCTGAAGGCATTTTTCCATTCTCCAATGTTTATGCTCTCCGAAAGGGAAACACAAGTGAAAGATGGCCAACATCAACAAATTTCTTTACTGTCAGAATTGGAACGTCAAAGACGGGCGGCGGTGGAAAATTGTCGATATCAGGCAAAAAAAGGAGGGATAAGGATAAGAAATAATATTTACAAAAATAAGGCCCAAATATTCTTCAATGAATTGTTGGTTGCCTCCTCCGATGAATGCTCGTTGGAATGGCCAAGTTTTAGTGTTCAATTTGGCCAAATTTTTCCCCTTCGAGTTTTTGAACGGCCTGAACAATTGCGATTGGCTTTGAGGGAAAAATTTGGACGTGGGAATTGGCAACCAATTGCCGACATTTTTGTGCCATTACCGGAGGAAGTGGAAGGAGAAAATGTTGAACAAAAGGAGGCCAAAAGGATATGGGCATCTCCGAAAACAGGGCTCCAATTTGCGAGCATGGTTTTGCGAGGAAGGTGAAAAATGAATATAAATAGATTAAATTGGATTGAAAAATGAGAATTACAACCAAAATTTCAAGAAATGGCCTTTTGCGCATTGGCCAATATTTTAGCAATCTTTCAGTCTATTAAGCTTATTTACTTGTTTTAAACTCTTTCTTTTGATCATTTTAATATCAAAATGATTGATCAAAACTTAATTGACCAGAAAGTTATGTCCAAAATGGAAAAAATGCCTGCTTTTGGCCTATTTTATCATATTTTTTAGTCATAACTAATTAGAATATCCATCAACACTATTTTTTCCCTAATTCATATAAACTAAAATGAAAATGAAATTAACAGATTTGGTAAAGTTAAAGCTAATATTCACCTAAAAATTGATTTCTGCTCAAAATTCGACTGTGAAAATTTTTCCTATACTATTAAACAAAAAAAAACCAAAAAAAAAGATCATTTTTGGTGTGAAATGGTTTCCCCTCCATAGCTATAAAAGCAGTCTCGGCTGTGGCCAACGTGGCTTGCCATTCATGCAGGGCCGACTTTTCTGTGCACTTCGATGGCAATACCAAAATGATGGGCCAACAGGGGCAGAGGGGATTGTTGGCCAAAAACATTTGGCAGGGAGGAGGGCAAAAGTAGAGGAAAAAATTTTGGGCATTTGGAATTAAACCAATTAATATTTAAAAGAGAAATGAATGGAGCCAATCACCGCCGTCACTTTTCCCAGCCCAAACATTACTTTACCCGGAAGAAACACTGCAAAATGATCAACGACTTTTGGCGCTGGAAAAACGTTGGAAAATGTGGAGAGGAAAACGAGATGGAATTGGCATAGAAATGGCCAATGAAATTGGGGAGGAAGGCAAAAGCGATGGAGGGCCAAATTTTGGAAAACATCGAGGCGAAATGGAATTGGAAATGCGACGAAGATTGGGCCGAGAATTTGCGGCGGAATTGAGGCACGAAAAATCAGACAGCTCAACTTATCGCCATTTATTATAACTCATCAAGGATTGAATCAAATTTTAATGTTTTTAATAGCAAATCAAAGAACAGACTTTTGGCTATTCAAAGATATTAATTTTTATTAAATTGGTTCAGAATTGATGGAATTGTGCCCAAAAACCATTTAAAATGACTTAATATTTGTTAGTGAAATTTTCAGTGTGATATTTGGGTTTAACTTTATTCAATTCTGAACCAATTTAAATAAAATTTAATATTTTTGATAGCCAAAAGTTTGCTCTTTAATTTGATACTAAAAACATCAAAAATAGTTTAGTCCTTGATGAGATATTATCTAATATAAGATGTATCCCAAAAAATTGCATTTGATTAAAATAATTTATAAAAATTTTTCTAGAAGATCCTTGCGCGAAAGTGGGGAACATCAACGTCGCGCGCAGGATTTGTCCGAGTTGATCCGTGAAGAGCCTTTGCCCCTATTTGGTGTCGGCCTCCTTTCTGCCATATTTGCCCAACGCCAAATTGACGTTAGTCGACGCCTGAAGCCAATCCGCAATCCGAAGGCTACTCAAATTGGTCGATCCATGAATGTTTGTGTTGAAGAAAATTGGAACTGAAAATTGGAACTATTTAAAATTTTCATTTAGGAATCGGCTCGCCTCATTCTCAACATTCAACATGCCTCTGGCGTACCACAAAGAGCAAATGGCGAAGTGGCACAACTTTTCCTTCTTTGCACTTTGCAGGTGAACAAATTGGATAGGAATGTATTATTGGACAATAAACAATTATTTGAACATTGAGGACTGCATTTCGTCGATAGAATTTATTTGATAGGAAAATTCTGCAGATAAATCTTATTTTTACATATTAACAGGAAATGGATAATTCAAATATATACTTCTGGGATCTTGACCATTTTTTGACTATAACACAGCAAGATAATAACCAATTCGGGAAGGCATAATACCATTGGAATGCACAAAAATATCCTCTAAAATAAGGCTAAATTAAATTTTATGAAATTCAATTTACATTTCTTTGAATGTAATAGGCCCGAATTTTGTGAGAAAAAGTCACTTATTTTACAAAATGTTTAAAATTTTCAAAAAATTAGAAAAGCCACTTTTTAGAGGACATTTAGGGCTTTAAAATGGCATATCGCTTTCCCAAATTGGTTGTTTCCTGTTGAATTATGACCTAAAGATTGCTCAGATACTGAAAAGTCTTGTCCTACATTTTTATGGCCTTTAATTATTATAAATTTGACTTATTTTAGGGCCAATCCCAATCGACAGCACTTGTCGATGGACGGCATGCAAATTGGCAAGAAACATTGGTACTGGATATTCCGCCACCGCCATTTAACGAAGAATTATACATTGAAATGGAAATATTCGACAGGGAAGTACGGCCATTGGAAAGTGACGATCGGGAGAAGGATACTCGGTTAGAATAGAAGGGCATTTTCTCTAGCGGAAAAATTCTAAATTTATTGTAATTTTATTGTCCATTTTTAGCCATGAACGTGTGGAAAAACGTTGGCTCGGTTCGGCCCGTGTACCATTGTCTGCATTGAATGGAATGGCAAAAATGGATGGACATTTGGCATTGAGAGGGCCAATTTTTTACACTGGATACAAGTAAAGAGCCCCAAATAAAATGAGACTATTCAAATTTTATGCACTGGAAAATATTTTAGCCATCTTTATATTGATCAATTTAAAATTACAAACCATTTAATTTAGCTTTTTTCTAGGGCATTTTGAATATAGAAATTAGATTTTATTATCTACCAGCAGATTTGAAATTTTTTATTATTTATCTTTGAATGTAAAACAATGAAAAACATTATTTTAGGGCTACAATTTTATGACCAATTTTGGAGTTAACATAAGGTGATTTTAGAGTGAAAAAATCTGCTATGATGGATAATTAAGAGGAGCGAATTGGCTAGAAAATTATAGGAAATAATAAAAACTACTCGATTTTAATAACATATTTTGACGTTTTTTTTTGTCATAGATTTTTTTAATTTCAATCAAATTAGCTAATTCTTTCTTTATTAAATGCTATCCACTCACGGCAAAATAATGGCCAAATGATTAAATTTAAACCCAAATATTCAATTGAAAAATGCACAAAATTCAAATGTTAAATTTTTGTTTCATCCTTAAATTAATTATTGTTCAGAGGCATTCCATCCAAATCGCCGATCACCGTTCGCATTTTGATCAGCCGTGATCCTCCTTCATTCATCCATCCTTCCGCGACCATTCTAAACAATTCACCATTTGGTGAATCCGATCAAAATGTTGTTATTTCCTTTTACTTTAATTGACATAATTTGTTACTTCAGTTAATCGCAGAATGTTTAAAATTTGAATCTTCCTTGCAGCAACGTTTTCCGAATAGACGAATTCTTTCAATGGCCACCGATTCATCGGGCAAACGCGTACTGGCTTTAAGGCAGGAATCAAAAAGATAGAGGGATAGGGAAGGGGAAATTCAGACAATATTTTACTTCGATTTTAACATAATTTGCGGCCAAAAAGTCTATATTTATGGCCATAACTTAATCATCATTATAAAAATCAATCTAAACTTTTTAATTAATTATCCAATTTTATATTATTCTTTCCATTTAATTTAATAAAAATTATATTTCAGATTCCTTCGAAGATTGCCTCCACCCCCGCAAATTGTCAGCCTCTTCAATGTCCAACCAAAAAATGCGGTTGAATTGGCTGCTCAAATGGTGGCCTCAATTCCAACATTCCATGATCCAATGGTGGCCTCTTCACCAATTTGGTCTACGGCCGATGAAGTTTGAATTATCATTGAAATAGTACAAAATTAGTATAATAAAAAATAAAAAATATAAATTTTATATTAATTTATTCTTTTTTGGAATAGATGGAATTATTCTAATTAGGGAAAATAATTTTAATTTTCAATAAATTATTTTTTTTTGTGAAGACTCTTCGAATTGCTTGTGCCAGCCCGGATGAACAGGGCATTCTCCTTTGTTGTTGGCTTCTTGGCCTTCAATTGTCTTCAGTCCTTTTATTGGGCAAAGCAATGCCGGATGGCCCAAATTGTGCATTTGTTTTGGTCCAATTCGGCGGTGACCAGGAACATTGGCTAATTAGCCCTGGAGATGGCAAGTTTTCCGGCAAAAAAAGGAATTTACCAAATTCTTTTTAATTCAAATTCATTCAAAATACTAATTTGGCTTCCAAAAATTTACTTAAAAATTTGACAAAAATCCCAATAAAAATTCACTCTCTCTTACTTATTAGGACATCATTTTGCCCCATCCGACCCGAATTGTCCCCTCATTTCGGTGGGCACTGTGCTCACAATGGACAATGTATTTGCCAATGTCCAAAATGGTGAACATCCTTCCCAGCTGGATTTTGACCTTCGAAAACGTGCACATTGGGAATCGTTGTTTGGCGAAGGTCGCAAGAATTTGGTTTCAGTACAAGTAAGAATTTTCGACCACAATTTACTGAAAAATTCAATTTCGTTTCGTGCTTTCTTATTGACATTTTAGCGAATGTATTATGCCTTAAATAGATAAATTTATTTATTAAATTTATAATAAAATCTTTGGCTTTTGTAAAGGCTTAATTGCGATGAATGAAAAATGATTTGAGAATGAATTCTTTGATTTGATATAATATAAATTTCAAAAGTTATGAATTACGCCGAAATTGTGCAGTTTTCATTATTTGGCCATAAAATAAGGCCAATTTTATTTTTTATCAAATATTTTGATATCAAAATCTTCTACAGATTTAATTTATTGGTATTAAAATTTATCATTTTGAATGATGTATGAAAATTTTTGCAAAATTCGGACATAAGAAAATCTTAAATTTATGGAAAATAATTTATATTAAAAGAAAGAGCATTTTCTTCTCTATTAAAACCATATCAAGATAATTAAAAATGGTTAGGAATGAAGGGAGCTAAAACTGTTCAAATATTTTATCGTTCTCCACAAATACTGTACTTTGGGAAGGGAAAGGGAAGAGAAGATGAATTTGCCCTCAGGTATATTCCTGCTGCTGATTGATGATTGAAAAGAGGGAGATCGTTCTGCTGCTGCTACCGTACTTTCTCTTTTCCTTTAACCAATCAGCGCGAGGGTGTCTACTGTCCAGGCAATGGATGGGAAGCACAAAGAGAATAGGTTAATATGAATATGCCCTTGAGGCATTTCTTTGCTGGCTGATTGCAAAGAGGGAGATTTCTGCTACCGTACTTTTTCTCTTTTCCTTAAATCAAAGAAAGAGTGTTCAACATCAACACAACATGCCCTCCTAAAGGATATTCATTTCCAACATGACAAAAACGACAAAATATTCCAAAATCGAACCGTTTATGTTATTAGGCCATAAATTTTTGGTCAATTATGTTTTGATCAATCATTTTGATATCAAATTTCTCTAAAGAAAGAACGAAATAAAATGAAATAAAAGCTTTTATCAAATTTAACAATAAAAATATTCCCATTTTTCAGCCTGAATTCCTTCGCTATGAGCCCGTCGATGAGAATGCCCTGATGGAGTTGAGAACGGGGTTGGAACGGGAAATTCGCCTAAAATTCGACGAAGCCCGTCCTTTTGCCATTCCCCAGTGGAATTTGATGGCTTCTAGGCCAGTTTTTAGGGAAATTTTTACAAAAAATTCCCTACAAATTTTCAGAACACTTCGAGAAATATTGGCCGATTCCTGGCGTGACCTATTTTCCCCTGAATCCACCCAAAATTCCACATCCCTCGAGAATAACCCAATCGATGCCCGTTTGGCCCATTTACGGCCAGCTTTCCAAATTTCTGCCCTCGCATTCCGCCTTCCATTCATTTCACGGCACCAAATCATTGGTCATTGTATGCGAACATTGGTCCATACAAATTCGCAGCCAATGGCCCAATTCGCATTGGCCGTCCATTTGCAACCATTTTTTGGCACTATTTTCAGCTGTTCCATTGCAATTTGCACTCTTTTACCAAATACTTCTACAACAGGGAGAGGAGGTAGAAGCAGCAGAGGAAGTTGATGATTTTTTTAGACAGAATGGAAAAAATTTAATTAAAAAACAATAAATTTATTTTAATTATAATCTTTTATAAAGACATCGTTTTACGATAATTTTTTTCCTATTTTTTCAATTAGAATAATTATGAAATATTATATTTGTCAGAAAATTGACCGAATCTGTTGATAAATTTTGTCTTTTTGTCCAAAAATTATCTTTTTAAGGCCATATATGGCCTAAAAAGTGAATGGGTATAGGATTTGATTAGCTTAAGAATAATTTTTATTAGTTCTCTGAGCATAAGAATTAAAGAATCCGGAATTGGCCAAGTTATATAACCCTAAAAAATTATTTTTGATTACAAAAAGTTTTCGACAAATTCAATCATTTTTCAACAATTTTATGCATTTCCTCCTAATTATTTTCCATTGAATGAATTGAATATTCACATTAGTCGGCAGAATATTTGGCACAAAAAATAAAAGTCCATTTTCCCACGCAATCCTTGCTTTTTATGATGCCAACCG
This sequence comes from Pratylenchus scribneri, assembly GCA_030063045.1. Classification (NCBI taxonomy): domain Eukaryota; kingdom Metazoa; phylum Nematoda; class Chromadorea; order Rhabditida; family Pratylenchidae; genus Pratylenchus; species Pratylenchus scribneri. The sequence goes on along the minus strand of JAQSEB010000114.1, from coordinate 2,052,174 downwards.
ACATTGAGTGGTGCCGCCGATTTGCGTGTATTGTTATTCCCAAAATTTTCCACCTTTTTTACTTTCAAAACCCATTTACGTTCTTCAAGTGGGATTTGTCCTTTTTAGTTGGCTTTTCCTTGGAAAAATAATCTCTTCCACTCATTTTCCTACTAAAAACATTTTTTTTGGTCACTGTTTGTTCAGCCGAGAATTCCACCTCTTTCAATTTCCTGCCTTTCCTTTCCTTTCTATTTTGGCCAAATCCCCCAAGGGGATTGTTTTCCCTCCCTCCTCCTGGCACTGTCGGCCTAATGCAATTTTGCAGGGGGTTTTATGTGTAAACAGCGGTCATTTCCTTCATCGAATTTTGCCTCATTTTTCCCGGACAAATTTTGTCATTTTGTCGTCCAATTTTCCATTTATCCCTACAACCTCAATCAATTCCTTTCTTTTCCATTTCCTCATTCGCCATTTTGTATTGTGGCTATATGGCCATAGGTGGGTAGGTCATTGACCTCTGTCCATGTTTATATATAAAGCAGTCAATTCACAAAGATGGCTGGGGGTAGTCCACCTCATTATTCCCAGGTGGTTGGGAGGATAATTCAGTGTCATTCTTCAGCCAGTATTTCAGTAAGGCAATAGCCAAATTTCGAAGACGATATACCATTTTAAAGTACAGTGTTTCTCCTCTGTATTTTGGAATTTTAAAATTTTATGAAATAAATCTATTTTTAAATAAGTTATAAATCTATGATTTTAATAAACCAGAATTTTGTTCAGGAAAAGCCTCTTATTTTACAAATTTTTAATTTTCAACAATTTAGTAATGCCATTTTTTAGAGGATATTTAGTGCTTTCAAATGGATATCTCCTCCCTGAATTGTTGGCTTTCCTCGTTGAGCTATGGTCAAAAGAATGGCCTAGATAGAGAATTTGCGGAATTATGTTGAATCTTCCATTTTGCAATGACAAAGCCTACTTCCACAATCCTAATTAATTAAAATTTGTAATAGCATTTTTTGAGTCCAAAATACGTCGTTGCCTTACAAATTAATTCTTTTTTTTCAATTATTTTTCAACTAAAATTTATTCTTCTTAATCTTTATAGTTATGCCAATCTCCATTCAATCATTTTTTATTCCAAATTTTGTATATTTCTTCCCGGTTGCTGCCTTAATTCTCATCCAATTTCGCATAACAATTTCAGGTTCCCTTTTTTGACTTTTTCCAAAATTAATTAACTATTCAAATATTTTCCTATCTATGTTCCATCCATCTTCTAAAGCAACACAACATCCTCCTCCCCTTCACTTTCTTCAACAATAGCTGATCGAGTTTCCTCGCCCAATGTTTCCAAACGAGTTCGATTCCAGGTTGTCAGCAAATTGACAGTGGCGGATGGTGAATTTTGACGATATTCTGTAGCGCATGATTCGACTGGGCTGGCCAAAGGAAGAATTGACCTGCAAAAATGAAATATAGAAATACGATTGATAATATTTTGGTACTGTTGAATTGATAATTGAGTTATTTATTTTGGCCCAGCGCTCAGCGAGGCGATAACCAATTTTGGAAGGGTTTATATCATTGGAAAGTTCAAAGTGTCCTCTACAATTTTTGCTTTAGTAAATTTTAAAAATTCCAAACTATAAAAAGTTTCATGTCTTTTAGTATAATAGCTTGAATTTTTGAGAAAAAGTTGCTTATTTTACAAATTATTTTAAATTTTAAAAAAATTAATGTGGCCACTTTTTAGAAGATATTTAGGCTTTCGAATGGTATATCGCCTTCCAAAATTGGCTGTTTCCTTATTAAGATATGAGCCAAAAAAGCAGACTAAGTACTGATTTATACAACTTGCCTTGAATTGAGCCCATCTCCAGCTGGACTAATCCATCCACCATTTTGTATTCCATTTGATTCCCTTCGACTGTTATTTCCGCCATTCCCACCGCCAAATGTCATTTGTGAGGATGGTCTTTTTGATGGCAAATATGGCGGTGAATTGCGCGGTTGTGTGCCAAATGATTGAGGGAATGGGATGCCGTTAGGTAATCCAATTGAATTTGGGCAACAGAGGAGGCGGGATATTGTCCTTCGAAAAGCGATTCGAAAACGTTCTGAGAGGAGACCTGTGGGGGAAAATTTGAGAATTGGGCATGAAATTTTTGGGTTATTGAAAGTTAAAAATCATTAAATTTGGTCAATTTGTGTCAAAAAAATGTGAAGATTTTTCATTTATTCGACTATGATATTATATTGTATTTAGGATAATTATTTAAATTGAAAGTATTGAAATTTCCAAAAACATAAAGGTGAAATAATTATAATGATCTAATAAGGAGGGTTATCCTCATTCATAAACTATATACCCAAAATTGGATAGAGCTGGTCAAGATGGACGCATTTAATGGTATATAATTTGTCATGGTTTGGTCAACAATTAAAGGGTATTAAATGGTTTAAACCAATTATGGTTTAATGGTTGAAAACTAAATTAAATCAATTGATGCGTCTTGATGAGATATATTGATTGAGTATAGGATTTATGAGTTTAGGATAAACTTCTGAACTGTTAAAATCTTTTTAGAATTTTCAATGGCTTTTCGGCATATAAAATATTTTCCTTATTAATTGAATGATTTCCAAAAGATAAAAGATTCTAATATTAATATTTTCATTGTAAAATTACCATATAAGATTGGATTCACACAACTGTTCGCATATGCCATTGTTTGGACGACGGATTGGACGAGCAAAAGACTTAAAAATATTCAAAATATTTTGATGTCCTTTTATGGAAAATTTGTGGTACTCACGTTTTCTCGTCTCTTTCCCAGAAGCTAGCCTCCGGATAGTTGAGACCTTGGAGGAAAAAGCGCAAATTCTGTGGGAACCAGCAAAGCCCAAATGTGATTATGACGAAGAAAACCATCCGGGTGGCATGGCGTTTCATTCTGAAGAAATAGATCATTGGATTAATTTATGTGAATTTTTTTCCTAAAATTATTTTTAAAAGTTTCATCCGTATAATTTGGCAAAATTTCAAGCAAATTGGAACAAACGGTGTAAACTAAATAAGTAAGTTCCAAACTCAAAATTGTGGCCAAATTTATAGCCTCATCAGAAATCAAAATGTCTTGTACAATTTTATACAATTGTATTGTTTTTCCCCAAAATTTATCATAATATCATAAATTGTAAATTTTCCAATTTTTTTGCCAGTTTTGTTTTTTGGAAATTATCCCCATTCCAATTTTTTTAAGATATTCCCCGCCAAAATTTTGTTGTTTACATTGTGATTGAGGATTAAAAGTTGAAAACAATCCGTGGATTTGGATTATGACTCGAATTTGGCACCGGAATCCTTTGAGACAAATATTTACGACGCATCTTTGGCGGATTACGGAGGATTTATGTGAAAAAATTTAAATGAAATGGATCATCCATTTCAACGTCAATTCTTTTTTTTTCTGGCTATTTTTTAAAACAATATTGTGAAGATTAATGTAGGTCCCACTTAAATGACATTTTCCTACGAAAAGCGAAAACTTGAATTAAAAAATTAAGCTGCGAATGTGAATCCCTTTGAGGCAAATTTTAGGCCTTTAAATTTAAAGGGCAAATTTAACCCCTCAGGCGACAGGGAATATCAAAATTACAAAGATTTTTAAGATTAAATTCTGACAAAAATGATTCAAATCAAAAAAGGTCGAAAATCGAAATACTCACTTCTGCGATGATTTTGACTGGACCAACTTTTGTCGCCAAATTTCCTTGACCAAAAGGAAATAGAAGGCACAGGACATGGCCAATGGGAGCAAATATGCGCCCAAATTGAAGCCCCAATAAAAGAGACGGGCTTGGGCCGGAGACGAATTGGCAATGGCAATTTCCAGGGAATCGACGCAGGCCGAACCATAGGTACCCTGGAAAAAAGTTGAAGAATTGGCTATTTTTACTATTTGCCTTATTTGGATTAATTACTCTGCTTTTTGATGGCAGAAATTTAATATTTTATGGTCTTAATCCTCCTTTGAACATTCCAATACTTTTAGACTTTTAGAGCCAGCCATCTTTGGCGGATGTTCTTCCATTTCCTTCCTAATCTATTTTCATGTTGTCAATTTGCACTTTTATTCGGGAATTAAATTCCTCAAATATTTCATGGCAAAATCTCTGCTCAAATTTGAACATTTTTTGGGATTGTCTCAATTTTAGAACATTTGCCACAATTTAATTCTGTTCTCATTAATTTCCCTCAAATAATTCATTCAAATGTATCATTTTTGGATTAAAATGGCTAAATTGGCATCGGCTAATGTTTATCCAGAATCCAGCCAAATTAAAAATTATGTCCCGAAAGGAATTGAGGAAGGGAGCAATTATCTGGGCCGTCAATTTTCTACAATTTTGTCCTATTTTCTGCCACTTTTTCACTTGATGAAATGAAAATTATGGCTGGGAATATATGGACACAGACAGACGTGTTAATTATTTCCAAAAATAAATTAAACAAAAAAAAAGGTAGTAAAGGAAGGGTTGTAATAGGGTTCAAAATTGTGGACCTTAAACTATAAAGTTTGCGGAATTTTGTATTTATTTTTTCCCGACTAATTGACAATTTGCATGTTTTGTTTTCCGCCTTCTTTTCATGTTTTTTCCCATTTCTTTTCGTTTTAAAATTCCCTTCGAAAAACGTACATTGTATTCGAAACGCAAAACGCCCACATTGCGCATTTGGAGGGAATTCAGCGCAATCACAATGGACCAAACCGCTGCACAAATGCAAAGTACGGCACGGGATTGACGCAAATTGCGGCCTGCAGTCGCTGATGTGATTGACTGCAAATTTTGAGGAAATTTAGGTACATTCAAGGCACAAAAATGAAATATATTTCTATGCAATTTATTTGAATTTAAAAGACAAAAAGAATTGATTGAATCTTTAAAATGTTGATTTTTGAAATGGCGAGGAAAAAATAGGGCAGATTCGTCTCGAAGAAATCCAAAAAAATTGACAGAAAAACTGACCAAAAATCGGTCATGCGCCAACAAAACCAAAGTCCAAACGGAGACATAGCAAGTGGCATATTGTAAACTGACAGTCACATAACAAAGGGAATCGGGAAATGGCCAAGAATTGGAGAGGTATGAGAGGGCAGTCAATGGGACGCAAAATGCCAAAAATAACAAATCGGCCAATGCCAAATTGCAAATGAAAAGGGAAGTGCTGAAAATGAATGATGGATTATTTTGTGAATTATTTTGGTTTCCATAAAAGTTTAAGGTTTTTTATTTAAAAAAAAAATAATTTTAAAGATTGTGCCCAAAAAATATAACAAAATGGAATATTCCAAATTTACCTGTCATGCATTTTAGAATTCAGTGCGATGACCAACAAAACGAGTACATTGCCGAACAGGCCAACAATTGTGATGAGCAGAAAAACCAGAGCAATTCCCAGCATTTTTTTAAATTTCTGAACAATTTTAATTTGCTTAATTTGGATTGAATTTCACGGAAAATTGTCGCGCAACAAATTCAGATGGAAAATTTACAAAAAGAGAGAATTTGTTGACGTAAATTTGACGATTCTTGAGTGATTCTGGTAGAGTGAAAATACATTTTTAATTTAAAAAATGAGAATTTCCAGAGACTTTCAAATTGTAATATTTTGTGTTTTATAAGGAGGGAAAAGCCTGATGATGAAATAAAAATTTTAATAGTTATGAAAATAAAAAAGCTAAATGATAAAAAAGGAGGTTTTAATAAAAAGAATTATGAGCAAAAATGTTGACATATTTTGGTAAATCAAATTTTCTCACAGAGGCCATATTATTTTAAATAGCTAATTTTTGTTGGATTGTTCTATCGAAATTGCCTTTCACTTTATTAGCTTTAGCGATATTAAAAAGGTGGTGACTTCTAGAAAATTGGAAAAAATGAACAAATATTTAGGCATAAATTTTAATATATTTAAATTTTGAATGCAGCCCCTCTAATTCTTTTGAAAAGAGTTTTTTTGCCTATAAAGAAAATTGGCGAATTTTTTTAAAAATTTGTGAATTACGAAAAAATATTGTGTAAATTGGTCTTTAAAGAACATTCTAATGACAATTTTTGTACTGTAAAATTTATGGGGCACAAAAATGTTAAGACAAGCCAATTCTGACCGCGCATGAGAATTTGTAGCAGAATTGATATTGTGATTTTAAATGGAGAAGGAGTAGGCGAATAGGGGAAAAGCGGGACGAAAATGGGCGGTCCTTATGAAGTGGCCGGCTCATTTTTACTGCCTTCAATTGCGTTGCGCATTAGGATTTGCTCCAGAGGAGATTAGTAATGCCCACTTTCTTTTAAATAGCCAAAACTTGGTAATGAAGAGACTTTTGGAAGATGGAATTAAAAAGGGAAAATGGGGGTAAAATGAAGCCGCGCAAATTCCAAACATAAATGGGGGGATTTTTTTTGTAATGTGGATAGAAACGGAAGGAAGCAGTTGCCAACATTCCGCCACCACCATCAGACATTACACCATGAAAAATCCTCAATTTCACCGTTGGTTTTGATTTCCCCGGGGTTCGAATTTGTGAAATGAAAACATTGCTCCCATTTGGGGATTTTAAGGGAAGGGGTGGAACGGAAAACGGAAGGCGGGGGATGGAATGAATCTGTGGATTGATATCTGCGCGAAAAAGCACTTAAACGTATATTAAAAATGAATGTGCCTTGTGCCCTTTTAAATTCATGGGGAGGGGACGGTGCAAAATTTGTTGCACATAATAATTTGTGCGCGAACATCATTCATTGCCAGACAATTTTTCAATTTTATGTTTAATGCAATTAATTATCCTCTAAAATTGGCCAAATGATTAAAATTTGCAAAAAGGCTTCCTCTTCTATAAAATTAAACCTATTTTAGGCATAAATTCATTTTAATAAAGTAAATTCTAATAGAAAAACCGATAAAAATTGGGCCTTAAACTTGAAAATAAAAGTTGTTTTTGCCAATTTTCCTACAATTTTTATTTGTTATTTTCCCCAATTAAACACGCAAAAAGGAAAGGTACTTTTAAATTTGAATGTGGTCAAAAATTTGTTTATTTATTATTTCTCACAATTTTTCCATGAATTCGGAGAAAATCAACAGATGTTTTAATAATGAATATTTTACTTGGAAAAAGGTTTGGAAAATATTCACTGGAATAGGAATAATATGAAAATGTGGTAGAATGTAAATGAAAAATTGCGCCCGAAAACATTAATCAGCACAGATGAAAGAATAAATTTTATTTTTTTCATTAGACCAAAACCCGAGAATGGGATGGACCAAAAAATTGGGTGGAAATTGAGAATGTTGGAGGAGAGAAAAGCAAATTAGTGGAAATGACCAAAAATACACAAGGACCAATTGAAAAAAGGGGAATGGGCAATTTTCTTGGAGCAATTTCCAAATTCTGTCCTTTCTGTGTAAAGAAAAAGCAGCTGCCAATTCCGTACTGCGACACTTGCGGACCCGACACTTGCGGACGAAACGGTCTGGAGCCGAATGTGGTAAAGCTGGGGTGGCATTGTTTATAGCATATTATTAGGCATATAATTAGCTACAAAATGACATCAAAAGCATTGGCCAATGTTGAATATTCACCGAGTTATGGCCAAAAAACTGTTGATTTAATTAAATTTGCGATTTTGACGGTTTTTTGGCCATAACTCGGTGAATACTTAACATTGGCCAATGCTTTTGATATCATTTTTTAGCTAATTTTATGCCTAATAATATGCTATAAACAATGCCACACCAGCTTTACCACATTCGGCTCCAGACCGTTTCGTCCGCAAGTGTCGGGTCCGCAAGTGTCGGCCAACCGCCAATTCTTTGAATGAGAAGGGGAAAATGTGGATGAAATTAAAAATTGAAGATAAAAATTTGGATTAAAATTGTCAAAAATTTCGTCAAAATGGCTTCGTAAAGATGTGTACTAAAAATAGGCAAAAAATGCCAAACGAATCATAAAAATGACAATTGGTTGGTTGGCAAGGAATTTTACTTCGAGCTGGCATCGAAAAAAGATAATCTTTGGATGGAATTTTTAGGATGGCGGATTTTAGGAGCAGAATTCCAGATACTTCACACCTTCAAAAAATGTGGGCAAATTCATTTGGAGGAATTCGACTAGAAAAATGCGCGAAATTCATATTGGAGCATTCCTCGAGGGGGAATGAATATTTAAATAGAATAGACTAGCTAAAAAGAATATGGCAACAATTTTTTCCTGGAATAATTTCTGCGCACGACAATTGGCCGCAAAATTTTTTTCCAGACATAACGAGATGAATGTCATGGAGAATGACGCCTCGGAATGGGTGATTTTTGATTTTAGGCCAATGGAATTTTTATATTTAATTTTGGGAAATAGGATAAAATGGACAAGAAAGGGGCTTCTTTTGGCCTTATTTAGAAGGAAGGAAATGGGATTTTTGGAGAGAAGAAGCGCAAATAAATATGAAAATAATGGAAGCAGAATTTTAGGAAGGCTATTATTAAAATATCTGCAGCGTCCAAAATCCAAATTCCGAACAAGAGAGGCCCTTATGTTTTGGTCATGGCCAAGGGCAGTTTGACTCTTCTGTGCCCATTTTTTATTGTTGTGCTTTTTTTCTTTTATTTGGCCACCATTTGAGGAATATTTTTCCAAAAGAATGAGGAGGGAATTATTGGAGAAATAAAATATATGAAGCAATGAATGAATGGAATGGATTGCTCGAGGACATATTCATTGGCCTTTTTTGTGTTCTGTAATCTGCATAATTTGCGGAGGTAACCGACTTTTACCATGGTCCAAAAATAAAAGAATATTTAGGATTAATTTTGAGTATATTAATTATTGGGTTCAATTTGTTTGTTTGAGATGTGGACGGAAAGGATTAATAACCAATATTTGATGGGTAAATTTAGTATTTTTGGTATAATCTGCTGGCATTTGCTAAAATGACATTTTTTTATGAATTTGTTGAAGCGGAAAATTATATGGAATAAATTAAATATGTCAAATGATTCATCCAAATAATTATGGCAAATTATGAAAGGAAATATTGAGACATTTTGGAGTCAAAAATAATTACGAAAAAAAGAAGTTGTATTTAGGAATATTTAATGAATAAAAAAGTAAAAAAAGCATTAAAAAATGCCAAGGTTAATAATGTCAATAAAGAATGCCACAGCACTTACTTAATAGCAGAAATTTTCGGTTAAAACATTTGGAAAAACTTGTATTTTGGAATATTAAATGTATAAAAATACCAAAATTAATGCCATTAAAAGAATAGCCTAATTATGAAAAAATATTTTTGTACCTTTGGGTCTTTGGGAATATTTAATTAATAAAAAAATGCCATTGACCCAGAGCTAAGCCATTTTTAGATGGGAGAATATATTGGCACAAACAAAAGGCAAAATGAATTTGGGGCAGACGAAAAAGGCTGGAAAAAGGCCTGTGCGGGCTGTGGGATAATTTTTGGGTTAATTCCACCTTTTTGATTATTTTTTTATTCTCCGAAATTCTTTTGTGCCCTTTTGATTTGTTTGTTTTGTTTAGTCTCGGAAAAAATGGCGCGGTGGAACGGCCAGAAAAAATGGAGTTATGTTTGCCAAAAGAATTTTGTACTAAAAGCAGAAAAGATGGAAAGCAATTATAAAGGGGAAAACTGGAATTCTTGTTTGGCCGACTACTAATGTGGGAAAATGGCGGTGAGAAAAACAATTGCCGGAAATGCGGGGAAAGGCAAAGGAGGGAGAAAAGCGGAATGCTTTTTCCTTCTTTTTTGTTCTAAATCTTAAATATTAGAACAAGGTTTTAGTACCAAAATGGCAAAAGAATTTTGTGTCTTTGTGTTTTGCTCATTTTGGCATTGGTATTTTTGACAAAATACACACAAAATTATTGGGTTGTAGAAAGGTGAGAATAAGGTCCAAATTGATCAATTTATTTTAGTGAAATATTTGACGAAAAAAATTACTTAAAAATCATTAAAAAAAATTGCCGAAAAGAGTGTAATAGTTCAATGGTTTATCCTACATAAATAAAACTTATATACTCACTTGATAGATCTCCCAAAGATTCATCATTTGATTATGTTTTGGCTTGAATTTTTAATCAATTCTAACTTAGTTTTAAACCAAAATCGGTTTAAAAACATTTTATTATCCTAATTTTTCCGAAATTTTTATATATTCTGAAAGGTTTTTGAGGGTATTTAACAATGTCTTTTCGGGTGCACTTTTTGTTCCAAAATATAGAGGACCAGGATTTTTTTTCAATTTAATGAAAGTAGAATTACCTCATCAGCCACTAAAGTCTAAAAAATTCATTAGGAAATGAATAAATTCATTTGAATGGATGATCTATGAATTAAAAAAAACAAATTCATTGTTGAGAAAGAAGTAGTCACGATGAGGAAATAAAAAAGCCATCCCACATAACCTAGGGCAATTTTAACAATATGGGTGGCCAAAATTCGATCCAATTTTATTCACCATCATTTGATGATGCTTTTATATTCAAATTTTTTTGAATATATTTTTGATTATGGCAACCTTGATTAATTGGCAAAATAATAGTACAAAGATTAAAAATATGAAATCAAAGAAATAATTAGCCGACTAGACCACCCAGCCAGCATTTTTTAATACGGGAATGGGAAAATTCGCTCATCTGTGAAATGTGAGCCGCTCTAAAGTCTACTGGAAAAAAAGAATAAAAGAGAGGGAGGATAAAGCGTGAGACAATTTTCTTAAAATTAATTTTAAGTAACCTAAAATATGCATTTCTCGAAATAAAATGAAATGAATTCATGGAAAATAATATAATAAATTGAAATTGGATAATCGAAAAAAAATATTGGTAAATTTTGAAATGTTCAAAGAAATTGGAAAAATGAGGGGGTTAAAGAGTGTGTTTTAAAAAATTAATTTTAAAATATGATTAGCTGTACCAAAATTGCAGAATATATGGGAAAATGAATGATTAATAAACTGAAATGGTGAACTATATTTATCTTAAAAAAACAATGGAATGAGGAAAATTTTGGAATATTCAAGGATTTGGATTATTTTTTCCAAAGTGGACTGAAAATTAGAAAACATCTCCAGCAGGTGTGGCATTTTTCAAAGTTTGCTTGGGAAAAATGAAAGGGAAAATAAATGTGAGAATTTTTTAAAAAATTAATTTTATAAATAAGATAGTAAATATTTATGCCAAGACTTAATTTCACCCAAATAAATTTAATCTCACTGGGTCGAATTTATGGGAAAACGATAACCGCAAAATTATTCAATCAGGAATAAATTTAGATGAGGAAAATTTTGGAATATTCAAAGGTTTGGAATTTGTAAGATTTTTCCCTGAATTTGGGAAAATCTCCGGGTGTGGCATTTTTCAGAGTGTTTTTGGCCTTTAATTTTCGCCTCTAATCCAAAAGTTTCTCTGAATTCATTGGTAGTACCATTATATGTGTGTGTGGTCCCTCATTTATTATGCCAAATTCCACCTCTTTCCACTTCAATTACCGCATTCGGCATTGGCACTGCTCTTTGGCTGCCAATCTTCTCGCATAAAATATTAATTTTGGACTCAGCTGGAGACGTCGTCTCGTATTTTTCCCGTGTTTTTGCACTTTTTGTCTTCAGCAAATTTTTTCGAATTCTTGGGTGTTCCTTCGAATGGATGAAAGAAAGGACTAGACTTTCGTGGGAGAGGGAGAGACGGCCAAAATTATTTTGTTGTCCCAATTTTGGAGGCATTTTGAGGGCAACCCAACCATTATTCCCCTATATTGTCGCCGTCATCATTGAAGGCTATGGCATTGTGGAAATTGGGGCCATTTTAGCATAAACAAATAAAAAGTTTGAATGTGCCTTTCATTTTTAAATGCCCAAAATTATATTGGAAATTTTAATGATACAAATAAAAAAAATATTTATTAGTATATTTTAGTCTTTTTTTTATCGAATTGAAGGGAATAAATGTCGAATGTTTTTGTGCCTTATTAGGCATCCATCATTGATATGAGAGATTTCCCTCTCTTGAAAAGGTATCAAATCAATGTATACCGTAAACCGTACTTCTCCAAATAAAAGAGAAAGTTGATAGAATATGCCTTTTGAAGGTAATTGATTTATTGAAATCTCAGAATAAATTTGTAACGAAAACCAAATTTTTTAAATATTATATAAATTTGAGAGGGTTGATGGGGATTGATGATTATTTTTGGCAATTTTGATTCCATTCTTCAATTAAAAATGGGAACAATTGATTGAGCTTGGAGGAATGGAGAAATGATTTTGTGCCATTTTGGAGAGAGGGAATAATTTTAATTTGTTTTTGTTTAATAAATTTAAGAAAAATTGTGCCAAAAATGACAATTTTAAATTTATATAAATTATAAACATATTTGAGGATATGGAAAAAGCATTAACGGATTTGTTTTAAATACAATGGAGGGCCAAAATAAAAGTTAAAAAATTTAAATAGAAAAGGAAGGAAGCAAAAAATTATTGAATTGAACAAGAAATTGGGGGGACATGCGGGTCAATGATGCATTATTAATTTTAATTCCCTAGAAAATTTGCGTCATTCAAAGGAATTTGGGCGGCTTTTCCTAAAAGTCCACAAGTCCTTTTTTCAAGAAAGAGACTGGTACGTGGCAACTTCCTCAAAGGCATGCTTCCGGTCTAATAAAGCTGGGAATGAATGGAGTAAACAATGCTAATTTGAATAATTGAATATCAAATGGAATAGAATGGAAGGCAACAAACAGGAAGGGCTAATTTTACCTACGTAATTTTTTTTATTATTTCCCTTTGACTTTATGCGCGCTGTATGAGAAAAAGCTGATTAAAATTTTGGCTCCAGACAGATCATTGAAAATATTTTTACTAAAATTTAAGAAAAACTAAGTTTTATTTTATTTTATCTTTTAGGGTAAAAGTAAGTGTAAAGTAAAAAATGTTCAAAAAAAAGCTTATTAGACTAAAGTTGGGGGAAAATGAGGCGAAATTCTTTTATGTATTTTTGGGTATTAAAAAATGTGAATGGATGCGATTTTGATTACCCCATTCCTAACCCAAAGTAATAAAAATTCCACAACCATTTCAATCCATCCAAATCCATTCATTAATATTCATTCATTTCCGTTTTCCTATATTCCGTCAATTCAGCTGCTATTATCTATTATTGACTTTTTGCAGCCACCCCCGGCATTCAGCCGTTTTCCATTCAATTGATGGAATGGGCCGTAGCACACCTGGCCAAAATTCATTCGTAAATAAAAGTATTTTAAAAACGGCTGGAATTAGTGGAAAATCCTTTTCTTAAAAGGGCACACCTCAATTAACCATTACAATAAGTTGGCACGCTAAATTCCGTGAAACATTAGGGCCTTTCTCCTTAATTTCATTTGTGCCCTTATAATTGGACATTTTTGACCTTTGGATTAAATTTAAATGGAAAGAAAATTGGCTAAAAGGCGAAGATGGAAATTTTGTCAAAACTGCAACATAAAATGGAATGGGCGCAAAAAATGAGTAATGAAATTGGAGTAGGTGGAAAGGACGGAAACACGGATTTTAGGCAGGGATTTTGGGTGGATAAAATGAAGTGGAAATAAATGGATTGAATAGGAAATCTTGCGGAAAAGGCGCCGTATTGGCTCGATAAATGGGGGGGGGGGCGGGTTGGCATTTGGCACAAAATTGCCGACTATTTTGGCCAACATTGGTATTTTATCTTTTCTAGCAGAGAACTGTGCCTTCTTTATGGCCATAGCCAGCCATTCTCCCACATTAATCAGCAGACATCATCCAGCCAGCCGCCTTTTCCATTTTGAAGGTGCCAATTTTGGGTCCCCATATAATTTGGAAAATCTTAAAACACATTTTAAAATGGAAAATTATGGGATTATTGGCATTTTTGTAAAATTTGAATGTCGAATGAATTTTGATAATACATCCCGTCCCATCCATCATTTATGCTGGTGCATTTATGAATGGCACGAATAAATTTTGATAGACTTTTTTACGAAATTTTTGTAATTCGATTTTGTTGGAGTTGAAAGTTAATTAAATTTATTCAATCTCTTTTAATTGAATAAAATTTGGAGACATTTCAGTCAAAAAATTGTCCAATTTCCTCAAATTTCTGTAGAATAATGTCATTTCAAGCAAAGCAATTCTTTAAATTGAATATTTGGATGAAATTAAGCCTTATACCTAGAAAATTATTTTGAATGATATCTTTTATTGAATTATGGTAATTTATTTTCAAAAGAGTTGAATTTCCTCAAATTTCTGTAATTTAATTTCAATCAAAGAAACTTAATAATAAATGAATGAGGTTAATAATTTAGATTGAAGTATTTTTGCCTTTAAATTGAGATAGGAATTTTATAAAAAAAATATTTTACTAAATTATGGTTTTATTTATTGACAAGAGAAGAAACTCTTCAAATCAATTACAGATTAATTTAGAAAGAATGAAGCCATTTTGCCTCGACACAGTTTTAGATTGATATTTTACTAAATTATGGTATTATTTTTGGGGTGAAAAATAATTTGATTTCAAAAAATAATTTTTTAAATGAATTAAGCGGCTAATTTGATAGAATGAAATCATTTTGCCTCGAAGGCATTTTGGGATAAATATTTTATAGAATTATGATAATTTATTTTCGATACATTTGAATTGAAAGATTGTTCAATTTCCTCAAATTATATATATATATAAAAAATTTGAAATTCGTTCATTTTTTCAAACATCTTAACTTCTAGCCGCCCGTTTTCCGAGATCTTTTTTTTAAAAGTTTCGTATTTCGGTGGCGCATATGGAAAAAATGCGTTTTTTCCCATAAACCTAACCTGTTTCGAGATATTAACCAAAAACCGGTTTAAAAATTTGAACTTTTTCGGTTTGCCCTGGTAAAACTTTTTTCCTTTTGATTTTTGGATTTTGGACCCGGAGAGAGGGCACTCCGCAAGAGTGTCAGCTTTCGAATGATATATGGTTTGTGGGGTCTAAACTCAAAGCCCTTGGCCCTACACGCTGCAGAAATTGGCCAACTCGGCAATTTTGAATTTGGCCAAATGAGCAAAAAGTGGTTTAAATCAGCAAAAATGTGGGGAAATGGGTTTTCGATGGCGGCGATCACGAATTTAAGATTTATTTTTGGATTAGAGCCGGTTCAAGGGTTTAAACCGGTTCTGCGCGAGTTAGGTTTAAGTGGTTTAAATTGATAAAAATGTGCTGGAATAGGTTTTCGATACCGGGGATCACGAATTCGAAGTTTATTTTTCGATTTGAGGCGGTTTGAGGGTTTAAACAGATTGTGCGCGAGTTGGTTTCGAGTGACTCAACCCAAAAAATCTCAATTTGGAATATAAGCCCACTAGGAAACTTTTAAAGCGCGGCAGCGCTTTAAACCTACTTTTAATGTTTTCAACCGTCCTATGTATCCCTTCCGGCCCCACTTAAAGAACCAGCGGGCTCGCCCGCTGGTTCTTTATTTCGGTAGAATAATTTTCAGGCAATTAGTAAATATTTAATGAATTATGGAATGGTTATTTATGAAAAACTATTCCTCAAAATTCTATAAAATCATTAATTATTAAATATAGAAAATATTTAAAAATTAATTGGCTAATTTAGGATGTAAGTATTTTGCCTTTAAATTGAAGGTATTTTGGATAAATATTTTACTGCTGATTTATGGTATAATTTGTTTTTCATACGAGGAATGGCCAAGATTTGCACTAAAAACCCAAATACAATAAAAAAGGTGAATTGTGAGAATAAATTGGATTTTAAAATTCGCGAAAATCGCATTTAAGGTGAAAGGCATGTTTTTTAGAAGACATATGCCTGGGAATTCATCCTTCATCGCCATCAATAATTGAATTGTCCGGCAGGCGAACAACACATTCTCCTTCTCCATCATTGTTGTTGGCATGCACGGAAACGATGCGGCCCTGTGAAGAATTGGAGAGGGAAATAATACTTATAATTTTGATGCTTTTTTGTGAATTTGGATAGTGCTAATGCCGTGAGCTTTTTGTGAAGGGTGCGCAAATGCCGTGTGGCACAAATATATGATAAGGGTTTTGTAAATCAGAGATTGTGGTCGGTTTTTCAAAGGTGTCTGTTTTAAACCCACTTTTCGGTTTCTCCTACTTTCTGTTTTTGCTCTAAAATTCCCAATTTCTCTTTTAAATTGCATCGATTTTCTCGAACCGAAATTGATTACGCATTATTTTAATTTAAATGAACATAAATCTAGCCCAATTAGATTTTGAAAAGCGCCAGAATACTATCCTCCAATCAAATGTCAGTTTTTAAATTGGAGAATAACCGATGATGGTCTACAAATTAGGAATCTTGGTTGAATTTAATACAAATCTAAAGAGTGATTTATTATACCATAAATTAATTCGCTTCTGATTTATTCAGCAAAAAAAGGAAGAAATGAAGGAGGAAGTAAGGGACATAAAATGGCGGTGCCCTTTTTATGTAGGCATGGAAAATTTTGGCCAATTATTTTTTGGGATCATAAACAGGACAAAAAAATAGGAAAAGAATGTGGATTTTGAGCGTGAAAATTGGGCCATCATTTTTTTTTGGTTTATTTTTGTCAGACATTGCACTTTTAGTGGTTATGTCTATTGGCAAATTCACCGATAATTTGACTATTAATCGAAATTAAAAATATAAAATTTTGATATTGGTAATTAAAAATAAAGCCATTAGAATTGTTAAATTTCTCTTATGAAATTTTAGATTTTGAACTTCTCTGTGGCCTTAATTTCTTAAAAAAAAGAAAGATTAAAAACAAAAAGAGTTAAGAATATCTAAAATTTTCTCCCTTCGATTCAAAAGAATTTTTTGTGAAAACAAAAAATTGGACAAAAAGATTACAAAAAGTGCGACTTACGCGCATTCGAAGCCCACGGCCCAGCCAAACATTTCCCTGTAAACTGATCCTTTGCACTTCCTCCCCAATCATAGGGATTTGTGGAATTCGACGCTCAAATGATGTCAAGCTGGCAAATTCCTTTGAAAATTGAACATCCGGCAAAATGGGTCGCCGTTGGTGGAGAAGGCATTGCTCTGGGTCGAATTGGAAAAGGCACGGTGATCGC
The DNA here is from genome assembly GCA_030063045.1 of Pratylenchus scribneri. Taxonomy (NCBI): domain Eukaryota; kingdom Metazoa; phylum Nematoda; class Chromadorea; order Rhabditida; family Pratylenchidae; genus Pratylenchus; species Pratylenchus scribneri. The sequence continues at coordinate 2,034,998 of JAQSEB010000114.1, read as the reverse complement.
ATTCGAAAAAGGTCTCGAGTGGATTTGACGGGTAAAAAACGCGAGCGAGGCACACAAACGGCCATGGCACGACCATCGGGGAAATTGCGAATGGCACCGCCAATTGATTGTTCCAATTGGAGAATACGTTTACCGGTGGAAAGACACTGAATTTTTGAATGGAGACTATTTTTCATATCAAAGAATTTTAAATGAATTTATAGTATTTTATTTGCCGAAAAACAGTATAGAATTCCGAAAATAATTAGGTATAATAATTTAAGGAGGGTTTATTTTTATTCTAAATTCCCTAATCAAAAATACCCAAAATTAGATAGAGCTGGTCAAAACGCATTGAGTGGTATATTATTTGTCATGGTTTGGTCAACAATTAAAGGGTATTAAACGGTTTAAACCAATTTTGGTTTGTGGTTCAAAACTAAGTTAGAATTAATTAAACTTAAGCTTATCAAATGATGTGTCTGGATGAGATCTAATAAGGTTTCATTTTAAATTTTAAATATTTCCTAACAAAAAATAATAATTGCCTTTCCATTGGCCAAAATTTCCATCTTCATTTGGCCAAGACGTTCACGGATAGCAGCCAAATTCACCCAAATATTATTTGTGTTGAACATTCTTTTAATTTCATCTAAATGTAAATTTAAATTCCCATTTCCCTCACTTGAATGTTTTCAATGAGCAAAATTCATCAATTCGCTCATCCGGTACTTGGGGGCATTCCAAATGCATTAAACGTTTTGGAATGCTGTCATCAACACCATCTTCCAATATTTCCACCAATGTTCCACCCTGTGGGAATATTTTGAACAATTTTGTAAATAAATTAAATATATTTAAAAGTACTAATCGGCCTAATTTAATTAAAAATAATCATAGAAAGCTTATAATTTTAGCCCATCAAATATCAAATAAGAATATCCGCCCTAAGTTTTTGGCCCATAGCTCAAGAAGCATTAAGCAATCAGAGTTACCCTGTCTTCGAAATAATAAGGGGAAAATGGCAAAAGAAGTTTTAAAGTTTTTTCTAGATTGTCTCTAAGAATTTAATATAATTTTGAAAGCCCAAAATGTCTTATGAAATCTAAGCCTTTAAAGAAGCTACATGTCTTTGAGTGAAATAAACCCGAATTTTAAATCATTTATTTTACAAATTATTTTAATTTTTCAAAAAATTATTAAAGCCACTTTTTAGAAGACATTTAGGGCTTTCAAATGGCATATCGCCTTTCTGAATTGGATGATTGCTTGTTGAACTATGGTCAAAACAAACAGGTCAACTACTGAAATGGTGATATCGTATAGAAAGCTCACTTTAACATCGGTTGCCGTCCGTGGCGTCATTTCCATTATATAATCTGCCCGCCCCTCTGCAATCGCATTGGCAATTCGTTCATCGAAGATGGCACCTTTCAATTAAATATATGAACAATTATAACAATATTCTTTGAACCAGTATTGTCAATGTTGGCAATAAATGCCAATGTTCTTCCACTGGCCAACAATTTGTCAAGTAGACCACATTGTGCCATTGCCCAAAAAACATTGCCATGTCCTGGCGGATACCAACTGAACTTCTCTGTTAGTAGCCCTTATTTTAAAAGACACACTTTATTAGTAGCCCACAGCACCCCTACCCCTCTAATAGGAATAAAATTTAATAGCCACCTCCTCTCTATTTAAAGCCACCACCTTCTATTAGTAGCCGCTCAAGGAAAAATTATGTCAAAAATAATTAAATTGTAGATGAAATTAGGCCTTTTTTGTCCAAAAAAATCAGAAGCTCCCACGTCAGAGGGTCTAGGAATTTAATAGCCCCGCGTCCCGCCACTCTATTTGAACTTTGAAGCCCTCATCTATTTATAGTTCCCTCTAGATGGCCTTCGAAAGATCGAAAGTAATCTAGGGACTGATAGAGAAAATACGGAAATGGCATATAAAATGAATTTCCATGGGAAATTAATGAAAGGCATACCCTTCCTCCAATGCATCATCCCATTTGTTGGGAACGGGCAACATTGAATCAGCAAAAATTCGTGGACAACGACTTTGGCAAAAGCATTCAACATTGTTGGATTGAATTGTCTTTAAATACTCTCTGGTCATTTGGTCAGTGTTGAATGAATTCATCAATAGCAGTGGCACATTCGAGTTGAATTTAGTGTTCAAAATCTAATGAAAGAATGGGTTTTGGGAATAATTTTGCTTCTAGGGAATATCAATAATGAAATGGAATAATTGAAACACTCATTGTCTTTTGGCTATACCATAATAAGAAAGCAACCAATTTAGGAAGGCGATATGCCATTTGAAAGCCCTAAATGTCCTCTGAAAAGTGGCTTTTATTTTTTGAAAATTTAAAATATTTTGTAAAATAGGTTGTTTTTCCTTTGAAAATTCTGGTTTATCATATTCATAAGCAAATAGTTTTTAAAATTGGATTTCATAAAATTTAATTTAGCCAAATTATAGAGGACACTTTGGACTTTTCACTGAATTATCGGCCTATTGAATTGGCTATTACCTCATTGAGTATTTGACCAAAATGATGACTTGGCACTCAATTGACGGAATTCATTAGATAAGTTTTCTCTACCATATCCCAGAATTTTATTTTTTTGGACAGGGCATCGAAAAAAGTGAAGTTCGAAATAATGACCTGATTTTGGCGAACAGCAAAATCCAAAAATGTAAGCCCATCCCGTAATGGGACCAACGATTTTGGGCCAGTGCATCCCATTGTGGTGCCTTTCAAATGGAAATGCCCAAATTAATTCAAAAAAGGAAGGAAAACTTGCCCAATCCTCCATTCAATTTGACCACAACCAATCGACTCAAAATGGCCTGCCTTTGTTCAACATTAACTTGGGCCAATTTCTCATATGGATATTGTTTCTCCGAGGGCATTGGCCGAATTCGGGTCCAATCAACTGTTTGGGAAAATTGGAGTAATAAATAATTAATAAAAATGAAAATATTTAAAAATAGAGCATGAAACTGTGTCATAAAAACATGGCCAAATATAAGGCATAAATCCTAGCTCTTTAATCAAATTTATAAAACAGAAATGTGAAAGAAAGATGTGCCCAAATTATCATAAAACTACATAGAATTCGAAGTAAGAATGGAAGCTTTATATTTCTGGAAGGAACAATCATTTTATATTCAATTCTCGTACATTTAAAGGCATATAATTTAAACCGAATTCGAAGTAAGAATGGAAGCTTTATATTCCCGGAATGAACAATCATTTTATATTCAATTCTTGAACATTTATTTAAAGGCGTATAACTAATATCGTAATTTTTAATAATGACCAATTTTTGTAAAACAAATTATGAAGAATCGAAAAAGAATGGGAGATATATGTTCCCTGTGAGGAACAATCATCTTCCATTCCAGATTCCATCTCCTTTTCATAATTGACATGACACCCACCTTTGTATGGTTCTTGCAAAAATTGTGTGAAAAGTTTGCGGAACAAGGCAATATCCTTTTTTGAATCAGGCTAAATGATAAAATTAATATTAAATGCATTTTGATAGTTTGATTTTTACATCCTCATTGTTCACCAATGCGTCGGCAATTTGATCGAATTTTGCCAATATTTGTTCGACATTTTTGTGTTCCATTTTTTGTAGGAAAAAAAAGAAGAATGCTCGATTCGCAATTTTTAGTTTGGTTTGTGAATTGTATTTACCTTTTGCATTGATTAAATACAAATATTATCGAAGGTGGGGGAATCAACAAGGTCATCCCCCATTCCCGTTCATTAATTATATATTTGCTGCGATGATGGATGACTGAACAAAACCCAATTAAAGAGACTCAGAATTAGCTTCCCATAAAAGACTACATGTACTTAAGTATCACAAGGAATAAAAAAAGAAATGAGGAAACCGAACAGATGACATATACAAAAAATGGCGAATTGGAATATATTTGAATGGTATTGAACCAACCTTTCATTCTCTTAATTTGTATAAACTAAATTACATTAGCCTACTAAATGTTCTCAAAATGATCAGAGGGAAGAAATGGCAAAGAAATTTGTACTGGTTGTTCAATTTTAATTTGCCAGGAGGCAAACAAAAGTTGGCGACATTTTAGAATTTATTAAAAATAACAATTTTTCCCTCACTGATTATTCTTCTTCTTTGCATCATCCATTTGGCCATTTTGCCAATATGCGATGAGGCCGTACTCAATTCGTACAGGAATATATTGGAATGATGCAAAACATTGGGGGATCGAGGAGTGCGGCCGCCTTCATTGGACAGTAAGTATTCATTTAAAATATTTTTTTAAAAAGATTCTATTAATTAATTTTTTATGTTCATTTTATTAAAATGTAATTATAATTTAATTTCTTTCCAGATCAATTCCATCAATTGCCGAACGCCGTGCCGCAGCTGCCTATCGTGAATTACACCGAAGGGACACAGAAATAGCTGAATTTGGCCGATTGGCGGCAAATGCCAATACCGAGGTCGAAAATGTATTAGCCGAAGTCGAATGCCAAGGGCAAACAATGGAAAATTGGCCAGAAAAAATGGTGAGTTCTTATTTCAATTGAAAAATAATTTATAATAATATAAATGTTTTAATGTTTTTATAAAATTTAATTAATATTAATTATAATTTATTCCAGGCTTCTTCTCGCCCTTGCAATGTTCATTACAGGGTGGGGCAAAAGTTCTGCAAGTTTTTTCGAATGATTATTTTAGGTCTTTAATATAAAGTTTATTCAATTTTCTTTTTAAATTCAAATTCTCCAATCTTTTTTACCCTTATATCAACTATGATAGGCCTGTTAATAATTAACTAAATTATTTATAATTTTTTAAAAAAAGGTCCATTCATTTTAATCCTGAAAATCCCTTTTTTGATGAAAAATTCTTTAGGGAATAACTCAAGAATGAGAAAATAAAAATTTATCAAATTTTTGGGATTAATAAATCCATATCTTGGCTTCATAAATTGCTAAAAATTTTGCATCCCACCCTGAATATAAAAAAGTGGCATAGAAAAATGTTGAAAAAATCGTGCGACCATGGGAAAACCTAAAAATCGGCCTAAAAATGCCCCTCAAAAATGGTCTTAAAATAGGGTGGCTGTTCTCAAAATTGGCTTTTTTCATAAAAATAGATAGAAGAGTAATATTTAATCAAAAAAATTTCAAATGGTCAAGGAAATTCAGAATTAGAAAATTTTGGTTTTTCAAGTCATTGATTTTTGCATTTTCGTATCAAAAAGTTCGTCTAGGCTAATTTTTTTAAATTTTTAATATTTTTATTTTTCTTTTTTATATTAATTAGCCTTGTGTTTAAGCTATTAGAAAATAAAGTTAAAAGTTTTTAATTTGCAATTTAAAATAGGAAAAAAATTAAAATGCTCCTAAAAAATGAGCGACCATTTCAACCTTGAGGAGGACATATATTCAAGTCCGCCTCCCAAAGGAGAGTCTCCAAATTCCCAAATCTTTTAATAATTCCAATAAAGGGCATAATAATTTATTATTATACCAAAAATGAAAAAATTTTATTTATCCATTAAAATTTTATTTGAAAAAAACAGACTTGCAGAACTTTTGCCCCACCCTGTATACTAAAAAATTTAATTCCAATTTTGCAAATATGCTAATTGGCGGCGACGAGTATTGATTCAGAGAATAGATGATGATTTTTTTGGCGAAAAAGCTCATAAAAACAGAGTCAAATGCATTCCACAAAAAAAATCCCAAGACATAATTCTAATTTTTTTTGTATTTTTTAGCCGCAAAAATTTATTCAAGGATGAGTAAATGAATAAAAATTAATATTTATTATTTTTTTATTTTTTATATCAATTATTTTTAAAAATTTGGAAATATTGATTTAATCGTTTTCCTCTTGTCAATTGATAATTTATTATTAATACATAAACATTAATTTATTCAAAGCATTTTTGAGGACATCTTTATAAGTTCCATATTTTAGTTTGTCAAATCAAATTTTAATGATGAGTTATTTTATCATTATTAGGAATAAATTAATTTAAAAAATTCTTTTATAATAAATTTCAAGCCACTTAATTGATGAAAAATCTTAAAATCAAACTAAAAAAGTGCATTAATGTAGTGGGGATAGGCCGTAACCTATCACCCGGCTAATCCCCGAATCAGAGGGAATAGCACTTAAGTTCTACACCCGCCAGCTTACGTACGAGGCTGATCCTCTCGCACTTGGGCCGCGACCGAGCACACACCGCCCGTATACAAGACAGAATGAATCTGACCTGTGGTCCTATTTGGAGGGCTTCACTATGACCAGAAGCAGAGGCCTCGCAAAGACGGCGCAAGGACACTCCACCACAGTTTCGCTCTGACCACATCCAATAGCCACGTTGCACAAAGACAGCCACCCAACCATTAGATCCAATAATGATTGGTCGCAACGGGGTCGAACTCAGCACTAGTGTGGATCTGTACTGCTCCAAAGACTGGGAACAATACCACTAGACCAAGTCGGCTACCAATCGGACTTATTTCAATTTTATTTTTAAAGAGAAGATGGAAGGGAAGGGGGAAAGAAAGAGGGCATTTGAGGGAAATGCAAAGGGCATTTCGATGCTTAAATAATAAGTTATAGGCAAAAATGGAAATGTTGATACGGTGTTAGACAATTCCTAAACAGTACAAATGTGTGCAATTCTTAAAAGATGTGCTAATTTAAATTTTTAATTTAAAATTAAAATGTTTGGAAAAACAAATGTTTGGAGCAACAAAAACTTTGTTTTTTAAAATATTCAAAAATATTTACAAAATTAACAACAAATTAAAAGTGTTCACCATTAATTCTTTGAGAATGCCTTCATTTGCTCCTTCAATTGTTCGAAATTGTCATACTTAATATATAAAATTAAAAATTTCCAACAAATAGGGATGTAAATTTTAATATTTTTATGCCTGTCTCCTTCTTTTTCCAATTTGGCACCTTTCATGATTTTTATGAACCAACTTCATTCAGGTAGATATGTAATAAGAAGCTATGATAATTTAAATTTTAATATACAAGTGTCGATCAGATCGATTTTCACCAATCTTTTTTTGGCATTGAAAATCATCAAACCCGGAGAACAATTGAGTCTTGGATGGCATCATTGATGAAGGAGAAAGTTATTTCATGTTATGCCGAACAAAAATTGGTGATGATCAAGGATGGCGACAAATTATGGAGAAAATGAACGATCCAGACGACAAAGAGAGACTGACAGATATAGTGGTATAATATAATCGGATATTACAAATATGAAGTATTATTTTGGACATTATAATTTATGTTATTATTTTTGACCACTATCTGCTGATAAATGCCATAATTCTTCTTTGTTTCTGTCATATCTCATGTCAATGCCAATAATGCCTAATTAATAAGGGCTATTTCATTTCATCCTACTGTACCTCTACTTTCCTATTCGCCCTGTCGCCCTATCTATCAATCGAATATTGCCTCAATCTGCCTTTATAAAGTTGCCCTTTTTCCTCTCTATCATATGCTTTTTATCCTTCACATTTTTATCACAGTTTCCGCACAATAAATAAAGAATAATTTAAAGTATAGTGTTGGTAAAATGGTTATTCTGGTTGATGTTGGTTGAAAATTTAATTCTTATTGTTAAAATGTAATAAGTGTACCAGAGAATTTAAAATAATGAGGAAAGTGGCAGAAAAATGATGGCATTTTGAATAAATTTGATTGATATTGAGCCAACCTTTCATTCCCTTAATTTATATTAAAACTAATTTAGTCTATACTCTAGATGGGCTCAAAATGATTAGAGTAGAAGAAATGCCGAAATCAAATTTCTCTGAAATTCTGCGTTTGTTTTTATGCCACAACCCATAGAAGTGTCATCATCATTTCTTGATATTTTAATTTAAAAATAGAATTTTGAATAAATAATATATTTCCCTTTAGTTTTTAAGGACAAATTCTCCATCTTCTTCCTCATCTTCCAAACCAAAACCCAATTTTCTTCATTTTCTTTGTGGATTCATTTTCAGGCCGCGCGGCCGTTGCCTCCTTTTTGTTGGCTATGGAAAAGGAGTATGAATTTTTCAAAAGAAGGAATGGTGAAGAGGGGCCGATGGAATTGATCCTTCCCCTCATTTTGCCACTAAAATTTTTGCGCATCTTCTCGCCTTCCACACTTTTCCGGCTGACCGATGAGAAGGTGGGGGGACAAGGTCATGGTCGGCCGAGAGGCGGCGAAATGTGGTCAAATGCTTGGATTTGAGGAAGAAATTTTCGTTGAGGGCAAACTTTAGCGAATAAGAGGGCAAATTTTTGGACAATGAGAAGGCAACGGCCGGCTTATTTAGGGCCAATGCATCCATAAAAATGGGAAAATTTCTTTCAGAAAAGTCAACAAATTGATTTTAGGATGAGGTCTCCAGCTGTTTTGACGGGTGCTATGTCAATTCCACAAAAGTAAAAATGTGGTCAATTCCACAAAAGTAAAAATGTGGTCAATTCCACAAAAGTAAAAATGTGGTAAAAGAAAGTGCCCGATTATCAAAAATACAAATATTAATCATTTAAAAAAATATAATTAATTAAAAAGTGAAGAATAAATTCATGGGAAATTATAATAGTTTGGCCATTGTCAACCAAATGAATAGAACCAGTCACCTAATATTTTGTATAGAAATGACGATCTGTTTATTATTATTTTTTTGTGCGGTGACAGCCGTGCTAGGCATTTACATATAAAATTAATTTTATTATTACTAGTTAAGGGTATTCCTGTTTTTCAAATTGGCAAGAGAATTTGTAATTTTATTTTCTACACTTATTAGTATTTAATTTTTTTTGAAATTATTTTTTCATTTCATTTTTGAGTTCCTCATAATTGAAAAACCAAAAATTTAAATTTTCACGTTAATTGGGGAAATTTTTCATTTTTAAACCGGTTTGTTAAACGATTTTTGCGCTAGTCATAAAACTAATTCCATTTTTAAATTCTCCATATTCAAATTTCAAAAGCATATAAATCCCAATTTTCACTTCATTCTGACAATATTTACATTTTAGCCATTTTGAACCCGTTTACAAACCACCCAATGAACTGGTCAAAAAACTAATGTCATTTTTGAATTCTTCACATCAGAAAACCCCTATGTCCAAATTTTTTCTTCCAACTCAAACAAATAATTTCACAAAAAAATTAACATTAGCATTTTTACTTTTGTGGAATTGACCACATTTTTACTTTTGTGGAATTGACCACATTTTTTCTGTCCTTTATCGATTGTGGAATTGTCCTCGGACGGTTTTGACGTCTTTTTCCCCGTCCCATAAATTGGCCTTCAAATTAGATTGGCGCGTAATCCACCGAAAAAGGGTCCAACAGCGAGTGGCCCTTCGGTTTTTGCGCATTAAATTTTTGTTCCTAAATATTAGTAGCGATCATGGTTCCAAATGTTTTGTGACTTTTTATTTTTATTCATTTTCCATTTGATATTTTCGGTCTAAATTCTAATAAATCCTAACTTTATAGAAATACATTCTTTATACATATCTTTGAGTGTAATAAACCTTAATTTTTTGAGGAAAATTAGAAAAGCCACTTTTTAGAAGACATTTAAGGGTTTCAAATAGCATATCGCTTTCCTAAATTGGTTATCGCCTCGGTGAGCTATGGACATAAGAACCGGCCCAATATTGATCCTTCTGATTTCACTAATTACAAATTTATTAGCTGAGATTAATATCATATAAGCAAAATTAAAAGATTTGCCTCTTTCGGTCACTTTCCACTTATGCTACGCATCATTCATCCACTCATTTTCAAATTCTGAAGCCCCCATCAAATCGCACTCATAATTTCAAATTGGCCACCCTAATCCCCATTTAATTTTCCATTCCATATCATCATTCTCCATCCCCTCAAATTCAAATTGACCGGCGAGGGTCAACCGATTGGCTAGTTGGTTGGCTGGCCGATCGTAAAATTGCGCAAATAACCAGCCTAGTCTTCAATTCAAACTTTGGTCAAGTTGGCCGAAATGAATGATGGATTGGCTTTAGTAGAGGTGGAAGAATAAGCCGAATGTGCGCCACTTTCTCTTTTTGCTTTCAAATTCAATCCTCGAAGGAATTTTCCCTTCCCACATTCCGCCTTTAAATGTTCCGCGCACTTTCTCATTGTTTCCGATCTTCTTCTCAACTATTTCCGGGGCTCTTTTCTGGTCCAATCCATTGGTTTTGGTTGGTCAATGTGGCCTTCAAAGAAAAATCGAAAATCCTCAAGGCAAACTTCGCACAAAAGTTCGCAATGAAGCTAAAATAAGGGGTATTTTTCATTCTTATTGGCAATCTTTTATTACAATCTAATTCCTCAAAATTCATTTGGAATCTCATTTTTACTCCAAAAATAGATTTAAAATTTCATTTGTGTTCTCAATTAAAATTATTTCACTTTAATTAAAGCCACATTTTCTCTCCATGAATAAATATAATTATTCCTTATTAGTTTTTCTTAAATTGCTATCCATTTTATTCCCACAATTCTGGTACCATTATAGTGCTAATTTGGCATTGCCTTCTTTCCTTTTTAATTATTATTTATTAATTAAATTGTTCAATTCCAATATTTTCGCGGCCAAAACTATTTCCACGCTTTTTTTCCATGATTTGATTTGGATCGATCCAAAACAATATGGTCGAGACAGAGGAAGGCCAACGAGCCTCGTCCATCCAAAAATCGGCCAATGCGCACCTCTTGAATTTGTATGCAAATCTCACTTTTGCCTATCCACCCAACTCCCTCCTTTTCAATGACCACCTGTCCTTTTTCTTCCCTTGAATCCATCCATCCAACCATCCATCCATTCGGCCCAGCCTTCAATATTCATATTCATCAGGCCTTGGCGTTGATCTCTCATTCTTCTTTTCCTCCCACTTTACTTCACGACCACAAATTGTGGTGTAAACAATCGACGGCCATGGCCCATTCCCCTTTTTGCTTTTTGTTAGTCTTGAATGCGCTTTTCGCGCGTTCTTTCTCTTTCATATTAATTCAGCCAATCCAAATTGGCCTAAATTAATATGCGGGAATTGATTGCAAATCCTCCATTTAGCCCCAATCGTTCAATCCAATTGAGAATAATCAAATCAAGGAGGCCAAGGCCACAATCAAAGTACTCCACAAATAATTAATTCAATTCATTTGGCGCCATCTCATTCATATTCGCCCAATTATAATTTCATCCCCGTTTTTGGCCTCTTTTTGACCTTCTTCCCATTTCCGCGCCCCCATTCCACATTTGCGGGATTGTTTGATGAGCAACGGGCCGTGCCAGTCCAGTGCCCCCAAATTGGAACCAAACCATCCCCTCACCTTTCCCCAAATAAATCCGAAACTAATTAAGGGAATTTGATCCTCCCACTTTATAGCCATTCCCAGCCAATTTCAGCATTTAGAGAAGAAGGAGACCAATATGATGCCTACTTTGCGCTCGAAATATGGCTGTGTGAGGCAAATTGAATGTTTAGCCAAATTTGTCCAATTCTCCAAGTCATTTTTGATTATACAATTTATAAAAGTAAAATATCTATAATTTACATATCCCCCTATCCGTTTTCCCCTCATTTACATTCACACAATGCTTTTTCCTCATTTCTCGATGATTTGATGAGTTCTGAGAGCTCAAAAGATATTTGTGGGGAAGCATTTTTGTGTCCAGTTTTCATTTCTTAAAATGCGCTTCCACCACCCACAAAGTCCACTTCCACCAAGGAGCCATTTTCGCGTTTGGGTGGGGCTCACGCCTTGGCACTTGAAGCCGAGAATAATACAATGTGCGCAAGAGGGGGAAGAGGATGATGATCGTTGGTGGTCGTGGAAGTACTCCAAAGACATTATTATAATCCGAAAGATCCATTCCCTCCATTCTTCCATCCGTGGGTTCATCTCCGAGTCCACAATGATGGTTGGGATGGGTTGAGGGTGTAATCCCCTCGATCATCCGTAGGAATGATGATGACCCCCTCAAATCGTCCAAATCTTCCTAACCCCTTCATCCACCTTTCCTCAACTCATCATTCTCATCTATATCTACCTCTATATTCTGTTTGTTCGCGCAAATTTTGCACGCAAAACGGGAAATTGTGCAAGAGGCCGAATGTGCATGCATTGGGGGAAGGAAGATTGCCGCGCCGTTTTGAATGGGACTATTGGAGGGAATTGGAAGAGGATGAGTGGGGATGGAAGAGGAAGAGGAGGGGATATCTTCTTCTTCCCGCAAACTTCTTCCCCTTCCCATCTCATCATCCTTTCATCTGTTCCTCGGCCCTCGTGCAACGGTCATTTCTGTTTGTGTTCCCCGTTAAATTGCAATCCGTGGCCCCTCACCTTCATATTCATATTGCGTTTTGATTAGTTTCCCGTTTCCCCATAATCCAATGGATGTGAGCCAATTAACCCAAATTGCCTTTGGCATTATCATCTTTGTGGACGGAGCAATTTTCCCGAGGTCGTAATGAACTGTTCCTTCATAAATAACTTCCATTCACCTCATTATTTTCGGCATTAATTATTATATATTCATATTCCACGCATATATTTGCTTTTGATTTTGTGTCATCCATATTTTTCCTCAATTTTATTTGATTTGATCACCGCCCATTTCCCATTTCCTTAGGGAATATAAATTATTTAAAAGGAACACAAATTGGCTTCATCAAAATCAGAATTTATTCCTACTGAATTGAAGTCAAGCTTGTCTGTAAATGAATTTTAATAATTTTAATTATTTTTATCCATTTATTAGGATAGTATTTAATTGAATTTGCCTAATGGTTTAAGGAAAGGTTTGTCTTACATTCCCAATCCATATACCCAAAATTGGATAGAGCTTGTCAAAATGCATTAAATAGTATATAATTTGGTTTTGATTTGGTTTAAACGATTTAAAACCTATTTTGTTTTAATGGTTCAAAACTATGTTAGAATTGATTAAACCCAAATCAAATCAAGCATCTTGACGAGATCTACTGATTGGGTATAAAGTTTTGGCTTCTGAACCGTCACAATTTTTCGGCATTTTTCAGGATTTTTTGGCAATTTCAATTCAGTAAATTAAATATTTTCCTTTATTTTATATTCCTTTTGAATTATTCTCAATAATAACGGGATCCCTCAATTCGATTTTCTTTCCCAAAAAGGGCTGAAAAGGCATAAAATTGAAGGTCATTTTCATTTTCTCATCCATTCTCCAATTGTTGTTCCCTATTATTTTTCTCACAAAAATAATTATTTACCCTTTCATTGGTCAGTCTATATTCTAAATCCTGGCGCATCTTCCTTTCCTAACTTTTGTGCCCTCCAAAACAGCAGGTGAGGTGTGAAATTGAAAAGAACAATAAGAAATGTCCACTCTTTCCATAATTTTTGGCATTATTACCCATTAGGAATATTTGAAAATTTTCTTACTTTTTAATTAAAACTTAAACCTTCTTCTTTCCTGTTTAAAAGCCATATGCAAATATTTTGTCCAAAATTCACCGAACAATCCGAGATTCATTATAAAATCCCTTCCAAAATCGCGGCTTCCATTTTAAGCCTTTTTGATGCCATTCGATCCCAATCATTCTTTCCACCTTTTCCCCCCTATTGTCGCCCGAAAAATGACCGCGCACCTGTCCTCCATTTCCGTCCCCATATAAAGCCAATTTGAGGGGCTTCCACCTCTCTCGCCCCACCATCATTGTCAGCTGCTATATTTGAGCCCAAAGCCACAATTGTTGGTGCAATTAGCCCCCGCGGTCATCAAATGGTTCACTGGCTACGGGCAACAATCCCAGAGGCCACATAAAATGTCCCCATTTCCCCTCCCACATAAACCCATTCTAATAAAGCGGATGGCCAAAAGGCTGTGGCCAGCAGAGCAGGATTTTTACCTTTAAACACAATTACCTTCCTTCCTATTTATTAAACCTGTTCATTCCCTCTATTTTGCCTCATTTTTATTCCTTTATAATAGAAAAACAGATTGAATGCGCCAATATTTTCCAGTTTAACTGAATCCTCCGGTTTTTGTTTTTCGGTTTTTCCAGTTGTTAAATGCCTTCCTTTTGAATTTGCCGAAACGTTTCAGATGCTTATGCTAGACTATCAAATTTTATACCTTCGATAATTCTCATTGAAAGGCATAATTTGAATATATTTTTCGTTTGGATTTGACCAATTCGAATTTTGTTTTGAACCATTAAACCAAAATAATTTTAAACCGTTTAATACCCTTTAATTGTTGACCAAACCAAAATTGGTTTAAACCGTTTAATACCCTTTAATTGTTGACCAAACCAAAATTGGTTAAAACCGTTTAATACCCTTTAATTGTTGACCAAACCAAAATTGGTTTAAACCGTTTAATACCCTTTAATTGTTGACCAAACCAAAATTGGTTTAAACCGTTTAATACCCTTTAATTGTTGACCAAACCAAAATTGGTTAAAACCGTTTAATACCCTTTAATTGTTGACCAAATCAAAATTGGTTTTAAACCGTTTAATACCATTTAATTGTTGACCAAACAAATTATATACCATTCAATGCGTCTTCACTAGTTCTATCCAAAATGAATAGGTGGTATATTTGATTTATGAATCAAGAGTAAACCATTAAACTATTTTAATTATTTTGGCATTAATATTCTTTTTCCGATAATTTCAATTTTTTCGTCAAATTAAATACTATTTTAAAATAAATATATCCACTTTTAAATTTAAACAGATTTGGGTAAATTACAAAATTAGATTCATCAATTCAAAAGGCCTCAGCCCAAAAATGAATCGGCGGCCTCAAACACGACATCGACCATCTATTTCCACCCATCCACTAAATTTGTTCCCTTTCATCGCCATTTTCGCATTTTTTCTTCTCCTAATCATTCCATCGGCTAATGCCATTGGTAATGGCATCCCCGAATTGGACAATGCCCTTTTGGGGCAACCAAACATCAGTTGCCATCCGGACACAATTGAAATGCGATTCCGCACAAAACGGCCATTCACCGGCAAAATCTATGTCCAAGGGCATTATAATAATCCAGGTAGATCAAATGGGGGGAATTTAAATTAAATTAAGCTGAATCCAGAGGGTAAAAAAATTGGTTTTGGCATAAGCCATTTAATTTTTTTGCCTTGTTGGACTTATAAATTCAATTTTTTTATATTTTCATTCTTTTATTTTAACAATTCTTTATTCGTAGATTTGAAAAATATGAATAATGACAAAAGTCCAAATAAGAACTTTTCATATTATTGGAATGGCCTAATTAAATTATTTTATTTTATTTTTGTGCTTTCAGATTGCCGAGTGGACTTTAGCCAAGCTGGCGGCGCCGACCACGATGGCCGAGGCGGTATTCGATTGCATCATGGCTCATGCAATATGGACAGGCAAAGAATGGTCGGAATATTTTTACATAAAAAGAGGGATATTTGGGTTTCTACAAAAAAAAGATATAACGGCACTTTTAGTGACCTATTCTTTCCTGGACTAAAAGCTCCCGATGGGCCAAAAAAGGGATATGAATTTGAAGGGGAGAATCTTTCAATTATTATTTATCTAATGTTAGCGAAAATTGTGATGAAAGAACGTGACAAAAAAGTGAATCTTTTGGTAGAAAATGAGCGGGCTTAAAAAGGCAGTTTGCGGCAATATTTGATTGATAGATTGACGCGACGGATGATTAGGCAAAAAGTAGGGGTACAGTAAGAGTGGAAAAAGGCTGGATTATAAATGCGAATTGAGGCAATATTTGATTGATAGGTTAACGGGTGATAGGCAAGAAGTGGGGGGTACAGTAGAATGAAAATGAAAGGCTCTTAGGCATTATTGTCATTGACAGACATAGGGAAAGTAAAAAAGTCAATGGTTAAATTATTTATTAGATTATTTAATTGCACATTTTTTTTTTGTCATTTTGGATTTTGAATAAAATATAAGTTAAAGATTTTTGTATCCATTCATTTTCACAAAATATTTTTGCAGGTTCGCCCCGAAGGCATGCAATTCTCCACTGTTTTGGTCATTTCCTTTCATCAAGTTGCCCAATTCATTAAATTTATTTCCTTTTAATTTTTAATATTTGCGCAGCTTTTCGTCACTAAAACGGATCGTGCCTTCCACATCAATTGTATGTACCGGGAGGCGGACCAAGATGTGGATGCCGGAATGACTGTGGGGTAAATTTTTTTTGAGGGGAATTGTTTTTAAGCTTAAAAAAGCCATTGTAAAATGAGAAGAAAAAACACCTGTTGCCAACATTTACGCCCAGAAATAATTCAAATAACATTCTCCAAATATGGATTGGTCATTTTTGCCCCATAAGACCCAACCCCCACTTCCTCATTATCTGCTTTATTTCATGGGGCAATCTATCCATTCATCGCCGCAACCTTTTTTCACAATTGGGCAATTTACCTTTATTTCCCCCTTCGATAATAATTGCGTCGTCCTCTCCAGGGGCTCTGTGGCGTCCATTCCTTTCATATCCCCTCATTTTTCTGACCATTTTGGCCAGTGGCTATTCTACTATTTTTATTCATAAAAATGTTGCCAATGGCCATAATAAATTGTGAATAAAAGTAAAAAAAATATTAAATAGAAATTCCTTATAATCAGTCAAAAATATGCTTCATAAATTTGGCAATAACTTCTTTCCAATTCAAAATTTATTATTTCTTCTCATATTCCATCTTTGTATTTGGTATGTTTAATAGGAAGAGGACTGTTAAAATTTATAAAAATTAAATTAAAAATGTGAAGCCTATATTTGGAAATTAGGCGATTTTCCCTCTCATCAGTCATCTGTTATAATTGCTTGCTTATTAATTAAAACTATCTTAATTTTGAGCATTGGCCAATATCTCAGCAATCTTCCAATCTATTATAAATTAAATTTTTATGGTATTCCATTTGGGTTAAACTCATCCGATAGAATATTTTGATAATAATACGATTGATCAAACATAAGTGACCAAAGTTATGGCCATTTTTTTGCATCCATTTTTTAAAAATCATCTGCCCAATTAACTGATAAATTGTTTTCAAAACAAAAAAATTTTAAATGAAAAAGTATAAAAATGTAAAAATTCGCCCACAGGGATGTGACACCGGACACTGTCCAAAATGATATGCCACCGCCAATTTGCCATTACACAATTCGAAAGGATGAATTGAACGGAGAAATACTCAAATTTGCGCGAGTCGGTGATCTCATTGTGCATCGTTGGGAATGCGATTCGGGTGAGAAAGCTAAACTTTTGGGTTTATTTATGGAGGAAAAAATGTGGAAAGAATAAAATTGTTAAAATTATCATTATTATTATTTAAAGATATGTACGGAATGTTGGTGCACAGTTGCTATGTGGAGGATGGCCAAGGCGATCGAGTGCAAGTGATCGACGAAAGGGGGTAAAAAAAATACTATTTTGGATTTATGGGAAAAAAAATTCTCAAATCCACCCTAAATCCATCATTTTCACACAGTTGCCACAAGGATCCGAATGTGCTGGGCGATCCAACCTATTCGGAGGCGCTGAATTTAGCCTATCGCGAATCCTATGTATTCAAGGTGAGGGCATTTAGTGCCTTTTTTGTTGATTGACTAGGAAATATTGAATTTAAATTTATCGAAAAATTTTCCGTTGTGAAATAATCTTTTTTGAGGGCATATAAATTTGCCACAAAAGTAGATTATGGCTTATAGGTCTCGGAACATATGAATCTTAAATAAGCCTGATTTGGCCATGATATATGTCCTTAAAAAGAGAATTTTTGACACAATGAATTGCAAGAAAATTAAATCGTAGTATCCTTTTTATTAATATTTATTATATCCTCACTTATTTGATCAAAGGTTAAGGTCAAGCATTGGATTTATTAATTCAATTATAGTTGTTTAAAAGGCCAGATCATTGCTTTAGATTTAAGAAATAAGCCAATTTTTGTTTAGAATAAGTTAAAGACAATTTGATTTTTGCAAAACAAAATGTATGATAAACAAAAAAGTTTGCCTTACACTCATTTCAAAAAATATTCTCACAACCCATCATTCCCTCCCAGTTCCGTGATCGACTCGGTGTCCGATTCTCATGCGAAATCAAATTGTGTGTCAAAGCAGATGATGGATGCGCCGGCATCACTGTAATCAAAATATAATAATTTAAATTAATTTTCATAATTTTCCCCTTTATTTAGCCACCCGATTGCCAAGGCGTTCGTTTCCAGAATTCGCGCGATGATCCAAAGAATAATATTTCCATTGCCAAAAATCGAGTGAATCCTCAAATTTTTGGGCACAAAAATTTTTCCCTCTATTTCAGATTCGTCGTCATTCCCCCATATCGCGCACTGTGGATGCGGATTTAATCTCGCAATATGTTTTTGTGTTGGATGAACCGGTGGAAGGCGAGGATGAGGGCGATGATCGACAACAATTTTTGGCAAAACAATCCGCCTCCAAAAATGGTAAAAAATTAAATTATTTTTGTAATAATTTTTATATATTTTTAGCCAATTTATTTGCGCCTGCTGGCCAATCGGCTGTATGCATCAGTTCCGTACTTTTTGCCGCTTTAGCCATCCTCGTTTTGTTGATATTCGGATTGGCTTCGGCCATTGTTGGCCATTCAATTTGCAGACAATATAAGTCAGTATATTCAAAAAAAGATTTCTTTAGACTTTCCAACGGGAATAAAGTAATCTAATCGACCCATCGATTTTTCTGGTAAGGAATTTTTTTTTTATTAATCTTTTCACAAAACAATGGATTTATTTCTTAACTAATTTTTGACAATTAAATATTTGGAACTTCACAGGGAGGAAATGTAGCGCTTGTAAAATGCTTCTGTGACGAGCATTCACATTTCAATACAAAACAATTCCTATTAGAATATCAAATAGAATGAACTAAAAATTTAAATTATCGTATAACCTCTTTTAACCATGGGGAATTATTTTTCAACCCTTTAAAAAATTGGGAAAATTTGGGGTCTAATTCCTTAATTTATGGACATTTTTACAAAATTTATAATGAATTTCGTGGAGCTTTAGAGAAAATGCAATAAAAAATTTTTAAAGTTCACCCTGCTAGAAGCTATAAGTCCTCAAATTCGAGACTGTAAAATTAATAGATGGAGAGGGGTTTTAAATTATTCCTAATTTCGAATTTTCCATTATAGACGGAATCGAGATGGAGCCGAACTATTTTCTGCCTGTTCAAGTGCCGGCTCAATTGGTCGTTCTTCTGGAGTAGCCTCCACCAGTGGATGCCACATTTCTCCGGGCACACTTTTTCTCAAACGATAAATTCTAATATACTGCATTTTTGGCCTTCGGGTGCTCATTTCCCACTAACAATATTTTTTGGCTTTAAATGAATTTAATCTTTTGATTCTGAATCTCTCCTTTACCCAAAATTTTTTAGCTTTATCTAAAAAATGAATTTTTGCTACAAATTTCCATTTAAAATAATGAATTTTTCCTTTTTAAATATTCACATTTTATTCCATTTTTAAAATATATTAATAGAACATTAATTTTTTTGATTAAAAATATGTGTTTTGTATTTTATTTTTGTGCTCTTTCCGCCGTTCTTTCACATCAACCAATTTGGAATAAAAAATTTAACAAATTTAAATGTTTAAATTAATTTTCCCATTTTTTATTGGCATTTATCCGGAACGCAGCTGACTTTTCGGCCATCGGCCAATTGCCGTGTTCCCAGGGAACATCCACGCACAATTCCCTTTGGACCGTCCAATTCTTCGATGGGACAGCATTGAACGCGGGGATCGCAATTATTGGTGCCTGTGCCTGGGGTTGATGGTTCAGGCAGAATTTCATCTGCGAAATTTGGAATAAATATTTATTTTTTTTAAATTTTATGAAATTCATTTTTTTAAAAAAGTTAAATTTATTTGACTCTACTATTTTGATCATAATTCATTTAAGTCCCAAATAATTCATTCAAATTATTATGGAATATTATTTATATCAAAAGATGGAGAATTTTCTCCTCTACAAAACCATACCAAAATCATCAAAAATGGTTGGAAATGAAGGAAATAATGAATGATTGAATTGGGCAAAGGGAATCAAAGAGAGAGGGGTTACGGTGGTGGGTGGTCACTTTTCAGTCCCCTTTTCTTCTATTTTAATGATGATAGCCGCAGGCATATGGAAAATTCCTTTCTCATTTTCAATACCGTATTCTCTCTCAAGAAGAGAAGGAAAATGCCGATTGGGTCAATCAATGTCCTGCATTTTTGAACGCTTATAACTCCTTTCAATCTTAACTGTTTTTGATGATTTTGGTATGGTTTTGTAGAGCGTTAAATTCCCTATCATTAGATATAAATTATATTTGATATTTTTTAAATTTGAATATATTATTTGGGATTTTAAAAGGCCATACGAATTTACTGTACCCAATTTCTTCGCAATGGTTAAAATCAATAATAGGCCAGCTACTAAAATGGCTCGTTTGAAGAGAATTAATGACAAAAATTTTAAATTTAATTTTCCTAATATTTTAATATTAAATTGTTACCAATCCCAAATGTTTTCTTACTTTCATTGCCTTCATCAATATCAACATCCACTAATCCATCATCAATTCCATCTTCATTTTGTGCCACAGCTGCATTTTTTGTTCTGCTTTGCTGGCTATGCGGTGGGCCAAAGAAGCTGATCTCTTTTTGATGTTCGTAATCTTGCTCACCGAAAAGGCTGAAAATTAGTGGAAATAATAATAATACTGAATAGTATTTTAATTGCCGAAAAATGGTATACCAAAATAAATAAAATATTTTGATGGTTTGTCCCATATTCCAAAACCAAATATAATCTAAATTGGATAGAGCTGATAAAGACGCATTGAATGGTATAATTTTTCATGGTTTGGTCAACAATTAAAGGGTATTAAACGGTTTAAACCAATTTTGGTTTGGTCAACAATTAAAGGGTATTAAACGGTTTAAACCAATTTTGGTTTGGTCAACAATTAAAGGGTATTAAACGGTTTAAACCAATTTTGGTTTGGTCAACAATTAAAGGGTATTAAACGGTATAAACTTAATTTTGGTTTAATGGTTCAAAACTAAGTTAGAATTAGTTAAATCGAAGTTAAAACATAATCAAATAATGCGTATAGATCCATCCAATTTGTTATAAATTTTATGGGTCTAAAATAAACTTCTAAACCATTAAAATCTTTTTAGCATTTTCAATTTTCGGTAAATTAAAAGTTATTTACCTGGCTTCATTTGAAGCCACAGTGGGTGCCCGAAATCGTTTTGCCACTTCAATATTTGGGGCCACCGATTTTGCCATCAATGCCGTCGCCGTGGATGCCATTCCCGTTTCTGTGGTGCATGCCTCCGATTCGGTGCATTCATTTGGTACCGTATTTGTGGTGCAATTCGCCTTTTTCCTCCATCGAAGGCCGCCAATGCAGGCACTCCAGCCAATGGCCAGTGAATCATGTTGACGAGGGCCTGAAGGGATATTGGAGGGTTCCATATTTTTAAAATCTTTTTACGACCTTCTTCAAAGAGATATAAATTATAAACCCATCCAAAAATGTCAAAAATAAATTTTAAATAGATTAAAAATATTTAAATTAATTTTTTTATTTTTAATGGATGTATCTCCTAAGTCCTAACTTTATAATATCTTTTCTTCCTTTTTTTCTTATTAAAATTTTTATTTCTATTTTAACAATAAATCCCTTTGGATATTCAAAGAGATAATTTATAAATTCTAATTTGCCCTATAAATTTTTTTTGTCAGTTTAAAATCAACAGTCAAGGCGGGAATTGATTAAGATACCATTAAATTGTTTACATTTTTCAATGTTTTAATGAGCCTTTAATTTTAATTTTTATAATTTTATGGCATAAATTCTTCAAAAAATAGCAACAAAGTTAATTATTCTTTAAAGGAGACTAAATCCTGATTTTTCAAAATTAATTTACCTAAAATTGCATCAATTCTAATCCTAATTTCAATGACACAAGATTTTATTTAGTAGTATTTAGTATTCTTATTTGTTAGACATTGTATTAAATTTCTTAATAAAATGGCATTAAAATTTTATTTTGGTATTTATTATTCAAATTTATTGGCCACCTGTTGCAAGTTGAAAGCAAGGTGGCATTTCCATGTAGTCCACCAATTCTTTGCGTTCCGCCGAATACATATGCGGCCGAGAAAGTCGAGTGAATCGAGTCAGGAAACAATTCTGTTTGGGCCAATCGAAGAAATATGAGGCAGAGGCACATTCAAAGCCGAGGCGAACCTTTTTTGGGAATTGAAAAACATTAAAATTAAAGTATTTTATTGGGAAAAATGAAAATGAATGCAATTGCCAACCTTTTAACAATATCAGTCAAAGTCAAAGTTATTTTTAAATCCTTTAGGATATTTAAATTGTTTTTAAATTATTTCATTTACAGTTATTCATAACCAACAAATATGCCATAGGCCTTTAGCTTTCTCTTCCTCTAAAATCCTTTTATGAGAATCTTGAGGCAACATTTTCTAAACTACTTAATTTAGATTCATTCTGGAAATTTCATTCTAACTTTTTCGGGACTTTTTGTAAATTCCATTCAAATCTTTTTGTGAATTAATTTTAACAAATGGATTCTATTTTAATGGGAAATTTTACTTAATTCCATGGCTAAATAATTGTCCCAGGATTAGCTTTTCCTCTCCAATTTTTTAGAACAATCGCCAAACTATGTAATTAACATTTTCTGTACAAATTCCAATTCCAACCTTTGCTTGAATGCATTTTTGTATGCATTCAAGTTGGCTGCTGGCAGTTTGCACTGTTCCACTCCCAGCCACCCGGCGTGGATCCAAATGATGTTGCGGAATTCGATGGATTACATCATCGCAACCAAGCGGTAAATCACCATCTATTAAATAAATATAAATTACATTAAAAAGTCAAATTGGCTTACGGGGTATGCAAATTTTCTCAAAATAGAGTGAATCAGGATTTGGTGTATATTGGAGTGGGCCATTGGGCGAAATTGCCTGTCCAAGGATTTCACATCGGCCCGATTGACGGTGGAATGTGGCCGCAAGGCATTGGCTCGGGAAATGCAGTCCATCCAAATGCTGAAAATGAAAATAATAATCAAAAATAATTTTTTTATTTATTTTCGATCAAAAAATTCTGAAAACTTTAAAATAAAATATTATCCGACTTACAGCATTTTGACGGCAAACATGCAGGCAAACATCCGCCGAATCCAATTGGATTGCCACCAACACCCGTTGCCCGGTTAAACTGATCCCATCGATCAGTTGGACTCGGGCCCTGGCCCCGTCTGGACAATCCAACATTTCCACCTCTGCATGGCCAGCCACAGCGGCGGATGTTGGCAATGTCTGTGAAAGAATTAATTAAAAAGGCTCATTAACAATAAGTAACGAATTTTAATAATTGGATGAAAGAAATTATATGGCCATAAATTAAAACTTTTTCCAATTTAAAAAGGCTTATTAAATACCAATTTTCAATATATTTATGGATAGAGGGAAATTAAAATTATGACAAAAAATTTAAATTTTTAGAATTCCATAATTTTTGTTATTTTAAATTAAAATTTTTCCAATTTAAAAAGATTAATTAAATTATGAATTTTTAATATACGGCTAACGTGGAATTATGGCTATAAATTAATTTTTTCTCAAATTCTGGATCAAAAGATTATAACATTTTCAAAATTCAACAAATAATTGCCAATTTTAATATTACCGTCTGATGGTAGGGCATTTCTGCCCTTCTTGATGGCAGCAATTTTGGTGGCGCCGGCATTGGCTCCAATTGGCCAACGGTGGATGGCGCCGTTGCCGGCGATGGAATTGGCAAATTATTGTCCAGCAGATTATCCTCTTCATCATCATAAGCCAATGTGGAAATATCGCAGCCTGGGTCAATGCCAATGAATAAGACGCCCGAACGGCTTTCCAATGAGGGAACACAATTATTGTTATTTGTTGAGGAAGAAGAAGAGGTGCCACTGAAAGTACGCAAATTTGGGGTAAAAATTCAGAATTTCAATCCGAAATTATTTTGTGTCTTCATTTTACCTTTTTATTAATTTAAAAATGGGAAATATTTATATTTTGCTGAAAATGACATTGAAATTATAGAAAGGTATATTTAAAATGCCTAAAAGATTTCAGAAGTTTATCCTAGACCAATTAACCATATATCCAATAGAAATCGATAAATCTCTTCGAAACGCACCATATGATAAATGGGTTTTTAAACCGTTTAATACCCTTTAATTGTTGGCTAAACCAGACAAATTATATACCATTCAATGCGTCTTGGCCAGCTCTATCCAATTTTGAATATATTTGGTTTGGGAATGAGATGACAATCTCTACTTAAACCTTTGTAATTATTTTGGCCATTTACTCCTTCTTATTTCGGTGATTTCAATGTTTTTTTTTTTGCAAATTAAAAAGTATTAATTCCATAATGGTGCTATAAAATATAATATTAAACACTTTTTCAATGCTGAAACATTAAAAACATAAATTTAAAAATTATGCTAAAATTAATTGCATTAATTATGTTTTGGTCAAATAAATTTATTTTTAATTCCGTTCTATTTCCAAAATATATTTCACAAATTCATTTGCCCATAATTCACCTGAATCCAACATCGGCCATTGCCATTGCTCCACCGTGTCCCATTCCAGTCAACATTGCCTTGCTGTGCCCATCCAATGGCACTCCATTGTGAAGCACAAATCGCCGTTCACGTCGTTGCTTCTGCTTTTCCACAATCGCCGCATTCTTTCCCATTCGTTTCTTTCCTTTCCATCCATCATTCCCATTGCTGAATGGATTCGATGGAATTGAATCGCCCAAGGTGGTTGCCGTTGTTGTCCCATAAACTGCCTCTGAGGCCAATGTATGCTCGAAAAGGTCACAAACACTGCCCAACGGGTCATATTGGAAACTGTGGCAACGGGGGGCTGCATTCAGGCAATGTCTGCATAAAATTGTTTGGATTATGGGTCATTTTATTAATATTGGTCAGAAAGTTATGGCCAAAAAACGAAAACTATTTCATTTTTAACGGATTTTTAAAGTCTTTTTGTTACCAACTTTCCAGCAAAATTCTTTTCAATTCCACTCATCTACATATATAAGTATCAGAGCTATATTGGTATTAATTTTATAATAATCATTTAATTTGTTGTGTAAATTCGATGTACAAATTTCCGCAGAGAATACCAACTTGTCGTTTAGCCATGTCTCCGTAAAAGTAACAATTATTGATAATTTTAATATCAAATTAAAGAGCAGACTTTTGGCTAACTAATGATATTAATTTTTATTTATTAAATTCATTCAGAATTGATTGAATTATGCCGAAAAACTATTTAAAACTATCTTATTTTAGATTAGATAAATTTGATTGATTTTAACATACCATAACTCTATCAATTCTCTGAACTAATTTTAATAAAATTAATATTATTAAATAGCCAAAAGTTTTTACTTTAATTTGATAATAAAATAATCAAAATTCATTAAGTACTTGATAAGCTATTATACATAAAAGGCGTCAAGTCGGACCCTTCCTAATCCTAAATAGTTCAATTTTTCTTCATTGGAATATCTTTCATCCAAACTTGCCTTTGACATTCCCGTTCATCGCTGGGGGTCCTTCTCTCGAAAGGCAGGGCACAAGCCAGTCGGGTGTCCGGAAATCGTCGAAGGCAAGAATCCAAATTGTTCGATGCCGAATATGTTGAGCCCATTGTCCTCGATTTTGATGCATGATATGGCTGCTGGGCATATTGGCCTTGGCCTCCATATGGGGCATATCCAGAATAGGATTGATCAACGGCAGATGGATAGGAATAAACCGGAGCGGAATAGGAAGGTGAGCAGAATATGCCACCACCTCCGCCACAAGTGCCACCACCGTACAGTGGGAAACATGCTGGAAGTGAATGGTTGACATTATGGATTTGAAAATAAGGATTTCAGTATGACTATTTAAGTATTTGGGCAATTTTTTGGCCATGGCTAAATAAGGCAATACCCTATCTTGAGCCTTTGAAAACCAAAGCCTAAAATGCCATGTATAATTTAGCCATTTTTAATTTGTATGAATTCTTCAAAACTTTAAAAAAGTTGCATGTCTTTGAATGTAATAAACTAGAATATTTTAAGGAAAAAACCGCTTATTTAAAAATGTTTTAAATTTCCATAAAATTAGAAAAGCCACTTTTTAGAGGACATTTAGTGCTTTCCAATGGCATTTCGCCTTCCAATATTGGTTGCTTCCTTCTTGAGCTGTGGCAAAAAGAAATTGCCTTGATACTAAAATATCTTTAAACGATAATTTTGAAGGCTTATAAGTGGTTTGACAAACAATTTGCAAGACCAACTTAATTTTACACAATATCACCAATAATTTTACCTTTAACTGAATTGCCAAAGAATGTAATAAATAAAAGGCCAATAAATTTAGCCAATCTTTCTTCAAATTTGACCACTTTCATGGCGGACATTTTTGTTGGGCGTTCAAAATTGGATTTGGGGAATTTTGTTTTCAAACTAAATTGGAATTTAACAGAGGTGGAGGATTCGGAGGTGAATGGCGGATATTTTGGGAAGGTTTTTGGCGGATTCCAGCAACGAGTCCAACAGTACAGGAGGAGATTTGGTGTACTTTCCCGAGAGGAAGAGGAACAGATCGAATGGACGGCTTATCAGGCCCACTGGACACAGTCCACAGGGCACATAAATATATGTGAGAGGGAGGATATGGCAGCCGGACATGGACACGCCGGATTTACGCTGAGAGGGAAAATCGACGACAAATCCTCCATTCCCAAAAATGTGGGGAGGATTAAGCGGCTTTTGGGCGAAATGATCACTGTGAAATGGAGGAGGCCCTGACAATGGAAAGGGATTTTGAATGAATTCAAGAGGAAGCCGACGAAATGTTTGAAAAGTTTATTGAAATGCCATCGACCATTCCAGTTTCATTTGGCTCTTTTCCACCTGTAGTCCATTCATTCGTCCATATTTCCCATTCAAGTTTTGCCTTGAATCCGGTTTGTTCATAAATTTTTAAATTATTTCTGGGCTTAATTCTCTCTCGTATTTGATTACATTTTTTTCCCATTTTTGCGTGTGAGAAAATTCTCCAAAATATACGAAATTGGATGTATAAAAATAACTGTCAAAGTAATTTTGCCGAAATTTGTTTTATGAACCATTTTAGTTTAGTTTAATTAACAATTTGTTTTTATTTTCCTAGATCTATATTGGAAGGAATATTTTGTTGAAAGTGGCGAAAATATTATTGGCTTTTTATATAAATCGAATCAATAAGCGTTTGATTATGTTTCGTTTTGGTTTAACCAATTCTAACTTAATTTTGAACAAGTAATATAAAAGTTTTCGATGAAAGTTAATTCTTTGATCAATTCACATTTTTAATATTAAAAAACATATCCATTAAATTAGCATTAAAAATCATCTGTATGTCTATTAAATTAGCATTAAAAATCATCTGTATGTCCATTAAATTAGCATTAAAAATCATCTGTATGTCCATCAAATTAGCATTAAAAATCATCTGTATGTCCATCAAATTAGCATTAAAAATCATCTGTATGTCCATCAAATTAGCATTAAAAATCATATGTATGTCCATCAAATTAGCATTAAAAATCATCTGTATGTCCATCAAATTAGCATTAAAAATCATCTGTATGTCCATCAAATTAGCATTAAAAATCATCTGTATGTCCATCAAATTAGCATTAAAAATCATCTGTATGTCCATTAAATTAGCATTAAAAATCATCTGTATGTCCATCAAATTAGCATTAAAAATCATCTGTATGTCCATCAAATTAGCATTAAAAATCATCTGTATGTCCATTAAATTAGCATTAAAAATCATCTGTATGTCCATCAAATTAGCATTAAAAATCATCTGTATGTCCATCAAATTAGCATTAAAAATCATCTGTATGTCTTCTCCAAACATTTTTATTTTTCCAAACATTGTTGTGTTTTTATTTTTCCAAACATTGTTGTGTTTTTATTTCTCCAAACATTGTTGTGTTTTTATTTCTCCAAACATTGTTGTGTTTTATTTCTCCAAACATTGTTGTGTTTTTATTTTTCCAAACATTGTTGTGTTTTTATTTCTCCAAACATTGTTGTGTTTTATTTCTCCAAACATTGTTGTGTTTTTATTTTTCCAAACATTGTTGTGTTTTTATTTCTCCAAACATTGTTGTGTTTTATTTCTCCAAACATTGTTGTGTTTTATTTCTCCAAACATTGTTGTGTTTTTATTTCTCCAAACATTGTTGTGTTTTTATTTCTCCAAACATTGTTGTGTTTTTATTTCTCCAAACATTGTTGTGTTTTTATTTCTCCAAACATTGTTGTGTTTTATTTCTCCAAACATTGTTGTGTTTTTATTTCTCCAAACATTGTTTTGTTTTTATTTCTCCAAACATTGTTGTGTTTTATTTCTCCAAACATTGTTGTGTTTTATTTCTCCAAACATTGTTGTGTTTTTATTTCTCCAAACATTGTTGTGTTTTTATTTCTCCAAACATTGTTGTGTTTTTATTTCTCCAAACATTGTTGTGTTTTTATTTCTCCAAACATTATAAATCTGATTGGGTGGAATGGAAGAACAAGATTTGAGTGAATAGGAATAATAGAAATGGAGGAGATTGGATGATCGGAGGAAGTAATTTATTTGATACTATACGCAAATTTTAAAAAGAGAAGAAAGGGGACCACAAAGATGAAGATGCCCTCGAGGCATGTCTGTTAGCTGCTGATCGGTGAGCCTCTGCTACAGTATTTTTCTCTTCCTTTTATTGATGAGTAACATTTCAGAGCTGTATGTCAGTCAAATAAGCTCAAAATCATTTGTGCGTCCATTAAAAATTAGCCATAAAATCGATTAAACCTAAACCAAAACAATCAAATGATGTGTCATGACAAGATCTATCAATTGAGTATAAGTTTTAATTGTCTATAATAAAATTCTTGAACTGCTAAATTCTTTTCAACATTTTCAATATTTTTCTGCAAGGTCAATGTTTTTTTGACAAATTAAATATTTCCCTTTTGGTTTAATTTTCCATTATCATTTCCAGTATTTCAATTCAATTTATTCTGGCATGTGTGAACATTTCCATATACATGAGAGAAAAATATCGAGAAATTATTTGAATTTGGGAATTAATGGAATATTTTAATTGAATGATTTCTTTTAATTTTAAGGGT
The DNA here is from genome assembly GCA_030063045.1 of Pratylenchus scribneri. Taxonomy (NCBI): domain Eukaryota; kingdom Metazoa; phylum Nematoda; class Chromadorea; order Rhabditida; family Pratylenchidae; genus Pratylenchus; species Pratylenchus scribneri. The sequence goes on along the minus strand of JAQSEB010000114.1, from coordinate 2,005,627 downwards.
AAAACAATTCAAATTAGCATATAAACTGCGAAGATTATTTATATATTCGGATGGAAATTGGTCAATAGATAAAAATGAGCAGTGAAGGAAAAGACGAGAACATTGGAAAATGGAAAAATATTAAATTTAAACAATGATGACATAGAAAACAAGAGAATAAGAAGAGAGGAGCATGGAGGTGTTTTGTGAGGAGGATTATGATGGGGCAAGATTGATAATTTAAAAATATATTCAAGAAAATTTGGGAAATAATAATCAACAAAAATAAAAATATTTTATTCGGGTCTATATATTTAAATTTGGAATGAGGTTGGATGGCTTTTCTGGGGATTTCATCGGGAAAATTCAACCACAACAAGAAAAAAACATGAAAAATGAATTAAAAATTTAAGGATTCACTAGTTTTTGGTGTCATCAAAATTGGGCATAAATTATTCGGTCTATAGGCCATTTCATTTCCTTCTAATTAAATTGGGTCAATTTCTTCCGTTAGTTCTTGCCCAATTTGGATCCGAGGCGCTGATTTATTCGATTATTTTTTTCATTTAGTTCTTTGTGCCATTTCCCAACAATTCATTTCATCGTCTCTCCGCCTTTAATTCAGCCAATGTTGTTTGTTGTTGTTGATTGGTCCCATTATTCCCCCCAAGGCCATGTTGCCGTTCTCGATGTGCCCGCAATGCCTCATCCGTGGTGAAACCCGCATCGCATTCCACGCCAACATGTGGCCTCGTCAGTTGGGCCATATGTTGTTTGACCCAATGCGCCTGAAAATTTGTGGATATTTTTATTAAGAGGAATTTTTTGTTGATTATTTAAATGGGATATAATTTACCGAAAACGTTTTGAAATGTTGAAAAGATTTTAATTTAACAATTAGAAGTTTATCCCAGCAGACCTCCAAACCTTATACCCAATCAATAGATTTCATCAAGACCATCATTTGATTATGTTTTGGCTTTCTAACTTATTAGTTTTGAACCATTAAACCTAAATTGCTTTACCGTTTAATACATTTTGACCAGCTCTATTCAATTTTGCGTATATGGTTAGGGAATATAGGACAAACCCTACTTAAATTAGGTATTATTTATTTATTTTGACATTATATATAAACTTTTTCGGCAAATTAAATATTATCCATATTTAAATTCTTTGATTTTAGTGAATATTTATAAAACAATAAATTAATTTAAAAAAAGTTGACTCACTTGTAGCGATTGCACATCTGGTAATTGTTCCGCACAAAATTGGCAACAAAGCAGGGACATTAAACCAGCGGTGGCCGCTGATTGGTTCACCAATTGTTGTTCATTTCCACCGCTTCCTTTTCCTACTCCTTCGCCTCCTTCCACATTTTGATGTTGCTTTGCTTTTGGCCAACGATTTGTTGCCTTTGTTGGTGTGCAGGCACCACCGAAATTGGAAGCAACCGATGGAGGCGATGAAAATGATTGGGGCACCATAGTTTGGTGATGATTGCCATTTTGCTGGTTTTGGGAATGCAAATGGCTTAATGCCGAGGAATGGGACTCCTCCGGAATGCCTGGACTCTGTGCGCAAGGAGGTGGGGCGGATGGTGCCGGCGGTCGACGGCCAACCATCGAAGGTGATGATGGGCATGAAGCAGCGAATGCATTGCTCTTAAAAGAGGGTGGAAAATATAAATTAATTTCAATTTAAAATGTTAAAAAATGAATTTAAAAGGGCAAATGTCTAAATGATGGCTCAATGTGCCTACTTGAAAATGATCTCCTTCTTTGCTTGCATCCGAGCCAAGAATTGCGCCGAAAAAATGTGCATGGATGTGGGCACGAAGCGAGTCTCTGGATGGAAAAACTTTCTCGCAATTTCGTCGTGAACAGCGAAAATCACGGCCATGGCGCATTATAACATGATCAGCATGGAAATGGACAGCCAAATCAGTGGGCGTGTCGAACTGAAAAAATTGGAAAATTTAGAAATATATTTCGGATTTCTGAATTTGATTGATGAGATAATTTGAATTTCCCTAGAGGATATTTAAATGAAAGGGAGTAAAATCGAAATAAATAATGATTCAATTCCGATTAAATACATATTGACTTTTCTGAATTACAAATCAGAACAGGCGGAATTATTTAAATCAGAACAGGCGGAATTATTAAAATCAGAACAGGCGGAATTATTTAAATCAGAACAGGCGGAATTATTAAAATCAGAACAGGCGGAATTATTTAAATCAGAACAGGCGGAATTATTTAAATCAGAACAGGCGGAATTATTTAAATCAGAACAGGCGGAATTATTTAAATCAGAACAGGCGGAATTATTTAAATCAGAACAGGCGGAATTATTTAAATCAGAACAGGCGGAATTATTTAAATCAGAACAGGCGGAATTATTTAAATCAGAACAGGCGGAATTATTTAAATCAGAACAGGCGGAATTATTTAAATCAGAACAGGCGGAATTATTTAAATCAGAACAGGCGGAATTATTTAAATCAGAACAGGCGGAATTATTTAAATCAGAACAGGCGGAATTATTTAAATCAGAACAGGCGGAATTATTTAAATCAGAACAGGCGGAATTATTTAAATCAGAACAGGCGGAATTATTTAAATCAGAACAGGCGGAATTATTTAAATCAGAACAGGCGGAATTATTTAAATCAGAACAGGCGGAATTATTTAAATCAGAAAAGGCGGAATTATTTAAATCAGAACAGGCGGAATTATTTAAATCAGAAAAGGCGGAATTATTTAAATCAGAACAGGCGGAATTATATAAAAACATCGCTTTGAGTGTAATATTAAAAATGAATTTTTTTAAAGGAAATTGCCGCTTATTTGATAAATATTTTTGAATTTTTGAAAAATAAAACTACTTTTTAGAGGAATTTATGGCTTTCAATTGATCTATCTTCTTCCTGCTGAAGTGTTTCTCATTTGTTGAGGTATAGTAAAAAAAAAGAACAGCCCTTCTTTAACTATATTTTATTCTCACATTCAATTCACAAAGTTGACAACGAGTTGCACCGGACATTGGCGAGAAGCCTGGTCCCGAATGTTGATTGTTTGGCCGTTGCACGGGTGTGCTCGATTCACTTCGAGTGCCCGTCGATTCGCTGGTCTCTTCCGCAGATCGGTTTGAAAGGAGCGCTGGTAAATAAATGTTTTTTTGCGAAAATTATTCAACTTTGAGGCACTTTCATATTTTTTCTGAATACTAAAATCAATCATCTCTTTAAGTATGTCTCTATTAAAGTCCTTCTATATTCATTAATGGGTAACTTTTTTTGCTAATTCATATGATAAATCACTACACTATTATTAATCATTTAGCCTCACAATTCAGTCGATCCTGGCCACCAATCAATGCCGTCGTTCCACCATTCTGCTGATGGGAATGCAACAACAATTCCGGGGTACACGATTTTCGATCGGCCATCTGCTCTTGGATTAGCTGCTCAAATTTTGGTGGCACCCAAACATTGGCCACAAAAGTTTTTTGCTGCTGATGATTTTGATGTGAAGGAAGGGGTGAAAGACGGGCAGCAGGCGATGCCGCCGATTGTTGGGAGGCGGCGGCTGCTGCAGCGGCTGCCGCTGCAACAGCAACTTGGGCCAAGGAATGAAGGGGTGATTCGGCCTAAAAAGAAGCAGAATAATTGTGAGATGAAATTTATTTGAGATAATTTTATTCTGGTATTGACAAATTCTAATCTCCTTTTCCCTATGGCCAAAATTTTGGCATATTTCCGGACATAAATATTATCCATCCTCGAAGCCTCACCTGCTGATTGATCAAACTTTCTCGACTCAATTTTGGTCTTTGTGGTGAAGGCGATGAAAATGAGTCCCGGCGTTGATGGTGTTGAGGCGATGGGGAATGAAAATGAATTGCAGTGCTGTTTTCCTCATTGGCTCCATGTCTTCAATTTAATTAGTGAAATTAATATTCAAAATATGTATTCATTTAACTCACGCAGATCCCATTGTGGTAGCCTCCCCAATCTCATTTGTTCTTGTCCTCTTCAACCCATGCGGCAATGGTTCCATTGGCCTTTTGTGATGCATTCCACTGCCCAAACTTCCCATAATCCGGGGTGGCCCCGAAATATGGCTGGCAGCACATTTTTGTTGTTGATTTCCATGTTGAAACCCATTTGGTGGAGGAGGCGGTGAAAATTGCTGGAATCCTCCTCCTTCACTCGATGGTGGCCTATTTTGTTGATGGTCAATTGTGGAATTGCTCATCGATGGTTGTTCATCCCCTCCATTTGTCAGCATTGTTCCCTCCATTTCCATGCCTAATTGTTCGCGCATTTTGCCAACCAATTCTGAAAACAAAAAAATTAAATAATGACAAAATAATTATAATGGTTTAAGGTATAAAGGTTTGCCTTACATTCTCAAACCATATTCCTAAAAAAATGGATAGAGCTGGGTCAAGACGCATTGAATGGTATATAATTTGTCATGGTTTGGTCAACAATAAAACAAAGGGTATCAAACGGGTTAAACCTATTTGGATTAATAATGGCTTAAAACTATGTTAGAATTGGTTAAATCAAAGCCAAAATATAATTAAATGATTCGTTGAATATATAGATTAGAGTTTATAGGTCTAGGATAAACTTCTAAACCGTAACAATTTTTTCGGCATTTTCAATATCTCCCATTCATTATCTCTACAATTTTCTTACGTTTGATGGATTGAAGTGATTTTTCACAATCGCTGGCATCAATACTGTTCAATGCTTTGTTGTTCTCTTTACTCAGCAATGCATTGGCATCCTCGCTCAATTTTCCCAAACTGACCAGCTGGAAACCAAAATAATAATTCATCAAAAATTTCTTTGAACCATTTTAAGATGATTTTTTGAACGTAAATGTTTTGCCAACACTCCATGTGAACGAAAGCCAAGGCCACAATCGGTGCAGAGGAAATTGCGAAAATGATTATTATGGACGGCACCCGCCGGTGGAGGCAACATTTGGGAAGCGGAAATGGAGGATGAATTCTGTTGCTGGGCAGATCCAGTGGCAATTTGGCCATTGCCGGTGGATTGCGATTGTTGATTTGATGTTTGTTGAGCAGAAATTGATGAGCTCGGGGGATTTGTTGAGCCTGCGAAAATTTTGAGAAAATTGGTTCAAATTTTAAAGAATGATAGGTGAATCGGTGTAGTGCAACTTTCGCCGTTTATAATAACTTATCAGCAAGGAGTGTACTAATTTTAAAATTAAAGAGCAGATTTTTGGCTATCTGATGATGTAATTTTAATTAAATTAATTCAGAATTGATAAAGTTATGCCCAAATAAACCAATGATTTTCGGTTTCAGGAATAACTCTGTCAATTTTGAACCAATTTAAATAAAATTAATATCATTGGATAGCCATAAGTCTACTCTTTAATTTGATAACAAAATCTTCATTTATTCATTTTGATGAATTATTATTATAAACGACGACAAAAAGCTAGGGTGAGACAAATGGTATCGTATCCTAAAAGAATGTAAAAGGAAATGTGAATCAAAAGAAATTTAAGATTGATACCTAAGGCAATATAATATTAAATTCCATCGTCCCACCTGAATTTTGTTGTATTGTTCCAGCCACCGAATTCATTCGATATCCAGCAGCAGCATTACCACCACTCATTCCCGGCATCAATTGTTGTTCCTCTCCAAGACTGCGGCCATGCACACTTTCCGAATGCCTGGCCAACATTGACTTGGAGCGCACAACGGTGGGACATTCCCCGCATTGGAATGCGGCCTTTTGTCTTGTGCCTTTCTCGATTAAATGAGTTTGTTTGTGCAGCAACAATTCGGATTCTTTGCGAAATTTCCGTTCGCACATGTCGCATTGAAATTGTTGGACTTCGGTGGCCAAGAATGCTTCCAATGTGGATCGGGTGAAGCTCTCTGTGAAAATAAAAGTTGAATAATTAAAATTGATGAAATTAAAAATTAAAATTGGGAATTTGCTCAAAATAACTGAAAATAGAAGAAACTGAAAACGAAATCCGACATTTTTTTAAAAGCTGAAAATTGAATTTTGTGAAAACCCTGGTTTATAACTTTTAACAACTCCAATTAAATATATAAATGACAAAATTTGCGAAATAGGATTTTTCAATACAGATTATTGAATACCAGTGTAATTCTTTTGGTTATAATTAAAAAAGAAAGCATCCAATTTAGGAAGGTGATTTGCCATTGAAAAGCCCTAAATATCATCCAAAAAGTGGCTTATAAAATAAGTGATTTTTCCTCAACAAATTAGGGTTTATTACATTCAATGACAAGTAATACTTGTTTTAAATGTAAAATTTTTAAATCTAAAAAGTGATTTTTAGACATCGCCTTTCAAAATTGGTTTCTTCATTGTTGAGTTATAGCCAAAATTCATTACTCACCATTTCCAGCAGCTGGCGCCATCAATCCATTTGCTCGATTGCCACCTTCAATTGTGCCAATTTGTTGCCCGGCAACATTTTGCTGATGAATATGACCTTCCAACATTTTCAGTGCCGAAGACAATGGCAATGAGCCAGGTTGGCCTTGTTGCTGTTGCTGTGATTGAGGTGGGGCAAAGGCTGAACTCTGTTGTTGTTGTTGCTCATTGAGTTGGAAAAGAAGTTGTTGGGCAACGGCTGCCTGCTGTTGAACTTGTTGTGCCGTTTGGCCGGCAATGCCAATTGGTGGTGCCACCTGCTGTTGGTGCTGTTGGGGTGGTTGATGGAATGGGACGGCTTGGAGGAGGCCGGCAGCCAATTGGGCAGCCAAAGAAGGTTGTTGGAATTTTTGCATTGGCTGCTGCTGAGGAGGAGGGATCGATGATTCGGATGGCAATTGTTGTTGACGAATTTGTGGAATGAAATTGGCCAATGCCGGCTGTGGTGGTTCCAATTCTTGTTTTGTGTCCTGCTGTTGTTGTTGAATTAGTTCATTCAATTCTTGCTTCATTTCGGCCGCCTTTTTTCTTCGCCTCGTCCGAGAATGCTCCGGTGAGCAAAGCGCAGCGGGTGGAGCCGAATGGCAACCTCGTTCCCGGTCTGCATCTTCCGGTTGTGGCCATCCCCATTCCGAGGGTTCCACTTCGCCATGATCGTCCGGGTCTACGCCTCCCTCTCGATGGCCACTGGGCCCGGCTGCTTCCGGGCACATCAGAGTCCAAAATGTTGGAGGCGTATGCGTTTCACGTTCCACCAGGATATTCTGGAAGAAAATAATAATTTAATTTAAAAATGGGGAAATATTTAATGCAATAAAAAGTATTAAAAACCCCAAAAAGAATATAACCGGTTCAATAGCTTATTCTAGATCTAGACTGGTAAACTTTATAACGCATCATTCGATTATGTTTTCGCTTGGGTTTAAACCATTTAATACCCTTTAATTGTTGACCAAACTACGAAAAATTATATACCATTCAATGCGTTTTAACCAGCTCTATCCAATTTTGAGTGTATTTGGTTTGTGAATTTAGGACAAAACCCTCCTTAAAACCGTTATAATTAATTTTGACTTGGCAATTTCAATGATTTTTGGCATAAAAATATAGTGGGAAAATTCCAAAATTCCCAAAAATTCTCCAATAACTGCACCCACCTCTTGTCCAAATCGCCTATATGAGAGAGTGCCGGGCGGTGGCGGCGGCACTTCTTGTTCCGGACTGTTGTCCGCATCCTCATCCTCCTCATCCCAATCTTCATCGTCCTCATCCCGATCGAATACACCTTCCATGAATTTTTGTTCCAATGCCCCGAGGCGACTCAGCCGTTGCCTTTCCAGTTCATTCTGTTTCCTTAACATTTTTTGGTGTTGGCCATGATGGCTTCCGGTAGCCGCCTCTTCCTCCTCCTCTTCCGCAACAATTAGCCTTCCTTCGCCCTCTTCATCCTCTTCCTCCCATTTATGGCCTTCCTCACGGATGCCCTCATCCCCGCCAATGTCCTCCATTCGGCGTTTATGTGCTTTTGAAACCAAATGTTTCGTCAAATTCCCTTTGGTTTTGAAGGAGAAATTGCAAGTCAAGCAGGTGAATGGGCGGACATTTGTGTGGGAACTGTGGGAAATTTAAGGAGTTTAAAAATTGTTTTGAAAAGAAAAGGGGATCGGTAAAGGATACTTATTTAATTTGCAAATCAAAAATTATTTTTTGACATGAAAATTTTTCTGCAAATTAAATATTTAGTATTGGCCTGAAAATATAAAATTTTTATCCAAAAATTTATAAGGCAAATTTCAATAAGAAACATGGACATTCTGCATAATTTTTAAAAAGAGTTGTCCGAAATGCCGAATTTTTATGCTAATTTTTTAAATGACAAATTTTTAAAAAATATGGAAATTTTGCATAAAATTAGTTATTTTTCAGCAAGATAAAATTATGCCACTCCTATACTTACCGAAGATGCTTCTTCAACATCGATGGTTTTTTGCATCGAATCCCGCATCGTTCGCACACATAACGGCCACGGCCTCGACCACGAATATAGACCTGAACCATGGCTTGGGTCGTTGAGATTTGCATCTGGAACTCCATTTTGGTGTGCTTACAATTCTTCCCAATTTCCCAATAATTCAATTTAATTAACTAATCTAATTGACTAATCTACACGAAGGGGATTCAGCATTCGCACGGATATGCCCCAACTTCTCGCCTCTAACTTGACGCTGTTTATAATAACTCGTTTAGTACCGAACCAATTTTGATAATTTTATTATCAAATTAAAGAGCAGAATTTTGCCTATCTAAATATATTAATATTATTAAAATTGGTTCAAAAATAATGAAGTTGTACCGAAAAAAACTCAATTAAAATGTCGTTAATCCATAATAAAGGTCATTCTAATTGTTTTTTGGCCATAACTTCATCAATTCTGAACAAATTTAAATAAAATTAATATAATTTGATATCCAAAAGTCTGCTCTTTAATTTAGTAATAAAATTATCAAAATTGATTCAGTTCTTAACGAATTATAAGCATTCTCGCCAAGTTTGCCCAAGCGAAAAGTTGGGCTCTGCTCCGTTTCTTTCCCACCTCCATCATTTCATCATTGCGTCGACTGTTTGGTAATGCCAATTTGTTCAGCAGCTCAAATTTGCCTTTCGTTGCCTTTTTGTTGTAAGCCGCCCTTTGTTGTGCTGTTTTCTCCTCTTTTGGCTCCTTTTTCAATTGTTGCGCGGCAGCTGGTCCAGTCGTTGTAGCATTCTCTTTGTCATCAACCCTTCAGATTAAATTAGATTAGAAAATTAAGAAAATGAAGGGGAAATTCCCCCTAGTCCTATTATTAATATTAAAGGAAAATCCTTCTAATTTATTTATTTTTTCTCACTCCATTTTGATGACATTTTGCATGGCAATTTCATCATTATCGCTTTCCATCCAATTGTTGATTGCAAAGGAATTCCGTTGGCCTCCATCATTCTGCGCTGTTTGTTGTTCGACGGCCCCAAAATTGGTTGTATCCATCGGTTCATCGCAGCCATTAATTTGCCTTGGACTCAATGGACAGCTGCCGGACCGATTGGCCTGAATGTTTTGTTGATCTTTAATCTAGGGAATTTTGTTGCCCTTTTAGCCTCAACCCTTAACTAAAGGAAGTGGGTGGGCACTATCCCCAAATATGGGCTTTTTGAAAATTTTTTTTCAATCTCGCTGGAATGTGTTGGAACTGCGGAGGAATGTAAGAGTGGACTCCGGAGTGTGCGTAGCCGAAGCGCGGGAACTGGACGAGCTTGTGGCGAGCGAAGCGAGCCACAAGCTCGTCTGGTCGCGCGGAGGCGGAGCACACGGAGGAGTCCACTCTGAAATGCCCCCGGAGCAGTTTCAACACGTATTTCCTTTGCGCAACGTTTTTTGAATTTCTTTGGTTCATAACTTTTTTATTTTTGAGTTTTAGGTGAAACCAATAGCAGATTCGTCCTCAGCTCGTCGAGACGAGTCGATTGGTATATGATTTCATAAGTGTGAAAAAAATTTTCAAAAAGCCCATATTTGGGGATAGCGTCGTGGGTGCGACACAAAACAAGACCCAGATGAACGAAACAATTTGATTAACAAAAAAAAAAACAAAAATAAATTCAATAAAAAAATATATTTTGTTTTGAACTATTTAATTTCAAGAAAAAACATTGAAATTGCCTGAAATCAGATAAATATTTGAGTAAAAATTGGTAATCTTGGAATAATGTATTAATATTTCTCCAGATTCATATATTTTACCTTCTTCCGGTTCCCCTTTCCGGAAAGAATTAATTTGCACTTTTCCGGTTGCACTTTTTCCGGAAAGAATTAATTTGCACTATTTCCGGTTGCACTTTTTCCGGAAAGAATTAATTTGCACTTTTCCGGTTGCACTTTTTCCGGAAAGAATTAATTTGCACTTTTTCCGGTTGCACTTTTTCCGGAAAGAATTAATTTGCACTATTTCCGGTTGCCCTTTTCCGGAAAGAATTAATTTGCACTTTTTCCGGTTGCACTTTTTCCGGAAAGAATTAATTTGCACTTTTCCGGTTGCACTTTTTCCGGAAAGAATTAATTTGCACTTTTTCCGGTTGCACTTTTTCCGGAAAGAATTAATTTGCACTATTTCCGGTTGCCCTTTTCCGGAAAGAATTAATTTGCACTTTTTCCGGTTGCACTTTTTCCGGAAAGAATTAATTTGCACTTTTTCCGGTTGCACTTTTTCCGGAAAGAATTAATTTGCACTATTTCCGGTTGCCCTTTTCCGGAAAGAATTAATTTGCACTTTTTCCGGTTGCACTTTTCCGGAAAGAATTAATTTGCACTTTTTCCTTCCGGAAAGAATTAATTTGCACTTTTTCCGGAAAGAATTAATTTGCACTATTTCGAAATTAAATTTTAATTTTGTTCTTTTTAGGAAAGTTTTGTGCCTTTTCCGAAATAATTAATTCTTTTCGGCAATTTCACTGCTTTTAGGTAAATATTGTTAGCCATTAATTAATTGCCTAAAGGCGACTTCTTAAAATAGTACATCTTTATATAATATTATAATATTTTCTATTTATCGTTATTTTTTCAAGTTTAAGACTTTCTAGCCAACCGATTTTCGAGATCTTTTTTTTAAAAGACGCACAATTCCATTGCGCATCTGAAATAAATCAGGCATCTCGAAATACCCAACCGGTTTCAAGATATAAGCCAAAAACCGGTTTAAAAAATTGAATTTTTTCAGTTTGCTCAGGTAAAACTTTTTTTCTTTTGATTTTTCGATACCCATTGTTATCCTAGGATTTCCATTTAATAAAAACTCCAATTCAATTTAAGTCATTTATTTTAGTCTACCTTTTGTTGTTGTTGACTCCAAAATGAGGAATGCGTTGTCCTCAGTTGAACACTTTCTCGACTGGCTGCCAACGTATATTCCCCGCTGAATGGATCCAATCGTGTCCGGGTCGATGTGTTGCAAACATTCCAAAATAATTGTACCAATTGAGCTTCACCATTTGCGCATTCCGTTGGCTGCGACCAACCGGCACTATAGGCTGAACAGTTGTCGCGATGTTCGCTGGGTGTTGGCCGAACTTTGTTAAGGCACACAAATGTTTCTGCAAATGTTGTGGAATATTTTCATTGTGGCAGTTGAATTTGATTTTGATATATTCTAATTAATGTACAGCCTTAACTATCGTTCAATAGGGTCGGTTTTATTTAGAAAATTTCAATCGATTTATACAGTTTGAACCTAAGTTATGGCCAATTAAATTTACTGGTTTGAAACCGTTTCAACAAATATATATCTGTTCAGAATTGGCATTTTTCCAACTAAATCGAACAGATAGAATGGAATTAGCCATTAATTAATTCTCCATAATGCTTACAAGCTTAGATATGGCCAATGAACAATGCTTACAAATTACAATGACTATCAGCATATATTGATTTTTTATATTAGAAGCCCTCTTTGGAGGGAGGATCTCTGGAATTTATAAGCCCCTGAGCTTCTGATAGAAAAAATATGATATTTTTGGTCAGTGGAACTCATCGGCTGAAATCCACTGTAAGATTGACATATTTTTCGCCCATTCCCCACCGCTTGTAATATTCCGAGTCCGGCCTCGAAAATGGCCAACCCCCGCAGTTGGATCGCCTCCTTGTCCGGCGGCCAACGCATCCAATTCCGCTGGGGTCAATGTCAAAAAATATGGCATTTTGACGGTGGAACGCAGATCAGTGCTGTAGGTGATGGCAAAGATGATGGCATCGCGCATTGTGAGCACAGGTTGTGGTTGGGATTGTTGTTGTGCCGAAACAGAAGATTCGCCAATTTGTTTTGTACTTTGAGTGGCATCCACTACTGCTGATGTGGATGGACCCGCTGCTGGTTGGGTGGCCATTGTTGTGGTGGTGGCCAATTCCTAAAGAAATTGGAGGGAATTATAATCAAAAAAATGGAGGGGAAATGGGAGGAATAAGGAAAGGGGAATGGCCAACAAGGAACCGAATAACCAAATGGACTAAAAATTGGCCCTTATTTTTGGCCTCCCTTTCTTTTTGGGTCAATATGGGTGCCCTTATTAGGGTATGAAAACAAAAAAAGAAGGATGGCCAAGCCGGTGGCATTTTATGAGGAAAGTGTGGAAAAAAGCTAAATGGAAATGGTGCTTGTGCAAAAAAGGGGCTAAAGGGAGTGCAAAAAGCCAAAGCGAAAAATAGATGAAATGAAAAAAAAGCCATATTTATGGCTTTTGAGAATGGAGGAATAATTTAGGTTGAGAGAATCAATTTGTGGAGAGAATATTTTTAAGAAAAAGTGGTGAAATTGCGTGGAGAGTTTGTGAAAGGTTAAGGCTTGAGAGGAAGTAGGAATGAACTATAGGGCCATAAAAATGGACAAAAAATAGTAACAAAATAAAAGAAAATTGAAAAAGGACACCGGCGAGGACCATTAGCATAAAATTCACAAGAGGAAGGATTGAGCGGAGAAGCTCAGCTTGCCGCCAGACAAATTTGACGCGGGCAACAATAATTCATCAAGCCTACTTTGATCTTTTTGTTATTAAATTAAACAGAGACTTTTTGGCTATATAATGATATTAATTTTATTTAGATTTATTCAAATTTGATGAAGTTATGGTCAAAAAACAATATAGGATTTTAAAAATGCCATTTTAATGGTCTTATTGGCAAAACTTCAACAATTCTGAACCAATTTAAATAAATTAAATATCCTTAGAGTGAGTCTGCACTTTAATTTGATAAAAGAAACATAAAAAATTTTTATAATTATTATAAACGGCGACAAGTTGAAGCGTATCCGGGATTAAGATGGGGCCAATATGGATATGGCACATACCTAGAGCAGCGAAGCGAAGGCCGTCCTCCCGTTGTTTTGTGGCCGATGGATGAGTTTAAACAATTTGTGGATACAAAAAATTGGTTCAAAAAAAAGAAAAAATAATAAGAATGAGGGAAGGACACAAAAATCGCTGCTCCAGGCATATGCCTCAAAACATTCAAGAGGTCATTTTTGATAGGAAAAAAATTAAAATTTGAAAATTAGGAAATTGGAGGCAAGAATCCTTGTGGAACAATCACAGGAAAATGTAAATGTAGGCAATATATAATATTGGAGATCATTCAATGAAAATATATTAATGAGATTTTCGGGTAAAATTAATTTTTGTTGAGATCGTTAATTTATCGGCAAAAAAGGTAAAATGAGGTTAAAAAGTGGGAGAAGCAGGGACAAAAAATGAAAAGCAACGGCAAAAGGGGGAAAAAGCAATCCAAAAACAGAAGAAGCATGGAAAAGTGCCCTAATTATTCCCCAGTGGAGGATGAGGTGGATGAGGGAAGCAACAAGCTGCTGGAACTGACAATTCGTGCCATTTTGCTCGATTCGGCCCCGGGTTGTTGCGGAATCATCGAATCAATTGAGGTGTCGGCTATTTCGGCCATTTCGATTGAATTTGCCCCTGCAGCATTGCTGTTTTGGCCTCCAATTCCTTGACCATTTCCGGCACCGCCATCGCTACTGTCCTCCAATCCACGCTTTTTTAGTCTCGAATCGGAATTGCTTTGGCCCAATTGGCTTCGAATTTGTTGTTGCTGCTGGGGAAGAATTCGGATGGCCGCTGCCGACGATGGATTTGAGGAAGAAGATTCCAATGATGGGACCTGGAGGAAAAGCAGGGGATAAATTGTGGATGATAGCAAAAAGGGAACCCCAATTCCGATTTATCGACATTTATAATAATTCATAAGACTGGAACAATTTTGATGATTTTCTAATCAAATTAAAGAGCAGACTTTCTAATGATATTAATTTTGTTTATATTGGTTCAGATTGATAAAGTTATTCTCAAAAATAAAAAAATTTATAATTTGTAATTTTCTTTCCGGAAAATGTTTTTGTTTTTGTTCTGATTTCTTTCTGGAAAATGATTCTGATTTGAACTGAAAATTTTGCTAATCCATAAAAAAGATAATTTGAATGATTTTTCCACAATTCTATTATTTCTGAACCAATTTAAATAAAATTAATATTATTTGATAGCCAATAGTCTTTCCTTTAATTTTATACAAAAATCATCAAAAATGGTTTTATCTTTGATGAGTTATTAAAGATGACAAGTTGGTTCACCCCGCGAAAAAAAAGAAGGAATTGGGGAGAATTATAGGTCAAAGCAAAGAAATTTTAGGGGAAACTTGGATTTTTTTCCAAAAAAAATTATTAAGCAAAAAAAAAGCTGCCCCAATAAAGCGATAAAAATTATACTTACTGATGCACGTCCTCCTCCATTGCCTGCGGCCACATTTCCTCCATTTCCATTGATGACCAAATCACGTGCCACCCCCTTTCCACCGCCAACTAACGCCGCAATTGTTGATTGGTGTTCCTGCAATTGTTGTAGCTGTTGTTGTAATTGGAATTGTTGCTGTTGTTGTTGTTGAACGAGTGAGGCGGCGGCAGCAGCGAATTTGAGTTGTGGCTGTGATTGTTGCTTCTGAAGGAGCATTTCCTTCTTGGAACATCGTAATTCATGGGCCTCCAGGCCAGCTTCATTCGGAAATTTGAGTTGGCAAAAATTGCAAGTCAATTGTTGTTGCAATTGTTGTTGAAGTTGTTGCCGATTGATGATGGGTTGGCCGGAAGTGAGGGAACCGCCACCCAATCGAAGGAATGAGGCCTCGTGCAATGAAAATGACCTAGTGGTGGCCGGATGCATTTTTGGGGTGAAGCCTACGGAGGAGGAATTGCCACCACCAATGCCCGGTGAACGGATGCCAGGTGAACCGCGTTGCGATGTGCCTGAAAGAAATGAGCGAGATTCTTTTGATTCTATTAAAAAAAAAGTTAGGAAAAATTGGATTAATTATACAAATTATTAAGCCATCAATCCTTTAAGGGCAATATTTAATTTGATGAAAAAACATTTTGCCGAAAAATTATAATGATTCAGATTTCAGAAGTTTCCCTTAAAATTATTTTGGCATTAAGTATTCTATTTTTCAGCAATTATTTTTCGGCATTCTATCGATCTTTTACTGACCGGCATTTTCCGATGTTTGAGATGTCATCGAATTCGATGTTCCCTGCCTTTGATATGGTCTTCGCTTGAGCAACACAGGATTCGGCTCAACAATTGCCTCATTTTCGCTGATCAACCTTGAGGGGAATATTTTTAATTTTGATTGTCTGCCATAATTCTGCCCCAAAAAATTACCGCGAAATTCGATCCTGCACTGCCTCCGATGTTAACAATCGTTCGGATGCTGTCGGAGTCCCTCTATTGGCTGATTGTTGTTGTTGCTGTTGGGCTGCAGCCGAAGAGGATCCGGCTGAAAGTGGTCCACTGTTACTGCTCATTTGTTGCATTTCATCGCCTCCTTCTCCTCCTACAAATCCAATTGGTTGCACATGAATTTGGCCTGGTAATTGCTGGCTATTTTGTTGTGGCGTCGTCGCAACTTGTTGCGATGAATATTGTGCTTGTTGCACAGCTTGTTGTGCGGCTTGTTGCTGTAATTGTTGCATAACTAAATCAGTCACCGTTTCTTGTTGATTTTGTTCTTGTTGTTGTTGAACAAAATGTTGTTGTGCTTGTTGCTGGTTTCCTCCTTGTTGCTGTTGTTGTTGAAGGGAAGCGGCCAAAATGGCTGCGGCTGTGGCTGCATTTGTACTGCTGGAAGATGGCGATGGATGGGCTGGATCAATGGCTGCACCTGGGAATGAACGGCTCACCCCCAATTGTTGTTGTTGCTGTAATTTTTGTTGTTGTTCGCGATTTTGCCGGATTAATTGTTCCAAGAGGAGACGGCCTTCATCTTGTGGAGGAGGTGGCGGTGGTTGTGGTGGAGTTGGTTGGGCCTAAAAATTGTGGGCATTCATTTTCGATGATTCCCTTTTCTTCCCTATTATAGTAGAAAAGTCCAAAATTTAATTCTCTTTCATTGTCCTCTTCCAATAATTTACCCCTTTTTACGGGTAAGGGACAATTGAGTATCGCTGATTGTGAATTGGCATAGTTTTTAACTCGTAATTCAAAGAGGCAATAACCATAACGAGAAGGCGAAATCCCATTTTAAAGTCTTAAAAGTCTACTAAAAAGTGGCCATAAAATTGTTATGAATTACACCTTTTTAATTTAGTTATTTTTCTTTGAGTATAATAAATCCGATTTTGCTAAGGAGCGAGAAAAAGCCGTTTATTTTTGTAATGTATTTAATATTTCAAAAAATTAGACAAGCCACTTTTAGAGGACATTTAGAACTTTAAAATGTGGCATATATCCTTTCCAAAATTGGTTGGTTCATTGTTGAGATATGACCAAAAATCCTTCCATAATCACCACTCAAACCCACTTGAACATGTTGCTGTTGTTGGGCAGCCAATGCGGCCAACAATGTTTGCTGTTGATTGCCGTTGAGGGCAGCCAAAATGGATTGAAGGCCACTGCCTCCACCACCGGCTCCGCCATTATTTGCCAACAATTGGACGAGTAATTGAAGTTGGGATGTATTTGTTGTGGGTTGTTGCTGGACTTGTTGCTGTTGTTGTTGAAGATAGCTTTGATATGCGTACATTGTGGCCGCATTCGGATTGAGCAATTGAAGAAGGGATGCCAATTGGGCCTAAAAAACAAAATATAAATTAATCCAGGGAGGCATCCCCGCTATTCCTTTGGAAAAAAAATTCCCCTTTAGATGGTAAATCCCGCTACCAATGCCATTCTTTTGGCCATAACCATAACTCAACAAGGAAACAACCAATTTGCGAAGGAAATATGTCATTTAAAAGCACTAAATGTCCTCTATAAAGTGGCAATAATTATTTTTGAAAATTTAAATCAGTTTGTAAAATAAGCGGTTTTTCCTTTTAAAATTCGGGTTTATTACACTCAATGACAACTAAGTTTTTAAAAGTAGGATTTAGAAATTTAATTAAGCCAATTTCCAGAGTAGACTTTGGGCTTTCAAATGATATATCGCCTTCCTGAATTGGTAAAAGCTTCATGGAAATATGGGTAAAAGAATAGGCACAGGTAGTGAAATGGAAGCATTGAAATCGACAAATTTCCTCGTGGCCATTTCCGGCCCTGTGGGGTCAGCTCTAATTTAAACGAGTCCTATCGGAATGCCTTCACTATAGAAATTCTTAATTTGATAGTACTTAAGTTGCCTTGTAAAGGTAATTCCCCATTTTATATGGATATTCCCAAATAATATCCCCCACTTGTTGTTGAGGTTGTTGCTGTGCCTGTTGTTGTTGTGGCAACAACAAATGGGCACTCAATGCGGCTAACAGCGGATTCTGTTGTTGTTGCTGCTGCTGTTGTCCAAGGATGGAATGGAGCAATGCTGGATTCGAGGCCAAAAGGCCACTCAACAATCCGCTTAATTTCGAATCGCCTGCGCCAGAATGTTGCGCCTGCTGAATTCCTTGGCCGCTTCCTTGCTGTGGGGTTGCCGTACCCGGTGTGCCAGCGCCACCACCAATGGCACCGCTCAACGGTGGCTGGGAGAGTACGGAAGTGGCCGGTGAATTCTGCTAAAAATTAAACAAAATTTGCAACTAATTTTGAACGGTATGGAATAATTAGGCGACGTCTCAACTGGGCGACGGCGCTTATAACTCATTAAGATTTAAGGCGATATTGATGATTTTGGTATCAAATTAAAGAGCGCACTTCTGACTATTGAAAGATATAAATTTTATTTAGTTTGGTTTAGAATTAGCAAAGTTGTACTTAAAAACCAATTAAATAAGACTATTATTATAAATTTGCAAATTTTTCACGGTTTTTTGAACACAATTCCATCAAATCTTAATTTAACCATCCGAATAAATTTTTATATCAATCGATAGCCAGCTCTTTAATTTTACACTAAATCATCAATATCATCGGTTTGGCCCTTAATTAGCTACAAACAAGCTCCGTCGCCCAATTGACCGCCGTGCCCCATTTTAAAGCATTTTTCCCATTTTTTCATAATTTTTGTATTCTTTTGAACTTTCACCTCTTTCCAAAACCCCCTCCATTTTCCATTTTTTTCGATATAAATTCCATTCCATCTTTTGCTAATTTTCTATGCACTTTTTGCTTCAATGGAAATAAAAGCTAGGCAAAATTGATGCAGCAAAATAAAATGATAAGATTGCAATTTTTTGCTTTTCTCATCAAAATGAATCAGCAAAAATGGAATTAATCAGCAGAAAAAACGATGATCGACCCTTCGTTTTTAGACCCATCTCTAACTCGATTTGGCCTTGGCCTCTCCATTTTTGGGTATCCTTAAAAAGTCTATACCCTTTGATAAATATGGCCCCATGAAAATTCACCGATAAAGATAAAATGTGAATATTGTGTAAATGGAAAATAAATAAAAATTGCATTCTTTTTCATGGCTATTTTCTCTGTTGCAAATTTGTGATTGTTTGCTATTTGCTAACAAGGGAATGCTTTTAGGTGTCCGTGGCCTTTTTAGGAGGGACTTTGCACACTATTAGGGCATATGATGCCTACAACTAATCCGCAATTACCACTTGCCCAATGAGCTCGCCTACGATTTTATGGCTATTTATAAATTTGCTTTTCTCCTCTTTCCCTTTAAGAATTAATTTGATTAAAAGGAGGCAGTTGCCTCGGTAGCTTAGGGGATTGCTGCCCCCGCACTACTTTTTATATTCGGGTTCGAATCCTCCCTTCGTCCATTTTTTTTTACTCTTTTTAATCAATTTTAAATACAAATTTAGAGTTTTATTTTTAAAAATTAAATATTATCAGGCAACAGTTGCCGAAACAATCCCAATTGGCCTCAATTTTTCTATGCATCACATCCCACCCAAATTTACGGGGCTAATACAACCTTGTGATCTGTTCCTTTTTAGGTTTAAATAAAAAAAAAATTGAAAAAATTTGTCTAGAATTTTAAGACCAGGGAAAGATTATGCAAGGCGAATTAAAGAAAGGGTTTTATTGGATGATTTGGGAATTGAAATGCACACCAGAGACAATATAATCAAGCTTCAAGCCCTAATTGTGGACCAGTTTAAAGCGCCTCGGTTTAAAGAATTTCTTCGTTAGTCTTGGAAAAAGGCTGGATTTTATGGCGACCAAGCTAATGAATATTATGAATTTGATCATCCTGTTCGATATGCATTTTCAACGAATAATTTCCCAGAAAAATGTCAAAAGAATGAATGTGAAGAGCCGGTGGTAGTAAGGTGTTCACACTGTGAACTTTTTTGTGCTTCAAATGTTTTTTTATTCAATTTCATTTTCATAATATTTAATTTTTAAAAATAAAACTCTAAATTTGTATTTAAAATTGATTAAAAAGAGTAAAAAAAATTGGACGAAGGGAGGATTCGAACCCGAATATAAAAAGTAGTGCGGGGGCAGCAATCCCCTAAGCTACCGAGGCAACTGCCTCCTTTTAATCAAATTAATTCTTAAAGGGAAAGAGGAGAAAAGCAAATTTATAAATAGCCATAAAATCGTAGGCGAGCTCATTGGGCAAGTGGTAATTGCGGATTAGTTGTAGGCATCATATGCCCTAATAGTGTGCAAAGTCTCTCCTAAAAAGGCCACGGACACCTAAAAGCATTCCCTTGTAAGAGCAGATTCCCTTTTTTGGAGTTTATGATAGGAATTACAAATTGATTGCAGTTTTTATGTTAGCTGAAGAATTTTCTAATATTTTTTACAATGAAATAAATATTTATTTTGTTAATTTGCCGAAAAAAAGAATTGTTTACCGAATAAAAAATTTGCTTTTCTTGAGGCTATATAGCTATGGTCATAACATAAAAAGTGTTAGGCTTAAGATTAGGTTTAGGACTTGGTTTAGATTAGAGCGCCTAGTTTTTACGAAGTAAAGAAATCGTGAAAAAGTCAGATTTAGGACAAGTTAAATGGCCGCCTCAAAATAAAAATTTTTTCGACGAGAAAAGTTCTACGGCAGATTAATTCATCAGTTACTATAAATTATCAATCAAAAGCCAAAAATAAGCCCACCAAATGCAAAGCTGTGCTGAATTGTTGTGGCAATGCGGCCACAGTCGGCGTTGAATTCTGCTGTTGTTGTTGTTGTTGTTGTTGTTGTTGGGCTTGTTGAAGTGCCAATAATTGTTGATAGAAGCCAAGCAATGCTGAACCACCGCCGGCAGCCCCACCACCAATTTGTGGTCCAACTGCCACTGATTGAATTGGTCCAGTCGATTGTTGATTTCCCCCCAGGGGAAGGAATGCGGAAATGCCAGATTGTGGGAGAATTGTGCTGCCAGTGGATTGTGCCCCAGATTGTTGGGATTGTTGGCTGGATTGTTGCATTAGGGCGGCCAATTGCTGTTGGAGCGCCAGTGCGCGGAGATCCTTCAAAATTGATGGGGAATTGATTTTTTGATTAATTGATTGGAATTGGGAAAGAAGGAATTCGATCGCGGATTTGAAGGGATATAATTTTACGATAAGGGATTGGTTTTTGGCTCATATCTCAACGAGGCAATAGCCAATCTGGGAAGACGATTTATCTTTTGAAAGCTTTAAGTGTCCTCTAAAAAGTGGCTATAAAATTATTATGAATGTCACCCTATTAATTTAGTTATTCGTCTTTGAATGTAATAAGCACGAATTTGCTGAGGAGCTGGGGGAAAAGCCACTTATATTTTAAAAATTGTTTTAATTTTCTAATAATAGATTAGCCTCTTTTTAGAGGACATTTAGGGCTTTCAAATGGCATATCGCCTTCCCGAATTGGTTGCTTCCTTGTTGAGATATGGCCAAAAAAACAAAGGTACTCAACTAGTGTTACTCAATTGTTCTATTTTGATAATTTTAGAATTTTACTGAATTTTTTTTTGGAATTTTTAATTGCATTTAGAAGGAAATTTTCAGAACAAAAATAATTCAAATTTGCCTTCCAAATATTTCCAAATTTGGGTGACTTCCAAGAATGAATTCTGGCACTAAAATTGCGTATATAAATGGGTTCAATGTCCATAAAGGTGAGAATGGATTAAAGCCATTTTCCCAGAAAACATTTTCGCTTAAGCGCACAAACACGGTTAAATCTTAAATCCAAACGAAGGATTTAGAATTGCCCAAAAAGCGGCAATGAAAAATGTGGAAATGGCAAATTTTTATATGGAAGGAAATAATCATTTTTTAAATATTATTTTTGTAAGTGATCAAAGTCCATCTCTCCTTCATGTGTGTGCCATTGTCATCATCGTCAAATTTTATGTCGGATTAGAAAAAAAGGTGAAAATCCAAGACTGGAAAACGGCAATCCTAAAGAATCCGGGCCCCCCAAATTTTTTTGCATTTTCTAGGGTACAAAATGCTGCTGAACTCAGATCTAACATCGTTTTTGTCATATCTTGCCATCTTGGTAAGATAATGCCAACTTTTATCAAGAAAAAAGTAAAGGGGGGGGGACCAAGGGCATTTTGGTCAAAATTTTTATATGGCCAATATATAGCTCAACCAACGCAGTTCGATGAGAGGAATCGAATGGTACCACTTTTATAGGGTAATATTTAATTATTGGCAAGTTAGAGGTCTAAATACCTTACCAAGACAAATATTTCTTTTGGTCATAACTTGACAATAACTGCATATTACCCTATAAAAGTGGTACCATTCGATTCCTCTCATCGAGCTGAGTTGATTGAGCTATAAAATGGTTATGTAAAAATTTTGACCAAAAATGCCCTTGGTCCCCCCTTTGCTTTTTCTTGGTAAAAAGTCGGCATTATCTTACCAAGATTGCAAGATATGACAAAAACGATGTTAGATCTGAGTTCAGCAGCATTTTTTACCCTAGAAAATGCAAAAAAATTTGGGGGCCCGGATTCTTTAGGATTGCCCTGAAAACTGACATTTTCCCATCCTTTAATAAGTCTCTTTCTTTAAGGAATCAAAAATTATATATTTTTTGCTCTAAAGCTAAAAATGCCGCGCGCCAAAAGGTGCGCTCATCTTTCTAGTCAAGCAATGGTGCGCGAAAATGCCAATGTGAAAAAAAATGTTAGGCTGGAAACAATTTTTCATTGGAATTTGTGCCCAAAAATAGGAAGGCGAAATGGCGCGATATCGTCACCAGCTGAACCAATTGGCGCCAGTCAGCCGCACTCTGCTGCCAGCCGACAGACCGAAGTCCATTTTATACCCTTGGGGGAAATTGTTGTTGAAGGTGGCAAAGAAATGTGAAAATCATCACACAAAATGAAGTGGAAATATTACGGATAGGTGAATAAATGAATGGATGGATGGGAATGGGAAGAAATGTGCAATTCAATGGTCGGGTCGCCCTACAACACACGCAACGCAACAAATTTGTGTGCACATTTTTTCCCATTTCCCATAGAAATTCTCCCTCTATAAATAAAAATACTCATCGGACTGCTGTCCTCCTTTCTCCACGGCCACAAGGTCCATTCGCCCTCTCCAAATGCGTCCGTCAATTTTTGCTCATTCACATTTTCCCGTGATTGAAAGGTGGGAGAGAATGGGAAGGGAATGTGAAGGTGGGCCAAATCGGGGTCCAACAATAATAATAAACGGGGGTAAAGAAAAGGGGTGAATGGCCAAAAGAAAGGAGGGAATGGGCCATAGAGGCAGCAGCCAGCCGGTTAATCGGCCCAATTGTCCCCATTCCCATTTTCCCAGCAGCCTCTCCTTCCCTCCTTTAGGCCATTCACATATTGTGGCCCTTTCCTTTCCCATGAAAATGAAAATAACATTCATTTTTGGGAGATTGGCTGGCTGACGGTCCAAATGATCGGATGACGCGACACTCTCGCGGGAGTGGGGAGGGGGCCGGTTGTCATCAACGACCAATCCATTTTCTCGCGAGACTCTTTTTCCCACTTTTTCCTCTTCTCAATCCACATTTTTTGCTGATGAAATTAAATTGGTGGACCGATCGACCGACCCCCTTCCTTTTTCTGTGCTGATGAATAAGGCTGTTTATCACAAAATTTTTGGGTGGAATGAAAATGGCCAAAGGAATTAATTGGTTAGGATTGGGAATTGGGACTAAAATGGACAAAAAATGGAGGAAATTTCAAATTTGATGAGCTAAATGGCCATGAAATATGGCCCAAAAAATATTAGAAAAACCCATAAAATTAGGACATCGATGGCCAAAAGAATGAGGAGAATTGATAAAAAAAAAGCCAATAATGATCAAAAAATGCCGAAATTGGATCCGCAAAAACAAAAAATTTATATAAAGGAATGGGCCAAAGCAACGGGCGTAAAATGTGCCAATTGCGCATTAAAATGTGACTTTGAAAATTATCCAAACAATGTTAATTGTATGGATGTGGATGGCACATTCCCATCAGAAGGGCGTGAATAAAAATGCCATCAAAATTATGTAGAAGCATTGGTAAAAATTAAAAAGAAAGATGCGCAAAAAATACAATTTTAATTCCTTCATTCAATTTTCACTTTTGCCTAATGCCTATTCCATCATTTTATACCAAAAATGGATGAGAATTTTGTTGTTCTCAAATGATGGTCCCTTTCTACACTATTCTCGACAATAATAATAATATCAATTCCATTCCGGATTATTATTAATGAATGATATAGGAAAGAGGCCGGCCGCTGATTACGTGAAAATAGTTTTTCGGTGCTCGGATGATCGATGGAATTTTGAATTTTTTAGGCAGAATTGGGGAAGAGAGAACTTTGGTGTTAGTAAGGGGAGGGGGGGTTGGTGTTAGTAAGGGGAGGGGGGGGGGAGGGGGCTGGCAGAAGTGTGAACCGAACGAGGACAGAGGAAAAAGGAAGAACTTTGTGTATCAAAAATATATTTTTGGATGGATGTGAAAATAAAAAGATTATGGGGAATGGGAAGGAAGAGGCCACAAATGGATTTGAAGGGGAACAAACCGAGAATGAAAGGAGAAAGGACCAAAAGTGGGTGGAAGGACCAATATTGATGGCTGATAAGAAGGTGAATTTATGGGTTTAAGGGTAACATTTTGGTGATGGACGAAAAAGTTGCTGATTACGATGAATCGCTGCTGCTGCCCATTTCGGCCGCAATAATGTTTGAGAATCACGCGGATGGGAGGATGGATGAAATGAATGATAGAAATGGGCACAATTTAAGCAGATTGGTGGAAAAATTTGGGAGAAGGGAATGAAGAGAGGGGGCAGCTGGCAATAATGGGGCGAGGGGGTGAGTGTCGGCTGGCAATAAGAAGGAAGAGTAGAAAACAAACAACCATAGGTCATGACGAGGAAATGGATGAGACCCTTCTTTTCCTTCAATTTTTGTATACCGATAAAAAAATAGTGGGTTTGAAAGAAGACCTTTAACTTTTAGACCTTGAAAAATAGTGGCCTTCTAACTTTTAAGAGAATTAAGCCGAATATTCATTAAAAATGTTCAGCCTATCCTACAAAAAATATATTAAATTATTAGTAAATGTAGGTTATTAGAAGAACCTCTTTTTCTGATCTGTAGTGGCATTAAAGCAAGAATATTCATTAAAAAATATCCAGTCTAATTGTAAGGGCATAGAATAAGTCTGAAACTATAAAAATTGTGATGGGAAGAAGATCAATTTCCACCGTTTGATTCATTCTTTGGGAATTCCTATTTTCTAATAAGCCTTTTATTTATATCAAAAAAGTCATCTTTGATCACTTTGGATTTGGATGGATAAGGTGGGGAGGGGGGTAACAAATGGCTCAGAATTGATTAGGAAATGAAAGAAGCGAGAAAATGGCTCGTAAAAAACACGTCGATTAATTTAATGTGAATGAGGTGGATATGAACCCAGCAGGGAAAATCGGGGAATGGGGTGGGCCAAATGCAGACAAATTGGACGAGGCCAAACTGAAAAAAATTGGAATTGAAATGAAATAGGGAAGGGGATAAAGGTCGTCCGTCCGTCGATACAGTCATTGAACGACCCCAAAAATGGGGAAAGCGAATAAATTGGAAGGAACTTTTTGGCCATGGGAGAGAACAAACATCAAATGAGAATTTGAGTCCCATTTTGTTGGCCGAATTCATTCCCATGCGTACACAAAACATTTGCCCTCCAAATGACTGGCTGAGTGAGTTTTGGGAAAGAGACCAAATTTCGTCTTTTTACAAATTTTTTGTTTGCTCCGAATTTTTTGCATGCATTTTACCTTGCAAAATGAATTCGTCAATTTTTGTCTTATTAAAATTATATTTATGAAGCAAATAACAAAATATGTAGAGAAAAATATATTAAAATTATAGACATTTTTGGGAAGGCTCATTTTTGGATGAGCTAGCTTTTTCCTCTTTTTTCGGAAGGGAAAAAATGTCAATCAATTTTTGTTGCCTTCCACAGGTTATAATGATAGAAGAGAGGATACGGTATTGGAAATTGAGGGAATGAAGGCTGCTACCTGCTATACTGGAGGAAGGATCAAACTTTCCTTTCTTCAGTAGGCTATCAAATAAGAAAAAGGGAAGAGAAATATTCATTCATTTTATCCTCTCAAATTGCCCCTATATACGGTATTTCAAATTGTGGGAAATGGAGACTGTAGGGAACGAGGAGGACCCAAATCTTAACTGCCTTCCAGGGTCTATCAAATGGGAAGAAAGGAAGAGAGAAATTCACTCATTTATTTTATTCCTCTCAAATTGCCCTCTAATTATGTAGTAAATTGGAATAAAGATTCAATAAAATTTAAATTTAATATTTGATTTAAAATAAATGAATTTATACGGTCCAATTTTCACCATTTTTAAATTAAGGTTGCCTTTTTCTTTCCTCATTTTTTCCTGTTGGCCTTTCTATTCATTTGCCTCTCCAAACAACGGTGGATGGGAAAAATGCGCGCATTCCCCCTCCCAAAACTCACACGTCATCGCTCCACCATCAACCCAGAGTGCGTGTGCCTTCCCTCTGGCCATTCATTTGTGTGCAAAATGCAGTCAGCCGCCTTCCACTAGGCCCTCGGCTGACTGAATACCTCACATCTCATCAGTCATCAGCGCAACGATAAGCTTTCCCTTCCCACTTTCTTTTAAGCCCAAGTCTTAGAGAACGTTTTTTCTTTCTATAGCGCGGCTTTTCCTCCTCCTCCGCTTTCCAGCTTCCCTCCCACCCAGTCGCACTGCCTTTCCCATAGAGGCCAAATTGAATATGCTTTTGCCCCCTTGGCCAACTCATTTTCCCTCTCTTCCCTTGGCTTTGCCTTTTCTCGCAGGGCACACTTCCGCCCATCATTTCCATATCCCTTTCCCACTTTTTGTGGCCTCATTATTATTTTTGCCCCTTTCCATTTCAAATCCCCCTTCAATATTTGTTCATTTTTTCCTAGTCCTTGTTCCCTTTCATTCATTCCCATCAGCCTTTTCTGCGCTCTGGCCTTTGTACCTTTATATTTTTGCATCCTTTTCACTTCCCCGCATTTTTCGTCCTCGTTTTTTTTTGTATTTGCGCCAGCCGAGTGGCCTTTCCCAAACGTCTTTTTGCTACGTAAAAACGAACAAAAAAGAAAAGAAAAATGTCAACATTTGTGGGAAATATTTGTTGTCAAAATGGAAAGGCCATTTGGGGGGAAATGGGAAGGAAGGCAGCCGATGATGAGGAATATATATCAGGCGGAAAATTAGGAAAGAAAATGGAATAAGGAAGCCAAAAATTTTTTAAATGAATTGGAAAAAATTTTAAAAAATTTTGAAAATTTTTGAAAATTTTGAAAATTTAAAAAAATTGAAAATTTTTAAAATTTAGAAAATTAAAAAATTTTGGAAATTAAAAAATTTTGGAAATTAATTTTGAAAATTTTGCAAAATTTTCTTGAATAATTTTAAATAATTTATGGATGGAAATGGCAAAAAATTTGAAAGGAATTCTCATGAAAATTTAGCAAAAATTTTTAGTATTTTTGAAATTTTATTAATCTGTTCGAAAATTAACCAATTGGAATGTTCCTTGAATTGGCCTTTGGACTTTCCACTGATATAATAATTAATGAATGCAAAATGTGGGCGGCAAATTGCTTTTATTGCAATGAATGCCGAGAAAAATGAAAAGCAATTAAATGGAAAAAATATGAAGGCACAAAAATACGCTTCCGTCCGCATTTTTGGTTTTTGCCAATGGTTTTTGGTCCGTTGGATAAATGAATGAATAAATGGTAAAATTGTACTTCGACCAGCTCAGATAATTGCGCATTATGAGAAGCTCCGAACAGCAGAATAGAAAAGAGAAAACGGGGGTAGAAAAATAGGATTAATGGATAATTATGACATTTTACTATTGAATAAAGGAAGAGGAATGGCACCAAAGAAAGACATTTGGCCATTAAATTTAGTCAAAAAATTGTTTCATTCTAATTGACAGATTTATTCCTAACAAATTAAGTTCTGTATAAAATTAAATCCGAAAGTTAATTATGCCAAAAAAGCCTAAAAATCACAAAAAAAATAATCCAGCAAAAACTCCCTTCTTTCCATCCATATTCCTTATTGGGTATCTCTGTCAAATGTAAAAAAATAAAACATTGGATTTTAATCATTAATTTCGGTGCTTTTCTACCAAATAATTTTGACCAACGGTCTTTCTAGGCTAATTCACCTCCTTTTTTGTGATAATTAGTAATTATCCATTTTGTGGCCAGACTACAATAATTGAAGACTGAATGAGATTAGAGAAAAACGAAGTAAATTAATTGGCAAATTGAAGGGTAAAAAATAACAGAATGGCACGCATTTTTGCAAGACGGGAAAATGTGGCATTTGAATTGGCCATTGGCGTGAAGAAAGGGTGGAAATTTGATACAAATAAGCAAAATGGAATGGGGGAAAATGGATGGAAACAAAGAATGAATAGAGAAGCCAACAACCATTTTCTGCCTTCTTTTCCCTTCATTTTTTTGGCCAATTTTGCCCAAATTAGAGGTGGCCATATTGGCCAATCCGAAAAAGGGAAAATTCAGACGCAATCTAGAGGCCAAAAAGGAGTAATAATAACGAATTTTCCCTCTCCTTGAAAAAATATATTCACTCAACACTATTATTTTCATTTCTCATGTCAGTGAATGAATTTGGCCAAAAACAACAAATAATTCACATCAATATCCGATTATAAAAAGGACAGGAAAAGGAAAAGCGAGGGAGGCGCGCGGAGTTGGGTAAAAACAATTCAAAAATTATGTTGGTTTTTGAATTGAGGTAAACAAAAATTCGGCAAATGGGAAAAAGGGCAAAATATAATGCTGAAGGGGCTGTATTTGCAGTGAGGAGAAAAATGTTTTGGGAAAAATTGAAAAATTATAATTTAAAAACATTTCCTTCGAATTTATTATACCAAAGATCATCCGTTAAATTTAATAGCAAAATATTTTATTTTAGTGAATTTGGCACTTTAGATGGGGAAAATGCAGCCAAAAAAGCGGATTATAATTCTCAATCTTTTGGGATCTTAAGTATTTGGGTCAGGAATAGTTTCAAAAATGGTGGCATATTTTTAGTTAATTTTTTAGAATTATTTAAGGAAAGGAATCAATTTGGATTAATTTGACATAAAAATAATTAACCAAAACAAATCCAAATTCATATGCCAAAACAACATTTACAATATTTATTATTAATCATAGATTTTTTCTTACTAATGGATTGCTAATATTTTTCTATTAATTTAAATAAAATTGACCTCTCACCGAATAATCATCATAGATTTTTTAAGCTAATCTAATCTTTGGATTCATTGATTTAATTTTAATCTTCAGCCTAGGAATGGGTTAAAAAATGAAATTTTATGAATTATTTAAGGAAAAAATAGAATAAATTAACACAATTTCCCCACCTGCTGTTGTTGCAATTGTTGTTCAGCGGCGGCCAATGCAGCCAATCCATGTTGGCTTATTGTAGGCGGTGTGTTCGTTTCGCCACCACCGCCGCCAGATTGTTGTGATTGTTGCATAAATAAGGCCAAATTTTGTTGGGAAGATGGCATTTGTGGTTGTGGCTGTTGCTGTGATTCCCCATTGTTATTGTTGCCATTTGAAGGCGGAAATGAGGAAGCCATATTTAGGCCCCAAACAATTAATTGGGAATTAAAATTCTAAAAAGCAAATGATAAATTGAATGAAAAAAAAGGAAAAATATTATTAAAACTATATAAAAAAATGTTCAAAAATGGGTTGGATGCGCAACAATTGAAGGAATTGGTCGAAGAGTAAATTATTCAAATCGAACGCAATTTGGCCAAAACGAAAAGATAGGCAAAGTTTATAAAATCCTCGTCGTTTTTGGTGGGGGTGGATGTAAGAAAGAAAAGTGGAGAATTGTGCCCACAATGGTTCAAGGAAGGGAAAAAAGATTCAAATTGAACAGAATTTGGCCAAAAAAAGAAGAAGCCGACCAAAGAAAAATTGAGATCGATGGCAAAGTTCAGAAAACTTTCGTCGTCGTGGTCGGTGCGGGGGTGGATGTAAGAATGAAGAAATGGCGAATTGGGCCCTACAAAGGCTAGCGGAGAAAATGTTCGTTGTCCCCACCCAACACGGTGAGTTTGACAAAAATGGAATTGGTTGTTCGGACGACGACAGCGAGAGTCGGCTTTTGCCAATAGATGCAATATAATGTGAGGGAGTCAGTCGAGAATGTGGGTGGATGGAATTTGAATGGATGGCTAGTCTCTTTATGTTGGCCGGATAATTGCCCTCGGGCTATGTTGGCTGCTTTTCCTCTATGTGCCCTCTGGGCTTCTTCCTTTCTCTTTTTTTGCCGCGAGTGTTCTCCGTAGACGGTTTTTTCCTCCGCCCTACTGCGCATTGTGTCGAGATGGAAATGGCCAAATGTGTGGAATGTGATGGGGGAAGGAATTTAATGTGCCAATGCCGACATTTGCTGACGCCCTAGGCTATGGCCTAATAGTCGCTCGTTGAGAATGGCCATATTTCTTCATTGGTGGGTGATTGGCTGGGTATTATCATCAATTTTCATTATATTTTTCCATTAAAAGTAATTGACTGAATATATTGTATTAGCTGTTTTTGAATAATGCCTTGGCAAAATTTAATGATTTGGCCGAGAATTAAGGAAGGAATGAAATTTCTGGATTTTTATCCTTTTTCCACTCGCTTAAATGGCTTCTTTTTTGGTTTTCTTTCCGGTGTGCCCACCGTGTGCTGTTTTCTATAAATTTGAATGAATTAATAGGAAATGGGAATAAATATGCTTAAAGGGAGTTGGCCACCGATAAATGTGGAGAGGGCGTTGTGAGGGAGTTAATTTAGTGAATTGGATGGAAAAAAAGGAAATAGGCCATTGCCACAAATTCCTTTCGCGCATATTTTTTGTGTGCTTGCGCGCATTTTTAAACAGCAGTTTTGGAATGGGGAAATGAGGAAATTGGCATGGGACGGTAATAGTGTCGTTCGTTCCCCCCCCCCCCCCCCCATTTTTCCAAAAAAAAATTTTTTATTTTATTTTTCGCTAAAAACTTTTGTTTAGGGATTTTCGATGATGGGGAATTCGAATTTGGCATTAGTTTTCCATGAATTAAATTTCCTGAACCGGTATAGGTTTACAAACCGGTTTCGAAAAAATTGAACTTGGGCATTTTTGGTCAAATTATATATCATTCAACGCGTATTGATGAGCTAATCGCGAATCTGCTAGTTGTTTCACATAAAATCCAAAACCAAAAAAGTTATGGCCATTTAAAATTTCATAAGATGTATAGGTGACCAACATGACTAAAATGGCCATAACTTTTTTGGTTTTTGGCTTTGTGCGTAATCGATTACAGATTCGTGATCAGCTCATCGAGACCCGTCGATTGATATATAATATGACCCAAAATGCCAAAGTTCAATTTTTCGAAACCGGTTTGTGAACCGAAAACGGTTCAGCCAGTAAAGCTAATGAAAAACTAGTGCCAAATTCGGATTCCCCACCATCGAAAATCCCTAAACACAAGTTTTTAGCAAAAAATAAAATAAAAAAATTTTTTTTTGGAAAAAGGGGGGTACGAACGACACTATTACCCATGGGACTCACAGAGTTCACAAATTCATTTTTTGTCCTCATTCATTATTGCGCTATAATTTTTTTTCAACAAATGAGGGCGTGGGAATCGTTCAACATTATTCAAGAATATTGTTCGAATATTATAAATACTTTGTACATGCAAAATTAGCTAATTAGTAGTGAGAAGATTAATTTTAACAAATAAATTAACGAAAATTAAAAAATTTTTGTTCAATCTTTGAACTTTGAGATGGCTTCCTGTACTCAAAAATGCAAATTTGCCTAGGGAATGGTTCAATATTTTTAATCAAGTTTTAATCTTTTAAAAAATTTTATTAGCAAATTTGCCAATTAGAATTTATTAATCTAAGTTTTTCCAAATTTAAATAAATAATTAAATTCATAATTAAATAATACGAAATTTGTCTTCAATCTTTGAACTTTAAATGAGACCCAAAATTCCCGAAAAATTAGACTCAAAAAATCACTGAATTAATTTCCTTTATCCAAAAAATGCAAATTTGCTCATTGACTGCTGGCTGGAAATGGGGAAAAATGGCCAATTCCCGAATATATTTCAAAAAGGAAGAAAATGGGAAGCCACCGTCCTCAACTATTTCACAATTTGAGTTTGAACAGCCTCAGACCAGCCGCCGGGGTGGTTGGTAAAACCAAAAACCATGAGTTTAGTTTTGTTGGAGCTTGGAGGATGGAATGGAGTGAATTTGGTTTGGTTTGGGGGCAAGGAATGGGGAAGGAAATTGGCTGTTTGTGTTTGGCTTCAAAAGGGCCAAAAGCAAGGAAATGGGGTGGCCTCAAGTCAGTGGAATAATCTCGCTCGAAAGAAGCTGGAAATGGAAGGAAGGAAGGAAGGAAAGGGATATAGGAAACGGAAACTACATTCAAAAAGTGGACCAACTTTCAGCAGTTGGATTTTTCCGAGGCGAGGAGATAAGGGCTGAAAAAAATTATTTAAAAATAAGGAAAATGGGTTAAAAATATTTATTCAAAATAAGAGGAAGGATTATAGGTCGAAAATCAGTTATATCTAACCACGATTTTTAAGGAATTACCAAAAATTTGTTCAGTGAGAATTTTTGGAAAAAGGGCAAAAACGCTTTATTCTCGCAAACAAGCCTCCCAAACATTTTTGGGAAATTCTCTGTGATGTGATGACGAAAGGGGGAAGGCAAAAAAGTCCAATGGAGAGAGAGAAGTTCTCCCTACCCCAATTTCCTTTTCTCCCTTCAATTCCTTTTGCTTACTGCCAGCCGCTTCAACCACCCAATCCCCCAATGCCATCTCCACCATTGCTTACATCCATTTATCACCCAAAGGGAAGGAGGGAAGGCACGGGCCGAACCGAGAGAGGATTGGCGGCGCCTCGTGCCCCCTCCCCCTTCATACATATTTCGTATGCCCTATGGGGATGAAATGGGGAATATATGGGATGGAATTTGTTGGAAGAACGACAAAATCCCCCAAACCCCCATCCATCCAATGATGAGATGAATGAATGTTTTGTGTTGGAATTGGAAGACCGAAAGAATGAAGGAACGGAGAACGCGGCGAATGGCTGGAAGCTAGCAGCAAAAGGAAGAAATAAAAAAGGTGGATTGGTTGGATTAGCTTGCAATATTCGAATATATATTGGAGGATTTTTACGGAGACAATGCCCAGAAATTTTGGGCCATTTTTAGATGGAAAAGGGCAAGGAATGAAGCAAGGTAAGCCTCAAAATACTTAAAGAATGGTTGTTTGAAGAGAAAGAATTCGGCAGATTTCCAAAATGACACAAAAATGTGAGAGAAAAGATGTGTTTCGTTATTGCATTCAGGCCAAAAACACCATCTTCCAGGATTTTTACGTAGATAATAGCAAAATTACGTGCATATTTTGGAGGGATAAGACTAGGTAGTATAGAGCGAAAAGTTTTATGGGGAGAGAAACATTCGGCACATTTCCAACATGGCAAAAAAATACGAGGAATGGGCGTGTTTGCCCTCAGGCAAAGAACCCCACTTCTCCAAGTTTGCCTTTAGGGGAATGCCACAGCTGCTGGAGGGCTTCAAAAGCAAATAGGCTTTCTTTGACACGTCGAATGGTCGGTCCATTAGGCCAAAATCCAAATGAACCGAAGCAAAGAATTCGGGGAACTCGCGTGGAATTATTTGGCCTTTTTTCTTATGCGCCTTTGGTCTTTTCCCTAACAAAAACCACTCCAAAAGCCAGGCAAAAGCAAAGGCTCAATGGGAACGACACAAATTCTGCTGGGGAAGTCTTGTGGCCAATTTGAGAATGGGAAAATATAGATCGAATGAAGAGAGGGGGAAATGACCTCCCCAAACCCTGTGGGGGTGGGGGAGGGAGTGTGAGCGAATTTTCGGGTAGGAAGGACGATTGTGGTGGCTGTTTTCTCCACACACCTATTTCCATCTCTCTCACTGCTTACGTTCACCGGGCCTTGGCCCAAAGAGGGCCGGTGGCCCGGGACTCCTTCAGGGTTTCGAGCCAGCCTCCCTCCCCTTAGGGGAATTGGGGGAAATGAGGACGGAGTACGGACTGACTGACTGACTGCTCTTCGCGGGGCTGCTGATGTTTATGAGGAGAAAAGGAAGACGGATTGGAGGGCTATAGCTACTTTGCTGACTGACTGAGAATATTTGCTTGGTTGGTTGGTGCTCATTCCTTTTTGCTCGGCTGTTGGTTGGTGGTCGTTTTTAGATGAGCGAAAAGGCCGAAAAGGCTCTCTCTAGTTGCTCTTTGGGGCTGTTGGAATGGGAATGGGAGATTGGGTGGAGGACGGATTCTGCTTTGCTGGGAATGGTGACGTCGTCGCCCGAAGGACTCGGGGGCAAAATGGCGTCGGCGCTACGCAGCCATCGACGCGCAGTGGTAGCGAGAGGCAGGCCGGTGGCTGCGGGATGACCTAGCAAAGAAGAAGAAGAAGAGGAGAGCCTTTTCTCTTCCCGAGGTCTTCTCCTTTTCCTCCTCTTCAATGCTTTCCCATTCCCATTCCCATTGCTGCCTTCGAAAGCACCACAGTCCCCAAACATTTTCCCAGGCAGTCAGCCAGCAACAAAACAGCCCCTTCTGCCCCGAATTCAATCGATCTTCCGTCTTCCCCTCGTCAGCGGATGAGAAGAGGAAGAGGGGATGAAAATGGATGAAGAAGAGGAAGAAAGGGCCTCGATGATGAAAATGAAGGAATTGTCTTCTCAACCACTTCCCCACTCATCCCATCAATGGAGCCCCAGCAGCAGTGTATCCGTCCTCTACTCTTGTTGCTATTCACATCGGGGACCATCGACCACCAAGGCATAAACACATAAGAAAATGGAAAAAATTGAAAGAAAAAGTGGGAAATCCGGTGTCATGAGGGATGGATTTTTTCTCGTGTTTTTTTTATTAATATGAAGGAAAATTATACTACGGAAATGGGGAATCTTCATCACATTCATGAGATTTATTAGTAATAAATTTTGCCTAGTTATTGTATTTAAGTTTCATGACTTTATTCTAAAATTTTTTATTAATTGGAATGGTCCTTCCCTGATGGAAATTAACACTCGAAAAGCGATAGACATTCGAAGGGAAAGGAGGAGGGATGAATCTAGAATACAGTAGCCCTTTTCCTTATAAATTGATGGACATTGGAAGAGAGATGGACATTCGAAAGAATGACAAGCCTAGAGGTATTTTAAGAGGAAATTGATAAGTTATCCTTTTCCCTTCTAACCAATCAGTGCATGGCACTTGAAGAGGGATGGTCATGGGCATTGGGCATTCGAATCGAAAGAGATGGATTTAAAATACAGTCTCCCTTTTCTTTGTAAATTGATGGACACTGGAAGAGAGATGGACATTCGAAAGTTAATGAGTAATGTTTAGAGGCATTTTCCAAGAGGAAATTGATGAATTATTGACATTTGATTTTGACTAATTAAAATATTAGGTAAATTTAATTTCAATTCAATCCTACAGAAAAAAAAACAGATGATTTTCCCCATTACCCACTAATTTAATATAATTTTTTAATTTTAATTCAACCTTTTTTCTGGAAATTTTTAATTTCGTTCGTTTTTTGGAAAAATTTTAATTCGAAAAATGTTTTGTTTTTGTTCTGATTTCTTTCCGGAAAATGTTTTTGTTTTGTTCTGATTTCTTTCCAGAAAATGTTTTTGTTTTGTTCTGATTTCTTTCCAGAAAATGTTTTTGTTTTGTTCTGATTTCTTTCCAGAAAATGTTTTGTTTTTGTTCTGATTTCTTTCCGGAAAATGTTTTTGTTTTGTTCTGATTTCTTTCCAGAAAATGTTTTTGTTTTGTTCTGATTTCTTTCCAGAAAATGTTTTTGTTTTGTTCTGATTTCTTTCCAGAAAATGTTTTTGTTTTGTTCTGATTTCTTTCCAGAAAATGTTTTTGTTTTGTTCTGATTTCTTTCCAGAAAATGTTTTGTTTTTGTTCTGATTTCTTTCCGGAAAATGTTTTTGTTTTGTTCTGATTTCTTTCCAGAAAATGTTTTTGTTTTGTTCTGATTTCTTTCCAGAAAATGTTTTTGTTTTGTTCTGATTTCTTTCCAGAAAATGTTTTTGTTTTGTTCTGATTTCTTTCCAGAAAATGTTTTTGTTTTGTTCTGATTTCTTTCCAGAAAATGTTTTTGTTTTGTTCTGATTTCTTTCCAGAAAATGTTTTTGTTTTGTTCTGATTTCTTTCCAGAAAATGTTTTTGTTTTGTTCGGATTTCTTTCCAGAAAATGTTTTTGTTTTGTTCTGATTTCTTTCCGGAAAATGTTTTTGTTTTTGTTCTGATTTCTTTCCAGAAAATGTTTTTGTTTTGTTCTGATTTCTTTCCAGAAAATGTTTTTGTTTTGTTCTGATTTCTTTCCAGAAAATGTTTTTGTTTTGTTCTGATTTCTTTCCAGAAAATGTTTTTGTTTTGTTCGGATTTCTTTCCAGAAAATGTTTTTGTTTTGTTCTGATTTCTTTCCAGAAAATGTTTTTGTTTTGTTCTGATTTCTTTCCAGAAAATGTTTTTGTTTTGTTCTGATTTCTTTCCAGAAAATGTTTTTGTTTTGTTCGGATTTCTTTCCAGAAAATGTTTTTGTTTTGTTCTGATTTCTTTCCGGAAAATGTTTTTGTTTTTGTTCTGATTTCTTTCCGGAAAATGTTTTTGTTTTTGTTCTGATTTCTTTCCGGAAAATGTTTTTGTTTTGTTCTGATTTTCTTTCCGGAAAATGTTTTTGTTTTGTTCTGATTTCTTTCCAGAAAATGTTTTTGTTTTGTTCTGATTTCTTTCCAGAAAATGATTTT
Organism: Pratylenchus scribneri; assembly: GCA_030063045.1. NCBI lineage: Eukaryota > Metazoa > Nematoda > Chromadorea > Rhabditida > Pratylenchidae > Pratylenchus > Pratylenchus scribneri. Next base: position 1,968,851 of record JAQSEB010000114.1, on the reverse strand, counting down.
GTTTTGTTCTGATTTCTTTCCAGAAAATGTTTTTGTTTTGTTCTGATTTTCTTTCCGGAAAATGTTTTTGTTTTGTTCTGATTTCTTTCCAGAAAATGTTTTTGTTTTGTTCTGATTTCTTTCCAGAAAATGATTTTGTTTTGTTCTGATTTCTTTCCAGAAAATGATTTTGTTTTGTTCTGATTTCTTTCCAGAAAATGTTTTTGTTTTGTTCTGATTTCTTTCCAGAAAATGATTTTGTTTTGTTCTGATTTCTTTCCAGAAAATGTTTTTGTTTTGTTCTGATTTCTTTCCAGAAAATGTTTTTGTTTTGTTCTGATTTCTTTCCAGAAAATGTTTTTGTTTTGTTCTGATTTCTTTCCAGAAAATGATTTTGTTTTGTTCTGATTTCTTTCCAGAAAATGTTTTTGTTTTGTTCTGATTTCTTTCCGGAAAATGTTTTTGTTTTTGTTCTGATTTCTTTCCGGAAAATGTTTTTGTTTTTGTTCTGATTTCTTTCCGGAAAATGTTTTTGTTTTGTTCTGATTTTCTTTCCGGAAAATGTTTTTGTTTTGTTCTGATTTCTTTCCAGAAAATGTTTTTGTTTTGTTCTGATTTCTTTCCAGAAAATGATTTTGTTTTGTTCTGATTTCTTTCCAGAAAATGTTTTTGTTTTGTTCTGATTTTCTTTCCGGAAAATGTTTTTGTTTTGTTCTGATTTCTTTCCGGAAAATGTTTTTGTTTTGTTCTGATTTTCTTTCCGGAAAATGTTTTTGTTTTGTTCTGATTTCTTTCCAGAAAATGTTTTTGTTTTGTTCTGATTTCTTTCCAGAAAATGATTTTGTTTTGTTCTGATTTCTTTCCAGAAAATGTTTTTGTTTTGTTCTGATTTTCTTTCCGGAAAATGTTTTTGTTTTGTTCTGATTTCTTTCCAGAAAATGTTTTTGTTTTGTTCTGATTTCTTTCCAGAAAATGTTTTTGTTTTGTTCTGATTTCTTTCCAGAAAATGTTTTTGTTTTGTTCGGATTTCTTTCCAGAAAATGTTTTTGTTTTGTTCTGATTTCTTTCCGGAAAATGTTTTTGTTTTTGTTCTGATTTCTTTCCGGAAAATGTTTTTGTTTTTGTTCTGGTTTCTTTCCGGAAAATGTTTTTGTTTTGTTCTGATTTTCTTTCCGGAAAATGTTTTTGTTTTGTTCTGATTTCTTTCCAGAAAATGTTTTTGTTTTGTTCTGATTTCTTTCCGGAAAATGTTTTTGTTTTTGTTCTGATTTCTTTCCAGAAAATGTTTTTGTTTTGTTCTGATTTCTTTCCAGAAAATGTTTTTGTTTTGTTCGGATTTCTTTCCAGAAAATGTTTTTGTTTTGTTCTGATTTCTTTCCGGAAAATGTTTTTGTTTTGTTCTGATTTTCATTCCGGAAAATGTTTTTGTTTTGTTCTGATTTTCATTCCGGAAAATATTTAATTATGCCTATTTTCTAGAAAAATGTTTGTAAATGCGATACATATTTCATTATTTTACTTTTACCATTAGGTAGACAATTTGAAACTTCCACCATTCCCACATTCCATTTTTAGCCAAAAATATAAATATTTTTATTAAAATTAACCCAAAAATAGACATTTCCCATTCTTGTTGACAAATATAAATTTCCCTCCTTTTTATTCCCAATTCATTGCTCAAAATTTCCTCGCCGGAATCATCGTTGACGCCGATGGCCAATCAACGGTCATTGCAAAATGCGGCAATGGAGCTGAAGACGGAGTACAAAATGGAGCACAAACAATATATCCATAGGCTAAATCATCCAAATTTGGACGATTCGCCCACCCAAGAACGATAAGAAAATATAAAAATAATGGAAAGAGACGAAAATTGAGCAATAATTGTGAGGAAATCAACGATTTCTTCCTTCTTCCTGTTTTGTGATTGTGCCTTTTCCCCTCAATCATCAAAATTCATGCATCCTCCTCATCATCATTCTTCTTATCTTCCACCGTCCATCTTCCAACCATTTTCGTCTGTCTATGTATGGTCTGTGCGTGCTCACCGCCGTCGTTGATTGTCCCTTTTTGGGAAGGTGTTTTATTTTATGAATGAAAGGGAGGAATTAGTGCGGTGAGGAAAATGTTCAAAATGTCAAGGAAATTTTGGGCCGAGGCAAGGGCCAAATGGGGAAAATGTGCTGACATTTATTATGCGGGGAAGAAGGAAGGACGGATTATCGGACTCCCATTCCCGTCCATCACAATCAAATTGAGCAAAATAGCCACAAAAATTTGTGTGATTTTGTGTGCCCTTCTGTGACGATCACTGTGCCTATTTAAATATTCTGCTGATTTTGTTTACATCACATTTTTGTCTGGCCATTATTTCCTCTGCTCAATTGCCAAAAAATTGCAAAATAAGCAACCCAAAATGCTTTCCTCCGCCGGTTCCAGTGCCTCATCGGTGGCAAATTTTTCCCCTCCCAATCACCGGCACGTTTGGAATTTGTTCCTCTCTTTGCCCGTTTTGGTGCTACTTCGCATTGTGGCCAAATCAACGCCATATGCAAAACAGGTAAAATGGCCTATTTTAAAAGGAATAATATTAATTTATCCAAAAGATGACTGATGAATTTACTCTAAATTTTTTGTCTCTAAAATTAATTTATTTTAAGGCCATATAACTTGGCCATAATCATAACTAGGTATTAGGCTTTGGAGTTAGGTTTACGGTCAGGTATGGGTTTAGGCTTTAGGGCTAAGGCTAGAACAGGCCAATTAATGACTTAAAAGAAAATATTTTTCAACATGAAAGATTTCGGGAAAATTCAGGCATTTTTCGGGAAAATTATCACTGAAAATTCATTTTAACCTCAATTTTCCCTCAGGGCTTCTTCTGCAATGATCTCGAAATTCGGTTTCCCTATGTACACGACACCGTACCACCAAATATACTTGATTGGGTTTTCGGCGTATCCATCATACTTGCTGTAAATTTTCGTCCCTTTTTGCATTCAATTCACGTGAATTCCTTTTAGGTGATTGGCAGTGAATTGTCCCTTGTCCGCCATTTGACCCAACGCAATTTTGGGAAAAGAATGCACCGAGGCGACGGTCTTTTCCATCCGTTGGCCATCAATTGCCTCTATTTTATTGCCGCCTTCTACTGCTCCGATTTCTCCGCTTCCACAATTTGTAATTTGGGCAAAAGGACAGCCTCAAGGCTGAGGCCCAATTTTCTGGCCGTTTGCCAACCCAAAAATTTGAGTGCATTGTGTCCGCCTGATAATTTTGAATATGTGACGGATTATGTTTGCACAAATGTGCTATTCGATCAGGTAATACTATAATATCAAAGGGCAAAGGAAAAGGTCTTTCCAAAAAGGTGAAACTGGACAATAATAATTAATCTTTTCTTTTGGCCATAACTCAACTAGGCGATAACCAATTTAGGAAGGCGATATGCCATTTGGAAGCCCTTAATATCCTCTAAAAAGTGGCTTTTCTAATTTTAATGAAAATTTAAAATTATTTGTAGAATATGCGGCTTTTCCTTAAAAAAGGGGGTTTATTACACTCAAAGACATGTAACTTTTTTAAAGCTAATATCCATAAAATTTTAAAGGCTATATTATAGAGGACACTTTTGTTCTTTTTAATGGTATATCGCCTTCCCAGATTAGTTGTTTCCTCTTGAGAAATGAGTCAAAAACTAATTCTTTTGTCTGTTAAGGATATTCCCACCTTTTCAAAGGGCAAAATATCCATTCATCCATTAAATATTCAAATTAATATTTTCCCCTAATTTTTTCAGAACGAATATTTCTCCTTCCCCTCTGGCCATGCAGCCCATGTGTGCAATTTTGCGGTGTTCATCATTTTATACTTTCAAAAACGTTGTAAATTGCCACCAATTCTTCGTTCATTCGCCCAATTCTTTTGTGCCCTTTTTGCCTATTATGTTTGCCTCTCTCGGGTCCGTGATCACAAACATCGTTTGACCGATGTGATGGGCGGTGCACTGACCGGAATGGCACTGGGCGCATTCTTTGTAAGTTCACATCACAGCCAAAAGGGTGTTACAACAATTGAGGATAGGGCGGCCTAGTGTTGAATTTGATAATATTACTGGATAAATTTATATTTATATAGAATTTTATAAGACATAATACTGTAATGGCTTATAAAATGAAATCCAAAAGCATTGGCCAATTTTGGATATTTATCGAGTTATGGCCATAAGAAGGCCAGAAACACAATTTTAATTAAGTCATATCCGAAATTAGTCTATGTTTTGATTTCATTTAAGCTAATTTTATGTATAATAGTAAAATATTATATAAATTAATCCATCAGCTTTATCACCTTCGACACTAGACCATTCCATCCCCAATTATCGTGCACTTTAATTGCCATTCAAATCCAACCGCCATCAGCAATAAATTGAATAAATTTATGCATTTTCTTTTAGATCCGCTTCATTCTGGCCAATTTCCGGCCAAATCGCTATTCCCTCGTCGATCGAGGCGATTGTTGGCCGGATGATGATCAACAACCACCACAATTTCCCATCATTGGCCGAAAATTCTCCGTCCCCAGTGTCATTGTCCAACAACAACAGAATGGAAAGAACAATGTTTCTAAAGGAGTTGGCGAGGCGTCCACAATGTTGGGCAAAGGTTCGGCCAGCGATTATGGCAGTTTGGTGGCCTCATCGATGGAAAATGTTTTTATGGCCCAAGGAAATGCTACTGGAACAGTGAATAATGATTTGGAGGCGGGAATGAAAGAAGCAGGAGGAAATGAGCGAAGATAGCATGAATGGCAAAATGGCCAAATAGTAATTTTAGGAAAGGCAATTCCATTTCCCCCATTTTAATTTTTTTATTTTTTTTTTTTATTTTTATTTACTTTAAAATTTAAATGTGCACTTTTCCACGATATTTGAGACAATTTTTTCCCATAAAAATTCTAAATAACAAAGTCCTATGACCCGACGTCCCTTTTTTGATTCCCAAAAAGCACCACAAATATTATAATAATATCAATCATCAACATATGCATTCGCCCCCTTCTTTCATTAAAGCCAAATTTATATTTTATCATCGGCCATTTTTTTCATTTTTTGGAAATTTTAAATATTCATTTATAATTTATTATTCAAATTTGTCTTTAAATAACAATTTTTTATTTATGCAATAAATTTATTTATAATTAAATGTTTTAGAAAATTGAAAAAAATAATAAATAATTTACGTCAATTTTTGCGAAATTTATTTGTGTCAGGATGGAAATGCATATTTCGGAACCTGCATTTGATTTTGGCTAATAGTTTAGCAACACAATAAACAATTAAGGAAGACGATATACCATTGGAAATCCCAAAGTGTCTATTACAATTTTGTCCATTTATATTTTATGAATTCACGCTTTAAAATTATATTTCTTTGAGTGTAATAAATCCGAAATTATTGATAAAAGCCGTTTATTTAACAAAATGTTTTAAGTTTTTAGAAAATTTAAAAGTCACTTTTTAGAGGACATTTAGAGCTTTAAAATGGCATATCGCCTTCTTGAATTGATTGATTCCTTGTTGAGTTATGGCCAAAAGAATATCAAAGTACTGAAAGAAAGACCCTATTTCGAAGGTATAGGTCCAATTTACAAAATTCACAGTTTCGCGGAGTTCAAGCAATCTTGGAAATTTTCCTTTCATCCAATTCCTCCACATATTCCCCAATATTATTCATTTTCATCAATGTGGAAAGCGGGATCTCTTGCTGCCTATCTTCAACATCTCGTCACCCTCCATTTGGTTTCTCCTGCGGTTTGGCTCCAATATGTGTACTTTTCGATGTTGTTTTTTTTTTGCTCTTTCTTTGATCGGAGAAAAAAGCGATGGTTTTGGAATTGGATTGGGATGATTATTGCCATCTCCCCCATTCCCATTCCATTCCATTCCATTTTCCCGCAAACACAGAACACACCCCATAATCATCCATTTCGCCAACACTTTCTCCTTTGGATTAATCCCTTTTCTTTCGCAAACCGCCGTTCATGCGATTGGAATCGGAGAGGGCAGAAGCTGACTGGCAAACAGAAGAAAAACATGCAAAAAAGTGAAAAGCCACACACAAGAAATATACAAAGAATGGAGGAAAAGCCAACCGCAGTCAGATGGAATGTGTTCAGTGGCGCTTTTCCTATTTTTGTCCTTTCATTCACACCTTACGGGGAATGGGTGGAAAGCCTCTTTTAGACGCTAATACATTTGGCAATGGCCTACAATTATTTTTGTACCAATATTTTTCAATAATAATCCAATGAAAAATGGTTCATAATTTTACCCTCTTCAATTATATAATTTAATTATTTTAAACCCGAATAAAATATTTTAATTAAAAATTTATGGAATATTATTTATATCAAAAGATGGGGAATTTTCCGCTCTACAAATGATACCAAGATCATCAAAAACGGTTAGGAATGGAGGGATTTATGAGTGCGCAAAGATTGTTCCTTTCTTCATGTAATTTGGAAGGGAAGGGTACAAGGAGCATTGATGATTATGCCCTCAAGGCATTTCTCTGATTGGCTGATTACAAATAGGGGGGAGAACGCTATCTGCTACCGTATTTTCTCTTTTCCTTAAATCAAAGAGCACAGGGACCCAGTGAAGAGTATTTTAGATGAATTTTCCCTCAAGACATATTCCTGTGCTGATTGATTGAAAAGAGGGGATCGTCTGGCTACCGTACTTTCTCTTTTCCTTTTATCAATGCAATGAGTGAGGCATTTAATTTAGTGTGCCCTAAACCTAAAGGCAATTCAATTCCCCAATATTCTAAATGTTTAGGTTGAACCGTTTTTATTTTATTAGTTTGCTTTGATAGAGGAGAAAATTCTCCTTCTTTTTATATAAAAATTTGCCATATTTTTTATTTGAACAAAATAATTTTAAATTAAATAAAATTAGCTAATATTTTTGCTATTTTCTTATATTTCTTCGGTTGCCAATTTTTGTGTTGGAGAGAAATAAAATTTAATGGAAAATGAATAATAATAAAATTGGCACATTTTCCCAAATGAGTTTTTGAAAGGGAATTGATAAGAATAGAAAAGAGGAGGTAACCGCAAAAATTTGGATGGTTTTATTATGAACAAAAAAAAAAGCAGTGGAATGTGGAAAAGAAATCAATTCATTAAATTCAGCTGCAATCCAAAAATAAAAAAAATGTTTATGGCCACAAAAATACTAAAAGTATGTATAATTTTATGAATTTGTAACATTTTTAAATTTGTCACCAAATTTAATTATTGAATCCTGAAAAAATTAACAAAATAATAAATTTTAGAATATTTTTTTAGCATATTTTTAAATCACTAAAAAATTTAACTTTTAGCGGAATTAATTTGACCAAATCATGAATTTTATTTTTAATCAAAAAAATAACAAATTAAATTTGCAGGCCTATGAATATGACCATATTCGAAGCCATTCAACTCAAAAAAATATTTACTTTTCTAAAATAAATAAATAAAATCTGATCGACCATTTTTTCTTTCAACAAATTACATTATACTTATTAGGCCAAAAAATTATTCAATCAGTCGGCTTCAACACTTTCCTCTTCTCTTCACTCTACCTTCCTCCCAAGTCGATATCACCAAAAAAAATTGGTGGCCGATGAATTGTAATTCAGTCCAATTTCCAATCGCGGCCAACGGTCCTTTTTTGTCCCTCTAATTCATCAAAAAAAGTGATCTATTGCCAATAATTTACATCCTATTTTGAATATATTATAGTAATGCATAAGTGAAAAATTATTTTCACTTGGAAAATGGGAAAAAACAAAAAAAAACAAAAACACATTCAATCAACCACCAATTTTGACCCATTTACGCACATAAAAAAAACAATTTGAATTCGAATGAACGGTGCGATGCGCGCATTCATACGTTTTGAATTGCTTTTCATATCTTTTTCCCAGAGTAATTCACACATTTAAATAAACCACTTTCCACTTTTATTTGGTACTCCAAAGTCCAAACTTCCTCCTTACCTTTTAGATTTATTCCATTCACACCTTTCGACATATTTCAGTTCATTTCAACGGTTACCCTTATCGAAGGATTTGGATTGGATCATCGCCGAATTTCTTCCAAATTCTTTCACTTCCCATTGAACAACACGAAACTGCTTTCCTCTCCTTTTCCCAAAGCAATTCCACATATTTAAACCACTTTCCCCTTTATTTAGTACTCCAAACATCCTCCGTATCCGTACCCTTTAAATTTATTCCATTTTCACACCTTTCGACATATTTTAGTTCATTTCAACGGCAGTGGCCCTCTCTAAGATTTGATTGAATTTGGATTGGATCATCGACGCCTCCCTTCTAAATTCTTTCATTCGCCGTTGAATAAAACCGCCGGTTCAAATGGACATTCGTCGGCAATTGAGTGGAAGCAAAGAAGAAGGATCAACGGAAGAAGAAGAAAGATTTGAAGGAAAGATGGAGGAGGGCGAGATTGGCGACGAAGGAGGACATGATCATCATCATAATCGAGGTATTATGGACGAAAGAGGGGAAGAAGATGAAGAGGAGAAGGAAAAAGGGCGGAAAATGGATGGCGACGAAATGATGGAAATGGACAGCCCCGAGGGACAAGAAGACAAGTATATGAAAGGGGAAAGGGGGATTGCGCACCGGCTGGTTCTAGCCCCTTTCCTTTTCACCCTCCTCTCACCTTTTTATCCAAAATTATCGCTAATCAAGAGAGTGCGGGTTTTCCTATTCCTTTCATTCTCTTCATAAATAAAATATAATAACACTTGAGGCGATTTTGTGTGATTAGATTAGACAAGAATGAGAAATAATTTTCACTAATTTTTATTTTGAAAAGTTGACCAAATCCAATTGGATACTAAATATTTAATTTTTAGAAAATTTTTCATCGGAAAATAATCATTTTTTGAGGCCATATAGTTTGGCTAAATCAAGCTTCTCTAAGATTCATATGATTCGAGAATGATAAGCCTTAAAATTTACCTAACTCTAAAATATGGCCCCAAAAAAGAGATTTTTTAATATGAAAGATTTCTTTCAATTCCAATTTAATAGATTCAGATGGCCAGATATAAATTGAATTGATTTATTTTGGAGGGAATCAGTGATAAATGTCGAATATCGATTCCTTTTCTGAATGCTTTCTGCATTTCACGCGCAAAGTAATTGGTCCCACTAAAATATTGGGTAAACTTACCGCAAAATCCCCCCATTCTTTTCGCGCACCATTCTTCCTCATTTTGGCCTCACGGTCCATTTAAATTTCCTCCTTCATTCATTTCTTGCCCATTCAATTCGCTGGGAAGGGGACAACGGGGTCGGCTGACCCATTGATTGTGACCTGCGCGGACGCACGTATTCGATCCGCAAGGTCAACAATGAAGAAAAGGGAATAAAGGGAGATGGATCGGAAGGAATGAAATTGAAGGAGGAGGAACTGGCGCAAAAATTTATGATCCAATGCAAAATGATGATGGAGAAGACTGTCTCAAAAGCGAAATTTTGAAGGAATTAAAGGTTTTGCGTGCATTTCAATCGAATTTGTCAATCTTAAATTTTCATAGAAGTGCCCATAATTTATCCTAAAACCACCTATCAATTTTGCTTAAAAACCATTTTCATTTCATTATTTTAATCTGATTTGCATTAAATTATTGACCAGAGAATGGCATTTTCCCTGAGGCAATTTTCTATTTAGGGTTCCAAAATTTACATTTAATTTTGACTTTATTTTAAATGCAATTTGTCTTTTATTCTATGCCAAAAACCTTATAATTTTATTCATACATAAATAAAAATTCTTCATAGCTTTGCTTTTTTATTGATTGACTCAAAAAAATGCCATTTTCCATGACTCTATTTCCCTTTTTGGCTTAAAAAATTTACATATTTTGGCTTCATTTTCAATGCCAATTAGTCTTTAAAATTTAGATATTATTAAAGAGGCCAAAAATTCATTATACCTTTTTTGATCGGTTAGGCATAGAATCTTTTGGCTAGATAATGTAATGAATGATATTTTCCTCTGGGTATTACTACATATTTCAATTTTAATGCTTAAAAATGTGCATTTTGACTTCCCAATTAGTCTATAAAATTTAATTGGCTTCATTTTAAATTAGTCTTTTAAATTTGGATATTGAAATGGAACCATTTTGGAATCATCAATGCGTAAAAAGGGAACATCGGTATTTCCATTCATTTACCCTTTCCAATTTGCTTGGTTAAATGACCATGGGCTTCTCAATCAGATAAGATTTTGGAAAATCGGAATGCCCTTAAATTTCCCTCCATTTCCTCATTCATCAATTCCAATTCCCTCAAAAATTTTATTCAAATTGCTTAAAATATTCTTTAAATTTCAGTAAATCTGCGAATCAATTTGATGCCAAAATGAATATTGCCCAAATTCAGTCGACTAGCACAATGGAATCCACCGACCATGCCGCTGAAAACCACAGTGAATTGGTTGCCATTACGGCCACCCCAATTACCGTTGATGTTTCAAATTCGGTTCGAGATGATGCAAATTTGTTCCAAGCATTTTTTCGAATGGCATTGGCTGCTTTCATGGTAGGCACATTTTTCCTTTTTAAAAAATGTAAATATTGAAATTTTTAATATTTTATAAAGTAAAAAACTCAAAATATCAAAACTATGTAATTATTAATTAAGTGGTGGGCTATTTACCGATTATTATTTGCATTTACAATAGTTTTTGGCCTATAGCTCAGCGAGGCTTAATCAATTTAGGAAAGGATATATAATTTGAAAGTCCAAGGTTTCCTCTACAATTTTGCCTTTTTAAATTTTATAAAATCCAAACTTTAAAAATTTTACATGTATTGTATAATAAACCTAAATTTGTCGGTCGAGAAAAAGTCGTTTATTTCATGAATTGTTTAAAGTTTTCAAAATATTAGAAAAGCCAGGGCTTTCAAATGGCATATCGCCTTCTCAAATTGGTTGATTCCTTATTGAGATATGGCCAAAAGAATTTCTAAATCTATCATATTGACAAGCTTATTTCGCGAATAAGACTACTTGAATAAATTAGCCTTTTTTGGATTTTTATATAGGCTTCTCCCAAAATGTTTTCTTTTGTATACCTATCCTCCTCTCTCTCATATTTATTGTTTGTTTGCCACCATTTTGTCTCTCCAATTCGTATTTGGCCAATCTATATTCCAGGTAGCCGCTTCCAAAATGTAAAGGCCAGCCCTTTCTCTCTACACTAATATAAATATATTCCTTCGGCTTTTTCTCTCTATGGCCATATATTCCTTTGCCTGGGCCAAATAAAATTCCCCTCCCCATTTTCTCGTTCATTTTATGCAAGGAATACATAGAGGTAAAGCAGCTGCCCTACGCCCTTGGGGGGAAAACAATGCGCGCAGGTCGGCCTACCCCTTCCACCTTATCCATCCCTCGATATGGCAAAAATAGCCGAAAGCCCAAGTGCCTTCCAATCCCTTCCCTCCTCTCATAATTCCCTTTTCTCCCTTTTATATTCCTCTGGAAAATTAATTTTGCCTTTCATTCATATTTTTATCCCAATATTACGGCACAATAGCATAAAATTAGCTACGAATTGATATCAAAAATATTTGCCAATATTGATAATTAACTGAATTGTGGCCATAAAATGGCAAAAACATAATTTTATTTAAATTAATTTTGCCATAACTCGGAAAATATTCAATATTGGTCAATGCTTTTGATATCATTTTGTAGTCAATTTTATGCTTAAAAATTCTCTAGAAATAGCAGCTTTATCACATTTGATTGATATTAGAGATTAGACGGTCATTCCCAATTTTAGCATCCCCAATTATTCTAATACTCATTTCTGTCCCCCATTTTCGTACAAAACAACAAGGATGAATGTGAATGGAAATGGATTCGTCCGATTAGCCTTATTCATATTATTTTTGTCCCCAACCCCAGCGGCGTACAAAAAAATTCCCAGCCGGACTGAAACAATGTCAAATGGGGAGAAACCTATTCTCCCAAACCTGTGCAATTTCCTTTTTAGGCTGCATCCCATTTCCCCGCTTTGCTTCTTTTTGGCCCGTAATTCCTCTTGTCTTATTTCCTCGGCCAACATTTCCTCTCTTCCAGCGCTGATTTATTCCTCCAGCCGTTTTTGTCTTTCCACAGCCAATTTTTGCATCATTTGGCGAAAATAGCTTCAAATATTTTTGGTGATGATTAATCCCCGAGGCGGTATTTCTGTAGTAAGAAAGAAGGCATTTGTCGTTTGTCCTTTTGAAACTTGAAATAATAATCAAATTCCGTACAAATTGACCGCACCAAACCCCTTAAACCATTATAATTATTTTGGCATTATTTACAATTATTCAACAATTTCAATAATTTTTCGCCGTTTTAATATCATTTGACGTGTCCTATTGATCTGTGACTTTCTTTGTCAACTTTATTTCTTCCCCTTTATCTCTCTTTCTTTAACGCGCTTAACCCCTTCTTGTGTTTTGGCCATTTTCCCAACTAAAGGCCCAAAGTGGACTAAAAGTATTAGCGAAAGGATAACAAAAAAGCGCAGGCGGTAGGCCAAGTACCCACCTACTGATCAAGAGGGCTAGGGCCACTCGAGACTCGATTGAATATTTGTAGTGCATAAATCGGCGGTGGCGACGGGAATGCAAATCCAAATAAATAAATTTGTTTAGTTTGCCTCATCCAATCTGCGCGCATTAAGAGGGGAATGAGTGGACAATCTGGGGCAATGAACTTTTTGTTTAAATAGGAATTGGGAAGGTGGCCCACACCACCGATGGTGGATTTGATCGATCTGCGATGAATTGGACAAATTTTTGACCAATAATTTGCAATTTCTTTATGAATTTTTGTCCATTCTATGGCAACTCCTTCTTCCAAATTTCCCTTTTGTTTTTTTTAATTTTTAATTGTTTTTAATCAGTTTAAAAATTTCTAATTTTAAAATATAATAAGATTTGTCCAAAAAAATGAACAGATTCAAACGTATTTAGAACATTTTTATATCGAAATTTTGACCACAAAACTCATTAAAAATATAACCAATTTTGGAAGGCGATATACCATTTGAAAAAATGTCCTAAAATGGCCATTTTAAATTTTATGAATTCAATTTTTATAAAGTTGCATGTCTTTAGTGTCATAAACCTTATTTATAACGGAAAAGCAGCTTATTTCACAAATTGTTTTAAATTTTCAAAAATTAGAAAGGCCACTTTTTTGAGAAAATTTATGGCTTTCAAATGGCATATGACCTTCAAAATTGGTTAATTCCTTGTTGAGCTATGGCCAAAAGAAGGTCCAGGGTATGGATTCTTGAAATCTTTTTAGTCTAATTTAAAATAAATAATTTTCTGATCATTCATCTCAAAATTCCAAACACCATTCAACAAGTCCTCCATCATTGATGAATGAGAACAAGGCCAAGAGGGCGTGTGCATGCGCGAAAAAATGTACGCGAGGGGGAAAACATTAAACGCCCAAATTTTATACACAAAAAAGTCATTAAAAGTGGAAGAATATGCGCGAAGAATTAGTGGGTATTTTGGGCCCTGCCCAATTGAATAAATCACAAATTTAATCGCTGTTTTGGACTACAAAATTCGATTTTATGAAGGCCCCACAGAACATTCCATTTGATTAAGGTGGAGGCCTAGAAAATTCTATGCCTCAAAATTCTCTCCTTTTTAAATTTCTTGCATAGAAGAAAAAAAATTGCCGGATTATTGAAGTCAATTCAATGCGACCAAAATGTAAATGTATTTACGCGACAATATTTTAGGCATTGTCTTTAATATAAAAAAGGAAAAATCAAAATGCATAAAGAATTGGTGAATTTTAAGCCATGCACAATCGAATAAATCACAAAAACTAATAACCACAAAATTCGTTTTTTAAAAGGGCTTAGAACATTCATCCCATTCAATTTGGCCTCAAAAAAACAAAATTTTATTCCTTCTTTTTATGCCACAGGGAATAACACGTATACAATACACAATACACATTATACAATATAGTAGGACATAATTGGTTTCGTTCGGTGTCAGAAAATCGACAAAATTTAAAAATGAAATAAAAAACGAAAATATGAGAAACCGAAAATCAACATTTTTTAAATACCGGATTTAATAACCGATATTCCCAACTCTGTTTTATTCTAGTATACAGTACAAATAAAATTGCCTGGGGTCAATTTATTCAATCAAAATAAAAATTTATTGGCCTCCATTTTTAGAGTCATTTCTTTAAATTTTCAAAAAAGCTTGTCAGATTTTAAACCTTTAAATTCCATATTCGCTGAATATTCCTTCTCCTTTTTAAAAAAATGTTGTTGATGATTCGAGAAATATGAAGACACCCAAATTTATGTCGAGAAAATTTTGTATAGAAAAAGATCCAATATATGAGCGATGGCCAATTTCTATTTTGCTTGTTTGCCTTTTCCATTTGGCCTCTTCATTTCCCTGGTTTTCCATCGATCCCATCTCTTCTTTTCACGTACAAAAATTCTTCCAATTTCCCATTTATTTTTGCAATGTGTGAATGTGGGCCGAAAGGCATCGACCAGCTGGCAATAAGGCTCCAACCCGCCGGCTGTCAATATATTTTTTCCACATTTTGCTCTTCCCTTTCTTTTTCTATACCATTTTTTGGCCTCGCATCACTGCGGGATGCGCCCTCTCGCATATTTCAGTTCAACAGTCCCAAGGTCGATTGCTGCCAAAAATCAGGAACAATGGAATTGGAAAAAACATTTGGAGGAACAATGTTTTTTTCCTTCCATTCAATTTCACATTTCTTGCGCGCAATTTTGATTATTCTCTTTTTAATCAGTAGAATAATAAATTGTTGCCAAATGACTTTTATGGCCATAAAATTTTGCCATATTTTCAGGCCATAAATTGGCAAAACCCTAGATATTATGTAAGAATTTTTTAATAAATTAGATCAATTTTTTTAAATTTTCAAAAAAAAAATATAGAAGCCACTTTTTAAAGGACATTTAGAGCTTTAAAATGGCATTTTGTCTTCACAAATTGGTTGTTTCCTTCTTGAACTATGGTCAAAATAACAGATATAGTACTCAATCGGCTGTATTTAATTGTCATGTTTCGGCTTCTTCAAGATAAAAGCCATCAAAGAATTTGTGATCAATGCGCAAATTTTCTTCCTTTTTCAACAATCCACCTTTTCCTTCTCGTTTTCCGTTCAGTCCCATCTAAAATTCTTCATTCATTCCCACGCACATTCATTCATTCAACTAATTTGCTAATCCACACTGACCCCATTTCCCCTTTGGCTTCCCCAAATTTCCAACACATTTCAACTGGAATGGACTAATCATTCAACATCGGGGTTCGGGGAAAGGGCGGTCCGAGACGAAAAGTTGTGGGAAAATAACATTTTGTACTAATAAATTATGAAAATTTATTACTTCTTTTGATAAATTATACAATTTTCTTTTCACCTTGCAAATTAAACAGAGATAATAAATTCCCCACTTTTTTCTCCTTATCAGCTGTCCAAAAAATACCCAATTTACATTTTGGTCATTTTTTCACACCTATTCTATTCTATACATAATTATTTTACAAAATTATATAATCCATTTTTTCTTCTGCATTTTTCTCCTAAAATACTCTTAAATATATTCGTCAGAATTCAAAACCTAAAAAAAAACCATTTTGGTTTATAATTCCTATTTCATTTTAGAGCCTCTGGGTCCATCATCTTCATGTCAGTGCCATTTTTCCTTTTCCCTTTTCCTCCTCATTTCCTTTAAATAACCATAATACAGTTCATCGGAATTTAACGCGAAAATTCCATTTTTATATACAATTTAATTAATTTTCCCCTTTATTTATAGACTCTGTGGGTCGTTTCCAGGGCTTTGTTCATTGAGCCAAGGCCTTTGCCAGAAGCAAATTCGGAACAAATTGAAGAAGAAAGTGACATGGAAATGAGCGAAAAAGAGGAAGGCAAGGAGAAAATGAAGTCTAAAAAGAAAGAGAAGAAGTCCGAATCCTCTTCATCATCATCTTCCAGCGATTCTTCCGCCGCCTCCTCCGATCGAGAGGAGGAAGAAGAGGAAAAAGAGGGGAAGAAGAATACGGATGATTTGGATGGAAAGGGGAGAATGCGAATTGACAGCCAATTGTTGCATACGGATACAATGCCAGTGCCAAAACAGGAAACATTAGGCACGCTGAAAAGAAGCAGCGAATTGGAAGAACAACAGGGAGAGGAAAAAGTAGGCAAAAAGATTTAGTTTTTTGGTAGAAATAAACTTAGATAATATTTAATTTGCCAAAAAAACACTGAAAATGTCAAAAAGATTGTAATGGTTCAATGGTTTATCCAAGGCTCATAGCCTTTATTCAATCGATAGATCTCGTCGAGACATATCGATTTGATTGTATTTTGATTTTGGTTTATCAATTCTAATTTAGTTTTGAACCATTAAACTAAAATTGGTTTAAACCGTTTAATACCCTTTAATTGTTGACCAAAACAAAATTGGGTTTAAACCGTTTAATACCCTTTAATTGTTGACCAAACCAAAATTGGTTTAAACCGTTTAATACCCTTTAATTGTTGACCAAACTAAAATTGGTTTAAACCGTTTAATACCCTTTAATTGTTGACCAAAACAAAATTGGGTTTAAACCGTTTAATACCCTTTAATTGTTGACCAAACCAAAATGGGTTTAAACCGTTTAATACCCTTTAATTGTTGACCAAAACAAAATTGGGTTTAAACCGTTTAATACCCTTTAATTGTTGACCAAACCAAAATGGGTTTAAACCGTTTAATACCCTTTAATTGTTGACCAAACCAAAATTGGGTTTAAACCGTTTAATACCCTTTAATTGTTGACCAAACCAAAATTAGTTTAAACCTTTTAATACCCTTTAATTGTTGACCAAACCAAAATTGGTTTAAACCGTTTAATACCCTTTAATTGTTGACCAAAACAAAATTGGGTTTAAACCGTTTAATACCCTTTAATTGTTGACCAAAACAAAATTGGGTTTAAACCGTTTAATACCCTTTAATTGTTGACCAAACCAAAATTGGTTTAAACCGTTTAATACCCTTTAATTGTTGACCAAACTAAAATTGGTTTAAACCGTTTAATACCCTTTAATTGTTGACCAAAACAAAATTGGGTTTAAACCGTTTAATACCCTTTAATTGTTGACCAAACCAAAATGGGTTTAAACCGTTTAATACCCTTTAATTGTTGACCAAACCAAAATTGGGTTTAAACCGTTTAATACCCTTTAATTGTTGACCAAACCAAAATTAGTTTAAACCTTTTAATACCCTTTAATTGTTGACCAAACCAAAATTGGTTTAAACCGTTTAATACCCTTTAATTGTTGACCAAACCATCACAAATTATATACCATTATCTTGACTAGCAGCTCTATCAAATTTTGGGTATATGGTTTAGGAATATAGCAGAAAAGATCCTTAAACCATTATAATTAGTTTGGTATTATTTACTCTTTTTTCGGCAAATTAAATAGTATTCATAATCAAATTTTGCCTTTAGTAAAGTTCGATTAAATTTAGGACATGAGTAGAATGACCTATTTCTATTTGAATATAAATTCATTGCCTTTATGTTAATTTTTATTACCATAATTTGGCTAAACTTGAAGGTTTATAATTTTATAAAACCAGTAAAATTTGTTTATCCTATGTATTCCGTTCCCATTTTTCACCCATTTGTGCCAATATTCGTTACTTTTTCAATCACAATCCAATCCGAACCAATTCCCATCGTTTTTGCTTACAGAGCCCCACACATACCTCCGACGTGCCAATGTCAATGCCACCATCGAAACAAAGTCCTCCCGAATCTCCGCCAATCATCGTCGAGACAATCGGCGTTCGCCAGGACCATTTGCTCGAACAAATGGGTGAAAGCCCCGGTGAACATTTCCCATTCGGAGGAGGCAGTGGCCATTCCCCTTTCATTTTCTTCCCAATGGGCCAAATAATGGGGCCAGAAATGGAGGAGGAAAGGGAAGGAGATGAAGCGGAAGAAGAAGAATCCCCGGTAGGGCCAATTCCAACATTCGGTCGATTGGATGCAATCGTCGAGGTGAGGCTTAAAATTGGGAGGAAATGGAGCAAATGCTTTTGGGAATTGAATGTTCTTTTGGGGCTTTTTAATTGCTTTAATCGTTAATTGTGAATTCGCTAGAAGCCTGCATTTTTGTATTCCTTTTCCTTTCATTTAAAATAAATCTTTAGGAAATGATGAAATCAAGGAGGAAATAGGAAGAAAAAAGAGAGATCGTCATAACAGTTTTCCAAGCTTTCCCACAAAAGAGAGGGAATTTTCAGTACAGTATTTTTATCCTGGGGCATCGATCAATTCAACGAGAAAATACGAAGTTAATTTTCAAAATATTAGAAAAGCATTATTGTGGTCATTTTTAGAATACATTTAGGTTTTAGGACTTTCAAATGGCAAATCGCCTTTCAAAATTGGTTGATTCCTTATTTGTTTCGTAGCATTTAGTAATTTTGTTCAATATTTCAAACTTTTTCATCAATTTGTAAGGTTTTAATTTGGTTTTATTTAGCTTTATTAGAATTTTTTGTTTACTTTTTTGCCTTTCAAATAAAATTATTTTTATAGGAAGACAGTGATGAGTTGCGCAGTGCCCAATCCAGTCGGGCATCGACGGCCCGTGCACGATCAAGCCAACAAAAACAATCGAAAATGGCTGAAGCGGAGGAGAGGGAGGAAAAGCCGCCCCATCCTCCCCAAATTAATCCATTCCAATTTTTGTTCCAACGGCAACAAAGTGGGAGCAGTCAAAGTTCGGTGGTAAAAGTAACCGAATTGAGCACACCTGAGGCAGAGGAGGAGAAAATTGTAAAAATATACTACTATATTTAATTTTCTGAAATGAAAATACAAATGTCAAAATAATTATAAATAGTTTAAGGAGGGTTATCTTACATTCCCAAACAATATACCGATACTCAAAATTGGATAGAGCTGGTCAAGACAAGATGCATTGAATGGCATATAATTTGTGATGGTTTGGTCAACAATTAAATGGTATTGAACGGTTTCAACCTATTTTTTATAGTTTAATGGTTCAAAACTAAGTTAAAATTAGTTATACCCAAAGCAAAGCATAATCAGATTATCAATTTGATATATGGTTTATGGATCTAGCTTAAACCAATGAACCTTTATAATCTATTCGGCATTTTTAATAATTTTTTTTCGGCAAATTAAATATTTCCCAATTAAAAACCCAAAAAATTAATTTAAAAAAATTTAAGTTGGCAAAAGCAGAGGAATTTCGCAGTGTGCCAGAAATGTCGGGAATTAAACGAGGCATTGACCCATTTGGATTGGCAACAGCGGCATTAGATGAAGAAGGGCCAAAAGTGCCAAGATTGGATTTGGCCGGCGTCAGTCCGGATGGAGATAGTGAAGAGGCAACAGCACGCGGGGAAGGAGAAGATGAGTCCATTGTTTCGGCCAGTCCATCGGAAACGGAAACAGTTTTGGTTGTGGAAGAGGCGAATGGTGGAGAACAACAAATTAGCGAGGAAGAAGCCATCGTCGAAGAAAGGTTATTACCGAAAATAGAAGTGATAGAAGAGGAGAAAAGCAAGGAGGAAACCACACCGAAAAAGGTGAGTGGAATTTTGACAAAAATGAATGGCTTTTGGGTAGTAAAACATGACCGATGGGATAATGTCGATTGAAATACCTAGGCCCCTTCTTTTTGCCATAGCTCAACACCGAAGCAACCAATTTTGGAGGCCAATATGCCATTTGAAAGCCCTAAATTTCCTCTAAAAAGTTTCTTTACTGATTTTTTGAAAATTTAAAACAATTTGTAAAAATAAGCGGCTTTTCCTCAAAAAATTGGGTTTATTACACTGAAAGACCTGAAACATTTTTATAAAGTTAATTTTTTGGAATTATTAATGCCATTTTATAGTGGAAAGTTAGTGCTTTCAAATGGCATATCGCCTTCCAAGATTGGTCTTTGCTTTATTGAGCAATGCTAAAAACTAATAAAGCAGTTGTCACCTCCCCCCTTACTATTCCTTAAGCGCTTTTCAATTTTATTCTAAATTAATTAAATAAATAACATAGTAAATACCAACCATTCTCAAATTCACCGAAAATCAAAAAAAGAACCGGCTTAATCATCCTGATTGAAGGATTAAAAAGGAAAAGCGGCTAATCGGGCGGTAAAATTGCTCAAGGAAATGCGCGCATAAAAATGTGGGGCAGCGGAGGGAAAATGTGGGCCAATAAAGATGGACAAAATCCGGTCTTTTTCCTCCCTTCATTCCATTCTCGTCCGCCGTCCCCGGTCATTCCTTCCTTCCTTCCCCCCATTCATTGCTTTGCGCTCGATCGATGTTCGCCTTTTATATTGGACACTTCGATGGGTGCGCGACCTTCGCCCCTTTCCGCCGTTCCCTCCTTTTTCCTTCCTATTCATAACTCCTTCCCTTCGGGGGCCGATGACTCGTCAACCCCCTCCTCATTTTTTGCGCATACTCTGGGCAACACATACATACATTTATTGAGTTGGTGTGGTGGCAGTGGCATAGGTCATTCCACATTGGTTCTTTCCTTGCAACTTTATGCCCTCTGTTGTATGCCTCTGCCTTTTTCTACCATCCATAATTTTGGTGGATATTGCCCTCCAAGCACATTTCCGCGCAGACCTTTTTCCCACTTCATTTGAGCACCTATCGTTCATATTCTCTGAATTTCGAGAAGAGAAGTGAATGATCGCATAAAATTTCTTCTATGGCTTTGTCATTTCCGGTCATTGTTTTTTGGCCAGAAACTAGGTTTGAGTTAAGCTTCATTTTATGCCATTTTTGGATCGATGTCTTTTCCATTTTTTTGGCTGTTGTAAACTCAATTTGGTCTAATTCAAAGCTCGGCTTCATTTTTTTCAACCATATGTTTTCTCATTTATTGGCCATAAATTAAGCTTGGCCTAGACCAAAAAGTATGGCCTATTTTAAGTCATTTTCATAAGGTATCAAAAGTGCTTTGAATTTTGTACAAATTTCTGAATATTAATGAAGAGACCAAAAAAATGTACCTCTCATGCCCTCCATTTGCCCCATCGCCGATGGGATCATTCATTTGCGTGCGACGACCCATCATTAAAAAACATGAGGCACCCTCCCCTATGCTCCATCCAAAAATGGGCCAATAATTCGCGGCCTCGACCTCCCCTTAACGATTCTTCCCTCATTCAAATTCCTTATTCTCTCCAAAATATGCGCAATTTTGAATCCCAACATTTTTCATCCCAACTTTTTATTATTTTGGCAAAATTCTTCAAATTCTTTCCATTCATTTCTTCCAATTTCTTCTAAGCTTTTATTAATTACTGTAAGGAAAATGATTCTCCCTTAGGTAAAAATCCTAACAAGGGAAGTGTCTCACCTAATAAGTTGGCCCTTTTTGATGCTTTTCATCCAAAATTTCATTAAGACAAAACAAAAAAGTAAAATATTTCTAAATGAATTTTCCAATTTCATGTCGAAAAATAATCTTTTTTAAGGCCATCTTGCCTGGCTATAACAAATTGTTGAGCTTATAGAATATGGTTTAGATTTAGGCTAAAATTAGAGGCTTATTAGCTCTTGGAGCATAGGAAGCTTAAAAAGTATGATTTGGCCAAGTTTTATAATCTAAAAAATGATTACACATTTTTCAAGAAATTTCGGTAACCAATGTTTTTTCTCCAAATTAAATAGTATTAAAACAAAAATAATGTTAATTGTCATTAGCCAAAAGAGATGACATTTCTCCTCCCAAAACAAATTCAATCGCTGCCACAAAGACCACAGAAATATGCAAATTAACCCCAACAGAGATAAAGGTCACCAATACTTTCTTATTTGTTCACTCATAAATGAATAGGGAAATTAGAGAGGAGATGACCCATCGAAAAGGTTGAGGGGACATTCTCTTCGGCCACTGATTCATCATCCAATATCGGTGGATGATGGTTTTGTGTGGGTATTTTCATCTTGGAGAAGAATCCAACCCCCTTTGGGGGAATGGCCGACCCAACCAATCAATTTGCCGGTCGACGGCCCCGGCGGGGAAGAATGTGTTTGGAGAAAAGAGAGAACCTGTCCAAGGAGGAGGAGGTTGGGGAAAGACCGGCCGATTGGACTGTTGTTTTGGCCAATTTATCGTCGGGGCAAAAAAGTGCGGCCAATTCCACATTGCCCCTTCCACATTTTTTTTTGTATCCTTTCCGATCATTATTTTTACCGTTTTCTTCCTTCTTTTTTTTCCTCGCCTTCTTATATTGAATTATTGTAATAAATACATATTAATCAAATTATTAATTTATACTTGAGCATTTTTTACTCAATAGCTCATCGAGGCGATAGCCAATCTGAATGAGGAGGCAATATGCCATTTGAAAGCCCAAAGTGTCCTCTAAAAAGTGGCTTTATTCTATTTTATTAAATCTACATTTTCAAAAATGTAATATGTCTTTGAATGTAATATACCCGATTTTTTGGGGAAAAGCCGCCTATTTTATAAATTGTTTATCCCAAAAAATTATTAAAGCCACTTTTTAAAGGACATTTAGAACTTTCAAATGGCATATTGCCTTCCTAAATTGGTTGATTCCTTGTTGAATTATGGCCAAAATAATGGGCCCAGGTACTGAAGCGGCGGTACTTAAATGTTCATTTTCGAATAGAGGAGATATGTATACTTGGCGTAAATCCAAAAGCATCATTCCAATTTATTCCAGAAAAAGTGCCATAATCCTTCGCTTTTCAATTCACATTCCCACTTTCCAATCCAGATTTCGGCTTTTCATTTCTATTGGAATTGGAAAAATAATTTCCTTTCCCATTTTTGGTCCCTTTAGCCGCGTTTTTCCTTTCCAATTATCTTACAAAAAAACTTTTCTCCATTTTTTGCAGCCAATGTTCCCATCATTGCATCATCCGGCTGACGCCGATCGTGACCAAGGCGAAGTGTTCGTCGACTCAATGGCCGACCAACAAATTCCAATGCCCACACCAATGTAAGCCAAAAAAAAGCCCAGCAAATCCTTTTATTCATTTTCATTCCAACCAAATAGTGCAGTCATCATTCAATATTTAATTTAAAGCCAATTAATTATTCATTTTTATGTCATTGAATTCCCCAATATTTAAATTATTTAGGCTAAAAATTATCGGTCCATTCTGATCCTTAATTTAATCAGAGTCAAAACTCTCCAATAGATAGTAAAATCTTTTTAATATTTTTAATGGATAATAGGCCAAATAATTTCGTGTTGAAATTGTTCCAAAATGTATAGATTTAATGCCTTAAAATTCATTCTCTATATATTGACCTATTAAATGTCTAATTGAAAGGCAAATAGGCCATTTAATTACCAGAACCCCCAATAAATTTTTGACATTTAAATTGTTCAAAAATTGAGGTTCAATAACTTAAAAATTCATTCCCTGGATAATGAATATTGTTATTCATGGTTGGCTTTCAAATTCCCATAGCACCTAAGCAATCAAATTATTACACCCAAATTTAGGCCCAGAAGAAAAATTGTTTTTACTGGAAAAAGGTAAACAAAACATTCTCCTCCAAATGAATTGGATAGTATAGAATGGAAGAACGAACCCTTGGGAGAGCCTTTACTCATTTTATGGGCAATATACTGATCTTATCAGGCAAATTTGCCGGGGCGAAAATTGTAAGAAATTCTCCCAACTTTCATTGGTACTGCTGATTGACTAAAGTTGATTAGAATTGATGGAATTGAGAAGGGGATGATGATTCAGCATATTGAATAGTTAGGGGATATTATCGGATAAAAATTAAAAGAAAATCGAATGACAATACAGGCTAATCTCAGTATCATGGTATCCAGGCCCTTCCTTTTGGTCATATCTCATCAAGAAAACAGCCAATTCTGGAAGACAATATGCCATTTGAAAGCCCTAAATGTCCTCTAAAAAGTGGCTTTTCTAATTCTATAAAAATTTAAATTTATAAGAATAAGCCTTTCCTCAAAAAATGCAAGTTTATTACACTAAAAGACATATAAATTTTATAAAAATTAGGATTTAATAAAATGTAATATGGCTTAATTATATAGGACTCTCTGGGCTTCAAAATGGTATATCGCCTTCCAAATTAGTTATAGTCTCGATGAGCTATGCCTATGAACAAAACAATGGTCCAGGTACTGTACTTAAATTGTAAAACTGATGAGAAGTCTTCTACCTTGTAAATGGAATGAATTTATGAAAAGGGGGAGCTCGATTTGGATGGATACCTATTCAAATCTGAACCAAACTACTAGAAATATTGGATTTTATAGAAGAACATGGATTTGTCCTTTTGATTGATCATCATTTCCCCCATTGGTATAAATATCAGATTTCAACGCCGCCGGCGAAGGCGTAGGGAAGGGGTGGGGGAAGACGGCGACATAATGTTCCTTGGGGCGATGTTCGATGTTTTCAGCCATTTCAACAAATTCAAACTTTTCTTTCGGCGCCAGCCATTCCACCCTAATCTCCCCTCCATTTTTCGAACATTTTCCCCATCAATTGTCAAACGAATGTTTTTTGTCTGTCTCGGGGTTGTTGCCGTCTCTTCGATGGATCAAAATTAATCGCTAATCAATCAATTCCTTGGCATTATTAATTTTTACTTAATTTGAAAGGAATCTATCGACTAATTAAATCATAAAATTAAATTTATTTCCTTCTAAAATATTCGATTTAATACGCCTTTATTTAATCTCTTAATCCCTTCCCATCTTTTTAAACCCCCACGCCCCTCTTCATCCAAATCACACATTTTCGATAATCATTCATTAATCCATTCCATTTATTTTCAGGGAAGAAGGCCACCTCTCATCGCCCTCAATGTCCATCAACCTTGACCGAAGCCGAGACTCCCTAGACCATTCCGTCTGCTCCAATCCAACACGGGACGAAAATTTGACAGCAGCGGCGCCATTGGCATCTGCAGCAACTGCCGGGGGTGCCGGCGTTGTTGGCAACACCACAATGCTTCCCGCCGCGCAACATTCACCGATGGCCGCATCACCGGGCGAAAAGGCATGCCGGAGGAATGGAAATGTTGCTGGAGAAGGAGAGGCAATAGCTGCTGGGATTAGTGGTGGAAGAAAACAGTCAGAAAAGTAAGCAAATATTTATTTTATTATTTATTTTTAATTTAATTCCATTAATCTTTTATTCTTTACTTTAACCTTTTTCCTTTGTGTTGAATGAATCAATAATAATGGGAAGGGAATATAATTCTTTCTCCATTTGACCTCCACATGGTCTTATGGTGTAGTGGTTAGCACTCGAGACTCTGAATCTCGCGACCCCGGTTCAAATCCGGGTAAGACCTGACATTATTTTTTGTATTTTTATTATGGATAAATTCAATTTGCAAAGGAATTTTAATTTTTGAAGGTGGATTTTAATTTTTTTATGCAATTATGGCATATCTTTACCCAATTTTCCTCTTTTATTTTCTCCTTATTTACTCATCAAATTTTAAATTCTACATATTTATTGTCATTTCAGGGCCTCCTCCACATCGTCCTCGGCCTTCGGTGCGGAAGAACCAGAAGAAGACGAAGAGGAAGAACAAATGCCATTGCCACCGCCTCCTCCTCCACCACCACCCCCGCCAGCTGCCAAAATATCGGCCATTTCCTCGGAACAATCTGCCACCCAAACGCCAATGAGTCCTCCAAAAGAAAAAGCACCTCCGCCACCACCGCCTTCAACACAAAATGCCCAGGCAAAAACAACCTATGTCACGCCATTGTGGGGCCGAAATGAACGACTGGTCAGCTATTTACACGGATATGGAGGTCAAATTGGGTCAAAAGAAGGAGAAGGCAAAGAAAATGGCCAAATTGGTGGAGGAGGAGGAATGAGGCGGGCAAGCGCCGGCGATGGATTACTGACAAATGGACAGAAGAAATGGGCCACCACTAAAACGGTGGGTAATTCCGGTATCGTAGACTTAAATCAAATAAGCCTTTTGAAATTTATTTAACAATTAAAGGTTGATATTTAAGAAGCGATAAGGGAAGCTTCAATATCGCCATTTCATTATCTGGGCAATGCTTTTTAGTCCATAGCTCAGAGAGGCAATAACCAATTTGGGAAGGTAATATATCATTTGAAAGCCCAAAGTGTCCTCTAAAAAGTGGCTTCAAAATTTTTTATAAATTTCCCTTTTTAAATTAGTTATTCGTCCTCGAACAAAATAAACCTGAATTTGTTGAGGAAAAGTCAATTATTTTGTAAATTATTTTATATTTTCAAAAAATTAATTAAGCCACATTTTAAAGGATAATTAGGGCTTTCAAATGATATATTGCCATCCCAAATTGGTTGCTTCCTTGTTGAGCTATGGCCAAAAGAATGTGGTCATTCATTTAAAGTGGTACTTAAACATGTTATTTTATTTTGGAAGGAAATAAATAAAATTCCACAAAAATTGGCACAGATGGACGATGCCGGCTGGACAGTGCATCCAATTGCGCTGAAGGAGAGAACACCGCGCAGTCCAATGATGGCCGGCGAAAGGCAAATTCCAGTCCAACATGAGACTGGGGCCAAAATTGCCAATGAATTTTGGCGAAACGGAAGCCGACCACATTATCAATCGCCAACATCGTTGATGATGGCTGGCAGCAGAGGCCAATTTGAGAGGAACATTTGGGGTGAGGATGGGAGATTTTTTGGACCGAAATGAAAGAGGGGGCTGGCAATAAGGAAAGAATTCGCAATTTTCAATTTTTTAAATATTTAATTAATAAATAATTAATTCCCTGTAAATTCCTGAACCAAAAATATTCCTTATCAATTTTATTAAAATCAAATTTTCTATTTGGCCAAATTCCATTGCATCCATTTTCCGCCTTTTACTTTTCAATCAACGTAAAATGAGAAGAAGGCCGCCTTTTTTGTATTCTATTCGGATTAAAATTCCATCATTCCCTCCCAATGTCTCATTTCTTCCCTCATTTCCCTCTCAAATATATTAGTCATTTTGGGATGATTGGGCCACAAAAATGTGTTTGACAAAAAGTGGAAAAGGGGGAGAAACCGTGAGTTGGAAAAGGCAATTTTGTAGGTCAGTCAACACTAAAATGAAAGCAGAAAAGCTTCTAAGAATTTCGACGCAAAGAATTGCCTAAATCCCAAAAAAGTGATGAAAAAATTTTAAATGTTTTGCCTTTATTCAATTACGATTTTTTAGGGAAAAATGCAGGCTTAAATCATATAATAGGTCAAAACCAGTTTTAAAACTTTTAATTAAAAATTAATTTGGTATTGTTGAGACCACCCAAGAGGAAGAAGTTAGTGATTATCCAATAGGGCATGTTGAACGTCCTCAATCGCTTTGGATTAAGTAAAAGAGAAAGTACGGTAGCCAGAGTTTATCCCTCCTTTTTTACAGTCAACCATTCAGAGAAATGCCTTATTAGGGCAAATTCATCTACTCTCGCCTGTCCCACTTCCATTACATTTGAAGAAAGTGACATCTTTGCGCACTCATAACTCCCTTCAATTCCAACCGTTTTCGATGATCTTGATATGCTTTTGTAGAACAGAAAATTCTCCATCTTTTGATATAAATTATATTTCATAAATTTTTTAATTGAATATTTTATTTCGGATTTAAAATTATTTAGAGGGAAAATTTACTGATCAATATTTCCAATTCTTCCCTCCTAATTTATTCCATTCATTTTGTGGTAATTTTCTCTAATTCCTGCCAGCCGCCTCAATTCTTTTACTTTCTTCCAACTTCCCCCCCCCCCAAATTAATATTCATTTCCATTTTAGTTTTCATCCATTTCTGCCAGCCGCCTCAGCCAAAAATTCTTGTCATTCCCCCTAATCATTCTTTCATCAATTTTGCACATATTCAGCGCCTTTCGATCGCCACTCCTTTCCCCCTTTATCCATGCCCACAAAACTATTTTGGGGGCTCAGTCTTCCCTTTCAAATTCCTGCCAGCCGGACTATCCCCCTTTGCCCATACCCAAAACCATCCCTTTCACCCCCCCCCCCCCCCCCCCAATGTTAGTGCTCATCGTCCATTCATCCAACCACACCAAAATCAGGGTGGCTGCCCAAACCATCAGCCTTACCAAGGCTTTTCGGGCTCATCATCCACCCAACAAGGGAATGAATGGCTTCATCGGCTGGACGCGCCAGTCTCCCCCCTTCCTTTCCCTTCCAAAAACGCCCAAAGCGCGACCATCTTTCCCCCATAAATGGCCTTCTTCCACTACCCCCGTTTGGTTCCTTCCTCCGGTTTGCCTCCCCTAAAAAGGAGGAATTTGTGTCCTTCAAATTCGTCCTCCATCGGTTGGTATGTGTTGTTTGTCCCCTCATTTTCGTTTTATTGCCCCTCACTTCCCCCAAGGAGGAGGAGGAGTTGAATGTCGCTGGAGGGGACGAATAAAATGGATGTAATCGATCCTCCTGATTCCCATTTTTGTACTTCTGCGCAGTTTGTATAAAATGCAGAAAAGTTATACCAGTTTAGTGGTTTGTCCTAGACTTCCAAATCCTATACCCATTCGATAGATCTAGATGAGATTTTAATTATGTTTTGGCTTTGGCTTAACCAATTCTAACTTAGTTTTGAACCATTAAACCAAAATAGGTTTAAACCGTTTAATACCCTTTAATTGTTGACCAAACCAAAATTAGTTTAAACCTTTTAATACCCTTTAATTGTTGACCAAACCAAAATTAGTTTAAACCTTTTAATACCCTTTAATTGTTGACCAAACCAAAATTGGTTTAAACCGTTTAATACCCTTTAATTGTTGACCAAACCAAAATTAGTTTAAACCTTTTAATACCCTTTAATTGTTGACCAAACCAAAATTGGTTTAAACCGTTTAATACCCTTTAATTGTTGACCAAACCAAAATTAGTTTAAACCTTTTAATACCCTTTAATTGTTGACCAAACCAAAATTAGTTTAAACCTTTTAATACCCTTTAATTGTTGACCAAACCAAAATTAGTTTAAACCTTTTAATACCCTTTAATTGTTGACCAAACCAAAATTGGTTTAAACCGTTTAATACCCTTTAATTGTTGACCAAACCAAAATTAGTTTAAACCTTTTAATACCCTTTAATTGTTGACCAAACCAAAATTAGTTTAAACCTTTTAATACCCTTTAATTGTTGACCAAACCAAAATTAGTTTAAACCTTTTAATACCCTTTAATTGTTGACCAAACCAAAATTGGTTTAAACCGTTTAATACCCTTTAATTGTTGACCAAACCATGACAAATTATATACTATTCAATGCGTTTTGACCAGCTCTATCCAATTTTGGGTATATGGTATGGGAATGTAGGAAGAAACCACTAAACCATTAAACCATTATAATCTTTTCTGTAAACTAAATACTATCTTTTTATATATTTTATTTTTTTCTCTTTCAAATCAAAAATTTTCCTTAATTTTCTTTTAATTATTGGAAGCTAAAATCTTATCAGCCAGTCCCCTCCCTTCCCCATTATTATCATTCCACATTTCCTCCCAATTATTTTCAGCACCCGCAACAAAAATGTCCTCATCGGAATTGCCACCATTGCCACCGCTTCATTCACAGCAGCCACCGCCATTGTTGCCTCTTTATGTTGGCTCATCGGGAAAGGTGCGGTCCAAAATATAAATTCATTCATTTTTTGAGAATTCTCATTTTTGGGTTTTTTGCATTTTTTCATTATTTATTTAACGCGTTTAATGGTAAAATTGGTCAAAGCAATTTAGTGCCGAACGGAAGTCTCTGGACAAATTTGATAGCAATTTATAGAGCAGAAAAATGAGTACAAAATGTTTTAAAAAGAGCACTAATTATTTGGCCAAATTGATCAAATAATCGCCAAAAAATAAGCCGACTCGATTATTTAATAAAACAATGGTTTTGGCTAAAACTCCGTCCGTCTAAAATATGAATTGGATAAATACATTGATATTAATTTTTGGGCAATTTTACTGCGCTTTCAATCATGCCAAAATTCGCTCTTTTAAGCTTTATTCAATTGCTCTTTAAGCCATCTTTAATCATAAAATCAGCAGCCTTGTTTACATATATCAATGGTTTGCCTCTGTGAATGGTTAGCCTAATGGATTAAGAATCGCAACGTAATTTATCAAAGGGGTAAAGTTCGAACCCGGACCGGGTATGGAAAATTTTCTAACTGCCAATGATGAAATTCAACTGCAAAATGAGTTAGGAAAAACGTTGATTTTAACCTAATAAGATTCACCTTGGAGAACTGAGGCAGTCCAAAAATTTTTTCCATTTAATAAAATGTTTTCTGTCCCATCAGAAGCCATTCTAACTTTTCCCTTTCCTTTTAAATGTATTTCCAAATTAATTGAGAGAAAATGGGACCTCTGGGCTATCTCAGCTCTGTAAACTACAACTTGGCATTGTCGCTTGTAGCTAATTAAGGGTCAAATCGATATCGATGATTTTGGTGTCAAATTAAAGAGCTCACTGTTGGCTATCGATAAATATTAAATTATTTAGTTTGGTTAAGATTTGCTGGAACTAGAATTTCAAAAACCATGAAAATTTGCAAATTTTTAATAGTAGTCTTATTTAATGGTTTTTTAAGTACAACTTTGCTAATTCTGAACCAAACTAAATTAATTTCATATCAATCGATAGACAGAAGTGCGCTCTTTAATTTAACACCAAAATCATCAATATCATTTTCGTCCTTAATGATCTACAAGCGCCGTCGCCTAGTTGAACAGGTCCGATGTCAACTCTTTCCAAAACGAGGAATGCGTAATCCAATCCAATCAAAAATGGCGGCAATTCAAAGAAATGTGTTATTTTGTCGATCCACCAAAAATCCAATCATCTGATGGAACCGGTCCTCCTTCGATCAACATCTTCCCCAAAAGAAGATGGGCCTTTCCCATCCAATCTGCGCAATTTTTACGCGAACTTGATTGGACACAACAAAAACACATTGCCCATAAATAATCCATCCAGCGGCGATCATTTTTGTTATATGAAGATCAGCAATTTCCCTTCCTTCCATTCATCGTCCATTCTCCCAAATTATTATTCCAAAGGATGGATTGGTGCGCGGCACCGTTAGCACCGCTTCTTCTTCCAATCCGCTTCATTCCATCCATTTTCTTTATCCATTCCCTCCATTTTATCCCATTTCCTTGATCGTCTTTTTTATTGCTTTTCCCCAAAGATGTGATTGGGAATGGGAAACAATTCAATCCGCGCGGTTCAATCTGCTGCTTCGCATTCCATCTTTTTCTGCCTTGAACTATTCCATCCACCCCATTCATTTTATTCACATTCCCATTTTTCAGATTTTCCTTATTCCTCCAGTTTATATTTACTTTACACGTAAATAATCTCATTAACCAATTTTTGCCAATCTTTTGCCACTATTGGGTATATGGTTTCGGAATGGAGGATAAACCCTTCCTTAAACCATTATAATCATTCAGATCCCCAATCACATTTTCATCCTATTTTCAATCATTTTTATTCCTTCCATTAATTTTGATGTTTTTTGCGCGAATCCCGGTCAAAAAAAAATCCTTCCTCCAAACAAATTATCCACTTCATAATTTTCCCAATGCCATTTCTCATCCCAATTCCCATTCCCAATCCTCCCAATTTTATTCTAACGGCTCATTCTCCTCCTTTTGCCCATTTTCCAATTTCCTTCTTGTCCATTGCATTTTTCCACTCAAATTCCTATCAAAAAACTTCCAATTTGCGCACCCACCCAATTTTTGTTTTCCTTCCTCAAAATGCGCCCTTTTTCCACTTACATTTTCCACAAATTTTTGGTTCCATAAAACTTTGCCATCATTTTTGTTTGTTGTCCCAAAATGTGAGGTGGTTTAAAGAAGAAAGAAAGGTCCAAATATTTGCTTTTGTTCCTGATTTATTTTCATGGATGAATGGACAATGGGCACATTTTTGATTAGGCCACCATTCTTTTTGATGTGAAAGGCAAAAAGGGCGTTGATGAAAATTTTGAAGTAATTAAACATAAAAATTCATCATTTTTTACTTTAAGTTTGAAATTTTCCCTCGGATTTAAAATACAGTCCAATTCCATCAAACTTTGCCTGTGGCATAAAATTGAATTCCATCATTCAATACAGTATCTATTTCATTCTTTTGGTCATAGATCGTTAAGAAAACTAACCAATTAGGGGAGGCGTTTATGATATACACTGTACAGTTCTCTGCCATCAAATTTTGCCATAGGCATTTTTTTCTAAAAAGAATGATGGAATGCCGCCTTCATTACAGTACATGGTCTTTTCTTTTGGCCATATCTCAACAAGAAAAAAACCAATTTTGGAAGGCGATATGCCATTTTAAAGCCCTAAATGTCCTCTAAAAAGTGGCTATAATAATTTTTTGAAAATTTAAAACAATTTATAAAATAAACGGCTTTTTCTCAAAAAATTAAGGTTTATTACACTCGATGGCATGTAACTTTTTTTAAAGCATGGATTTCATAAAATTTAAAAGGCCACTTTTTAGAGGACACTTTGGGCTTTCTAATGGTGTATCGCCTTCCTAAATTTTCTATCTCCTCGTAGAGCTTGAGCCGAAGGAATGTCATAATGAGTGTTATTCACAATAAATTAGCACCTACCGTTATTTGCAGTAGTATATCGCTCAACCTTTTTGACTTTTTCTTTTGTCATTTTATTTCTTTTTTCTTCACTTTTCATTTTTGTTCCCATTCATTTGCATTTTCACATGACCTAAAGTGCTCTTTTCCCATCTTGGATTTGCCCGCTCACCAAAATTTGCGCACAAATTGACCGTTGTGTTGGGCTAATAAAAAGATGAATGGATGGCGCGCACACTTTCGTGTCCACTTCATTTTCCTTTCTTCAATTCCCTGTGAGTGGTGTGCGAATTCACTTCTGCCCCCAAAATTCTGCACATAACCATAAAATTTGGAGAATGTAAAAGTCTAAATGTGAAGGTCACTTGAAGCCCACCTTCTATTAAAAGCCCAGCTTAGAAAGGCTCTGAAATTTTTAAGCCCATGAGCTTCTAATAGAAAAATGGTAAATGTTATTTCTGGTAGGAGGAATATTTCAAGAAAATCCATTATCCTATATTCTTCTTCTTTCACTCCGTACCGTAACCTTCCATTGTTGAATATTCTTCCAGGTTATCTAATCTAACAGCCTTCTACCAATTTTGGTGAAATTTTGCCTATTTTTAGGCCATAGGATGCCTTAACCTAAACTACAATTTTATATGCTAAATTCACCCTCCTTGGAAATTATGGCCATAAAACCTAATTTTTCGGCACTTTGGGCCATCATATCCCCTTACTGGATTGTTCTGGAAATATATGTTCTAAATATTATTTTGTAGAGAACTAAAAATAGACAAAATTGTATCAAAAGTGGCCACATTTAGGTGAGGTTCAAGGCCCTTCCTTCCTCCTCCTTCATCTTCTTCCCTCCTCCAAGAGGAGATTATTTCTCGGAATCTTCCCATTCTTCTTGCCCTTTCCATTTTGCCTCCTTCATCATCCTTTCCCTTCTTCTTCACCGCAGATTCATCCCAAATTTCCGATGTCCCATTTTCACATTTCCTTCCTTCCTCTTCTCGCCAGCCGACAGTCATCATCATCCAACCAGCCCCCCCCCCCCCCCCCCACAAATTGTGCTGCATTTTTGTTGGCTGACTGGGCG
The DNA here is from genome assembly GCA_030063045.1 of Pratylenchus scribneri. NCBI lineage: Eukaryota > Metazoa > Nematoda > Chromadorea > Rhabditida > Pratylenchidae > Pratylenchus > Pratylenchus scribneri. Next base: position 1,934,990 of record JAQSEB010000114.1, on the reverse strand, counting down.
GAAGAGGACATTTTTGTGGCCGCACCCACACAAAATCGATTTTTATTTGGCTGATCAAAATGTGTTAAAAGCAGCTAAAAACAATGCAAATTGCACATTTCCTGTCCGTAAAATCATCATTTTGATTCAGCCATTAATAATATAGCCACTGGCTTTTTAGTGCCAATTAACAAAGCTACCCTCTTTGTAATTTGCATTATATAAAAATACCCCTAGGGTAAATTCTTCTCATTAGATGCGCTTCAATTTGTCATTGAGCCAACTTATCGCAATTTAAAATAACTCATCAAGTGAACCAATTTTGATGATTTTAATAGAAAATTAAAGAGATGGTTCTTGGCTATCTATTAATATTAATTTTATTTAAATTGGTTCAGAACTAATAAAGTTATGTTGAGAAAACTTTTTAAAATATCATTAACTATTGAATCGAGAAATTTTCAGTGATTTTTAGGGCATAATTCCATCATTTTTGAATTAATTTAAATAAATTTAATATTATTTGATAGCCAAAAATCTGCTCATTAATTTATTAACAAAATTATTAAAATTGATCCAATCTTTGATGAGTTAAACGGCCACAAGTTGGGCTGCTCCATTGCCACTTTCTCCTAATCCATTATTATAATTTCTCTCTCATTCATTTGTGCAATTTGCGCATATTCATCGGCTGCCCCCAAGGATGAGAGAATATATCCGCGTGCGCACATTCCATCCCCCCCCCCTTCCAGCCACTCGACCCTTTTCCATCGCAAATGACCGCTTGTATGGAATGGAATGGAAAGTGCGCGAGGCATGTGTCCCCCCAGGGCAATAACCGGACTTCTTCGTGTGCTTCACCTCAAAATATTTTCGCTTTATTGAGAGAGGCTTGAAGGTACAATTCACCTCTTGTCTTTGTGTTGTTTTGAGTGTCACATTCCCCTCTCCTTCCCTCCTTTGAATTTGAATGAATGAATGGAGTGTGTGACCCCGGCAACCGGACAAAAGCAGCAAAAAGGGGGAGGGAAAAGCCATAGTCAATGAAAGGAGGAGAAGCCGCCGGCTGACCACAACAGAATGGAATGAATGAATGGCTCACAAAATTTGACTAAAGAGTACTTCGACTGCTGGAGAGGAAAGCAAATCCTACGGCTGAAAGGGGAATATAGAGAGGAAGCGAGGGAAAAGCCGTCCCAGAAAAATCGTTGTTGTACACCTTTGACTGCTGGAAAGTGAAGGCAAAATATACATATAGAATGTAAGGATTTGGCCACAGAGGTGAAGGCAAAGGTGGCTCTGGCCAGAGAGGATTGTTTGTGTGCTTTTCCCCTTTTGGCCGCCTTTCTCCCTTCGCAATATTTAACATGCCCTCCGGGGACATTGTTAGCCTCCCCCATTGGACCAATTTGCGCTATGCTCTGCGGTCATTCGCAGGGTCAAAAGGGAAAATGGAGCCGGTCTCCGTAATGCGTACTTTCCATGCATTCTGACTGGTTTCAGGCTGCTGAACAACAAAGCATTTGAGGGAAAATGACCACCACCCGACTGACTGGATTGTTTGGGGGAAAGCTACTGCCCTCATCAGGCGCGCGCATTATTTTCCCCCAATGAAGGATATTGAATTGAAAATTGGAAGGTGCGCGATGAAGCCAGCATTTCAATCCCCTAACCGAAAATTGGATGAATTCCGGTCAATTTTCACAAATCCATGCGCCAAAATTTTGCGCAACAATTTGAAATTTAGATCGAAAATTATGTTTTGATGAGTTCAAGGACCCAATTTGAGTTTGTAGGTCACTGCTAAAACCGAATTAAATCATATTAAAATTGGATTAAATGGAAACAAATTCGCCATCCCCGAAATAGGACATTTCATTACTAAGAGCCGTTCTTTTGGCCATATCTCAACAAGGAAGAAACCAATTTTGGAAGGCAAAATGCCATTAAAAAGCCCTAAATGTCCTCTAAAAAGTGGCTTTTCTAATTTTTTTTGAAAATTTAAAACATTTTTTAAAATAAATGGCTTTTCCTCAATAATTTCTGGTTTATTTCACTCAGAGGCATGTAACTATTTTAAAAGGAGGAATTTCAATAAAAGAATAAAGCCAATTTTTAGAGGATACTTTTGGCTTTATAATGATATATCTCTTATCAAGATTGGCAATTTCCTCATTAATAAGCTATAACAAAAGAATAGCCTATGAAACGTCCCCTACCAGTCTTTCCCTTTGCTTTTCCTTTCAGCATTATTATTCGGATCAAATTCATTCCTAATCCAAATTAGGTGGGTTTCATCTTCCATTGTTCTCTCTGAACCCCATATATTTTTTTGGTCCAAAATTAGAAACCTGAATTATTTATCTAATCAAGAATATCCAAAATCCCTTCTATAAACACTATCTAATTCCAAGCTTTCCTCAAATTTATGTCATTTATTACTATTTATTTATAAATATTTCCCAATTTATTTTCCTCCTTCAATTTCTTTTTCCCTTCCCGAAAATCGGCGCCAATCTTCTCTGGAATTTTTCCCAATGCTAATATATTTCGCGCTGCTTTTCACCTTTCCATTTTAATCAAATTCCATTCATTCACGCCAATATTGTCTATTGTCAAACAAATTCCTCCAGCCTAAAAGCCTTTCACCACATTTTGCATTCCTTTGCGCGTTTATTTGCCTCCAAATTCTTCCAATGAGTCGGCTGGCTTATACTTTCCGCTTCCAATTTCTTTTGGCCCCATCCCATCATTTCCTACGATGTTTGCCATTCAACTTTGTCAAAACCTTCTTCAAGCCTTTGCCATCAATTTTCTGCATTTTCCACCAAATATAAATTCTTCTTTCTTCAATGCTTGTTCGGCCCCTTTCAATTATCCTCCTCCACCCTCCCTTTCCCGCATATTTTGCCAGCTTCTGCAAATATTCACAAGGCCAAGGGGTCTACTAAATTTTCGTCCTCCTTTCCCTTTAGTTAGCTCTTTATGTTTGCGCAACCCCACATTTTCGGCCTCTTTCTTTTCACCATCATCAATTTTGCATCCCCAATGAGGTGGCCCATTCCACCGGTACCAATTGGCCATAACGCCCCTTGGCCTCCTCCTTCTTCATTGCGCGGTAAATCGCCTCCCCCTTCTCCGAACAATCCGCAAGTAAAAAGCCCATCGCCTTCTCATTGTTATAGCTCCGCGCGCGCATTCTTCATCATCGCATTTTTAGCTATATAAAATGAAGAATATATTTTGTATTTTTATTTGGGGAATTTGTCCACTAAAATTTTGAGAATTAAATGCAAAATGAGCTTTTTGTTCGAATTACGCTTTAGGGCAAATTTCTATTGAGTTACGAAAATAGCTTAAAATTTTAGCAAGGACCCTTTTAGGGGAAATTCCTAATGAGTTACCAAAAAGGCTTCCCCTAACCCCAATTAAGCGTCATTTAAAATAACTCATCAGAGAATGAACCAATTTTGACGATTTTATTATCAAATTAAAGAGCAGACTTTTAGCTATCAAATGATATTAATTTTGTTTAAATTGGCACATAAATGATGGAATTGTGCATATAAAATCATTGAAAATTTGGCTAATCCATAGTAAAGGTCATTTTAAAGAATTTTCGGAAATAACTAATTCAATTCTAAATCAATTTAAATAAAATTAATATTATTAAATAGCCAAAAGTATTCTCTTTAATTTGATATAAAAATCATCAAGATTGGCTTAGTCCTTGATGAGTTATTATAAATGGCGACAAGTACTCCCCCTTAAATGAGATTAGCTCATATCTTTCCTTTTTTTTTATTTTGAATTGCCTTTAGGGAAAAATGATTAATGAATTGTCAAAAAATCACTTAGAAATTCTGAAGCAATCCTTCTATTATTTTTTATTATTTAATTATCCAATTTTTTCACTTTTATTTTTATTCAATCTCCAATTTCCCTTCATAATTTTCAGCCAAGCCCATCGTTGGGCGGCGGCACTTTTGACCAACAATCTTTTCGTGCCGATTCCCAATTGTCTTCCCGTGCCGGCGATCATCCACCACACGAATATTTTATGCAATCCGGCCAACATTCCACTGCATATTCCTCACATCAGCCAAGGACAAGCACACAGCCAGCCGGCATTCGAGACATCCCAATCCAACGATCCGCATCCGCATTTGCGCCATCCATTGGAGGAGGAGGAATGGCCACTGCCCCATTGAGCAGTCGACCGAATGGAGTTGGCCATTATGGTGGAAGCACTGCTGCTGGACCAGGCCATGAATATTATCGACGCGAGGTGAGACAATATGGCATTTTCAATATTCTTTACCCTAAATTAGACATATTTCCCTATGGCGAATTATTCTTCAACCCATCAAAAATTGTAAAGGTCTTATTTCTAACTCCTTAATTTGTTTATACTTTTGGCCAAATTCCAGCATATTTTGTTGAAATTTATTGGAAAGTGGGATGGGTAGGTTAAAAGAATATATACGGTAAATATTGAAATGCATTTAGGGCACAAATTTCATATAAAATTCAAAGAATGCTAATCTTTAATTGGTAAATGGCCCAGAGGCATAATATTAAAATGATTCCAATTAAAAACTCTAAAATATTTTTCCATAATAAAATGTTCAAATTTCCCTTTAAAAGGTGCTGACCCGAACCCTGGTGACCCGTTCCACGGAAGCATTAAGTGCGCCACCTCCGCTGAGTCGATCTTCGCCAATTGGAGTGATTGGAGCGCCACCTCCTCCCCCTTTGCCCCCTTTGGACATTGGACCACCGCCTTCAACAACGGCAGTGCCACGAGGTGGCGATGAAGTAACCGAGGAATATTGGTGAGGCAAAATTGTTGGGATGCCAATTTTATACCAATTTTGTTGTAGGATTCGTTATTCTCGCAACATTGAGGAGGAGGAACGGCGCATTCGAATGGATCAGGTGAATATGAATGGAATGATATAATTGAATATTTTTGATTGAATTTCAATCAAAATCTGAAGAATTCTCTTTATTAGGAAGAGCCCCCTTTTGAGAACATTTCCCCTTCCATTTCACTTTAAGCGGATTCAGTGAATAGGTTATTCTTTTGGCCATATCTCAATAAGGAAGCAATTAATTTTGAAAGGCGATTGGCCATTTGAAAGCCCTAAATGTCCTTTAAAAATGGCTTAACTAATTTTTTGAAAATTTAAAATATTTTATAAAATATGTGGCTTTTTTCAAAAATATTCGGGTTTATTACACTCAACGTTATGTAACTTATGTAACATTTTTAAATGAGAGATTTTATAAAATTTAATTTAGCCACTTTTTAGAGGACATTTTGGGCTTTCCAATGGTATATCGCCTTCCTATATTGGTTAAAGCTGGTTAAACTTTTGGCCAAACCAAAAGGGTGTTCAATCCCCCATTACCTCTCACTATGATTCTGTCCATTACCCTTTGAAAGGGACTGGCTTAGTTCACAAAATTGACAATTCTAATTCAATGCAAAATAATCTATTTAAATATGTTTTTCCTTTCAAGGAACGTCGCCGGCGTGAAGAAGAAGAACGCCGGAGGCGAATTGATGAGCAAAGACGCCGTTGGGAACAGCAGGAAGTTGAAGTGTTGGAAAGAATGAGAAGGGAGAGGGAAAAGCTGGAAAAGGAATTGGAAGCACAAATGTTGGACAAAATCCGTGGGGAACGTGACCGAATTGCGGCCGATCGTCAGGACAGGGAGGCGGCTGAAAGGCGAAGACGCGAGGTTCGAAGAAGTTACCAATGCATTTTTGAGAGGGAATTGGAATTTTGGCAAAGAGGAGGAAGGAAATTGATAGAAAATGAATGGTTCAGCCAGCAGGATGAAAATAGCCTGATGGACAATTTTATTAACAAATATTATTAAAATAGTTTAGAGAGAAGAGTCCAAATTGGTGTGTGTGGCCTTATTTAATTAAAAGATAGTATTAATCTGCCAAAATAATTATAATAGTTTGGGTTTGTCCTACATTCCCAAACTATATAACCCAAAATTGGATAGAGCTGGTCAAGACGCATTGAATGGTATATAATTTGTCATGGTTTGGTTAACAATTAAAGGGTATTAAACGGTTTAAACCCTTTTTGGTTTGGTCAACAATTAAAGGGTATTAAACGGTTTAAACCTATTTTGGTTTAACGGTTTAAAACTTAATTAGAATTGATTAAGTTGGTTTGAACAAACTTTTGCGCCGTGGCAAATTTATTTTAGTATTTATAACCATAAATAAATATGCACAAATTTTGGCCACACACACTTTTTTGGATCTCTCCAATGTCTTTTTTTCCGGCTCGCCTCGTAGTTTTCTCCGAAATTTGGAGGAAATATTAGAATAATTTTTTGGCTAGCTAAAATGGCTAGTTTTGCTCATCGCTTTATACAACGTTCTCCGTTTTTTTTTCTCGCTTTTCGGATCTTTTGAAACTCTTCAATCGTAGTTTTTTCGGTTCTTTTCGGCTTTTTTGCCGCTTCCAAATTTTTTGATCAATTCAATTTTATTTTAGAATTTTGGATATTTTTTGAACAATTTAATCTAATGAATAAATTAGTTATATTTAAATGTATAATTGAAATTTTGCTGAAAATGAACGGAATAAAAGAGTGTCAAATATATGAATATGAAGCGATGAAGCAAAAGACATTTCGATAAGAAATTTGTTGGCATTTTTAAATCCTTATCAACAATAATTAATTAATTACCTTAAATCCTCTATTAAAAGCCTATCCTCTAATAGAAGCCCATTGCTATGAGGTTGAATTTAAGCCCATCCAATCGAAAAAAATTGAGCCGAAATAAGCAATTATTTCTCAAAAAAAGTCCTCACCTCGGAGTATCTCTGAAATTTATAAGTCCGTGGGCTTTAATTAAAGTAATTGAAGTGCTTTTGTCTTCATCTTCCATCTTTCATCCTTCCCATTCAAATAGAATCCCCCAAAATTCCCCCAATTTGACCCTCACAAAAATATCGCCTCCAGGAATGGGAACGGATCGAACGTGAACGCCGGGCCTATGAGGAAGCGGAATTGGAAAAACGCCGGGAAATGGAAAGATTGGAACGGGAGAGGCTGGAACGAGAACGGTTGGAGGCCGAAAGACGGGAACGCGAGCAGTTGGAGGCGTTGAGAAGGGAACAGGAACGGTTGGAAGCGGAAAGGCTGGAGCAGGAACGGATTGAAAGGGAAAGAATCGAAATTGAACGGCTTGAAGTGAGTTGGAATTGGAAGGGAATTTTGTTTTGGCACTTTTTGAATTTTATATTTTTTCCTACCAAACATAAAACTGTTCCTTTTTAAAAGAAATTAATAAAAAAGATCCTCAATTAAGGGAGTAGGGAACAGTTGGGTAAAGCCGATTAAGTATGTAGTTTTTGGCCCATAGCTCAGTCAAACAATAACCAATTCTGAAAGGTAATATAGTATCATTCGAAAGCCTAAAGTGTCCTCTAAAAAGTGGCTAAATAAAATTTTATAAAATCGAATACAAAATAGTTATATGACTTTGATTATAATAAACCCCGAATTTGTTGAGGAAAAGCTGCTTATTTTACAAAATGCTTGGAATTTTTAAAAAATTAGTTAAGCCAATTTTTAGTATAAATTTAGCCTATATCATTTAAGACTTTAAAATGGCATATTGCCTTCCTAAATTGGTCACTTCCGTGTTGAGCTATGGCCAAAAGAAAGGCCAACATACTGCCAATTAATCGGGAATTTAGAGATTGAAATTGAATTCTTTTAATTTTAAATATATTTTCCTTTGATTCAGATTGAACGTATTGAACGAATAAAAAGAGAACAACGCGAGAAGGAGGCTCAGGAACGTGAAAGGCAGCGCCAAGAGGCTGAACGACTTCAAAAGGAACGCGAAGAATTGGAAAGATTGGAAAAAGAGAGGCTTGAAATTGAAAGACAGGCCAAAGAATTGTTGGAACGCGAGAGAATGGAGGAGGCCGAAAGGGAAAGGCAACGGGATCGAGAAAGGAGGGAGGAGGCCAAAAGACGGGAAGAAGAACAATTGGCCCGAGAGCGGTTGGAACGAGCCGAAAGGGAAGCCATGGAAAGGGAATTGGCCAGAAGGGCCAGGGAAAAAGCGGAACAGGATCGATTGGATGCGCTGAGAAGAGAACAAGAAAGATTGGCACAAGAGGAATTGGAAGCGGAAAGAAGAGAAAGGGAACGGATGGAGGAGGAGAGGAGGGAAAGAGAATTAGTTGAAGGTGAGTGGAGGATTATAATGGCCCAAGGGAATATTGGCTAATTAGCCTAACTATAAGGGGATTTTATTGGCCAATGGCCTTCACAGAGGAATACGGTATCCAATGGACCTTCCAAAAGAGAATACGGTAATCCAATGGACCTTCCAAAAGGGAATACGGTAATCCAATGGACCTTCCAAAAGAGAATATGGTAATCCAATGGACCTTCACAAGGAAAAAGTTGATCATCACCCGGGAAATACCCTCTGGCAAGAAAAATATGACTTTAGAATACTTGGCCCATTCTTATGGCCATATCTCATCATGGAAGCAACCAATTTGGGAATTCGATATGCCATTTGAAATAAAGTCTTCTAAAAAGTGGCATTTCTTATTTTTTGAACTTAAAAATAATTTGTGAAATAAACGGCTTTACCTACAAAAATTCGATATAGGGAATACGATATCAAAAAGATCACATCACAAGGGAATATCCAAAACTCAAATGGGACCTTCCAAAGACCCAAACCGAAATATTAAATATCGTAATTTTTCTATTAGAAGCTCCTGGACTTAGAAATTTTACGCCCCCCAGGGATGGAAAGGGCTTTTAATAGAAAAAATACGATTTTAAATTTCCAGCTGCAATCCGTGCCCGGGAGCGCCGAGAACAAGAACGAAGGGATGAGGAAGATAGGGAACGGAAAAGACAAGAGGAAGAAAGGCTTGAATATGAGAGAAGGCAACGAGAGCGAATTGAGGCACAACAACGGGAAAGGGATAGGCAAATTCAAGGTAAGGAAAATAATTTTGGGTTACTATTTTTTACCGACAAAACAATTTTTGACTTCTAATAAATTTGAAACCGGTTTTAAATCCTACAAACCTTGTACCCAAAACTGAGCGAGTTAAACCGTGTACCGGTTAGACCATATTTCCATGCCAAAATCTGACATTTTATATACCATTCGGGGCGTCTCGATGAGATCTACAAACTGGTTTAATGGTTTTTAGGGTTTAAAACCGGTTTCGGATTATTAGAAGTCAAAAACTGTTATGTCGATAAAAAATATTGTCCATAATTTTGCAATTAAAATATTCATTTCCCTAATCACAGAACAACAAGAACGCGATCGGCTGGCACATTTGGAGGCAGCCGCGGCCGAAAGACGCGCACAACGGGCAATGGAAGAGCAAAGGCAACGTGAAAGGGCGGATTTGGAGAGGAGGACAGAAGAAATGAAGGAAATTGAGCGAAGGGAACAGGAACGAAGGGAAAGGGAACGGTGAGTTAATTGGGGGCACTTTTGGGGGAAAACCATTTATGGACATAGTCTAATTCGCTGGATTTACTTATTGCCAAAATGCATTGAATTTGTCGAAAAAAAATTTTTAATTTAGGAAGCTTTTTTAATTTATGCATCGAAGGCTTTAAAATTTAAATATTTTTCTTATTTATGCAAAATATGGAACGTTGGAAACAAAATTGACAAATATTTTTGGCCTGAGAATTTAATTTACAAAAATAAGCCAATTTTATAATTGTCTATACAAATATATTCTTATGGCCATAATTTTAACCAAATTCAAAAATTAGTTTAATTTATAGATTTTATATTTGTCGAAAACAAAACTTTTATGACCATAAATTTATCCAAATTCAAAAATTAATTTATAATTTTGTATGACTAACTTAATAGGAAATTATTTGGCTTTTTCACATTCAATTAGAATAGCAATAAACATTAAGTATTATTTTGTTTAATTCGGGCAAAAAATTTATTTGTGCCAAAGCATAGCCTATGGGATTTATTTAGCTTTGCCACATTATTAAACTTATAAACATTTTTATTATTTTTGTGAATTTTTGGCAAGATTGGCTGCTTTTTTCAAAATTTGTTGTTTGCTAAAAAGCTAGGGGCTCGATTTTTTGTTTAATCAGTTAATTTGCGCTGCTTTTCAACGCCAAACCACACACAAATTCTCATATCAGGGAACGGTTAAGGGCTGAGGAGGAACGGCGATTGGCCGAATTGCGCGACCTGGAACAGAGGAATGCGGAATTGCGCGATCGAGAGAGGAGGGAGGCGGCCGAAAGAGAGGAGCGCCGTCGCCGTGAAGGATGGCGAAGCCGAGAATTGTTGGAACAATTGGCCAGGGAAAGGGACGAAAAGGCACAATGGGAGGCGGAAAAGAGGCGATTGCTGGCGGAAAGGGAAGCACAGGAACGCAAAAGACAAGCATTGACATCGAAGGAAACACTGGAACGACTGACCCGAAAACCGTACTATTCAAAGGAGAATTTGACGAGCGGTGGTGGTGGACCGGATGTGACCACAAAAGTGCGTTTTATTCTATAAATAAAATAAAATATAAAAATTAATTAAAAACCACAAAAAATCATTGTTTATTTTAATCCCAAATGATGCATTCAAATTAAAAGTATGGAAATATTATTTATATTAAAAAAAAAGAAATTTCCACCCTTCAAAAACATACCAAGATCATTAAAATCGGTCTATCCATTGATGAGTTATTTATAAGCATTTTAAAAAAAACATAGGACAAGGAATATGTATAAGAGGCATTGCGTCATTCTCATTCGTTGATTAAAGGAAAAGAGAGAGTACGGTAGCAGCAGAACGATTTCCCTCTTTTCAATCAATCAGCAAGAATATTTTTAAATATATTCATCTTCACAAATTCATCAGGTTGAACGCCAAGTGATTGAACGAGTGGATCGAACATTGTGGACGGACACGGATTTGAGGCCAGCATCCAGCGGCTATGGTGGAACAACTACCGGCTATGGTGGAGGCGGAGGCACAAATGGCGGCACAGGTGGCTATTTGCCATCATTATTATTGGATTCCGCTGGAGGGGATGAGCCAGGTGCCCGTGAACGACTCTATCAAAGTAGACAGGGAGGCGGCACAGAAGATCCGGATTGGTTCCGGCGAGGCGGATCCACTCGGACGAGCAAATATCGACAAAGAATGGAAAGGGCCAGGAAGGAATTTTTGGGCAATTCGGCAGCCACTGGTGGACCAACGGATCCAACACCATTCAGCTATGGTTGGTCAATTTGAATTCGGCATTATTTTTGGGGTTAAGGCACTATTGAATACGCCAGTTGAATACTTGGATTCATTTTTTGTAAATTCCGCCTGTTTTGATTTTAATAATTCCGCCTGTTATGATTTTAATAATTCCGCCTGTTTTGATTTTAATAATTCCGCCTGTTCTGATTTTAATAATTCCGCCTTTTCTGATTTTAATAATTCCGCCTGTTCTGATTTTAATAATTCCGCCTGTTCTGATTTTAATAATTCCGCCTGTTCTGATTTTAATAATTCCGCCTGTTCTGATTTTAATAATTCCGCCTGTTCTGATTTAAATAATTCCGCCTGTTTTGATTTTAATAATTCCGCCTGTTATGATTTTAATAATTCCGCCTGTTTTGATTTTAATAATTCCGCCTGTTCTGATTTTAATAATTCCACCTGTTCTGATTTTAATAATTCCGCCTGTTCTGATTTTAATAATTCCGCCTGTTCTGATTTTAATAATTCCACCTGTTCTGATTTTAATAATTCCGCCTGTTCTGATTTTAATAATTCCGCCTGTTCTGATTTTAATAATTCCGCCTGTTCTGATTTTAATAATTCCGCCTGTTCTGATTTTAATAATTCCGCCTGTTCTGATTTTAATAATTCCGCCTGTTCTGATTTTAATAATTCCGCCTGTTCTGATTTTAATAATTCCACCTGTTCTGATTTTAATAATTCCACCTGTTCTGATTTTAATAATTCCGCCTGTTCTGATTTTAATAATTCCGCCTTTTCTGATTTTAATAATTCCGCCTGTTCTGATTTTAATAATTCCGCCTGTTTTGATTTTAATAATTCCGCCTGTTCTGATTTTAATAATTCCGCCTGTTTTGATTTTAATAATTCCGCCTGTTCTGATTTTAATAATTCCGCCTTTTCTGATTTTAATAATTCCGCCTGTTCTGATTTTAATAATTCCGCCTGTTCTGATTTTAATAATTCCGCCTGTTCTGATTTTAATAATTCCGCCTGTTCTGATTTTAATAATTCCGCCTGTTCTGATTTTAATAATTCCACCTGTTCTGATTTAAATAATTCCGCCTGTTCTGATTTTAATAATTCCGCCTGTTCTGATTTTAATAATTCCGCCTGTTTTGATTTTAATAATTCCGCCTGTTCTGATTTTAATAATTCCGCCTTTTCTGATTTTAATAATTCCGCCTGTTCTGATTTTAATAATTCCGCCTGTTCTGATTTTAATAATTCCGCCTGTTCTGATTTTAATAATTCCGCCTGTTCTGATTTTAATAATTCCGCCTGTTCTGATTTTAATAATTCCGCCTGTTCTGATTTTAATAATTCCGCCTGTTCTGATTTTAATAATTCCGCCTGTTCTGATTTTAATAATTCCACCTGTTCTGATTTAAATAATTCCGCCTGTTCTGATTTTAATAATTCCGCCTTTTCTGATTTTAATAATTCCGCCTGTTCTGATTTTAATAATTCCGCCTTTTCTGATTTTAATAATTCCGCCTGTTCTGATTTTAATAATTCCGCCTGTTCTGATTTTAATAATTCCACCTGTTATGATTTTAATAATTCCGCCTTTTCTGATTTTAATAATTCCGCCTGTTCTGATTTTAATAATTCCGCCTGTTCTGATTTTAATAATTCCGCCTAATTTGCTATTAGAAAATTTAAATAAATAGGGAGAGATTCAATAAAATTAATTTTTCTTTCATATTTCATAAAATCTTCAAAACTCCCTTTTTCCACTCAGATCCAATCACCAATCGATTCCGTAAATCCACCGATGATTTGTTGGCTGCCATCGGAGGGCCTCGTCGTGTCGATTACCGTGGCCCATTGCTTCAAAAATTCAACAGCGGCGAATTTTCGCATCCACCGGAACCAATTTTGGGCTATGGAGGAGGCGGACTGACCACTGGCCTAGGCCGAAGTCCATATGAACAGGTAAAAATTTGTTGATTATTTTTGGAGGGGGCAAATTATTTTTCTTTAAATTCGTTTATTTCGCTGATTTTTAAATTAGCATATAAAATTATTTAAATTTTTATTTTTAATTTATGAGTTTAAAAAATAATTCGGCGAAATGCGAATTGGTCTTTTGGAATGGGACATTAAAATTTTAATTCATTTTTTCCATTCTTTTTCCCATTCTTTCATTCTTTTTTTCAATATTCTTGTGGGTAGGTGTCAGAATCACAGAGAATTTTATTTTTATGGCTCATTTCAATGTGTACACTTTTCTAAGGGATCAATAATAAAACATAATTATATTAATATGTTCAAAATGTTTTACATTTTTTGATTACCTAAAAATCGCTAAATAATTTAATTGGCATTGAAATTGCCCGGTGGGGGTCTGTTCAGCGTCGCCAGTTCAGCGTCGCCGTTTCAGCGCCGCCGTTTCAGCGTCAGCCGTTTCAGCGTCCGCCGTTTCAGCGTCCGCCGTTTCAGCGTCCGCCGTTTCAGCGTCCAGCCAAAAAGGGACGTTTAAGCGTCAAATTGTAAAAATTCACTATAGTATGTGGGATCTGGGCCTAGGTAATGTATTTATATTAAGCCTTACATATCCCTAGCCCTAGCCCCAAGGACCCATGCCGACCCTACCATAACCCTAACCCTAGCCCAAAACCCCTAATCCTAGCCCTAAAAGTGAAATTATAAATGGCCATAACTTTTTTATTTTTGGGTTTTACGAGAAACTGATGGCAGATTCGAGCTTCTCTAATCGAGACGCGTCGATTGAACTATAATATGTCCAAGAAAAAATTTCAAAATTTTTTCAGGTTTCAACCCATAGGGGGAAGGAAGGACCCTTCACATTTCCAAATTTCATTATATTGTAACTTTTTTTTCTATGCGACCTCCGGCAGAAAATTTTTGCAGATTCGAACTTAGCTCATCGAGAGGAGTCGAATGGTACGGTACTTAATACATGACACATTTATAAATCATATGCTTAATTACGATAAAAATATAGGTGACGCTGAAACGTCCCCTTTTTGGCTGGACGCTGAAACGGCGACGCTGAAACGGCGGACGCTGAAACGGCGGACGCTGAAACGGCTGACGCTGAAACGGCGGCGCTGAAACGGCGACGCTGAACTGGCGACGCTGAAACGTCTTCCCGCGGAAATCGCCCATTAATAAAATCTATATTCGCTCCCATTGATGAACTTTTCTGCCAACAAATCCCTCTATTCAACCCTTTCCGGTTTCACATTTTCCTGTTTCATCTGCTCAACAACATTTTCCTTTGTTCTTACTTGTGTAATTTTGTTTTTTTTTATTTTTGTGTGTTTTTCCCTTTTTTCCCTTTACAACTTTCAATGCGATTAAACACTTTTTTGGTGATAAAGCCGCTCATATGACCGGAGGGTATAAAGATTAAAATTGGCAATTTACCATTAGTAAATTGGCAGAAATATTAATATAAAATTAAAATGTTATTTAGAGCAAATTATGGCCAAAATATTTTGGCATTTTTAATATTTTGTGGCCATAACAATTTACAGAAAATAAACTTTATCCCCTTCGGCACATTCTACTTATAAGCCCTCTGATTTGCCCCCTTCTTCCCGTTGTTTTTTGCTTTACAAAAATCCAAAACAAATTCCAATTAGGAATTCCAACGGCTGCTGGACAAGGCCCGCCGATCGCTGGCCCATTATTATCGGTTGAGGAGGCCGCCCACCTATTGGAGTCAATCCGGCCTTTTGGCTAAGGACATCATTGACGGCATGGACCGTTGGTGGCCAAATGATGGTGGTGGAGGGGTACGTACCTTTCTCAATAATTTTCGGCTTTAACTTTTTCCCATTTCCGCTAGCTTTTCGTCATTCAAAACCACAAATATTGTTTTGCCATTTTTATGCTAATTTTAAGTACCAATACCATCAGAAAAGAAAGCAAAAATTGTAATTTATAGTAATTGGAAATGCCAGCAGACTTTTTAATCGTAAAATTGCAAGCCAGATCCAAAAATTCATTCTGATGGCATCCTTTTTTGTCGCCTTTTCTGTCCATTTTTTCGCTTCTAATTTTCTCTCATTCCCCAATTTCTAAAATATTCTCCCATTTTTGCTTATTTCTTTGCTTTTTGTCCCTCTCCTCTTTTCCCTTTTTATTCTATTCAAAATTTTCGGGGTATTTTATAGCCATTTTCCGGCTTCTTTTCGGCTTTTTTGCCACTTTTATGTTCACTTAATTTATTCTAATTTTCAGGATGATTATCATCGTTCCAAATCCGTGTTGGATGCCAGCCCCGGGCGTCCCAGTCGTCGAGATGTGACCACCCATCAAGAACAGATTTTGATGGAATCCGCCAGCCACACTCGGAGCAAATCGGCTGACTATTTGACGGATCCAAGACGGTTACTAAAGGGTTGAAATTGAATTTGCCTTATTAGGGAAATCTTTTTTTGGGAAATATTAAAGAAAATCAAACACGGAAGCGGATATTTCAGTTCCTCTATTTTGACCATAGATCAGTGAGGTAATTACTAATTTTGGAAGGCAATATACCATTCGAAAGCCTAAAAGTATCCTCTAAATAGTAGCATTATTATTTATTGAAAATTGAAATCCATCTTTTTAAAATTGTCACATGTCTATGAGTGTAATAAACCCGAATTTGTTGAGGAAAAGCCAATTAAGTGGCCAAAAAATTAGTAAGGCCACTTTTTAGAGGATATTTAGGGCTATAAAATGGCATATCGCCTTCACAAATTGGTTGCTTTCTTGTTGAGCTATAGCTATAAGAATGGCTCATACACAATTGGCAATATTGAAACATTCTGTTAGGAAATGAAATTATAAAAAAGATTAAAAGGGAAAATTATGATGAAAATGCAAAAATGGCTTAAATTGAACCAAAAAACAAATATTTTTTCAGCCCACGTGAAGAGGCAACCATTCCGGAGAATGATTTGCAAAAAAGCTTAGTCGGCGAACATGAACTTCGTTTCCGTAAATCCACGGAACGAATGCACGTGCCCGACTGGTACCGTGACTATGGAGGCCAAATGGCCGGTGGTGGCACAACCGCTGGTGGGCCAATTGGGCCTCCGTCCGCCACAACAAGTGGCGTCTTTTCGATGACCACCGGAGGATGTTTGGTGAGATTTTTATTGATTGATTATTAATATAATTATTAATTTAATTTTTAATTTATTTTTGAGTTTTTGAATTCGCCCAAAATTTTATTGAGTTATTTTATATAAATTGATAAGAAAAAATTAGCATAGATTTTTGGCCCATAGCTCAGTTAGGCAATAACCAAATTTGGAAAGCGATATACCTTTTGAAAGCCCAAAGTGTTCTCTTAAAAGTGGCCTATTAGATTTTATGAAATCCTATTTTTAAACAAAGTTACATGGTCTTAAATATAATTAACCCAAATTTTCTGATTGTGTTAAGAAAAATCGCTTATTTTATAAAATGTTTTAAATTTTCAAATTGTTAGTAAAGCCACTTTTTAGAGGACATTTAGAGCTTTAAAATGACATATCGCCTTCCTAAATTGATTGCTTCCTCATTGAGATATGGCCAAAGGAATGGCCGAAGTATCCAATTTTCGATATACTCAAATGTTAAATTTCAATAAAATTTGAGAGTCTTGGTTCGAATCCGCCTAGGTCCAATATTTTTTTTCATCTTTCAAAATCACCATTTGATCATTTCACAGTCACAACCGTACAATGGTTCATCCTCGGCTACCGGTCAACAACAACGCCAATATGGCTATTCTCCGCCTTCCGCCGTCGGCGGCATTTCATTCCCTGCGGGCATGTTCGACAAATACAAAGACGAAATTGAGGATTTGCGTCGTTCGCGCACTTCACTCCATCAATTGGGCCAACAAAGTACACCGGAGCACACAAAGGTCTGTGCCCTTTGATGTGAGAAAAAGGCCGAATTCTCCATTAATTTGCGCATTTTTTTGATTGAATTTGGATTTGGTCTGTCCTCATTTTTTGCCTATATTTTCGTTCAATTTATAAATTTTCCCTATAAAATTATATTTTATTGCCCAAAATGTTTGTGTGGGAATTGGATGAAAAAAGCGCGCAAAAATAAATTTTAAATAATCAAAAAATTCCCCCAAAATTTTGGCACCACATTTTTTGGTTATTTTTTGCCATTTTTCGTTTAAATTTCCTCCTTTTTGGACACCTTTCTCTTTTTGCGCACCAATTCCCTTCAATTCCCACACATTTTTCGTTTTCATTTTTGCCTTTTTTACATTTAATTCACTGCCCTCAAATTTGAATATAATTTTAACATTTTTTCCCCACACTCAATTTTCGTGCATATCCAAACCCTTCTTTTCCCTCAAATTTTGTCCTTTTTTCCTATTGCTTTGTTTTAATTAAAAGGAAAGATTTAATTTGCAGAACAAAACATTGAAAATACTAAAAAAAGGTTTAAACTGTTTATAAAAGTATCCTAAACCTATAAACCTTATATTCAATCGATAGATCTCGCCAAGACGCATCATTTGATTATATTTTGGTTTTGGTTTAACAAATTTTAACTTAGTTTTGAACCATTAAACCAAAATTGGTTTAAACCGTTTAATACCCTTTAATTGTAGACCAAACCATAACAAATTATATACCATTCAATGCGTCTTGACCAGCCCTAACCAATTTTGGATATATAGTTTGGGAATGTAGGACAAACCCTTCTAAACCATTGGAATTATTTTGGCATTTTTTCTGCAAATTAAATACTACCCTTAATTAAATTTAACCTGGATTTTTACAACAAAAATGAATGCCTATTCCCCACTTCTTCCATTAAATGCCAAAATGGCCTGATCAAATTCGCAATTTTGAATAATAAATTTCAAATAAATTTGCATGTTTTTCCACCCTTCTTTCTGTCCACCCTTTGTGCTTTTTTCCCTTTTGCTAATTAATAAATTTGTGTGAACATTTTTTATTTTTAACATTTTTATTTCCTCAAAAAAACATTAATAAATTTTGAATAAATTTGCATTTTTAATTTTGATTGAAATATTAAATTGCTGGCTTAATTCATGAGCACAAAATTATTTACCCTAATTTGATTTTTCCTTTGTTTTTCGTTTCACACTTTTACCCATTTTTGCGCCGTTGGCAAAGCCGAGAAGAACCAAATTTGTTGAATTTTATATAGCTAACTATCTCAACTTGCCTAATAAGGGTAAAATTAAATTTTATGATATTAGATTTACATCGATTTTAAGAATAATTTATAGTCAAAAAATTATTGGATTGGCCACTGAATTATAGCCAAAAAAGCGAATGAATGCCTATACGATATCCTTTTGCCATTTTTGATTATAATTTTGTGAAATTTAGTTAAAACATTACCTTTTTGTCAGTAAATTATTCCCCAAATTGAGATAAATTCAATATTTGGATTGATCCTTTCAAAGTTGAGGTAATGCCTTCGGTGCTTATTCACTAATATTTACACTTTTTGGGTCGTTTTTTCTAGGAAATTGGAAGGAATTTAAATAATTAATAATTTAGGAACCGCCTCTGATGGCCGAAACAACCGTAACGCGGGAATATTCACGAGAAGTATGGCAATGGACATTTTTGAACCCTTAATTAATTTACCCATTTCAAAAGGCATTTTCCAAGACTGAAGTGCAACAAATTCATCCGGATTCAGCGCAACAGCAGCCAGGCTATTCAGTTTATACGGTGCCAACTGCCTGGAAATTGGCACCAAAAGATAGGTACGGTGGTCTAGGAAAAAAGAATGGATTGACCCTTGGGGAACTTCACAGGGCAATATTGCATTCCAATGGACCATAATAATAATAAAAGGGATAAGAAACTGAAAATCATAAAAGGAATACTCTACTCACTAGACCTACTCTTTATTTTAAAAAAAGCAGAATTAATCTTTAAGTCGGTTAATTTTTCATTAAAAACAAGCAGAGCAAAACATTTTCCGTAAAGAAAATCAGAAAAAAAAACAATTTTAAGGCAAAATTCGCGAGTGATTGAAGTGGCCGACACATTTGTGGATCGTCCAATGCCGGCAGATGCTCCATTGGCTGGCCGATACGGTGGAAGGGTTACATTGGAGGAGGCACTGGATGCGCTGTTCCAATCGAGTCAACCTGTTCCGGAGCCGCCACCTGCCGACCCAACCAATCCAGAAAGGCAGCCACCACTTCGGAATGCGGATGGACCCGGCATTTTCACACCAAATCAAACTCTGATGAACCAATTGACCGAACAACCTCAAATGGTTGAACAATTGTTGAAGGCAAGCAAATTTTGGAATCAGAATAAAGAAAAGAATGGAAAATATAGTAAATGCCGAAAAGATTATAACGGTTTAAAAGTTTATCCTAGATCCTAAAAGCTCATACCCAATCGATGAATCTTTTCGAAATCTATCATTTGATTATGTTTTGGCTTTGGTTTAACAAATTTGTGGTTAATTTATTTTAGGCAACTGTCATTCATATTTTAGGGTTACATAAGCCTAATTCTTACTGTTAATTTATTATGCAAATTTTTTACAAAAATGCCTTTTTATATTCCTTCATCAGAATGAACCCATTTACATTCGATGCGCCCATTGCCATTCGACCAGTGGTTTGGCCGAAGCGCGTGGCCGCTATTGTTGGTGCCGGCATTGTTACACATATTATTGCTCGAGGGCATGCCGACAAAGGGATTGGGAAAGGCACCGGGATCGATGCTCATTTGCCCGAATTAATTCCCTTTGCAAGGAAGTGATCATGAAGGTAGACCAATTTTTTGGGAATACCGTACTTTTAATCTATTAGAAGCCCAGGTGCTACTATTTTGTCAGAGACTTTCTAAAAGGGCAAATTTTTACCTTTTTTCTCCCTAAAAATACGATAAAGGGGGCTCTTAATAGAGGTTGGACTTCTAATAAAAGGGGTACTAATAGAGGATTTACGTTAATAATTTACTCTTTCAAGGTCCGCCGTGACCCCGAAACCCAATTCCATATGTCTCGAGTGGCTCGGGAGGGTTTCCGGCGCGAAGGCCGTGGCTCTGTCAACATTCGATTGATGTAATTTAATCATGCCAAAATTCATAGATTTATCTCTCATTTAGTTCGGCCTATTCCGCGCAACTCTATTTGGACCAAGGCTGGCGTGTCTTCGCCCAACATGACCCAAATCAACTGCTTTTCTACTATCCAATCCAAGCGCTGATTGAGCAACGCAAAGAGCCCAGTTTGATACAATTGTGCAAAAAATACAATCCAAAGTGAGAAATGGGGGTGGATTTTGGGAGGAATTTTTGGGATTTATTTGGCAATTTTGGATTACGAAAAAAAACTTTTTCCTCTATATTGGGGTTCGAATTCGAACCTTCGACTTTGCTTAATTTCATATAAGGTTTTGGCCATAATTTATTAGCTTAAAGCCAAAATTATTCATAGAATTTAGCCATATATTTGCTCTTTTAAATTATATAAAATTTAATAAAAAATAAGGCTTTAATTTAAGGCGCTAGTTCAATTTTCGAAACAGGTCTTTTTGATATCTCCATTTAAGTACTAAGTCATTCTTTGGGCCATTTCTGAACAAGGAAGCAACCAATTTTGGAAGGCGATATGCCATTTGAAAGTCCTAAATGTCCTCTAAAAAGTGGCTTATTTAATTTTTTGAAAATTTAAAACATTTGTAAAATAAACGGCTTTTCCTCAACAAATTCGAGTTTATTGTACTCGAAGACATGTAACTTTTTTATAAGTCGGATTTCATATTAATTTTAAAAGGCCACTTTTTAGAGGATACTTTGGTCTTTCAAATGGCATATCGCCTTCCCAAATAGGTTATTGCCTCAGTTAGCTATAGCCTAAAGAATTGCCTGGTCACTTAAACCTCCCCTACGTATATCATTTTGCCCACCCAAAATATTTTTAAATTCCTTTTTCAGTGAGAAATTCATCCTCTCCGTCAGTATCATTGCCGACATTGAACAATGCCCGGAAACGCCGCCACCCGTGGAGCCCAGGAATTCGGTTTCGGCCATCATTCCAACAATCGCATCTACGGCAATGGGCCCTCCACCGGTCATTTATGGAACTTCAGTGCCAACAAATGTTTAAAATTGCTTTGATGAATGAATGATATTTCGCACTGATTCCTTCTTTTTTATTCATTTTTTATGCATTTCAAATTTTTCCCCTCCTAGGCCATCCGAAATGTCCACACTGCCCTTTTCCTTCATTTCCTTTATTCATTTTCTCCTTTATTTTAACCATTTTTTTATTTGGACATGTGTCATTCATCAACAATTTTCACATGGTCGCCGGCCTCCCATTCAAATTCACACACAAATTTGCACTTGTCAGTCCCATTTCAATTTTAAACGACTTTTTATTCAGCCAAACATTTAATTCCTTCAAAATATCCTTGTCCTTGTGGCTTAGCGAACTTGTCGCGCGCATTTGCCCTGAAGGCGAATATCTCAACTTTGAATGGGGGAATTGAAATGAATTTTAGGCCATTGAATTCGACTCACTTTTGGCAACATTTTAATGTCAAAAAATAATTGGCTAAAATAAATTACCCCAAAATTATGACCAAAAAATGACAATAAAAGAACATCGTTTATACATTTATTTGCCATTTTGGCCATATAATTTTATGGCCAAATCCAACTGGCCAATAATTTTTGGCATTAAAATATTCTTCAAACATAGTTCGAATTCTAATGGCTTAAAATTTAATTTCAATAGCCCTTAGGCAAGTTTAGATATTTAAATAATGAATCGACAGGTTGGCAAGTGCCAATGCCAATATATTTAATATCCTCCAAAGAGCCATCAAATCAATTACAATTTTTTTTGACAAAAAAAAACAAACAAAAATGTGTTTCCGGCACATTCGCGCGCGCCTTTCAACATTTTATCCTTCCTTCACCCATTCATTTTCTTACTATGAAACCAAACATCAAGTCAAATAAACAAAAAACACAATTCCAATGAAAGCTTTCATCCCATTTATCCATTATCCTTTTTATCCCTTCTTTTCGCATTTTTTATTATTAATTCCAAAGAAATAAAAAACAGCCTTACAAATTTTGATTTGCAAATATAAATATTAAAAAATGAGAATTTTCCGCTCTATCAAACAATATCAAAATCATTATATTCGGATCCATCCATTGATCAGTTATAACTTATAAACATTTAAAAAACATAGGCAAAGAAAGGAATTGCGGGATTGAAATGCCTTTAGTTAGGACTTAGGAGGCATGTTGAACGCGCTCTCATTCGTTGATTTATGGAAGGGAAAAATACGGTAGCCAAAGTGGTCCTTCTTCTCCTTCTTCGTATCGTAATCAACCATCAGAAATGCCTTTAGGGCATATTAATCTGCTCCTTTCCTTTATTTATTAATAAATAATAAGTGAGATCTAAGGAAGGGAAAATTACGGTACCATTTGAGACTTA
This sequence comes from Pratylenchus scribneri, assembly GCA_030063045.1. Lineage (NCBI taxonomy): Eukaryota > Metazoa > Nematoda > Chromadorea > Rhabditida > Pratylenchidae > Pratylenchus > Pratylenchus scribneri. The sequence continues at coordinate 1,912,264 of JAQSEB010000114.1, read as the reverse complement.
TCTAACGGGCGGATTTTGAAAAATTCATTATTGAAATTTTGCTTTCTATTTTTAAAATTCAAATCTAAAAAACGGTCGAACATTCACAGTCTTGCAATTTTTTTATATTTTTTAGAATATAATGACTTTCAATTTTATCAAATATTGTCCACAAAACAAAAAGTATATTAAAAATTGTTTAAAAATGGGAGAAAATGTCGACTTTCGACAATGGAAAAATTATCCAAAAAAGACATCATAATCTTCGTCGTCTTCCTCTTCTTCTTCCTCATCCCCATTATTTCCTTCTTCCTTCTTTTGTGCCGTCGTCGCCGTTGATTGTTTGTTGAATAAAAGTTGGGCGGCTGCTGCCAAATTCGGGTCCATCATTGTTGTGGCTGAGGATGAGGTGGCACCGCCGAAATGATGTTGATGGAGGCCAATGGAACCGCCGACGGTGGTGGAGGATTGTGGCACAATCAGCTGTTGTGGATTCAGCCCAAATGGCATCATCATTGGGGGCAATGCGGAGCTGCTGAAAATGTGGAGGAATTACCAAAATTTTAGGTAGAAGGTTCGAAGAATTTAGCCTATATTATTCCAAATGGCATTGAAATTGTTTTTGGATGTGCAATGATATAGGTCTCATCAAGACGCATTGTTTGACTATGGTTTCAATTAAGTTTAACCAATTTAATTTATTTTGAACCAATAAACCAAAATGAGTTTAAACCGTTTAATACCCTTTAATTGTTGACCAAACCAAAATTGGTTTAAACCATTTAATAACCTTTAATTTGTTGACCCAACCATGACAAATTATATACTCAATGCGTTTTGACCAGCTCTACCCTATTTTGGATATATTTGGTTTATGAACGGTAAGATAAACCTTCCTTAAACTATTATATTATTTTGGCTATTTTTAATATTATTTCCTTATATTTTTGGCACAAAATTATTGGTTGAAGGCTTTTTGACACAATTAATATATATTATTTTGGCCCACCTGCTGCTTGAAGAGGACTGTTGCTGATGTTGGCCACCAATTTCTGCCGAAACATTTACCGTTGATGATGTTGCCGTTGGCGGAGGGGCGGGTGGCAAAAATTGTGGTTGAATATTTTGCCAAGCAATTTGCTGCTGTTGAACATCGCCTCCACCCATTTGTTGTTGGTAATCGAGGAATTGGCCGGCCACCATTTGTTGTTGCTTTTCGGCCTCACTGCGTCGTGCCTAAAAAAGATTGGCATATTTTAGCGTATTTTTCTATTATAAGAACACTCCCTAATATAAGTCCACTCCAATAAGTCCACTCCCTAATAGAAGCCCACCCTAAATAGACTCTGAAAAATAAAAACCCATGGGATTTTAATAGAAAAAATACGGTATGTATTGGTTTGATTAAATGTGGATTAATTCTTTTGGGGCCACTCATTTCCTTTTTCTTTTGCAATTTTTGTTTTCCTTTTAAAAAGTTAAAGTGCGCATTTAATGAGGACAATTTGTTCGCAGCGGCAATTACCACCAACCATAATAAATGATGAGGCACAAAATTAGTTCTATTAAAACAGTTGGATTAATTTAAATTGTGGGACCAATTTGAGACAAAATAAAAAAAAGAAGCAAATCCTAGCCATGAAATTATTTTGATATTTTTCATGAATTTAAAAAAAAATTTTTGGGCACAAAACAAATTTTTAACAAAATAAAAAGGATTAATTCTTGGCATATTTCAATCTATTATTTTCTCTATTTCTATTAGAAGCCCATTCTCTAATAGAAGTGGGGTACCTCTTGGCATAATTAATTTTTTTGTAAACATTTTTATTGTATTTCTTAGTGCCATTAGGCTCTACTCTATAGAAAATGTTATAGTCTGTTCAAAAAAATCGATAGATAAAAGAGTTAACTAAATTTTGCCCAATTTTGTAGCTTCGAAACATATAAGCCATAGAGAATTTATGGTATTATGACTTTAAATTTCCCTCAAAAAATTGGAATACATATTTAAGCGTCATTTTTGACCCCAAAAATCCAAAATTTCTATTAAAAATAGCATCGAAATATGAATTCCAATTTCCAACCGGAACACACTGTTGGCCAAAAAACAACAAAAAAGTGAAAAGGGGAATGGCATATTCCTCTGCATTTTGTGCGGAAAAAGCAGCAAAAATTAACTCAATTTATTTGCGGGAAAATGCGGGAAAAATATAATTTGTTTATGGCGGTGCGGTGTGGTTTTTGTTTGGGTGCGGCACCGGAACACACATTTTCATTCATTCATTCATTTGGGTCTCTTTTAATACAGATTTCTGGCCGCTAATTTTTTTTCTCGCCTTGCCTTTTTTTGTCATTACATCATTTTATGGTCATCACATTCATATTTGAGCCATATTTTCTCCTGGGGACATAAAAATGTATCCAAATTTTTGAGCGGGTTCCCCCATTCCCCTCCGTTCCATTCAAATAAGCATCAAATCTCTTATGGCCATTTGGAGAGCCAAAATTGAATGAATGAAAAAAAAAAAATGAATGGGGAAAAAGTAGAACCTTTCTTGGGCCCAAATAAAAAGAAAATTATAAATAAATAGTGGCAAAAATTTAGTGGCGGTGGCACACGCGAGGATGAACTCCCCCCAAATGTGGAATAAATTGGGATAATTCTTTAATTTTGCTGCCGTATTCAATTTATAAGTCCAACGAATATGGGGGAAATTCTCGTTTTTGTCCCCTTTGCCTTTGGCCCGGAGGCATATCCTCCACACACAAATTTGGCTGATGAGGGCGAACAACACAAATAGGGGCTAATGACGTAACTAAGAGGCCGAAAAGTGCCAACAATACAAGGACAAATCGGCCGGTTGAAGTGCAGATTAGCAGCAACAAACAATAAAAAAAGAAGTGCCCCTTGGCCTTTTATTCATCGCAATTTTTGGCAAAAATATTGCATAAAAACTCCTCAAAATTGTTATTTTTCACTATTTTCGAACTATTTACTTTGTTTTTTAAGCTAAAGGATTTCAGTGCTTATCCGACATTTTTGACATTAAGTTTAGCTCTTTTCCTTGCCTACAACTTTATTGTTAATTATTTCATCTTACTCATATTCTATGAAAATAAGAGGGTCTTTCCAATGGAGGGGGCTGGCAGCAACAAAAAGGGCAACAATGCCCCCAAATGTCCCCCCTTCCTCTCTGGCCATTCCAATGAAGAGCATGCCCTTCCATCTCGTTTCTATTTTAAGCAAATTTTTCACCCGATTTTGTTTATTAAGCAATTAACCAGTCGAGGCAAGCTCGACTGGTTAAATTTGTATAGGGCATATGATTCGATGGATGTAAGGAATAAATGGAACAATTAGAAATTTTGCTTTTGGTAGGAAGAAAGCGCTATCGCGCTTTAAAAGATCTCTAGTAGGGTTATATTCTAATTTATCCGGTTAATCCCCCTTTATTCGGTTTAATCCCGCATACGCATGGGCCTTCGGCCCACTTCCCCGATCTTTCACTGGCCCTCCGGACCATTTCCAATCTATTTCGGGTCTTAATCCGGCTTAATCCCCCTATATGCACCTTAATCCCTTTATATCCAGATATATCCCACGCATATTTCGGGCCTCTGTTTCACTTCCCCGACCTTCCAATGGCCCTCCGGGCCATTTCCCATCAATTTCGGGGCTTAATCCGGCTTAATCCCCCTATATCCACCTTAATCCCTCTATATCCGGATATATCCCTTGCATATTCCGGGCCTCTGTTACACTTCCCCGACCTTCCACTGGTCCTCCGGGCCATTTCCCATCAATTTCGTGGCTTAATCCGGCTTAATCCCCCGATATGCACCTTAATCCCTTTATATCCGGATATATCCCACGCATATTTCGGGCCTCTGTTTCACTTCCCCGACCTTCCAATGGCCCTCCGGGCCATTTCCCATCAATTTCGGGGCTTAATCCGGCTTAATCCGGCTTAATCCCCCTATATCCACCTTAATCCCTCTATATCCGGATATATCACGTGCATATTCCGGGCCTCTGTTACACTTCCCCGACCTTCCACTGGTCCTCCGGGCCATTTCCCATCAATTTCTTGGCTTAATCCGGCTTAATCCCCCTATATCCACCTTAATCCCTCTATATCCGGATTCCCGCGCATATTCCGGGCCTCTGTTACACTTCCCCGACCTTCCAACCATCAATTTCTTGGCTTAATCCCCCTATATCCACCTTAATCCCTCTATATCCGGATATTTCCCGCGCATATGCCGGGTCTCTGTTACACTTCCCCGACCTTCCACTGGCCCTCCGGGCCATTTCCCATCAATTTCATGGCTTAATCCGGCTTAATCCCCCTATATGCACCTTAATCCCTTTATATCCAGATATATCCCACGCATATTTCGGGCCTCTGTTTCACTTCCCCGACCTTCCAATGGCCCTCCGGGCCATTTCCCATCAATTTCGGGGCTTAATCCGGCTTAATCCCCCTATATCCACCTTAATCCCTCTATATCCGGATATATCCCTTGCATATTCCGGGCCTCTGTTACACTTCCCCGACCTTCCACTGGTCCTCCGGGCCATTTCCCATCAATTTCGTGGCTTAATCCGGCTTAATCCCCCGATATGCACCTTAATCCCTTTATATCCGGATATATCCCACGCATATTTCGGGCCTCTGTTTCACTTCCCCGACCTTCCAATGGCCCTCCGGGCCATTTCCCATCAATTTCGGGGCTTAATCCGGCTTAATCCGGCTTAATCCCCCTATATCCACCTTAATCCCTCTATATCCGGATATATCACGTGCATATTCCGGGCCTCTGTTACACTTCCCCGACCTTCCACTGGTCCTCCGGGCCATTTCCCATCAATTTCTTGGCTTAATCCGGCTTAATCCCCCTATATCCACCTTAATCCCTCTATATCCGGATTCCCGCGCATATTCCGGGCCTCTGTTACACTTCCCCGACCTTCCAACCATCAATTTCTTGGCTTAATCCGGCTTAATCCCCCTATATCCACCTTAATCCCTCTATATCCGGATATTTCCCGCGCATATGCCGGGTCTCTGTTACACTTCCCCGACCTTCCACTGGCCCTCCGGGCCATTTCCCATCAATTTCATGGCTTAATCCGGCTTAATCCCCCTATATCCACCTTAATCCCTCTATATCCGGATATTTCCCGCGCATATTCCGGGCCTCTGTTACACTTCCCCGACCTTCCACTGGCCCTCCGGGCCATTTCCCATCAATTTCTTGGCTTAATCCGGCTTATTCCCCCTATATCCACCTTAATCCCCTTATATCCGGCTATATCCCGCGCACCTTTCTCCTAATCACCATATAAACCCATTCCTCATCTTTGTTCACCTAAAAAAAAATTATTGGCCCCAGGTGGGATTCGAACCCGCGACCTCCGTCCCCATCCCCCCATCTTCGCCAATCGGCCATAAAGGAAAAAATGCCGAGGTACCAATTTTTGCCGGACTCCACAGCCCTGGGTTTTGAAGATAGACTCCACAAACCATATATCATTTTGTAGCTAAGACTCCAACTTAGGTTCCTAGAATAACAATGGGTATCGAAAAATCAAAAGGAAAAAAGTTTTACCTGGGCAAACCGAAAACAATTTTTGAAACCGGTTTTTGGCTTATATCTCGAAACCGGTTAAGTATTATATCAAGGTTAGGGTTTTTATGAATGCGCCATCTGAATATGAAACTTTTAAAAAAAAGATCACGAAAATCGGTTGGCTAGAACTTCCAAAACTTGAAAAAATAACGATAAACAGAAAATATTATAATATTATATAAACGAATATGATGATAGAAGGGGAAGGGGATTAAAATCTAAAATGGCATCAATTGTGTCCTCCCTTTTTGGAGAAGGAAATAAAATGAATGAATGTGGTTGAATTTTTAAAGAGGCGATGAATTGAGTGGGTGCCATCATCAAATATGCCCCTCACTTCATCAACTTTGGCATTCAATCCCCACAAATATTGGGGGTTCGGGCTCCCATGGAATTGTTTCCGGTGCGCCCGTCCATCATTTTGAATTAAAAATGAGAGCGCCGTTTGGGAAAATCATGGAATAATTTTTGGGGGATTCATTTAAATATTTTATAAAGGCAATATTTATTATGGTAGAGAATCGCATCATTCCGCCGATTAAATTGACCCCAATTTAAATGGGGAATTCGCTTTCATTTATGCCAAATTTTCCCATCTAAAATGGCACCATCCTCCTTTTGTTATGTGTGAGAGAAAAGAGGATTTTCCTCCTCTTTAGCCAATAAAGAAGTGTGGTGGTCATGGCCAATTTTTATAACAAAAAATTTGGCCCCGGCCAATTGGCATAAAAGCCTTTTGAGGGATAAGGGAAATCTTGGAATGCCCTCGAAATCTTTTCGGCATTTCCCGCCATCATCCATTCCCGCCTTCCTTCCGCCGGGCGATGTGCCCCATCCCCCCGATGTGGAGGGGGCGATGGCGCCATGGCACTTTTTGGCATTCAACACACAATTCCCTCATTGCCCAACAAATTTGTCTCAATTTTGGACTTTTTCATTTGGAATGGCATCAGAAAAAATTGTGGTTAGGAAAACTTCCTGAATTGGTATCCCCAAAATCTTTTAATCCTTCCAATAATGCCAAAAATGTCATCCATTCTCTCGACTCAATTTTGCGTGGCAATTAAAATGCGCACTCATTGAGTTCCAATAGTCATCAAAATCCCTTTTTAAATGTCCCATTTTCCTTCTTTTCCATAAATAGATAAAAAAAATGCGGCGTAATCATGAAGAACAATTCCAAAAGTGGCCATGAATTGGCCAAAATTAGTCACTTGTAACTTATTATAGAAGGCTTATTCCTCTGTCATTATAAAAATCACTGATTTACTTAATTTATTTGCCATTAATAGAAAGCGTATTTTTAGGTTTTTATCTATTTTACTTATTTTGGCGCAATTTTTTGAGCGAAAAATTCAATAAAAAGCTAAAATTATCTAACCTATTTTAGCAAAACATAAATATGTAGGCAAATTCTGCCCTTTAATTAGTATTAAAGTCACTGATTTATTAATTTTTAACAATTTTTTGCCACTTTGCCATTATCATTCAAAAATTAATATTTTCCCAAAATATTTTCAGCAATAATTTCCACATTTTTCATCACAACAACAAAAAATGTTCCTCAAAAATTATCAAAGTGAAGGCCGTCATTATGTGGTGCCAACAATGGCACCACCCCCAACATCATCCACTCCTGCGTTGGAATCATTGGCCATAATGGCCCAAAATGATGAACAATCTGCCTTCTCAATATTCGATCTGTTTCGGCCTTCCAATTTGGAGGATTTTGGCCAACAACAAGGAATTGGAGAGGATTCATTGGGCGCCGCTGGCACTCTCATCTATCGACCCCATCACAACATTCAATACACGGATTTGGTCGTCCAAGATGGTAGAGGGGGGATATTCAGGGATTTTAAGGCCATAATAAATTGGCTACTACTTTTTATAATAGGCTTTGGAATAAAATTGTATCATATCATCATGATTTTGGCTTAAGTTTAACCAATTCTAATTTAGTTTTAAACCATTAAACCAAAATCGATTTATTTAAACCGTTTAAGACCAAACCATGATAAATTATATATCTTTCAATGCGTCTTGACCAGCACTATCCAATTTTGTGTATATGGTTTGTGAATGTGGGATAAACTCTTACTTAGGCCATTATATTATTTTGGCATTATTCTATCCATTTTTTATAAAAAAAATTTCCTAGTGTTTTATAAGCCCGAAAACATTTTTAGTTGTATGGAAAATTTTTATTTTTATCTGCCGGAAATTGATGCAAACCACCTTTTTGGCATCCGGTGGTGTGCCTCTTCCGTAATGGCCAAAAATTTAAATTTTGTTTGCCTAAAATTCCTCTAATTTTTATGTGCTTTTTAAGGTCAAACATCATTTCCTTTCTTTGGGTTACATTTGATTTTTCTTGGTTATTTTCTTTGTTGATCTTGCCCAAAATACCGTGGGAATTTATATGAAAATGGATGATCTTTTCCTGGAATTAGGACAAACAAAACAAGAAAAGAGGAAGAGGAAAGGCCAAAGACAAAAAAGGCCAAATTGGGTAAACCAGAAGGAACAAAACTTTTGGCTAAAATGTGGGAGAATTTAACGGATGGAAAAAACAACAAATAAATGAACCCAAAATTTTCGTTTGTCTGGTTGACTGGCAAAATTTTTGGGCGAGAGATGGGGCACAGTCCCCCCCGTGGGAAATGGAAAAAAAAAGAATTCCCTGAACTTACAAAAATGAGGTGAAAATGTGGGTGGGTAGGGGCAGTAGCATTTGCTTGATGAGGCCAAAGGGCAAATAACCCAAATAATTTCCCTCTCATTTTCAAATTGCCACCCAGCATTTTAGTGACCTCCTTTTTCTTCCCATATTTTTATCGCATTTTTTCTCATTTTTTGCACCAAATTTTTCGGCCTAATAAGCCTTTTGCCCTTCCTTCCATTCTTATACATTTTTTTGGGGCCATCGCCATCAAAAAATTTGCATTAATTTGGGGATGGGGGCGGGGAAGAGGACGACGTTGCGGCATTTGCCAAAGATGGAGGTGGGGAGACTTCCTCCTTTTCCTCCGCATAAACATATTTTTGTCCCCGTTTTTTGATGATGGACTTAAAAATGTTTGGACCTTCTTTCGTAGAAGTTTCGAAAAATTTTGGGTATTTTAAGGTAAAAATAGTGCTTTTTCTATATTGGCAATTGAAGTGCCATTCTCTTTTAAATTGGCATTGTTCGATTAATAAAATGACCATATTTTGGTCCTTAATGCCAATTAGAATTAGAAGAAAACATCCTCTCCCTTCAATTTGCCCTTTTCGGTCCATAAAGTTTTGCCCTTTTGACTGCACCCTTTGTCTATGTTTTGACATTCTTCCCTATTGTTTGGCAAAACAAAGGAGGAATTTGCCCTCATATTCATTCACTCACATCAGTGGCCAGATTTTCCTCCAAAAGGCCACATGGATTTTTATGGATGAAATGTACCCAGAGGGGTTCAATGGCCACACAAATAATCGTTGGGGTTACCCATTTAAGAGGTTAAAGCTTAAAAGGAAACCACACCTTATCCCCACAGCTGAACTTTCCTTTTACAGGAATAGGCCAAAAGAATGGGCCGCGGGTTTCCAGTTCGCTCCTTTTTAAATTTGAGGCAAAATTGTGGAGGAGCGGCGAGCAATTTTTGAGACCCATTTTTAGAAAGATCTACATTTAAAATGTGCTCGGCCTCTGCTATGCCAGCATAGCATTTTTTTCCCCGGATTTTTCCATGCGCTTTATCCTCCCCCGATTTTTGCGCTTTCAATTTTTCTTTAAAAATTCGGCCCTTTAGAGTTTCTCCTATATAATTCCTCTCATTGTGGCAAGTGCCTTTCCCCTTCTCCTCTTAGTGTAGAGTGCAAAAAGCGAAAAGCGCATCCGGCCAGTGTGATGGACTTTCCCCTCCTTTTGTTGTTGGAATTGCGATGGTTCCGCCTAATTCCGCTTCAAATTGGCTGCGGTTGGGGCTGTCACATCCTCCCTCATCAGCACACACAAAATGTGTTATTTTTTCAATTGAAGGCAATTAGGCTGTTTGTTTTTCTTCCAAAGCTGTTGATGGAAATTCGGCGAGTGTGCGCACAAATCCATGGCCTCATCTGCCTTATGGCCATCTTTTTGGCTCTCCTAATTTCTAGGCATTTTGGCGTCTTTATTGTTGCGGGTGTTTTGCCACAATTTCCTTTCCCCCATTATTAAATCCACACAACAAATATTCACATTTTCCCCTTCATTGCCTCCTCCCCACCAAAAGTTTCTACACTTGGCCCAAAGCCTCCTTCCTTCTCCCCTTTTTAGCCATTCCCCCTTGCCAGAAGGACTAGGCCCCTTTAACAATCGCGGCACACCGCCCATAGTCCAGGCAAAAGCCAGCCGTCCCCCCCCCCTTCTCCGGTCCATTCAAGTCTGCCCCTTGTTAAAAACACACAAAACATATCGAATTTCATTCTGGCATTCCCCTCCAACCACCTTTGTATTTATTCTTCCCCTTCCTCATCATCATCCTCTTCCGGCCATTCACACATCCTTTTTGTTTGGCGGGCGGTGAAATATAAAGTGGCTTTTTAAGCACCAAAAACATGCGCTCGCCATTTCCCTCATTGTTCAGAAACATTTCCCTCCAATTTACACACACCACAAAAATCAGAGTGATCATAAATTTAAATGTTTTTCATATTCTTTTGAGGAATTTTTGAAATGAACTATTAATTAATTTCTACAACCCAAATTAGAGAAGGGTTAATTTCAAGAGATCAAGCCTAACTCTTAAGCTAAGCATGTTGCCTTAAAGACCATCTTTTGTTGATTGCCAATAGTTTAATATAAGCTGCCTTTTTTCTTACTAATCTTTCGGCTTAAATTTACAGATCTATACATAATAATTTCGGATATAAAACGCCATAAGAACTATTCTCAAAGAATAGTTTGCTAGAATAATATTTTCATACATTTTTTTGCCAATCTTTATGATCTTTCTATTAATTCCGCCTATTTTCCGAAAAAAAAACATAGAACATCATCTTCACTTTTCATACCGAATCAATTGGCCAACTCAAACTTCTTTAATTTCTTTTCATTCTTTTATTTTGACTTTTGTGTTCGCCACAAATAAATCCGCTTTTTCTTTTCATCCAATTTTGTAAAGGCCAAAATGTGTCTCATTTTTGTAACTTTTTGATGATGTAAAAGAATGGGGCCAATGGAAAACTTGTCATTCTATTGAATTTTTAATGGGAAAATTCGAAAAAAAATCGAAAATTCAGGAAAATATTTTGCATAACTTTTGATATACTTTTGCTGTATTAAATTAAACTAAAAGTCTAAATTTTAAGGAAAGCAAAACTTGCAAAAATGCCTCATATATTTGTAGCCAAAAACAGAGTCCAAACTATTTATGACTTTTTAATAATTTGTGAATTGATGTTTGTGTGCCCCTTCCTCTCACTTTCAACATTATTTTATATTTTTATTTGTAAATATAATTCTGACTGAAATAAGCGCACATAAAAATCAAGCGGACATGGAAAAAATTCCGTCCCCAATTTTTCATCCCAAATAACTAAACACGCAAAGCCGGTTGCAATTTGCATTTGGCAGAAAAAATTTTCATAAATAATTGCAAAATTTTATAAGTAAACAAAAAATTAGGGCAGAGGGATTTTTAAAATAAAAATCGAATTCCAATCATTTTTAACAATTTCATATTTAATTATAATCAGAAAATAGATAGCCCCTCATTTTTTCCCTCCAATTTGATGCAAAAAATGGAAACGTGGCTGGACTGAAACCACCAATTTAATACCTCACCCCTCCCCTCATTTAGTTGGATGTAAAAATTGCTTACTTAAAATTCTCCATTTCTCGCATAAAATTGTGGCATCCCAAATGGATGCTCTCGCCTCGCTCAAAAAACAATTTTCATTCATCAGCGCATTTAAAACACCGCCTCCGCAAAAATTTTAAACGTGAATTAAGCCCCCCAAGAATGGTCAAAGATCCCTTATCAAAATATGAAATTAAGTCTCGAATGGTCAAAGATCCTCAATTCCAATTAATATAATTATCCGCCCACCTGTTCAATGAGTTGCTGCTGCATTTGCCAAAGTTGATCCTGGAAATGGATACGTGCAAAAATTATAACAATTAAAATTTATTATTGTTTTAATTATTAAATTTTTGTCGGTCAATTTATTTTAAATTTTTCCAAAAAGGTATTAAAATTTTATTTAAATTTTAAATAATAATATGTTAACCCACCTCGGGAATTCCGCATTTGTCGAGCCGGGAATTCTTGCGTTTCAGCCGTTTCTCCGCTGCAATTTTGCACTCGCCCAGCACTGAATTGGCCGCGTCCACATATTCACGGGGGAAGCCCAAATTTTTGAGTGCTGAAATTTTATAGAAAATTTGAATTTTCCAATAATTTTATTAAGATATTTGATTTCATTTTTCATCAGCAGGTTCAATTCCTTAGCGTTTGTTCCAATAGCCTCCAGCAGGTCAATTCCCTAGGGAAAGTCCAATTCTCTCCTCCCACTCACATTCATCCATTTTTTTTTGTTTCCATTTTTGGTGTTCATTTTTTCCCAACAAAAAGTTAATTTATAGTTCAAACTTCTAACACCATCATTCAAAAACATTATTCATTCTTTATTTTAGTAAATAATTTGTTGCTGGATTGGATAGTGAATTAAAATATAAAGAAATATTCAAATTTAACTTAAATGGTTTAAATTCAATTTTGGTCATTCATTTAACCCAAAAAATTGCCTAAATTCCATTCATTTTCAATTCCATATTTCCCCCTAAATTGTCTTCCGATTATTTTCCTTTACTTCTTCCTAATTTTCGCGAACATTTTGTCGAAAGAATGGCCAATTCCCCCATTTTTATCCATTTTCTTAAAATATGGTGTCCATCAATTTGGCCATCGTTTTCCTCCCAAATTTGTATTCAAATAATTCATCGCCAACCACTCCTTCTCTTTCCCTTTTTTTCTTCAGATTGCAGCTAATTTTCGCGGAAATCGGATGATGGATTTGGGCTCTATCGTTTTTTGATTCCCATCCCCCCCCCCCAAAAAAATCCTTTTTCATTGAAAACCAAATGGCCACCAACAAATAGGCAAACCCAAAACCAAACAAAATTTTCTCGGTATCATTCCCAGGCCACTATTTTGATGAAGGAGGCCGGCGGATGATGGCAGAAGAAGTCGGAGAAAAATCCTTTTTTGTACCATCCTCCCACGACCAACTTTGGGGGGAAAAATTATTCCTTCAAAGGAGACAGGGGAGGAGGAGGCGGAGATAGATTGGCCCCCCAAGGTTGTTGTAGGAGGAAGCCAAAAAAAGCACACAGATTGGATTGGACCATCTTTCCCCTCCATTGTTGATGGGAAGAAGCCCCGGAGGCGGAGGGGCTACTTTTCGACCCCTGCGGTTGGAAGAGAGGAAAAGCTGAGGCCGATGGTCGTTTTGGCCAAGAACAAAGATGGGGAATAGATTGTCGGGGTGCCCTCCTGCCCATTCATCGGCATTTACTCCCAATGGGAAAAGTCCCTCCTTTGCTAGGTTCACGGTTTGAATGTGCACCGGGCATCTGCTGCGAAAACGGCACCGGCCGATGCCGAGGTTGGATTGTGTCCACTTTTGCCTATGGTCCCCTCCTGTGCCTTCCCTCTGCCCTTCTCGACACCAAATTCCCAAAGGAATAACTCCGGAGGGGGCATCCTGACTGTGCCTACCGCCAGCCACCCCTTTTTCCATGGCCCAAGTGGGAACAATGGCTGTTGGAATGAACGAATTGCTCCCATCCCTATCCAAAAAACCAAATGGAAGCTCAATCCCTGGGCCCGGTGCCTTTCCCCTATCCCTCTTCTTGTGTCTTTTTTCCGTAAAGCCGGAAAAAATCCAATCCCGCGCATTCCATCATGGTCAATGTTTGCTTATTGAATTTTTTGGGTTCAATTATTCCATAAATTTCCATATGAAAATGCAAAATTATTTTATTAATTAATTTCTATTTATTCCCATTTTTTCAAATTTCCCCACCTTTTTGTACATGATCATGATAAATTGTTTTGCGTTGATCCTTTGAGGAAATTTGTTGTGCCTCTCGCGAAACATGTTTGACAAATTCCACGCAACATTGATTCAACAATTCCCGTGTTTCGTTGGCAATTCGCATATCAGGCAGAGCATCCTTGATGATCATGTTCAGCCCTTTTTGTGGCAATCCAACTCCCTCACTTTCATCGTCCGCCATTTTAGTATTTTTGGCTGCAAATAAAAATAAAACTTTCTTAAAACTTTTGGTTAAATGTTTAAAATTTTAGATATTTGTTTAAAAAAATTAAAATTAACATATTTTATAAGCCATTGGGAGGAAAAGGGTCCAAAGTTAACATTGTCCCCGTCATTAAATATACCCACGAAAAATGAATTGTTTTGATTAAAAATTGCAAAAATAATAAACAATAAATATTCCCTTTATCCCACATTTCTCCCTTCCTTCCAAAACAGTAATTTTCATTGTGAAATTGCGCTATAAATATTCTAATGCCTTCGATTTGGTAGGAAATTTTTTCCCAAGTTTGGTGCATGCATTTGGCCGAAACAATAGGCCAACCAAAGACGTGTGCAGAATTTTCCCTGGCGCAATATCCCCCTAGGCTTTTCGATGATGCTTTTCGTCCCCTCATTTTTATCCCTTCAAACTTTTTCCAGCCCAGTCCCATTCCCATCAAAGCATCCAAAATATTCCAATCCTCTTTTTGGCTTTTTCGTCCTCAATTCTCTTCATATTATGGAAGGAGAATTGGATGGGAATTTTTGGGAAAGGGAGGGGGGATAAATTGTGCCAGCTGGCAATTGACTAGGATTTGGGTCCCATTGAAAAATTGGCTAATGAGCGTGAGCGCCACCCGCTACTTCCCTTCCCTTTCACCCCCATTCACAAAGTCCGCGAACCGCGATCATGGCCACAAAAGAGAGTTGGCCATAGATGAGACACAAAAGAGTCGAGGAATTTTAAAGGAAAAGAAGAAATATTTGGGAGGTTCTTCAATCTACTATTCCCTTAAATGAGTGCTGGCCAAGTCCATCCCGTTTTTCTCTGATTAAGCTGTTTTCTAAGCTCCATTTAGTAGCCCATCTTCCTCTTCTTCCAATTCCACAAAATCCTCCTTTATCCGCTTAAGTCTTTTTATTCAGTCAACGTTTCCTTCCTTCCTTCCAGAACGCTTGCACGCAAGAAATACCCGAGCTTATTGGCGTGCCTTTCCCTATAACAGTTCCGGTACAATCCTCAGAGTCCATTTCTTCAAAAAATCTTAGAGAACCCGTCGACCGCCTCCCTTCAATACTCCGAATCCAATCCCCCCCCTCTATTGATGGCATTTTGGAAGGGTTTTACGCAAAATTTCTCAGACAATTACGCCATTTTTGCTGTTGAAAACAGCCAAAACATCCCATTTTGGATTCATTTTCCTGTGAATCTCATAATATACCTTTAAATTTTTGAAAAATTCTTGAATTTTTTGTTCCAGAGGACATGAATGACTCATCGTCCAATGTGGCCGTCGCTTCCATGGAGGATTTGTTCTTTCGCATTTCCACCACCCTAATGCCTCAGGTAGCATCTCCAGCAGCAGAATCCTCTCCAGCAGAAGATGGCCTAATCACTTCAACATTGGCATCATCAATACCGGATGCGGCATCCACAATCGCCGCCACCGCTGTTGGCCAAATGCCGATTGTGGCGGCAAAAAGTGGCATCAATATCAACATTATTGCCTATTGCTACGTGATGCCAATCATTTGTGTGCTTGGCATTATTGGGTGAGGCGAGGCAAAATTGGGAGTGGAATATTTACTAATTTATTGATTCAAATCACTGGACAATATACTGTAAATTCTATTGGAAGCCTAGCCTCTAGTAGAAACCAACCCTCTTAATAGAAGTCCAGTTTTGAGAATTTTTAAAGTGAATATAAGTTAAAAATATTAATTTTTCTTCCTTGGAGGGTCTTTGAAATTTATAAGCCCATGGACTTCGGATAGGATTTATAGTAAACGATTTTTGAGGCCAATTTCTCAGGTGATCCCCTTACGCTTTAATTTTTCAGTAATCTGATGAATGTGGTCACTTTGGCCAGTCCTCGGCTCCGGGCCGTCTCCTACATGTATTTGCGTGCCTTGGCCATTGCCGACTTGCTCTGCATGCTTTTTGTGCTCGCATTTGCCTGTTGTGAAGTGCTCAAAGAAGCGGGCGTGCCAATTGAGCGGCAACCGCTCTATGGATTCTATCAGGCGCATGTGATGCTTTCGGTCAGTCTTTCTGGACTATTTTAAATGTTTTATTGGCCCATTTTTGTAGTTCATAAATTGGGCGTTGGCAACCGGCGTTTATATTGTTGTGGCATTGAGTTTGGAACGATATGTGTCCGTTGTTTTTCCCCTCCATTTCCGGGTATGGAATTCGCCTCAACGTGCCATGAAGGCAATTATGGTGAGTAGAGGGAACTTATTATGTGTTTATAACTGTGGCTGATGAAATCCTTTGTCTTTCATCTTTTAAGTGGTTTTTTGGAGAGAAATCTCCAGAATTCAATTTGGAAAGGACATAAAAATGGATTAGGATTAAAAATGACCGGAATAAGCTTGAATCTGGCTAAAAAGAATATCAAAATTTACAAAAATTAAAGGTTGCCTACATTGTGCCAGCCCTCTTCTACATTCCCTATGGGATTGGCCGATATTCGGTCAGTGAAAAGTTGAATGCCCGTGGCGAACTTGTCTATGGGGCCATTGACAGCGAAGTGTCAAAAACGTTGGGTTGGCAGGTAAATAGAGGGAAGATTACGGGGTAGAAATTTAGATTAGATTCATACGAGTAAATCTAGGCATTTAATTGTCATTTTATTACTTCCATGATCTTAAGATTTATAAATGGACAAGAGAGGCGCTGCTCCGTTTTCTACCCATTATCATTCTTTTTGTCCTCAATTTCCAAATCATGATTGCGTTTCGGCGTCGTCAACGCATGTTTGACCGATTGAGGAACAGGGAGACGACACGGGGCTCCGCTCGGGATGATACCATTCTCTATATTATGGGCGGAATTGCGGTCATGTTCTTTGTTTGCAACATTCCTGCTGCCATCAACCTGCTTTTCATCAACGAAACGATGAAAAAGCGATTGGATTATCAGGTGAGTGTGGTTGATGGAAAGTGGAAATCGTTTATTTGCCTATTTTGTTGGGGTTTTGGTGGCTAAATTGGGAGTTTTCGTACTTAAAACCTAGCAAAATTCAAAAGAATTCATTTAATCTGATTTTTGTTTTAGGAAATTTGAGACCTAAATCCTGGAAAAATTCGAAAATTTCACTTATTTCCCGTGAATTTCACTCCTAGATATTTCGAGCAGTCGCCAATTTGCTTGAAATCACCAATCATGCCGCACAATTCTACATTTTTTGCGTTTGCTCCAGCGACTATCGTGTCACATTTATGCAAAAATTCCCATGCCTACAGGTGAATTACCCCACCCTTTCCCCAAAACACATTAAAAACACTGCCAGTCCCCTGGCTCCCTCAGGCCTACTACATCAACAAAAGCAAGTTTTGCTCATTCTTGCGGCATGCCTCTCAACTGCCAGCCACAAAACGCTCAACCGCTAGACGGGCAATTTCCGCTGGGATCCCCGGAAAAGGAGGCGCTGGAGGGGGCAAAGGTCTGCGACGGTCCAATTCCGCTTCAACCACACCAATGTCGTTGAAATACGGAGAAGGGGGCGGCGATGCGGGCCAACGCGAGACCACATTCGTGCGCAGCACAACCCTAACGGCCGAAAGTTGGGCCGGTCGCACAACGATGGGCGAGGAGCCCGAAACGCAAGATGTGCAAATGGCCAGTGAGGAATCGCTCAGCGATGAATCCGAAACCCTTTTGAACCGAGGGGGAGGCGGTGGCCCATTGGTGAAATTGGGTATAGAGGATGATGATGAAGAGGAAAGAGGAGGGAACAATAATTATGAGGTGTACGATGAGCAGACGGATAGAACGGATGGGACATGCTACTTATAAAGGGTGTTTGGGATGGATTTTGTTTAATTTGTGTTTATCAATGAAATTTTGGAATATTTTTGATGGCTTTTTTTGGCCTAAAAACAATTCAAAAAAGATTTGCCTTTACTGGGAATCGAACCTTAGATGTTAGAGTAAAAACAAAGGACTTTACCATCGCGCTAAGCGTGGATGGGGCGATACAAAAATCAAGTGGTATAAATTACTCGGAAAACGTATCAAATTCTATTCTTCAATCATTGATGAACCAAATTGAACAAAATCCTTCCTTAAACCGTTAATAAAGCCTGGGAAATTCTTCATATTAAATTGTCATAATAAATTTGATCCCATAAATTCCTATAAATTCATTTATACATTTTTTTTGCTCATTTTTTTGTATTTTTTGATGTTGAATAAAAATTTTATATAAAAATTCGAACCACACCTTTTATCCAACAAAATTGGTTAATCAAAAAGCAAAGATGCGTCCAATTGGCAATGAATAGAACGGGCAGAGAAAAAGTTCTGATAATTTTAATTTATTAAAATATGTTTTTAAAAAAAAAAGATTAAAAATATTTCAATTATATTTCATACAAAAAATTAACATTTTAATTAATTAAAAATTAAATAAAAATTTATGCACATTTTTAAAACAAATAATGGAATAAAAATACAATTAAAATTAAAAATCGGCTTTTGGGAAAACACGCATCACAATAATCATCGCCAAGAATGACCAAATGACGAACATCACTGTCATAATCATCACACAATTGAAGCAGGACTGATAGGCGTGATGTTGGAGTCGGCCACTTTCACGCACCAAATTCTCCTTGTTCGATGAGGCCACATGTTGCATAACATCCAGGGCCTGAAAATTGGGGAAATATATTGCATTCTTTTTATTTATGACAAAATTTTAAAATAAATTGATATTTTTTGGTGAATTGTTTGGTTAAATTAATTAAAAATGCATTAAATTTGGGTAAATTTTTGGAATTTAATTTGTGTTTTGTATTTTTGCGTAGTTTTATTTTAATATTTTGGTGCCAATTAGAAGGCAAATTTTTAGTTTATCAATTTTTCAAAAATCTATTTCATTTTTTATGAATAAAAATAATAAAAAACTGGGAAAATTAAAAATGGTTTCATAAATTTTGCTCATTTGACTGAATTTCTCATCGGCAATTTTTCCAGTTATTAATTAATCTTTTATACCATTCGATTAAGATATTTTCTATAGAGAATTTTGCTATCAAAATTTGAATTGATTTTAAAAAATGTCCCAAAAGTTATGGCCAAAAAGCGCCTGGTTTTCGACTTTTTTGGCGTATTTTTTGGGTCAATTTTTTTTTAAATTTCAATCAATTCCAACAATTCGTTCTCTAATAAATTCATTCCATTCGTGGCTCCAAAATATTATTAAATTTGTTAAATTTAAAGTTTAATATTCAATTTAAAGTGATTTAAAATGCGCAAAATTTGTTTTACTTTAATATTTGATTAAAACCACAAAAAATTGGTTAGAAAATCTCCAAAAAAATTCATTTTAAATTCAAATAAAATTCACAAACCGCATTGTCCTCTTTGAGCACGGAGCCGGCTGCAGTGAAATTGTGTTTGAGGGAGGAGGTGAGCCGCAACAATTCCTTTGCCAATCCTTCCTGCTTATCATCTTCTGCCTTTTGTGCCTGCACATCTTCCACTTTTGTTCGCTTTTTTGTTGGATTTTCTGTTGATGGACCACTGCTGGGGCCACCAACATTGACATTGTTATTTGTTGGCTTTCGTCGAATCATTCTGCTTGAAATTTAATTTTTTTAAATAAAATTTTTAAAAATTAATTTTTTGGTGAATTTTCGACCAAAATTGATGGAAATAATGATCAAAATTAATTAAAATTTATTTTTAAATAAATAAAAATTAAGTAAATTTAATAAAGTGAGTATCCGAATTTACAAAAATAATAAAAGTGAGCAAAAATTTTGATAAAAATTAGCCAAAATAAATGAATGGAATTAATGACGAATTTTCTCAAAATGGAATTGTCTGCCATTTTTGGCCATCATCGCCGCCTTTTTCCATGTTGAATCAAATTCGGCCAATGCAAATTCATAAAATTCCTTCTCCATTTGAAAGACTGGATGTGCTGTAAATTTGCGTCGAATTTTCTCGGATGGTTCCACTTTTCTAATTGTATGCCGCAAATGTGATCGATTTTCTGTAAAAAAAATAATTAAAATTAATAATTTAAAAAATGGCTTAAATTTGCCACAGTTCTATCCAATTTTGGGTATATTTTTTTTATGAATTTTGAAAAAAACCCACCTTAAATCATTAAAATTATTTTAATCTTGCGCATTTTTTCTATTTTCTAATTCCTATAAATTTAGAGGATAAATTGTGGATTAAAAATAATTTTCCATCATTTTGACCATTCATAATATTAAATAATATTTTTTTATTAAAAAAATGGCAAACCATCCAATGAGCGAAAATGTTTGCCGGCGCCGCGGAAAAATTGGGGCAATAATTGTTCCAATAATTTGATCATTTCTTCCATCCTTTCCATTACACCGACCAATAAATATTGCTCAATTAAATTTCGTTTTGCCATTTCCAATGCCCTTGGATTGCCCGGTTCCGAGCAAAAATTTGCAGTCCCACATAAATATGGAATTTGAAGCCAACTGGCATTTGGGTGGCATTCCTTGGCACCGCGCAAAAAACATTCATCAAAAGTCTGAAATTGAAAATAATTATAAAATATTAATATTTAAATTGTAGGAAAAATACAATAAATTTTCGAATTTTTTAGTAAAAATACATGAACTAAAGTAATAAGATTTATATTTGATTTTTTTATTTTTCTAGAAATTTGATAAAAGGACTAAGGAGCCAGCTAGGAAAAAAGAAATTATTAAAGTAATTTTTGTAACAAAAATTTTGATTTTCAATTCATATTCACAGAAAAGACAGCTTACTTAGATAATCGTTTTATTAAGTAATTTTAATTATTCTAAATTAATTAAATCTCATTAATTTGGTTAAGGACACTGATTAATTTAATTTAATATTTAACCTCATTATTTCCTGCTTTACTCCTCTTTAATCCTACTCGAAAATTGTCCCCAAATCGAAGGAAATAATAATGGGAAACAAATCGTTCAAATGGCTCACGGAGAAGATTTATCCAAATTGGGCGAGGCAAACCAAAACTGTAAATTTAATTTTGAGTCAAAATTCAAACAAATTTTACCTCTGAAAATTCACAAAAGCAATATGGCCATGCAGGAACAGTGGTTGAATCCGTGTCCATCCGGTCAAATTCCTAACCAAATTTGCTTGATCAATTTTGCCCATTTGGAATCGATTTTTGGTCAAATTCAGATGGGCAACATGAAAACCATTTTGGGCGCAAAGATCATAGGCGATGGCATTGGTGAATGTGGTTGAACCAGTTTTTGGGATCTGTAAAATATTTAGAATTTAACGAAGAAAAATAATAAAAATTTACCCGATTATAAAAAATAAGTTGGCCCCCAGGTTTGATTGAATTTGTCGGGTATAAATTGAAATAAATTAACAAATAAACAATGGCACATATGAACAGTGTTAAGATGGCCAAAATCCGAAATAAGCCATGAATTCTGGGCATTTACTTGAACAGAAAAAAATGATGAAATTAAATAGTAAAATATTTTGTGAATTAAACACAAAAATTAATGAAAATTTTAAATAAAAACAAATTTATTCATTTAATTTTATAAAAAAATGCAACAATTAATTTATTTAATCCTTTTCACCCGTGCGCTCAATCCACTTGATCTGCCTCTATTCTTCTTAACCGCCTCGAAATCGGCATCGGAAAAAATGGATTTGGATTCTGGCTTCTTTTTGGGTCGGCCATGAAGAATTACTGAAATTAACAAAATTGTTTGAGAAAAATTCAATACATTTTGCATTCCTTCGATCCTGACGAAATTTTTGCCTCCATTTTATCTCTTTTTCCTCCTTGCTGAGAATGTCCTCGGGAATTAACCTTTTTGCAATTCGTTCTTCGCGCAATTTTTGCTCTAAACGCAAATATTCATGGAAAGATGCCTTTGTGGTTTTCGACGATGTTTTTGGCTGATCATTTGCAATTTTTTTAGTTGAATTGTCGTCCTGTTGCCGTTCATTTCCTTCTATTAAGCTTTCAGCACTGTCACTTTCATCATCATTGTCGCTTTCATTCATTTGCTGGACAATTTTCTTTTTTAAATTGTCTTCCATTTCTCTGAAATGAAATTTAAGGGAAATTATTTGATTTTCAATACCTTAAAAATTTTATATAATTTAATAAAAAAAAATTTTACGCTTATAGAAAGCCTCAAAGCTCCAACAACTCCTCTTAAATTTCCTTTTTTTTCCAATAAAGC
Source organism: Pratylenchus scribneri (assembly GCA_030063045.1). Lineage (NCBI taxonomy): Eukaryota > Metazoa > Nematoda > Chromadorea > Rhabditida > Pratylenchidae > Pratylenchus > Pratylenchus scribneri. The sequence goes on along the minus strand of JAQSEB010000114.1, from coordinate 1,890,160 downwards.
AAAAAAATAAAAATAAAAAAAATCGATGAATATTTATTGGATGTAATGTCATTTTGGGATCAAATGTCTTTGAAGTTTATTTTTTTTCGGGTCTCGAATCTCCCGATCTCGACATCGGCAACCGGACCGGCAAATTCGATTGTCGACTTCCTTCTCGACTTTTTTGACAACTAAAATATGAACTTATCTTTTAAATTTTTAATATGAAAAATCAATTTTCATTTGTGCTTTTGAGAAATTCAATGAAAATCAAGGTTTATTTTTAATGATTTTTCAGATATTTCCAACTTCAAACCGTTCAAATTCACTTAAAATCTTCATACTCATAATAAGTAAAAAGTAACTAATACTAATTAAAACAACGGCCAATTATAATGCGTACAAATTCAATGGCACCTCCAAATTCTTCACCACTTTTTGCCAATAAACTGAAAAATGCCGTCCATTCTTCCATATCGGCGCCCTCAATCATCGACAGTTTCGATAAAGAACCAAATCCAACAAGTTCCTCGGCATCTACTGCCGATCAAAATTCAATGGCGATCGCAGCCAATCATACGGCCAAATTCGGCACTGCAGGAATTTCCGACGAACAAATGATGGCCCTGGGCCTTGGCGATTATGTCCAATGCACAATGGTATCAGGGGAACAAATTACCGGTGAAATATTGAGCATTGATGATCGAACTGGTGTTTTGGTGCTGCGTGAATCGCAACGACCCGGCAAACCGATGGCCAGCCTCCATTTTATCAATTCCAACCGACTCAAATTGGTATAAATTTATAATTAAAAAAATATGAGGTATTGCTATTTAAAGGATTTAATTTTATAAATTAAACCAATTGAATTTACATAAAATTCGACAGGGAGTTGCTAAAAATGAAAAATTGCTACAAATATTTAACATAAATTCTATAAATATTATAGAAAGTTAATATAATTTCCTCATTTTAAAGTTCAAAAAATTGGCAACCACTTCGCCGAGAAGAAACTATAGCAATTCCATGCTGAATTTGCCATTCACCTCCAAACAAGAAGCGGACGAACGGTTGGCTCTGGCCGAATTTAAAAAGAACAAATTGTGGATCGACGACAAACTAATCAATGAACAAGGCCAAAGGACGTTCATTGAACTGAAAAGAATGTTTGGCTAAAAATTCTTTCAATAAAATAAAAATTTTAGATTTGATGACGTCATTTGGGATGGTGCGGACATTTTAAGTGGGTTTTTATTATAAAACATGCCTAAAATGCGTAATTTTAGTTCTAAAATGTGTTCGCGTTCAAAATCCATACGATGATTCGGCAACGGAATCGATGGACATGAGGGATTCCTCAATGAATACGCTGGCACGAATTCGAAAAATTGTAAGCTTTAATTTACTAAAATTAATTCTTTTAATAATTGGTTAGATTAAAGCATTTCTATATTAACAAAAATCATTTAAAATAATTAATAATTAATTATTTTTAGTTGCAAAGGCATCGTTCACGCAGTCCCGCAACCACTTCATCCGCCGCCTCAATCTCTGTTGATGATATTGCCGTGAATAATAAAGGGTGAAAAGATGAAAGAAAAGTCAAAGTCAATGACACGATTCTTATTCAAATCCATTCCCCATTCCTCCTAATATTAACTGCCATTTTATACGAGTTGATATTCTTCTCACCACCCTTTTTTCATAACCCTTGTGCCCTTCCCTTCCCCATCTTTCTTATAATTTATATTCTGGCATAATTTTTCATGTTCATTTTCAAATGGCTTTATAAATTTTTATCAAATTGAAAATGTTCGGCAGTAATATATAGTAAAATTTGGAGCATTTTTTAAGATCGTTTTTTCAATTTTTGCATTATCCTCTTCACAATTTCCACTGGGATTGGAATTACCTGCAAAAAAAATGAATTTTAATTGATTCCCAAATAATAAATTTCATACATATGTGTGGTTGTGTTGGGCAGAAATGCGTATCAATGTTTGCAAATAACGCAAATGCAATGACACTTTGTTGCCGGAAACAACGTTGGCTGCTTGCACTAATTGCCTGAAATAAAATCATTTCGGAAAGGGATTGTAAAAATGTGATTTCCTATTTATAATTGTGAATGATTTTGTAATTGTAATTGCGTGTCAATTAGAGACCGGCACCGGACCGGATTTTTGCCGGATCCGGCCATTTTTGCCAGAATCCGGAGAAAAAATTTTATAACTGGATCCGGTCCGCCGGCATATTATGAGATTTTAAAAAATCTGGCCAAATCCGGAGCTTTTTTGCTTGATCCGGCCCAAATTAACCCAATCCGAAATCCGGTCCGGAATCCCGCAGATGACATTTTGCCGTTCTCTAGTGTCAATGCTAATAATGCCTAGGAAAGGTCTTTCCTCTCGATCCTACTGTACCCCCAATTTTGCCTAATCACTCCGCTACAGTCTTTCAATCAAATGTTGCCTGAATCCACATTTATAAGCGCCCTTTTTCCTTCCCAATGGTCTTTTTTGTGTTTTAACTTTTAATATAAGTATTTTCGCCAAATTGATAAATAATAATTTAAAGTTGATTAACTTCTTCTAATGCCTATCCCATTTATTGGGCCACTGTGAGGGCTTAGACTTACGGCGAATGCCCAGGGTGAAAGCCTGGGCCCAGTTTTCGGCTCAAAATACTTTAGCCCTAGATTAAGACTAATATTACGGATTGTAATTGTAATTTTTTTCTAAGATCATTCCATGAAGAGCTTGAATGTTTTGCGCATGTTTTTTGTTTCGCCTGTTTCTGACTGACCTGCTCGCACTCCGTTCCCCATCGGCAGCAATCACATTGGCACGGGCATCACGGGCTGCTTCTGCCTCGGCGGCCATTGACTAATTTAAATTGTGATTTTTTATTATTTTATTCATTTTCCTTTGTCTACCTTCATCAATTGTTGCGGCAATCGAATGTCTTTGATTTCGACCCTCTCAACTTTTACACCTGCATTTTGGGGGGATTATTAAATTGGAATTTTGCCAACCCCATGGATCGGTCCCATCATCAAGAACTTTTTCCGTAATCTATCAAAATTTTAAAGGATAATTTAAAGAATAGGCTAAAGGTTCTTACGCTGGATATGACGTCTCTTTCCATCAAAATTTCACTCAATGTTTTTGTGCCAAGCACATTCCGAAGAGTTCTAAAAAGGGAAAATTAGGACAAAAGAATTGTTTTCTCCTACGTTTGGGCCAACAATTTAGTACTAAATTGAGCATCGTTGACACTGAAAAATTCATCCAATTGAGACTACTTTCCCTAATTCCCGAATATTTTACTTGGTCACAGAAATGACTGGATTCTAGAGGAATAAAATTTAAAATAATTCTCTAAAAATAAATTAACCGAAATACGGAAATAAATGACGGCTTCAACGGAAACGGTGACTGAATCGCGTGAGAGAATTTCCTGAGGCGGCACATCAAAAGAGAGCACACGAAGGTCGACCATTTTGTAGGTATCAATGCAAGGCATTATGAAGAACATCTATTTTATTACAGGGAAAATTAAATTTAATCACATTTTATTCCAGTTTTAAAGTATTCAAAAAGATAAGAAATTGAACAGTATTTTCCACAGAAGGAAATTGATGAGCCCTGCGGCTATGAATTATCCAAAACTTGAATTTTGCCTTTAAAATTGGACTTGAATATTTCGTTGTAAATTGGTTCTTAAAAAATATTAAAAAGAAACTCAAAAATGTTAAAGCTTTTCGGTTTTGAACCTTTTTTGAGGAAAATGTGCCCAAATAAATGAATTATAAAAGAATTTACCCCCGGTCCTTTGGTACCCCTTTTGATAAGCCGACCCAGGCGGAAAACAACGGCCCTCTCATATTCCCTTAAAAATATGTAAATTAAAAATTAATTTGGAACATTTTTACTTTGAAACTCGAAGGCAAAATGGTATACAAAATGGGAAGGTCAAAACGAGAAGGAGCACAGACAGGATGAATAGGCATTTTGAAATGATTGGCACTTGGCGATTGAGCTAAATTAAATTAAAATTTAAAGGAAATGTTCGATTTGTACCTTATCATCGTCGAGCAAATGCCTGGTCCGGATTAGCCAGCTTTGGGAACGTGCACGGATTGGAATCTTCTCGACGGTGTCCTGGAAAAAATTTACAAAATTGAACAATGTTTTCAAATTTCTGTTATTTTTTTCGTATTTTAGAGGAAAAGTTTAGGTTTGCTATTTACCATTTGAACGCAGAATGAAAAGGCTTATAAATACAAAGAATGCATAGATTAATTAATTAATTGAGAATTAATAGATGAAATGAGCAATTCCTGAGGCAATTTAATTTATTCAATTTTGATGAGGAGAATAAAATGAGAAGACAGATGGAATTGGCAGAAATGGAGGAGGGGAAAAATTCGAGAAAAATTTGTTCTTTTTTTCATGACAAAAATGGCATTCAATATTATGTGGAATTTGAATGAAATATGAAATGGATTGGGGGGCATTGAAATTGAGGATTTGGATTTGGACTTGGGGGAGAATTGGTTGCATGGGAAAAAGTGTAGGAAAGTGAAAAAGGGGCATCAATGGCCGGGCGGACCAAAATGGGAAAGAATAAACAAAAAAAATAATTGCTTGGAGCAAAAATGTGGACGGGAGAGGATGATGGCCGGACAAGTGCCGAGAAAGAAATGTCCATTTGTGGTGGGGAAAATGGCCCCGGCGGAGAATTGCAAGGGCACTCTATGGGCGAGGGTGTAAATTCCTAATAAAAGGAGCAAAATGGCCGTGAAGAATGTGAAAGGGAATCGGTGGCAAAGGAGTGCCGACTTCATCGGTGGCATTCCTTTCCCTCGGGCTAATTCAAACAAAATGTAAAGGGGTGAAAAAGTGTTAAAATTGAAATGAATATCCCAAGCCAACTTGGATCCGGGTCGCGCCATTTATAATAATTCATCAAAGACGGAATAAATAATAGTGTGTTTTGTATCAAATTAAAGTGACTTTTGACTATCTAATAATATTAATTTTATTTAAATTGGTTTGGAATTGATTGAGTTATGCCCAAAAATTAATCAAAACTTTGCTAATCTATAGTAGGACATTTAAAAATGTTTTAAGGGTATAATCCAATAATCATTAATCAATTTAAATAAAATGAATATCATTTAATAGCCAATAGTCTGCTCTTTAATTTGCTACTAAAATGATCAAAATTGGTTCAGTCTTTAATGGGTTATTATAAATGGCGACAAATTGGGCTTGGGATGGAATTGGAATGCATGGAGAAAGAAGTGACAGATGGCTAAATAACTGTGCGCAATAATTTCGACAAAAATTCAATTAGCCAAATTTCTATCCACATAACGAACAAAATCCTATTAGTCCTAATCTAGAGCTAGATTGATTTGGGGGCGAAGAGCTGGGCCTAGGTCCTCATCCTCACCCTGGGCATTCGCCTTATAGGCCAATGAATGGGATAGGGATTAGAGGCGGATGAATTTTAATTATTCAAAAAACATTAGGAGAAGGGTGGGCTTAAAAAAGCAGTTCTTGGGGCAATATTTGATTGATAGGATGACGGGGTGATTAGGCAAAAGTAGGGGTGGGATACAGTAAGGCAAATGGGAAAGGATTCTTAGGCATTGTTGGCATTGACAAACCCGCTTATGCGGCGATGGTTCGCCACGGGTCAAACCCAATTCATAGGCCGTTGGTGGTGCCAATCTCGAAGGATCATAGCTCAATGCTTGCGTCCGAATTGGCGTGCTCGGCGGTGGAGTACCCGGCAAAAAGGACGACGGTAATTGAAGGCGATTTGGCGAAGAAACAGACAATGAGTCCCCTTCAGCAGCAGCGTTTTTTCCTTCCTCCTCCAAACTGACACTTTGGTCCAATGCTCGTAAGCGGCGTCGACGTTGAGACAACCTCATTTGTGCCGGCCAATGAAAATGGACGTGGGGACTGGCACTGGCCGTTGGACTATGCGAAAAATTCAGCGAATATTGTGACAGAGGGGTGGTCGGTGAGGTGGGCAATGATGGAGAGGTCGGCGGTTGTGATGGCGGTTGATCGGCCATTTTTTGTGGGTTGGATTTGTGGATTTTTAGGGATTTTTAAAATAATTTTTTTGGATTTTTTACAACAATGGATTTTGGGATTTTTTAGAATGGAAATAAATTTTTTAATGGGAGGAATTTTTGGCTCATTGGCCATTGTGGCTCTGGAGGGATCAAATCGATCCCGATTATTTGAAAGGCTGATTAATGAGCCAAAATGGCAGCCAATTAATCAAATTGTGAGTGGGGGGGAGGGGGAACAAATAAAACAGTTGTTTCATTGGCGAATTAAAAATATGAGAGAGGAAAAAAGGAAAAGGATGGATAAACAAGGAATTAAAATAAATAATAGAAAATTGTGCGGTTTTTTGCCAAGAATATAACTTTTTTGCTTTAAATGGTTTAAACCAATTTTCGTTTAATGGTTCAAAACTAAGTTAGAATTAAGTTAAACCAAACCAAAACGTAATTTAAATGATGCGTATTGACAATATCTATCGATTGAATAAAAGGTTTATAGGGTCTATAACAAACCACTAAACCTTTATAAGCTCTTGGAAAAAATCTTTTCCCATTAAATGAGGGAGGAAAAAAGGATGGATAAATAAAAAAAATAAAAATAATAGAAAAAAATGCCCGCATTCCCCTAAATGTTTCCGATAGTTGACGGATTTGTATGCCTGAATTGCCGGGTCAAAAGCAATTTTATGGCGCATTGTGTGCTCTCCACCACTGCTCAACGTGGATGGAATTCGCATAATCACTGGCGAAAAGATGGGCGCCGGTTGTTGGCATTGCCGCTGTTCCAATTGAGTGGAATGAATTATCATTGGCCGAAAATGGTGATGTCGAATTGTGGCCGCCGTCGATGGGGATTCAGAACGACGACCGAACAGAGGCGGCGTTTTCCGAAATCCTCCGGATCCGGAGCCACTCATTTTTAAATAGATTTTTCTGCTGAAATTTTGACCCTAATTAAAGTGAATTTTCCATAAAATCGTAGGAATTAAATTTGTTTTTCCTATTCAAATTTGGCACTAATGGAAAGGACAGAGCCTCAAATTGGAAGGCAGTAAAATGGTATCATATTTTTTTTGAATTTTTAAGGTCGTAAAATGTGCGGCTGCTGTCCTATGTCGTCGACCGCGTAAATTATCCTTCTCATTTTTGGCTCCCGAACAAAATGTGTGTGCGGTGGATGGATGGATTTATGGCCCATTGACTGGCCAAAAGCAAAGCAGTCGGCGATGACGGCTTACGGCGACAACGATGGGAGTTGATGTGAAAGAAAATTTTGGGTGGAAGGCGATGAAGGGTGGAGGAGTGAAATTGACCGGAGGGAAAATGTGGGGGACAAAACAACAACAGCAGGTGAGCTTTTTTGTTGGATGGAAGCATAATTTTAAAGTGAGAAGTTTTGGGGAATATGGAAGGGGGATTAGGGATATCATTCACCTTTCAACAGGGATGGATTGGATTTTTGATGATTGAGTCGGTGAATTATGATTTAAAGCCCTCTGCTGAAGGCTTTCCTATGCTTTCTCACATATAGTCGTTTTTGAATGAGAAAAGTGAAATAAATCTTAGGCAGAATTTTAGCTTTAGGCGGGGATGAGGATCAAAAGTGAAAATGAGCCAAGTGAAATTGTGAATTGTAATTGTAATTGCGATTGTAATTGTGAATTGTAATTACGTGTCAATGCCAACATGCCTAAAGGACTTTCCTATTGCCCTACTGTATCCCCATTTTTTGGTTAAATTGTTCCGTCATACTATCAATCAAATACTGCCCCAAGCTGCCTTTTTAAACCCACCCTTTTCCCCTCGCAATTAATAATAATTTAGTCGAGTTCCCTTAATCCCTATCCTTTGGGCCAATGAGAGGTTTATGCCGCCGGCGAAGACGCTTGGTGAGAGCCTAGGCCCAGCTACCGCACTAAATAACATTAGCCCTAGATGTTTAGCCAAGATTAAGACTAATGTCACTTTCTAATAAAGCCCCTACTCGAATAATTGCCCTCTTTGAAAGGGGTCTCTGAAAAATAGTAGCCCCGAGGGCATTATCAGGAAAGAATATGGTAATTTAAAACGTGAAAAATCATCCATACCAATCTGCTGGATGAATTCTCGCTCTGTGCTGGCACCTGCAAATTGTGCATCCGAATTCGACTCATCAAATTTTGGCGACTCATCATTTGGCCATGGAATGGGAGAAGAATTGGTGGGGCCGTTGTTTCCGGTACGAACAAGGACATTATTTTTGGGTATAAGCGAATGATTCAAATTAATAGTTTGGCTGAATTTTGGTTGAATTTCTCAGTTATATAAAGAATTTAGGACAAAAATTTATAAAACCTCCCCAAATAGGCAAAAAAGCCCGTGGAATTTGGGCCTATTTTGGGAATTGTGATGGGACAAATAAGTTGGACAATGTAAAAATGGATGAATGGATGTGCCCTAATGACAATTTTCCTCTTGAAACAAGTTCACAAGAGGGTCGTCGTCCAACAATAATATTGGAATTGGAGAGGACCAAAAAAGGAGGGGAAGATGCATTTTTTGGATGAAATTGGATGGCCTAGAAGGCTTTTGCGGGCAAAGTTGTGCAGATTATGAACGACTCCCAAGGGAAACTTTGGGAGCGTGCCTTCAAGCGATAGAGAAGAGAACCACTTTTTAGAAATGCCATTCAAACTCGAGACTCGACTGGACTCTGATGAGAGTCATGGGGGAATGGGGAGAGGATGGAAATATTAAATTTTTTGTTACATTTTCCTGAGAAATTCTGGGGAAATTTTGATAAATAAAAATTAAATAAAAATATTTATTCAAAATAAAATGAAAAGTGGAAAAAAAACATCTAATATAAAATGAACAAAACAATAAAACAATGTGTAAAATCAGTCAGCAAACACCCTTTCCCGGCTCCATACTCAAATCCACTTCATCCAATTTGTCCTCCCGAGTGTGCTGGAATGCGAATGGCTGCGTCATCAAATTCGGATCGTTCATATGAGTGTGCGGAATGCAGTCGGGCTCCACAAAGCCAATACCATTCTCCTTGAGTGCTTTCAGGAATGAAAGTTTCTGAAAAATTAAAAATTTATTATAAATTATTTGTAAGATTAGCACTTTTTAGATCCAGTTTATTTTTGGTTGAATGATTATGATTAACAATTAGAAATAGAAATGTAATGTAAAATAATAAAAAAAAAGTTAGTGTTTCCATCTCCTTATCTGTCGAAATCTAGTATTTTTAGGGGTAGCTTAGGGTTAAATTTACGTTGGATTAAGGTTTATAAAGAAAATTTAACCAGGAAACTAAAAACGTCATTTTTAGCTTAGTGGGTTGATCTTTTTTAAATTTAGGTCCCAGGTTCGAATCCGATTGGAGGTAAATATTTTTTTTCGGGTTTGTTTCTAATTTTAATGCATTTTTATACATTTTTCTATACATTTCTAACCGAAAAGGAGTAATTAGAGTAAAAAACTGACCCAAAATAAACTAGTATTGCCAAATATTTATTAAAATTTACCCGTTGGCTGGTGTCTTCCTGTTCCTCATCCGTCGCAATGCCCGAGACTAAATTATTTATTCCGGCCATACGGCATCGCAGAGCCAAAAGACGACCAATATTGTAGGCGGCAGACACATCCACTGAACTAAAATGTGAATTTTTTTTATCAATTTATTTTCATGTAAATTTTTTCACCTGTGAAGTTGATTTTTGACGGTTTTTTCATTGGTTGAGGCCTCCAAAACAACGCCATCCTCATAATGGTGCACAGTGGCTATGGTGGCACCTTTTGATGTTTGAAATTCCACTCTTAAAAATTAAATTGAATTATTATTTTTATTTGTTTTGATACTTTTGATAATTTAAGAATTAAATCCTAATAATTGGACGTAAAATAAAAACCTGTAAATTGAATTTCGAACTGCTCGATTTTTCTCCAGGTCCCACCCGTCCGGCTTTCGTTGCAGCCGCAAATGCTCCATGTTCCTTGGATTTCTGTTCACAAAACGTTGTAAATATTTGACCGCACTCATCGCTTAAAATTTCATAAATTGTGTGGAATGAAAATTGATAGGAAAATAAATAAATGAATAATTATTAATTACATATTTTTAATTTAATTGATTTAAAAGCAAAATTTTATCAATTTAAATTAGGTAGAAGATATCGGATAGATAAAAAATCAAAACACGTATATTTCTTCAATATTTATTGTTGTTCATCCTCTTCATACACGTCCATCAGCATTAATTCGTCTTCTCCATCATCATTATTATCATTGTTTGTTGAGTTATTCTCAGGTTCTGGCATTTCACGTCGTTCTTTAAATTTAAAAATATTAGCCTTTTTATTCATTATAAAAAACGAACTTTTCGGGACCACGCCAATGCACTCAACGCCATCGTCCGAATCGTCGTTTGAATCGTCAAATTGGATGGTGGAGTCATGTTGACGCAAATTGGTGTTCGCTTCGGAAAAAGTAGCCCGTTGATTGGCATTCATTGCACCGGCACCGGATGATGAAGATGGTTGTTGTTCCTGTCGAGGAGACTGTGGACGGTAGCGTTGTGAAGCTCGCATTGGTGGTGAGTAGAAATAATCAGGCGAAGTGGATGGTCGATTTTGGTTGAAATTTTGGCCAAAATTATTCAGCATTGCTTGAAGACGGGACACAAATGATAATCCTCCTCCTCTCTCATTCCCACCAACATCTCCATTTGGGCGGTCTTGGGTGGAAGTGGAAGTGCCCGGTTGTTGTTGTTGTTGAAAATGGTCCAGTCTGGAAAATATTTTTTAATTAAAATATTGCCAAAAATTATTCCAAAACTTACAACAAATTGTTGTTGATGGCCGTTGGTTGTTCATTTTGAGCCCATCGCCGTCGATTTTGTGCACCTCCACTCTCTCCTATCACTTCCACGTCCGAATTGCTGTTCAAAAAGAGCACATCATCGTCCTCCGGGATGAAAGCGCCAACATAATTTGTGCGTCTTTGCCTTAAACACATTCAAAATTATTTTTAATTTGCATAAATTGAACGAACGTGTACTCCGAATTCTGGTCATAAACATGCATTGTTTGACCGGCCGATGCATAATGCAACAAATTGTTCACAAATTGGTGCGGATTCTCAATGCCTTTTTTGGTGAGGAATGTGACGATGCCTTGGCGCTTGATCTTCCCAGTAAAATAGTCGAGCAGTCGGTCCAAATATGTGCCAATGTCCAGTGCTTCCTTAATTCGAAAAATGATTAAAAAATTAATAAGAATTGCTAACTAACTTTTCTGGTCAACGCCGTCACCTCGCGAACAATAAATGGCATAATGTGAGAGTGGACTGCTTCCTAAATAATGCTAAGAGTAATTTTCTTTTAAAAAAATGGACTAACCCGATGGTTTTGTATATATTCCTTATTGAAGGAGACATTGAACATTGGAGGAGAAATGGAGTTGGGCATCAAATTCTTTTTGTAGATAATTCGTCGAAAGGCCGGCTCATTGAACAAGGTTGCTCTTTAAAAAATTTCTATTTAGTAAAATAAAGCAATTTCAAACCTGGAAACGCCTTGGTTGATGCTATTCAACAGATGTTTGTATTCGTTCAGCTCCAAGTCAATTTCCTCAATTGCTCGACGATAGATGGACTCACTAAAATAAGTTTTCATATTGTTAAAATTTGATCAGCTTTAAACCTTGCAAATGTGGTGATAGAATGGCTTCGCAAACTATGCAATTCGCCCATCAAGTTTTTGGCAACTTGGATTATGGCGTGTTTTTCCACATCCGGTGCCCGGGCTGCCGAAACCTTCATTATTTGGTCAAATTCGTGCTCACTTCGCAATTCAATAACATTTTCGCTGAAAAATTGATTTGTTTATTTATATTTATCAATGTTTTAAGATACATTTTTCCATTGGTTTCCCATGTTGGCAACAATGCAGTCCCGTCCTTGAGTTGATGTTTGACAAATTGAAGTGAGCATTTACACAACGGGCATTCCGGTTTTAATCTAAAAGATTATATTTACTTTTGCTTAAATAAAACAAATTCAAAAACCTTGTCCATTCAATTATGCACTCAAAGCAGAAAATGTGTGTGCAATTGTCCAAAACGGTCGGATCGTTCCAAACATGCAAACATATTGGGCAAATTCGATCCTCCTTCAGTTTTTCCTCTTTGTTAGCGTCCATTTTTTTGAGAAATTTGCTTGCTACTTCCTAAAATATTGTTATGCAATAATAATGAATGAGTGATGAAATTTAATTTCGAAATTTTTAATGAAATCCATCATATAAATAAATTTAATCGAATATTTTATGGAATTTATTTTTATCATTATTAAAATAATATCAATTAAAATTAAGACGGGCGAATATTTGGAAGATAAAGAAATTAAATTATGGATGGATCTTTGGACTTTAGGTCTGAGGCATTGATATATAAATCAATAGGAATGTTTGAATGGGGGGAGGAATAAGGAGATAAGAGAGGAGAATTACATTTAAATAAAATTGAGAATTGGATTTAAATTTTAAAATAATAATAAATTAAAGAGAAGAATATGTGGATGGAGAGGTCAAAGTCAAATAACAATGGGAATAGAGAGGATGGGGATGGAGAGAGAATCGGAAGAGATGTCAACAAGAATTATTCGCCGGTCGCTTCTCCACTCATCTAGGCATTCACGCGGTATTCAGCAATCCAGCATTCGGTGCCCGACTGGTCATAGAAACTGACTCGCTCGTTGAGATGTTGCATTTGAACGTGCGGATTCTCGCGTTTGAGTTCATCACTAAAATTTTGATTGAATTTATATAAATTAATAAAAAAAAAAAAACTCACATGTTTGAGTTGTACAGATTGCGCCCACGCTTGGCATACATTGAGGCGATGTAAACCGGTGCCGGCAGCGAAATGGGCGAGAAGATGATCTGATGGACAAAGCACAGTTCAAGGGTCATTTGCTCCAGAGTGCGCAAGTCCTGTCCCCATTCATCGAAGATGACCGTGTATTTCGGTGTACGGGCGGTGCCCTGAAATTATTTTTATATTATCTCGAATGTAAATTCAAAAGTAAAACCTGAAGTGCACGATGCGAATTGAGGAAAAACTCGGCATAGACTGGATGAACGGCCCCGGAATCGATGACCACACCTGGCTTCAGATTTTGATCCGGCGCTTTGGCCCGACCGTCAATGTTCTCTTGGAAGAAGCGCAAATTTTGAAGTTTGTTGCAGACGATGAATGTCAGCGTGGCATTGCAATTGTTTGCACGGAGGGCGGCCTTCAGCATTGGAATTTCGTATTTGAGAAGCTAAATTTTTTCTTGATTTAATTTTATTTTTGCATTAAATCTTACATGAGGATATTGCCCTTCGCTGCAGTCATTCCGGTAGATAACCACTTGTTTCGGCATATTCCCATCGCGTGTGCCACTGAAGTAGTGAAGGCAGCGCTGGACAATCGTATCAATCACATTGACCTTTTCCTCACGGCGAGCCTGTTGGAAGACGAAATCGCCCACAAAATCGAACGGTGTGCGAGTTGGTCCAACATTGGCAGCAAACTAAAATTGAATTGTTATTAGGAAGTACTTTTGAAAAGGTTAAACTTACTCCACAAACAGTAGGCGGACCAACAACCCAAGAACCAGGAGGCAAATTCGGATTTTCCTCGCGGTCAGCATCGCCAGCAATGCCAAAACCGCCGGCCGGATGATTTGACGAGAATCCAATGATCAAAGTTGTTGGATCATTCGCAATACTGAAATTTCAAAGATTAAAACTATAAAAATATAAAATGTGTACTGGGAACGCAAAATGAAATTGAGGCCTCCAAGTTTGATATTGGTCTTATTGAGGATGTTGTCCATTGTCAGGCGTTGATTTTTCTGGATGACATTGCGAGCCGTTCCCATTTTGACGCATTGAGTGATGATCTAAAAATACTTTTAAGTAAATTGAAAATTATTGAAAGAATAAACCATATAACGACGTTCCAAAGCCTTGATAGTATGATGCGCATCATCGTCTGCGTCCGCATGGAAACATAGCATGAAGGCAACATTTTGTTCAGCTGCACTCTGGAAGCATCGCTCCATATCCTGCAATTTTTCATAAATTTTAATTTTCCATTATTCAATCCTAAAACTTACGCCCTGTTGTTGAACAATTTGCTTTTGCCATGGATCGCCCAACACAATGCCACGATTATTCGCCATCTCTTTGTACATTCGAAGGAATTGGCTAAAAACGAAAATTATTATTTTGAATTAATTGTTTAAATTACTCCAAATCTCCCATATTCATTCGTTGTTGATTGGATGAAAAGGCGTAAACTGCCCAGCCATATTCGCCGCCAGCCGTAATAAGCTGTTCAGGTTGGAAGAATTTATTGGCCCGCCATTGTGCATTATCCGTTCGCGGCTTCTCTGTTGAATTCCCAGATTGAATTTCAGGTAGTGGCATTGCCATTGCATTCTAAAATTGATTATAAATGTTATTGTTTTTAATATTAAACTAACCACTGCCATAGGCGTTCGCGACACATTGATACCAGCTTCCTTCAGATAACGATTGCTGCCGTTGTCGTCCCAGAGGTGAAGTGAGCGGGCGATTTTGTTGACTTGCTCCTTGAGAATGGCCGGAGGAACTGCGCATTTCTGAAAATTAGTTGTTTTTACTTAATAGTCAATGTGCAAAATTGAGCTTACCCTAATCGCCTGGGCAGTCATTGTCGGCATTTGCTGGGTGGTCTTAACACGTTGATTATCGCAAACAACCAAAACTTCCATTGGGAAGTAATTCTTTTGCGGCTTGCCATCAGGTCCTTTAGTCTCAGTAACCACCAAAGGCATATCCGGCAATCTAAAAAATTGGATATTAAAAAGATAACAAAAAATTATTCTTACTCCAAAACGTGATTGTATTTGACGCGAAAATATTCGGCGACAGTGACGTTTCGTCCTTCGCCAGTAGTCTTGTCCACCAAGAGGAATTTCTTTTGATTGGCATTCTCCGGGTCGAATCCTTTGACTGGGAAGACTTGACGGTTTTGAGTGTTGTGTTGCGTTTCAACCATAAGACCTAAAAAATACATTAATGATTTAAATTGAATTCCAAAAAACCTTTCAGGTAACGTTCCAGGAATTCAATCTGTTGATTGGCCGACATATTCTTATGCTTCATCGAATCGATCATCGCTCTGACTTTGACGCTGAGCAAATCATTATTGTGGAATGGTGTCTTCTTTGCTGCAAGATTTGTTTTTTCAAAATCAATTTAACATTTTAAAACATACGTTGCACAACGACCGCAGTAACTCCGTTGACGCGGCTATCCGGAAATTGAGTTGGATCACCTTGCACCGTGCGAATTGCTTTCTGACAGCCAATGCCCAAGTAGCTTTGATTTTCCGGAAATTCGCACATGTCATTCTCTTGGAAGCCAAAGTTCAGCGGTTCATAGAGATAGCTGCTGCCAGTGCCGAAATGAACGTGCTCATCACTTTAAGAAGAACAATTTAAAGAAAGACTTTTTTTTGTAACTTACACTCGGAAGAAAACTTCTTGACTGGTGGCAATGTCGAGGAATTGAGCCAAATCACGGTTGACAAACATCAGCTCACTCTGCTGACGAACCACGGTGTCCAAATTCTTCTCAATGTTGTCCGTGGGAGTGAAGATCAGGCGAATCTCCTTGAGTTTGTAGCGGCCAAACAATTCAGAACGGACAAGTTGTTCGGGCAGGAATGCGTAGCTGGAGCGCTCCTTCTGAAATTTTAAAGAATTAATATTTGAGAGATAATATAAAATCAAAAACCGGATTGGTCGTCTTGAAAGGATGCAAAGTGTACATGATTGATTGCAAATCGTTGTACATGCAACCCAGCTGATTGGCAATATCCCCATGAATCGTCATGAATGACTCGATCACATCGCGGCAACGGAAACGACGATCGGCTTGAGTGAAGCTGAACAAGTTTGTGGAAATGTTAAAACAAAACCCAAAGACTTACTCATCCTTGAATTTCTTGGTGAACATCACCTCGCGGTTACTTTGCTTGATTCCAACAATGCTCACATCATAGCGGTACACCGTGATTTGATGATCGCGGAACTGGGCCTGATAAGCATTGGTGATCAATCGCATGTTTCCTCCGCCAACAGCACCCTTGCGTTGAGCCATGATTGGGTCACCGAATGGAACCTTAAGAAATAGAAAAGTTAAATTTAAAATCAATTAAAATTACATTTTTGTTTCGGAGATATTCCTCAGCCTCATGTTGAATTTTCTTTGCCATGCGCAGAGCAGGATCCGAAGAGGCACTTTTGACCGACTTTTTGTCATCTCCTTGTTGAGATCCTTGTAGAGACATTGTAATGTTGTCTTGATTCGTTGATTGATAGCAATAAATAAAATTCAAAATAAATCAATTGATTGATGAGTTTTATTCGCTGGAAAGATTTAATTTCATGAAAATGTTTACATTGTGTTTTTAGAGAAATCTCAAGTTTTTATTACCCAAAAAACCTTTTTTTTATATCCGAAAAAACAAATGATGGGTTATGAATTATCCCGATGGAGATAAATGAAAATGTAGAACTACTTATTATTGATGCAAAAATGATGATGAATGAAGATGAAGGATGAATGAGGTTAAGTTAAGTCTATGGAACAAGGTTTGACCTCTAAATGAAAGTGAAGAATGATGAGGTGTAATGATAATGATGAATGCAATGATGAATGGAATTGGAATGATGAATGAATGAAGCCGAAGATTGAAGAGGCCTATGTGATGGGATTATGACCCCGGAGGGAAATAAATTAAATGAAGAATGACGATTGTTGCAAAAATGACGAATGAAGAACGAATGAAAATGAAGAATGAACAAGGAGGGAAGAAGAAAAATGAAGAAAATTTTTCTCTATCTCTGCATGTGTACTATTTCTCAAAGTTTCGAAGCGAATTTGGATCCAAATCAATCGATAGTACCGTAGTTCTATGATTTCTATTTTTATGTAAGAAAACAAAAAAAGAAATACTGCTAAACAGACATGTAGAGTGGTGAGAGAGAAGTATAACAAAGCCAAAGAGAACAAAAAATAGGTAGTTGGGTTTTGTTTTAACTCGTGCTTGGTTTGTTTTTGCATTGTGCTTGTTGTTGATGGATGGATGGATAGGAAGATCAATCAAAAATTAAAATTTTAGGATTTTTATTACTATTTTAATGATTATTTTGGCCATCCATGGAGGTTGCGGCACATTCAACGAACAAATTGAAAAATCATGTTCATCTGCATTGAAATCCACGATCAAAAAAGGTGGAAAACAAGAGGAGGAGAGCCAGCTTGTTCAGGCAATAATGGTTTTTACAAAAAATAAAATTAATTTAAAACTAATTTAAAATTTAATAAAGTCAGGAGCTGGAGAAATGTCCAAGTTTAAATTGCGGAATTGGCTCGAATTTAACCGAAATTGGCAGTGTGGAATGCGAAGCCGCTTTCATTTGCTCAACAAATTTGGCATTTGGCGCCATTGCCTCAGTAAGCAAAGTAAAAGTTAGTAAAATCGAATATAATTATTTTAGGTCACAAATTGTGCCCATCCAATTTATGCTGCCGCCAAATTGGCCGATTCCCATCGCCATCAACATTCCACTCAATTGATCGAACCAATGATTTTGGTTGGCCCGGGTGCAGATGAATATTGCAGCAGAAAATCAATTGGAATCGTCAAAAATGAACAATTGATAACAGAGACAGCTAACAAGGAGTACAACCGGGCCAAATGCATTGTGGCTAGCGAAAACTCATCATCCACAAATTGCAACGGGGATTTGCGGTTAGATACGGTTGGCGGTGTTTTAATCAATGTAAGATTTGTAAGATATTCTTATTAGCGGATTATAAAAAAGAAAATTAGGATACTTCCTAAAAAAACCTTGAGATTTTAATCATTTCTACTTTTTAGATGGCCAATGGTTACGCGGAAGCCGGCGTCTCAAGCGGAGGGATTTTGCTAAAGAAATGCGGTCGTTTGGGTCATTCACCGCATTTTGGCGCTGCAATTTGGGCCGAACAACGGGGACCGATTTCAATTGCAATTTCACTCTCCGGATGTGGCGAGGCGATCATCCGAACACAAATGTCCGAAAAGTTGGCACAATTTATGTTTGAAAGGTTAAATCCCGAAATATTATTAAATTTGATGAGTTTTATTTTAGTGATTTGGACGACCCTTTCTTGCCGAAACTTTTAAAACAATTTTTGGATTCAAATTTCCTCAACTCCGCCCGACTTTCCACTTTCCCTCGCAATCGTCTTTTATTGGGCGGTCTTTTGCTGATCAAAAATGGACCTAACATTGGGTTAATGGCTTTCCACAACACTCGGCATTTTCCATTTGCATTTATGCGGTCAAATAAGCAAATATCAAAACTCAAATCAGAGACGGACAAATGTGGCGAATTTGTTTGCATTTCAATGAATTTATGATTTAAATGAAATATTTTATTTTATTTATGAATTTTCTCATTTGGAATAAATTTTGTACATTACATTTTATTTTTCTATAATTATTAAATCGTTTTTAACGAATATTATATTTTTAAAATTAATTTTTTTATTTAATTAATATTTTAGTTTTATTCAATTTTTGCTCTCCTTTCAAGCGATAAGCAAAAATGTGCAATTGTTTGCTGCTGATTTTGGCCATTCTTTTCCCGGTAAGCCATTAATAACAAAATTCAAAATCAAATATGAAAAATTTATTTTTTCAGCCACTCGCTGTGCTCATCAAGCAAGGCTGCACCATCGACCTTTGCATCAATATTCTGCTCACTTTTCTTGGCTGGATTCCGGGCATGATTCATGCCGTCTAGTAAGTTTTTATCGATTTAAATTGGAAAAAATATTTGAAAATGTCTAAAAGATTGTGACGGTAGTTTTTATCGATTTAAATTGGAAAAAATATTTGAAAATGTCTAAAAGATTGTGACGGTTCAGTGGTTTGATCGATTTTTAAAGGGTCTTAAACGGTTTAAACCTATTTTGATTTAATGGTTCAAAACTAAATTAGAATTGGTTAAATCCAAGCCAAAACATAATCAAAATCAAATGATGCGTCTTGAAGAGAACTATCGAATTATCGATTGGGCATTAGGTTTGGGGATATAGGGCAAATCATTGAACCGTTATGAACCAAACCATTATAATCTTTATTCGCCTTTTAAATAATTGATTAATATTTTAGTGTTTGCTTCTACATGAACCGCTGATGAGAACAAATGCCAAACAAACAAAAATATGCAAGCAGAGGGAAGATTTATGTGAAAATGAATCGAATTTGACGCATTAAATACAAAACCTAACCAGATCAATCTCCTATAATTTATCCATTTTTGACATTTTAAATTCAACACCGCTTTAAAAATTCATCCGAAATACACATATCCATCCATCTTTTTATTTGTAAAATCCCCCAACCATGAAACACACCAAAATCACATTTGATTGCCATCAAAACACAATTTGTTGCTATATTTCATTTTTGCCTCTGTTATTAGCTTATTAGCCTTTGCTGACTTTTGAGTTTTGACCATTCTTTGATATCAGATAAAAATTTAATCAAAAAAAAATTAATGTAGAAAAAAGATAGGAAATTGATGAGTTGGTAATTTTTATGCTCTTCAACAATCCAAAAAGTTGGCAGCCATCAATAATTCCAAAGCCAATTCCGGTGCAACTTGAAATTCCTAAAAAAAATAGAAATTTTAGTTTTCCAATTTTGAGATTTACGGGTATTTCGGTGGCACTGTTCGTGTACCGTGCCTTATAGGCAAAATAATGGCAAACTTTTTGGAGCACATGGGAGGGAATTTCACGAAAGTTGACTTCATTCGTCTCATTCTCAGCGTATTGGCCCGGGCCAGAAAGCATGGCCTTTATTGTGTTTGAGATGAGGGCATGTTCCTATGAATTAACAAGGAATTAATTTTGTTTTTAAAAGGATTAATTTTGGTTTATGGAATTTTTTCAACATTTTAAATATTTGAAGAAATGGAAAAAACCTTTTTCAAAATGAATTCATGGCCATCACTGCTGATCAATTTCACATAGGATGCGTCCGGACCTTCGCATCCACCTCCAATCGAGGCAGAATCATTTTTCTGACTGCTGCTATCTCCTTGGCTCGACATTAATAAATCGATGTAAAAGATTGATTTGTTGACTTTAAAGTAATTTAATTAATTAAAAATGGAATAAAAAATTAAATAAATATTGAAATATTGACATAAGTGAAAATTATTTACAAAGCAAAATTTTTACATTTATTAATAAAAAAAATTTATACAAAAAAAAATATCTGCAGTATTAAGGCGCATTTTATTAGTGAATATTACAAAAAAAATATTAATCATCTACAATTTTGCCCGTTCCTTGAGATGACCCGCCATATCCACTACATCCCGCATATCGCAAAGGGCCAGGCTCAATTCTTCGGCAAATCTACAAAGAGAATGAAATTTATTTTAGATTTTATTTATGGCATTTTTGATATTATGATTAATGAATTTTATCAAAAATTTATTTTATTACCTTTTTGCGCTTGTCACACTGCATTCATTGTAGGCGGTTATGGTGAAGAATATTCGACTCTCCTGCGGATTATAACAAATTCCATAGCAATCCAGGTCTGATGGACCAAATCCTGGAATTAATTTTTTAAAAATTTTAATTTTAAAAGCACAAACCCATTGGAAGAACATTTTTGGTTGGCACTTGTGAGGTGGAAAGCAAAAAATGCATCAGTCTTTTGTAGGCATCCGTTTGGAACAATGCTGGAATTGGCCGTCCATTTTCCACTGCAATCAATTTTAAACCAAGCAAGTGGCGGTCAATTCCATGGCCTTAAAATAAATTAAAGAATAAATAAATAAAAATTAAATTCTACCATTCATCACATCCACCGCATATTGTTTATGGCTGGCAATGGCCGACTCGAGCAAAGTTGAAAGTACACCAGGAGTAGTGGTCGCCGGTCGTGGCTGCTGGGAAATGGCCTCAACAAAATGGACGGATTCCTTGTTGGGTAGGCGAATTGTGTCGGTGCGGCCCTCGTGAAATCTTCTCAATGTGCCCGTCTCATAGGCCGGTGCATGCGATCTGTAATTAATTTGATTAATTTTAATAAGAATAGTATTGAAAATGTCAAAATAAATAATGGTTTAAGGATTTGTCCTATATTCCCAAACCATTATACCAAAATAGGATAGAGCTGGTCAAAACGCATTGAATAGTATATAATTTGTCATGGTTTGGTCAACAATTAAAGGGTATTAAACGGTTTAAACCAATTTTGGTTTGTTCAACAATTAAAGGGTATTAAACGGTTTAAACCAATTTTGGTTTGGTCAACAATTAAAGGGTATTAAACGGTTTAAACCAATTTTGGTTTGTTCAACAATTAAAGGGTATTAAACGGTTTAAACCAATTTTGGTTTGGTCAACAATTAAAGGGTATTAAACGGTTTAAAACTATTTTGGTATGGTCAACAATTAAAGGGTATTAAACGGTTTAAACCAATTTTGGTTTGGTCAACAATTAAAGGGTATTAAACGGTTTAAACCAATTTTGGTTTGGTCAACAATTAAAGGGTATTAAACGGTTTAAACCAATTTTGGTTTAATGGTTCATAACTAAGTTAAAATTGGTTAAACCCAAGCCAAAAGCATAAGGAAATTGGTTAGAGTTGATGAGAACTATGGTTTAGGGTTTTGGATTTTAAGACAAAAATTTTGTCTTTTCAAAATTTTTCATTGAATAAATGTTTAATGTAATAAAAAATTAACCTATGAATGCGAAAATATGCAATCTGTAAAGCCAATTGAATCCAGGAGTCAGGGCTAAGTTGCATCCGTTTTGGCAAATTCTTCCCAAATTGATTGAATGCCAATGAACGGACCTCCAAATTTTGAACCACTCTGAAAATTTTTGAAATTTTAGGCTTTTTTTAATCCAATTAATTTTTGCACCTTTCCAAGTTAACTTCCGCTCTCCTCAATGCCGCTTTGTCGGTCTCATCCAATTTAAATGTCAATTTGATTGGTTTTATAAAAATTCCATCCAAAGATTTTGTCTCAAATTGGTTTCTTTCACTAAAAAAATTGGTTAAATATTTCCGTTAAATTTTCGACTCACATTTCATCGCAAATAAAATCCAATAATCGGGCGAGTGGAGGCCCTTCAGCCGGTGTATGCTCATAGGTCATTCCGCCATAGCCGTTCTCATTCACGTAAAACTAAAGGAAAAAAATGGAATTAATGGATAAATTAATAAATAAATTTTTGAGATCAATTAAAATCCTCTAATAACTCCGGAACACGGAACTGACCTGCAAAGTTTTGTCGAACCATCGATTCCTGGAATTTTTTTGCACCCCTCCGCCATGCAATGCCATCGCCATATTTAAATCCTCCGGCCGCATGTTTTCATCCCCACCAAAATCACGGTCCAATGCCAAAGTGAACAACGCATTTTCGACAATTTCAATTTCTGCCGGATTTTTGGCTAGAAAAAATTAGTGATTTTATTTATAAATTATGAAAATATTTATACATTTTAATCGTTCGTAAAGTGCGGCCCAATTTTCACGCCCATCACTCGAAACAATGTTGACCGCGTCAATCTCCGGCGGTTGTTTATCGGTAATTAAGCAAATTTGTCTAAGCTGTGTTTGCAAATGATCCAGTCCCAATTGATTGCCTTGCTCGTCGTAAACTTGCATATAAAAAGTCTAAAATGTGTTGAAAAATAAACAAAATTTAAAAAATTTACATTTCCATTGCGTGTAACCAAAATGTGATTAGCCCATTTTGGCTGGTCCTTTCCGTACCGAATCACATCCTGCTTTGTTCGGGGAATCCGTGTTGTGCCGAACAGCAATTTATATTGGCCCATGTCCAGTGGCTTGCCATGCGATTTATCCGACTCTAATTCGTTGCTGAAAAATTTTAAAAATAATTTTTAATTAAATCTAAAATTCACCTTAAAACTTTGTGATGAAATTTGAGCGCCGATTGAATAATTTTTGCCGCATATTCAATTTGTGAATCCATACCAGAAAATCCAAAATAAGGGAATGTAACGCCGGGACTGGTAACGACTGGCAGTGGAGTTCTAGCACTCAAATAGGCCATTTCAAGCCACCAAGGGGTTAACTTTAAAAAATTCCACGGATTATTCAAATCATTATTTTATATAAAATACCCAATTTGGAAGGTTGGCTGCTCTTTTCTGTAAAAATCTTTGTAAATCTCGGCCTTCTCCACTATCTTGAAAACTTTTTGCAATCTTAAAAAGTTAACTTATTTTATTCCTCTTGCATATATTTGAAAACCTTGAGTGTTTGTTGGTATTCCGATTTGGACTGTATCGCCTCGGCCAATGATAGGAATTTTTCCATGGTTTTTTCCAGCTCCGGTACAGGCAAAGGTGGCAATGCTTCGGTGCTGAATCCTTAATTAAAGTCCAAATTATTTTATTTTTTTTGCTTTTATTAATTTACCTTTATTCGTAGCCAAAAGTGGAAGCATATTGTGTGAACAATTTGTTGTAAATGTGATTGTATTTTTGGATGTTGGAATAATTATGCGTCTGAAGAATAAGATTCTTGAGTGAAACATTCTAAATCATCTAATTTATTAATCGAATTATCTGAAAAACAAAATTTTTTTGTTATCTTCAATCATTCATTTCGATTCTTCTTTCACATTTTCTCCATTTTTTTTTGTGTTTTTAGTTTACACTTTGCATGAAAAGGCTTCATTTCTATTTCTTCATAAACTTTGTGATGTTTTATGGTTGTATTTTGTAGTTAGTGGATATTTTTGGTGTTTATTAACCGAAAAAGCACCGAGACCTATTAATTACAACAAATTTACTTATACACATTGTTTTATAGAAAACATGGTACTAAAATGCTCATAATGGTGCTAGCAATTAGCTAGTCAAATTTGATATTTGCCACTTATTCTTCATTTTTCCACAAATTGATAAATGTTAGATGGTAAGAATCTCAAGGTCTAATATTAGTCGAGTAAACTTTCATTTATTAGGATCTGCTTGCAGTTGATATTGACCACCTTGAAGGGAATGAACTTGCACTAAATGGTTTTCGACTTAATGCTTTCAATAGCGATTCAACTGGAGAATTGAGTAACACAGCAACATCCACGACTTCATCTTCATTTTCAACAAATGTTGATGAGGAATCCAATTCAACCAATGAGTCCTCTTCTTTGCACTATGTAAATATATTGAATGGACGAAAACGAGCAAGAAAATCAGCAGAATTGGCCAATAAACGAATTAAGAAAAAGAACAATATGAGGTTTTTTGTAAGTAATAGTCAAAATTTCAAATGAATAATGTTTACTTTATTCAGCCACAGCGGGACTCTGTGGTCAACGACACATTGCGTGAAGGCTTTTGTGAAAAGACCGATTGCCAGTTGGATACCCGCTGCGCAATTGGAATTAGTAATTGCTGCTCAATGCTGGACACAAAAATCACATATTTGCACATATCCAAAAGAGAGCATGTTTGCCAACAATGTTATGATGAATTTAGAACGTATATATTTACAATTTACATTCAAATTTAAGCTGTAATTTCAGTGGTAAACCAATGTTTGACCGTTATATGCACTGGAAGAAACGTTGGGTCAAAGAGAGTCGCTGCATTCCTCATTTACGTTTGTTCATTTTCGAGGAGGTCTTGCCATTTTGGTTGAACTGTTCCGAGTGTGGAAAGTTTCGCCGGTTTTCAAGGAATGTTGGCTCCGAACTATCATCAACAATCATTGCCAAATTCAAGTGCGCCTATGCATTCCCTGAACAACTCGACAATCCATGCTCCTTACCCGAAGAACAGGTTTAACCATATTTGCAAAATTATTTAAACAATTTTATTAAGGAAGTTCAACAAATTCGATGCGATCCATCAGCGTACATTAAAAGTTTAGAGACACCACCACTTTTGCAACATTCACCGGCCATTCATTATCTCGAAGACCACTATTATTATGATGAGGTCGGCATCAGTCCAATTAATTGCAATTACAAGAAAAAAGGTTTGGGGCTTTTGGAATTAATTTTACATTATTTTTGTGTTCAGATTATTCAACCCCAGAGTTCATGTGCCCTTTCAATATACCAAATGAACAGTCGAAGGCTTTCAGTTTAAGGTTGAATTAGTAAAATAAGAAAAAAATCATCATTTGTAGACCCGATGTGATGGAATATGACGAGATCAGTGCATTTTCCGAATTCATAACTGAACCAATGTTATATTTGGCAATGCGCAATTTGATAGTTGCATTGTGGAATTTGAATCCATTTGTAAAATTCAGAGTATAGTTTTAATTTTAAACATTTCTTGTTAAGGAACATTTGGAATATGCCGAATGTTTTTCACATTTGATCTGCCCTGGTTTAGCCCGAGTTTGGTATTCAATTGAGCTGAAACGTGTCATCGACTATTTAACTCTGAAAAATGTGATCAATTATGGAATTCTAAAAATGCCACAAGACACACTTTTGAGCAGAAAAAAGGTTTTTTTTTTCTTAGATTTACCCATAATAATTAAATGTTTCAAGGTTCAACGTTTGGAAGTAATCGTGGTTGGCGGTGGAATAAGTGGTTTGGCTGCTGCCCGTCAATTGCGAGCATTGGGCGCCAAAGTTGCATTGTTGGAGGCAAAAGCAAAGTTGGGTGGCCGAATGCAGGATGATTGGTCGTTGGGTGTGGCTGTGGGTTGCGGTGCCCAACTTGTGACCGGCATCGTAAACAATCCAATCGTTTTGATGTGCGAACAAATTGGACTGGAATATAGGTAAACAACCGTTACCAAACATAATATAAAACCAAACGTAATCTAATTTTGAAGATTGCTCTCCGATGAATGCCCGCTAATCGATTCCCAGAATGGACGATTGGTTACGCCGGTTTCGGATCGAGTGGTGGATGAACATTTCAATTGCCTACTCGACATAATTGGACGTTGGAAAGACGATGAAAAGGCAAAAGATACCAGTCTTCAATGTAAAAAGATTTCCATTATCCGAATAAAATTCGCCGATTTTCAGCCCTAATCGACGAACTCCACCAAAAATTACTCAAACACATCGACTTCCATTGGGCCAAAGAGTTTGACCGTCTTTTCCAATGGCAAATTGGCAATGTGGAATTTTCATGCGGTGCTCTCCTTTCGGAAGTGTCCGCCAAAAATTGGGATCAAAATGAATGTGTAGGCCAATTCGCCGGTGCACATGCACTGCTCAGCCATGGCTCCGGGGAACTGATCAAACGGCTGTCAGAGGGACTGGATGTTCGATGCGCTCATCAAGTGGTCGGCATTGACTATTCACGTTCAAAGAAAATTACGGTGAAATGTGAGAATGGAAAGCAATTCACGTGTGATAAGGTTGGTCATAAATGCCTAAAAAATTAATTAGATTTTTGGATTTTTAAGGTTCTTCTTTGCCTCCCACTGACCCAATATCAAAAGGAATACATTGCATTCAAGCCGGAAATACCAGCGAGAAAGCGAATGGCATGGAATTCATTGGGCGGCGGATTAATTGAAAAGGTAAAGAATTCAATTAAAAAATTATTTGATTCGAAAGGGAATTGAACCCATAACCTATTGGGAAAAACATACGCTTAACTAATTGAGCTAAAAGGGTATTTGTGGGGGGGGGGGGCGCTCTTGGAAAATTATCCAAATAAAATAACTAGCAAGAAAACTGCTACACTGGTCAAAACCTAAATTATAAATATCCGCAATTAAAATAAATTAATTTTTTCGCAGGTCGCAGTCAGTTTCCCCCGCCGTTTCTGGTCCGGATTACTCAAATCCACCGATGGTGGCTCACTGGACTATTTTGGGCATGTGCCAAAATCGGGCGAAGATCGCGGCCTTTTCAACATGTTCTACGATTTCTCGGCACGAGCAACGAAAACAACGAGTCCAAAAAAGCAACAACAACAATTTGTACTAATGTCCTACGTTTGTGGAAAATCTGTGGAATTGGTGAACACAAAAAGCGATTTGGAAGTGGTCGAACAATTTGTGGACTGTTTGCAAGAATTGTTCCCCGATGAGAAGATTCCAGCACCGAGTGGATATGTGGTAAAATTTTATGATTTTTAAAATTAAATTTGAATGAAACAAAACAATGTTTCAACTTTTTAAACCAAAACCGGTTTGGGTTTAAACAATAACCGCGCATTCTGCTGGTGCTGGTACATTCCAAAATTTACTTTTTCAATATTTTCTCTAATATTTTTATTTTTAATGGTCACCCATTGGGGTCGAGATACACACATTGGCATGTCATACAGTTTTGTGAGAGTGGGTGGTTCCGGCGATGATTACGATGAATTGGCCAAATCCGTTGAGAAACGTATCTATTTTGCTGGCGAAGTAAGTCATTTTTATCAATCAAGATAAATAAAAATTTCGGTAATTTCAGTGTACCAATCGTTTTTTCCCGCAAACAATGACCGGAGCCTTTGTGAGTGCGATGCGCGAAACCAGCAAAATGAACGAGGATTGGCTTCGAATTCAATGAAAAAATGGAAGATGGATGTCATATTTTCACACAACAAATAATATTCATTTGAAATTTTCACTAAAATTTTGACGCACTTTTCAATTATATTTTCAATTTTTAATTGTCTTTCATTCAGCAAACCAACATTTTAATTTAATATTGGCTAGATCAAATTTTAATTTTTTGCTCATCAACCATTTTAATCATTGTAAATATTTCTAATTTCGATTTCCAACAATTTTTAGTCACTAACAAAATTTTTTGTGTTGTGTTCATTTTACGTATACTCACATTTTTCTATTCTACCTTTATCAACGAAATTCAGGAAATTCATTTTTTTGTATTCTCTTCTAAGTCTCCAAAAACTTTTCAAGACTCGCCACTTTGTGTAAAAATAATTCGAAATGTCACAAATTTTTTTAATTTTGGTTATTGAACTTTGAACCTGAATATTTGACACACATTTTAACAAATCAATTTAACCAATTTTTAGAATAGATTTAAAAGTACCAAAACAAAGCGAAAACAAACAAATGGGATTCCAAACGAAGCCAATTGTCATTGATGGCAAAAATCATCTGCTTGGACGTCTGGCCGCCGTTGTTGCCAAACAACTTTTGCTCGGCCAACGCATTGTGATCGTTCGTTGCGAGGCCATCAACATCTCCGGCAACTTCCACCGCTCCAAACTCAAATTCCTGGCTTTTTTGCGCAAACGGTGCAACGTGAAACCGTCTCGTGGTCCATTCCATTATCGAGCACCATCAAGGATTTTTTGGCGCACGGTTTGTGATTTTATTAATTATTTAAAAACTCACTAAAAGTTAACACATTATAAAGTGTCCTTTTTACTTTAATAATTCAAAAGTTTTTTTTGGGTTTAATCCTAAAAAACAAGAAAATGACATTCAATTTATTTATCTATTTCAGGTCCGTGGAATGCTCCCGCACAAGACTGCTCGCGGTATGGAAGCTCTGAAGAAGCTGAAATGCTATGATGGTTGCCCTCAACCCTATGATCAACGAAAGAAGTTTGTGCTGCCCAATTCATTGCGCCACATTGCGCTGAAACCGCGTCGTAAATATTGCACAGGTTTGTATTTACTTGAGGATCAATTTGGAGAGTTTTAACTTTTAAGCTTTTAAAAAGCACAAAAAATTGTTGCGGTCTTTTCTGAACCATCCAAAAATGACTAAAATAGTTCAAAAATTTCAACATATTTTATTTATATTTTCAATTTCCCGAATAGTTGGTCGTCTGGCACATGAAGTTGGCTGGCAATACCAAGGCGTTGTGGAGAAGTTGGAAGCCAAACGAAAATTGCGTGGTGCCGCCTATCATGACAAGCAAAAGGCTGCAATGAAGTTGAAACAGCAGGCCATGGAGAAAGCCAAGCCAAAAACGGCAAAATTCGACCAAATTTTGGCACAATATGGATATGCATGAGCCGAAAGAAGAATGAATGGGAAGATGGAAAGATGATTTGTTGATTTCCTACTATCTAATTATGTTTTTGTTGATGGAAATGAAATGGAAATTGTTAAATTTTAATTGAATTTCATCTTTCTTTATTGCTTGTTAACTTTAAGTTAAGGTTTTTTATGTCAAAATAACACATTGTTTGGGGGAGCTATTATAAGCATGTAAGGTTAAGTTTACATCCGTTAAATATATTAGTAAAATATTTAAAAAATTTGGAATTATTTCTATTAACAAATATTAGCCATTAGCCTCTGGGCTATGAACGAACGAACTTTTTACCCTATTATTAAATAATTCTATGTTCGAGAAACAAATCAAGAATATTAAACAAATTTATTCAACAATACATTATATAATAACACAACAATAATACAATTTATATGGTATACAAGAGGGGAATTACACAATATAATATTTAGGGAGAAATGATGGGGCACATACAACAATACAATGAATGGGGATGGGGACTGGGGGGAGATGTCGTCTTTGATCCATGAAGAAGTCCGCGCCTGTTCATGCCGGCCATCCATCCTCTGCTGCTTGATCCTAGTCGCGGCCGCCACCAATGCCAAGAGGTCTGAAAATTAAGGGATGTTAATTTTTTATTAAAAAAAATGCTGAATGGACTCACCGAAGAACCTGTTCATTCAGCTTGTCGAAGGCCGGGTCCACGTATTTGACATAGAGATTGTGTGCGCCAAGGGTTTGAGGCAGGGCCAGATAGAGGAGGAAAGCCAATTTCAGGAGCCAATACAGAGGCATGACGTGGTAGATTCCTTCGGCGAAAAAGTCGAGCACTGAGAAGGTCGCGAACGTGGTCCAGTAGATCAGCCATTGCGTGTCATCATCTTAAAAGAAGGAGCAAATTACAATTGATTAAAATGGAAAAAAACTCCCCACCTTTTTGTTCGGTCCGGATTGCAATCACTGATCGGTAGGCCGGGTATGCGAAGCCAATGAAGTTGCAGAGAAGCCCAGCAGCCGAACCAAGAACGAGGTACATGGAGAAGAAAGCGCAGGCAATGTAGAACATCTGTAAAAAAAAGAATGATTTGAGGATCAATAAACCCAAAAACCCCGGAACTCACCATCTCTCTCGGAATCCCCGTTTTTTCCTCGAGCGGCATGAACACTTGGTCGTAGTTGCGGAGCCATCCTTGAATCACGGGGCGCACATCCGCAAATGATTGTATGTCGGTGTTGCGTGGTTGTAGACGGGCACGTCCGGCAGTTGGCAATGATGTGGCGGAGTTGACGCTTTGTTTTGAATGTCCTCGGGCTGTTGCGGGTGCTGCTTGATCCTCGAATTGTTGTTGGTCCACCATTACGTCGCTCATTTGTTGTTTTCGTGCGTTGTGTTGATTTGTCGTTGGAAGAAGATGTTGTTTTGTTGTCTTGAGGTGATGCTGAATGATGAAGAAGGTAGGAATTATTCATTCCTTAAATATGAAATTTTTCTCTATAAACTGAACTGTTTCTTTTCCTAATACGATAAGGGCTGGGCTGTAGATTATCGATTTACAATACCGTATATCGATCGATCGTAAAATCAATACTCCCTTCTTCTCTTCCAAATTCCAATCTTGCTGACTATTTAAGGAATCTCAATTCTAGCTAAATTATTCAGTCACACCTCTTGCGCCCAACACCCAAACATAAAATCCTTCAACAAATCAAAAATATTCTCTTCAATCGAACCTCAAAAATGGAAGTGCAACCGTTTGATGCTAAACTCCAAGAAACGAAGGAACACCTGCTGGAATATGTCACGGACCACGTGAGTTTCTTTTTACCCTCAATTGCAAATAAACCAATTTATTTTTCAGAGACACTTCACTGCACGTTGGCTCACAGAAATCAAGGAGAAGGTCGCACCCAATTTGGACGAGGAATCAATTGCAAAAATCATTGTGAATCTATTCGGCCTCTGGATGATGGTCTCGAGTAATGCGGAATTCTTCACAAACTTCATTTTGGTAAGTCAAAACAATTTTCTTTTGGATTTTTTCAAATTTGTAATTTTAAGGTTGGCTTGCCCTTCATGCTTTTCATTCTCTACCCGGATGAGGCGGCGTCGGATGCTGATATGCTAATCTACTGGTGAGTCCAACAGGAGGGGCTTATTTCCATCAAATTTAATATTCAACAATTTAGGCCTTGCCTTGCGCTTGTGACATTGTTCGATTTCCTGCTTGAAATGCTGCCTGGTTACTACTCGCTGAAATTGGTAAAGTTTAGAAATGAAAATTAATGAATAATCATCCGAAATTCTTCAGGTCCTGTTTGCGTTCTTCTTCTTGAAACCTTGGCGCTTTGTGGATAAAATTCGGGATTTGCTACTAGTTGTTCAACTCTATCGTGCAGCCGTCGGAATTTCTCATCGAGTTCAAGAGGTTGGTTTATTTTGTTTTACATTTTCATAAATAATTCCCAAATGTTTTAAAGGTAACGCCGGACATTTCCCAATTGTTGGCAGCCCAGGACAATGGCCCAAGTGCATCACGTGCCCAAATGCCTCCACTCTCACTTCTTGCTCCACAACTTGTCACCGCAAATTCAAAATCCAGTGTCTCTACTGCTGCTGATGATGCTGAAGAAATGCCACCCGCCTCAACGACCACTGCCCGCTCGAATGATGCCGCTGGAAACAAGCAGAGCCAGTACGTTAGCCTGGTGCCAAAATCACAGACGAAACTGGTGAATCCGCAACAATCAATATATGCATCAAATCGTCAGCGCGAAGAGATGAAGAAACAGAATGACGAGAAGAAATGAATTGATTGTGATGATGATATTGCCATATGTCTACTATATTATTTCTTCATTTGTGATTTGTGTATTATTTTTCCTCCTTCACCATTTCCACATATAATAATTTTGTTGTAAATGTATTTTCCATTTCCATATAAAGAATAAAGATTTGTATTAATTTATGTGCAAAATTTTCCAATTCATCGCCCAAATTTAATGATGAATAATTAAAAAAAAGTAGGCATTTTATAATTTGATTTCATATTAGAAGGTTGAACCCGATAATAGTCTTCACTCTTCAATTCCTACCCAACTTCTAAAGCCCTTCTCTGCTGGTTTTTGTTGTTCCCATGGAAATTTATTCCAAATACGACAATTTCCCGTTTCCCTTTTCACTGCCGAGGTCGCCCCCTCCTATTCCATTCTCTCTTGGCAATGTTCGCTCATTTCCGGGTGCGCGGAAAAATTCGTTGTCCATTTCGCATATAGAGAACAATTTCATTGGGCTCCCGCCCAAATGTGCCACATCGTCGTATGAAAAGAAGAATATATTGAGCTATAAAACGTGCCAAAAGAATTTTAAAAAAGAAAATCCGAAAAGTATCTTCTGCCATTTTGTGAACGTCATATCTCATATTTAATTGGTGATGGGCGGTTGCTGTTCCTGCATGAAAATGGTTCTGGACAATGAGCAGGCGGACATCAAAATTAATGGTAAAATTGAAAGAAAAAATGTATTGGATTGGGAAAATTCGGGATTTGCTTTTTCGGAATTTGTACTATTGAATCCTAGTGGAAAAATCGATATAAATCCAAATAATCTCTTATTAATTATTATTGATTTTCCAGTGATTGAGCCAACGACGGTGGTCCAGGATGGTGTTTCAGCTGACATCTCCACAGTGCCATACGGGACGAGGTTGAATGTTCCCCGGATGGGACACAAAAACAGCATTTAATTTTAAACAATTCATTGTTCATTCATATCACATTTTTATTCAATTTATTAAAATTTCACAAAATGCTTAAATTAAATTTGGAAAGGCATCAAAAATATTCATCATAATTAATTATAATATTTCTCTTCCTTCATCAATCATTCAATTCGAATTGATTCAGAGCTTAAATTGTTGTTGCTGTATTCCGATACTGGTTACTGTTTCACGCAGCGAAGCACTGAAATTTGAATGATTTTTAGTCGAGAATCAAATGTTTCACTTAATCTTAAAATATAAAACCCATCTTTCAAAAAACTTCTTTGATCTTTCTATAAATCTTTTTAAAGATCATAAGAATTTTCCGAATAAATTCAACTCCAATTCGATTAATAATTTTGTCTTCTAATTCTAATAATATTCCTATAAGTTTATTGCCCAATTTCTTTTTTGTTACCTTTGAAAAAGCGTCCCGTGCCTGGAGGTGCCTTTGTTGCATCCAAAATGACGTTCTTTTCCGGATCTGCGGTTCGAATGAAAATTCCCCTTGTTCCAATGTGCATTTTCAATCGTTGGCCAGGGTAAATCGTGTAGTAGGGCTCGTGACCGGGAGGAACCACTAACTTTGGCAGCCTTAGTTCTTTCAATATTAAAATTGTGGCCTCATGATTTGTGTATGGTGAAAATAATTGTTGGGAAAGAATATTCTGCTGCTTGTTTTGGTTTTCCATTTTCTGAATTAAAGGAAAAATTTTAGAATTATGTTGCAATCAATTCGAAATTCGAATCTGCCAAGAAAGAAATTTAGATGACGGTATAAAAAACGGGAATTTTTAAAAATTTTGGCATGATTTTTAACCGATCCGAAAAAGGTGATGATGGTTTAAGACCTTTTATCCAAACCGGTTTTCATTTTCGGCATCGGCAATTTGCAGAATTTGCGTTTATAAATTAAATCAAATCAAAACCAATGATGTGATGTTATTGAATTTAGCATTTTGGAAAACCTCTAAAACTTGTTTCAAATCATAATAAAGGTTAAACTAGCAAAAAATTAGTTGATAGAAGAAAAAACACGCAAACACCCTGAAAAATGTGCATTTAATTTTGACACACACATTCATACCTTATCAAGTATCTAGTATGAACACCGATACCCAATTAAAAATAGGCTTTTTCATTCACATTGTTTTATTTTGATCTACTGCTTCATCAAATGCAAACCATTATAGCGTGAGCATCCACAACAAAAAATTTATATCACGTATTTTAGAAATTTTATTTTATTTTTCTGAAATGAGTGCCGAAATAAACGGCTTAGCTTCAACCTCACATAAAACAACTGATGAATCGCAAAATGATAAACAAAATGAAGAAAATGAAATGGCAGCAATGCCTTCTTCCTCTACAAATGATAAAAAGAAATCGAGAAAACGAAAGATTAAACGGTTTATTTTTAATAATATAGAAATTTAAAATTTTTTACATTAAAGTTTTGCTATGGACTTATCCAAATTCTCGACAGAAGCAAGGGAATTACAAAGGCGCGAAAAAGAACGGCTGGAGAGACTGGACAAAAACAAAAAGGTTGGATTTTTTTTCGCGCTGAGCAAGTAATAGTGATCCGTGTATAAATAAGAATAAACATCCCGGAATAATAATTCTCATTTTTGGATAAAAAAAGGTTTATTGGATGATTAAAAAAACAAAGTTTTTGGATGATTAAAACTTGGGGTTTTTGGATAATAAAACTAATGTTTTTTCGATAATAAAAATTTAAGGTTTTTAACAAATTTCTATATTATATTTGAAGTAAGAAAATTTAATTTAGGACTTTGATATTTACAAACCAATGATTGCGCCCAATTCATCAACAACGACGAAGAGGGAGGACGAGAACAGGCACGAATTTGAAGAGAAAGAAGAAGATATTTTAGAGATTTCGGCAATTGATGATGAACAAGATGATGATGAGGAAGATGAGGACGAAGACGATGATGATTTATTCATTGAAAATGTAATTCAGAAAAAGGCGGACATTGAATACATTGAGGTGAGCAGTGAAGAAGAGGACGAGAGCGGACCGACCACTTCATCATCATCGTCGAATGCATTCAACAATAACAAACGGGACCTCTTGCAAAGGCCACAGTTCAATGCACTTGCTAACTGGCAGGTAATTATTTTTTGGCGTTAATTTGCTTTTTGGAGATGTAAATTTTGGTGATCCCCGGGTTAGTGGCCTACTAGTTTTTCCTTTAAAACTCATCCTTAAAAGCTGAACTGTTTACTGTTTGTTTGGAATGTTTTTGTTATGGATTTGATGGGCCAAAATCTATATAATAGGAATTAAATTATTTTAAACAGAAAAAGTTATAAATTTTGAATAAAAAGGGAAAAGTTTAATGTTTTGAATGAATGTTTTGCTCTCTTCAGTTATATAAAAAATTCTATCATTCATTTTTCACTGATGAGTAAGGCCCGGATAGTTATGCATTTAAAAACAGCAAAATATGCGCATAAAATATGCACAAAAAATGAAAAATATGCACAAAAATATGCAAATAAAATTGAATTTTTCTGCCTTTATAGCAATTTTTTTGAATTTTTCAAAACCAATTTTACTACATTTTCAGAGAAAAATGCTTAAAATAGCTTTAAATAGGTTTTTTCGTCCAAAAAAATATTTATATGTGACAGGATTCGAACTCTAGACCCCACGTAAGTTTGCATTCGAAAGACTACTCTCTCCGCTATTCAGCCAAAAATTTTCAGCTGCCAAGATTGGCTATTTTTATCAATTGAAAACCAAAAATGCAAATTTTTTTTATCTTTTCAAGATTTTTTTGACAAATTTAATGCAATTTATTAAATCTCAATTCTAAAATTTTCATTTTTATTGCATTTTTGATTGAAAATTTCCCTAAAAATGACAAAATATGCATAATATGCGGAAAAAATGCAAAATATGCAAATATGCATAAAAAGTCGAAAATATGCAAAAATATGCATCTTAAAATACACGTTTTCGGCACCAGACAAAGTTAAAAACTATTTTTTTATTCATATAAACACGTTACAATGCCAGGAAAAAAATATGCATTTGCATAACTATCCGGGCCTTACTGATGAGCTATATTAGCTTTAGCTTTCGCCTTTATACGGCCGTAACCATCCCTCTCCGTTTTGTAATTTGTAATGAATCATCAAGTATTCGGAATTCTTTTTTTTTATTAAAATCAAAAATTATGCTTACTTAAATTTATGGTTTTTCATAAAATAATACAAAAACAAAACAATGATTTATTATAATTAATTATTCCATATTAATTATCTCCCTTTCCCTTTGTTCAGTACCAACAAGCGCAGATGCAAAAATATCATTTTCTGAACAAAAATGCGGCCACAAAACGTCAAAGACGCCATTCTTCCGACTATGACACAAAAGAGATGACCGCCGAAGGTCGACTCCTAATCAATGCGGGCAAACCGCCGGCAGATCCGGACGTGTTCGTTGCTGAACATTTGACCCAAGTGTTACAACCTCATCAAATTGGCGGTGTAAAATTCATGTAATTTTCAATAAATTGAATTAATTTTCCACATTTTTGAAGGTATGATAATGTGATTGAGTGCTTGGAAACATTTGACAAATCCGATGGAAATGGATGCATTTTGGCACATTCAATGGGCCTTGGCAAAACAATTCAGGCCATCACATTCATCGAAATTTTGTATTTAATTTTTATTTAAAATTAAATCTATTTTTATGGGATAGGAGATAGTATTGAAAATGCCAAAATAATTTATAATGGTTAAAGAAGGGTTTTGCTACATTCCGAAACCAAATATACCCAAAATTGGATGAGCTGGTCAAGATGGACGCATTGAATGGTATATAATTTGGTCATGGTTTGGTCAACAATTAAAGGGTATTAAACTGTTTAAACCATATTTTGGTTTAATTGTTCAAAGCTAAGTTAGAATTGGTTAAACCCAAACCAAAACATAATCAAATGATGTCTCTTGACGAGATCTTTTGGGTTTTAGGAGTCTAGGAAAAACCACTGAACCTTTAAAACATTTTCGACATTTTTTAATATTTTTACTATTAAAATATTTTCCAGCATTCGGGTGACAAAACGCAATCGAGTGCTGATCATTTGCCCTGTGAATGTGCTGCAAAATTGGAGTAACGAATTTGCAAAATGGATGCCCAAAAGCACTGGTGATAATGCACAAATGGAAGAGAATAGCCAACAATCATTAATTCGTGATTGGGAAGTTTTTTTGCTGTGCGATTCGGCCAAAACCCACGAGGCCCGAGTGCAATTGATCGATGATTGGCACAGAATGGGAGGTGTACTCCTGATTGGCTATGAAATGTTTCGCTTACTAATTCAGCAGGAAAATGGGACAGGTAACCAAAAATAATGTTTTTTGGATAATAAAAACTTAAGGTTTTTGGGTGATAAAAATTAAAATTTTTTTACATAACAAAAAATCAATCTTAAAATTTTTTTACAGGTGGAAATGCACAAAATGGTCGAGGAAATGTCCGTAAAAAGGCCACATCAAAACGACAAAAGCAAGAGAAAAGGACTGTCTGGGATTTGGAAGAGGATTTGGCTAAATTGACGGAGGAGGATCGCCAAAAAATGACCGACCAAGTGGAAACGAATAAAATGATCAAACGAGCATTGTTGAGCCCGGGGCCGGATTTGGTACCTGCTAAATTCATACAAAAATTTATTGAATTTTTGAGGTCGTTTGCGATGAGGGCCATCGAATTAAGAATTTGAATACGGAAGTGGCCAATGCGCTCTCCGCCATTTATACAAAGTAAGTAGTGAGATTTTGGGATTTAAAAAATTTTTAATTTACAAAAAATTAA
This sequence comes from Pratylenchus scribneri, assembly GCA_030063045.1. Lineage (NCBI taxonomy): Eukaryota > Metazoa > Nematoda > Chromadorea > Rhabditida > Pratylenchidae > Pratylenchus > Pratylenchus scribneri. The sequence continues at coordinate 1,852,407 of JAQSEB010000114.1, read as the reverse complement.
GAAGACGAATTGTGTTGACCGGCTATCCATTGCAAAACAATTTGATGGAATATTATTGCATGGTCGACTTTGTTCGTCCCTCCTATTTGGGCACAAGGAAGGAATTTTTGTCCATTTTTGAGAAGCCAATTCGCAATGGTCAATGCATTGATTCCACAAAACAGGACATGAAATTGGCCAGACAACGCATTCATGTGCTCACAAATTTGTTACGGGGATTCGTCCAAAGGTTGAAAAATTGTTTAAATTTGATTTATTTGACCTCAATTTCCATAGACGAACTCAACATTTGCTGAAGAAAATTTTGCCCGAAAGCCGTGAATATGTTTTGTTGTTGCGAAAATCGCCAATCCAACATTTACTCTACCGTGCATTCCATCATTGGGCGAGGGCGCACGAATTGGCCGGCGACACGTCGTTTAATCCGTTGAAAGGATTCGCCATTTGCATGAAGGTTAGCAGAGGATTGAAAAATTGCCAAAAATATTGTAGCGGTTCAATGGTTTGTCTCAGTCAGACCCATAAACCTTATTGATTATGTTTTGGTTTGGGTTTAAACCGTTTAATACCTAATTGTTGACCAAACCATGACAAATTATATACCATTCAATGCGTCTTGACTAGCTCTATCCAATTTTGGGTATATTTGGTTTGGAATAGGATAAATCCTTATTTAAACCATTATAATTTTTTGACATTAGCAAATTAAATACCACATCCATTATAGATTGTCAACCATCCGGATCTCCTCTACCAAGCGGTGTTGAAGAAACGAAAGGAGCAAGAGAGCAGCAGTGGAAAAGAGGAGGAGAATGGCAAAGCAAACATTGAGGAAAATGAAGGTCAAAAAACTTCGAAGAAAACGACTGCAATTGAGGAAGAGGGACCGACGACCTCGTCAAATTTTCCAGCAGTTCAAGTCCATTATGTTGAGGAATGTTCAACTTCCACAACCAATATTGGCGGCAGTTCCCTCAATTCATCATCGCAATGGCCCACCAATGTAGCGACTGCCAGGCAATCAACTCATCTGCAGAATGTTCCTCCTTCATTCAATCCGCCACCACCACTGCAATTTTATCCAAATCAACCGACTCCAATTCGTCATCAATTTACTCCAAATCAACAACAAAATGGTGGTGGCTTCGATCATTTTCAACATCATCATCAATATTTTCCACCACCACCAACAATGCCACCGATGAATTCAACATGGAGCCAAAATAATGGTTCAAATAATCATTATTTTGATGGTGGAAATGGCAGTAGTTTTGGCTGGCAAAATGGACCACAACAAAATCATCAAACATTTACTTCTGGCCAAAATCATCAGCCACAAAATTTTGGGTCGTCGCGTCAATTCCTCCCATCACCCCAATCATCTTATGGGTCACCACCGCCACCATCGAATCATCTTCATCAAATGCCACATCAAAACTACAATATGTCAACTAGCCGTATGCCAAATTACAATTTCTTCCAACCACCAAGCTATCAACAACAGCGACCACCACAAAATCAGCAACAATATCGTCAATTCTTTCAAATGCCATCCACATCGACGGTTTGTGTTATTTATTTAATTTGCCTAGAAGAAGAGTTCTTTAAGATTAAGCAACAAAGAATTGGAACAATTTTTAGCAATATTAATAAAAAAAAAATTAAAAATTTTTAATTGGTGGTTGGAAAAGAATACAGGGAAAAGATTAAAATTCACACAGAAAATCATACCAAATACCGTTTATTAGCAAAGATATTTATTTTTGCTATTATCAGTTATTTGTATGCCAATCAGATTTTGAAAATATCTGAGGCCGATGATAGCCAAACATTTCCTTAATTGGTAGATACTCATGTTGAATGTTGATTAATATGTTTATCCAAAGTTTCCTAAGATTACCTTCTTAAGATTTGAGGTTTCCTTATAAGATAAATTAGGACCTCCAAGTACCAACTGACAACCGATAAAATATATGTGCTAATTACCAAATATTTCAAATATTTTCAATAATTTCTATAATTTCAGGCACGACCGCCAACTCCTCATCAATATTTTCAACCACCGCAAAATTATCCATCCCATCCAACTCCCTTTTTCAACAATGGCAATGGACTCAATCGAATAATGTCGCCTCCACTCCCCTATCATAAAAATTATCCGGCGACCGAATTATTGAATAATGCCAATGGCACCACCAACAATTTTGATGGCAACAATTGTAGCCAAATTGCGAGATCAACAATGGGCGGAAAAATGATGAGGATGGATGAAGGAATGAGGGGGAGGGCAAAATGCCTCAATGACAGCGATGGGAACAACAACCGAGACATTTTCAAGGTGAACGGTGGAAGAGGAAATTATATTTTTGGGGTAATAAATTAATTTAGAGTAAAATTAAAATTACTATTAAAATCGTGACCATTTCTATATAATCAAAAATTCTAAATTGAATTCATCACGAATCAAAATTTTAGGGCACATTTTTGGACAATGAAGATGAACAACAAAGTCAACAATTTATTGTTAGCAACGAAAATGGAACAGGCCAACAGCCGGGGCCATCCTCAAAGACCACACAAACACAAAAGGAGAATAAAACGCCAAAGAAAAAGACGGCGACAAAGGAAGTGAATGATTTATTGTCGGATGAATTCCTCCTGGAAGACGGCTCAATTTCATTTGAATGGGTAAGTCGAATGATAATTGGAATGATAATTTACATACCAAATTTATTTTTAAGGCCGAACCAGGCTTGAAAGACTATTCGCCAGGGCTACTTGAAAACAGTTCCAAACTCTTCATTGCCATGCAAATCATTGCGGAGACCATTCGAAGGGGAGAAAAATTGCTTCTTTTTAGGTTTAATTTATAATAAAAATTGACTTAATTATCATGCAAATTTTTAGTCAAAGTGTGGTCACGCTGAATTTGATTGAGACATTTTTAAAGAATCAGGAAATTTTTGGAGCCGATTGGACGCAGAACAAATTTATCAAGAATAAAACATATTGTCGTGAGTTTTATTTAGACTTAATAAAGTTTTTGAACGAATAAGGTAAAAATTACTTAAATTAAAGGATTAATTGTAATTGCGATTTGTAATTGTGAATTCTAATATAAATAAAAATAATTCACTTATAAATCAACTAAAACATAGACTTGTTAATAATTTTATATTCTTTATAATTTCAGGTTTCGATGGGACAACCACTGGTTCAGATCGTGAAAAATTGATCAAAAGATTCAACGAGGATCCTGAACTGCGCCTATTTCTCATCTCAACCAAAGCCGGCTCATTGGGTGTCAATTTGGTGTCCGCAAACCGTGTAATTATTTTTGACGTCTCCTGGAATCCTTGCCATGATGCACAAGCAATTTGCAGAATTTACAGATATGGCCAGAAACGCAAAACTTGTATTTTTTAATAGAAATAATGATTGATAACAATTTAACTTTCACAGTTATTTATCGACTGATCATGGGAAATTCCATGGAAAAACAAGTGTTCAACAGGCAAATATCCAAACAAGGATTGCAAAGTTAGTGGATATAATAATTATTCTAACATAAATCCTTCTTTTCAAAATAGAACGGGTTATTGATGAGCAAATGATTGACGCGAATGTGACAACCCGAGAAGTGCAGAATTTGATGGAATACGACGAAACATTGGATGTGTTTTCAAATGAAAAAACGACGACAAAAATAAAGATGAAACCGGAAGAAAATGGGACGAAGAGCGGCGAACATGGCAAGGATGACGAATTTGGCTTGGACGATTCACTTTTAATGGATTTGCTGGAAACAAACCGAAAATGGTTTTTGGAGGTTTGAATTTGCATTTAATAAAATCTTAAGGTTTTATTTTAAAAATCAAGGGTTGGAAGGGAGGATGATGTTGATGATAATGAAGAAGAAGAAGAGATGAAGCGGATTATGATCTTTCTTCATCATCCTCATCTTCATCATCCCAATCTTCATCATTCGCATCTTCATCATCCTTTTTCCCTTCCAACCATTAAAATCTAGTAGTACCAAATACCAATCTAATTTTAAGACTCCATTCTTGCACGAGTCAATGATGTTGGAGCGGGAGGATGGACTCAGTCAAGAGGAGAAGCACGAGGCCGAATTGCTCTATGAGCGAGAAAAACGCGGTCTCAATTTCCCGGCGGAAGCAGATGCTCAAGCCGAAATAGAAGCAATGAACCGGAGGATGGGTTTTGCTCCACCACCAACATTGGCCTCTTCAATCACACCTTCACTGCTGTTCCAAACGCCGGATGATGGGCATCGACTTACGCAAACGGCACCATTTCCGAAAAATCTTGAATTGGCCACTGACATGCAAAAACAGCTTCATGTCCAGGTTTAGCACTTTTTCTTTACTATCAAACTCCAAATTTTACAGAATCAACAGTATTTGGAAGCAGCAATGCGGGCTAATCAAATTCGCCAACAAGAATTTTCTATGCCAAAACCAGAATCGGATATTGTCATTCTCAAGGAAGTGACTCTGCCAAAGGTGAACATCAAAGCGGGCGATGTGCCAGACTACACAGTGTATCCTGGCCAGAAGATGAAAATGTTCAATTCACCGCGGGGCACATACTTTCGGACCACTGGAATCTTGGGCAATGTTGTTTTGGATGCAACAAAGGTGCCGCCCAGTGTTGGCCGCTTCTACAAAGGTTAAGGTGCTCTCTGCCTATCAAATAACCTTTTATTCATTCAAGTAATAACCGATGGAAGGATTGTTCAACAACAAAACACACACAACAATGTTATCGCCGAAGAAGTGATTCAAATTGATGATTGAAGTTGAAGATAAACTTTTTTACACAACAATATTTTTGTATTTCTGATACTCTCTTCTCTCTATAATTTATTTGTAGCTTCTCTTACAATACGTTGTCTTTTTGTCTAATATAATACAGGTTTTCCCATCACAGGGGCTCATTCAATAAAAAAGTCGACAAGTTTACATTTATAACATTTATTCACAATAATTAATATGGTGATACAATGGCAAATGGCATAGCAACAATATATGATGATGGGAATTAGGGGACACAATATTACAATGGTGGAAATACAATTAGTGAGAGAGGGTCAAGAGGATGATGAACAAGATGATCGTTTCCTTTTCTTCTTCTGGTCCTATTCTTCCACAGCTGCTCCTTTGCCGTCCTTCGTCGTGCGCTTCATATTCACATGTATGCCGACTGATCAGGTGCGAGCTTCGGTTTTCCGGCGGTTGGGGCTGGGGCTGGGACATTGCTGCGTGGTCGTTGTGGCGGGGGCGCTTCTCCGACATCTGAAAAAATATTGGGATGATTTATGCTGAACAATAGATGGAAATTATTAAACCAACCGTATTCGTGTGCATAGCCAGGGCCGCCGGTTCTGGGATAGTTCTGAAATTGATGGGAAGCGTTATTAAATTGATTAAAGTTTCTAAAAAATGTAAAACCAACCTGTGGCGTGGAGTTCGTCTTCTTTGGTGGAGTGTATCCCGGCGATGGCATGTATGCAGATTGGTCACCCATTTGAGTTGTTGTTCTTCTGTTGCTGCGTTCGTTTGTTGGCGAAGGTTGGTTGATCACTGCTTGCTTGATGATTTGTTGAGCGAATGTGGTGGTGAAGCGTCCTTTTATATGTGATTGGCCCGTTAATGCAGAGGTAAAAATATAAAATCGATAATGGAAACTGTAACGTTACAGTTAGTTACACAGTATATCGATAGTCAATCAATCAATAACAGCTACAAGTCGGTGAATTCGGGTATAAAAGCTAGCAAAATTCCAGTCAAATCATCAAACAACCAACCAGCAATCAAAACAAATCAAATCAGTCAATCAATACCGTTCTACAAAATGTTCTATCAACTGTGTTTCGTCGGATCAGTGGCGGCCATGCTCTACTTCTACTACATAAACCGACTGCGAAGCGAGGTTAGTTTTAATTATAACAAATTTAATTAAACATTAATTCTTTCAATTTTAGGATCAGAAGAAGAAGGACGGACCAAAGACAAAGCCGGTGAAAGTCGAGCCAAAAGAAGAACACAGGAAGAAGGAAGAACCAAAGACAAAGCCGGTAAAAGTCGAGCCAAAAGAAGAACACAAGAAGAAGGAAGAACCAAAGACAAAGCCGGTGAAAGTCGAGCCAAAAGAAGAAAACAAGAAGAAGGAAGAACCAAAGACAAAGCCGGTGGAAGTCGAGCCAAAAGAAGAACACAAGAGGAAGGAAGACGAAGGCAAGAAGAAGCATCACCACCACAGTCATCGGCACAGCCATGGTAAGGAAGTTTTGATATTTGCCGATAATTTTAATAAATCCCAATTTTTCAGGCAGCCATCGACACCGAAGCAGCAAATCCGAGGAGGGCGAAGTGGAGGGCGCAAAAGAGGAAGAAAAGGGAAAAGAAGAAGGCAAGAAGGAGCATCGCCACCACCACCACGGAAGTCACCGCCATGGTAAGAAAGTTTTGATATTTGCCGATAATTTTAATAAAATCCCAATTTTTCAGGCAGTCATCGACACCGAAGCAGCAAATCCGAGGAGGGCGAAGTGGAGGGCGCAAAAGAGGAAGAAAAAGGGAAAGAAGAAGGCAAGAAGGAGCATCGCCACCACCACCACGGAAGTCACCGCCATGGTAAGAAAGTTTTGATATTTGCCGATAATTTTAATAAAATCCCAATTTTTCAGGCAGTCATCGACACCGAAGCAGCAAATCCGAGGAGGGCGAAGTGGAGGGTGCAAAAGAGGAAGAAAAGGGAAAAGAAGAAGGCAAGAAGGAGCATCGCCACCACCACGGAAGTCACCGCCATGGTAAGAAAGTTTTGATATTTGCCGATAATTTTAACAAAATCCCATTTTTTCAGGCAGCCATCGACACCGAAGCAGTAAGGAGGGCGAAGTGGAGGGTGCAAAAGAGGAAGAAAAGGGAAAAGAAGAAGGCAAGAAGGAGCATCGCCACCACCACGGAAGTCACCGCCATGGTAAGAAAGTTTTGATATTTGCCGATAATTTTAACAAAATCCCATTTTTTCAGGCAGCCATCGACACCGAAGCAGTAAGGAGGGCGAAGTGGAGGGCGCAAACGAGGAAGAAAAGGGAAAAGAAGAAGGCAAGAAGGAGCATCGCCACCACGGAAGTCACCGCCATGGTAAGAAAGTTTTGATATTTGCCGATAATTTTAATAAAATCCCAATTTTTTAGGCAGCCATCGACACCGAAGCAGCAAACCCGAGGAGGAAGAGCAGCAGGGCACGAAGACCGCGAAGGATCTGGGCACGAAGACCGCGAAGGATCTGGGCACGAAGACCGCGATGGATCAAGGCTCGAAGACCGCGATGGATCAAGGCACGAAGACCGCGATGGATCAAGGCACGAAGACCGCGAAGGATCTGGGCACGAAGACCGCAATGGATCAGAGCACGAAGAACGCGAAGGATCTGGGCACGAAGACCGCGAAGGAGTGAGCCACCGAATAGAACACAGGATATCCACAATCCCTTCTCCCCTTCGATTGTAATTTCCCCCATCCAAACTATTTCCCTCTCTAATTGTAGTTATTGTTCATACACATATTGTCCCTTTGACCACTATTGTTTCCATATATTGTTGTGTATATTATTGTATAAATTATTTCGATATATTGTTGTGCATATTATTGTATGAATTGTTTCCATATTTTGTTGTGTAAATTATTGTATAAATTATTTCCATATTTTTTGTGTTTCGTTTTTGGATGAAAAGCCCTTTTTAATTGGGATTCGAATTTCTCTTTATCATCCCCATCATTTTATCAAAAATTTATTCGAACTGCTGAGCAAATTGAATTTGCATTTTTTGATCTCCGCCGATTTTGGGATCCTTTAAAAACGGGAAAAATGAAAATTGCTTGCAGAGTAAAAAAAGGACCTGTATTATTGTTCGAAAAAGTTCAATAATCGATTTTGGCGATATGTCTCGATTGTACTTATTGATTTTTGATTAACTCAAAAAACAAAAATAAAGCCTTGCCTTATTAACCACACCACTTAATGATTATGTGAGTTTTTGTTGCGTGAATGGAGTTGACCTTAAGTTTTCGCGGATATTTGTATTATTAATCTGCTGTAAACATTAAATATTCTCAACAAAAGCTTTTAAGAAAAACGAAAACACTGAATTGAATTGAATTAAATTTAAAATGAATCACTGGTTCCATTGCAATCATTGCTTTATGATGGGAGCAGGTGGAAATGGCTCATTCTGGTTCACTTCATGCGGGCATCTGATTTGTACGAATTGCCTGAAATCGAGTAAGTGTTTTTGTTGTTTTAAAAACTCAAGGTCTTCCCCCAAAATTTGAAGGTGGAGCGATTCCTGGTCAAAAGGGGCCGTGCATTGTGTGCCGCAGGCAGGACAGTGTTGCCATCGAAATCAATCGTTCAATGCGTCCGGACATCCTGGCCATGTTCCGTCCACCAAAAGACGTTTTTGCGGAATATGCCAACAAGCTGAAGACAGTCATGGACTATCAGGCCAATCAATCTCAACAATTGATCAAACATTTACATGAGAAGGTTGGGGGATAGTTCATGGTTTACTACAAGCTATAATTTGTGTTTTTTAGACAGCCAGGGCCATCAAAATGGCCAAAGCCGCTCAATCTGAAATCGCAAAACGAAGTGAACGCGAACAGTCGTTAATGGCCGAAAATGGTCAAATGAAAGCGGAGCTGGACAAGGCCAAACAATACGCTCAGCATCTGAAGAATGCGTAAGTAACAACTATTCGACCGGGTGCATTATGAATAATTCATCAAATTGATAGGTTGGCCGAACGTGACCAGGAAATCCAGCATCTTAAGCACAAGTATCACAAAAGTCCTCGACCAACGATCTGCCGTGCGACGCCAAGTCCACACAAGAATAAAGGTTTGTGCAGAGTTCACTAATCGTCCAATGTATTAATAAATTTTCAGTTTCAAGCACCGTTTTTCCTAGTCTGAATGGACCAACTCCGCTCAGCACATTGTCATTCTATGCATGCACCACCAGTACACCATTCGAGGTTGGCTTTTGTTATTATTCAAAACTTAAGGTCTCACTCAAAACTTAAGGTCTCATTCAAAACTTAAGGTCCCCTTCAGAACTTAAGGTCCCATTTAAAGGTCTCATTCAAAACTTAAGGTCTCATTCAAAACTAAAGGTCCCCTTCAGAACTTAAGGTGTAAGGTCTCCTTCAGAACTTAAGATCTCCTACAAAACTTAAGCTACAAAATTTAAAAATCAACAATAATTCAATCCAATTAAGTCAAAACGCCAAGCCGCCGTGACTCCTCCATTTTCGACAATGATGCGTGGAGGAGAAATGTTCAACACTCCGCAGGCTCGTGATGAGAGTACAATGGCTGCCGGAGGACTCGACTACTTCAACCAACAAATTACGAACACACCGGCTCTGCTTGGCATCGCTCCAGGACGCAACAAAGGCCCTCAAATGATGAAGAATTATTTTTGAGTGGGATTAGTGATTCAATTGACTATTTGTTTTTTTTATTCATATAATGTGACAATTAAATAATGATAATGTTTTTTTCCTATTATTTATTTTGTTTTGCGTTTCATGTTAATTATTTAAATGTGTAATAAATGTTTTTGAATCGGCTGACGTGTTATTCAATGTAATCAAAATGAATTATTCATTTCAATATTTCCAAAGTTACCAATTTGGTTCTTATTTGGTTTCCACTTCTCATTTTTACTGATCGATTCTTTTTCATTTTAATTCCTTTAAAGGCATTTCAGAAAAAAACAGCCAAAGGCCAGCAGCAGATCTTCATTTTTTTTGATAGTGTGAATCGACAAAAACATTATTTTCAACACAAAAGGCCAGCACATAAATAGATAGCAGCAAATTCCTTCGATTTTCAACAAAAATGGCTTCAGCAATTTTAACTGCAACCGAGCACAAAGAGAAGGGGAATAAATATTATCAACAAGGAAAATTTGAGGTTAGCTCATCATAAATTTGATTAAAACCATTTCTTAGGCAATTTTCAATTTTAGTAGTTTTTTGTCAAATAAAAAAAAAACTGAAATGGCAAGGAACAATTCAATGGTTTGTCCTAGATCACTAAACTATACCCAGATTTATATTTTGGTTTGGGTTTTAACCAATTCAAACTTATTAGTTTTAAGTCATAATGGGTTTAATTCGTTTAATACCCTTTAATTTGCTGCCAAGCCCTGACAAATTATATACCATTCAATGTGTATTGACCAACTCTATTCAATTTTGGGTATATGGTTTGGGAATGTAGGATAAACTCCTCCTTAATCATTATAATTATTTTCGCCATTTTTTCTTTTTCGGCTTTTTTATAAAACAAATTCTTCATTAATTAGGAAAACTAAGATAAGAAATAAAAGACAAAATAAGCAATTTACCTTGAAAAAACACCCAATTAATTCAAATAAATTTTTCAGGAAGCTCTTTCCCATTATAGTCGTGCCATCCAAAAGGACCCGGCAGAGCCAACATATTTCACGAACAGAGCACTGTGCCATTTGAATTTGAAGAAATGGGAATCGGCCGCGGAGGATTGTCGGAAAGCTTTGGACTTGGATCGGAAGAACATCAAAGCGAATTATTATATGGGCAAAGTTTATGTTCAACTTGGCCAATTCGATGAGGTTTTTGAAATTTTTATTTAATATGTTAAAAATCGAAGTGGGCTAAGCTATTAGAAGTCCCAAAATATATAAAAAATTAAACATTTTCCTATTAAATTATAGAAATGTTCCGTAGAATGCATAAAAATTCAAAGTGAAAGCCAAGCCAGAAAAAAATATTTGCCTCTGAGCGGATTCTAACCCGATACCTAAATTTAAAAAAGTGAAGGAATCCCTTCTTCAGGTCGAAAATTTAAAAATTTTAGGCAGTTTTTTGTTTAATTATTGTGTGGGTTAAAATCTACTTTATAAACCCTAACCAGCCTAAACCTAGCCTTAATCTAGGTCTTAATAGCCAAAGAACTAGGCTACAAAAAAGTTCAAAATTTAAAAATTAATAATAAATATTTGATGAGAATTTTCGATTTAATCCATCAATATTTACCCACAATTACAGGCAATAAAAGTGTTAATGCGTGCCCATGAATCGGTGGTTAACCAACGACAATCCTACGGCGATGAAATCACCCAACTGCTCAGGCTGGCCCGACGTGAAAAATTTCGTCAAGAGGAGGAGCGGAGGATAACGCAGGAAATTGAGTTGCAAAGTTATTTGAACCTTTTGGTGGATGAGGATGTTCGGAAAAGGATGGAGGAAGCTGGGGGAGAAAATGCGGAAACGGTTGAACAAATCCGGGCGCAAGGCCAACTCAACAAGGAACAGCTGAACACAATGTTCGCACAGGTTTGCCTTTATATTTTTGATAGGTTTTTAAAAAATTAACCAAAGGAATGATAAAAAGAATAGGGTGAATATACCAAAAGTTTTATAATAAAATTCATTGGGGATTGTTTAGCCGAATGAATTGCTCTCTTTTATCAAAATTTAGGTCTCGGGTTCGAATCCGCTCTGAAGCTAGTATTTTTTTCTTAATTGGTTTTCATACTTTTATGAATTTTTATGCATTCTATGGAACATTTTTAGATCAAAAAAATTAATTAATTTTTGACCCAACGTGGACCCTTCATTTTTGCAAAATTTAGATCTCGGGTTCGAATCCGCTCAGAGGCAAATATTTTTTTTTGCTTGGTTGTCACTTTTATGAATTTTTATACATTCTACGGTACATTTACATTTCTAGCATCAAAAAATAATTCAAAAGAAAACAAGATAATAGAACCTACTAAAACGATTTCTTATTTATTGAGATTATAAGCAAAAATGATTTCGGAGGAAAATGAAATGAATAATAAAAAATTCCATCAGAGAAAAATTCCGCTTCCAATGATTCATTCATACCAATTTTAAGGTTGACGATCGAAGGAAAAAGCGAGAAATTCCCGACTTCCTATGCGGCAAAATCAGTTTTGAACTGCTCCGTGACCCGGTGATAACGCCCAGTGGCATTACTTATGACCGGCAGGATATTTTGACACATTTGCATCGAGTCGGCCATTTCGATCCGGTCACACGTGTTCCGTATGTTTTTTTTTCAATATATTCAGAAAAATTTAGAAATTTTTTGACATTTTTGATACTAATTTTACTAATTATTTATTAAAAAATATTTTAAAAAATTCTCCTCTTTTTAATAAATATAAAAAATAATTTAATGCCATTTTTTTAGATTGACCGCGGACCAATTGATTCCGAATTTGGCAATGCGTGAGGTGATTGAACATTTCGTCAAGGAGAATGAATGGGCATTGGACGCATGATGACGAGTTTTGACAGCACAACATTTAGCGCGGGTGAACACACTACTTAAATGGCTGAAATGAAAATATAATATCCTTTTATTATTTATTTATTCCCTCTCAATTGCATCAATTTTATCCTCCTCTAATTTTCATTCATATAATATTTTTGATTCTCCTTTATTAGCACCTCCTCCTTCCTCCATTCCATGTACCTTTTCTTCCTCATTTTTCCTTTCCTCTTCAGCTGTGACAAAGCCAGTGCCCTCAATTAATTTTTAAAATTTCTTTGATTAATCAAATTTGTGCATATTCGTGTGGTAATAAAAATAAATTTAATTATTAATTTTTTGTCCAATTTTGAACAATTTATTTTCCGAAATTTAGAGGAAGTTACTTTAATATCCTACTGATTAATAGCAATTCCATCATGGTGCCAAAATTCATAATCAAATGGAAAATGTTCCCCGTTAGTGTTTTATCTAATAATAGGGTTTTATTTAATGGGTATTTCAATTAAATATTAGACATCCAATTAGTAAGTAGTTGGTCAAATGGATTGACACATTGGAAAACGTTACGGAGGTCGCAGGTTCGAATCCACAAAGCGTCAGATAATTTTTCTATTTATTTATCCCTCCAAAATTTTTATTTTTAAATTAAAATTTGTAAATTTATTTAAATTATCCACAACAAATAAAATCCATGTCAATGTATTCAAAATTATTTTATTCTAAATTTAATTGTGATAAATGTTATGTATGATAATTCCAATGAAAATTAAAAATTATACATTCAATATTGCAATTAATGCAAAAAATTAATTGAATATAATTCGTTTGCTCATTGCCTCTTCCATGGACATTTCACGGATTAATTCCTTCCTCAGCGCAAATCTTGCCTTCTTCCCTCCTCCTTCCTTGACCTTTCCCTTCTCTTCCCCTTCCTTCTTTTCATCTGTTCCAATTTCCTCCGCCGGTGCTTCATCCTGATAAATTTGGAATTCCAATTCGGTGGATGGTATTGGTGTGGAAATTGCTGGCAAAATGCACGGAGTGCCCATTGGAATGACCAGCTGATTTTCTTCATTTGTGATTTGCAAATCGACTTTTTCGTCGAATGTGCCAAATAGTGCCTTTAAAAAATTAATATTTTATTTAATTTTCCCCTCAAAAACCCAAAAAACCTGATAGTCCGAATCGCTGGCCAATTGTGCAGCAATGCGTGATGTTTTCTTCTTCGCAACTTTTGGCGGTCCAATTGGTGTTTGAAATTCGAAAGTGGCCGCCGATTCCTCTTCAAAAATTTGTTGCTGTTCATCCGAATAAATGTGAAATCGATCCAAATTGTCCTTGACGCCCCTTGTTGATTTCCCATGAGAACGTGCGGTCGATGGATGGCCATTTGAGATGGGAATTTTGCCTGGCGGGCCTTGTGGAATGCGAATGATGGGAGCGACCAGATGACGGCGGCCAATTCCTATTTAAAATTAGGGAATATTTCATGGGTTTAAGAATGGTTAGATTATGGCTAGGTTCAAGTTGATTAATTTATTTGGAGAATTTTCCACCCAAGAGGTGACCCTTCACTCTATCCAAATTTAGGTCTCGGGTTCGAATCCACTCCGAGGTAAATATTTTTTTCGAACTTGGTTTTCACATTTATACATTTTTACGTATTCCACTATATATTTATTGCCGAAATACAGTGTTCAGAATAAAACTACAGTCATAAAATGCTATCTAGCCATTCCATATTTTATTTAAATGAAAATAAAACCTCTCAATTTTCCAAGTGTTTCTCGGCTCATCACCGGTGTTGCATCCATAATGTTTTGATGGTTTTCCCCTTCAATTGGCCAATAATCATTATCTTCTGCAGGTTGACATGTCGCTTGCATTACGGCAGCCTCTAACTCATCACTGGCCCGGTGGAGGGCGTCCAACGGCATTGCATGCATTTTTAGACCCAATTGGAGTTTCTCACGTGCCTTATTCCACCAATCTGCAATTTTTACGGATTAATTTATGCCATTAGAATGTCTGTCACATACTAATCGACTGGTACATTTGACTCCAAAAAATGTAGAATTTGGCCAATTCCCGGCAAGAGCCTTTAGCAAATGCGAATTCCATGACGGCCAAACCACTTTCTGGGAAATTTTCAACCAATTTGAACCACAGTTTCATCAGTCGTTCATCATTTTTGTGTGCATCCATTGTGGCAAATGTTGTGCAAATTTTGTATCTGTGGTGAATATTGGATTTATTTAAATTTATAGGTAAATTGCATACAGAATTGGGTAAAAATATTTTTGTTTTCCACTTGGGAATTGTTCATCGAACCAAATGACAAAGCGGGACATTGGCTCAAGTGGATCTGGTTGGGTGAAAGACTCGGTGAATTCTTTCAAGAATCGGCGTTCCGCTTCATCAATGCCCACCTTTAAATTTGTGTTTTATTTTGGATGATTTTTTAATAACTAACTTTTGCTGTTCCCGATGCTGCTACTTCATTTAGTGCACCTGCACGTCTTCCACCGCGCAATGGACGGAAATTTTCCACATTTTCGAACCATTCTGACTCCATTTTTCTTGCCGACGACATTTTGCTTCTCCGCGATTTATTTTTATGATCTAAATTTTTGCTTTATTATATTGGATGAAATTAGCATTTTGTTTTGAAAAAATAGAGGGGTGGAAACCGAATCGGGGCCGTCGGGGTGAAAATGAAACCGAGAGAAACGGTTCGGTTTTGTTTGGTTTTTCAAACAAGAATAAATGCACAAATTTTGCATTAAATTTTATTTTAGGATAAAATGTCATTTTTATAGCGAGAGAATATGCAAAATTTGGAGAGTATAAAGAAAAAGAGTACAAATAATGGCCGACGAAAAATCGATCCTCAAAGAGAAAAAAAAATGCCAGTGCCAAGTGCCATTGCCATTGCTATCAAAGTTTTTGCCGTAATTGTCCGTCAATAAAAATTTATTTTTAGATGATCATTTTATAAATACAAAGAAAATCGATAATTTATGAGCAATAGAACTTCAACAGCAAAAGAAATGATTTCGGATGCGGCTTACATTGAAATCCTGAAGAATTGTTCCAAATGGAATAGTCGTGTAATGGGAGGGAGGAAACGCTCAGAAACTGCTGTATATGATCAACAAACGGGCATTGTACATCGGTAAATATTCAAAAGCTTTTACTACAAATTAATTGAATTAAATCAATTTTTCAAATTTAATTAATAACAAATTTTAGTCCAACCGAACATTTGTTCCGTCATCCATCCGAACGACAGCGGGCCCAAAATCCAATGCAAGTTTACGTGTATCCACCACGACATTGGGTCAAACCAAAAAGCAACGCTCCATCTGCGGCCATTGAAGTCAATTACTTTTTGCGAGTGAATCCGGCGCTGAAGGAGGCGGTCAACGCCAAAACCGAACAATCACAGCCTCAATCCACTAGTGAGAACAATGTGCCAACATCAGAACAGCAACAATTGTCATCAATGCCACCAAATAGCAACAATAATTCGAGTCGGGCTGCCACTGCCGGGAACAGTGCAAAAATTTATGTTAGTGAATTTCTATGTAAATTAAACCAGTATCTTTCTTTAGACTTATTTTTTTGTTCGAAATACTCTACGAATGCCATAAAATTAACGTGACAAACAAATCCGAAAAAATATTAGCCTTTGAGCGGATTCGAACCCGAGACCTAATTTTTTAAAAATGGAGGGTCTAATTTTTGGTCGAAAATTTTCTAAAAATTTTTTTGACCTAGAAATTTACCTTAAAAATGTATAAAAATTCATAAATTTGACAATCAAGCCAGAAAAAAAATATTGGCCTTTAAGCGGATTCGAACCCGAGACCTAAATTTTACAAAAGCGAAGGTCCCCTTCCCTTCCTTGGCTTGAAAATGTTTTTGTTAAACTCTTACATGATTTTCTAATTCACCGCACAATGCACAGCAGGAAAACGAATTCGATTTGGAATACGATTTGGACGAGCCCGACTACAATGACCCACAATCGGATGAGGATGATTGGGGTGCATGCCGAAAGAAGAAAAAACGCCCAATTGGGGCTGGTGGCACTTTGACCGGAGGGCGTTCGGCTGGGAGGAAAGCGGCGGCCAACAGCGGCGGAATGGGCCAAACAATGAGCACTGGGACAACGCCAATTGTGGTCAAAATTCCAAAATCCGAGGCGGATTCGGCTGGGACGCCCTCTTCTTCGATGGGAACGCCTACAGCTGGAGGAACAACCGCAGCAACTTCGACGGTTGAGCCACGACCATTCATTTGTCAATGTAGGTTTATAATATGGGCTATATTTGAGTGAGAAATTTGAATGAAGTGACAAAAAAAAAAAGATTAAATTTGGTGCATCGGTAACACTAAATCATTTCTGGATTTTGGTAAAGTTTTTTGGTTAGCATAAAAATGGCTACCAAGCCCGAAAAAAATATTTACCTCTAAGCGGATTCGAACCCGCGACCCAAATTGAAGTGTCCCCAACCCTTTTGGGTCGAAAATTTTCCGATTTGACCTTATAGGGTGCCGGTCCATCAATTTATCAAAAATAAAAATATTTTAAATCCACGCCCAACACATTAATTTAAACCTTTCATCCATTTTTCAGTGTGTGGCGCCAAGTACAAATCGCGTCCAGGCCTGACCTATCACAAAATCCATGTTCATCAGTCGGAATCGAACAGCAATGAAACACCGAAGAGCCCACGTACGCCGGTTTCCTAATTATTTGCTAGGAAGAAAAAGCCCCAAAATTAGATTACCCTAAATGATAGGGCCTATCCCTTAAATTTGATAGACTTAAATTTTTGTTTTTTGAACTTTCACAGATTTTGATATTTTCCCCAGCCCCAATTTTACTTAGAGAAAAAACCAATTAACTTAATAAGCCAGAAGCCACCCCGATACCAGTGCGACATTTCACCCAGATCCATATAGAGATGAATTTGAAAATATTTTATACATTTTAGATTTCCTAAAAATGAACAATAAACCAACCATTTTTATTATAATTAATTTTATTATTTTTGATGAATTAATAATTTCCATTAATTTTATGAATAAATGTTTTTTGCTGTTTTTTGGAGGATTATTTTGTGTTTTTTTTATATCTCAATTTGTCATTGTTTTTGGCACTCCTTTCAACACTCTTCAGTCAAATTATAAGCAGTCTTTCAATTCAATTTTAAATAAATAAAAATTGGAATAAGTTTGAATGAATTTAATGGTCACATTTCCATACCATGAATTTTTCGTCCATTTTTAATTTCGTTTATTTTTCTTTTGTTTTGACAGATTGCTTATATAGAGAAGAGGAAAAAATTTACAAAAAAAAACACATTTTTATATCCTCTAAAATTAGCAAAAAATATTTCAAAAAATGTCAAAAATTCACGGATATTCTTCTCTATATGGGCACTGTCAAAAATTCTAGCTTCTAGGGGTAAATGATGCATATTAATCATTATTTAGATGAAAATACAGTAATTTTTATTCATCATTAAAAGAAATAATTTCCATTCATTCCCCTCAAATTTTTGCTCCATCCATCATTTATATAATTACAGTAATTTCATCCAAAGTCCAAATCTCGGACTATTGTGATTTTTGTTTGGGCGATACGAGCAAGAATGCTGATGGAAAACCCGAAGAGTTGATCACATGTCATGGTACGTTTATTTTTATTTATTATTAAAAAATAGAATGAAATGTGAATTTTTTGGATTTAAAATAATTATTTTCGAGCAGAATTTTTAATAAAATTAACAAAAATAGGAAAAATAAAAATTTTAAATTATTTTTCAATTCAATTTTCACTAATTTTTCTTTTTTTATTAGATTGCGGACGTTCCGGCCATCCAAGTTGCCTAAAATTCACAAAGAATATGCTCATTTCGACCAAAAGGTGGTTTTATTATCATCTAAATTCATTAAAACATTCATTTTTTATAGATTTGGGTGGCAATGCATTGAATGTAAAAGTTGTGCAATTTGTGGCACTTCCGAGAATGATGATCAACTCCTTTTTTGGTAGGTTATTCAAATGAATTTATTTGTTTTTTCGGTTAAAAATTTATTAGAAATTATTTTAAAAATTCTTAATTATAATTATAAATGAATTTTAAATTCTACCTGAATTGTAATTGCACTTTATAATTGCGTTAAGAATTTTTTTCAAAAATCGTCAAAAAATTTGTGAAAATGTTAATTCAAAAATAGCAATAAAAAAAATTCAATATTAAAATTTCAGTGATGACTGCGATCGTGGCTTCCATTTGTATTGCTTGAGGCCTCCATTGAAGGCGCCGCCCGAAACCGATTGGAGTTGCCATCTTTGCGTGAAGGCATTTGGCCCGGATGCTTCAATGAATAAGACCAAAAATGATGAGCAAAGCAGCAGCAGTGGAAAATGAAATGAAGACATTTTATTTCGATCGAATTCTCCTTACCCACTTTATTTAAATTCCTCATTTAATTCTCGAATTTCATCGACCTTTTTTTTCCGCCCAAAATTTGCATTCTCACTCCTATTTATTTTAAAAAATATTTAAAATTCTCAGAGGGCAATTTCCTGTCAAATATGTACTCATTTCTCTTTCTTCTCCCATTTCATGTGTGAATTTTTCTGCTGCCCATTTTATTCCCACAAAAAACATATTGTCGGCTTCCATTTATTTCCCCAATTTATTTAATTTACCTCTTGGTCAATTTATTTTGGATGATGATATTAAATTAATTCAATGATATTTGAAGGGCATTGATAAAAATTAAAATTTTATTTTAAATGAATTTTACATCAATTTTTAATGAAAAGCCAAAATCGGGCTATTTTCTAGAACTTTTAGCTTGATTTTGCAGCAAATTTTTCAGTTCAAAATATTAGTTTTATAAGTGCCCATTTGACCACCCTTCAATTTTATGTGTTTTTGGAGTGGATTTTCTTTTCACACATTTTTAGCCCATCAATCTTCGTTTGTCTGTCCCTTCCCTCCCCAAAATCAACTCGTCAAATTCACAGCAGATTCCCCAGCAATTTTCCTCATAAATCCCTCAAAAACCGTCCAATTTCGCCCCTTAAATCATCCAAAAGTCAATCAAAATTAGCCCTTTTTGCGGAAAAGCATTGGCCGCAATCATTTTAAAAGGAGGAAGACCACAATTTAGAAGTCCCAAATGGCCAAAATGAAATGCAATTTCCCCTCATCCAGAATTTTACCAATTGTTGGTCATCCCAACTGACCATCATCTCATCATCTCCATTTCACTTTTTGTTAAGCATATAATAATACTAGTGCCAGATATTTTCTCATTGAAATGTATTTGGTGGCTCCACTGCACCAAAACAACCCCCTCCCTTCCTCCATCCAAAACCATAATGCAATTTGCTACGACTAAGCCTTCATTCACATTTGCAGCCAATTTGTGCCAATGACTTTTTATGTGGTGGTGTGCCCTTTTGGCCCATTCGATTGACTCCCCTCTAGCCTCTGAATGCCGACGACGACCAACTTCCGGTGGCACAAATTCAATCATTGCCCCTCCTTACCACACATTCAAGGCCTCCATTTTCTTCCAATGGCATTCGCGCCTCCATTCATTCATTCACTTTTTGTGGCACCGGCGGCACATTTTCTCGCATTTCCCCATTCTTCAATGACTAAACATATTCTTCTTCGTTGAACCTGTGGCTTCTGAAGGGGAATTCGGCATTCCTCCCCCTTCCTTTTTCTTCCTTTTCGTCTCTTTTTCAAGTTTTTCTTCCATCAAAGTGTGCCACGGGTAGAGGCGCCTCCAAACTTCAACCTCCCTTTTTTGGGTGGCATCTGCTCTCCGTAGTTTTTTTTTCCACCAATTCATTCGCCCCTTTCGGCATTTTTTGGGTGGTTGGCTTTTATATTTATTGGGCGCGCCAATTCCTCTCCCCAAAAAGTGGGCATTT
This sequence comes from Pratylenchus scribneri, assembly GCA_030063045.1. Taxonomy (NCBI): domain Eukaryota; kingdom Metazoa; phylum Nematoda; class Chromadorea; order Rhabditida; family Pratylenchidae; genus Pratylenchus; species Pratylenchus scribneri. Next base: position 1,832,052 of record JAQSEB010000114.1, on the reverse strand, counting down.
TTAAAATCCCCTTTGCTTCTTTCCGAATGTCCCGCAAAGCCTTTCCCCTATTTCCTCGGCATTTACCGCCTTTCTCTTTGCCGCTTTTTTTGTCTTTGCCACAGGTAGCCAAAAAATAAAATAATAAAATTGCCAGCTGTGGAATCAATGATTTATGGGGTGGCACCAATTCCTCGGCCATAGGGCACTTAATTGGTGCCTTTTTATTGAGAGGGATTTGGAAAGGCAAATTTGACAGCAATTTGCATTATTTTATTTCTTTCCAATTCATTTTTCAAAAAATCACATTATCATAAAAACCTTTTTTAATTCCCCAGTTTCGATTTTGAGGATCCATAGTTCCAAGGTAGGGCTAACATTAAAAAAAATATTATTGCATTTCCTCATTTCCCTAAAGCTCTACAAAATCCGTTCTAATCGTTCTAAAATGTTCACAAATTCAGGAGTTAGACTCATTCCAATTTTCCCAATTTTTAGGAGCTTGAAAAATAATTCTCGATGGGGAATTAAAAGAAGTTTATGGTATAAAAAATTGAATAATTTTCAGCCAATTTGAATAAACATTTGTGCCAATTATTAAAATATGAGCAGAAAGGGGAGTACAAATACGCTTGGAGGCGGTGCCGGTGGAACTTCTTCTACTGCTACGGGTGGGGCCGATTCCCCACCGGTGGAACAACGTCGATTGGCACCAACCGCAGAAGGAAGAGGCGGAAGTCCTTCGCCTCCGGCCTATAAATCCAGGTACAGGACGGCCAGCCAAGGTGTTGGGATGCGCGGCGGTGAACCCCGTAAATCGTTGCCCTCTCGACTGGAAGGCACTGCCCGGCATCGACGCGCCCAACAACATGTGCGCATTCAAATTGCAGGCTAGTTTTTGTACTTTATTGGCCTTTTTTTCTAGTGAAAAATTAAATTGGATTGAAATGACAATTTAATTATGTTATTTGGGAAGAGAAAAAGTGTTTAAAAATTAAATATTTTGCTTCGATAGAGGGAAATTGAGTGCTGGCTGCTGGGCCACATTCTTTTGGCCATAGCTCAACGAGGCATTAACCAATTCAGGAAGGTGATATACCATTGAAAAGCCTAAAGTTTTCTCTAAAAGGTGGCTTAAATCTTTTTTTTTTATAAAATTTAGCTTTAAAAGTTAATTACAAATTGATTTAAATTTTCAAAAAATTAGAAAGGCCACTTTTTAGAGGACATTTAGGGCTTTCAAATGGCATATCGCCTTCCAAAAATTGGTTAGTTCCCTGTTGAGATATGGCCAAAAGAACGAGTCAGACTCGATTGAATTGGAGATCCATTCATTCATACTTAAATTTCATTCTCCCCTTTCAAATCCGGTATATAGGTAGTTAAAGTTGTTATTCGGGTCAATGACCACAGAATGTGAATTGAAAATTTCGGATTCGTATTTGGGCCTAAAATTAATGAATAGAAAAATCCATTTTGAATTTCACTCTCAAAAAACATTTGTTAAGTACATAAATTGGTTCTTTCATATTCAATGGAACAAATACTGGGATTTGGCCACCAAAATTTAAACGGCTTTCCTTCTCATTTTCCACCCATCCATCCATGCAATGAGATTAGGAAGGACTCAAATTACACAATCATTCATAAACAAAACATTGTGAACAGCAAAATTTGCAGCTTAAAAACCCGATTCATATTTTTATTTTATTGCGGCCAATAAAGGATAAATTTGTTGAGTTTTTTTTACCAAAAAGATTCATTAAATTTTGACTGGAGAATAATTTGCCGAAGGAAAATTCTCTCAAAGTTTGCTTGGTTTTTAAACCGAAGTTTCAATTTAGGTTATTGGGCCAAAAACCTTGTTTTCGATTTAGGCCTTGTTTCGATTTCAATTCGTTTGACCAACTTTGAATAATTCTATTTTAATAAAGGAAAAATTGTTGCAATTTTTGAGGAAATTTGTCAACATTTTTGAGTCGGACCAAAACAAAATTGTTTTCCATCATTAAGGATGTGAGAATTGGGAAGGAGAAATATTCACATAGAACTAGCCGTTTAGGATAGAATGCGGTTGGATTAATTTAATCCAATTGGCCAATGTGGATTCCACCCTCCTTCCACCCCCAACAATTTTCTCATTTCTTTTCGCTTCTCAAGAAAAAGGGAAAATGTGCCATTTCCATACTCTTTCTTCTACCTAAAATTCCTTCCAAATTTTACTTTGGTGGCTTCAAATTTTGTGTGCAAAATGCAAATTTTCCTTCCCTATTGGTTAAATATTTGTCCCCAAATTTTTTATGGCCATAAATTTTGTAAAGCAAATATCCTCTAGTAAAATCTAAGCTATATGGTCATCCGGATTTACCATCAAAAATGAAAAGACGGTTATTTCATTTGGCCTTCCTACCATTGTTCTTTATATTCCTTTTCAAAAAGATGCGATTTTTATTGCCCTAGGCCTGTTCTTTTGGCCATAGCTCAATAGGGAAACAACCATTTTGGGAAGGAGATATGCCATTTGAAAGCCCTAAATATCCTCTAAAAAGTGGCTTTGCAAATTTTTTGAAAATTTAAAACAATTTATAAAATAAGCGGATTTTTCTTCAAAAATTCGGGTTTATTATACTCAAAGACATGTAACTTTTCTTAAATGAATGAATTTATAAAATTTAAAATAAGCCACTTTGATGAGGACATTTTGGACTTTTAAATGGTATATCACCTTCCAAAATTAGTTATTGCCTCGTTGAGATATGAACCAAAACCAATGCAGGTACAATAATTGTACCAACAACTGTTTATTTTCCTTCATTGAATTAGCAGGGCCAATCAAATGACAAATAAGAAAGAAAGGGGAATACGGTATTGAAAATGTACTAGTAAGGGAAAACGAATTTTCCTTTTCACTTTGATTTGCAATGACCCATCCTCCAAGGCATATCACTTCAATTATATACATATAAATAATTTTATAATTCAAATAAAACTCATCTCAGTCAGACAAAACGATTCGTAACGATTTTTGTATTTTAAAGAACAAAGAATTCTCTATCCAAGCATATTCAAATATTTTGACCAATCTAATCTTTATTGTTTAATTTGCAAATAAATTTGTCCATCCATTTCAATGTCTTTGCCATTCATTTTTTTAAATATAATTTCAGCAAGGAAATAACCAATTTTGGAAGGCAATATACCATTCGAAAGCACAAAATGTCCACATCAAAGTGTCTTATTAAAATTTTACGGAATTTAAGCTTTAAAAAAGTTTTATGTCTTTGAATATAATAAACCTAATTTTTTGTGGAAAAGCCGTTTATTTTACAAAATTGTTTAAATTTTCAGAAAATTAGTTAAGCCACTTTTTAGAGGACATTTAGGGCTTTAAAATGACATATCGCCTTCATAAATTAGTAATCGCCTCTTTGAGATCTATGCCAAAAACGCCTCCAACATGAATTCTGTTGATTTAATTGGATTAATTGGATTATTTAGTAAATAATTCATTAAAATTTGCAACATCGCCACTTCACCCTTTTTTCGAAATGTATTTCATTTTCCAAAAGGCCAATAATTCTTTTTTGGCCAACCTCACTATAAAACATAGGGGAGGGTGTCACGCCAATTTTCAATGTCCCAAATTTCCCCTACCACCCAAAATTGGCACTCCATTTGTTTTGGCCCTCTCAAATTACCCTTTTTTCTCCTTGGCCCTCCCAATTTTCCTCCTTCCATTTATTTTTTCCCCATTTTTTCTTCCCTTCATTTGGTCCTTTGCCATTAAAAAATTTGCCTGTTGAAGGCAAATTTTCCACTCTTTGGCTGAATCTTCTGGAGAAGGAGGCCGGAGGAGGGCACGCAACTTTCCCACACACACACAAAAATGGGCGAGCAAATGCGAAGTTTCAGGGCTCTCCATCAGACCCAATTTGAGGGAAATTGGCGCAAATTTTCCGGCGAATGGCAAAATAAAAGGCGAATGGGCCGAGGAGGCGAAGGGATTTTTGGCTTTTCCACCCGAATGGACACAGCAAAAAAATACTTTCCTTCCAATTTGTACACCTTACTTACTTTTTGGCCACGGGCAAATGAATTCAAGTGCAAAATCCCTTTCCAAACATTTTTCCCCTCATTTAAGGCCATAAAATTCACAAGGAAACAAATTTATTTGTTTTGTTTGAGTGGGGGAATTTTTCATTGGGAAAGGCCATAAATTTGATCTCAGTCAGATCGAAAGGTGAATCATTAGCCTGGGCTATCGAAGAGCAAATTTTAGGCCATAATTTCGAATATTAGACTATCCAAATTTTCTCCACCAGAATCTTTCGAATTGGCTAATTCCTCAGCAATCTTTCATGTCATTTAATTATGTACTTTCTCTAAAGCATTTTGATATTATAATGATTAATCAAAACATAATTGGCCAGAATGCTATGGCGGAAAAATGAAAACTACCTCCTATTTTCGCCTATTTTGTGGCTTTTTTAGCTGAAAATTTTTTGCAATTTCAAGCAAATTCACTAATTTCTTTGTATAACCTATTCCTCCCAATCTAATAAGCGTTATAAAATGGCATCAAATCCGATATTCATTTCTAAAATTAATCGACATTAATCATTTGAATAAAAATAAAGCAATTAGCCAATAAACTAAAATTGTTTTTTAGCTCATCCAAAATGCCTCAAGCCTCAATCATCATCATCAAATATTTCCCCTTCAATACTTTATCAAAATATAATTTACATTTACAATAATAATCCTCATTCCCCCTGTTAATGATGACACATTTGCTTCTTCCTTTTTTGTCAACAAAATAATTGGCCATTTTGCGCCACCTTAATGTCAAAAAAATATTTTAATTTTACACCAATTTTTCCTCCATTTTTGCCAATGTCAAAAAAGTACACCAAACCAAGAATATCCATTCCCCATTTATCTCGACAAAAAAAATAGATAATTATTGGTCAATAAATTTTATTTCTACAGCAAAATAATAAATATTCCTCAATAAAAAGTTGTCATGGTTTTTAGGCCTGATTTCTCAAACTATTTGATGAAAAACGTTGATTTTTCTTTCCAATGCCAAAATGTCCTGTCCACCACTATGGTCCCTCCAATATTGGCCAAAGTTGGGCGGAATGGGCCACTAATGCATTCTTTTGGGCTCTGCCTTTTGGCCCCAAAGAAGTCCATCCTCCCTATTTAAAGTTCTTAAGCCACTAAATAACGAGTAGGTGGCCTTTTTGACCTTTGGGGATGGCACTGGTGGGTGGTGGCCAAATGTAAACCTGAGTTAAAAGACCGCAAAATGGCCACATTCCCGAGTTTAAAATGCAAATCCTCCTCCCAATCCAGCCACTTTGGTCACTCTAAAAGTGCCCTCCCTTTTCAGTTCATTATTCAAATTTTCGTCTTCCAAACGTTGGACCAAACCCGAAAAATGGACAAAAGTGCGAATCTGGCCACAATTTTGTCCTTCAAATAAATATATTCTTCCCCAGAGATTATTTATTCATTTAATTAACTAAGTAAAAATGTTATCCCTTTCGGTGTCGGCTCGACCCATTTTCTGGGATTGGCACATTCCCCTACCCTAATATTATGCAATTTTCCCAAATATTTCTCCCTATTTTATTCAGTCATTTTCAGGCATAAAAAACACATAAATTTCCCTGATTATTTGTTGTAAATTATTCATAAATATTTGTCATTTTTGGGCTTTATTTTTGCTGTAAATATGGCCAAATTGTTGGAACATTATTTTGCCAATAAAACACAACAAATTTATTAATTTTATATAGCATTGAATAGCCCTGAATCTGCTCTTCAATTTTCATATAATTGACTAAAATCCACTCAATTCTAGGGAAATTTCAAAGCTTCAAACTGGTACCATATATTCCCTTCCTTTTAGCATTCAATTTCACACAATTCCTTTTCCAAATGTGCCACTTTTTTGTATCAAATTAATTTACACAAAATTGAGCCTTTCTTAACTGGATTTGGGGCAGTTGTTATTTTTTTATTTCTAAATTAATTTAGATAAAATTGAGCCCTAGTTAAATTAGGTTTTGGACACTTTTTCCTATGAATAAAGTTAGGGGACAAATTCCTCCATAGGGGTGGCCGGCCCAATGGACCCGAAATAAGGAATCCAACTTAATGGAATGGAAGAAGGAGGTCCAAATGAATTGGCTTTAAAAATGGATTGGCGAAATCTTCATCTACTCTACTTTGAGGCCGGACATGAGGCCAAGCGGAACAAGATTTCCTCTCAATGGCCTTATTTTTACATTACTCACATTGGTCCGAATTTCTCCCAAATTTATGTACAAATTCCTCATCAATTCCTTCCCATCTTTCCTTTTCTTCTGTTCAATTATGGCAATTTTTCACTCTTTTAATTGGGACACTTTTCTTGACAAAAATTAGTAAAGGGAAGAGTTTTCGATCAGTGCAGAAAAATTCGCATAAAGGATTTGGTTGGCTTTTGCCCTTTTTTATGACAACCGATTTGCTCTCCAAGTATGCCAAATTCCAAAAAAAAAAGAAAATAAAATGCGCGCGAACAATTAGCGCATGAAAATGGCCTAATGGTCAATTCTAAAAATCTTAACCAACAATTCGCATATGCCCCGCCGGTCACAATTCATCACCAACAAAATAGGCCATCATCGATTGAAATTGAAAAAGAATTGAAGCAATTTTCACCGCCTCCTCCACCTAATGGATTTAAGCATAGAAATATCAACAATAATAAATGTGTGGCTTCGGGGTCAAATTTCTGTAAATCTTCTATTGGTTCCCCCTCTATTAGAAGCCCGGCTAGAGGGTCTTTTAAAAATTAATAATAGTCTCCCCCTTCCTTTGGTAGTGCCTCCCCCTCTATTAAGAACCTCTAGATAGTCGTTGAAATTTAGTAGCCCCGCCCTTCCTTTATTAGAAGCCTCCCCTTTATTAAGAGCCCCTTTAGAAGGTCTTTGAAATTTAGTATCCTGGCTATATAGAGGATTTACGGTATGGGAAGTTTGAGTTGGGTGGGCAGTGGATTGAGGGAAAGCTAATGATCGTCAAAAAATTCGAAAAAGAGAGTGGCCAAAAAATGAAACCGAAGGCAGTCAAAAGGAAGCAATTCATTCACCAAAATACACTAAATAATTGGCTTTTGTATATTCTCAAAATTTTTATAAATTTTATTCGTCAAAGCGGATCATGTACAATTTGAAGAAGACTCCAAAGGAAAGAAATGGGAAAACTTCCCTGACTATGGAAATAGGTGCGGATTCTGAAAATATGCCGAAATTATGCGTATCGAAAATCGTATACTCCGATCCCGATACACTCTTATTTTGAGCATAATTTTGAGAATTTAACATATTTTTGAATTATTTTAGAATAAGGAAATTTTCAAAATTTATTAAATTGATCATATTTTGACAATATGATGAAAATACACCCTGAAAATATATTTTTAGAATATTCAAATTCTCGAATTATGTTCAGATTTAGAGATTCTGAAAATTATTTTTAAAACTATTTTCACATTATGTGTCAAGATAAGGACGAAAAAACAATTTTCAAAATATCCATATTTTCAGCATATGCTCAGAATCTGACTATTATGAAAAATTATTTTTGAGTAAAATTTTTATCCAATATTAGTCATAATAAGTTCTCGCGCACCCCGGGACCTCGAGAATCCCAGGATCCCGCGCACTCGGGAATCCCGGGATCTCGCGCACCCTGGGACCTCGAGAATCCCAGGATCCCGCGCACTCGGGGGTCCCAGGATCTCGAGAATCCCAAGATCCCGCGCACTCGGGAGTCTTGGGACCTCGCGCGAGTCCAATCCCAAACGGCTAATACGCCGGAAGCATGCCCCAAAGGGGGCAGCAGCCATGACTTCACCTTATAAATCTGGGTACTATATGGGCTGAAGGGTGAAAAAATTTTATGAGAAGCACACAATAGGAGGAAATAAACAGAGCCCATCTCTGATCGTCTAAGAGAAATAGTACACAATACTAGCATTGCCAAAAAAGATCTATTTCAAAAATAATTGTGGGAATTTCTAGAATTTCAAATATATGCTCAGAATATATTTATTTTCAACATTAAAATGAATCATATTTTAAGAATAATTTTAAAATATAAAAAATAAGATATGTTGAGAATTTAAAAATTTTCAGAATTATTTTAAAAATTTACTAGATTTCCTTATTATTTTTGGAATAGTCTAATTTCAGTCATATGTTTACAATTCGCATATTTTGCGATATATTTTCATAATGACAAATTCTGACTATATTTTTGGCTTCATATTTTAAAATTATTTTCATAATTTAAACTTTGTGATATTTTCATAATTTACAATATTCTAACATAATTTTAAGAATAATTAAATTTTGCAATATATTACCGTGATAATGAAATTTTGGGCATAGATTGGGAGTTGTATCTAGCGTCAGGGTCAGGGTTGGCCAAAGGCAAAAACAATGTAAATTCCTCCCACATTGCTTCCTTCCTTTACTCCTACCAATTTGCCCATTCTTCCTCCATTTGCCTCTGCTACCAAATTGTCGACTTTTTCCACCCTTCTTCAATTCATCCAAATTCATTGTGCCCTTCCCTTCCTTCTTTCACATTCAATTCGGCCAATTCGCCTTTTCCTCCTCCTTAAAATAAAGCCCTTCCCCCACCGGATATTCCCTCGGGGCAAAATGGCCACATAGCGCCGGAGGGGCCAAATGGATTGGCAACGGTCGAAAGGGGCGAAGGAGGGAGGAATTGCGCCCAAATAGAAGGAGGCCAAAAAGGCCAACCCAAAAAACATTGCCCTTTGATAAAAGTTGGGCATTGGCCACATTCAAACACGCACTCAGTCAACCAGCAAAAATCATGAACCCCCGCGAGGAGGAGGAGGAGGAGGAGGGGCTTTGGCTGGCACGAAAAGAGGAGGCAAATAAATGAAGGAGGAGAAAAATTGTTGGTTACACTTGCAGTCAATGCAATGATTTTATGGGCCGATGCCATCGTCCACCTAACAACCAACCAAAAATGACCGCCAAAACTGCCATACATTTTGCCTCCACAATAATTTGAATAATTGAGAGAATTGTGCCCAAAAGAATGCCTGATTTTCTGCATGCCACCGGTGGTCAATCCGCCGCCTCCTACGGCTTCCGATCCACTCCTTCCTCATTTCGGCATCATCCAGCCCCTCAACAACATTCAAACAGTGGCCATCCTCACCATCAACAAATGTTGGCCTCACATGGCCCATTGTTCTACCGGGGCAAAGGCCCACATAATCCTTCTTTGGAAGAGCAGAAATCATCGATGGCAACGGCCGCCTTCATTGGCCCTTGCAAAGATGAAATATTAATGGCGGATAAATATGGAAGGAGGAGGAAAATGCGTATGGATTTGAGGGGATAAATCCGTATTCAGAAACATTCGAATCAAAATTTGGGCATTTTTTGGCAAAAAAAATGATGAACAAATTATGCGAAAAACATTCTAACTTGTTCATAGGCCAATCTGGCGTCATTTGAAATAATTCATCAAGATATAAACCAATTTTTATGATTTTAGTATTATATTAAAGAGCAGACTTTTGGCTATCCAAAGATATCAATTTTAACTAAATTGGTACAGAAATGATGAAGTTAGGGCCAAAAAACCACTGAAAATTTTGCTAATACATAGTAAAGATATTTTAATGGTTTTTTTGATCATAATTCTAACATTTTAACCAATTTAAATAAAATTTTTTTATTGGATAGCCTGTTCTTTAATATTAAAACCATCTAAATTGGTTCAATCCTTCATGAGTTATTTTAAACGGAGCCAAGTTATAGCCTACTTCGGAAACATTTGCTTTAGAAATGAGGGGAGGGATGGGTCTATTTTCGATCCCTAAAAGGTTTGAAAATTCACACAGATTATCTGTGCATTTCAATCAAAATTATGAGTGGTCTCTGCTGGCCACCGATCCCCTATAGAAAATTACTAATTTGTGTATAGAGTTCGATGCCATTTTGGCTCATTCCTACTCTTCTCTTTGGAAAATGTGTTTGTTCCGGTTTGGATTTGGGTAGCCAAATTAAATAATCCCACCTCAATGACCTAATCTCTTTTTGCCTTTTTTAATTACCCGAAAAATTGTTTGTCCAAAATTTCATTCTCTCTTCAATTCATATTTGCAGTCTGTGGTCTAATTTATCATGAATATATTAATAAAAGGAATTTTTGCGAACCAAAAAATTGTCAAAAAACATAATTGCGCCCTTTGACTTTGTGGACTTAAATCTGCCTAGTGTCTAGCTTTTGAGACATTGAGATTACAATCATTCTCTTGAAAGCGCTCTTTCTAAATTGATAAATTCAATGAATTCAAATGCCATTATTGCCATTTAAGAAGCAAAAAAATATGCCGAAACTGCGCCATTCTTTTCCCAAATAATCCATCAAATATTTCCCCAAATAATTAGCCAATTTTTCGATTATTTTCTTCCATTCCTTCCTTTTTATCCTCTCCAAAATTTCAAATTCCCCCTTAATTTCAGGTGAATCCAGCGCAGTTCATTCCGTGCACCCGGACGAGTCCTCCCTGCTTTCATCGGTGACCTCCTCACGTCGTTCATCAATTGCCTCAATTTTGTCGAGTCGAGCCGGCGGCGGAATTGGGCTCCAACGATTGCAACTGGGCGAAGGCAAATAAATTACAAAAAAATTGTTTAAAATTATTTGAAAATTTTGTTGAGTTTATGAATATTACAAGAAAGAGAAGAGGATTATTTTGATATTTCGGGAATATTCCTGGGCTAATTTATGGCCAATAAATCAAAATGAAAACAATAATAATTTGCCCCCCCCCCCCAATAAAAAGGATGATTTAAATTTGATTTAAAATTAATATTGGATTAATTTTAGTTAACCTAAATAAATTTGCCATTTAATAGAGGATTTTCTGCTCTACAAAATGATACTAATATCACCAAAAATGGTTTAGTTTTAAGGAAGTTATAATCAAAAAAACAAAAGATATCGTATTTCGATTGGTCTTCTGTTAATCTTTCTTAAGGCAACATTCACTGCCTACTCTTTCCTTTTTCCCTTCAATTACGGTACCGGTTATTTCTTCCTTTTCCTCTGATAAAGATAAGAGGGAAAGTGAGAAATGAGAGCGTTTCTGTGCCTTCTGATTCTGACAGGTGATTCTTTACTGCCAAAATAGCTTCATCAGGAACAGCAAAGAGTTCAGCGCTCAAAAATTTATTGGCTTACAACTTTTAATTGAATTGACTAATTAATAAGATCGATAAGCCATTTTAAAGGGCAGAAAATTTCCAATCAAAATGATAATAAATTGAAATTGCCTTAAAAGGAGTAAATAATGCCAAGATAATTATAATGGTTTAAGTAAGGTTTTTCTGTCCTAAATTCCCAACAATATACCCACCCAATTGGATAGAGCTGGTCAAGATCAAGACGCATTGAATGATATATAATTTGGTCATTGTTTGGTCAACAATTAAAGGGTATTAAACGGTTTAAACCAATTTTGGTTTGGTCAACAATTAAAGAGTATTAAACGGTTTAAACCCATTTTGGTTTGGTCAACAATTAAAGGGTATTAAACGGTTTAAATCCAATTTTGGTTTGGTCAACAATTAAAGGGTATTAAACGGTTTAAACCAATTTTGGTTTGGTCAACAATTAAAGGGTATTAAACAGTTTAAACCCATTTTGGTTTTGGTCAACAATTAAAGGGTATTAAACGGTTTAAACCCATTTTGGTTTGGTCAATAATTAAAGGGTATTAAACGGTTTAAACCCATTTTGGTTTGGTCAATAATTAAAGGGTATTAAACCGTTTAAACCCATTTTGGTTTGGTCAATAATTAAAGGGTATTAAACGGTTTAAACCCATTTTGGTTTGGTCAATAATTAAAGGGTATTAAACGGTTTAAACCCATTTTGGTTTGGTCAACAATTAAGGTTAAACCCAAGCCAAAACATAATCAATTGATGCGTTTTGATTTGACTAGATCAATCGATTTTGAGTATAAAGTTTATGGGCTTTTAGGATAAACTTTTAAACTGTTAAAATCATTTCGGCAAATTAATAATTTCTCATAATTTAATTTACATTCCATTTTTAAAGGTGAAGAAGACGAAGGGGAGGAAGAGGAGGAAGCCGGTGGTGAAGGCGAGGAGGGCATTGGCGAACGGCATCGTCTGTTGGGCCCATCGCCCGAATATCCCACACAAAGTCGCCGCACAATTCCATTGATGCAATTCGAAGGGGCACCCACAATGCTTTTGCAACAAGGCGGTGGCCAACACGCGGGCAGCATTCTATTGAACACTCCACGCCCTTCGCAACAATCCACGGGCCCAAGGCCGAGGATGGGTCGACGATTCACGCTGAATCCGCTCATTTTTGCCAAGGTCATATTCATTTATGGGATATTTTGGTAACCCGAAATTTGTAAATTTTCTGTCCAATAAATGTTCTTTAGATGATTGAATCCCCACATCCCCAAATACCATTTATTATAGGGCAATAAAAATAATAATTAATAAGGGAGAGTGAATCATTCTCAAAATTATATCTTCCATTCATATCCAATCATGACATTTTATTATTTGACTTACTAATTTGGCCATAGCTCAACAAGGAAGCAACCAATTTGGGAAGGCGATATGCCATTTGAAAGCCCTAAATGTCCTCTAAAAATTGCTATGCTGATTTTTTGGAATGCCAAAATTGTTTGTAAAATAAGCGACTTTCCTTCACGGGATCTCTCTTTAATCTAAAATTCTGATTGATGACATTCAAAAACACTAGAATATGGCTTTTTAAATCCAGATTTCATTAAATTAGAAAGGCCACTTTTTAGAGGACATTTAGGGCTTTCAAATGGCATATCGCCATCCAAATTAGTTATTGTCTCGTTGAGTTATGGCCAAAAGAAAGAATGATTCATCTATGAAATATCCCTACTTTAATAATACAAAATAATACATTTTCCGAACAAAATATACTTAAAAATACTTCAATTTATGTAAATGCCATATTATAAATGCCACCCACCCTCATACAAACACAGGAGGAAAGGGAAATGCGCCGTCAATCATTGGCCCAACTCAAACTGTCCTACTACCCAAAAGGGGCGGCTGGCGGTGATTTCGACGGGGATACGGGCAGTTGGCTATGCCAATGGATGTTTTGGCTGCTCTCCTGGCTTCTTCTTTTGGCCACTTTCCCATTTTCCGTTTGTTTTTGTATCAAAGTGGTAAAGGAATATGAAAGGGCGGTAATTTTCCGGCTGGGCCGATTGATTGGCGGAGGCGCAAAAGGCCCAGGTGCGTTTTGGAAATGAAATTATTGGGATTTAATCTAAATTAAGGGAAATATTTTTGTCAAAAAGACTTTAACAGTTCCGAAGTTGATTCTAGACCCATAAACATTAAAAGAATCAGTAGATTTAATCAATAGGCATAATTTGATTATGTTTTGGCTTTGGTTTAACCATTTCTAACTTAGTTTTGAACCATTAAACCAAAATGGGTTTAAACCGTTTAATACCCTTTAATTGTTGACCAAACCATGACAAATTATATATCATTCAATACATGTTGCCCAACTCTTTCCAATTTTGGGTATATGGTTTGGGAATAAAAGACAAACCCTTCCTTAAATCATTATAATTATTTTGGCGATATCTTTTCGACAATTTCAAAATTATTTTCGAGAAATTAAATGGTATCCTTTCAATTAATCAGGAAAATGGCCCAAAATCCCATTAAAAGGGGCTAAAATTGAATATTGGAATTTATTAAATCAAAATTTGAAGGAATTTTCTGGGTGATGCCCTGCATTGAATCCTATGTCCGTGTGGATTTGCGCACCGTCTCATTCAGTGTACCGCCTCAGGAAATACTCTCACGCGATTCAGTCACCGTTTCAGTGGATGCCGTTGTCTATTACAGAATTATGAATGCAACAGTCAGGTAAAAAAATGGAGAAAAAAATTAACAATGACAAAAGGATTACTCGAATGTAGCCACAAAATCTAATCTATTAATACAATTTTCAGACATTTTTATTAAGCTCTTTCTATAGAATATTTTGATATCAATTTGGTCGATAAAATTAAAATCCTATTTTTTTCATCAGCCAAAATCTTCAGCACATCATTCAAATTAATAAAACTTTAATATGATTGGATTAAGCTCTTTCTTAGAATATATTTATATCAAAATGATTGATCAAAATATATTAGGCCAAAAGTATGGCCATAAAGGTTATGGTCATAGCTTTTTGTAAATTCTATCAAATTCCATAATTCTTTCTATAATCAATTCATTCCAATCAAAGTGCTATAAAATAATAACAAATTAATAAGTAAATTTAAAAGCAATATTCACTTGAAAAATTGATTGATCTAAAAAATTGATTGATTTAGTGTGGCCAATGTGGAAAATGCGCATCATTCGACCCGTTTGTTGGCCCAAACCACAATGCGAAATATGCTTGGCACAAAAACGCTGTCCGAAATTCTCTCGGATCGGGATGCCATTGCCATGGTCCGTCTTACATTTATTTATAAAATGAAATTAATGGATTGTTAAATTTTACATAAATTTGACGGAATCCAAATAAATGGGAATTTTAGTAAATTGATGGAATTAATTAATTGTAAAAAATAGCAATTTTGATTTTAAATTATGCCTGTGGCTTATTAATAGAATAGAACCAGAGTCAGTTTCAATTTCATTCGATACAATTTAAAATCTAAATTGGAAATTTTTGCTTTATAAAACCAATAGGAAAAACCGAAATCGAAAACTGACAATTTAAAAAAAAAACCAAAAAAATGATTTAAAAACTAATACCTGTCTAAAACCGACTTGTCCTACTTTACTTATTAATGTTATTAGTTCTAATCTAGGGCTAAAGTGTTTCAATGCAAGAGCTCTGCGGGTCTTCGCCGGAAATCCCCAGTGGCCCAATGAATTGGATAGGGATTAGAAGCGAATCAACTTTAAAATTGAGCGAGAAAAATATGATAAAACGTGAAGGGAAAAAGACAAGTAGGAGGGAAAAGGGTGGGTGGATTAAAAAGGCAAATTGGGGCAATATTTGATTGATAGGCCGCCAAGGCGATCGGGAAAAAAGTGGGGGTACAGTAGGGCAAATAGGAAAGGCCCTTATTATTAGACATTATTGACATTTTTACAATTAGAATTAGCCAATATAAATGTTTTCCCTTTTAAATTTTCCATTCCAAAAAGCAAATCCAAACGCTTCAAATTTTCCCGTCATTTTAGGCAATGCAAACACTGCTTGACGATGCCACCGACTCGTGGGGCATCAAAGTGGAACGGGTCGAAATGTGGGTGGACATTCCCTGTTTTTAGGCATTACAAAATTGTCTTTTTTTCCAGAAAAGATGTTCGATTGCCATTACAACTGCAAAGGGCCATGGCAGCCGAGGCAGAGGCCACACGGGAGGCACGGGCAAAGGTCAGTTGACAAGGAGAGGGATTCATAATTATTTAATGGCATTTTTAAGTAATTTAAGCAAATTATTGCTAAATCAAATTTTTTCAAAATATTAAAATTTGTTTTAATTATTTAAATATTTTTATTTTGGAATATTTTAAAAAGCCATAGCACATTTTTGCACGGCCATATCTTCAAAAGGAAGTAACCAATTTTAGAAAGCAATATACCATTGGAAAGCACAAAATGTCCTCTAAAAAGTGGCCATATTTAAATTTTATAAAATCCATGCTTCAAAAAGTTACATGTCTTTAAGTGGAATAAATCCAAATTTTCAGAAGAAAAGCAACTTATTTTACAAATTGTTTTAAATTTTCAAAAAAATTAGGAAAGCCACTTTTTAGAGGACATTTAGGGCTTTCAAATGGCATATCGCCTTCCCAAATTGGTTGCTTTCTTGTTGAGATATGGCCAAATGGAGGGACCCAAGTCCCCAAACTCAATACTTTCTCATTCACATACAGTAAATCCTCTATTAATAGCCCTGGGTCTATTAATTTTCAAGGATTTTCTAGAGGGGGTCTTAATAGATAATTTACGATATTTTAAAAATTTCTTTCGGCCAGGTGATCGCGGCCGAAGGCGAACAAAGGGCCAGTAATTCATTGAGGGAGGCAGCCTCGATGTTGGCCGATTCGCCGGCCGCCCTTCAACTCCGATTTTTGCAAACCCTAAATTCGGTTGCAGCCGAAAAGAATTCCACCATTATTGTAAGTAAAAAAGAAAAGGCATGAAATTGGAGTAAAAATTTTTAGGGAATATTTAATTTACAGAGAAAAACATTAAATTTCCTCAAAATTTTTGTGTCAAAAATTTTTTGTTTTTGATGCCATATAACTTGACCATAACAGGTATTGAGGCCAAGATATAATAGGTTGGTTACAAATCATAAAAGAAGCTTGATGGCCAATTTTTATAGCCACAAAATAAAAGATTATTTTTCGACAAATTCTTAAGCATTTCCTTTGGTTTTTGGCCATAAATTTTTAAGGCCATATTCCTTATTTGTTGACAAAAAGTGTAAAATTAAGGTGGTTTTTTCGGATCAATAAATTGGCAATTTTTACTTCTCCTCCCATTCAATTCAAATTTATTTTTGCAGGTGCCAATTCCCGTTGAGCTTGTTCGTCATTTTTTGGCCAAATAAGGCAAAAGGCCAATCCTCTTCCAATTTTAATGAATCCATCCAAAAATTCACATTCAATGCCGCACATTTTGCCATTTCCCACAAACAAATGTCCCCCCTTGACAAATTTATCATTTAATTTTGTGTTTTTATTTTGCATTAATTTTAATAAAATAATTTTTCTATTAAAATTGCCAATAAATCCCTCTGATCGGTAATTTCCTACTTCCTAAGATTTCGAAGACCTAAAAAGGGGATCCGGATGTTTAAGTTATTTTATTCATTTTAAGGCAAATTTGGTCAAACAAATTGTTAATTCCTAGAAATGTTCAATAATTGTTGAAATTGTGAATTTAGGAAGAAATTCGGCACATTAAAAAGGGATCAGAATAGAAGGAAAAATTTTGTGAGGCAAAATAAATGTGAATTCAATGAATATAAAATGGACCAATTTTACAAATAACAAAAATGTCGAGGGAAAAGAAGAGCCATGATTTTTGGCCCAAAAATGAAAGCAGATAATTCCCTCAAACAAACAATTTCCAAATACCAACCAATTTCCATATTTTTGGCCTTCCCGCCGACCAATTTAATTAATTTCCAATTTGGGGAGCCGAAAGATTCCACAATCCCCAACATCCATTCAAGCAATATTTTCTTCTAAAAATAGGCCAAAAAGAAAGCATTAGAGCCGGAAAATGGAAAGGGACCAAAAAGCAATTGCTCTAAATAGCGGGAATGGATGCCGCCTAATTGGAAGGTGGATTAATGGCAAATTCCACATTCATTGGCCACAATTGTCCCCTCCCCTCCTTTTTCCACATTTCTTCTTGTGTTGCGCAATATGACTCTCTTTCTTGACCCTTATCGGCATTTCCCCCCTCTTTTTGGCCTCTGTGATTGGAGGAAAATGCCGAAATTGTGCATATGGGGGAGGGGGGGGGGGGGGGGGGGACGGGCTAATTAGCGATTTGGGAATATTTCTTTGGGCATGGCCGATGGATGTGACCTTTTGGCCCGCCTTGATGTGATGAATTCTCATCCTAAAATTGGTCTGCTGGGATTTTGGGAATATTGGTGGGCAAAAATGGGAAGACCAACAATTACAATGGCAACAAAAATGAAAAACATAAATGCCAATTATTGAAGCAATTTTGAATTTGAATGAAGCAAATATTTTTAATAAAATATAATTTATTATCAATTATAAGGGCCGGAGGCAATAGCCACCATGGGAATGCGATATACCATTGGAAAGCCAAAAGTATCCTCTACAAATTTGCGTTTTTTAAATTTTAAGAAATTTAAATATAAATCAAAGTTACATGTCTTTGAGTGTAATAAACCCAAATTTTTGTAAAGCCGTTTATTTTGCTAATTGTTTTAAATTTTCAAAAAAATTGGAAAAGACACTTTTAGAGGACATTTAGGGCTTTCAAATGGCATATCTCCTTCCCAAAATGGTTGTTTCCTTGTTGAGAAATGTACAAAAGTATAAGATTTCAAGTACAGTATCGAATCGACAGTAGTGAAATGTCCTTTTTCCCATCTTTCTTTTTCAATGCTGATTGATGCCTTGAGCAAAATGCTGGTCACATTTTTCCTCTATTTTCCATCCCTGATACTTTTAGCCTTTTATTTAGTCATAACAAAAAACCAAAACAATATACAAAATAAATGGGATTTCCGCAGGTGCAAATGACCTTTCCAAATTTGAGGGGCTAAAAGGCTAAAAACACATCCATGCAACAAAAAAAGTCCGAAATAATATGTTGACTTTCACTTTTAGTCCTCTCCCATTCAGTAATACTCTCTTTTCCCTCTTTCTCACCTCTCAAAAATTAAAATTGTACACAAATCCTCTTTGCTTTTGCTAGAGGATAATGGTATTGGCATTGGCACACTTTGATGGGGCCTAATAAACTGACACAAATTGAAGAAGGGGAAAGGGAAAAAGGAGTGCATTTTCCGCTTCGGATCATCCACCATGCGCCCCTCAAAAAACCACTTTTTTGTGCCTATTCGCCACCACCCCTACAATCCTTTGAAGGAAAAAATATTAGGCAAATGGATGAATGAACCCAGTTTTGCACAGAGTCCATCCCGAGAAGGAGAGGAAATCCTTTTGGGTCGGTATTCCCTTTTTCTTTGATTGGCTAATCCATGCATGAATTTTTGGGGAGGAGAAATCCACCGGATGATAATATTTAGAAATAAGGGTTGTCCAAGTCGGGGTTATCCGAAATGAAACGATTTTTCACGAAAACCGAAACCAATGGTCAAAATCGACCTGTTTTTTCGGTTTTTTCCTTTCACCCAAACCGAGATCGTCAAATTGGCCAAAACCATATAAAACCGCATTGAATAACCCTAGTAGAAATTTTTTACTGATGAATTCCAAGCGAAAATAAAAAAGATTTATTTAATTTGGCCCCTCCATTTTTAATTAATTTAATATTCTCTATGCTGATATGTTGAAGAACATATTTCAAGCTGTCTGAATTTGGCCCCAGGGCATATTCTTGGAAAGGGGGAGGGGAAGAAAAGAGGACAGAGGACACGGTAATTGACGAAGGAATAATGGGCGTTCATCAGATTTGAATGAATGGAAGTTGGGAGGCAAAAGAAAGTGTGCAAACTGTGTTCCCTAAAATGAATTATGTGGGCAGCAGGGGGGAGGACAACTCATTCATTGTCAGATTGACCGGTCAGATAAGCGGAGACAGAGGAGGGAACAGTTGTCAAAATTGTTTTGATTTACTCGATAATTTCTTCATTTTTGGCCTCAGGGAATAAATTTAGTATTAGGCTAGGACCCAAGATTGAAGTTTAGGCATTGGTTATTAAAATTTGGAGAATTTTGACACTTTTTATTCAAAATTTGAATTATTTTAAGTCAAATAAGTCATTTTTAGAAGAAGATTCAATACCTGGACCCGTTCTTTTGGCCATATCTCAACAAAGGGGTAACCAATTTAGGAAGACGATATGCTATTTGAAAGCATTAAATGTCCTCTAAAAAGTGGCTTTTCTAATTTTTTGAAAACCTAAAAAATTTGTATAATAATCGGCTTTTCCTCAACAAATTTGGGTTTATTACACTCAAAGACGTTAACTTTTTAAAAGGTTGGATTTTATATTAATTTTAAAATGCCACTTTTTAGAGAACATTTAAGGCTTTCAAATGGCATATCGCCTTCCCAAATTTGTTATTGTCTTGCTGAGCTATGGCCAAAAGAATGGCCAAGATAATGAAAAGGCAATGCTGATACCGCACATTCATAATTTACTTAATTTTTATCGAAAAAAATTGTAAATTTGTATTAAAATCAATGAAAATTATTGCCAAAATTGTTCCATTATCTTCCCTTCTTCTTCCCTCTTGTTCCACCGCCTCCTCCTTCAACCAACAATTCACTCAATGAATCAATGTATTGTTGGGCCATTAAAAGTGTTTCGAATTTGCTCAGCTTTCGGCCATCGCCCAATGTTGGTAACACTTTGCGAAGCTGCACAAAAATAATTTAGGAATTATTATTGTTAAATGCAATGAAATTTTTATTGACAATTTATATGAATTTTTCTTTTAAAAATGTACCCAATAATAATATTTACCTGCTCAAATGCCCGATTTAAATGGTCCATTCGGCGACGTTCTCGCGCATTTGCCGCCTAAATTTGTGTTTGATTTTTAAACTTTTCCATATCCCTTCAAAAAAAACTATTCCTTTCCCAATATTTGAGTACCGTATTTTTTCTGATAGTGGCTCCGGGGCTATTATTTTTCAGAGACCCCCTCCAAAGAAGACAACAAATCAATTTTTTCACTCTTTTTCTCTTTTAATCCTCAAAAGTGGCTATTATTAGAGAGGGGGGCTTCTAGTAGAGTGGGGGCTAAATTAGGAAAAATAAGGTAAATCCCATTTTAGGCTAAATAAAAAATTTTTAGGTCAAAATTTAAATTGTTTTCTATCTAAATATAATTTCGTCATTTTTGATTCCCCCGTCAGCCTCCATCAATTGAAATGTTCCCATTTTGTCCATCTAATCTCCATTAATTTTGTTAATTAAGACCATTTTCAATTTATTAATAAATTGGCTTTTTCATTGAATATAAATTTATATTTCCAAATTTTGTGCCCATTCCCTTCCTTTCCAATTTCTCTCAATCTTTTGTCTATTATTATCGCCATTTTTGATTATATCTCATCAACGAGGCAGTACCAATTTTGGAAGTCGATATACCATTAGAAATCCCTAAATGTCCTCTAATAAGTGGCATATTTAAATTTTATGGATTCATAGTTTTTTTATGGTATTCAAGCATATAAAATGTTACATGTCTTTGAGTGTAATAAACCCAAATTATCAGAGGAAAATCCGCTTATTTAACAAATTGATCTAAATTTTCAAAAAATTATATTGGCCACTTTTTAGAGGACATTTAGGGATTTCAAATGGCAAATCGCCTTCCCAAATTGGTTCCCTCCTTGTTGAGCTATGGCCAAAAGAACGCCTCCTCATTTATGTAATTGCCTACCTCTCTACGGAGTCGGAGCAATTGGGGACTTGGCGTTTTGTAACGTCGATTAGGGGCCGGTGCTGGACGGTGGCCATGGCCATTATTCCCATTTTGGCCAGCCGAATTCCCACTGATCCATTTGCGATCCTCAGCCAATTGCGCAAATGAAAGATTGTCACCGTGCATTGGATCATCGGCCAACATTTTAGGCGAATTTTTGTGGAGTTCATCTCTGAAAAGTACGAATTTTATGGGCATCTTGAGGAGATCTGTTAATTTGATATTAAGTTTATGGGTGTAGGATATAGTTTTGAATCGTTACAATATTTTTGGCATTTTCAATACGTTTTTCAACATATTAAATATTTCCCTTTAATCAAATCACAAATTAAACAAAATTTCCTCCTTACTTCTTTGGCCCATTTTGCCCCGCATCATTTGTCCCAACATTTTTGGCATTAATCAGCCCCAAATGTGATGATTGCTTTTGGGCCGCCAAAATGCCGCCCAAAATTGTTTCCGATGGCCAAAATGTGGGTGGAGGATTTGAATTGGCCATTGGCAGAAAATTGGATGGCATCGATGAATCCAAAGGGCCGAACAGAATTTGAGGTGGCATCATTTCACCGAAACATTGTTGATTGCGATTTGGCAAATTTACCGAGGAGGAAGGGGAATATGCCGATGAGGCGGATTGTTGGGAATTTTGAGAAGAAGGTGGCAAAAATGCTGGCGAAATTCCGCCGCCTTCAATCAAAGGAAATGCACAGGAAGGGGAGGAGGAAATAATTGACGAGGCCGTGAGCATTATTTTGTTTTGGCACTTTTAAGTTTTAAATTAGATTTAATCTGTTATAAATGAATTGTTGAGGAATCGCATATTGTAGGGAAAATATGAAGGGAAATGGCAAAAAAAGGTGGGAAAAAATGACAATACCATCGGCGATAGGGATGAGGGGATATCAAATATCCATCCTCCGAGATTTAAACAAGTCTAGCCCAATTTTAACAAAATTCATCCTCCGAACTCTTTTAAAACCTTCATCTTGAAGGCATGAGTTATGGCCTTAAAGGGATAAATTGGTCATAAATAGGATAAAGGGGAGGGGATAATGGATAATGGATATTGGAATAGTTTAATTCGATAGAGAGGAAAGGATCGTTTGGTAAATCAAATCAACAAATAAAAAAAAACAACAAATAAAATAATTTGAAGGAATTAAATGTGAGAAGGCTGCTTTCTGGAAGTGGCATCACTGGGATTGGACGAAAATCAAACGAGAAGGGGGACTGAAAAATGAAGAAAATGGGGAAGGGAGGGGGCGGAGCGAGACCCCCTTCGATGATTCACACATTCCACCTCCAGAGGTTAGGGGAAATTATTACAGGTGGTTATGGCCCTAAATTGTTAAATTGGGTCCATAAATGAGACGGGGGAGGGGATAATATGGATATTGAGTTAATTTGATGGAGAGGAATGAATCTATGGTAAATCAAATCAAAAAATAACAAAAATAATTTGAATGAATTAAATGGGGAAAAGTGTCAATCAATGCTTGTTGAAGGCTAGGAATTGGCATTTACTAGGATTGGACAAAAATCAAACGGAAGCAGATTGAAAATATGAAGAGGAAGGGGGCGGGGCGAGACCTCCCTGCTGAAGAATGAAGATCCACACAGATTCCCCTTCCTCCTCCTCCCCTTGGGGGCTGCAACTGTGGAAGAAATGGGGGAAAATGGGGGGTTGAAAAAGTAATTGCCTGAATCTGGCGCAACAGCTGTGGTGGAGGATGGATGGATGGTAATGGCAATTTGAAGGGGACATATCCATCCAATCTGTGCCATGTTCAATTCAAATCTTCACTTTATGCCTTCTTTTACGCTTCCTTATCTCCTCAATTTGATTTGATTTTTTGATACAGTAGGAAATATTGCTTGGGGGCAATTCACAATCAAAGAATGGGAAGAAGATTTCCGTGAAGCCATTGGTGGTAAATAAAATAGACTTGCCCATTTTCTGCCAATAGCCCATTTAATTTGTTTAATTTGGCACAATTCGATTCAAGCCAATCCACTATTTTAGAAAATAATTAAAACAATTCATTAAGTCAAAAAGTGAGTAAAACATGAGAAATAGGGGAGAAATATTTTCAAATAAAAAATTTAATTTAATAATAGATAAAAACTGAAAGAAAACGTGTAAAGCAATGGGGAAATTGTGTCCATATAAAATCCGGGGTTCAGCCAAGTTTGGGGATTTTACCCTTGTCCTCTTAATATCCATCTTCTTATTGATGGGTCCAATGGAATGAAAGAAAGAATAAATAAATAAATAAATGTACTTTTTTGCGATAAGATCAAAGTGTTGAGGACAATTTGAAGAGATAAAATTCATCTGAAAGGGGGATGGGGGAATACGGCATACTTTCACAAATTCTTCGCGCCATTTAATGACAAAAGGATGATAAAAATACAGAATGAATGAAAATGAAAGGGAAAGAAGGACGGGCATTTTGTAGAAAATATTTGAATTGAATTGAAGACGAAATATGATGGGCAAATTTGGTTTAAAAAAGTGAATTGTCCTTTTTATAATTGTTGAGCTTGGCCCAAAAGAACACTAACAATAAATGACTAAATTTATGCCATCCCCTTCTCTTTTATAATGGACGCGCTTCAAGGACATTTTTTTGGCACAAATGCGCAAATATGCACACGCCATCTCTTCATTTCCCTTCCCATCAAGATCGGAGGAGACTTTCACAGCAATGATCATCCCCAGCCAATTTGATCGACATTATTTTGATTCAGTGCATCAAATTCAGGTGGTATTGGCCCCACACCCCTCCATTTAAACATAAACTGGACATAAATGGGTGGAAGGCAATGTGAGGGGATGTTTGATATTTTTGGATATTTTATGAGGAATGTGCCCGGAATGTGACAAATGTTTTTGGGTCACTGAAAAATGCCGTAAATGTTTAATAAAATTTTTCGTTAAAAATTGGTCAGTAATTTGAGAAAATTAATGCAGAATTTTAAATAAAAATGCTAAAAGAGTTTTACAGCAGAAAATGCCTAAAATTTTTAATAAAAATTTTATTGAATTTGGTTAGAAAATAAATGAAAATTTTAATAAAAATTATTTAAATTTTGGAGGCTTGGTCAAAAATTAGGCAATGGAACTCCAAATGGCATAATTTTTCGGCTAAAAATGATGGTACTGAAAATGCACTAAAATGTAATAAAAATATGCCTTTAAAAAATTTCCAGCAGAAAAATGCTGTAAAAATTCAATAAATTTTTTTATTTAATTTGGTTAGAAAAATAAGAGAAAATTAGTGCGAAAATATTCCAAGTAGGCAACTAAATGAAATGAATTAAATTTTGAAGGTTTATATAAATGATTTGATTGGTCCGAAAATTGCCCAAATGGTAAAACGATTCGAACCCCAAATGGCATCATTTTTCAGCTAAAAATGGCCTCAAAATGTGAATCGGACCCATGAATTCTCATTTTTGGCATTGGCCCATTTTTCCTTTCTTTCGAGTAAATCTTCTTCCATTTTCCAATGTTTGTTATGCGATTAGAGGATGAGCGTGCCGAATGGGCGAGAATGGCAAAAGCAGCAAATCTTGAGGCCAAACTTTTACTTTTTGAGGGAGAAAATGCCGCCAAATATTTTTTATATGGCAATCAACAAAATTACGACGTAATTTTTCCCTCTTCAAAAATTTCCTTTTTTCGGCACAATCAATCATGAATGCGAGGCTATGACCTCCATTTTCATGGACTTCCCTATTAGAATGGCACACGACACTCTTTTTGTGAATTACCCGCCATTCGCGCGATTTGTGTAGTGCCCGGGAAATATTAAATATTGAATGGACGCCAGCTATTTTGACGGTCAAAACTTATTAGCAAAGAAGAAACCATTTAATACAATCTTGGTATCATTGGATAGAGGCTAATCAATCTCTATTGAATAGTAAATAGCGATATATGAAAAGTTCCATATTCTCTTAATTACAAGCTTTTAAATAAGCAAATTAATCAAAAAGATTTATTCATTATTTCACCCTTCCATTTAATAAGCATAAACTGGACATAAATGGGTGGAGCGTATCCTTGTATGGCTTCATATTCATAGAGGGATGTTTGATATTTTTGGATATTTTGTGAGGAATGTGCCCGGAATGTGACAAATATTTTTGGGGCAGAAAATGTTTAATAAAAATTCGTGTTAAAATTGGCCAAATATTTGAATAAATTTATTCGAAATTTAAATGCACATGACCCTTGCATCAATTACCCATTAGAAATTAATTTGTGTACATTTTTACAACAAAAGAAAAGTGCTCTGGGATTGATATACCAAAAATATTAAATACACATTAAATGGGCGCGCAGCAAAATGCCGCCTTTTGAATGAATACAAAAGGGAAAGGGGTGGTGTAAAATAAACGGGCATTGGCATTTGGCCCCTTTTGGGGAAGGACATTGTTCCGCTGCGCAGATTTTTGGGGGTGTCGTAAAGTTGTTGGGCAGCAGTGCACAATGAAAGATGAACTGCTGCCATTCTATTTCCTTTGATTTCCACTTCTATTCATCCTTTTTACTTCGTCTTTTGGCATTTTTACGAGCAACTTTCCATTCATATCCAAATGGATTTTGGTCGCTCATTTAATGCGGGGAATATGGAATGAATGGCGGGAAAATTGAAAAGGGAAAATGATGCAAAGAGGGGAACATTAATCGGGGTTCGGGGACGATGGATAAAAAGTGCCATAAAATGTGAATGAGTAATAAAGGAGGAGGACATTTTTGTGGACTCTGATATCTGATTTATCCGCATTAAATATAGGAAATGGAGAGGCGGGAAATGGTGGTTAAAAATGTTATTTAACTTTGAATGAAGGAAGGAATTGAATATTTTAATAGAAAAAAGAATTAAAAAATGACTGTAAATTTGGTGACAATACGCCTATTTTCTGGAAAGATTAATTTGCACTTTTTCCGGCTGCCCTTTTACCGGAAAGAATTAATTTTCACTTTTTCCAGTTGCCATTTTTCCGGAAGGAATAATTTGCACTTTTTCCGGCTGCCCTTTTCCGGAAAGAATTAATTTGCACTTTTTCTGGTTGCCTTTTCCGGAAGGAATAATTTGCACTCCGGTTGTTCCGGAAAGAATTAATTTGCACTTTTTCCGGTTGTTCCGGAAAGAATTAATTTGCACTTTTTCCGGTTGTTCCGGAAAGAATTAATTTGCACTTTTTCCGGTTGTTCCGGAAAGAATTAATTTGCACTTTTTCCGGTTGTTCCGGAAAGAATTAATTTGCACTTTTTCCGGTTGTTCCGGAAAAAATTAATTTGCACTTTTTCCGGTTGCCCTTTTTCCGGAAAGAATAATTTGCATTTTTTCCGGTTGCCCTTTTTCCGGAAGGAATAATTTGCACTTTTTCTGGTTGACCTTTTCAGGAAAGAATAATTCAGCCTATTTTTTTGTGTATGGATTATGGAAATAAAACGATATTCTAAGCTAAAACACTTTATCCACTTTTAATTTAATTTTTTCTGTATTGAACATTTTGACATTTTCCTGCTTGACTGAATTTAGCCCCAGGGCATATTTTTGAGGAGGCGGAGGGGAAGGGGAGGAAACTGTAATCGTAATCGACGAAGAATGAATGAGCAATGAGCATTCATCAGATTTGAATGAATGGAATTGAAGGGAAGAATGTGCAAACTGTGTTCCCTAAAATGAATTATGTGGGCAACAGAGGACGACAACTCATTCATTGTAGATTGACCGGTCAGATAAGCCTCCCTCCTATTCAAAATTTATCCAATTTTTGGTAGGCATTTTATGCGCAACATCCTCGTCATTTTCAACAATATGAAGGAATGAATGGGCAATGGCCAAATATTCCTCCCAGTTCATTTTTGACTGCTTTTGTCCATCTAATTAATAAAAGAATTTGCGTGACGGACCATTTTCCCATTCAATTTTTATGGCCATCACAGTTGGAGATTCCAAAATTAAACAAAAACAAATTATGCAATTCAGAGGGGAATATTTTGCTTACTCGAGAATGGAAAAAAACAAATGAACATACCTTGTTGTATTAATTTTTTAATATTCCGTATTTTTAAGAAATTAATATAGAGAATGGACAAAATTCGGCAAAAGTGCAGAATTGTGGTCTGGCCTGGTTTTGGTTTTGAAAATAAGGGGAACACGATTTGGTACTTATCGGTTATCTGTGACCAGATTTTGAAAAAATTTTTTCGAGATTCTTACTTTAATATTCATAATTGATTGTAAAACGATGAAAAAACATGATTTTAGGTGATTCTAAGATTTTCAATTTTTGGGGGTTACATAAGGTAATTTTGGGGGTGAAAAAAATCTGGTCACAGATAACCGATAAGTACCCACGATTTTAGGGGTTATTTTAGACGCTAGACACGAATCTGAGTTCGGATTTCTGATATCTTACCATCTTGGTAAGATAATGCCGACTTTTAACATGATAAAGCAAAGGGTGGACCAAGGGCATTTTTGGTGAAAATTTCTGTAGGGTCAAATTATAGCTCAATCAACGCAGCTCGTCGAGAGGAATCGAATGGCATCATTTTTATAATTTATACAGTTATTGGCAAGTTATGACCAAAAGAAATATTTGTCTTGGTAAGGTATTTGGACCTGTAACTTGAATGAAACGCAATATTATGAAATAAAAATGATACCATTCGATTCCTCTCGACGAGCTGCGTTGATTGAGCTATAATTTGACCCTACAGAAATTTTCACCAAAAATGCCCTTGGTCCCCCCTTTGCTTTTTCATGGTAAAAGTTGGCATTATTTTACCAAGATGGTAAGATATCAAAAATCCGAGCTCAGAATCGTGTTCTATGCTCCCAATTACCTTTAAAAATGTGTTTTCCATAATTTTACAATCAAATCCCAGGCAGACCACAATTCTGCACGTTTGCCCAAAAGGCAAAGTTCTTTTAAAAATTTGTGAAATCAACAAATGAAAAAAAAAGTTACAAAAATGTGATGATATCAAAATGGCAAATTCCATATTTAACTAACACCATTCGAATTCAATTTCCATTAATTCTAAAACATCTGCGTTGAATCCATCAATCGCAACTTCCATCTTTCCATCCATCGTACCTAAAATTAAATTTGATGAATTCCAACCAAAAATCCAAACCAACCATCTTTCCATGACCCGATCGCAGTCAAATTTTGGCTTTCCCAATTTTTCATTCACCCGATTGTGGGCTTGGCACATCCATTGGGCGAATGCATCCCGCGAATTCAGGGCCGGCGGATTTGTGCGCAAATCCTCACGAAAATCGGCGGCACAATGTTCGCATGGATATGTCTACGGTGATGGAATTTGAGCATTATTTTGGTGGAAAATTATTTTCGTAAAAATTTTTTGTATTAATTTTTGTTTAAATTAAATATTTTCCAATTAATTTTTGAAGGGGAATCCAAACATTTGTATGCCATTTTTTATCCCATTTATCCCCCACCTTTGAGAATCCATTCAACATTTCGCCCATTGCGTGTTTTTCCTGTCTTGTTGGCTCATCCGGATAATAGACCGACATTGTGTGCAACAATTCCCAAGTCGACCTAAAAAGGCAAAAATATAAAGTGAAATTATTTCAAAAAATTAATATTATTTAAAAAAAAAGTATAATTGATAGTGCTCACCGTCCAAGTCGATCCTTGTCCACTGGGCAATCCTCCCGTCGATGTTTTTGTTGTTGATCGTTCATTGATGATGATGAGGTCGATGGTTGCCCTCCGCCTCCATTTTGTGGTGAATTCTTTTGGCCAATTTGTTGTTGATTTTGATGCCCTTCCCCTTTTTCTTGTTGTTGTTTTGCTTTCTAAAAATTGGAATAAAATTAAAATGTAAGAATTTATTAAAATTTTAATTAATTTTGAAATTAAAAAATTTATTAAATCTATACAGACTATTCCTAATTGAATAAACCTTAATTATTTTAAAAAATCATTTGCCACCACTGGGCATCGAACCATCAACCCTAAAGAAAAAAAATGAGACGACTTTACCAATTGAGCTATACAATACTTTTGAATTTAAAATTTTACTTAAACTAAATCATTTTATAATTTTATATTTTTAAATTATTCTCTCAAAACTAAAAATAAATGATTTTTAATTGGTTTTATAAATAACATTCTAAATATTTTTGCTTGCTTTACCTGTTGTTGTTGTTTTCCCGCCATCCGAACCATATCCTCATAGCTGAAACAAGCTTTACATGGCCGACCAT
This sequence comes from Pratylenchus scribneri, assembly GCA_030063045.1. Classification (NCBI taxonomy): domain Eukaryota; kingdom Metazoa; phylum Nematoda; class Chromadorea; order Rhabditida; family Pratylenchidae; genus Pratylenchus; species Pratylenchus scribneri. The sequence goes on along the minus strand of JAQSEB010000114.1, from coordinate 1,802,518 downwards.
CACGAGTGAATTCCATAAGAATAAATATTCAAAAACTTATTGAAATTTAATTAAAAATGTTTTTTACCGAAAAAATTTTTGTGGACTAAAACCAAAATCAAAGAAATATCGAGAATAAAAAATAAAATAAAATTTTATTAATTATTAAAATTTTAAAAATGATATTAAAATAAATAAAGCTAAAAAGGTTCATATATAAAATTATTAAAATTGTCAATTTTCTTTCAATTTGCCATTCCAATCGATCCATTCATCCAATTTGGCTTCCTGGTTCGCATTTGCTCCTCCTCCTTGTCCAACATTGTTTTCTACGAATGAACTTGACCGGGCAGTGGGCGGCGGTGTCCGCAAAATTTCCTAAAAATTAGGAATTGAAGAATGATAAAAATTCAATATAATTGCCTGAATATGCTGCACAATCAATTCAATGGCCACATTGTTCTCGGCACCCCGGGGGATGATCACGTCGGCGTATTTTTTCGTTGGCAGGCAAAAATCCTCGAATGCCTAAATTTGATTACAAAAATTAATTTATTTTCTACAATATTTTTTGTTATAATTTTTTATTAAAATTATTAAATATAAAGCTCATTCTTATTTGTTTAAAGTACAATGTTTAATTTGGCGAAGGAAGGGTACTTAAGGCCAAAAAATTATAATAGTTTAAGAAGAGTTTATCCTATATTCCCAAACCATATACCCAAAATTGGATAGAGCTGGTCAAAATTCAAAACGCATTGAATTGTATTTAATTTGTCATTGGTTTATCAAAGGGTATTAAACGGTTTAAACCCATTTTGGTTTATTGGTTCATGGTTCAATTCAAAAGTAAATTAAAATTGGTTAAACCCAAACCAAAATATAATCAAATGATGCTAATTAATGAGATCTATCAACTGAGCATAAGGTTTATGGCTTATGGGTCAATTACAAACCGGAAACCGCTATAAACTTTTTGTCAATTAAATATTTCCCTTTGTTTAAATAATCAATAAAAAAATGTACCGGCTTGACAAGCGTCAAATATTGGTGTAAAATATGCGGCAATGGACGGCCTCGTTCCTCCGTGTCTCGTTCAACTTAATTTCCATAAAAAATTGAATTAGTCCAAATGCCCAAAAAAACCTCTTCGTGCCAGCCGAATATCCGGGTCAGCATCCACAAACAACTTCAGGTCGAACATTTCCCGCAATTGTTGGTCAAAAAATATCAAAATTCCTTCAACCAAAATGACATCGGCTGCGTCAATTTGTTGGGAACCAACTCTTAACGATTAATATTTTTGGAATATACTATTTTGAATTTAAACCTGGATTGTGTCTTGAAATCGTATTTGGGAATTTCCACTCTCTTCCCTGCTCTCATCTCTTTCAATGTGGCCAACATCAATGTGTGCTCAAATGCATCCGGATGGTCAAAATTGAAATCGCCACGCAATGCTTTGGCCGTTTCATCGGCGTTTGCCAAATTCCGGTAAAATGAGTCCTTTGAAAAATGAATATTATATATTGGGATAAAATAAGTTTCGACCAAAAAATTAAGTTAACTAAAAACTTTACTAAAAAAACCGTAAGTCACCTTAAATTTCGACTTAAAACCTTGTTTTTCTGACTAAAAACCGTAGACTAAAAGACCTTAGGTTTGTTCGACTAATAAATATCAAATCACTTGACTAAAACCCTATGTAAGTTTGTTTAATTATTAAAAAACCAATTTTATTTCACTAAAGTAAAAACCTGTGAAATGGCCACAACTCGTTTTTCGCCTCCACTCAATGCCAGCCGATCGATGATTCGGGCACAAACCGACGATTTGCCGGAAGCCGTGCCGCCCGCAACACCGATTACAAATGGGCAGGAATTCATGGCATTCTATTGGATTGGATTATGGCCCAAAATTAATTAAAGGCAATATTAAAATTGATCATTTCTTCAGGTCAACCCCCAAATGAGGAGACAAGATTTACAAATAATCTTTGTTAAATAAATATTAATCAAATAAAACAACAATTTTTATCGCAAATTTGTGCGCCTCCACAACATTTATAAAAGGTCAAACATAAAAAACATTTCTGTGGAGCATATAACAATTTCATTCTTTCCGCTTTCGTCCATTTTCATCATCAATTTCATTCGGTTGGCATGCTTCTGATAATGTCCGAGTCGCCGGCATCCGTGATGGACAGCATGGACACACGGAACAGTTTGCCGCATGCGGTGCCCAACTCAATGTTATTGCCGTGGTATTCGTGCACTCCGGTCTTGGACAGCATTGCGTAGTATTCAATTTCGCTCCTTCTAAAATTGTTGATGATTAATTTTGAATTGAATAATAAAAGTGACCGAAGACTGGGCGTATTGTTGGAGATAATCACCAGCTTGGCTTTGCCCGATCGCAGGGTTTTCAGCGTTTGTTTGTAGCCCAAACAGTATTTCCCAGATTTGGTGACCATTGCCAGACGGGCATTGATGTTCTCGGCCGACTTTTTCTACAAAATGTGTTTTAATATTTAGTAAATTTTAAATAGCAGTCTAAAAAACCTGTTTGCCAACAGCCATTGATGCGATTTTTGTTTGCAGATAAATGGATTTATATTATTTGCTTTTCTGGAAAAATGATGTTTCAAAAATGGTTTTAAGGTTCAACAAATTATCCGAAAACATAATCGGATTATAAAACAATTGACTGATTTTTGGGTTACTTAATCCTCGTATAAATTGGAATTGACGAAAACCGGGGATTTGGTTTTTTCAGTTAAGCATGTTAGAGAATCTAGCACCCAGATTATTACATCAAAGTAACACAACACTAGATAAGAATCGGCATTTGCCAAGCTTCAACAAATTTTCAATTATTAAAAATGAAAGCATAAGCTTATATTTGGAAATAAATTTATGAAATTAATATAATGTAAAAAATATTTTATGTGATTAATTATGAGTTTTTTTTTATCAATTGAGTCGATTACAATTTTATACTATCTGTGATGAAGGTCTTTAAAACATTCAAGTCATGGAGAAAACCTATTCAGATTTGTTATACCAAATAAAGGTAATTTTGATGGTAAAGCGTTGAGAAGTGAACAGGAAATTAAATGATCCGCATCCGCATCATGGGGGAAAGAACAAAGAATGCAAGTATATCGCATAGATGGGAAAATATCCAAACAAAATTTGACTAATTCAAAAGTCAAAGTGCAATTTAAATTTACCCCTATACTCAAGAGTCAAAGTCAAAATCCAAAATTACCCCTAACTCAAAGTGAAAGCTAAAACATCAAAATGGAATAAAAATTTACAAATGAATATTATATGACAATTTATTCAGAAACAATGAATCACAACAATATTATTATACAACATTACAATATGAACAAAGGGGGATTATGCAGCATATTCAGAAACAATATAGAATGGGTGACAATGGTGGGATAAGACGACAATATGTGATAGCAAGGAATGAATTGGGGTTACAATATGATGACGGGGGAAAGGGGAGGAATTGATAGTCGTATTCATCTATTTCGGCGCTTCTTCGTTGTTGTTCTTCAGCGGCAGGCCTTGTTCACTTGCCCAGGTAGACACTTGCAGCCGAGCCACCGCCGCCGGGTTGAGCGCCCATGTAGACCGATTGATTGCCGGCAGCAGCAGGTGATGGACGTGATGGTGCAGCAGCTGGTCCTCCGGCCGGTTGTCTTGCTTGTTGATCGCCCATGTAGTAGGAATCAGTTCCGGTGCCCAATTGTCCTGGTTGTTGAGGTCCTGAAAAAACATTCAAAATTAAATTGCCTTTTAATCAACAACCCTCCCAAATTATTTACCTGATGGAGCGACCACTGCAGTTGCTGTCCCGTTTGGCGTGTTGTTGACCATTGCTGTGGAAGTGCCGATGCCGAGCGGTGTGACCATTGCCGTGCTAGTGCCGAGCGGTAGATTGCCAATGCAGGTTTGGGTGGCTGAAAAAGTGGGGGCGATGTAAAAGTTGAATTTTTGGAAAATAATTTTTAAACTCACATGGTGGTTGATTGAACATTGCCGTGGAAGTGCCGGGCGCTGCAACCATTGCTGTCGATGTTCCAAGCGGTTGAGCGTTGTTGTTGACCATTGCTGTCGATGTTCCAAGCGGTTGATTGACCATTGCTGTCGATGTTCCAAGCGGTTGATTGACCATTGCTGTCGATGTTCCAAGCGGTTGATTGACCATTGCTGTCGATGTTCCAAGCGGTTGATTGCCAACGCAGGTCATGGTTCCGGTGGGCACTGCTCCTTGTTTTGGCACTGCTGCAACTGAAAAAGCATAAAATTAAACTAAGAAAATCATTAAATAAAAATAACCAACCTGCATTTGGTCCGGGCATGTAGACTGATACTCCTCCAGCAGGTGTTGCTCCGGGTGTTGTTGCGCCAATGTAGACTGATGTTACTCCTCCAGTTGGTCTTGCTGCTGGTGCTGGCCCTGTTGTCGGTTTTGTTTGTCCAGTTGCTGGTTGAATGTAGACAGATGCTTGCCCGGACGCTGGTGAAGTTGGCCCCGATCCAAGGTAGATGCTTTGTTGCGACATGTCCTCGAGAGCGTTGTTTGGTGATGTGCTGCTGTGTTGATTGCTTTGTTCGTCGTTGTCGGTTGTGATTCGAACTGTGAAAACCAAACGCTTTTATATGTGAATTTCGAGCCTACATGCTAATCTATAATGAATTTTGGATACGATATTAAGTATAGTATATATTTATCATATAGTAATCTTCATTGCAATATTCAGAAATCCTATCTTATGAATAAGAATCAGTCCCATATAAAAGGCAACTCCACTCCTCCACAAATCAATCACCAAACAAACCAGCAGCAGCGCAACACAACGAACCAGCAGTGACCAACTTCCACCAAATTCGAGCCCGTCAACGCAACTGAAGAGCAATTCAAAGAAGGGAGGCCATGCAAAAGTGCGATGAACATGGAGTTTTGATTGATCATGCCATCATTGGGGCTGCACTCGGACTTCTCGTGTGAGTTTTCGGGGAATAAAAATTGCTAATAAATCTAATAAACCCCATTTTTTGCAGGATAATGATCTACATTGGCATCAAAATCTGCTGCAAGAAGACAACTCCGGCCGTGGCGAGCAATGAATACTGAAGAGCGACCAAAGAAAAGAAGAGGAAGCCGAATAGGATGAAAAAAGAAAACCATCATCCATCCATATTCCCCATTTCTTTGTAAACCCAATCCCATTTCTTTGTCTTATTTTGATCCCTTATCATTCCATATTTTCTCCCGAATGTAATGTTAATGTATTGTTTCTCTTTTGTTCCTATTGTTTATTAAATATGTTTTCTTCGTTTTTTGTTTCTGCTGAATAAATTGTTATGTTTTGGATTGGATAGTTTGTTTGAGTTTCGATTTTTTGGTATTTTCTATTTTGATGATCATAAAGAGAATGGCGTAATATTAGTTGAAATTGAAATCGACCGACCTGCAAAAAATCATATTTGCCGAAAATTGTTTCGAAAAATGTAACTGCATTGAAGTTTTAAGAGCAGTTGGTTCAGATTCAGTACAGCATTATCATTAAGTTTCCTTTTTCCTTATGATATAAGGTTCGATCCCTTGTCAATAAAACTTTTTTGTTTAATGAGTTTTGATTCTGAACAATTTTTGAGCTTGAAAATCCAACCGATTATAGCGAACATTAATATTCTTTCTTATTTTGTGACTTCGCTTCCCACATCCAATCCCATCCCATCCCTCTCTTCTGCTGCTGCTGTGCTGTTCAAAAATCTAGATTTTTTACCAAATTCAGGGATTTAAAAAATGATGACAATTGAAAATGAAGGAAAAAACTTAAGGTTTTCTGATTTCGGTTCTGTTTATTTGGTTAAATTTAATCTCTATACATTTAAAAAGTTAATAATCAAGCCTAAACCTATTGCCCAATGTACATAATTAATTAATCGTTTTTATTTTAAAGAAAACAATCAAATATAATTTTAATAATGACCGCTTCTTTGGTGCAAATTCGGAAACAGCCAGACTGGACGGTAATATTTAATTCGGTGTATAAAGAAGAACATTTTTGTAGGTGGACAAATGCAAAGATCAAATCCAAATGTCCGAGCGGGACAACAAAACTTTCCTACGACGCGCACTTCAAGCCCATTTGCTTCATTTGTTGAACCGTGAAGAGCATTATCAACAGGCCGTACTACTAGGTTTAATTCATCCAAATAATAATGTGAAGGCAATAAATTGCAGCCTCTCAACTTGGACGAGAGCTGAAAAAAGTGGATGACAAAGATTTGCTGGTGGATGTTCAACTGGAAGAGTCCATCGCATACTACAATTTGTCCAACTACACGAAGGCACGTGCCGCACTCACAAATGCTCGCACAATTGCCAATTCCAAATATACACCGCCAGCAATGATGGTTTGAATTTGAACTTTGACTCTTCCTTATAGGAACATTTCGGAATTAGTTAAATTGGCAAAAACCTAAATTGTGGTTGCAAAAAGTTTTCAAAAATTGTTTTCTGGCGGTTTTCGCTTTATCAAATTCTGCCATTAATAACAGAGACCAAAAGAATTATTTTGGTAAGGTAATTTAGACCTTTAATTTGAATCTGGAAGAAATTCCTACTCGATTAAGCTTGTCGAGAGGAGTCAATTGAGCTAAAAATTATCGATAAACAATAAGAACTGCCCTAAAGATGCTCTTGGTACTACCCACTTTGCGAACTCCCGAAAACAACAAGAAAATAATCGTTGAAAAATTAAAAATTATTTTGGGATTGGGACCGGATTCTAGACCTACATACATTTTTTACTGATGAGCCATGTGCCATGAATGATTTTTAGTCAATTATTTTCTTAAAAATATTCATTATTCCATTTTTCAGGCTAAATTGGACCTTCAATCCGGGATTTTGCATGCCGCTGACGACCGCGACTTCAAAACCGCATTCTCCTACTTCTACGAGGCATTCGAGGCGTTCGACTCTTCAAATGACCAAAGAATGGCTCAATTGGCCCTCAAATATATGTTACTGAGCAAAATTATGACCGACAATTTGGACGAGGTGGCAAACATTTTAGTTGGCAAAACCGTCTCTTCCAAATATTCCGGCCCTGAGACCGAAGCAATGCGCGCTTTGGCTGAAGCGGCCAAAAAACGTTCATTGGGCGAATTCAATGAGGTTGGCCTAATTTTTTAAAAATTTAATAATTCGAAATAATATTTTAGGCCTTCAAGAAATACAAACGAGAATTGACCGATGATCCGGTGGTTCAAAAGCATTTTGCCGTCATTGCCGATGGAATGTTCGAGAAGGAACTGTCCCGCCTCATTCAGCCATATTCCAGTGTCCAAGTTGAACATATTGCCAAATGTGTTGGCCTTGACCGAATTCGGGTGGAACGAAAGCTGAGCCAAATGATTTTGGATAAAAAATTCTCAGGTTGGAATATTTTTTTTAATATTTTAAAATTGGAATTTTGAGAAATATTATTAAATTTATGTTAAATTAAATTTATGTTTGTTAATTTTTTAATCATTTATTTAATTATAATTACTAACAAGTTAATTCGGATTTATAATTGTAAATGCAATTTGTAATTGTGATTCTGATTTATAAAATTAATTCTGATTTTTAAATTTATTCTGATTTGTAATTCTGATTTTATTCTGATTTTTAAATTTATTCTGATTTGTAATTCTGATTTTATTCTGATTTTTAAATTTATTCTGATTTCTAAATTAATTCTGATTTTATTCTGATTTTTAAATTTATTCTGATTTGTAATTCTGATTTTATTCTGATTTTTAAATTTATTCTGATTTCTAAATTAATTCTGATTTTATTCTGATTTTTAAATTTATTCTGATTTGTAATTTTCTAAATTATTTCTGATTTTAATTCTGATTTCTAAATTAATTCTGATTTTTTAATTAATTCTGGTTTGTAATTCTGATTTTATTCTGATTTTTTAAAATTAATTCTGATTTTATTCTGATTTTTAAATTTTCTGATTTTTTATTCTGATTTTTAAAATTTATTCCGATTTTCTAATAAAAGGAACAATAATAAAAATTCGGGTAAAGTATTTTTTATAAAACATTTATCAAAAATTGAATGGGCATAAGGAAAAAATTCGATTCCTTCCATTTTCATTATTCTATTAATGTTTCTTTTGCAGGTTGTTTGCAAGGCGATGGACTCCTCGTAATTTTTGAGCAAGAACCGGTGGATCACACATTCGAATTGGCCGTCGACACAATCCGTGCAATGGGCGAAGTGGTGGATGCTCTCGTGGAAAAGGCCAAAAAAGTGAAATGAGATGAGATTGGACAGCAAGAAACATATTCCCCATTTGTGAATTTTGGGCATAGCCCCAAAAATATTATTTTTTTTCTCTTTTTATGTCGATTTAAAATATTTCTTCGGATAAAATTAATTAAAAAAGTTAAAAAAAATGTATTTATTTTATAGACACGTAATATGAGCGGAAAAATTGAGGGGAAGGAGAATAGCACGAAATGAATTGTGAAAAGCAAATTTTGCGAATATAAAAAAATTATTGACAAAATATAACAATTTGGAATCAAAAAAATGATGTTCATCTTTTTTTCCCCGGAATCAAAGAAGCAATAATCCTCTTCCATGAATATCGCCGGGCCTCACCAAACCTCCAAGTCGAATTTGTTCGGCCCCACGAACGGGCAACTCCGCGCGTCGATAGGCCCTAAGCATGGACGGAACAGAACGGAAGCGTGGGCCTTCACCCAAAACCCAATGGCCTTGGCGTAATTCCAGCTTGATATGGAGGACAGCTTAAGAAGGGGAAATTTTAATTAAAATGAGGAAATTTTGATGGTTAATGGTTATTGTATATTTTTAGAATTTAATAAAGTAAATAAGAAATTTAAAAATTGGTCCCAAAACGAATCAAACCCTTGACCCAGAGGTCTTATTAAGACAGTGGAGACCCACTAAACTAATGTCTTGAACCTTGGGCTGAAAATATTTATTTTTATCAATAATTTACTTAACAATCAACCAAATGCCCTCTTCTCATGTAAATTAATTACTTTAATATTCCCTCTTCCATTGAATTTATAATAAATATAAGCATCGAATACATTTATAAAAAATTCTATTTAATTAATTTATTTCCCTTCATTGAAATTGAATTCATTCCGAAATTAATTGCCAAAATAGAAGTCTCTCTCTGATGATAATGATTTTCTACTTGATGTATAATAAATAATAAATTAAAATTCTAATTTTTCCAAATCGCTAAATTTAAATGTCAAATGGGAAAATTATTTAAAAAATTATTAGACATGAAAAGAATGGAATCTTTAGCTTGAAAATGAATCGGAAAATGAATCGAACACCCAATAAATTTTCCTAAGGCAAGATTCACCCAGTGTCACATTATTATTACCGTACTAATAAATTCCTTACCATCATTTGCCTTCAATGAGAGTGCCAAACTTTGGTCGGGTCTTCGCCTCAACAAATGTGTGCCAAAAGGCAATGAGCGAAGTAACAATTCAGCCTCTGCCCTTTCCATATGTTCATGGACCAAATGTGGCAGATGATTATGGCATTCATCCGGCAGTTCATCCTCTTCCTCTTCCTCCTCAACCAGCCTTCCATTTTGGCAAAATGCGAGCAACTGTGAAATTAAAAAATAATAATTAAAACGAATTTGCTTCAAATTAACAAGTGGCAAAGAGGTACTAAATTCCTTAGAAAGGAGTGAGGCATCTGCTTCCTTAAGGGCACAATCAAGGCGAAATGGGACAATTGAATATCTTCGATTGAATATCTGATGAGCAATTCTTTTGACCATATCTTAACAAGGAAGCAACTAATTTGGGAAGGCGATATGCCATTTTAAAGCCCTAAGTGTCCTCTAAAAAGTGGCTTTTCTAATTTTTGAAAATTTAAAATAATTTGTGAAATAAGCAACTTTTCCTCAGACAGTCCGGTTTATTTCACTCAAAGACGAATAACTAAATTAAAAAGGTAAATTCATAATAATTTTATAGCCACTTTTTAGAGGACACTTTGCTTTGGGTTTTTCAACGGTATATTCCCTTCCCAAATTGGCTAATGCCTCGATGAGCTATGGGCCAAAAACTAATGCATGCCCCATCAACGCTTCTTCAATTTGGCCTTATTAAATAGCACCGGAACAAGCCCATTTCCATCAAATAGGGGTAGATTATTTCAATTCTAGCCAAACTAGACTATCTAATGTGAACAGTCCCTCACCCACCCACCTCTTTTGTGCTTGGCCCTCCATTTGGGCTGATCGAAACGAGGGGATAGCTGCGCAATGCCCTGGGCGGCTGGCCACCTTTTTGTTTTGTCCTTTGCTGCTCTTTTCCTTGGACAAATTTGTTGCCGTTTGTTGTTATTGCCGATTTTGCGGAACATTTAGGCTGAATTGAGCCACCGGACGATGCGGAGGAATTGGCTGAAGATGAGCCACTGGGACTGCTTCGAGTGCGGCCATGCAAAATTGTGGATTGGCCATTCGGGGCATTTTGATGTGCCGGCAATGGAGGCGGCGGCAATTCAGCCACCGTTGCCATATTTCGCCGTTGGAATTGCATCGGTGTTGAAGCAGAGGATTTATTCCCATTTTGGCTAATGCCATTTTGATGTGGACGCCACAATCCAATAGAAGGTGGGGAAATTTGGCAAGCCAGTGGATTTAACTGAAAAATAGCAGTAAAAATTGTGATTTGAATGTTTCGAAAATTTTTTTGGGTGGAAATTAGAAATGCCCGTAATTTTGAAAAGGGCTTTCATTTTTTAGTACTCGCTGATATGAAGCAGACTAAGTAAGTTGACTTGAACGATTTTATCTCATTAAGGACTTGGCCGATTTTGGTAAATTTAATATTAAATTAAAGAGAAAACGTGGTCTATTAAATGATATAAATTTTATTTTCATTGGTTCAAAATTGGTGAAATTATTTCGAAAAAAAGCCTAATAAATGATATTCACCATAGTTTGGCTTATTCCTTCTTTCATATTTTGGCTAATTTTAAATTAATCTTTACAATTTTTATATAATTTTATAGAAGAAGATTAGATCTTTAAATTGATGCCAAAATTATCGAAATCCATTCACACCGTAATGAGTTATAAGAGTTCGCGTCAAGTTGGTGGATGCATTGGTTCCATTTTATCTCATTTTGCTATTTTTTCTAAAAGTAATGCCTGCCGGCTAACTTCAAATTAACCCAAAAACACTAATCAATGTTTTGGCCCACCTTTTTTGCCGCATTTCCATTATTCGTCGATGTTTTCTGCTGTCCTTTTAGCTCATTTTTAGCATTTCCCTCTGCCCCATCATTTGATGGGCCAAATGAATTCAACGGTGTCCAAATTGTTGAGCTACTCATACAAATTGGCATCATTCCAACATTGTTGATAATGCCCTCCTCCTTTTCAATGGCATTCTTTTGCCCCACTCCTCCATTTTGGCCTCCTTTGATTGTTGTTTCCCTCTTTTGCCTTTGTCCACTCGGCAAACTCAGCCGTTTTCGACCAATTCCAGCCAATGGGATGGCATCTTTTTTGCCGGAATTTGGCTATAAAAATTGGAATATTTTTCAGGACATTTTTGGTAGAAAGAATTATAGGGAAATATTTTGATCAATGAAAGTGAAACAAAACGCTTCAATACCGCCGATTCAATACCTGGACCTGCTCTTATGGCCATAACTCTACAAGGAAACAACCAATTTGGGAAGACGATATGCCATTTTAAAGCCCTAAATATCCTCTAAAAAGTGGCTTGACTAATTTCTTGAAAACTTTAATCAACATGTAAAATAAGCGGTCTTTCCTCCAAAAAATTTGAGTTTATTACACACAAAGACATGTAACTTTTTTTTAAGATGTAGATTTTATAATATTTAAAAGGCAATAATGTAGAGGACACTTTAGGCTTTCCATTGATATATCGCCTTCCTAAATTGGTCATTGCCTCGTCGAGTTTTGGCCAAAAGAATGACCAAGGTATTCAATGATCCTTATCCCTTTCATAATGAAAACCACCTTAATTTTTTAAATTGGGCTTTATGGCTCACCTTTTTGTCTTGTTTGCCATTTTCTGCCGGCCGATTTGGCATTTGTGCCATTTGCCCCGCATTCTTTATTATTACTTCCTCACCGCCTTTTCCATTCATTTTTGTTGGGGTTGGTGCCACCTGCATTGCTGCGGCCAATGCCCTATTTTTGAATTCCCAGGGAGTGTCGTAATGTTGTTGAAGGCCATCATCACCATTGTCATCATTTGCCGAAAACACTTTGGAAGGGGAATGGCCTATTGGGCCGTTCTTCTTTGCCTCGGTCAATGCTATCATCCTTTTTTCGTGTTTAATGCTTTAAGTCATTTTGGTCTTTTTAAAAGGCCATCATATTTCTGTAAGAAAATTTTGTGGTTTTTTAGCTGATTCGGCTAAATTGTAAAATTCGCGTCAATGGCATAAATAGGGGAAAATGTAGAGGACATTATTTGATGCATTTATGGAGATAAGGGGAAATATGGCAGCAAAAATGGAGGGGAAATTGTCAATCAAAAATGATTGGCACATTTTGAATGCCAACAAAATTGGGCAAAAATGACCCAAATATTCATTGGAAAAATTGTCGAATTTTGGAAGGGGGAAAAGGAGGCGAAGAAAAGGATTGCACAGCAGATTTTATGTTGGATGACACAAAAACGGGGACAAAATTAGCCCAAAAAATGAGGCAAAATTAGCAGAAAATGTCCAACATTTTTGGCTGGAATGTGGCCAAATTTAGCCAATTGTCTTTGGAGGCGAAAAAAAAATTGGCCAAAAAATGGGTAGGAAAAGGCTGGAAGAAAATGGGGGAGACAGGAATTATGCCATTCAAATTTGTGCCTTCATTTATCCCATCCATATTCGCCATTCTCCAATTAGAGCAAATCCAAATGCAGAATAATCCATCCTAATTTTTGGGGTATAAGTGTCCCCGGCGGGTGGACCAATTAATGAAATTGCCGTTGGCCGATGCCATCCATCAATTCAAAATTCACATTTGGATTTGGGCCCTTCCTTTGAAATGACCACTTCAATAATGGTTGGCATATTTTTGGTAAAAAAATACAAAAAGGAATTAGCAAAATGTTGGCAAAAAGAGTGGCTAAAATTTGGATGCTAAAAATAGAGGACAAAGAAAAGGAATTGGGCAATTAAGAGAACTGGTGGAAGGCGAAGAATGGGAATCATTTGGCTTGGATGAGTCATCTCGAAAGTTCGAAAAGAAATAGGGAGGAAAGTTTTAAAGGATGAGAGAGTATGGGAATGGTATGTGGAGTGTGGACAATTACCATGAATGGGAATATTTTCGTCCATTCAATTTGTGCTGTGAATGTGAAGTTTATGAAGCAAAAAAAGCTGTCTCAAAATTGGAAGATGACAAATTTGAAAGTAGGAAAATGGAAGAAAAGGCGAAGAAAATGGGCTTTTTTGAATGGATGATAGTAAGAATGGGGAATGGAAGGAGTGAATTGGGCGCAGATGTTCACATTTTAACATAACACATAAGAAAGAATTGGCGAAGAATTTGGTGGAGGAAAGGAAGTGGGCCGGACAGCCATTCAAAATGAAGGCTTAACTATTGCTGGAAGGAGGGAAATGGGAGGACATTGACTGGACAAACGAGCCTAAAGAGAGGGGAGGAAAAGCATTGGACCATGGGGCACATGGGAAACGGAAGAGGGAATGGGCCAAAAATGTCCCAAATGTGGAGGAGGAAAGAGCAAAAAGTGGAGTGGCTAACCAATTTTAGGGGGAAATGGACTTTTTCTAGTGTGCCATGCCATCATAAAGTGCCACATTTTAGGCTATTGGATGAGAGGAGAAAGGAATGAGACCAATGAAATCATTTTTTTTTACTAATTTCATGCCATAATAATTAATTAATTAAGGAATTGTGCAAAATTTTGTAACTCAGATATTCTCTTCATTTGCCAAAATTTTAATAAAGGCTGCATCCAAAAAAGTTTGAATCAAGATGGAATGGCATGAAGAAAAGTGCGCGGGAATGGAAAGAATGGGAGGAGAGCAGGAGAGGGAAGGGCGAGGTGAATGGAATCGGCGCAATTTTCTAGGCGAATTCAAATAAAAGTAAAGAATAGTGGAATTATGGGGGATGGACAAAACGCGCAGTAATTAACTGGATAAAAGGACAAAATAGGTGTAAGAATTTAAAAATTAAGTTGTATCAAAACAGGCGGAATAAATCAAAAAATTTTTTTGATGATACTTTGAGTTTTCCAATGGTTTATCCCTTCCCAAATTTGTTATTGCCTAGCTGAACAATAGAAAAATGAATGGCATAGGCATTGAATTGTAATAGACTTAAATTTAATCACAATTAGCAATAAAAATTTTGGATTGATCAAAAGTTTAAAAATGTCATGATAGAGAATTCTTTGTTCTCTATATGATATAAAAATTGCCATGATTAGTTTTGTATGTATATGAGATGAGCAATGTGAATTTATAAAATTACTATATTTATTCATTGGATTGATATGCCCCGAGAGGATTCGCTCACTCATCAAAGCAAAGGGGAAAGAGAAGGAAGATTTGTTTTCCTTTCCCTTAACAAAATATGGTATACCGTATTCGCTTCTCTTCTTATTTATAGATGAATAAAGGGAAAAATTTGTGTTCCCTCATCAGTCAGGATTCAGGAACTCCCCTTCATTTCAACAAGAGAAATAAGGGAGATATTGCCCATTCATTAAAACAGAAACATTTGTAATTAAGCAAAACATACCCAAAATGTTTGTGTTTTGCCTCAACATTTACAAATGTTTGTGTTTTGACCAACATTTACAATGTTTGTATTTTGCCCAACATTTACAAATGTTTGTGTTTTGCCCAACATTTACAAATGTTTGTGTTTTGCCCCAATTAAAAATGTTTGTGTTTTGCCCAACATTTACAAATGTTTGTGTTTTGCCCAACATTTACAATGTTTGTGTTTTGCCCAACATTTACAAATGTTTGTGTTTTGCCCCATTATAAATGTTTGTGTTTTTCCCAACATTTACAAATGTTTGTGTTTTGCCCAACATTTACAAATGTTTGTGTTTTTTTGCCCAACATTTACAAATGTTTGTGTTTTGCCCAATTATGTTTGTGTTTTGCCCAACATTTACAAATGTTTGTGTTTTGCCCAACATTTACAAATGTTTGTGTTTTGCCCAACATTTACAAATGTTTGTGTTTTGACCAACATTTACAATGTTTGTATTTTGCCCAACATTTACAAATGTTTGTGTTTTGCCCAACATTTACAAATGTTTGTGTTTTGCCCCAATTAAAAATGTTTGTGTTTTGCCCAACATTTACAAATGTTTGTGTTTTGCCCAACATTTACAATGTTTGTGTTTTGCCCAACATTTACAAATGTTTGTGTTTTGCCCCATTATAAATGTTTGTGTTTTTCCCAACATTTACAAATGTTTGTGTTTTGCCCAACATTTACAAATGTTTGTGTTTTTTTGCCCAACATTTACAAATGTTTGTGTTTTGCCCAATTATGTTTGTGTTTTGCCCAACATTTACAAATGTTTGTGTTTTGCCCAACATTTACAAATGTTTGTGTTTTGCCCAACATTTACAAATGTTTGTGTTTTGACCAACATTTACAATGTTTGTATTTTGCCCAACATTTACAAATGTTTGTGTTTTGCCCAACATTTACAAATGTTTGTGTTTTGCCCCAATTAAAAATGTTTGTGTTTTGCCCAACATTTACAAATGTTTGTGTTTTGCCCAACATTTACAATGTTTGTGTTTTGCCCAACATTTACAAATGTTTGTGTTTTGCCCCAATTAAAAATGTTTGTGTTTTGCCCAACATTTACAAATGTTTGTGTTTTGCCCAACATTTACAATGTTTGTGTTTTGCCCAACATTTACAAATGTTTGTGTTTTGCCCCATTATAAATGTTTGTGTTTTTCCCAACATTTACAAATGTTTGTGTTTTGCCCAACATTTACAAATGTTTGTGTTTTTTTGCCCAACATTTACAAATGTTTGTGTTTTGCCCAATTATGTTTGTGTTTTGCCCAACATTTACAAATGTTTGTGTTTTGCCCAACATTTACAAATGTTTGTGTTTTGCCCAACATTTACAAATGTTTGTGTTTTGACCAACATTTACAATGTTTGTATTTTGCCCAACATTTACAAATGTTTGTGTTTTGCCCAACATTTACAAATGTTTGTGTTTTGCCCCAATTAAAAATGTTTGTGTTTTGCCCAACATTTACAAATGTTTGTGTTTTGCCCAACATTTACAATGTTTGTGTTTTGCCCAACATTTACAAATGTTTGTGTTTTGCCCCATTATAAATGTTTGTGTTTTTCCCAACATTTACAAATGTTTGTGTTTTGCCCAACATTTACAAATGTTTGTGTTTTTTTGCCCAACATTTACAAATGTTTGTGTTTTGCCCAATTATGTTTGTGTTTTGCCCAACATTTACAAATGTTTGTGTTTTGCCCAACATTTACAAATGTTTGTGTTTTGCCCAACATTTACAAATGTTTGTGTTTTGACCAACATTTACAATGTTTGTATTTTGCCCAACATTTACAAATGTTTGTGTTTTGCCCAACATTTACAAATGTTTGTGTTTTGCCCCAATTAAAAATGTTTGTGTTTTGCCCAACATTTACAAATGTTTGTGTTTTGCCCAACATTTACAAATGTTTGTGTTTTGACCAACATTTACAATGTTTGTATTTTGCCCAACATTTACAAATGTTTGTGTTTTGCCCAACATTTACAAATGTTTGTGTTTTGCCCCAATTAAAAATGTTTGTGTTTTGCCCAACATTTACAAATGTTTGTGTTTTGCCCAACATTTACAATGTTTGTGTTTTGCCCAACATTTACAAATGTTTGTGTTTTGCCCCATTATAAATGTTTGTGTTTTTCCCAACATTTACAAATGTTTGTGTTTTGCCCAACATTTACAAATGTTTGTGTTTTTTTGCCCAACATTTACAAATGTTTGTGTTTTGCCCAATTATGTTTGTGTTTTGCCCAACATTTACAAATGTTTGTGTTTTGCCCAACATTTACAAATGTTTGTGTTTTGCCCAACATTTACAAATGTTTGTGTTTTGACCAACATTTACAATGTTTGTATTTTGCCCAACATTTACAAATGTTTGTGTTTTGCCCAACATTTACAAATGTTTGTGTTTTGCCCCAATTAAAAATGTTTGTGTTTTGCCCAACATTTACAAATGTTTGTGTTTTGCCCAACATTTACAATGTTTGTGTTTTGCCCAACATTTACAAATGTTTGTGTTTTGCCCCAATTAAAAATGTTTGTGTTTTGCCCAACATTTACAAATGTTTGTGTTTTGCCCAACATTTACAATGTTTGTGTTTTGCCCAACATTTACAAATGTTTGTGTTTAGCCCCATTATAAATGTTTGTGTTTTTCCCAACATTTACAAATGTTTGTGTTTTGCCCAACATTTACAAATGTTTGTGTTTTGCCCAACATTTACAAATGTTTGTGTTTTGCCCAACATTTACAAATGTTTGTGTTTTGCCCAACATTTACAAATGTTTGTGTTTTGCCCCAATTAAAAATGTTTGTGTTTTGCCCAACATTTACAAATGTTTGTGTTTTGCCCAACATTTACAATGTTTGTGTTTTGCCCAACATTTACAAATGTTTGTGTTTTGCCCCATTATAAATGTTTGTGTTTTTCCCAACATTTACAAATGTTTGTGTTTTGCCCAACATTTACAAATGTTTGTGTTTTTTTGCCCAACATTTACAAATGTTTGTGTTTTGCCCAATTATGTTTGTGTTTTGCCCAACATTTACAAATGTTTGTGTTTTGCCCAACATTTACAAATGTTTGTGTTTTGCCCAACATTTACAAATGTTTGTGTTTTGCCCAACATTTACAAATGTTTGTGTTTTTTTGCCCAACATTTACAAATGTTTGTGTTTTGCCCAATTATGTTTGTGTTTTGCCCAACATTTACAAATGTTTGTGTTTTGCCCAACATTTACAAATGTTTGTGTTTTGCCCAACATTTACAAATGTTTGTGTTTTGACCAACATTTACAATGTTTGTATTTTGCCCAACATTTACAAATGTTTGTGTTTTGCCCAACATTTACAAATGTTTGTGTTTTGCCCCAATTAAAAATGTTTGTGTTTTGCCCAACATTTACAAATGTTTGTGTTTTGCCCAACATTTACAAATGTTTGTGTTTTGACCAACATTTACAATGTTTGTATTTTGCCCAACATTTACAAATGTTTGTGTTTTGCCCAACATTTACAAATGTTTGTGTTTTGCCCCAATTAAAAATGTTTGTGTTTTGCCCAACATTTACAAATGTTTGTGTTTTGCCCAACATTTACAATGTTTGTGTTTTGCCCAACATTTACAAATGTTTGTGTTTTGCCCCATTATAAATGTTTGTGTTTTTCCCAACATTTACAAATGTTTGTGTTTTGCCCAACATTTACAAATGTTTGTGTTTTTTTGCCCAACATTTACAAATGTTTGTGTTTTGCCCAATTATGTTTGTGTTTTGCCCAACATTTACAAATGTTTGTGTTTTGCCCAACATTTACAAATGTTTGTGTTTTGCCCAACATTTACAAATGTTTGTGTTTTGACCAACATTTACAATGTTTGTATTTTGCCCAACATTTACAAATGTTTGTGTTTTGCCCAACATTTACAAATGTTTGTGTTTTGCCCCAATTAAAAATGTTTGTGTTTTGCCCAACATTTACAAATGTTTGTGTTTTGCCCAACATTTACAATGTTTGTGTTTTGCCCAACATTTACAAATGTTTGTGTTTTGCCCCAATTAAAAATGTTTGTGTTTTGCCCAACATTTACAAATGTTTGTGTTTTGCCCAACATTTACAATGTTTGTGTTTTGCCCAACATTTACAAATGTTTGTGTTTAGCCCCATTATAAATGTTTGTGTTTTTCCCAACATTTACAAATGTTTGTGTTTTGCCCAACATTTACAAATGTTTGTGTTTTTTTGCCCAACATTTACAAATGTTTGTGTTTTGCCCAATTATGTTTGTGTTTTGCCCAACATTTACAAATGTTTGTGTTTTGCCCAACATTTACAAATGTTTGTGTTTTGCCCAACATTTACAAATGTTTGTGTTTTGACCAACATTTACAATGTTTGTATTTTGCCCAACATTTACAAATGTTTGTGTTTTGCCCAACATTTACAAATGTTTGTGTTTTGCCCCAATTAAAAATGTTTGTGTTTTGCCCAACATTTACAAATGTTTGTGTTTTGCCCAACATTTACAATGTTTGTGTTTTGCCCAACATTTACAAATGTTTGTGTTTTGCCCCATTATAAATGTTTGTGTTTTTCCCAACATTTACAAATGTTTGTGTTTTGCCCAATATTTACAAATGTTTGTGTTTTTTTGCCCAACATTTACAAATGTTTGTGTTTTGCCCAATTATGTTTGTGTTTTGCCCAACATTTACAAATGTTTGTGTTTTGCCCAACATTTACAAATGTTTGTGTTTTGCCCAACATTTACAAATGTTTGTGTTTTGACCAACATTTACAATGTTTGTATTTTGCCCAACATTTACAAATGTTTGTGTTTTGCCCAACATTTACAAATGTTTGTGTTTTGCCCCAATTAAAAATGTTTGTGTTTTGCCCAACATTTACAAATGTTTGTGTTTTGCCCAACATTTACAATGTTTGTGTTTTGCCCAACATTTACAAATGTTTGTGTTTTGCCCCATTATAAATGTTTGTGTTTTTCCCAACATTTACAAATGTTTGTGTTTTGCCCAACATTTACAAATGTTTGTGTTTTTTTGCCCAACATTTACAAATGTTTGTGTTTTGCCCAATTATGTTTGTGTTTTGCCCAACATTTACAAATGTTTGTGTTTTGCCCAACATTTACAAATGTTTGTGTTTTGCCCAACATTTACAAATGTTTGTGTTTTGCCCAACATTTACAATGTTTGTATTTTGCCCCATTATAGATGTTTGTGTTTTGCCCAACATTTAAAAATGTTTGTGTTTTGCCCAACATTTACAATGTTTGTATTTTGCCCCATTATAAATGTTTGTGTTTTGCCCAACATTTACAAATGTTTGTGTTTTGCCCAACATTTACAATGTTTGTATTTTGCCCCATTATAAATGTTTGTGTTTTGCCCAACATTTAAAAATGTTTGTGTTTTGCCCAACATTTACAATGTTTGTATTTTGCCCCATTATAAATGTTTGTGTTTTGCCCAACATTTACAAATGTTTGTGTTTTGCCCAACATTTACAAATGTTTGTGTTTTGCCCAACATTTACAAATGTTTGTGTTTTGCCTAAATTACAAATTTTGTGTTTTGCCCAACATTCCCAACATTTACAAATGTTTGTGTTTTGCCCAACATTTACAAATGTTTGTGTTTTTTTGCCCAACATTTACAATGTTTGTATTTTGCCCCATTATAAATGTTTGTGTTTTGCCCAACATTTACAAATGTTTGTGTTTTGCCCAACATTTACAATGTTTGTATTTTGCCCCATTATAAATGTTTGTGTTTTGCCCAACATTTAAAAATGTTTGTGTTTTGCCCAACATTTACAATGTTTGTATTTTGCCCCATTATAAATGTTTGTGTTTTGCCCAACATTTACAAATGTTTGTGTTTTGCCCAACATTTACAAATGTTTGTGTTTTGCCCAACATTTACAAATGTTTGTGTTTTGCCTAAATTACAAATTTTGTGTTTTGCCCAACATTTACAAATGTTTGTGTTTTGCCCAACATTTACAAATGTTTTTGTATTTTGCCCAACAATTACAAATTTTTGTGTTTTGCCCAACATTTACAAATGTTTGTATTTTGCCCAACATTTACAAATGTTTGTGTTTTGCACAACATTTACAAATGTTTGTGTTTTGCCCAACATTTACAAATGTTTGTGTTTTGCCCAACATTTACAAATGTTTGTGTTTTGCACAACATTTACAAATGTTTGTGTTTTGCCCAACATTTACAAATGTTTGTGTTTTGCCGGTTTTCGGCCAATTGCTCAGCGGGGTAATAACCAAATTAGGAATATGATATACCATTTTAAAAGCCCAATGTGTCCTCTACAATAAAGCCATTTAAATTTTATTTAATCCAAACTCTAAAAAATTTATATATCTTTGAATGTAATAAACATGAATTTGTTGAAGAAAAGCCGATTATTTTATAAATTATTTTAAATTTTCAAAAAATAAAAAAAGCCACTTTTTAGGGGATAGTTAGGGCTTCCAAATAGCATATCGTCTTCCAAAATTAATTATCGCCTAGTTGAGCTATGGTCAAATGAAAGCAGAGGAGTGTTATGTCGCACTGCTTCAAAAGGATTTAAATTAATTTTAATAATGGAATTGAGTAAAAATTTATATTAAAAATGCAGAAAATGAGCATTGTTGAGTTTTATTCCGGTTTTTAAAATCGCCTTTCCGGTCATCCACCCAAAATTTTTCGCCAAAATGGACATTCATATTTTCCGCGCTACGCAACGGTTATTTTAATCTTCTCGACTGATCGCACAGAGAATATTTGCGAGTGATGCCCCCGGCGATTGAAAGGGAAGATTAGCCTTCTGTTGGTGAGGATGAAGGGATGAATGATGGAATAATATAATTCCACTCATCCACCCAATTCCCCTCCCTATATATTGGCATGCGTCGTCCATTCCCGCGGGCGCAATTCCGACGGCGACCTTTTCCTCTATTCTTCTTCTCTGACGGACTTTTAATCGATTCGGGCGGTGAGGCCTCCAAAATTTGCCTTTGTCCACTTTGCCGCCCCCTCCACTCTATGCTGGTGGTGGTTTCCCCGCGGGCTAAGTCCATCTTTCCTCCTCTCATTTATTCTTTTTTCAACATTCTTTGTGCCATTATAAAAGGTGGCTGTGGGTTTAAAACAGGGTGACATAATGGTCTGACCAAAAATATGGCATAAGCACTTAAAAATATGGAAAAAATATGGCAAAATTTTTCAAAAATATGGCAAAAAATATGGCATTTTTTAAAAAGCTTAAAATTCGATATAAAATTGATTTAAGAAATTTATTCTTCATATTTTTTTAATTGTTTTAACTTTCTTTAAAAATTCTGGATTGGAAATAAAGAGATAATATACTTGTTGTCAATCAAAATCAGAATTGAATTAAGAGAAAAGTGAATTAAGTAATTTCATTTTTATTCGGTTGCGCTCATCCATTTTCACATTTTTGACCACTGCAAAGATAGATTCGCAAAAGGCGTTAGATGAAAAAATAGACAATAACTTAGAAACAAGAATTTTTAGATAGAAAAAATCGGATCTTTTAAAATTGTTTTCCATTTCTCATCCACATTTCTCTCATTAAAAGCCGTTTTGTTCAATCGCTCCAATTGGGATTTTGGCAAATTCGAGAAAAGGGGCATGAATATCCTCGGGCTTTTCTGAGCAATATTTCTTGTAGGCTGCTGACTAAAAAATGGCCGCGCAGCGAAAAATTAGACCAAAAAATGGCCGCGAAGCGAAAAATTTTAGCTAAAAATAGCCTAACAAGGAGAAAATTTGTTTAATTTACTAAAATCTCAAAAATATGGCAAAATATGGCAAAAGTCAAAAATATGGAAAAAATATGGCGAGATGGTCAAAAATATGGCAAATGCCATATAAATATGGTAATTATGTCACCCTGGTTTAAAATTAATTCGCGCTTGATTAAAACTTGGAATTTGGAAGAAAACAATGAAAAGTGACAAAAAAGGGAGAAATTTTGTGCATGAAGCAATGGATTAGAGGGCAAGCAAGGAATTAAGGAAGGCAAATGGATGAATTAAAATGGAAAAAATATGTACCCTAAATACTCTTTTAATTCCCCACTCTCTAATAATTCCATCTCTTGAATTTGAAGGCACTTATTAGCTCCTATTGAATTTTGAAATTTTTTTATTTCATTTTCTTCTTGCCCTAAAACTCTACAAAAAATTGACACTGACGAATCGAGATCCAGAGATCAAGGCTTTAATGCACGAAATCCAGAATCAGCGGGAGAGTCGATTCAAAGATGCGATAAATTTGAGAGTTTGGCTTTTGGGTCAACTTTGAGATAGCTTTTTGGCGAACAATCCTCAATTCTACTGGAATGGAATGAATCCATCAATTTCCTCGTAGGATTGGGGATGGGAGGTTGGGACAAAAGCAAATAAACAAACCGTCGAAGTGAGGATGAGGATGGAGGCCCAAAGAATGAGCCAATTCCAATTCTTTCCATCCTCCCTCATTCTCATTGTCACTTTCAATTCAAATTGTGTGGAAATGGAGAGGAATCGGTTGAAAATTGCCGGCCTCGGTCAACATTGGTGGGCCAATTCATCGAATGGGACAATTCATTGAGGGGACATTTTTAGGAGGCAATAAAATGGCCCCATTTAAAAGGGTAATTGGAGAGGCCGAAAGGAAGAGGAAATAGTCGAATGAAGGGAGATTGGGTCATTGGCATGCTATTTTGACCCAATAGCCTCTCAGATTGAGTGGGCATATTTTTGCCAGGCGGCCCCGAAATACCATTCATCCCTTTAAATTATTCAAAATTCACTCAATCAACGGTGGGGGGAGGGTGCGTTGGGGACGAATGACCATTGGATGAAGGCGAGGGGGTGGTTGGCATGGCAAAGAATAATATTTGATGAAATATTCCTCCTGCTGAATTTGAATATTAAATTAGCACATTTATAATTTTTGGAATAAATAAAATAGCCATTATTTATTCTCTACTTCTTCTGATATTGTCTTTCAAAATTATAAAAAAATTTCAAAATTATTGTAAAATTATTTTTAAAAAATTTCAAAATTATTTAAAAAATATTTTAAAATTTTTTAAATATTTCAAAAAATTTTTTAAAATTTCAAAAAAAAATTTTTTTTAAATATTCCAAAAAATATTTTAAAATTATATTAAAAATATTAAACATGAAAAAAATTAAAATTTTTGTATAGAAAAATAGAGGAGAGTCTTTTCTATAAGACAAAATTTATTTATTAATTTTATCATTTTTTTAAACTTAATTAATTAAGTAAAAGATGTGGGTATGCTGTACAGTACCCCTTCCCTCCCTACTATTTTTATATTGAGGCAGCCCTGAGGCAGCGATCATTGGAATCGGATGGGATTCCCACCTTCCTTCCTTTTTGCGCTTTCCTTTCTTTAAAAATGCTTAAAGGTTTATTTGGTGTTAATTTTAAAAAACCATAATTAAATTCTTTGGAAAACAAAATTTGGAATTGGAAATATGCAAATATATTTTGCCTCTTTTTTTAAATGTAAAGGATTTATCAAAAATGTCACAATTTCTTGAGTTAAAATTCGTCCAAAATTCGAAATTGGAACAATTCACCAAATTGCATCATCCTCATCTGAATTTAATTACGTCATTTAATTTAGGGCCAAGGCCAATTCCAGTTGAATGGAATGTACAAGGCCATCCTTCTTCCTGACTGATAGGCCAACTGCTCTTGAATCTTGAATAGTTTTCCAACATTTCCATTGATCTGTCAGAGCCCCGGCCTTTTCTACCCACCTTTCTTTCTTCAGTCTTTCCGTTCGATCGCCTTCTATTCCCCTTTCTTCTTTTCTTTCACTTTTCCGTGCTTTTCATTTTCCGTTACCCTTTAGCCTCTATTTACATCGATCATTTGGCCCACATTTATCATCAATGCTTTGGCTTCAAAATATTCTCCACATCACCAATGTTTATCCATTTTTTTGTTCTTTTCACAATTTTAAACAAAACAAAAAAGTTGGGTGAGATCAAATTTTAAAATAAAATAGGTCTCGACAAAATGGAATCCACCAATATAATCAGTAGTCAGTACAAAATTTTTTTTGTTACTAAATAAAATTTCCTCTAATAAATTTTTTGGTTGTCCCTTTCCATCCTCTTCTACATAAATAAATGAAGCCATGATTTCCATGGGTATGTTCGAGGCATATAATACTGAAAATACTCTATTAGAAACCTATGGGCTTAAAAACTTCATTCAGTCTCTCCAAATGAGGAAAAAATCAACATTTTTTTCACTTTATAAATTTGGATGGGCTTCAAATAGTCCATTTCTCCTCTAAAATTCTTCCCGATATTTTGATTCCATTATTTTGGCCGATTCCCTTCCACACACATTTCAGGCAAAAAGCCAATGGCCAATCCGAAAACGCAGTCCCGCCCTCCCACACTTTTCGCCATTTGCGAAGTTCGCCCAAATTTGTTCATCGCCGGCTATACGGTCAGCAAAACCAAAAGTTATTTGATGAGATAGGGCATTCGTATTTAGACCATTCTTTTGGCCATAGCTCAGCGAGACAATAACCAATATGGGATGGCGATATGCCTTTTGAAAGACCAAAGAATTCTCTACAAAGTAGCCTTTTAAATTTTAATAAATCTTAACTTTACAAAATTATTTAATTATGTATTTGAATGTAATTTACCCGAATTTTTGGAGGAAAAGCTGTTTATTTTACGAATTATTTCAAAAAATCAGCATAGCAATTTTTAGAGAACATTTAGGGCTTTCAAATGGCATATCGCCTTCCAAAATTGGTTGCTTCCTTATTGAGATATGGCCAAAAGAACGGTGCCAAATACTCAATTTTCCAATTTCAAGGTTCTCATTTAAATCGGAGAATATTTCTAAAATGTTTTAAGTTTTCATAAAATTAGTAAAGCTACTTTTTAGAGGACATTTTTAGAGCATTAAAATGGCATATTGCCTTCCCAAATTGATTACTGCCTTGTTGAGATATGGCCAAAAGAATCGGGCCAAATCCTAATTTTTACGGTTTATTGGCCATTCTCCTTATAGAATCAAATCCTTCTCATTTAAATCAAAGAATATCCCCATATTCCTTTTCAGTCAATTGAGGAGTCAAAATTACGGCAATTGGGTATCACCCATTGTGTGGATGCCACAAATTTGCCGAAGGCAAAACAATTTGAAGGAATTGAATATTTGTGTGTGCCAATCGACGATTCATTGTTGGCCAATGTGGGCAAGCATTTTCAAAGTGTTGCCGATTTTGCCAAAAATGCACAACAAAAGGTGGTTTAATATAGATAATCAGACTCATAAATTGGCCAAATTTTATGGCCTTAAAAATATGCAAATTATTTTATTTTACACCAATTTTATTTTGAAGGGTGGCAAAACGATAATTTATTGTGGCGCTGGTGTAAGCCGGGCGGCCACATTGACAATAATGACTTTGGTGATCAACGAGGGAATGAGCCTACGAGAAGCGTATTACAAAGTGGTCAGGTATTTGCATGGATTTGGAAAAATATGGAATTATTATGAGTTTAAATTTTGAATATATTGGCGACTGATCATAAAATTAAATTAAACAATAAAATTGCCATATTTCTAATAATTCCTCCATTCTTTTTTTCCCTTAAAAAGAATTCGACCAATAATTTCACCGAATTTGTCATTTTGGCGGCAAATGATCGCATGGGAGGTGGAAAAGAATGGACAAGCAACGGTTCAATTACTCAAAGGAATGCGAAGTAGGTGTTTGAATTTTGATAAAATTATAGGCCATTATTCAAAAAAGTTTATAGGCGGGAGTGTGAAGATAAACTGCACTATGAAAAACTCCATTTTTGGCATTTTATAATTATTCCTCTTCCTCCCGTTGATAAGCCTTGAAATAGAATTATTCGGTACTTGGGCCATTCTTTTGGACATAGGTCAAAAAGGAAGCAGCCAATCCGGGAAAAACCCTAAATGTTCTAGGAAAATTAATAGCATTTCTGGTAAAAATATTTTTCATTTTTTCCGGAAAGAATTAATTTGCACTTTTTCCTGTTTTTTTGGAAAGAATTAATTTGCACTTTTTCCGGTTGTTCCGGAAAGAATTAATTTGCACTGTTTCCGGTTGTTCCGGAAAGAATTAATTTGCACTTTTTCCGGTTGTTCCGGAAAGAATTAATTTGCACTTTTTCCGGTTGTTCCGGAAAGAATTAATTTGCACTTTTTCCTGTTTTTTTGGAAAGAATTAATTTGCACTGTTTCCGGTTGTTCCGGAAAGAATTAATTTGCACTTTTTCCGGTTGTTCCGGAAAGAATTAATTTGCACTTTTTCCTGTTTTTTTGGAAAGAATTAATTTGCACTTTTTCCTGTTTCCGGAAAGAATTAATTTGCACTTTTTCCTGTTTTTTTGGAAAGAATTAATTTGCACTTTTTCTGGAAAGAAAATCAGAAATAAAACATTTTCCGGAAAGAAAAAACAAACCTTTTTTCACCAGTGTAAAATCACCAATTTGATGCAATCCACATAAAATGCTTTATTAATTAATTTTAGCACCGGTTCCGGATGTTTATTTGCACAAATCGGACTATATGCCACCGCCCGAAACATGGGATGCCCCACCAAAATACACATTGACACCAAAAATGGGCCGTCGAAATTTCAATACACCAATTTTGGGCAGAAAATTCAAATGAAATGTGGCAGAATTTTAATAGAGTAAAAAAGATGGGGAAATGTATAAAGTTAAAAACAATTTAAATATATTGTACCAAATGGTGAATAAAAATCTCAAAAATGGGGTTTTTCTATCGTGTGGTGGGGAAATGTGAATAGCCAATCCTGAGGATTCTATTTTCAAATTTTTTGCCGGGGGATTGAATCATTTTTATCATTTTTTGGTAGATGAATTTCCTGCTTTTTGGTAGATGAATATCCGGATGTTTATTTGCGCAATCCTGAGAGCTTTGCCATCACCAAGGTTGGAGAAATTATGCGCCACTCATTTGAACCATCATAAAAAATACCTCTAAACATTGATTTTTCATGGTTAAATCGGCATTTTGAATGAACTATTTTTAATCAATTTTAATAAATAAAATGTATGTTGACCTTTTTATTATTAATTTGATTTTTATTAATTATTTCAGATTTTTTGAGATCCAATTTTAGAAGCAAAAATACGAAAATTAGGAAAATGTGTAAAATGAGGTCATTGGGAGTTTTGATAATTGGCCAACTGGATTTTTGGTGGAAGGGAAACCAGTTTAGGAGAAAGGATGCTCACCACAAGCAATTATATAATTTGATGATGAAAATGAATGGATGGACGAAATTGGGTTTTGGGCGGTTTTGGTGATTCATTATGTGCCCTGAGGGTAAATTAGTCATAAGCGAATTTTTTGCCACCCAATTCCATCTTGGCTGATTGTGAGTTCATTCAATCTTTCTGTGACCTCATTGCTTACTAAATATGGCTTAAATATACATTGTTATTAATTGGGCGAAATAATAATCAATCATTTTTCTTTTCTGATTTCATCATAACTTTCGGAAGCTAAATTTAATAATTTTGTTTTTTTTTCGAATAAAATAGAGGATTATGATTCCATTCAGACTTCGAGAAAACATTTTTATAATTTATGCAAAATCTTTTCGTCTCGTCAACTTTTCCTCTGAACTGCTGTGGGTGTATGTTCCACACAATTTACATTCAAAATTTACGAAAATGAGGCTGTGAATTGTGAACGATGGAAATGCGAATTTTGGCGATGATTTTCGTTCAATAATAATAATAATTTTTTGCTTTAAAAATTAGCCAAAAATATGAATTCCCTAATATGATTCATTCATTCCTTCCAATTTGCCTCCAGGGCATTCTTAGTCCATTTCCATTTCAGCAGCAACTTTCCACATGAATTCGGCCCTTCCCTCCCTAATATTTTCCCTCTGTTCTTTGGACGGCTGTCACTACACAAATGCAGTTTAATCTGACGCATAAAGTTTCCATCCCAAACCTTCCTTTTTGATCCATCCAGTTTTGCAATTTTATTGCTCTGTTCTCTCCGCAAAATAATCCGCCAACCATCAATTCTCGTAGGCAAAAAAATTCCCTCCCTTTTTCTGCGCGTTCTTCGCTCAATTGCTCAAACATCGCGCACTCCCCAACAATTTTTCGTGTCGACGACCATCGGCCGATTTTGGTGTGTGGGAAATGAGGGAGGATAAAAGACGCGCAAAAGTCCTTGGGATGAAGGAGAATTCTTCATTCATTCATTCACGAATCCCCCAAAAAATCCGATAAATCCGCAATCTCCTCCCTTCGTATAAATTCAAATCTTTGCATTTTCTATTCTAAATTTCTACAAATTTCTCTTCAATGATTTGCCGTTCTCTTCATCGCCAAAAAGTCCATCAAATTGAGGATGGCGAAAATAAGGCAAATTTGGAATTGGAGAAGGCAAAAGCAAAGAAATTGGCCCCAAATGTTGGTGGATGCATTTTTGGCTACCGTAATTTGCAACGCCGTCGTCGCCAATGTTGCCTCTTGAAAATGGCATTGCGTCCATTTGTGAAGGAACAAAATGTGGAGAAGAAACAACAAATCAAAGAATGCGGAGAAGATTGGATGGACGAGGAGAAACCGGAGGAGGCAAAAAAGTGGGCAAATTATTTAATTAAAAATATGTTTTTAAATTGGGGAAGAATGAATTATTCAAATAGTGACTTTTAATTTGAATTCTTCTGCTGCTGATTGTTGGAAGTTGGAAGGGGAATGAAACTCCTTTGATTTTGGTGTAGATGTAGGTCAATATTTAAAAAATTTCACATTTCTAAAAAGTGTAAAAAAGGAAATGAATAAAAAAGGGGGAATTTGTTTGATTAAATGAGAGAAAAGGGGTATGAATGAAGTTGTTTTATTCTGATATTTTTATTCTTTAAAATGTTCTGATTTTCCCTTCAAGCATACCATATACTTGTTCTCATAAATTAAACCAATTCTCCTTTTATCTCTCTTATATTTTTGGAATGATTAATTAATCAAAAAATTTGCTTATTTTGAGAATTATATTTTTTTGAAAAAAAAACTTTATAATGGTCAGCAACTTTTTGATATAATTTTAAAAAAAATGATGTGCGTTTGTCCTTTTATAAGTATCCTATCCAACATTTATAAATAATACTCCATTAATTAATTTTATTAATTATCACAGGAGTGTGCAAATGCTTCGCGGAATTGCTTTGGCACTTCAAAGCAAGCCGGGCAATTATTATCAACAATTCTTGTGAATGCCTTATCTGCAGATAAGAAAGGAAGGAAATGGAAACAAAATTTGCTAAATAATTTTATTTTGATTTCCATTTTGTTTTTCTTTGCTTTAATCAACGCAATAAAAGATGGCAATATTTAAAAATATTAATAAATAATTTTTATGGGAATAACGAGGCAAATAAATGTTAAAGAAAATTAATTGTATGAATGAAATCAAACAAAATATCAATTCTGCTCCATTCCTCCTTTCTTTAAATCCATTTAATGCTTTCCTCCGTCCATTTTCATTGGCAACACGACGATCTCCATTGCCTCCATCGTTCCAATAATCTGCGACAATTTGGCTGCCATCCTCGAAATATTCTGAAATTTTTACATCATTAAGTAATTTTGTACAATTATTCAACTATTTTAGTCTAATTAAACCAAAAATAATAAACAAAAAATTTGGTGAGTTAAAAAATTTTTTATTGAAAATCATAAAAATATACCAAATGATAATTTTTAAAAATATGTATTTTTGAAAATTAAATAGCCCAAAAGTATATATGGTACTAAAATTCCCTTTCAAAATACCCGCTTCTTCCTCCCTGCTGCCCTTTTCCACGATGGCATTTACGCTGTCGGCAATTGGCCCACTGCAATCGTCGGGAATTTGTAAATGGCCTCGGGAGAGTTGGCGAATTCGATCAAATGATTGGCCAATGGAGTCAGTGATTTGGCGATAAACCTAAAGTGGGCTTGTTTAAAAATCAGAACAGGCGGAATTATTAAAATCAGAACAGGCGGAATTATTTAAATCAGAACAGGCGGAATTATTAAAATCAGAACAGGCGGAATTATTAAAATCAGAACAGGCGGAATTATTTAAATCAGAACAGGCGGAATTATTAAAATCAGAACAGGCGGAATTATTAAAATCAGAACAGGCGGAATTATTAAAATCAGAACAGGCGGAATTATTTAAATCAGAACAGGCGGAATTATTTAAATCAGAACAGGCGGAATTATTTAAATCAGAACAGGCGGAATTATTAAAATCAGAACAGGCGGAATTATTAAAATCAGAACAGGCGGAATTATTTAAATCAGAACAGGCGGAATTATTAAAATCAGAACAGGCGGAATTATTAAAATCAGAACAGGCGGAATTATTAAAATCAGAACAGGCGGAATTATTAAAATCAGAACAGGCGGAATTATTAAAATCAGAACAGGCGGAATTATTTAAATCAGAACAGGCGGAATTATTAAAATCAGAACAGGCGGAATTATTAAAATCAGAACAGGCGGAATTATTAAAATCAGAACAGGCGGAATTATTAAAATCAGAACAGGCGGAATTATTAAAATCAGAACAGGCGGAATTATTAAAATCAGAACAGGCGGAATTATTTAAATCAGAACAGGCGGAATTATTTAAATCAGAACAGGCGGAATTATTTAAATCAGAACAGGCGGAATTATTAAAATCAGAACAGGCGGAATTATTAAAATCAGAACAGGCGGAATTATTTAAATCAGAACAGGCGGAATTATTAAAATCAGAACAGGCGGAATTATTAAAATCAGAACAGGCGGAATTATTAAAATCAGAACAGGCGGAATTATTTAAATCAGAACAGGCGGAATTATTAAAATCAGAACAGGCGGAATTATTAAAATCAGAACAGGCGGAATTATTAAAATCAGAACAGGCGGAATTATTTAAATCAGAACAGGCGGAATTATTTAAATCAGAACAGGCGGAATATAAAAATTTTAAATAAAATTAATAAATATTATTCATATTTTTAGTCAATAACCCAAAAATTCCTGAATTAATCCATTAAATTTACCTGAGTGGCATTTCGTGAGCATTTGAGTCGTATTCCGGCATAACATTTCGTGTATTCCCGCATATTCCTTATTAAATTGTTTTGTTAATTTAATTTAAAAAATTCCTAAGTGTTTTCGAACTTGCAAAATTGCTTCAAGCTTAATTGTCCTCTACTGTCACTTTGTTGTCCTTTTTCTGTCTTCCTTTGCTGTGGTGATTGATGGCATTTGCCAGTCACTTCCTCCAAATGTTTTCGTTGGCAAGAAATGAAATCCGAAAAGACTGAAAAACTTTTTTTAATTTTAATAATTAAAATACAAATCACTTTTTGGACTGTTGAAAAGAAGTCGACAAATTGTCGCCCAATGGCCCAAATTGGCCAATTCAACCATTTTTTGCCGATTGTCATCGCATTCGTCCGAGCAAAGTTTGAATTTATCCACAGAACTGGAATAAATTTTTGTAAATATTTTAAAATTGTAAAAATTTTTGATATCTTTTAATAACATTTTTGCCTAAAAATTCCTAATTTAATTTTTTGTTATAAACTAAACTCACAGGCAAATCCATTCAGTCTTTCGGCGAACGACAATATTATTTGTGCTCGATTGGATGACGGAATGGAGTGGGGCCAACAATTGGGGTGATGAATTGATGATTGCCATTGGCGAGAATGTGGGAGGCAATTGTGTGGCAGAGGATTGGTGCCGGTTTTGGCCACGTAGAATGGAACCCAATGAATGTTTGAGGAGGGAACTGCAATTGGCGATACACATTTGAGGAGGAGGGATGGCTGAATGGAATTTTTTGAATTTTAAAAAATATTAATAAAATTTTAATTATATTTTTTTCTTTTGAATAAAATAAATAATTAACTATAAAATTAATTCTAATTAAATTTAATATTTTATTATTTAGAATTAATTATAATTAATAAAAATATATTATTATAATTTTATAAATTTTTTGAAAAGGAGTTCTAAAATTAAAAAAATTTAATTTATTGTAAATAAAAGGAGTAAAAATTCTCACAAATAAAAATTATTTATTTTACCAAATGTTGATGCAATGAGCATGGGCAGTAAAAATGGAATTGGCGGACGTTGAGGTTGCAACAAAATCAAACTTCGATTTTTGTGGTACCTCATTCCGGTTAAAAAATGCTAATAAATAATTCATAAGAAAATTCAAAGAGAATAAATTTGGGTTAGAAAATATGGCAACCCAAAGGGCTAAAATTTTGGGAAATGAATGGATTTGTCACAGAATGGAGCCAATTTGGCCATTCAGCAGAATGTGCGAACAAAAACACAAATAAACGGCCAATTTATAGAAGGGAGGAGGGAAAAACGCCATTGGCAAAAGGAGGATTAAGTCATTTTTATTTTTTTGGCTTTCAGAAAAGAAAAAAAAAGTATATTCCTGTGGAGGATGTGTGAATAATTCAATTGCTTGTTTTCTCGGGATTTAATTAATTTGGCCAATTTTTGTTTTCCCATTTCCTTACAATTTATTTTGGCTTTATTGGAGATGAAAAGAAATATTTTTTGTCATTGGAATATATTTGCCTTTTTTAATAAATAATTTTCAAAAATACTCCGAATAACGCAAATGTTTAGAAATTGTAATTTTATTAAAAAAATAAATTAAAAAGGATAAAAAAATATAAATCCACATCAAAAATTGCCAAATAAAAGGTCTCCTCTTCTGGCATAGCCCCGGTTTCGTCGCAATGATTCCTCATAATGGCACAATTTGATTGGTTCATCATTGCCACAATTTTGTTGAATTGCATCATTTTTAGATGCATCCGATTCCATTCCAGCAGCAGTAGCCATTTCTTGTTCATGTCGACAAATCAGCGCACCGTCAACCAAAATTGCCTGCGGGAAAATTCATTTTTAATGCAATAAAAAATGGAGAATTTTTTTAGATTTTAGTTGAATTAAGTTTTAAAGATAAAAAAAGATGAATTTGTGGAATAAAAAGAATAAAACCCAAATTTTTGGGTAAAAAACGTACAACAATTTCGATGGCACAAAAATTGAGAATCAGCGGACAACATGTGCCATCATCCAGCGGGGGTTGGCCAAGCCATTCCAAAAATAATTTCATATTTTTATTGGCATTTCCTCCCAATTTGTTATTGTTTGTTGATTCGCCGGCGCCACAAAATGATGCCATTTGTCGGGCATTCGCAAATTTTGTGTACATTTCCACGTCCATTTCCTTGGTTCTTTTGTCAATTCGGCGCATTCTTTCCATTTTGACAGGGTCCACCCAACCGGGGCCGAATTCATCCAGCAAATGGCCGAGTACATCGAATTCGGCAACGGCGGCCAACAAAATTGCACTACTAAAAATTTTGATAAGGTAATAATTTTATAAAAAATATAAAAAAAAATTTATAGAAATATTTTTAAAAAGGAAATAATTTAAATTTTAAAAATAATAAAAAAGGAAAAAATTTAAAATAAAATTAATAAAATTTTGGCAACCCACTTTTTCATTTTTTTGCTTCCCAGTCTTTTCCTCTTTTTTGGTTTCTTTTGAATTGTTGAGGAAGTGGAGGGGCCAGCAGCAGATTCAGTGGTTTCTTTCGTTGATTCTTCTTCCCAATTTTCGTCTTCTTTGTTATCTTCCTTTGTTCCATTGTTGTCTTCGCCGACAATTAGTTCGCCAAAATTGTTGAATTCCACCGGAATGGATTCATCAGCACCGCCGTCACCATCATTGCCATTGCCACCCATCAATTTTGGCATCATTTCGGTTATCTGCGGTCAAAAATGGAATAGATTCTAAATTTTTTAGTAATTTTGGAAATTTTTTATATACTTTTGGCAGTCAACAGTGAAATGGGAAAAAATATATTTTTGACTTTTAAAACCCAACTAAAAAAAGAATAAAATCCATCAAAATTTGTATTAATTTAAATGGTTTTTTGTGTTAAAAATGCTCACATTCACATAGGCAATGAGTCGTTTGATCAAAATTGGATGGCGTCTAAAAATTGGAATTTTTAAAATTCAATTTTTTAAAAATATTGTTGCCATGCCTGAATGCAAATACAAGTTCCAATGGGCCAATTTTAGTCTTCCTTTAAAAAAACATATATTAGTTTTAATTGTTTATGGCCCATTCATTACCCCCGTTCTGTGGCCAATTTCTGCGCCTTTTGAATGAGCATTTCCGTCAATTGTTTTCGTACAATTTCAAGCATAAAATCCCGGCATTCCACAAATGGCTCCGGTCCATCCCCGTTGGAGAACATCAAACTGCTGTAAAAAAAGAGAAATTTATTTGGTAAAATTTGGCGAATATTCCATTTTTGATATTTGAACCTTTAGTAAAAACTTTAATTAATTTTTATTTTGCTCAATTGGATTTTTATTTTATATCAATTTCCTCATAAAAATTTAATAAATTTATTTTTAAAATTGAATAAATCCGAAAACACCTGATAATTCGGTGCAATTGTAAACGTTGCTGTGCCCGTTTCTGTTCCTGCTTCCTTCTCAAATTCCTTTCCTTATTGGCAATTCTTATTTTTTCAATTTTGTCCAAATTCATTTTAATTAAATCTTAAATTGTCTGTTGAAAATTAATGTTTTTGAATTTATTAAAAAATTTATTGCTTACACACAATAAAAAAATAATAAATTTGTCACAAACAAAAATTATTTTAAACTTTGATGGGGTTCATTTTGAACAAATATTTGTTTTTGTTTTGTGGTGAATTAAATAGTAATTTGGGTTTGGTTTTTTTGGATGAAGGGCGCGCGCAAAATACACAACCAATTTTTTGAAAAAAGTAATTCAGAAACAATAAAATGGATTTTATTTTGCCGGAAAGCTGCAAATTGATTGCAATTTTGTTGTGAAAATTGCCCAAAAATTACTTATTATAGAATTTTTTCAAAATATTTAATCAAAAATGAACAAATTAATCAGAAAAAAAAAACAATTTGCAGCCTTCTTTTTTTATTTAATATATCACTATTTAGGTGGGACATTTTTTATGTTTAAATTTGTGCTTAAATCTGAGTGAAAAAACGTGCAATAATATTTAAGAAAAAAAGAAAAAAATGGCCAAGAAAGCATTTGTGTTGTTGTTGGAATTCAACCAATAAAATAATAAAATGTGTGGTAATAAAATGAATTTGTTTTTGGAGCAAATTAATCAAATTTTTAACACAAAATTAATACAAAATTAAATAATATTCAGCAAAATGGAGAGTGAAAAATACGGCTTTGGGGTCACAAAATTCAAGTCCACAAATATATCCGATGAATAGGAAGAATTGAGGGGATGAGATTACTCGGAGGTGTATGGATTTTTGGAATTTGAGAAGATTAAAAAATAATTATGAATTTGGGGATGAACATTGTGTAAAAATTATTGTATATCCGTCCATTCTTCATCTACTCTCCACAAATCCATTGAGGGTAAATTAATTAATCCTTTCTTTCTTTTAAAATGGTCGACTGGGAATTTGGGGTTGAGGTCGTTCCGGAATGCGAGGTTTGTCCATCATGATGTTGTTTTTGATGTGACTGAAAAAATATAAATTATTTAATTGATTTATATTCCAAAAATCGATGTGATCGAAAAAATGTTAGTTAAAAATGACCAAACACTGTACAAAAAAAATACAATTTTTCTACCTCTCAAAGATGGGCTCTTGGGTCATTTGGATTTGGCCGCCTGTGACCAATAAATTTTTATTTATTTTTTGTTTAATAAATAATAAAAAATTTTATATAAATTTGTGTAATTTAAATAATTCAAATGATTTGAAAATTTTCACTAAATGCTTGATTCTTTCTTTAAAAATTGAATCATAAAAAATACTGAAAATTTTTAAAAAAATTTCCAAAAGTTTAACTCCAATTTTGACGGTCTTTCAAATATTTAATGAAAGAATAAACTTACATAGGTGGCATTGGTGCTTGGCCAGGTGGCCCAGGCAATGGTCGATTCTGAATTGGAATGCCGGCGGGAGGGCCACCACCGCCTGGGCCCATCGGACGAACACCCATTGGTGGAGGCATAGCACCCATTGGGGGCATTGGCGCAGGTCGATTTGTTGGTACAACACCGCCGGGACCGGGGGGAGCTGGTGCTGGCCGAGGCTGGGGCGATGAATTGTTTCTGATAAAGAAGCATTTGTTAATTGAATTTTGTGATGCTTTTAACAATTTTCAGTTTAAGTCTTGGCCTTTAGCTAGGCAATTTTTAAAATCTCGATTTCTAGACTTCGCACCGACTCGAGATTGGGTTCATTCGACTCGGTTTAGTGAATTTAATCTATGAAATTTCAGTTTCTATACGATAAAACCGTGCTTTGAAAAGTTGAACTGTTGTTTAAACCCAAACCGGTTTTGGTTTACTAACTAGGCCTAAGGCATAAAACCGGATTGAAATTGAAATTTCATAAACTGAATCGACCGTGCCAAGTCGAATGATCCTATTCCCAGTTCCTAGGTCTGTATCTAAAAAATCTAGAAGTCGAGATTTCCAAAATTGTTAAGCATTTAGCTAAAGGCAAGGCCCTATAAGTAAGCAATACGAACAATGTTCAATAAAATTATAATTCGGAGTAGAAATTTACTTCTTAATCGGATAAAACCACACTTAATCAATTGAGGACTTACCGCCAATCGTTGACCACCGGTGGTGGCACATCCGATGCGATTGTGGTCATATTCACGTCATTGATTATGCGCAGTGCTTCCTTGCAAGAATGATACATACGCAGGATTTCTTCACGTTTCTGTGCCTCCAACGGTGATTCCTCCATCAATTGCTCCTTTAACGATAAAAAATTAATAATTTGAAGAAATTTTGATGAATTTTTACCGTATCTCCACCATGTTGATACAAACTGGCCAAGAGTTCATCGCGCAAAAAGTCGGCCATCTTAAATAAAATTTTAAAAATTCATAAAAAAATTAAAAAAATTTTTAAATTAAATCGAATAAAATGTGAAAATTTTCCCCACCTTATTGACAATCAAATTCATGATGGCTTTTGGCACCAAATCGCGAATTGTTTTTGTGATGATTCGCATGTAGGAGTCGACCAAATTGCGGATTGTTTCCACCTGACGCTCCAATTGAGGGTCCATGCTGCTGGCCGATTCTTGTGTATCGCCGTTCTTTAAATATAAAAATAAAAATTTAATTTAAATGGAATTATCAGGGGAAAAATACAAATCACAAAATTATTCACGTCAATTTATGTTTCAATTCAATGTAAATATTTTAATGAACAACAACAAAAAGTCTATGGGTTGTTCTGATTTCATTCCTGAAAATGTTTTGTTGGTGAAAACAACAAAAAATAAGTTAATTTCACAATGCACTCAACAATTTTAAAAACGAAAACAAATCCAAAATATTAAGACAAACAAGCACCCAAAGGCCAAAAAAAAGAGAACTTATCCTTCCATAAAAACATTTAAAAAGGGAAACGTACTTCTATCTTAAAAAGGGGTTTGGGGTTCATCACAAAAATTTCTCCCCAACCATTTTCCCTCAATTTGCCTTACCTCATCCTGTGCCGGTTTATGCTCCTTCTCGGGATAGACACCCGCTCGTAGGAATGATGCCTTCCACGCCTCAACATCGTCCAAGTTTTTTGCGCTCAATTCCAATTCTTTGTAGTCTTTGTAAATGTTCCTGGGAAAAATTTGAAAATAAAAATTTTATTTTCTTTTTAATATTTTGAATATTTATGTGGGCACAAAATGGGTTGAAAAAAAGCGAATTATGCACAAGCTAATGGGAAAAATTGGACAAAAAACAAAGATTTGATTGTGCAATTCAAAGACACATGGGGGAAAATGTGCGCGTCAAGACCATTTTTTGGGTTAAATAATATCCAAAAAAAAACAAAAACAATACAAATAAACACATGTTTGTTTTATCGTCTAGAAATTTAAAAAATATTCCCTTATTTTTTGGTTTAATTTTTTCTAGAATTTCTACTATATCCCTTTGTAAAATGAATTAGTTTTTTCACAATAACTAATCACTCAGTCAATCTCCCACACGTACGGTTAGTTTGTGGGTGTATGGATGGGTGCACAAAAAAATCCCACCTTCTGAAAATAAAAAAAATATTCATAATTTTTAAATAAATGTTTCAAAAATTTTTGAACTATTTTATTTTCTTTCCATATTTTTAAGATTTTACTAATCGGGGAAGGGGTGGGGGTTAAATTCAATGAAATCAAAGTGCAACGGAAAGCTGGCTTTGATGTCCGAGGAAAATTTAATTTAAAAAATTCCATTGTAAAAATATTCCAAAAACCCATCACAAATTTGAGTTTGTTTTGGCCATCCTCAATTTTCCACCATTGGGAAATCATCACATTTTTGTGTTTGTGTAAATTTTTGGGAGGATGAGAATTTTGGGAAGAAGAGGAGAACTCACGCACTGTAAAAAAAACAACAAAATTCTTACGGTAATAAATTTAAAAATTAATTTTTTTAAATTAAATTTATTTCGTCCATGTTTAACTCACTTTCCGTCGGGGTAGAACAGTGCGAATTTGTGTTGACGGGACATGAAGCCGGCCTCCAAATCCTTCAGTTTGATCCCATCCAATGGCAACATGTATTTCTTCTCTTTTTCCTATAAAAATGTAGGAAATTAAAGAGTGCAATTTGCATCATTCAATTTTAAAGATCCCAATTTTTTTAAAGGATTCATGCCCAGTTTTCTCAACGAATTCAGGTAATTTGTAAAATAGAATCAATTGAAATCCATAAAATTTAAAAAAATGAGAAAGTTATGGGCTTTGGCCATTTTTTGTTTCGAAGTAGGGTTGATAAGGCTTAGTTTTAGGTTAGCTTACACTACATAAATCTTTGCTAAAGACTAGATTTCGGATGGTTAGGGTTTCTAAAGAAAATTCTATTAAAAATTTAAATTTTCGAGCCATAGGGGAGGGGGACACTTCACTTTTGAAAATTTAGGTCAAAAGTTAGAATCCGTTCAAGGTAAATTATTTTTTCTAGGCTTAATAGTCAAAACTTTAAGTAAAAATTAGTTTTTTAATTGAATTTTTTAAACAAAATTTCCCTTTCTTTCAATTATCTCGCCCTGCTGAATATCCAACCCACCTCGTCATCTTTGTACCAGGAAAGACTTTCGGAAGTCAGCACAAACCAACACTCGCGTGAACCTCGCACAAAACTGATGTTGTGGACCGAAAGCCATCCTTTCCGAATCACTTGATTGCCCAAATTCTTCTTTGTATTCGTTGAAGAGGCCTTTGCTTCGGCGCTAAAAAAAATAAGAAAATAAATTCAATTAAATTAAAATTTTAATAAGCAATAAAATTTTTCGGCGGATCGCATAAATAGGAAGCGGATTTTTAGGTTTTGATTACATTTTTTGCATTAAATTTGATGAGAAAAGTACATAATTTTTTTATATTTAATTTCGTGTTTTTCATATAATTATTTTGATCTACTTATTTTGGAAATTTTTTGAGGAAAAATTTAATTGTGAAAAATTGAATAAAAATCCAAAAATCATCACTTTTGAGCTTCATATAACTAATTTTAGTAAATTTCATGAAAAAAGGCCTAAATAGATAATAATAATAATAACTAAATACTAAAATCTGACTCTCCGATGACAAATTAAAATTTAAATTGTATATTCAAAAAAAATTAAAACCAAATTTTTTCCAATTTTTATAAGTATATTGATAGCCCAAATTGTAAAACTCACTTTGAAAATCCAATGAAATCCTCGTGATTTGTGTTCCTAAAATAAATAAAATGTTCACAATTTTTATCCAATAAAACTCACATGTAGGCCAATTCAAAGTCGACGAGCATTGAAATTTGTTGCTTGGCGAAAGCCTCCTGTTGCCGCATAAAATTTGTGACAATTTGTTCGATGCAATCTCGCAGTCGGGGATAACGGGCCACAATTTCGGCGCATCCCCGGACCACACTGGCCAGCTCATTCACCACTAAGTCGACACATTTCAGCGATGGCTCCTTTAGTCGTTCAATTTGCTTCTTCACAATTGCCTCAAAGGCCATGTCCGGTGTGAATAGGCCGACGCTGGAAATATTGTAAATTTGTAATTTTAATTAATTAATTTCAATTTTTTAATCCGTCTTTTTTAAATTTTAAGTGGTTTTTTCCATTTTTTATTCTTTAATTTATTTAGATTTTAAACTAAAATGACAAAAATCTAAATTTCAAAACAAAATTTAATCGCATCTTCTATTTTAATATTTTGATCTTGATTTTTTTAAATGGTGGACAAAAATTTAAAAAACTAGAATAATTTAAATGTTGCGGAAGTGGAATTTTTCTAGAAATGAAAAATTCCATTTTAAAATGTGCGGCTTTTTAGGTCGGAAAAATTATAAAAATTGTTTAGTTTTTTGATGAAAT
This sequence comes from Pratylenchus scribneri, assembly GCA_030063045.1. Classification (NCBI taxonomy): domain Eukaryota; kingdom Metazoa; phylum Nematoda; class Chromadorea; order Rhabditida; family Pratylenchidae; genus Pratylenchus; species Pratylenchus scribneri. The sequence continues at coordinate 1,761,077 of JAQSEB010000114.1, read as the reverse complement.
TTGCTAAAAATAGGTTTTGGGAAGGAACCTCAAAATAGGTAATTTTTTACTTTTTATTGCATTTTTACATTACAATAAATTTTCACTCAATAAAGTGTCAAAATATAAGTTAAAAAGTCAAAAAAAATATTTATGCAATTTTTTCATAAAAATGGGTTTAAAACCATTTCCTAATATTTTCAATAAATTTGTTGTTAAACCGACCGAATGCCGTGGATATTTCGAATGGCAAATTGGATTTCTCGGCGCATTTCCTTCTCATCAATGGTCATTTTGACAATTTCGAATGGGAAACGTTCATGGAAAAGACGATTGATGCGGGCACCACCCGATAATTCATTGGTGGAGACCAACCGAGCCGAAGAGCCTTCAATGGAACGTTCCATGTCCGAGGTGAATTGTTGAACCATTCTATGTAAAAAATGGGGAAATAATTACGAAATAATTATAAGATATAATATTTTCCCTATACTATACTCTACCCCTTAGAGTCCCAATTTGAAGTTTTGTAAGGAGAAAAAAGGGAAAAAATTAATTTTCTGCCTCTTTTAGAGGTTCTCTGAGAAAATACATGCCTCTCTCTAATAATAGCCCCGTTTGGAAGTTCTCTGATAATTGATAAATGTAACAGCGGTGCACACTTAAAGGAAAATAATAAAGGTAGGTAGTCGGGTATCTAAACTAAAATATTGAATTAAGTGTATAAAATAGATAAAATTTATTTTTCGAACCTTTTTTTAAACCATTTTTACTAAATTTTCAGAAAAAATGCCTAAAAATATCAAAAATAGTCTTTTCCAAACAAAATAAATCATTGGGAGTGGGCAGGATTCGAACCTTCGACACTACGACCAACGCCCTTCACCAATCGGCTAAAATTTCTTATGGTCGAATTTTACTAAGTTTAATATTCTTTTTTAGTGTTTGCTAAGCTTCGATTAAGTTTTCGAAAAATTACTAGACCAAAATTGGAGTTTTAAAGCCACTTTTTTGCTTTCAAGTCAAAAAAATTTTTTTGTGGAAAAAAAGGGAATTTAGCTAATTACCTAGTATTCCCTAAGCCTAAATAATAATTTGCTTTTGACATTTTATTTAATCAAATTCAATAAAAAACTGACTGCATCAAAGCCTTCGTTTTTCGTGACGGGTCATTGAATTGGAAATTCTTATATTCGGCCACCTCCTTTTCCATTGAATACAACTTCTTTTGTAAACTGTCCCGCAATGCTGGCAGAGTGTCTTTGATGTGATTTGTCAGCTGTTGATTCAGTGTTTTTTGCAAATATGGAGTGCCCATTCTTTCGGCCATATGCCTATAGGACGGTGAAGAGAGGAAGAATTTGCGTTCGGCATCCAATGCCGCACGAATATCTTTGCGTCCAACAATGTCCTTTTGACTGCGATTGATCACACCCACATAGCCTGTGAATATTTTTAATGGTTTAAATTGTCACAAAATAATTACTATAATGGTTTAAGGAGGGTTTGTCCTACATTTCCAAACCAAATATACCCAAAATTGGATAGAGCTGGTCAAGACAAGATGCAATGAATGGTATATAATTTGTCATGGTTTGGTCAACAATTAAAGGGTATTAAACGGTTTAAACCTATTTTGGTTACAGGTTCAAAACTAAGTTAGAATTTGGTTAAAACCTAAGCCAAAACATAGTCAAATGATGTGTTTTAACGAGATCTATCGATTCAGATTTAAGGTTTATGGGTTTAGGATAAAGGATAAACCAAGACCATTGAACCGTTTCAATATTTTTGGTAAAATTTTATATTCTAAAATATCAATAAAGAAACCTCTTCGCAATGGGAACAGTCTATTCTCCAAAATGTCCCGAGCATCGGTGCCCTCATCCATCAAGTCCAATTTGGTCAGCACACCAATTGTCCGTAATCCTTGCGGGTCCACTTCCCTGGCCAACTTGAGTGCATCCGAAGTGGCCAAATCACTGTTCGCCGGCGTGACGGCCAAAATCAGACAAGTCTCACGAGCAATATAAGTGAGAATCATGTCACGGATTTGGTGTTCAATGTCTGCGGGTTGGTCGCCCACCGGGACTTTGGTCATTCCGGGCAGGTCGATTAGGGTCAAATTCAGCACTAAAATACCCGAATTAAATTGAATGTAATTTTCATACAAACCATGTGGGCTGAACACTCGAAGATTTATGGGAATTGGTGAAATTCCACGGTTGGCGCCGGTCACCCGGTCAGTTTCGTCTTCAATTTCCTTGCGCACTTGGTCGAAGTCAACGAATTTGTGGCCTTTTTTGTGTAGAAATTCGCCGTATTCTATATTTTGAATTTTAAATATTGTAAATGAATTTTTTTTTAAAAAAACCTGCTCTTGGATCGTTGACCAATTGGAGAATTAGGGGCCGCCGGGTAACAATTCCACTGCCACGAGGGAGGAAATCTCTTAATATTTTTGAATTATAGTGTTATAAATTTGTCATTTTTCACATCAAAAATCAGTTTATTTGGCAAACGTAGAGAATTGTGGTCCCGCCCGTTTTTAAATTTAAAAATAAGGGAAACACATTTCTAAGGGTAATCGGGTGCGTAGAACTAGGGTTGGAGAGAGTCGGTTTTAAACCGGGGTCTTCGGTTTTCGGTTGGCCCGGTTTGCCAACCTCGGTTTTCGGTTCGGTTTGAAAAAAATGCTCGGTTTTCGGTTCGGTTTTCCGGTTTTTCGTTTTTTTGAAAAATGGTCATAAAATTTTTAAAAATTTAATTTTTCATATAATAAAGAAAAAAAATCGAACAAAATATAAATAAGATTCCCAATACTTTTTCTTTCAACAATTTCTAAATATTCTTACTATATTGGAGAAATTTTTAACCAAAAATTGTCTCGTAGCGAGAAAACTTAAGCCAAAATGGCCCCGCCAGGGAAAATCAAGACCAAAATTGGCTCTGGAAGGGAAAATTCGAACAAAAATCGACTCGTAGAAGGTTAAAATTTTAAGGCAAAAATGGTCCTGATTAAGGGAAAATTTTAGTCAAAAATGGTCCTGATTAAGGGAAAATTTTAGTTAAAAATGGTCCTGATTAAGGGAAAATTTTAGTCAAAAATGGGCCCGATAGGGGAAAATTTTAGTCAAAAATGGGCCCGATAGGGGAAAATTTTAGTCAAAAATGGGCCCGATAGGGGAAAATTTTAGTCAAAAATGGGCCCGATAGGGGAAAATTTTAGTCAAAAATGGGCCCGATAGGGGAAAATTTTAGTCAAAAATGGGCCCGATAGGGGAAAATTTTAGTCAAAAATGGGCCCGATAGGGGAAATTTTAGCTAAAAATAGCTGCACAAAGTAAATTTTTATCGAAAATTGCTTTTTAAGTTGAAAGAGAAAAACCGAAAAACCGGTCGGTTTGGACCCTCGGTTTTCGGTTTTCCCGGTTTTCGGACCTCGGTTTTCGGTTCGGTTTTTTTGCCAAAAATCGCCTCGGTTCGGTTCGGTTTCGGTTCGGTTGACCGACCGCCTCCAACCCTACGTAGAACACGATTCTGAGCTCAGATTTTTGATATCTTACAATCTTGGTAAGATAATGCCAACTTTTACCAAGATAAAGCAAAGGGGGGACGGACCAAGGGCATTTTTGGTGAAAATTTTTGTAGGGCCAATATATAGCTCAATCAACGCAGCTTGTCGAGAGGAATCGAATGGTACTATTTTTATGAGATAATATTCAATTATTGGCGAGTTATGACCAAAAGAAATATTTGTCTTGATAAGATATTTTGACGTCTAACTTGCCTATATCGCAATATTATTCAATAAAAATAGTACCATTCGATTCCTCTCGACGAGCTGCGTTGATTGAGCTATATATTGGCCCTACAAAAATTTTCACCAAAAATGCCCTTGGTCCCCCCTTTGCTTTATCTTGATAAAAGTTGGCATTATCTTACCAAGATTGAAAGATATCAAAAATCTGAGCTCAGATTCGTGCTCAGCACCATCGATTACCCCTAAAAATGAGATTCCCTTATTTTTAAAAAAAAAATTCGGCGGGACCACAATTCTCTACGTTTGCCGTTTATTTGGCTAATTTTATTTTAAATTGTTTTTGGTTAATATTTAAACTACAAACTTTCCAACGAAATTTTCGAGCACAGAAGATTTTCCAGCACTTTGTCCGCCGACCACCGCAATTTGTGGGAGATCAAAATTGAGTGTGGTGCCGAGTTGGGAGAATGCATCCTGCAAAATATATTTTATAATTTATTTAATCATATTTTAATGTTTAAACCTGGATTCGGTTGATCAAAGGAATCAAATTTTGCATTCCCTGATTGACCCAAGCCATTTTGGATGATGTTTTTCAGTTTATAATAATTAAAATTGATTGGATGTAGAATTAAAAACCTGAAAAATTAATTATTAAAATAATTAATTTTTAATATTTAAGCCAATCTCGTTAAATTATGAATGATGATGCTGACTAATTTTAATTTTCGCTTTAGATTGTTATCATTTTTTTTGTGTGAACGCGGACCAAATTTTAAAGTGGCACACTCTGCTTTGCTAGCTTTATTTGGTGGACGCATAGCAATTTATGCGAAACCAATAAAAAAATTCCCAATAGAATGCAGCACACCTAAAACATTCCGCCCCCCATTCAAATCCGCTCCTTTTTCCATCTCAAATTTTTTTTCACCCAACAAAATGCCTATTTGGCCCATGGGGCTTCCTCTACTGCTGCTGGTCGATGCTATTCCGCAGCCATGCCAGCTGCCAATTGAGAAGTGTGCCACCTTTTCCAGTGCATGGAAAAAGCGGAAAAAATCGAAATTTTTCAAAGCAGAATGCTATTGGGCTAGTGGCTACTGCTTGGTGGCATGAAAGCTTTTTCCATGTTTTATTTGCCGCCGGCGCCCAGTGCTTTTCGCTTCTCCTCAAATGGCCATTGAGGAGATTTTGAGCACACATTCCGTTACACGGCTGCGTTCTGCCGCACTATTTTATCTCATCTTCTCGCAATTCTTGACTGCTTTTGTTCTCCAAGAATGGTCGAGACTCGAGAGCGCAGCGGTGTATTGAATGGGATTTCTTTATACGGTTGCATGCCAAGAAGGCTTGACGCAGCATTGGAGAAAAGATTGGGACGTGAATTGAGGAGAAGGAAAGGAAATAAGTAAAAAAGATGGAGGAATAGTCTAGGAGGGAGAGGATGGAGCCAGCCGGCGGCGGCTGAACAAAATCGATATATTTGCGATGGTCAAAGAAATATTTGTGAAAAATTTTTGGGCAAAAATTGGCTTTATTGGTTAAAATTGGTAGAATTAATGAAATGGATAAATTAGTAATAATTAATAAACCATTGGGGTTAATTTGTGACGATTCCCACTAAAATTTACCGGTGGTGGGAATGATTTTTATTTGCTCGCCGCTGAGTTTAGTAGTAAATGTGATTGCTGACTGATTTGTGAAATTGGATTGATGATTAAGCGCTTCTCCAATTCCCGCGTTCCCATTTCCATCATCATTTGTGCTCTTTTATCATCCTGTGAATCAACTTCAATTCGATTAAGCAAACAAAAAATAATATAGCAAAATAGATTTTATGCTTCTGCTAATTATCATTAATTTTGTGATTGAAAATATTTAAATTCAATAAGATTAATTAACAAATTTATTCATAAAATTTAAGCATTTAATTTGAATCTATTTTTAAAATATTTTTAATCACATGTTCATTAAAAATTGGGATTAATGGGGGATTTGATGAAAAATGAGCAACAACAAAAGCAGAGAGGGAGGGGGGAAAATAATCCGGTTTTTGACCGAATCATGGCCGGACAATTGTGGGAATTGAATCAAGAATGAGAGGGAAGAGACACGTTGGATGAGTAGGCGCTTCGCCGTCCTCACACGTACGTCCTCGTTCTTTGAGCAGCCGAAAAAATTTGTTGATAAAAAATAAACAATAAAATACGTGGAAAGAGGTGTGAAAAGAAACGTGAGAAAATTTTTTTGAATTAAAAATATATAAAATTCATATGAAAAACATTAAATTCAATGAGATTTGCCTCTGCGCCTGTAGACTTCCTCCTTCTGTTCGGGCGTAAAATTCAGCATTGTCATAATTGCCTGTAAATAATAAGGGTAAATATTCCTCAAAACCCGTGAATGACCTGCAAATGCTCACGCGCATTCCCTTTGTTGAGTAAATAATAGAAGAAGGCATCATGTAGGAAACGAAGAACAATTTTCAACTCTGCTGCCTTGTCCAAGTCATCGTGAATCTTTAAAAAAATGATTGTTGATGACGTGGAAAATGATTTCATTTTTAGAATTTAAAAATAAAATTAAAAATTAAAATAAAAAAATTTATAGAAAAAAATTTAAAAAATTAAATATGATTTTCAAATTGGGAAGAAAAAATTATTAGCCATGGCGTGGAATCGAACTTTCGTTTTCTGAAATAAATTCTAAGGGCCTAAACCATTGAACCAATCGCGCCCTTGTGTGGGATCCTCTACAATTAAACTCAAATAAGAAGGTTAGAAGGTTTTTTTTTAATATTTTTCTAATTTTAAATAAAATGGTTCCATTTCATGGGTTTAAAACTAAATTTTTCGAGATCATTAATGAATGGAAATGAAGCCTACCTCTTGATTTGCTGCTTGCTGTCCTTTCCGGAACATGACCAAATACATTTGCTGCCTATCTCGGTCCATTTCCACCAATTTTTCTTCGTACATTCCATTTTCCCGTCGCAACAGCTCAAATTCGGCATTCACCTTTTTCAGCTGATAATTCAATTCTTCTTCCACTTTTTGCTTCTTAAGCAACTGAAAATTACAAAATTAAATATCGAAAATAGGGCAAAAATCACCTCATCCTTTGTATTCTGTTCCAACCGGGCCAATTGGTCCCTTTCCTGCCGTAATTGTGCGCATTGTCTTCGGCGTGCCTCATTCACAATTTCCTTCTCCTTTTCGGCATTTGCCACCGTTTTTCGTCTTTTCTGTCCTTTTCCTGCTTGCCAATTCAACATTTCCTCTTCCTCATCTAAATCCGGCACACTTTGCCATCGATCACCGCCCAACCATCGATTGTAGGATTTCAGCGTTTCGCCGGGACCGTCGAATGAATTCTTTCGGCCCCCCTTCCTCATCAGCGCCGAATGGTAAGCTTCACATTTGGCCATTGCCAATTCGCCCTTCAAAATTGCCACTTGATTGCGCAGCGCCAACCTTTCCTCCTCGGCGGAATTCAGCCGTTTTCGAAGTTGATTAACCTTCAAAACAGAGTGAAATTAATCATAAATTTTTATTGTTAAATAGCTAGATTTAGGATGGCTAGGATTTAAAGTAAAATTGTCAAAAAATTTTCTTGAAAATTTGTTAGCTGAATGGGTAACCCTCTACTTTTGCAAATTTTGGTCTCGAGTTCAAATCCGCTCATCAGAGGAAGATATTTTTTTCCGACTTGGTTTTCAATTTTATGCATTTTTATATATTCTACTCTACATTTCAGTATGAGACACAGCAATTTTAACAGAAAATTTCTAACATCACACCAATGTGCTAGCTAGGGTTACTGCTAAAATTATGTTTAAAAATTTCTCTATTTGATGAAAATTACTTAATTATTTTGGATGATCAAAAAGGAATAGAAAATATCTTCTCATTTTTCTGAATGTTTGGATTACCTCCCTGAAACAAGTGCCCGCAATCTCCTTCCATCGGTCCAACTGTTTTGCGGACAAAGGTGGCCGGCCCAAAAATTCGGCACTACAACTTCGCCAATAACCTCCCTCTCTTTTCTCCACCGCCGCCCGCCTCGGCTCCGTCCGGTATATCCACAATTCCATTTCGGCATCCTTCAGCCTCTCTCTCAAATTGCCATTTTCCCTTTTCAGCGCCTCAATTTGTTGTTGACTTTGCCAACTTCGTTTGTTGGCATCGGCCATTGAGCACAAAAATGCATCCAATTGGTCAAAAAGTTCACCGTCGGCAATGGAGCAGGGAATTTCGTTGGTGGCCCCAGTCCTTGCCAAATTTTCCATTTGAATGCGAAGAGTTTTGACACGACCACGGACTTCTTCGGCCGATGTGATTTGGATCTGTAAAAATACAAGAATTTATTTGTGGATTTTTAGATTTAGACCTATTTTTGTATTTAATTTGATGAAAAAGTACATAAATAATGTTTTTAGCATTTTATTTCTTGTCAATGCCAACAATGCCCTTAAGCTTTTAAGGGCTTCTCCTTTTGTATTACTGTACCCCAACTTTTTGCCTATCCTATCAATCAAATATTGCCCCAAGCACAGTCTTTTTAAATCAGCCCTTTCCCTTCTTATCTTATATTTTTTGCCCCTCCCTCACTTTACTATTCGCATTTTCCCGCTGCTGCACAATTGATAAATAATAATAAAAATAATCTAAAGTATCCCTTATCCCTATCAGCGATGCTTATTGTATCGGATATTGTTATCGGATAACGGAAAATATCGGATTTTTGGTGTAGTATGGATTGGATATCGCCTACGCCTATCGAATTTTTTTATCATATCGAATATATCGGATTTTTGGAGGCATATCGTTTATCGGATATCGAATTTTCAGAAGATGATAATCCCTTATCCTATCCCTTTGATTATTGGAGGCTTAGCCTCCGGTGAAGGCAGTAGCCATAGATTAGAACTAATATCTCAAGTTTTTGCGTTGATTTTTTGTCCTATTTTGCCTATTTTGACATTTGTTGAGAGAAAAATTTCACTGCAAAACTGTAACGAAAAACTAAAAATTACCTATTTTGAAGTTTCCGAACCCTATTTTGGGCAAATTTCCCTTAAAAACTAAATAAATAGTTAACTCTTTAGCGATTTTGGCGACATCTACTCCCTATTTGTTAATATAATACAAGGCTAAAGAAAAATTTGCAATAAATTGTCAAAAAAAATTTCACCTACCGTTGGAATTTGCATTCCTGTGTTGAGCATTTCCACTTCCACTTCTTGCTGTGAATTTTGCCAATGGCCATGTTCAATTCCCATTGATTCCGCCGGTTGTTGCCAATCAATTTCCTGTCTTCTCGGTGCCGAATGACAACGAATCGACGATAACAATTGTTTATTATTATTGGCCAATATATTTGAACAATTTGCCATCATTGTTTGGGGCGGTAGAGAAAATTCACGGTGCTGAAAAATTTTTGATAATTTTTGAGATTAATATGGAGTAAATTGGCAATGATTTTTTCAGGATTGATATGAAAGAAAAATGCTTAAAAAATTAGTATAAAAACGGCTATTTAAATATTCATTATTCCTACGATTGCATATGGGAAAAAATTAGGAATAATTTTTATTAAATTTTGTTGCAAAAAATTCACAAAAAATCAAATATCAAATTCCATGTTTTTTATATTATTTAGTAGAAAATTTTAAAGGAATGTGTGTTGTGTCCATTTATTTTTATGATTTAAAATTATCAGAAAAAATTATTTAATTATTAGAAAAAGAAGAACTCACTTTTGAATTCTGAATTTCCTCTTCCTCATTTTCTTCCAACAAAATTGCAGAACGAATTGAACTTGAACGGGGTTTCCCAATGAATTCAGCAGGGAATGTTGCCTTCGGTTTATCCCCCAAATGTTGGCGAACATTGAATTTGGCCGAACCAAAATGATCCAAAACGGTTGGCAAAGAAACCATGGAAATGGCATCCACGCCAGCCGGAGTCGACAAATAGGTTGGCTGAATTGAATGAATGAATTATGTAGTCCTCCCCAATGATTTAGATTTATATTTGCAGAACCCAACTTGATACTGTTTACCATAATTCAACAAGGACTGAACCAATTTTGATGATTTTAATATTAAATTAAAGAGCAGACTTTTGGCTATCAAATGATTCTATTAAAATTGGTTCAAAAATTGACGAAGTTTTGTTCCAAAAAAGCATTTAAAACTATTTTTATTATGGATTAGCAAAATTTTCAGTAGATTTCTGGCCCTAACTCCAACAATTATGAACCAATTTAAATAAAATTATTATTATTTGGTAGCCAAAAGTCTGCTCTTTAATTTGGCTTTAATTTGGTACTAAAATCATTAAAATTAGTTCAGTCCTAAATGAGTTATAATAAAAGGCGCCAAGATGGGATATTAAATTTATGCGTGCTATCTGTGTGGATTCAGCTCGTCCACTGTTGCTACTGCCGAATTCCACCAATTCCCCCTTTCGATGGAATGAAACGGTCAAAAAGTCCGCTGGCCCACGGTTCCTCTCTATTTTGCTCAACCTTTCCTTTTGGATCATTTCCGTCGCTTGATGTGCCTCTTTGGCCATTTCGGCCATTTCCGCCAACAACATTTCTCTTTCGGCAGTCAAAGTTGTTGTGGCCAATTTCAGCTCTTCCATTTCCACATCTCGCAATTCGGCCCCAGTCATTTGGTCCTTTTGATTTGGCCTACAAGTGACATATTTGTTTTGGGTGCGAGGACGCACTTCACATTGGGCATCACGGCGAGGGCAATTTATCTACGAATTAAATAATTAAATAAAATTTTCAAAGGTCGATGGTTCAAAACCCATTATTAAAAATGATTTTATCCCATTTTTAATGAGTGATTTATAAAAAAGTGATTAGAAGTTTATTGTTTATATTTAATTTGCAGAAGTGAAAACTATGGTGCGAATGCCAAAAATAATTATAATGGTTTAAGGAGGGTTTGTCCTACATTCACAACCAAATACCCAAAATTGGATAGAGCTGGTCAAGAGTCAAGAAGCATTAAATGGTTTATAATTTGTCATGGTTTGGTCAACAATTAAAGGGTATTAAACGGTTTAAACCAATTTTGGTTTGGTCAACAATTAAAGGGTATTAAACTGTTTAAACCAATTTTGGTTTGGTCAACAATTAAAGGGTATTAAACGGTTTAAATCCAATTTTGGTTTGGTCAACAATTAAAGGGTATTAAACGGTTTAAACCAATTTTGGTTTGGTCAACAATTAAAGGGTATTAAACGGTTTAAATCCAATTTTGGTTTGGTCAACAATTAAAGGGTATTAAACGGTTTAAACCAATTTTGGTTTGGTCAACAATTAAAGGGTATTAAACAGTTTAAACCCATTTTGGTTTTGGTCAACAATTAAAGGGTATTAAACGGTTTAAACCAATTTTGGTTTGGTCAACAATTAAAGGGTATTAAACGGTTTAAATCCAATTTTGGTTTGGTCAACAATTAAAGGGTATTAAACGGTTTAAACCAATTTTGGTTTGGTCAACAATTAAAGGGTATTAAACGGTTTAAATCCAATTTTGGTTTGGTCAACAATTAAAGGGTATTAAACGGTTTAAACCAATTTTGGTTTGGTCAACAATTAAAGGGTATTAAACGGTTTAAATCCAATTTTGGTTTGGTCAACAATTAAAGGGTATTAAACGGTTTAAACCAATTTTGGTTTGGTCAACAATTAAAGGGTATTAAACGGTTTAAATCCAATTTTTGTTTGGTCAACAATTAAAGGGTATTAAACGGTTTAAATCCAATTTTGGTTTGGTCAACAATTAAAGGGTATTAAACGGTTTAAACCCAATTTTGGTTTGGTCAACAATTAAAGGGTATTAAACGGTTTAAACCCAATTTTGATTTGGTCAACAATTAAAGGGTATTAAACGATTTAACCCAATTTTGGTTTGGTCAACAATTAAAGGGTATTAAACTGTTTAAACCAATTTTGGTTTGGTCAACAATTAAAGGGTATTAAACGGTTTAAATCCAATTTTGGTTCGGTCAACAAATAAAGGGTATTAAACGGTTTAAACCAATTTTGGTTTGGTCAACAATTAAAGGGTATTAAACGGTTTAAATCCAATTTTGGTTTGGTCAACAATTAAAGGGTATTAAACGGTTTAAATCCAATTTTGGTTTGGTCAACAATTAAAGGGTATTAAACGGTTTAAACCAATTTTGGTTTGGTCAACAATTAAAGGGTATTAAACGGTTTAAATCCAATTTTGGTTTGGTCAACAATTAAAGGGTATTAAACGGTTTAAACCAATTTTGGTTAGGTCAACAATTAAAGGGTATTAAACAGTTTAAATCCAATTTTGGTTTGGTCAACAATTAAAGGGTATTAAACGGTTTAAACCAATTTTGGTTTGGTCAACAATTAAAGGGTATTAAACGGTTTAAATCCAATTTTGGTTTGGTCAACAATTAAAGGGTATTAAACGGTTTAAACCAATTTTGGTTTGGTCAACAATTAAAGGGTATTAAACAGTTTAAACCCATTTTGGTTTTGGTCAACAATTAAAGGGTATTAAACGGTTTAAACCAATTTTGGTTTGGTCAACAATTAAAGGGTATTAAACGGTTTAAATCCAATTTTGGTTTGGTCAACAATTAAAGGGTATTAAACGGTTTAAACCAATTTTGGTTTGGTCAACAATTAAAGGGTATTTAACGGTTTAAATCCAATTTTGGTTTGGTCAACAATTAAAGGGTATTAAACGGTTTAAACCAATTTTGATTTGATCAACAATTAAAGGGTATTAAACGGTTTAAATCCAATTTTGGTTTGGTCAACAATTAAAGGGTATTAAACGGTTTAAACCAATTTTGGTTTGGTCAACAATTAAAGGGTATTAAACGGTTTAAATCCAATTTTTGTTTGGTCAACAATTAAAGGGTATTAAACGGTTTAAATCCAATTTTGGTTTGGTCAACAATTAAAGGGTATTAAACGGTTTAAACCAATTTTGGTTTGGTCAACAATTAAAGGGTATTAAACTGTTTAAACCAATTTTGGTTTGGTCAACAATTAAAGGGTATTAAACGGTTTAAACCAATTTTGGTTTGGTCAACAATTAAAGGGTATTAAACGGTTTAAATCCAATTTTGGTTTGGTCAACAATTAAAGGGTATTAAACGGTTTAAACCAATTTTGGTTTGGTCAACAATTAAAGGGTATTAAACGGTTTAAATCCAATTTTGGTTTGGTCAACAATTAAAGGGTATTAAACGGTTTAAACCAATTTTGGTTTGGTCAACAATTAAAGGGTATTAAACGGTTTAAATCCAATTTTTGTTTGGTCAACAATTAAAGGGTATTAAACGGTTTAAATCCAATTTTGGTTTGGTCAACAATTAAAGGGTATTAAACGGTTTAAACCCAATTTTGGTTTGGTCAACAATTAAAGGGTATTAAACGGTTTAAACCCAATTTTGATTTGGTCAACAATTAAAGGGTATTAAACGGTTTAACCCAATTTTGGTTTAATGGTTTAAAACTAAGTTAGAATTTGGTTAAACCCAAAACAAAAATATAATCAAATGATGTGTTGTCTTGACGAGATTTATCGATTGGTTTTAAGGTATAGAATCTAGGATATCTGAAATGCTTTTCGGAATCCCATACCCGTGCATTCAACAGTGAAATATGCTCAATTGCCGAAGTCAACCGTCTGTCCAGTTCTGCCTTCTCCAAACTCCATTTCATCCTTTCATCTGCCCCCAATCGTTTTTCATGTTCCAATTTGGCCTTTAAATCTCGTCGTTCCCTGTCCACAGTGTCCAGTCGTTCGGCCCAATATTCCTCGCGAATTCGATTCCGATCCATTGCCGAATCCAATGCCTGGTCCATTGCATCGTCCAATTGGTCTTCCACATCGCGTAAACGCAGTTCACAGCGACTTTTGTCCACCAATGCCTTCTCAATTTCGGATTCCAAAATTGGCACTCGTTCGGCTACTCGTCCCAATTCTTCGATTCTAAAAAATAAAAAAAATAAATATTTTTAGGAAATATTTTTATATTTCTAACTGGGAATAATTCAAAAGTATTCAATTTCTATAAAAAAATTTTAACCATTTAAAAAATTTAATTTAATTTAAATTATGAACATTTTTTAATATCTTTAATTTAAAATAAACCAAATTCCAAAAAGACACAAAATTTCTATAAAAAATTGATAAATTATAATTGTCAATGCCATCAATGACTAAAAGGGCCTTTCCTATTTGCCCTACTATACCCCAACTTTTTGCCTATTCGCCTTGTCATCCTATCAATCAAATATTGCCCCAAGTACTGTCTTTTTGAACCAGCCCTTTTCCCCTCCTATCGTATTTTTTGCCCCTCACTTTATTATTTCCATTTTCCCGCACATTTATCCGTTTATTGAGCTACTGGGGACTTTAGGCCTACGGTGAAGGCACGTGGTTAGAGGTTCCGCTCTCGCCCCAAACATGTTTAGCCCTAGATTAGTAGATTAATAGTAATTAATAGGAAATTTAAGTGTACAAATGCCAATCCATTATCGTTCCCTTTTCAAACCTTGCCATGAACACATCCCGTTCCCGCTGATGCTGTTCATCTTCAGTGCGGCTCCTCCTGGCTGCTTCATCCAGCTGATCGGTCAGTGTGTTCACCAGTTGTGTTTTCAGCTCCAAAATGCGCTCAATTTCGGCCAACTCCAAACCCATTTGTGCTTTGTCCTCAGCAAATGTTGTTTGCATAACCTTCAAAAATTATTAAAAATTGGAATAATTAATTTTTGGGTTACTTTTTTAGATAATTTTTATTGGAAATTGTGCTATTAAAATTGAATAAAAATGAAACATACCCTAAGGCGTATTTGCAATTCGTCCATTGTGCGTTCGCTTAGCCCCAAGGCATCTACGGTCAACGATGTTTGCGTTGCTTTTGAACCGCGAACTTTGAATTCTCGGCTCAGTGGACCATCAATTTCCATGCACAAAAGTGGCTCCTCATCCAAAACGATGCCCTGGTCCAGTCCAATCAACTCTAATGCCTCACATCGACGTTCCAAATAGGCAACCTGCAAAATGCGGAAAGAGAAATTAATTTTCAATTTAATATATTTTAATTTTATTAAATTTCTAAAATTTTCAATTTCAAAATTTTTTGATAAATTAGTTTCTTGAAACCCAAAAATAAAATTTCGGCTTACTGCTTGTTGGAATTTGTCCCGTTCCAATTGGACACTTTGCAATGTCAATTTCAATGCTTTCGTCTCGTTCAGTCGGGTTTCGGCCAGTTCAGCCAACTCTGTGTGTTTTTTGGATAAATATGTAAAATCCGATTTCATTCTTTGCATTTCTTTTTCAATTTCAGCATTTCTTTGCCGCAATGTGTCCAGCTCATTTTCCATTGCATTTATCTAGGTTAAAATGGTTTATTTATCGCAGTTTTAAATTCCAATTCATTTACACAATGGATTACCGCATTTTCTTTTGGGGGCCTCCTTTCTATTTGAGTTCCCTCTATAGGTCTCTAAAATTTATAAGCCCCCTCTCTATTAGAAGCCTAATCTCAAAAAATTTGTTTCTTTCCTTGCTTTTAATTCTATAAACATGTTTTTATTTTTAAAAATATGTTCTAAAAATGTTTTAGATTGAAAAAACATGTTCTGATTTGTTGGAAATTTTATCGAATAAAATTTTATTTTCATCCATTTTCCCTCTCTGAAATTTATTAACCCTCTTTCTATTAGAAGCCCACCTTGGAACGAAGGTCTCTGAAATTTATAAGCCCCGGGGCTTTTAATAGAGAATTTATGGTATTTCATTTACAAACAAGGCGGAATTTACAATTATAAACCAAGATAAATTTACAATCTAAATCTTATCGCCTAATTAATTTAATAAATGAATAATATTTTCACCTGTTCCGTCAATTTGTCATTGTCCTCTTTCAATTTCCGTTTCTTCTCCTGACAACTGGCAATTTGGCATTCAATCGGTTTTCGTGATGCTGGTTGCAAAGATTGTTCGCGTTCGGCGTTTGCTGGTTTTTCTGTTGCTGTTTTCTCGTCAAATTCATTTTCCCCAATTTCGCCTCCCTCCAAATTGCCGCTCTCCAAATTGATGAACAATGTACTGCCCAAGGGTGCATCCCCTGCCCTGGCTCCTTCTCGCAACAGTAAATCCTGCATAATCAACTCCAAATTGGCACAACGCGTTCGCCAAACAATTGTTTCGGAGCGATAGGCCTATAAATGAATTTATTTAAATTCGTGGAATAAATTTTAATATAAATTTGGAAACTATTTTTTAATACACTTACCTCCAATGTGGCCAAAACCTCAGTGCCAATTTGCAAAATTGGTGCTGCTTTGCTGGGTGAAACTGGTGCCGATTGAGAAGTGGCACCAATGGGCAAAAGTGCATTTTTACCATCTTCAACCATCACTTCTTTTTCAGCATTTTTCTCAATAATTGGCAATGCCTCATCCATTGGTTTTGTCACTACTATTTCTTCTTCCGTCTTTTCTGGTTCCACCTGAACACTTTGGTCCCGATATTGGATCCGGCTGCGTTCTGCCAATGCTCTTAAATTTTTATTATTTATTATTAAACATTTTCCGGAAATCAGAACAAAAACAAAACTTTTTCTGGAATGAAATCAGAACAACAACAAAACATTTCCGGAAAGAATTAATTTGCATTTTCTTTCCGGAAAGAATTAATTTGCACTTTTTCCGGAAAGAATTAATTTGCACTTTTTCTTTCCGGAAAGAATTAATTTGCACTTTTTCCGGAAAGAATTAATTTGCACTTTTTCTTTCCGGAAAGAATTAATTTGCACTTTTTCCGGAAAGAATTAATTTGCACTTTTTCTTTCCGGAAAGAATTAATTTGCACTTTTTCTTTCCGGAAAGAATTAATTTGCACTTTTTCTTTCCGGAAAGAATTAATTTGCACTTTTTCCGGAAAGAATTAATTTGCACTTTTTCCGGAAAGAAATAATTTGCACTTTTTCCGGAAAGAATTAATTTGCACTTTTTCCGGAAAGAATTAATTTGCACTTCTTCCGGAAAGAATTAATTTGCACTTTTTCCGGAAAGAATTAATTTGCATTTTTTCCGGAAAGAATTAATTTTCACTTTTTCCGGAAAGAATTAATTTGCACTTTTTCCGGAAAGAATTAATTTGCACTTTTTCTTTCCGGAAAGAATTAATTTGCACTTTTTCTTTCCGGAAAGAATTAATTTGTACTTTTTCCGGAAAGAATTAATTTGCACTTTTTCCGGAAAGAAATAATTTGCACTTTTTCTTTCCGGAAAGAATTAATTTGCACTTTTTCCGGAAAGAATTAATTTGCACTTTTTCTTTCCGGAAAGAATTAATTTGCACTTTTTCCGGAAAGAATTAATTTGCACTTTTTCTTTCCGGAAAGAATTAATTTGCACTTTTTCTTTCCGGAAAGAATTAATTTGCACTTTTTCCGGAAAGAATTAATTTGCACTTTTTCCGGAAAGAATTAATTTGCACTTTTTCCGGAAAGAATTAATTTGCACTTTTTCCGGAAAGAATTAATTTGCATTTTCTTTCCGGAAAGAATTAATTTGCACTTTTTCTTTCCGGAAAGAATTAATTTGCACTTTTTCCGGAAAGAATTAATTTGCACTTTTTCCGGAAAGAATTAATTTGCACTTTTTCTTTCCGGAAAGAATTAATTTGCACTTTTTCCGGAAAGAATTAATTTGCATTTTCTTTCCGGAAAGAATTAATTTGCACTTTTTCCGGAAAGAATTAATTTGCACTATTTCCGGAAAGAATTAATTTGCACTCTTTTTTCTGGAAAGAAAATCAGAACAAAAACAAAAACATTTTCCGGATAGAAATCAGAACAAAAATAAAATATTTTCCGGATAGAAATCAGAACAAAAATAAAATATTTTCCGGATAGAAATCAGAACAAAAATAAAATATTTTCCGGATAGAAATCAGAACAAAAATAAAATATTTTCCGGAAAGAAATCAGAACAAAAACAAAACATTTTCTGGATGAAAATCAGAACAAAAACAATGTCCAGTCCGACCCAACTCACTTTCCTTTTCGGGCCAATTCTGCGCGTAAATCCACCGTTTCCTGTACAATTTGTCTCATTTTATGTTCATGCCGTGCAATTAGTGCCTCCCTTTCCTTGACAAATTCCTCCTCTTGTTCAATCATTTTCTGCCTCATTTGTGCCAATTGGGCCATTTGATTGTCACTGCTGGAAGTGAGCATTGTCTCAATTTCGGAAAGCCGATCGCGCAATTGACCCAAATGGCGTTCTTTTTCGCGGCAAGTCATTTCGGATCGTCTATAGCAAAAAAAATGGTAATTAATGGTGTATTGTTTATTGTTTATATTTTATCAGTCTAAATTCCGATTAAATTAAGAGCAAGATTAGGTTGTTCGGACTTAAAAAGATTAAAACTTTCAAAAAAAAATTTTTTTGAAAATTTTCGACCAAAACAGTGTAGTATTCTACAATACCTCTCTAGAAGAAATACAATAAATAGAATAAAAATAATATGAAATGCGCCAGTAAAATACCTCGAAAATTAATACCTATTAAAATAAGTATTTATATTTACTGCCCACCTCAATTCCTTCTTCAACGCGGCCACCTCCTTTTGATGCCGTTGAGTTGGTGTCAAATACGGTTCATTCTCGGTGGATTGATGTGAATGTGCCACTGTCGTTGGATGTTCATCCGGTGTTTGTGACCGTCGTCCATGCGAACAACCCCTTCGATCACAGTGAACAACGAATTTAGTGCTCGGCCCAAACCACCATTTGCCAACAATATGCGATTGGCCACCACCACTTCGGATGCTATTTTCGCCGTTCTCACTTCCATCCGGATCTGGACTCCATTCATGCCTTTGATGATGATGATCGGCGTTGGTACCATTTATTGGAGTTTGCTGTGGAATTTCTGGCAATGTCGTCAAAGGTGTATTATTTTGGGAAGTTTGAGTTGGTGGCACATTTTGTTGACTAAAAATTAATATTTCTAATTTTCGAAATTTTAAAAAATAGAAAGCTAGAAAAATTTTAAAAATTATTAAAATTCTAGATGCAAAATTTTCAAAAATTCCAAAGGGAAAAACTTTAAAAATT
This sequence comes from Pratylenchus scribneri, assembly GCA_030063045.1. Classification (NCBI taxonomy): domain Eukaryota; kingdom Metazoa; phylum Nematoda; class Chromadorea; order Rhabditida; family Pratylenchidae; genus Pratylenchus; species Pratylenchus scribneri. Next base: position 1,742,177 of record JAQSEB010000114.1, on the reverse strand, counting down.
CTAGGCTGAAAAAATTTTAAAAATTTATACTAGGTTGAATTTTTAAATTCGAAAAATTTCAGGGTGAAAAATTTTTAAAAAACCTAGAAATTCCAGTAGGAAAAATTTTAAAAAACATTACAAATTTCAGATGGATTTTAAAAATCTACAAAAATTCAAAGAGGAAAAATTTTAAAATCCAAACAGTTCAGATGAAAAAAATTAAAAATTTCTAAAAAAATTCCAACCGAATATAAGGCGAAACTATGGCTGCTGGAGGCCCTATTCCATTTTTCCGTTGTACTGCAGGCAAAATTGTTGCCTTTGTTTGCTGCGGCAAATTTTGTTTAGGACCATGGGAAATTTTGTTGCCAATTCCATTGAATTTTGCCGCCGATGGAGAATCTAATCCGTTTTCTGTATCAGTGGTCGTGTCGCCAAAAACGGCTACTAAAATTTACAAAATGGAGATATTAAAATGGCCAGAAAAATGTTAATGGGTTGTTTGTCCTAGGCGCTTTGGTTTGGGTTTAGCTAAGTCTGACTTAGTTTTGAACCAATAAACAAAAATTGATTTAAACCGTTTAATACCCTTTAATTGTTGACCAAACCAAAAATAGGTTTAAACCGTTTAATACCCTAATTGTTGACAAACCAAAATTGGTTTAAACCGTTTAATACCCTTTAATTGTTGACCAAACCAAAAATAGGTTTAAACCGTTTAATACCCTTTAATTGTTGACCAAACCAAAATTGGTTTAAACCGTTTAATACCCTTTAATTGTTGACCAAACCAAAATTGGTTTAAACCGTTTAATACCCTTTAATTGTTGACCAAACCAAAATTGGTTTAAACCGTTTAATACCCTTTAATTGTTGACCAAACCAAAATTGGTTTAAACCGTTTAATACCCTTTAATTGTTGACCAAACCAAAATTGGTTTAAACCATTCAATGCGTCTTGACCTTGACCAGCTCTCAATTTTGGGTATATGGTTTGGGAATTTAGGACAAACCCTTAAACCATTTTGCCAAATGGAATAAAATACTATCCATATTGAGAATTACAAAAATTTACCAGCGTCCATTTCCGAAAATTCAACGTGTTGCTGTTGAGGCAATTTCTGTGCATCTTCAAATGGTGGTTGTTTTCCCGTGTCCATCACTAGCATTCCCATTTCTTTTTTGTTTGATTGCAATGTTGGACTCAAATTATGCGACGATGGTTGAAATGTAAAATGTTCATGTCGTCGAATGCCAGCATTTGGAGACAATGAAGGTTTTTGCCGATCTTGTTGCTGAAAATTGAAATAATTTATTCGGAAAAAGAGAAATAATCCAATTTTTTTAAAGTTGAATTTTTATAATTTTTACAATTTAAATATGGAATAATAATAATAATTAAATTTACTTAAAAATGATTGAATTTGCCCAAATTTTTAATGGCAAAAAATAATATTTTTTTGTGAACTATTAGTCATAATCTAGGGCTAAAGTTGTACCCCGGATCTTCGATGGAGGCCTAAGTAAGTAAGCTCTCCCAATAGCCCAAAGAAGGGAATAGGAATTAAAGGGGAACTCGACTTTAAATAAATTAATTATTTATCAATTGTGTGCAGGAAAATGGGAATAATAAAGTGAGGGAAAAATACGATAAGATGAAAAAGGGGGATTGGTTTTTAAATGTGGATTGTGGCAATATTTCATTGATAGTGTGAAGGGACGGGCTCTGATTAGGCAAAAATTTGAGGTACTGTAGAGCAAATAGGCAAAGCCCTTGGATATTGATGGCATTGACAAAGTTTCTATTTTTTTCGATTCAATCGAAAGATTTGGAATATTTTTAGACCAAATTTTTTAAACAAATTCTATTTAATAATTTACAAACATTGAATGTATGAGGCCTCTTCAAAATTCCTTTGGTTGGCCGTGAATTTCGTCTGCCTCCTCTACTTTCACCGATAGTATTCAAATTGCCAGTGCTATGCCGTTGTTTTGGTGCTGGACACAATGGACTGATGAGTGCCTGAAGTTGATGTGCGTTTTTTTCCTTCGCAATCGGCGAAGAATCGGCGGAATGCGCCTTGAAGATATTTTTGTTGGAATTTGAATAATTCGGATCCAACATATTTCTAATTATAGTGGAAAACCTTAAAAATTATCTTAAAAATGGATTAAATTTACCCAAAAAATAAATATAAATCTTTTGTGTCGAAAAATAATATTTTTGAGGCCAATATAATTTGGCCAAATCAGGCTTTATTAGTCCTAATTTTGGGCTAAATTTGTTTAGTGTTTAGGGCGAGGGCTGGGTCAAGGCTCTAGCTGGAGGCCTGCCAATGGCCCAATGAACGGGATAGGGATAGATAAAGGGAACTCAACTTTAAATTATTCTTTTATTAATTTGTCCGGAAAATGTGATGTGTAGGAGGGAAAAAGGGCTGGGTAAAAAATGCGGATTGAGGCAATATTTGATTGACAGGTTGACAGGGCGATTAGGCAAAAAGTGGGGATACAGTAGGGCAAATAGGAAAGGCCTTTATTTACTTAGGCATTATTGGCATTGAGAGGCTTCTTTAACTAAGATTCCTAATCTGCCTAGTCTCCTAGCTCTAAAGTCTAAACCCTTATCTGACCCTAAATCTTAGTCTTAACACGTAGTTACGGCCAAGTTTTTTCTACAAAAAAAATTTCGGGTAAATTCAGTCATTTTTTTGGTAAATTAAATATTATCCCATTCAAAAAGCTTCTAGTAAATCTAGAATGATTGCTAAATAAATCAATTATAAGAAAGGGGCATGGATGTGATGTGAGAAAATTGCGACCACTTTAAAGAAATGCGCAAATGCTTAATGCGAAATAATTTTCTTTTTGATTGCCTTTGTGTTCATCGATTGTGGCTGTGGAAAGTCGGCTACCGAATACGCTGTAGAATAGATCAAGTAGCAAATAAAATTAACCTTTGGGTGCGATTTTATATGTTCGCATGGGAAAACGGATTAATGGGATTAATGGAGAAATCGAGAAATTGGTTTTTGGTTCTGTTGTTTATTATTCGCTGTTCATTCCCAAATGTATTTTATGGAGTAGAATAGAAAAATAGGAGGATATACTGCGCTCTGGCAGGGTTGGAGCTTACTTCTACCACCAAAAATGGATGGGATATCTAGCCATTTATTATATGAGGGAGGAGAAAGAAAAAAGGGCAGCTGTGACAGCCGCCAGAGTCTGTGGCCATCAATAACATCGCAACGAGGAATAAGAATAGGGCACGAGACTCTCTGGCTCTCGGCTTTTTCTTTTATGCACATGTAAAATTAATAAATAATATTCATTTGCCTAATAAGTTAGATTTTTAGGTAGGATTAAATGAAATGAATTAAAATTTTTTGAAATAATGAAAAATTGAACCGTATTTCCCTCTATAAAAAGCCTGGATTATGAATTTCAGAGACTCTCTGAAAGGGGTCTTCTATTGTGGAGGGGGGGGGGGGCTAAATTAGAGTAGGGGGCTAGTAATAGAGGATTTACGGCAAAACATTCTTGCTGAATATGTATACCCTATTTTTTCTATTAGTGACTTCGGGGCTACTATTTTCAGAGGCGTTCCAATGACAAAAAAAATTCATTTTTTCAGTTTTTTGCTTTAGAATTCCCCAAAGGGGAGCTATTATTAGAGGGGGCAAATTTACTGTCGAAGGGGGAAATAATAAAAGAAATATGGTAAGCTTATTTCTGTCAATTTTGCATGATTTAAGTATGATGGTGAATTGATCGCACCGTTGGGCTTTGGAGAATGAAAAAATAAGTGTAAAAATGATGAAGGAAAGGAACGTAAAAAATGACAGCCGTATGGAATGGAAGAAAGCCAAAACAAAATGATTTAATCGAGATCCGAGAACAGCTGACACCTATGCCCAAGTTTAATGATTTTAAACATGGAAGTCTCCAATAAAATTGTTGAATATTTTATTATTTATAGACAAAAATTAGCATTAAAAAAGAAATAATAAATATACAAAATTATTAGGTACCGTATTTTTATATTATAAGCCCATCTAACATTAGCCTACTTTTGTTAAAATTGGCCTCTTTTTGAGTGAAATTAAGCCGAAATAAATATTTTTGTTTCAAAAAGTCAGAAAAGTCCTCAATTAGAAGGCCTCAGAGAAAAAAAGGCCCAAGTTCTCTAATAATATATATCCCATGGGCTTTTAATAAAAAAAATACGGTAATTGAGAAAATTTGATTGGAAAAGAAGGTAAATATAATTAATGAATTATCATACTAATAAATCAATGTCTTTTTCTATTATATTGCCGGCAGCAAATTTCGGTGCATCTTTCCAGTGTTTCGAATTGATTCAGTGAGCCGGCACATCCACCAAATCGGTATGGAACGCAAGTATCGGTTAGAGGATTGTAGCCGTAGCGGATTTTGTCCTCAGTGCATGGGCCTGGATCACGGGGTTGCAGACAAAAATGTGCCGGATCCTATAAAATAAATTAAATAGTACGAAAATAATTATAATGGCTTAAGGATGGATGGTTTGTGTCCGACATTCACAAACCATATATCCAAAATTGGATAGAGCTGGTCAAGTGGCATTGAATTGTAAATAATTTATCATGGTTTGGTCAACAATTAAAGGGTATTAAACGGTTTAAACCAATTTTTGTTTGGTCAACAATTAAAGGGTATTAAACGGTTTAAACCAATTTTTGTTTGGTCAACAATTAAAGGGTATTAAACGGTTTAAACCAATTTTTGTTTGGTCAACAATTAAAGGGTATTAAACGGTTTAAACCCATTTTGGTTTGGTCAAAAATTAAAGGATATTAAACGGTTTAAACCCATTTTGGTTTAATGTTGGTTAAACCCAAACCAAAACATAATCAAATGATGCATCTTTATAGATCTATTGATTGAGTATAAGGTTTATAGGTCTGGGATAAATTTCTAAACCTCTACAATCTTTTAAGGAATTTCAAAATTTGTTGCAATTATATTTTAAAAATCTACCTCGCAGCAAATTGCAGTGCCAGCTTCGGTGCTCAAATGGCAAACAAAACCTTCAGGGCAATGTGCATCTGGACCGCAAGTTAATGGCTTTCGCTCAACAAATCCTCTCCCAACCATTAAATTTCCTTCATCTGTCGCCCATTTTGGCTCACCATGTGGACAATATTGTTTGGGTGGCTTTGCTGAAATGAATATTAATTAATTGGCGACCTCCCATTCCTCCCTACCTTTATGGCCGCACAATTCTTGGCAATGTCTTTTGGTGATAAAATTGTTTTCATTCCCTTTGGTGCCCGTATAGTCGAATGCTTCACATCGCCGTGTTGCTGCGTTGAAATACCATCGGATATGGGTGGTTGTGCCACCGATGCCACGGTTAAGTGGAAGCAGACAACGGTCGACACCTTGGGGAAAATTTTTAATGAATTTTGGATTAAAAATACTGAATTTTTTATTAGAAGCCCGTGGGTTTCTTTTTTTCAGAGCCTTTTAGAGTGGACTGAAATAGCCATTTTTTGTCTCAAAATCAGAAAAGATGTTAATTGAAAGGGTCTGAGAAAAAGGAAAAACATTTGTAATTTAGACAAAACACAAACAATTTTAATTGGGAAAAACAAAAACATTTGTAAACACAAACATTTGTAAATGTTGGGCAAAACACAAACATTTGTAAATGTTGGGCAAAACACAAACATTTGTAATTGCTCGGGCAAAACTCAAACATTTGTAAATGTTGGGCAAAACACAAACATTTGTAAATGTTGGGCAAAACACAAACATTTGTAAATGTTTGGCAAAACACAAACATAATTGGGCAAAACACAAACATTTGTAATTGCTCGGGCAAAACACAAACATTTGTAAATGTTGGGCAAAACACAAACATTTGTAAATGTTTGGCAAAACACAAACATTTGTAAATGTTAGGCAAAACACAAACATTTGTAAATGTTGGGCAAAACAAAAACATTTGTAATTGCTCGGGCAAAACACAAACATTTGTAATTGCTCGGGCAAAACACAAACATTTGTAAATGTAGGGCAAAACACAAACATTTGTAAATGTTTGGCAAAACACAAACATAATTGGGCAAAACACAAACATTTGTAAATGTTGGGCAAAACACAAACATTTGTAAATGTTGGGCAAAAGACAAACATTTGTAATTTAGACAAAACACAAACATTTGTAATTTGGGCAAAATACAAACATTTGCTAAATTTCATCCAAAGAGGTCAATTTTAACAAAATTTAGATGGAGTGGACTACTATTAGAGAGTGGGCTTATGTTAGCTTAGACTTTAGAAAAAATATGGTAGCAAAATTTTTTCCTTTGATTTTCTCATATCCAAAATAATGGAAACAAATTTTAAGGAAAATATAATTTTTCGATGAGAAAATCCATGTATTCTAATCAGAAAGTTTATTTAAAAAAAGACCAGTTCGAGGGCAGCAGCCACTCTCCGCTTGACTATGGCCTAAATGACAAAAATGTGTGGATGGGCATCCGGCTGAATTCGTTGTTCCATCTTCTGGACCACATTTCACCATCAAATTTGTATTCCCCTCCGAATCCATTGCCATTAATGGATCACCTCGGAGGCAGAATGAATGGGAAGGAAACGACGATGATGGTGGAGTGGATACGGTGGAGGTAGAGCTTTCAATGATTGTTGATGATGTTGGCCAACCAATTTGGCCTTGATTCACCAACAATTGCAGACATTGCTGTTGGCATTGATCGCGGGATAGGAAATTGTTGGCATTGCCTTTCATCCCTGTGAGAATTGGATTTATATTAATTTATTTTTTTATAAATTTATTTATTTTATATTTTCCCGTCTCCCTTTTGGAATCTACCTGAATACCAAAACCGACGACATGCCTGTGCCTGCCCATCATAATACCATCGATCTAATCTCTCTTTCCCATGGCCCAATGCCATTGGGAGTTCACAAGGCCGTTTGGCTCCTGAAAAAAGGAAATTTAAAGGTCGAATTTCGGGAATTTCATAAAAAACTATTTTTATTTCTATTTGATTTTCTAAAAATTTAGAAAAAAAAAAGCTGATAAACAGATTCATTAAAAAAATATTTTCCCTGACTTGAAATTGAACCTGGACCAAAGTGAAAAAATAATAACCATAAACCATTAAGTTAAACATGCCACAGTTATGTAAAACTTCTACTAGATATTTTCATATCAAAATAATTTAATAAAATTCAAAAAGTATTTAAAAAATGATTCACACCTTCGCCAATTTGTGGGCAACAATTTGTGGTTTCCGGCGATGAACCAACATGGCACCAATAGCCGAGTGGACAGCCGCCATTTGCCTCAATTTCCATGTTGTCATTTCCGCCACAAATCATTGGCTAAATACAAAATACAATTTTTTTTGATTAGTATTTAATTTTGCGAAAAACATATTGAAAATGCCAAAAAAAGAATCCAAAATGCCAAAAATAATTATAATAGTTTAAAGAAGGGTTTGTCCTATATTCATAAACCATATACCCAAAATTGGATAGAGCTGGTCAAAACGCATTAAATGGTATATAATTTGTCATGGTTTGGTCAATAATTAAATGGTATTAAATTAAAAATGTTTGTGTTTTGCCCAAATTGTAAAATATTTGTGTTTTGCCCAAATTGTAAAATGTTTGTGTTTTGCCCAACATTTAAAAATTTGGGTTTTGCCCAATTACAAATGTTTGTGTTTTGCCCAACATTTACAAATGTTTGTGTTTTGTCCAACATTTAAAAATGTTTGTGTTTTCCCAACATTTACAAATGTTTGTGTTTTGCCCAACATTTACAAATGTTTGTGTTTTGCCCAATATTTAAAAATGTTTGTGTTTTGCCCAACATTTACAAATGTTTCTGTTTTGCCCGAATTGTAAAATGTTTGTTTTTGCCCAAATTGCGGTTTAAAGTTTAAAACTATTTTGGTTTAATGGTTCAAAACTAAATAAGTATTTTTTAAGCCAAAGCCAAAACATATTAAAATGATGCATCTTGACTAGATCTATCGATTGAATATAAGGTTTATAGGTCTATAGGGTAAACTTCTGAAATTTTCAATATTATCTAATTTTAAAAAAAAATTTCCCTCCAAACCAACCGAATTCTCCTCCTCCTCCTGTCCTTTGCCCATCAAAAGAGGTTCGCCTCGGGGACAAGGATTTGGAGGCGAAGGCGTAGGTTGATTTGTTCCAGTTGAACTCTGTTGGCAAACATCTTCGCAATCAGCAGCCGAAAGGAAATTGTTGGCATTTCCGCCGGACCCACGGTAGACAAATTGGCGGCATTGGCGCCATTTTGGATCAAAATAGAAACGGTCCAACTTGGATTGGCCAACACCTTCGGCTGGTAATTGGGCACATGGGTCACCGTCTAAATTAATTTTTGATGAATTTTTAAAATTTTTTCAAGGAAATTTGTCAAAAATGAACTTTAAAAAATTTTCCCATAAATTAAAAAAATTTTTATCTAAAAATTTTTAAAAATTAAAAATATTGTTTCAATATTTTTCTAAATAATTTTTATCTCAAAATTAAATTAAAATTCCCTACTTTTTGGGCAACATTGATTGGAAAGGGCGGCCACATCACTGATATGGCAAAAATGGGTTGGAGGGCAGAGGCGATTTGGGGAGCATTGAAATATGGCGAGACCGGAAATCTCCTCATTTCCATCACCAATCATCAACGGTTGTTGGCCATCCCCACAGGGATTCGCCAACTGTGGAAGAGGCGACGGTGTTGGTGGAGGAGATTCCGGGGTGGTTGGCATTTTGGTGGTCAAAATTGATGAGGGAAGAATTGCGGTTGTTTGTTGCTGTTTGCTTATTGGAATGTTATCCGGCGAATCGGGGCAAGCATTCATGCAATCCTCATAATCAATGTAGTTGTTCTATAATTTGATAGGTAAATTTACTGTATGTATTTTTATTTTCCTATTAATGGCTAGTAGAAGAAAGTACCCTTCTAATAATAGCCATTTTAGGATTTTTAAGAGGAAAAAAGAAAAATTAATTAATTTTTGCTTATTTTGAGGTTCTCTACGAAATAAAGGTCCCTCTCTCTAATAATAGTAACTGGGGGATGGTTTCCTAAATAATAGCCCCAGGGTCATTAATAGGGAGAATACGGTATCATAATTATAAAAAGTTCAATTCAGCCAAATATATATATATTCTACTGTATTTTCAATTTGATGTGTTAATCCCCTTTTGTCGCCCGCTGGTTCCCTTTTGTCGCTAGTTGATTGATGTCAATCAAATTCTCCCCTTCTTTCTTCAGGTGATTGCTTACTGTATGGGATATGAGTGATTCGAATTGATATGGATGAATGATTGAGAATATTATAAAATATGATTAATCATTAATTAGTGATTGATAAGGATTGATGATTTAAATTTAATGAAATGTGATTGATGTATGGATGAGTGATTGGGCTGGAATTTTTTAAAATGAGGAGCATTCCATTGTTCTGATCATTTTTTACCCTTCGAATTCCCATTCTTTACCCTCCAAATTCCCATTCTTTACCCCTCGAATTCTCCAAATTTAAAATAAAAACATAAATAAAAATTTTTGTCAAAAAAAGAGGCCCAACGACAATATTAATGCGGCCTTTTTTGCCTAACTAAATAGCAAAAATTATAAGAAAAAGGACATCACATCCAAAGTCAATCCTAATACTATACTAACTAAATCAAACAAGCAGATTTTGCTGGAAATAAATTAAAATTGGCTAATAAAATTTGTTAAAAAAACAAAATTGACTGCAACATATATTATTAGATTTCTAGATTACTCTAAAAAATGTTAATTCAAGACGAAAACAAGTTGAAATTGTGGATTTCGCATGTCGTTGAGGACATGTTTGTTTGGCTATTATTAACAAATTATTTATGTGAATTTGTTCAGAAGCGATGCGGAACCGGATGCCCTGGCCAAATATGTGATAGCCCTGGTGAAAAAACCTCATTCGGATGCGGATTTAGAGAAATTGTGTTCCGATAAACTCAGCGTATTTTTGCAAACACGTAAATACAAAAATTGAATATAGGGAAAAGGGGTTTTTGCCGAAAGATTGGATTTCTTGTGCTTTGATGTTTGATTTTAAGACCTATAAACTTTATGCCATTCGATAGAGCTCGCCCAGAGGCGTCGATTGATTTTTAATTTGTCACGGTTTGATCCAAAATTTTGAAAGTATTAAACCGCCCAAATCATAATTGGTTTTTTGGTTCATAAATCAGTACTTATCTCGTTTACATCCCATTTTTTAGAAAATGTGAAAGAAAAGTGAATGGTCATCCTTTAGGTATTAGGGATAGGGTTGTGGGTTACCTGAGATGATCCGTAAACTATCACTAATGACCCTAACCCTAATCGTAATGATCAAAAGGGGGGACCTTTCATATAATTTCCTCCTTGAGGAAAAGAGGCTGTAAACTAGAAAAGTGCCCATAAATCTTTTGGTTTTGATCTAAACTAAACCGAAACAATCTATAGGCCGATCGAAGTAGCTCGACGTGCTCTATCGAGGGGAACAAAGTTTATAGGGTCTAAGATCAAGCATTAAGAAGTTATAAAGCTTTCGGCAAACAGTCCGATCTTTGGACAAGAAAATCCATATACATTAAATATGTAAATTAAATGATTTCTTTCTATAGACACGGATGACTTCGTAACCAAACTTTTTGCTACACTTAAATCAGGCGAATATTTGACACACAAATCGACGGTTGAACAAAATGTAAAGAAACAGGAGGAAGCAGAACATGATGAAAAACTTGACGAGGTGGTGGTGGCGGAAACTGACGAGGTAATTGCGCGATGTATTATTTTAATTACCAAAAATTTGAAACTTAGATATTAATCAGATTTGAAATTTTGGCATCGTTTAGGTCCCCTTTTTCGTAGGAAGGTTAAAAGTGAAGACTCTCCTCTCTTTAGGGTGGTAGGATTAGGTTTAAGGGATGATGATTTTTACCGCATCATATCCGTACCGTAATCTGATGACCCAAAGGGAGATACTTCATTTTAAAAAAAGGGATCAAAATGACACAAATACAGGATTTTTTAAGATTTTTGATTTATTTCCATTTATAATTGTAAAATGATGGAAAAAATACTATTTTAAAACTTAAAATCGGTACTTATCGGATATCCGCCCGCAGCAGATTGTTTTGAAATGAAGGGTCCCACTTTTATGAGTGATTATGATTAGGGTTCGGATAAATGAGGTGATAATAACCCTTCCCTAGATGTCCCTAATCCTATACCGGATGGCCCATGAGGGTTACCGTAATATTTCCCATGTTAACCGAAAAAAATCTGCAGGCGGATAACCGATAAGTAGCTCTAAAATCATAAGACAAATTTAGGGAAAATATTGGGCGATTTTCGGAGTGTTAAGTCCAGAAAATTTTTAGTTGGTATTGACGGATCCGGAACCGGAAAGTGAGCATGAATTAGAAGAGCCATCGCCTACAGAGAAGGTTGCTTCAAAGAAAATTACGACACAAAGGTAAATTTGAATGGAAGTTGATCAAAACTGTTTTTTCACTATAGAATCAGTTCAACATTCAAAATCAAGCAGAGAACGAGAAATAAAGCCATCAACAAAAACAGAATTTAGCCGTTCAAGCAAAGAGGATTCATCACGAAAATTGGCACTAGCGGAATTGCCACGTAAAACAGTTCAATTATCGCCAACCCCAGCTGCTGCTACGGCAAAACCACCCAGAAAGCGGATATCGCCGCCGAGATCGACGAGTGCCGAACGACGGGCAGAGAGACGGCAACAATCGCCGCCGATTCGACGGAGAATTATTGCTGGAAATGTTGACGGTGGTGGAAATTCCGGTGGTGGTAGTTTGCGCGTGCCAAACCGCTATCATCGAGATGCCCGGCGAGCAGTTCGTTCCAAAAGTCGCAGTCGTTCGCCGCATATTCGGTTTAGAAAACATTTTCGTGATACTTCTCAATTATTGGGGGATGCAATATTTTAACCAGGGAGGCACCCGAAAAATCATTATTCTGCCTCATTCCGATACCTTATTAGGGACTATAAAACTACTACAATAAAGTAAGTCTTAAAGCCTAAAACATAACACTAAACCTAAACCCTGCCCTATCCTAAACCCATCCGGACAACCTACCCTAACCGAATTATATGCTACTCTAAACCCCATCCGGCATCGAACTTATCATATCCTATAGTTTAGGGTCAGGTAGGATTTAGCTTTAGGGTTAGTTTTCCATTGTCCTTTAACAAGCGTTAAGGTACCGGTGACTTTTCAGATGCCTTCTCCATTAAAATATTGCACCCCTCCCCCACAGAGAAGTACCCACCCATTTCATGTAAATTAAACAATGCAAAAAAAACATTTAAAGGAAGGAAAAACGTGCTCCAGAGACACGGCGTCGTTGCCGCGATTTCCACGAGAAGGGATTTTGCATGCGAGGCGATGCATGCCCACATGACCATGGCCCGGATCCGGTGGTTGTGGAGGACAGTGCTTTGGAGAAAATGGTTCGAAGTGGTGCTGGGACCGTATTTGATCCGACCAGTGCTTACGGGGTCAATCCCCCGCCACCCGGAATGGAAAGCACAACTCCGTCTATACCATTGGGAACCATGACGGAAGGTTAAAAACAATTATGGGAAATATTTTCGCATAAATTTGCAGAAAAGTCTATAAAGGTTTAATGTGTTGTTCTAGACACCCTAGCCATATACCCATTTAATAGATATTGTCAAGGGGCATCATTTGATTATGTTTCGGACTTGGGTTCAACCAATTCTAACTAGTTTTGAACCAAAATTGGTTTAAACCGTTTAATGCCCTTTAATTGTTGACCAAACCAAAATTGGTTTAAACCGTTTAATGCCCTTTAATTGTTGACCAAACCAAAATTGGTTTAAACCACGTTTAATACCTTTTAATTGTTGACCAAACCAAAATTGGTTTAAACCGTTTAATACTCTTTAATTGTTGACTAAACCAAAATTGGTTTAAACCGTTTAATACCTTTTAATTGTTGACCAAACCAAAATTGGTTTAAACCATTTAATACCCTTTAATTGTTGACCAAACCAAAATTGGTTTAAACCGTTTAATGCCATTTAATTGTTGACTAAACCATGACAAATTATATACCATTCAATGCGTCTTGACCAGCTCTATCCAATTTTGGGTATATTTTGTTTGGGAATTTTGGGACAAACTACTATACTGTTAAAACTTTTCTGCATTTCCGATACTTTTTTTTCTGCAAATTAAATAGTATCCAAATATTCTTTGTTATTATTGTGCTTATTATTAGGATATAATCCGGAAGTGCCGGCACTGCCGTCGGTGACTACCGGCATTGACTTTTCGGTTCCGCCACCGCCAATTCCGCAACAAATGGTCCAACGATCGCATCAATTGATTTATCCACCGGGAACTGCACCACCGGCTACTTCCATTTTGCCACCATATTCAACAAGTGGAATTGTCCAAATTCGACCGGCACAAGAAAATGCAATGACTTTTCCGGTTCAAACAACGGCCATATATGGGACAAATCCAACTGGGCAAATTAGCAGCAGTACATTTGGAGGAGGAGGCACCGGAAATGGAATGATGATGAAAGGTGGCGGTGGTCGATTCAAACCGTATTCAGTTGCCAATCGGAATCCGGCTTTAAAAAGCCTTTTGGTACTTTTGTTATTTAATATTTTTCTTAGTTTAAATTTATGTCAGGTCAAAAAAGTTCCAGCGGAATTGAATAGGATTGGCCCATTGGACCAACATTTTAGTAAATTCGGCCAGGTTACAAATGTTCAAGTTCAATATGAAGGTAAATAAATATTTTTGTGGTACTAATGCAGTTTACTGGCTGGAAGGGAAAAGGGTGATTGGGGTGTTTCAACCTTATCAATCAAATTGTCAATCAAGTGAAGCGGGGAGGGAGATTAAAGATTGGATGGAAAAGAATATCCTTGGATGGGTATAGGTATGGGTATTATAAAATATGAACAACTTTTCATCAACATTTCTCAAAAAATAAACATTAAACGTGATCAATTACACCATTTCACCACGAAAAAAAAACTTTCGGCAAATATAAATTCTATTTTCTCGAATAAATTTGGTTTAATTGATCTTGTTTTTTTTCGTCAATTCTGTCCTTGTGAATAATATTTTATTCCTTTTAATTGGATACTGTATGATTGACAGGATTGGGTACCGTACCCCCATCCTCCCCTCTTCCCTTCCATTCCTCCATGCCCGCCCGAGCAGAGCGATCATCTATTTTCCCCTTCAGTCAGTCAGACTGTATATGTAAACTGCATCCGTATTCAATACCATATTTTTAATGGATCAAAATTTATATTCAAATTAGGTCGTCTGGACACCGCTTTGATCACTTTCAAAACACGTCGCGATGCAATGGCTGCCTACAAATCGACGGAGCCAATATTCAATAACAGATTTATCAAAGTATTTTGGCAAAATGATGCGCAGGCACAAACAGCGGATGTCGATGGGAATGCTGTTACGGAAGGGGGAAGTTCAATTGCTACCGGAGTTTCAGCAGAATCCGGAATTGGACCAACAATTCCATTAGTGACTGGGCCAACAATAAAATCTCCTCCTAAGATTTTGCCCGTAAGCAAAAAATATTTGTTAAAATTTAGGAAAATCGCATCTAATTCGGATCGTTTTTGCATCTATTTTTTGAAAAAAAAGAGTTTCTGTAGTAAAGTTTTAGGGCTAAGGTTAGTGTTAGGTTAAGGCCGGCATGGGTCTTAGAGGCTAGGGTTAGGGATATGTAGGAGTAAGGGCTTGGCCATAAACTTATTGAATTATGGCCAATTTTGTAGCCCCAAGTTTTTTGGCCATAACTTAATGGCAAATGAGCCAATTTAAGTGATCTAAAGTTCTAATAATAGCTTTTTTTCCTGGGCTATTGAATGGTATATTGAACCCTATATCTAACTCTAAACTGAAAAAGTTTTCTACGGCTTTTTTATTCAACAAAAAAAATCTGAATTAAATGCGCGAAAAATCCACATGTTATTTTTAACTTTTAGCGTTATTTCACGAAGACATTTGCCAAACCAACAATTGCCCCTTTGCCTGATGTACAAAAACAAGAAGAATCAGAGCCGAATGCAGAAGAATCCGTGACGAAAATGACGCCGAAAACTGAAGAAATTCCATCGAAAACAATTAATGAGAATACGGCTGAAAGTAGTGGATCAATTCCGGCACCCTCAACGGCACCACCTCCCATCCAAAACCAAATTCTGGGGCGACCAATTTATGGTGGACCAAAAGTGGCTGCAATGAAACGAAAAGCAGACAAAGAAAAGATTGGAAAATTGATGGAATTGCACAAAATGAAGACGGATTTGTATTCAAAATTGGTGAATCAACAGAAAATGTTGCTGCAAAAGTTGAAAGACACCAAAGAAAAGGAGCAAAAGGAGAAGCTCATGGAAATTTTGAAAAAGACCGAAGGTCCAGCCAAGAAAGTAAAGGCCGAGCTGGAAGAATTGGGTGCCAAAATACGCGAAGTCCAACAGCAACAAAGACAAATGGTTGGACCAAAAAAGAGGAGGATGAGTTTGATTGTTGGACAATCCGGCGATAATGGACAGAAAACAATGGAGGATGGAGGTAAATATGGCCAATTGGATTAATTTCCGATAGGTTATAGTCCTTAGTATTCCCGGGACTATGATTGTTTGGGGCGAGAGTGGGTCCAAGCTCTCGCACGGGCCTTCGCCGGGAGCCTAAGCCTCCAGTGGCCGAAAAATGGGGATTGGGAATAGTTGGACTTGCCTTTAGTAAATATATTTAGCTGTTGTGTGGTAAAAATTGTGATAATAGAACGTCGCAAAATTTGTGGGGAAAAAGTGAATTTAAAAGTGAACATTTAGTGGAGAAAGGAGCGGATTTAAAAAGGCAAGATTGGCGGCAATGTTTGATTGATAGGGTGAAGGCAGGGGATTAGGCAAAAAGTGTGGGTACAGTAGGATGAATAGTAGAGAAGCCCTTTACTTAGGCATTATTGTTAGCATTGACATAAAGAGTTGCAATTTTAGCCAAAATTTCATCGCCCAAAGTGTGTTCGCCAAACAAAAAATTGCTAAAACTTTGCCGTGTTGTTTACGTGTCCAATTGCCTGCAAGAACACAGCGAAAAATTAATAATTCATATGGAAAAATTCGGAGATTTATTTGATTACGGTACAGCCAATATTGCAATCTAATCAAATAATATAACCAATTATAGACATTAACACTGAACCGCACATGTTCACCTATAAAAATCCCGTAGACGCTCAAAAAGTTTTGGGAATATGCATTTTTTAATCTGGGTGTATTTTTAGGCCGTCGCCGAAGCAGTCGGCTCATTTGCATTGTCGAAAATCAAAGTAGAATGGGCACCGACTGCGAAGAATGCGAAGGAAGTGCCGGTTATACCGGACCGTGAACGAAAGCCATCGGTAATTTTATATAATAAGAATAAAATAATTGTTTTATTCTTTTAAAGGAACAAATAACACCCAAAGATTTGTTGGCTTCTCTGGACTACGATGAGGAGGAAGAAGAGGCCGAAAATGCAGCAAAGGAAGAGGAATCTGATGACAATGAGGAAGCCGAAACTGCTTGAATTAAGATGAAATTGTGTATAAGCGGGATGAACTCCCGGAGATGGATCAAATAATTTTTAATTTTAGATATTTTTGTTTATTCCACCCATTTCCATCTTGTTTTGGATTTTATATTCCCTTTTAATTAAATTTAATATCTAATATTCTCATATGTGACCTATTTGATTCCAATTTTCAAAAAAAATTATAATAAGTATAAATCTGTGGAATCTTAAATCTTCTTATAATAAAATATAGACATGGTTCTAGTATATTACTAGTGGTACAATTCAGTTTGACTCTATGTTGTATAGAACCAATTTTGATGAACTTTTTTGATTCATTCAAACTACTTTTCCATGATGCGAGTGCATCGCGAATTTTTACTAATTCTTAAATGTTATGAAATTTATACAAATTTTTTGGTTTCTTTATATCCTTTGTCAAGAAATAATTAATCATCTCTGAATTTGAAGAAGAAGAATATGCTCTATAATATGGTATGAAAGTATTCAAAAATAGTTTTGTTTTAGATGAATTATTTTTATATAAAATGATTTAGATCAATTTGGATTTTGGAGTGGGTGCTCTCAGGATCAGCAAGGACTCATATCCATCGGGACACGCCCAATTGGGCGCCGGCGCTTGTAGCTAATTAAGGGCTAAACCGATATAGCTGATTTTGGTATCAAATTAAAGAGCGCACTGCTGGCTATCGATAGATATAAAAATTATTTGGATTGGCTAAGATTTGGTGGAATTGTGTTCAAAAAAACCGTGAAAAATTCGCAAATTTATAATAGTATAGTCTTATTTAATGGTTTTTAAGTACAACTCTGCTAATTCTGAACCAAACCAAATAAATTTCATATCTATCGGTGGCCAAAAATGCGCTCTTTAATTTGACACTAAAATCATCAATATCGGTTTAGCCCTTAATTAGCTACAAGTGCCGTTGCCCAGTTGGCCCGTCGCCCAGTTGTGGCGTACCGTATCCATCTACCACAAAGCAAAGGGAAAAAGAGAAAGGAGGAGATGGGAATGGGAGAAGGAGATGCCATCTCAAAATGCTGCAGGCTAATTTAGAATTCCCCTCACAAGGGAAGTACCTCACCTTAAGGTGGCCCTTTTTGATGAAACTTGGCATGTCTTTTGGCCATAGGATGCCTACACATAATCCGCTATTTTTATCTGCGGAATGAGCTCGCCTACTGTTTTATGGCCAATAAAAATTTTTAATTTGACGATTTATTGGATTGGAAATAGGAAGAGGCAGATGCCTGGATGGTGTATGGGGTAAGTATGTAGAATACTTTTTATGGTCATGTGTTCAATTCCTCTCATCGGCAAGTATTTTTTTAATTTCTTAAACACATTTTTAATACAAATTTAGAGTTTTATTATTAAAAATTAAATAAAAGAATTAAAATTATGTAAACCGCAATATAATTATCTGCCCAATGAGCTTATCTCGGATTTTATTACCATAAAACCTATTTTTTCAGCCATTTTGGCCATAGCCCATATCTCCGTATAGGGATGTCCTAAAATTATGAACTAAACGTCATATTATAGAGAATTTTATTGGCTATAATATTGGTAAATGTTTTCTAGGCCTAAAAATTTTTTGAAATTTTTTATCGATTTTTTTTCGAAAAATCCCGAATTTGGCCAATTTTCAATGGGCCATAACTCGGGTATATGGCTACATTGGAACATGGCCCAATTATGTTTTTTGATCACAATATCATAAAGTATTTTTATGTAAATTTTCAGATTTTTTCGTCAACCTGAAAATTTTTGCAAATTTACAATGCCTAGGCCTGTATGGGCAAAATACCTAGAATTTTCAGGTTAAGGGAAAAATCTGAAAATTTACATAAAAATACTTTATGATATTGTGATCAAAAAACATAATTGGGCCATGTTCCAATGTAGCCATATACCCGAGTTATGGCCCATTGAAAATTGGCCAAATTCGGGATTTTTCGAAAAAAAATCGATAAAAAATTTCAAAAAATTTTTAGGCCTAGAAAACATTTACCAATATTATAGCCCATAAAATTCTCTATAATATGACGTTTAGTTCATAATTTTAGGACATCCCTATACGGAGATATGGGCTATGGCCTAAATGGCTGAAAAAATAGGTTTTATGGCCATAAAATCCGAGGCGTGGGCATTCCGCAGATAAAAATAGCGGATTATGTGTAGGCATCCTATGGCCAAAAGACATGCCAAGTTTCATCAAAAAGGGCCACCTTAAGGTGAGGTACTTCCCTTGTCAATCAAATGAGATACCGTTTTCTCCCTTTTTCTCAATTTTTGTTGCAGAAATATTCTTTTGTCGAATTCTAAATACAGTTGAATGCAAAATTTTTGGCTGTAACTAGACAAGGAATCAAACAATTTTGGAACAAATGGGAAATAAAATTGAAGGAAAAAATGATAGAACTTTATAAAAAATAAAATTTATGGAAAAAGAAAAAAAAAAGAAATTAATATTAAAATCAAGGAAATAGAAAGTACGAAAAATTAATGACCATCATAAGGTGAGTTGGATGAAGAAATGTTAACATGACCTAATTGGCGCATTGGTATGACGCTCGCTTTTTAATTGGGAAAAGGTATTAGAATCGTAAGTTCAATTCCTCAATATGGAAAATATTTTTTAACTGTCCAAAAATTAAGAGAGAAGTGACTAATATCGTTCACAAAAACTTTCCCATCCAAAATGAACAAAAAGAAAACCCACTTGATTGCCACCAATGCCTCGATAATTGAACTTTTGACAATTGCCCTCCTTTGCATTATAATACCAACGAGAGAGAAGGGCATTTCCAAAACCTTCAGCCAACGGTAGACTGCATGCGCGGCCAACTAGAAAGAAAAATAATATAAATCATTTATTTTTAATTTGATTTTTGTGCATTAATTCCAATTTAAATTTCGATTTAATACTAAAATTTCCCCCTAAAACTTGCCTCCACTACAGCAAACGGTGGTCTCCGGATTCGCACCAAAATGGCACCAATAATCCGTCGGGCATTGTCCGGTGCTGGCCGTACATCGCTGTGGACGACCTTCTGGATCCAGCAACAATTCCTCGTCGGCACATGGATTCAGCGAAATTGGGCATTCGGATTTGCAGCTGGCCTCGCATTCCGTTTTGCTCAGGAAATTGTTCTGATTGCCTTTCATACCTTTATGAATATTTGTGTGATTTTTTGAAGGGGAAATATTTAATTTTCCGAAAAGATTGTAATGGTTTAGATATTCAAATCTTATCAAAACGAATCATTTGATAATTATTTGGTTTGGGTTTAATCAATTCTAATTTTTAGTTTTAAACCATTAAACCAATATTGGTTTAAACCGTTTAATACCCTTTAATTGTTGCCCAAACCAAAATTGGTTTAAACCGTTTAATACCTTTTTATTGTTGACCAAACCAAAATTGGTTTAAACCGTTTAATACCCTTTAATTGTTGACCAAACCAAAATTGGTTTAAACCGTTTAATACCCTTTAATTGTTGACCAAACCAAAATTGGATTTAAACCGTTTAATACCCTTTAATTGTTGACCAAACCAAAATGGGTTTAAACCGTTTAATACTCTTTAATTGTTGACCAAACCAAAATTGGATTTAAACCGTTTAATACCCTTTAATTGTTGACCAAACCAAAATTGGTTTAAACCGTTTAATACCCTTTAATTGTTGACCAAACCAAAATTGGATTTAAACCGTTTAATACCCTTTAATTGTTGACCAAACCAAAATTGGTTTAAACCGTTTAATACCCTTTAATTGTTGACCAAACCAAAATTGGTTTAAACCGTTTAATACCCTTTAATTGTTGACCAAACCAAAATTGGTTTAAACCGTTTAATACCCTTTAATTGTTGACCAAACCAAAATTGGTTTAAACCGTTTAATACCCTTTAATTGTTAACCAACCAAGACAAATTATATACCATTCAATGCGTTTTGACCATCTCTAATCAATTTTGGGTATATGGTTTGGGAATTGTAAGACAAACCCTTACTTAAACTATAAAATTCAATTTTTTTCGGCGAATTAATAAATTATACCTAAGTAATTTTATATTACATTTATTTTTTGCAGCCACCTCTATATTGGAATGGACGACATTCGCGGGCGCATGGATCATCCGAAGGCACTCCATACCAACGTGTCAAATTCTCAACACCTTGCCCTAAGTCCAAGGGCAATTTGCAGGGATCGACGGCGGCTGAAATAATTTTTAAAAATGTTAAACATTTTATTTAGGCAATTTTTTTACCAGCCGGACAGCATGCGGTCGTTTCCCGGCTCGATCCCAAGTGGCACCATTCTCCTTTGCCACAACGCTTCTCCGTGCCGGCACATTCCTTGCGTTCGCCAAAATCGAAGAGCATTGGACATGGATTCGGCAATTCTTGAGCATTAGGAAATCAAGTTAAAATAAATTCATATTTTATTTAATACAGAAAAGAAATTATTGGGTAAAAATATTAATGGAAATTAATATAAGGCTAACCTTTTAGGTCCTCATTTTGTTTGAGTTACTGTATTCCCTCCAGAAATGTACTGTAGAATTTACAAAAAATGCATAAAAGTGACAACAAGACCCGAAAAAATATTTGTCTCTGAGCGGATTCGAACCCATGACTTAAATCTTGATAAACTGGAAGGGTTACCCACTAAGCCAAACATTCAATAAATTTTTTTTCTTAACTTCTTTATATACCAAATCAACTCTTCGAGTTTTTAATTATAATTGGATGGATTTATTTAATTTTAAATAAAATTTATTTCATATTCTTCTCAAATTTCCGCCTACTTTCACATGTGGCCCTGCATTCGTCCAACGTCAAAAAACTATTCTCATTGCCTTTTGTGCCTTTGTAAACATATTCAACACATTTACGGGTCAAAGTGTTGAAGTAGAAACGTCGGAGATGGGAAATGCCTTCGCCCACTCGGACAGCCAAATTGCATCTATCCGTCACTAAAATATTACTTATATTTTATTAGAATTTATTTAAATAAATTTTTAATTTTTTTTTTGAATTTTTTATTTGGAATTTGGTTAAATATTTCGGAAATATTTGAAAAAAGAATGCCAAAATAATTATAGTGATTTAAATAGAGTTTGTCCTAAATTCCCAAACCAAATAGCCTAAATTGGATAGGGCTGCTGGTCAATTGACGCATTGAATGGTATATAATTAGTTATGATTTGGTCAACAATTAAAGGGTATAAAACGGTTTAAACCTATTTTGGTTTAATGGTTCAAAACTAAGTTAGAATTAGTTAAACCCAAGTCCAAAACATTATCAAATGATGCGTCTTGACAAGATTTATCGATTGGGTATAAGATTTGAATACTTTTCGGCAATTTAAATATTTTACAAAAATATTTTATCAGAAATTATATTAGCCTAAATCAATTCCCCTAATCTTCAAATAAACACTCACCGCCAGCCGACAATTCACAGCACACATTGGCCGATGGCAATTCACCCAAATGGCAAAAATAGCCGGCCGGACAACGAGAATCACTGGTACCGCAAACAAATTGTTGTCCATTTAGATCTCTAGCCGGTTGGCCAATTGCACAGGGATTACGGATGGCTGCGGCTTGTTCGGCTAAAAAATTGTGCTTAAAATCTCACATTTTTTTTGCCTGTTTCGCATGCTTCGGCACAACTCATTGCGGTCACAAAATTGTTGGCATTCCCTCGCATCCCTTTATACAGGAAACGTTTACATTTTCGTGATCTATTTTTACAAAATTTAATTAGATTTTTATTATTTTTGACGCACCCATTGTCGAAGTACCAACGGGGAATCAGATCCTCGCCTTCACCATTTGAACGGGGCAATTGGCAACGGTCTTCTGAAACAAAAGGAAAATAAAATAAAAATAAATTTAAAAAATTATTTTATAAATAAAATAAATTAAAAATTTGTAAAAATAATTTTAAAATAAAATTTAAAAATTTGTAAAAATAATTTTAAAATAAAATTTAAAAATTTGTAAAAATAATTTTAAAATAAAATTTAAAATTTTGTAAAAATAATTTTAAAATAAAATTTAAAATTTTGTAAAAATAATTTAAAAATAAAATTAAAAATTTTGTAAAAATAATTTAAAAATAAAATAAAATTTTGTAAAAATAATTTTAAAATAAAATTTAAAATTTTGTAAAAATAATTTAAAAATAAAATTAAAAATTTTGTAAAAATAATTTAAAAATAAAATTTAAAGAAAAATAAAATATTTTAAATTAATTTAAAATATAAAAAATTAAAAAAAAAATTAAAATTTTAAAATAAATGTTTTTTAAAATAATTTAAAATATTTCAAAAAATTCAAAAATAAAATTAAAAAAAAATGTCTTAAAATAATTCGAAAATAAAATTAAAAAATATTTTAAATAAATTTAAAAAATAATAAAAAACAATTCTCCCTACTTTGATTTCCATTGGGACAGCATGTTGTGGTCTCAAAGGATGAGCCTGAAAAAAAATGTCTCAAAAATTTTTTTAGAAGCAAATTTTTTTACCGGTATGGCACCAATGTTGGTCCGGACATCCACCATTGGGTTTGACCACAAAATTGCATGTCATTGGATTGTGGAAATCATTCATCAATGGTTGGCCCTGCGGACATGGATTCATACGCACAATTGTGTCGGGCACTGTAAAAAGAGGGAAAATTAATGGAAAAGAAATTGAAATCTTTTCTTGATTTAATTTTTTAAACATATCCTGATTCTGATTTTAAATAGAAAATTGATATAAATTTGCCGAAAAAAGAGGACTAAATAAATATAATGGTTTAAACTTTAAAGGTTTATCCCTCATATTCACAAACCATATACCCAAAATTGGATAGAACTGGTCAAGATGGACGCATTGAATGGTATATAATTTGTTATGGTTTTGGTCAACAATTAAAGGGTATTAAACGGTTTAAACCCAATTTTGGTTTGGTCAACAATTAAAGGGTATTAAACGGTTTAAACCCATTTTGGTTTGGTCAACAATTAAAGGGTATTAAACGGTTTAAACCAATTTTGGTTTGGTCAACAATTAAAGGGTATTAAACGGTTTAAACCCATTTTGGTTTGGTTAACAATTAAAGGGTATTAATCGGTTTAAACAAATTTTGGTTTGGTCAACAATTAAAGGGTATTAAACGGTTTAAACCAATTTTGGTTTGGTCAACAATTAAAGGGTATTAAAAAGTTTAAACCAATTTTGGTTTAATGGTTCAAAACTATAGAATTTGGTTAAACCCAAGCCAAAATATAATCAAATAATACCACTTGATGAGATCAATCGAATATCGATTGATATAAAGTTTGAAGGTCAAAAATAAGCCAATGAATTATTGTAATAATTATTTTTGATAAATTAAATATTTCTCAATAAAAAATGCTAATAAATTACGCTAAAACCCAAGAGAATGTAATTAATTCGCTTACCGCCTGGACCATTTTGTGTGTATGGCGGCGGTGTTGGCAGCTCATAGGTGGATGATGAAGATGTGGAAGGGAAAGTCCGCTGTTGAAAAATGGACCACGGATTTGCTGTGCTGGTCGTCAACAACGATTCTTGTGGGGCTTCTCTGGAAATTGTGGCCATTGTTGTGGTCGAAAATGTGGTTGGTATCATTGTGGTTGGTTCGGCAGTGGTCGTAGCCGGCAAGAATGGATTCGGTTGGGACGGAAAAACGAATCGAATCAAGGCGGTATGCACATTTGATGGTGCCGACGGCTGCTGTGGTTGAATTGGTTGGACTGGGGCCGTTGGTGGCAAAACAGGCAGTGGCAATGCTGGAGGCGGTTGAATCGGTGGAGGAGGTTGAATGTCTACAAAAATGTTTTTTAGTTATTTAATAAATGATTTGATTATGGTTTAAATTAATCAATAAATCAATAAGCGCATTTTCTATGACAATTCCAAATTTACGAATAAATCAATTTCCAAATTTGCAACTGTCAATGCCAATAAAGCCTAAGAGCTTCCCCTATTCATCCTACTGTACCTGTGCCCCCTACTTTTTGTCTAATCACCCCAGCCGTCACTCTATTAATCAAATATTGCCACAATCTGCCTTTTTAAACTCTCTCTTCTCCCCACTAAATTTGCACTTTTTCGCCCAAGTTCCCCAACACATTTTGCGACGTTCTGTTATCACCATTTTTCCCGCACAATAGATAAATATATTTACTAAATTAAAGGCAACTATTCCCAATCCCTATTCTTGGGCCACTGAGAGGCTTAGGCTCCCGCCGGCGAAATCTCGTGGAGGGAGAGCTTAGGCCCACTCTCGCCCCGTAAACTTAGTACTGATTAGCGGTACTATAAACCACTTACTGGACGTACTCCATCTGTAAGTCCATCGATAAGGTTGGCATCGACCTAAACAAGGATAGTAGATTGTCCTTTGCTGGATAACCTGCTGCAGTTGAGGTGGTGGTTGTTGGGGAATTTGTTGGCCCGGACCGAATTTCAAATAAACTTGTTGTGGAGATGTTTGACCGCCACCGGCATAGGCCGTGGAAAAATTGCCGATAGGATGGCGAAGAATGTGAAGTTGATTTTTGCAGATTGGAATGAAGAAAAAGAAATAAAAAATTGATAAAATATTAAACATTTGCAGCAATTTAATATATTGAATTACTCTGAAAATGAAAATTAAATCAATAATTTCGATTAAAATTTAATTATTTTGGAATTTTTCTCGAGGATTTCGAATGTGAAATTTTTTTACAAATAATTTTTTAAGTCTCAAAACTCATGGATATGTGGTCGATAAAGCATTCAATTGGCCTGTGTGGTGATTGATTCGGTAAATATTTGACCCCATGGTCCATGCGAGAAGTCCATCCTGCGCACTTAAGCCAAAGTCCAATGAACAAAATGGATGAAAGCCCCGAAAATATGTGATGATGATGTGGGGGACGCCATTCTCGTCCGCCAAGTACACTCAAAAAAGTGGCGTCACAAAGTCCGATCGGCCAACACCCCAACCACCCCTCCATGTCCACGTCCATGTTGATCCCTCTCACTCACTTGAGCTGATCTTTTACCGTCGTGACCCGCCGGTCGCGCAGCTTCATCCCCGCCTTTTAGAATGATAGAGTAAACTTTACGTAGTTGCTGACCGTTAATGATCGGAGACCGGTCATTGCTTTATTTACAAAGACTTTTTTAACGTAAAGCCGAATACAACTTTCACGAAACATTTTGTCGAGGGAAATTTAGCAAAAATTATGACCAAAAAAAATATATAAAAAATGAAATAAAATTCATATATCCCATTATTTTTATTGTTTTTCTATTGTTAAAGGATAATTAAAATAACTACCTTCTTGGCATTTTTTGCCGCAACAGAGAACGGACAACTTTTTTGCCCTTTTCCGCAGTTATGGTTCCAATTAAACGGAATTTTTTTTCCGTTGCGGCGAGTGAAACGTCCGCATTTGCCCTGTTTCCGTGATTCATAGTAACCACATCAAATGCGGACGTTTTAGTCGCCGCAAGCCGCAACGGAAAAATAATTCTGTTGATTGGAACCACAACTGCGGAAAATAGCAAAAAAGTTTTCCGTTCTTCGCTGCGGCAAAACGCCCCACTATAACCCTAGGGTAAACCATAATCTTTGAAGAATATAATTTAATTTTTGGGTTTTCAGTAGGGTTGCGCCCCCGTCCCCGCGGGGGTCATCCCCGACGGGGGCCCCCGCGGGGGTTTGAGTCTCACCCCCGTCCCACCCCCGAAGGTCCACCCCCGATCACCCCCGCCCCCGAACCTCCACCCCCGCGGGGGTACGGGGGTGAATATACACCCCATATTATTGGATTTTTCAGGGAAAATGGGGTTCGATAGGGAAACTTTGACCAAATTTTTGTAGGATATTAAAATTTTTTATTAAAATTTTTCTCTGCGACGCTATTTTTAGGTAAAATTTTTCGCTGCGCGACCATTTTTGGATGAAATTTTTCTTCAAAAAAATTTTTTATTTGGAAAATTTGACTTTTTAAAAAATTTACGCTACCCCCGCCCCCGCGGGGATCCCCGCGGGGGTCCCCGTCAAGGTCACCCCCGTCCCCGTCCCCGAAGGTGCCACCCCCGATCACCCCCGCCCCCGTCCAACTCGCCCCCGATCCTCGGGAGCGCAACTCTAGTTTTCAGAATTTACATCCAAAATTTTTTGATCAATTTAATTTAGACTGTCCCCTAAAAAATTTTTTTAAATGAAAAATGGATTAAATATTTATGCAAAACTAATGAATAATGAAATGAGTTATTAATTTAATGTATAGGAAAAAAAGATTTCACATTCCTGGATTAAGATAAATTGTGATTTGAATCAAATTAATTGGCAAAGGAGGCACAAAATTCAGAAGATTATGCCCATAATAAAAAAATAAAGACAAATAGAAAGGCCAAAATAAGTATAAAATGCAGAAAATAATAATGGGAGGAGGCACAATAAAAAATAGGATTTAAAATGGCATAAAATGTGTGAATTTTGACTATTTTATTTTGGGTTTTTATTGATCATGTATAAATTGACGATAATCCCGGATTTGGGCCTTCATTTGTGCGGCAATGTAGGAGCAAAAATCGCTTGGATGGAGGGTCAAATTGATGGCACCATTCAGTGGAATTTGCTCAATTCGATGGAAGAATTGTTCATTTCGGGCAAATAAACTCAGCGGGATTCCATCCAATTCGGTGATTACTGCTGCCATTTCAGTGGCCGTTTTGTTGTAGAAGAATGGCGGAAGACGTGCTGGAAGATTTGCTTTGTCCGCCGGTGATCGAGGCTCAATTGAAGCAATCTAAAAAGAATTAAATTTAAAAAAAAATAAATTTTTAAGTAAATTGCCAATGCCAATATAATTATAATGGTTTAATGAGGATTTGTCCTAAATTCATAAACCATATACCCAAAATTGGATAGAGCTGGTCAAGATGTATTGAATGGTATATAATTTGTCATGGTTTGGTCAACAATTAAAGGGTATTAAACGGTTTAAACCAATTTTGGTTTGGTCAACAATTAAAGGGTATTAAACGGTTTAAACCAATTTTGGTTTGGTCAACAATTAAAGGGTATTAAACGGTTTAAACCAATTTTGGTTTAATGGTTCAAAACTAAATTCAAATTGGTCATGCTAAAATATTATCAAATGATGCATTTTGACAAGAATTATCGGTTGAATATAATATTTGGGAGTCTAGGACATAGTTCTGAACCGTTTTGTTATCTTTTTGGCAAATTAAAAATTTTATTTTTTAAATAATTTATAATTTTTATGAATTAATCTGAGTTTAAAATCACCCTTTTACCCACCTTATTTTTCCTTTTATGCAGCAAAATGCCCAACTCCTTTTTTGGATTTGCCGTCCTTTGCAGCGTATAAACTTTTGCGCGTGGATTTGCCCTTAAGCCCAGCTCAATTTGTACTCCTGGTTTTGTTTGGGCGTAAATTTCGGGTAATTGTTTGATGCTGCGCAATTCAATTCCGGCCATTCGTTCCACTTCGTCGCCAAAATGAAGAATATTCCTCAAATTTGTATCGGCTTTGGGATTCCAGCCGGCCACCCTGAAAATAAAAATCAATTAATTTAATGAATATTTTCGATTTTTAAATAATTATTATTCATTCTTATCATTTAAAAAATAGTTAAAACTTAAAATTAGTTAATTTCGGATTCCGTTTTTTGGTTTTAATTACTTTATTTTGGCTAGAAATGTAAAGTAGAATGTTTAAAAATGCATAAAAATGATAATCAAGACAGAAAAAAATATTTGCATCTGCGCGGATTCGAACCCAAGACCTCTTAATGTTGTAACGAGAGTACCCATTTGGCTAAAAAATTCCCGTAAGTTTTTGGTAAAATTGACTAACCCTAACCCTAATCTACATAGGTTTGACAATAATCTTAAATATTCCAAAAAAACTCACCAAACTTTCCCACCGGCATCCACAAATGCAATGTGTTCGGCCAACAGACTCAACGAGAGGGAAACCCGTCTTGGCCTGGCCAAACTCTCATTGAAAATTTGTTCAGCAAAATTCACAATTGGCATTGGCAATTGAGAGGGCGAATGTATGGGAATGGGTGCCAAAATGTCATATTGTTGAGGATCGGAGCCGGAGGAATGGCGTTTTTGTTGAGATGAAATTTGTTTCGGTCTTTGCTCCGTTAAATATGTGCCAATTCCGGTGCCACTGTTGCGTTGAGAGGAATTTGGTGAGGCGAAGGATGTGTCGGAATTAGTTGTTGCATTTCCGGATGATGAATTGGAGAAACGTAAATCGATGGCGGAGCACTGTGGTTGGGAAAAGTCGCTGAAAAATTGTGATTTATTGTTTTCAAAATTTTATGTTAAGGTTCAATTATTAAAAAAAATCGATCGCTAAAAATTTTTGAACCGATTTAAATGGTTTAAAATAGTTTCGAATTTTTCAAACCTTAATTTTTCTCTTTTAAAATCATTTGCTTATACTGGGATTCGAACCCTCGACCCCTAATCAAAGCCATCTACCAACTGCGCTATACCCAATTTTCCCTCAAATTTATTCGATTTAAAGTTTAAACCGGTTTAAGTTTATTAATCGATTAGCCAATAAATTATAAATTTTACCCGGATAGCCTGGAAAGTTGTTGATAGTGTCCAGTTGAAGTTGACAAATTATTCAATTGATCATATTCGGCAGGGAATTGATGATGGTTTTGAGGATTTGGCCTCCGAATGGTTGGCTCCAGTTGGGTGCGATATTCATTCTCCAATGATCGATATTCACTGTCAGCAGCATTGGGAGAACAATTCTGACAAATTATTTTTTCTTTAAAGCATTCATAATTGAGGGCAAAGGATTTTAAAGTTTTGAACCTATTTCTGTATGCAAATTTGATGAGAAAAGCAATTATTTTTGAGCATTTATTTCATTTTTTTTTGACTTATTTTACCTATTTTGGCATTTTTTTGAGGAGAAATTTTATCAAAAATGGAATAAGAACCAAAAATTACCTATTTTGACTTTCCTAAACCTATTTTAGATTTCATTAAAGAACCTAAATAAAGGCACCTAATTTTCGACCTAAAAATCCGGACCCTATTCACAAATATAATGTTCAAAACCAGCCTACCAAAAATGTTGTCGCTGCCAAACATGTTCTGCTGGGCGGTGAACTAGGAATTGGTGAGCTTGGCAAAATAGGCGGCACCGTTGGTGGAGAACATGAAGAGGACGAAATTGGCTGCTTTGTATTTTGTTGACTTTTCCGTGGTGGCAATGGAGGTGGCACATCATCACTGCTATTCTCCCCGCCTCTCTTCATTGTCTTCTCCTCTTCAATTCCATTTTCCTCTTCCTTTTCTCTCCTTTCATTTCCACCTGCCGATGGACTGATTTGTTGTTGTGAATGAGCCGTAGATTTTGGCATTCCAATGGAAATTGGCTTTGATGCCGGTGCAATCAATTTTGGTAGTCCTTGAACAATGCGAGGCGATGTTTTGGATTGATGATGATGTTTGGGTGGTGAAGTGGAAGAAGTGGACGGCATTGATGAATGCATTGGGATAGTATCGGTCAGCGATAATTTTAGACCAGAACTAGACGCCGACGATGGATTTCCTGAAAATTGAGAAAATTGCATTTTAAATTTAATGTGAAAATATTTTTACTTTTTTCTAATTATTTTTTTTAATACTTTTTATGCTGCTAATAAGTAAAGGGGAAGTATTAAAAATTATGATGGATGGTAAGTGGTAACGGTTCTTGTTGACCAAACCATCACTTATATTTCATTCAATGCATTTTGACCAGCTCTATCCAATTTTGGGTATATTTGGTTTATAAATGTAGGATAAATCCAAACTTAAACCATTATAATTTTTTGAAAAATTGAATACTAATCCTTAAAAATTCTATAATTGAATTTTTGGTAATTTAAGTAAAAATATTCGCATTATACCGCTGGCTGTCAATGGCACATATGGAGACTGGTCCAAATTAGAGAATGCGATGGGCAATGTTCCACCACCAAATTCGTCCATCTCATTCAATGCCACATATTCATTTTGGGTGCGGGGACAACATGAACTGGGCCCACCAATTTCATCCTCCCCTTCATCGCCATTTTGTGAATTCTCATCGTTCAGCGGGCATTTGAGTCTACGCAATGTTTCGGTCAATTTTGACACCCATTGCCGGCGTTCTTCACTAAATAATTAAATTATAATCATTTAAATGAGGATAGAATTTAATTTGGCGGAAAAACATTGAAAAGTCGAAAAGAGCGGATCGGTTTAATGGTTTGTGCTAGACCCCCAACCCCAAACCAAATCCTATACCCAAAAGTAGATAGAGCTGGTCAAAGATGCATTGTATGGTATATAATTTGTCATGGTTTGGTCAACAATTAAAGGGTATTAAACGGTTTAAACCAATTTTGGCTTGGTTCAAAACTATGTTAGAATTGGGTTTCGAGTAAACCAAAATTGATATAGGTATTATTTTAAATATTTTAAACAAATAAACCATAAAGTATAAAATATTTGCAATTCTTTAATTCCATACACGGTTGGAGCGGATAATTCCAAAACGGGTCGATTCTTGTCCACAAAACCAATAACCATGCATCGTTCTTCACCAATTGCCACATTCACATATTGACAATTGAGCAAATCTATTTTAGAATACGGATGATTTTTTATATTGATGGTTTTAAAACCTTGAACTTTCAGCGGATTGTGCTCATATGCACTCCGTAAATCTCCATACCATTCCAAATGAGGAATGCCGCCGATGCCGCCCTCATGGATGCATAATAGCACCCAAAGTTCATCCTCATAAATGGCTTTCTAAAAAGTCATTTTGTATAAAAATTTTAATCAATATTGATAGATCCAACTTTTTTCCTCAACAATGTCCCAAATCGTTTGGTGATTTTTTGCTGAAGTTGGCCTTTAAAAACAATTTCACGCCGTTGTTCTTGGAATTTTGTAGTTATATCATCGCCCATTTTTAATCAAAATAATTGAGAGGAAGTGATGAATGTTGGATAAATATTATGCTGCTTTGGAGAAAATTCTCTGTTGGTTGATTATCTGCTGTGAATTTTTCGTCAATCAATCAGCAGCAAATTCATCGGCAGCTGTCGGGTTTTGCTTTTCTAAAATTTCATGGAAAAGATGAACAGCAAAAAAAGCAAATGAATGAATCATACCTTCTAGTCGCGTGTAAATCATGATCATATCATTATTAATAATAAATAGCCAGTCTTCTCATTTACTGGATTGTTGGTGGTTGCTTGTTGGCGAAGAAAGCAAAATTGGAAAGCATTCAAAAATTTAAACTTTTCTAAATTAAACATTTCTGTTTAAAAATGTGGAAAGACCGGAAGGGTGTGTTTTTAAAAATCTTTAAACTCTGCAGAAAATTTAGTTTACCGTAAATTTCCTATTAGTAACTCCGGGGTTACTAATTTTCATAGGTCTTCTAGAGGGGGTTACTAATAGGGAGGGGGTTACAAATAGAGAGGGGGTCACTAAATTTCAGAGAGTGAAAATGGAGGAAAAATAAAATTTATTTAATAAAATTTGCAACTAATCAGAACATTTTTTTACAATCCAAAACATGTTTTTACTAAAATTTTTACAATTTTTTATATCAGAACATGATTTTTGCGATTCAAAACATTTTTTGGTACATTTTTATGATATTCAAATTTTTTTCCCGATAGGAAACATACTTTTTAGATACTAAAACATTTTCTGGAGTATGTTTTTGAAATTTACAACATGTTTATACGACCAAAAACATTTCTGGAGTATGTTTTTACAAATCACAACATGTTTTTCGGCTAAATAGAGGTTTCCAACATTAAAAAATTAAAGTTGGAAAAAATTTTTTGAGGGTGGGGGGTCATAAATAGAGAGGGGGTTACAAATAGAGAGGGGTTACTAATTTTCAGAGACCCTCTAGAGGGGGTTACTAATAGGGAGGGGGTTACTAATAGAGAGGGGGTTACAAATAGAGAGGGGGTTACTAATTTTCAGAGACCCTCTAGAGGGGGTTACTAATAGGGAGGGGGTTACAAATAGAGAGGGGGTTACTAATAGGAAATTTACGGTATTCCCTGCTGTTTCAGTCTCAATTTCAAATTTCAAGACAATTTATTTTATCTCGTTTAAACTTTAAACTTGCATCTTGCAAAGCAGGAACAAGAATGATTCATCGATTAGAAAAAGGACGGAAAAAGGGAGGAGAAATGCATAAAGCATTATGGATTGTTTGGAAAATGGTGGAAATGGAAATAAACAAAACTGCTGCTGAAGAGATCGGCGGCATCTTTTGACCAAATGGGAATGTTTATTGGAGAGAATGTTGCGGCCATTTGTCAATATTTACACCTTCTCAAATTCTCTCATTTAAGTTAAAAGCAACTACTAAATTGCATTTGATGGTCTTATTCAAACCATACTTAAAATTAATGGCCCTATTTTATACATTAATAAATATGAACACAATACACAATGAAACAAATTTTATATTTTTATTCATGGTTTTCATTTATAATACATACAACAATAGAATAGACTATGTGGAATGGTGGATGAGAGGGAGAACAATATTTATAGGGAAAAATGGGGGAAAGTGGCAAAGAATTACAATGATTAGATGGGATTGGATTGGTGGTAATTCATGTCATCTGGAGCCAGGTTGGTTGAAGAGAAGTTGTAGTCCGTCCCATCTGATCCTATGGTGTTCGTCCTTGGCAGAGCGGTTTCATTCGGCGACCATTGGCACATCCAGCTTGAATTCGGGCGGTTGTCCAGCAGCGAATTGGGGCTTCGGGTCCGTGCACTCAGCGTCGATGGGCAGGAACAGGATTTCGAGGCGGTCGTCGTTCTTCGGTGGTCCTTCCTGCAAAAATGGGGATATTAGTCCAATGAAACATATCAAAATAAATTAAAACCCACCAAGCGCGTCACCTCCACTTGAGCAGCGGCTCCAGGCTCGACAATGCCGTAGACGGGGTTGACACGGTAGTGATCATTGTTGGTTGATTTGATTTTGAAGGCATAGCGGACCTGAATTTGAATGGGGAGGTTAAGAAATGAAGATGAAAAAAAATAAAATAAACCACACCTCTGCATTGCTGTTCGTCAATTGATGGGCGCTTGTGCCTCCGGCGGCCGGGACTTGCAGTGCAGCTGGTTCGATCAAGACGGGAGTGGCCATTTGCTGTTGTCGTTCTTGAAGTTGTTGCGATG
Source organism: Pratylenchus scribneri (assembly GCA_030063045.1). NCBI lineage: Eukaryota > Metazoa > Nematoda > Chromadorea > Rhabditida > Pratylenchidae > Pratylenchus > Pratylenchus scribneri. The sequence goes on along the minus strand of JAQSEB010000114.1, from coordinate 1,708,184 downwards.
TTGATGAGCTTCTTTGTTGATGGTCGTTGTTTGGCGTTGGTTGATGATGCCAGACTGGTCAAAACAGTTCGCTTTTATACTTTTTGTTCCGGCTAATGATTACATCTACAGTGTATTTTATTGATTGTACTATTTTTGTACTTACAGTATCAACAGTAATGTTTATTGTTTTTACTAATTTTGTATTTTTCACATTTCTAATTTTTGGCCAGTATAAAAGGCAGCCAAAACGCCAAACAAATCATCACCGAACGACGAGCACAAATCAAACCAATCAATCGAACCAACAACGCCAACTGCCAATTCAAGAAGCTCAACTCCACTACAATGATGGACCCGTCAACACTTCCTGCCGCAATGCTGCTCTTCACCATCCAACTGCTTCCGGTCTTCGCTGTTGCATGCACAATCCTGGTCCAATGTGGCTGTATGGGCAAAAAGAAGAAACCACAACAAGGCAAGAAGAACGACACCAAGAAGCCGACGGGAGACAAGGACAAGCCGAAAGCAGATGACAAGTGAGTTTTACCAGTTAAAATTATTCTATGACCTAATATTTGTTTTTTAGGAACAAGCCAGCTGATACAACAAAGCCAGCAACGCCACCTGCAACAGGACCGACGCCGACAGCCAAACCAGTGCCTGCTCCGCCAACACCAACAACGACGACGCCCGCCGTGCCGCCCGTTGCCCAACCAACAAAACCGCCACTTACTCCAACGACAACTCCTGCTGCTCCCGCTCCCGGCCCTGTCAAACCACCGACCACCGACAAAAAAGAAGTGGAACCAGCAAAGGTAAGGTTTATGGGAGGGGAAAAACCAATGGCCAAAAATAAATTTTGTTAATTTACAGATTCCCGCCGCCGTCGAAACTGCACAACCGAAGGTGGATGTACCAGCAGCTGCAACGAAGTCGAAGAGGAACAAGGAAACGCCCGAGACAGCGAAGGAAAAGAAGTCATCGGAGGACAAATCCGGAGAGGATGAGGCAGCAAAGAACGATGGCAGCGGGAAGGCCGACAAAACGAAGAGCAAAAGAACGGACAAATCAAACGAAGAAGAAGACAAGAAGAGCAGTGGCGGGAGGGTAAGTCCATAATAGAAATTTGTTTTGATCCAAACTTCATTTTTTTTCATTTTCAGACCGACAATGCTGACAAGGAGAACTCAGGAAGCAACAAGGACGAGGACGATGACAAGAAGGAGGGAGAGAAGGAAGGAACCGAATCCGGAATCGAGGAATGAGGACGACGCTGCCAACTGCTGGAATTGGACCGATGAATTCGCCGTTCACATATGCCGAAAAACACACCATTCCCCATTTGTCTTTGTTGTTATTGTCATTTCCCCTCCTCCTCCTCCTCATCCCTTGTTGCCATTCATTCACCAACAATCCATCTATATAATTGTCCATTCCATATATTGTTCACCATTCCTCATTCCAAATTGTGCTACAAATAACCCATTGTGCACTATTGTCTTGTTGTATATTGCCAATCCCTCTCACCTAATGTCTTATTGTTGATAATGTCTATTGATAAATTGATATTAAATTTTTAGATTTTGTTTTCATTTAATGATGCTTAGGATGTGGAGTAAACTTGGAGGATAGATTTGATTTATTCGACCCTGCTGTTTGAGCTTTGACTTAGATTTATTCTGCCAGTTTCGAGCTTTTTTTTGAGTAGCCTCATCATCATCCCCCAACTACAAATGTTTTTGTTTTGCTCAACATTTACAAATGTTTGTTCTGCGTTATGAATTATGATTATGAATTATGATAATTGATAACATTAGCTGTATCCTCCCTCCAACAATCCTAATTTCCATTCATTACATATTCATTTCTTTCGGCAATCATCCATTCATTTGAACTTGCTAATCTTCTCATCTCAAGCGATGATTTTTGGATGAAAAGAAGGGGTCAATTACAATCCAAAAGACCACATATACGCACTATTTTCATGGGCGCATAGTCAAAATACCAAATGTTCAAAATACCAAATGTTCAAAATACCAAAAGTTCAAAATCCCAAATCACCTTAAAACGCTCAAAATCCCAAATCAGCTAAAAATGATCAAAATACCAAATGCTCAAAATCCCAAATTTCATTTTTCCAATATAATTTTAATTAAAAAATTAGGCAATTAATATTCCAATAAATTACTCTCGATAACCTTAACCGGATATTATCCGAAAATGTCAAAAAATTTAATTTAATATCAATTTTTCCATTCCAGCTAAATAAAAATCTTAAAAATGGATATTCGAGACAAATTTCTTCCACTTTGGGCAGAGCTTGTTTCGCAAATGGATGGGCCTTGGATTGGGACCATTGATGGCGGACCGACAAATTGGCGAGCGAATTCGATACACATTCAGGTTTGGTTATAAACTATTAAATAATTTTAAATAAAACATATTTAAGGAGCATTCTGGCGCTTGCCCTCATCAATCCAATCCATGTGCGCCGCGCATTCGCATTGATCGTCGACAACACACCGCCAAATGTGGAGCCGTTGAAGAAATTTTTGATGTACTTCGCGGAGGTGTACATTGGGCTAAACGATGTGGAGAAGAAATTAGGCATTCATGCCTTCGAACCAAATCTGATCTTTCACCACCGCCCTCCAATTTTGGCCAACTCAATTGGTTCGATTTTAAATAAATTAGTTGATAAAAATATATTTTTCAGTGGACGAGTCTCCGCAAAATCAACCCATCCGTTTCGGCCGACCATCGCCTCAACCTCAACTACCAATGCCTTCCATGCCAACAACATCAGCGGAGGAAATTGCAGCAACAATGGGAAATCCCAATTTCCCAGGACTCCCGGCCTCAATATGCAATCGAATCTGGAATGTCAACGACCGCGCAACAAAGGCAATTGCAAAAACCCACAACAGCATGGAGGCTGCTCATCAGCAATTCCAGGTTAAAATTTATATATTCGATTTAAAAATTTAAAATAATTTTAGCGCCGACTGAAGCACCATCCGGCCCTCTCCGACTTTTTGCGTGCATTCCGCGAGGACATCAAGAAGCAGGGAGTGGATGCGGCCAATGCTCAAATCTTCCCTCCGAAACGCCTGCAAAAAGACGTGAAAAGCGAGGAGCGCGTGAGGCAAATCCTCGGCGAAATTCGCGAGGATCGCGTGAGGCTATCCTCGGCGATCCGGATTTCAATCAGGACGACGATGGAGATTTGCTCAAAATGGTCACACTTTTGGGAATAATCGTAAGTTTTGAATAAATTAAAATTTCATAAAATAAAAAAAATTCAGATGCAATGGACGGCGCGATCCATCGTTCAACAATGTTGAGGCAGATCGAACATTGGAAGATGCAGATCGAACATTGGAAGATGAAGAAGAAAGGATGGGTTCGTTTTTCAATGAAGAAGATCAAAGCGATTATTTTAACCGAGATGATTTGAGCGCATTTTTGGATGAATATGAAAGGGCCGAGGATCAATATGAAGAAGAAGAAGAAGTGATTGCCACCGAAGAAGACCAAATTTCCCAAGAATCAAATGCAACTTTCCGGCCATATCAACGTCGCAATGGGGAATATCTTCATTTTGATTCACCATCCATTCCAAGCACATCAACGGCCCCCTCCAATTAATCCATTTCATTTATTTAATCATCATTTATTTATTTTATTCTTTCAATTCAACTTTGCCAATTTATCCTTGCCAATCCATCATTATTATATTTGATTTTCTTTCCACGTTACAATTTTGATTTCCATCATCCATTTATTTTATTTAAAACAAGAATAAATAAATTTTTCCATCATTTATGTTTAGAATGTATAGATATAGCGAAATGGACATCAGATTTGAAATCAGCGTCAAAAATTACCCTAAAAAACACTTTTAAGCTTTTTATTTACAATTTTAAAATTTGGGATTTTGATCGTTGAGATTTTGAGCGTTTTTAGCTGATTTGGGATTTTGAGCGTTTTTTAGGTGATTTGGGATTTTGAACATTTGGTATTTTGATCATTTGGTATTTTGATCGTTTTTAGCTGATTTGGGATTTTGAGCATTTTAAGGTGATTTGGGATTTTGAACATTTGGTATTTTGACTAGCCCCATGTCTGCTACTATGGGAATAATTATCGATTGTAGATCTTTTGGGTGTAGGTCTTTATGGTTTTATTTGGAATCCGAATAGCGGATTCCGTTCCGATTCCGATCGCGATCGGTAAAAGATGAAAGGAAAGCAAATAGGTAGGTAGTAGGTACATTTAGTAATAAGTGATAGGTATAAATTAGCGCGATTGCGAGATCGCGAAGATTGATAGATAGATAAATGTGCTCATCGGGAGCCAGCAACAACTCTCGATATCGAAGATTTTTCTCATTTTTCCATATTTACCTGTTGCTTTGCTTTTCTTAGTTTAATATGTTTCTAATTCTTGCTCATACGCAAAATTCATTCATAATCAATACAAACCTCATTCATTTTACCATTTTAAGATATCAAAGAAAAGCACCACTGCACAAAACCCATTTTTTTCGCCACCGTTTTCTATTCATTTTGGGCAAGCAGCACAAAAAATTATAATTTCCCGACGACCGCCTGCCTCCAACTGTGAAAACCGAACAAAGTAGCAACAAGCAAAGCAACTTTTTCTGCGAATAAAAGACCATCGACAGCCGTCAATTTCCATCCAACCGGTTTACAACATCCATCCCAAGAAACGGACGGAAAAATATGAATACAACTGACGGATTGGATGTAGCAACAAGCATTAATAATGGCAATGGAAGGCCACAAATGTGCGTCAACGACTACATCTATGAAGATGTTTGTGATTTTTTGTAAAAATTTTATCAAAACAATTAGTTTTAAAATATGGAACTAATCCCATTTATGGGAAAATCAATGAAATGAAAGTTAAGGTTTCTAGAAATTCAATCTATCCCATTCCCATTATGGGAGAATCAATGAATGGTTTAGAGTACGGCCTACGGCGCCGAGCCGGGCCCGGAAAACCCGGTGTTTTTTGGGAATTTTTATGAGCCTGGAACCCGGCACATTTTAAAACACAACCGGCCCGGAAACTGTCCCGGTTTAATTTTCCGAAAACCGGCTCTTTTTTGGCGGGCCCGGGAAATTTTTTTCTGAAAAAAAACCCGGAACCGGCGGGCCCGGAAATTTTTAAAAACCGGACTCTAGTTTTTATTCATAAAAATTGACTTTATCGATTAAAAATTGTTCTATTAGACCTTAAATTACAATTGCAGGGCCGGCTCCGAGCTTCAATCCGTTGGTTGATCACGCGAATATACAATAACCTAGACCAATTGCCGGACACACTTCGCCAGCCATTCACCAAAAATGCACAGGTGTTTTTGCCAGTATTCAAACAATTTGAAATTATGTATCAGAATCGACTTGAATTGACCGCGCCCGTAATTGCCTGTCTAACAAATGGATCATTTTATTGTCAGGCCGCTTCCCGCATCTTCCGGGATAATTCGATTCTCACGGTTTCTAATTTTGATTAATTTTAATAAGCAAGGGCGTAGCCAGAAAAAATTTTCAGGGGGGGGGGGGGGAAATTATGAAAAAAAATTAGGTCTTTTTTTCAAAAAAAAAAAAACAAAATTTTCATTGGCCAAATCATATACGAAAATAATATCAAATATAAAAAAAAAATTGAAAAAATTTCAAAATTTGATGTTTTTTGAAGAAAAAATTGTAATAAATAAAGAAAAAAAAAGATTTGCGAGCGCCGATAGGCGCGAGCGCGAATTTTTTAAAGGTTTTTTCTATAATTTGATAGGAAAAATACTATTTTTTCTTCTCTCCGATTTCATTTCGGGGGGGGGGGGGAAGCTTCCCCCCTTTCCCCCCCCTGTCTACGCCCTTGTTAATAAGTAATAATCGATTAGATGTATAAACTACTAAAATTGTTACTTTAGAAATTGGAATTATTGCATTAATTTTTAAAATATTTCCACAGAATACAATTGGTTCAGTCTTCCATGCACTTTCTCAAGCCGGCATTGATGTTCGGGATGCGGGTGGTGCTTGCATTACGGAATCAATGCTGGCCAACCAATCTCCATTCAATGTGAATGCTCATCTCATTCTCATTGACGCCCTAATGAGCGCACATTTGCGTGCAATTGTTTCGACGGAAAAAGTGGTCCAGGCAATATCGTATGATTTTTTTTGGAATATTTGAAAGTTAATTTACATATTTCAAGGAATTATACACCAATTGAGAAAAGGGAAGAACCGCTGGATTGTGTGGACGCATTGCTCTTTTGGATTAATAAGGTTACTAAAATGCAATATGGAAATAAACGTAAATATTGCATTTTCAGATTTGTCTGCTCGTTCGAGACGATGTTGAACGGCATGGAATTCCATTGACCAATGGAGGCGGTGGCGACAATTTGGAGACAATCATTCCCGAAATGGAGGATCTCTATGAAGATTTATGCGATGGAGCATGCATTTGTACGCTCATCTCATTCTACAGACCCAATGAAATCTCTTTACAAGGTTGTTGTTCTGGGAAAAACCTTAAGTTTTTGATATTCAAAAACCTTATGTTCTATAAAACGAAAAATCCTCAACCTTAATTATCGATTCAATTTTTAAAAAATTTCAGAAATATGCTTCAAAGACGCGATGAGCGTAAATGACTGCAAATTCAATTTGGAAATTCTCAAGTTTGTTTTTTCAAAAATATTTTAGAAAATTATTTATGAAAAATTTCAGGAAATTTTGTTCTACTTGCTTGCCCTGGAATCCATTCCACTTCGAAATTGACGACATCCTCTTCCTCCACGAATCGCTGCAACCAAATGTGAATGCATTTTTGGCTGATATTTTCCAATTCTTTGAGGGTCATCATTCAATGGCACCGGCAGAACCAGGTTTTCAAAATTTTGGATAAATAATTTTTTGAGACCTAAAGTTTTTAATAATAAAATCCCTGAGTTTTGACTTCAAAATCGAGCTTAACCTTTTTGGATACTAATTTAGCCTTATGATTATATGGTCCAAAATCTTAACTTTTACTGCGAAAAAACCTTAAATTCTCATTTTAAAATGAGCTTAACTTTACCAATTGAACCTTAATAAACCTTAAGTTTTCATCAGTCAATTAAAAAATAAATTAATTGAAAATCCAAAACAATTTGAAAATATTTACAGAACCTGTCCCAGCCACCCAACCAGTCCAGCGTCGTTTTGTCCAAATCCAGTCAATTCCCGATTTGCGGACATCTTCCAATCAGCAACAACAAAAACAAATGACTTCATGCGGAGTTGGGGGCATCGGCAAATTTTCATCAAATGCTCGACTCGTTCCCGGCCAACAACGGGATCGTGCCTTCTCTTCCGCATCCACCGAAACGGCATTGACCAGCACAACACTGAAAAGCGTCGATTCCCTTCAACAATCGCCTCGTCCATCAAACCAGAACCAGCTGAACCCGGACTATCCGGTCACTCATTTTGGCGCCGACGCATCCACAAATTCGCAACAACAAAATGTGGGAATGGAAGGAAATCAACAACAAAATCCGCAACAACACTCGAAAAATATGGCCCAAATCCGCCTTCAACTTGATGTAATGCGCAGGGAATTGGCCCGTCGCCAACAAATGGAGACAGTGAAACAGGCGGAGAAAAGGGATGAGACAAGCAAGGATGCATTCTTTCGGGTGATTTCACGCAATGTAAGATTTTTCGAAAGTTTATTTGATTAATATTTAGTAATTAATTTGTTGAAAAAAAAGCTAAAAAAAAAATTATAATGGTTTAATAAGTAAGGGTTTGCTATATTCATAAACCGTATACACAATTTTGGTTTACTGGTTCAAAACCATGTTAGAATTGGTTAAACCCAAAGCTATAATCAAAAATTGCGTTTTAACGTGATCTTATGAATTAGATATAGAATTTGTGGGTCTAGAATGAACTTTTGAAACCATTATAATCTTACGCTATTTTAAAATATTTCCTTTGATATGATTAATTGATTTATTAATTATTTTATATTTTTTAGAATGCAAATGGTCAACAAAAAACTCCAATGAATGAAAATAATCAGCAAATTGGCACTGCTGGAACGACCACTGCCATGAGTGATGCGTTGCAAAAGGAAATGATGCAAGATTTGCCGGTAAAATATCAACGATTTATTTTATATTTTTTAAAATATTTTTTCAGACACAATTCAGTCAAATGGAATTGACGGCTGCGCCAAATGCCCAACAATCACATCATCATTATGAACAACCGCAAACAACAAATCTTCAACCAAGAGTGGCCGCCTCTCGGTCCAATTTGCAATTGAATCAGCAGAGATTTCCAGGTTTAAATTTGTTTTATAATAATAAAATAAAAATTTATTAATTTCTGGGCTAATTAAATAAAAAATGTATGTTGGAGATAAAACTATTACTTTTACTTCCTAATCGTTTTTTTATTAGAATTTATAATTTCGTCTATAAATGTTCCATAGAATGCATAAAAAATGAGATTCAAGCCAGAAAAAAAATATTGACCTCCTAGAGGGTTCGAGAACCCGAGACCTAAATCATGCAAAATTAATGCGTAACCCATTCGACTAAAAATGGATTTTTTGATAAAAATTTAAATTCTAGCCAATCTAAAAATTGGTAATGATCCTGAATCCTGATGACTGATGAGTGAATGAAAAGTTAATCCAACCAATGTCTAAACCCTTATAAATCCAAACCTTGAAAACTGGTAATAATAATTATGATCACCTTTAAATTGGTTAAAATCACAAATCTATTCAATGACTTTTTTTTCTCTTCCAGCTCCTCAACAAACGCCCCACATCCACCAAATTGGAGGAGTAGCACACCACCATCACCAACCGCATTTGCAACAGACCAGCACCCCTCACAATGATTTTTTGGCCCAACAACATTATGCGGCCCCTCAACATCCGAATTTGTCACCAATTGGGCCACCGCCAACCAACTCAATGCTCTACTCCTCCATGGAAAATGATTCCGTATTCCAACAACAACAACAACAAACTCCGAATATTTATGGTGACCATCGAAATTATGCAGCGGTCGGATCACTTCCACGTTATTTTGGACATCAAGTATTTGCTGAAAATTATTAGAAATAAAATTCAAAAAAAAATTTTAATAATCTAAAAACCTTAGGTTTTTGTTATCCAAAAAACCTTAAGTTTTTATATCCAAAAAAGGTTTTTGTTATCCACAAAACCTTAAGTTTTAATTATCCCAAAAACCCCAAGTTTTATGATCCAAACTTTTAATACCCGGAAAACCTTGTTTTTACGAAAAATTTTTTGGAAACTTTTTCCATTTAACAACATAAATTTTGACAGAACACCCCAATTCCGAACGGTGCACCGCCTGCATTCCACCATCAACTGGCCATGGCCCATCAACAACCTCCGCCGCCCCAACCCGCATTCACTCTTCAACAGCAGCCACCAAATGTTGGCGGCGTTCAATATGGAAATTATGGCGGCAATGGTCCACCCACCACTACCTATTTTGGCACAGGCTTCCAAAATTCAAATCAACAGCAGAATAATTCAACTGGTCCAGGTTCAAAATTTATTCAAATTTAAAGATATTTATAGTGGAAAAAATGTAAAAATATTTTTTTTCTGTTTTAATGATTTGAAAGGCGAAAATAGACAAAACTGAGAGTGATCGATGAGTCTAATCCGGCCAAATTGAAATTTTTGGATGAATAAAAATGGAAGTTTTTTGTGATGGGATGAGAAAAGCGCTTTTGACTTTTATAAATTTTGTCTCTAAAATGTCAATATATGGGGAAATATGTGGAATATGGAGGGATAAAAAAAAATAAATCTCAGGGATTTAAATTCAAATTCATTAAAAATTATTGATTTTTTTAAAAATTAATTGATCACATTTTTAGGCATTCAATTGCAACCATCCTACTCGCAACCATCCCATTTGCATTTGCTCCATCAACAACAACAATTCCAGCAGCCAAATCAGCTGATTTACAATACAAATGCGCCAAATGGTGGTGCTGGTGGCGGCGCTCAACAATTTGGCGGCGTCCAATCTTCCTACCAACAGCAATTTCCCACACACCAATCCATGGGACCATCGCAAATGCAACAACAGGTAAAAAAAAATAACGGAGTTTATGGTTGAAGTGCCGGCATATTTAGGGCTGATTTAAAAGGGTTGATAAGGTATTTTTGGTACAAAATACAATATTTCTTCTATAAATTTACTATAAAATGCCTAAAAATTCATGTAAAAATGACAAACAAGCTCGAAAAATACCTATCTTTGAGAGGATTCGAACCCGAGAACCAAATTTTGCGAAACTGAAGAGTTACCCATTCGGCTAAAAGTTTTTCAAAGGCACATCTTGCTAAAACTAAAATGCATTATGAACTTGTAAAAAACTAGTTCCAATATAAGACTTAGTCCAATATTCGCAGGATGTAGAAGCTAAAAACTATTAAGGAAGGGTATCCTGGTAAGCTTAAAGGGATTTAGATAAGTCTTAAACGAATTTAGACAAGAATGAAACGTTTTTCCAAATATAATATCAAAATGTTCACCCATCCATTCAAATTTATCACATTTTTTCATTTCAGCCACATCCAATGTATGGTTCGAGCGCAACAATGTTCCAATCGACTGAAACGCTTGTGATTCCACCGCATCAATCCCAATTGATGCAGCAACAACACAATTTTGGCCAACAACATCAGGCTATTTTCGAGCAACAAAACCAACAGCAGCAGCAACCTACCTCCGTGGCCAGTCCATTCCGTCTTCATCAGAGCAATGTAAGAATTTGGGAATGCAAATTAAACCGTAATTTACCGTTAAAAAATTCACATTTTTAATTATTTTTATTAATATTTATTTAAATATTCAAATTAAAAAATAAAACCATGCAAATTTAATAAAAATTAATTTAAATAAAATTAATTTTTCTCAGGCTCCCGCAAGCCGCCTGGATCCCCAGCTTGAGCTGAACAAGGATTTGACCAACTGGGGAATGACCTATCGAGCCGGCGATCGACCTCAACGCAAAACATGGGCTCAAAAACAGGCAGAACAACAAAATTTGATGCCCCCAAATGGAGGGGGAAATGGTTCCACTTCTACCACAATGGACACAAATGCCGGCGGCGGCCTTCAACCAACAACAAATTCGACGCCCGAAAAATCGCCTCACCTTGGAATTGGCGGCGCCATTCGGAACAGTTCTGCGGAGGAGGATGACAGTGGCCAATTCGGTGGTGTCAATGATGGGTCAACATTGTCGGCGCGGGCATCGACAGGTGGAATGTTACTGGAGGATGCGACCGAACCGAACAATAGCGAAATGGTTGGTCATGCAGGCCGGTGGGGCGGGAATGGGGCCATTTTTAATGATGAAAATATCTACATCAAAAACCCTACTAATATTAACCAAAAATTTTACACCTTAACTCCCTAACGAAAAAAAGGTTAAGTTTTAGGCTTTTAATTACTGAGGAGAGTCTTAAGATTTAAATTTAAAAGATTAATTTTAGAAGATTATAATGCTTTGGCTTTTTTGTAGGAATTAAAGGCGTAGTGCTTTTGTAGGGATTTTGGAGTGAATTTATTGATTTAATTGATTCATTTTTAGAATTAAATTTTAGCCTTTTTCTATAGAAATTTTGGATATTTAATTTTATTTGTGGAGATTTTGAATATATTAATTTTGGGATGAATTTATTAATTATTAAAATATAATTTAAAATAAAATAAAATTCCCCAATCAAATTTAGACACCCGAAATGCAAGCAAAACGACGCGCCCTTTTGGCCAACCAAATTCGACGGGAACAACGACGAATTGCAGCACAAAGTGAGGAGAAAGAGGTTGGCTCTGCTACGTTGGAACGTCGCCAATCGGAAATGGCCAAAATGGAGCTGGCTGAACAGCGGAAGCAGGAAAGAGAACAACGAAGGCAAAAATTGTTGGAAGACTACAAACGCAAGAAAATGGAACAGGAATTGGGCGATCCGGGGGCGGCTGGCAGTTCATCATCATCGGCGATGGCATCCGGTGGTCGAATGTACACTTCGTCGAACATTTCACTGAATCGAGGCCATAGTCAACCGCCATTTCGGCGACCAAAAAGTCAAACAAATGTAAGAAATTTTTATGTGGAATTTGGGTAAAAAAAACTATGAAATTTCCGAAAAAAGAGTTCAAAACTTTATACTAAACCTATAAACCTTATACCCAACCCAATAGATGCAGGATTTATTTATATTTTGGGGCTTTAGTTTAGCCAATTTTAACTTGAACCAATAAACCAAAATGAGTTTAAACTGTTTAAATACCCTTTAATTGTTCACCAAACCATGACAAATTATATATCATTCTATGCATCTTGACCATTTCTATCTAATTTTGGGTATAATATGGTTCGGGAATGTTCGACAAATCCTCCTTAAATCATTAAAATTATTTAATTTTGGAATTTTTTTTACTGTTTCCATTTTTTAATTAATTAAATTTTAGTTGCACATTCACTCGGCTCGAAGCACTCTCCAACGCCCCGATCGCACACAAAGCAATATGATGAGTGCCAGCATAAATGGTGGTGAAGAGAATTTGGCCAGTGGATCACCGCGCGTCGTCCACCTTCCATCCTCCATTGTTGGTGAGCCACAGCTGAAACTGTTCGCCAAAGTGCAACCAAAATCCAATCGAGGCCTCATAGTGAATGCGCTACAATACAGCGTATTTCCGGGGCATGTGTCCAGTGAGAGTCGACAAAAGGTGGGCGAAACGATTAATATACCCAGATTCAGATTTATATAAATAAAAGAAAAAAATTTTTTGAAATTTTTTATCTTAAATTTTTAGTTGAGTGGGTTACCCTTCACATTGTCCAAAATTTAGGTCTCGGGTTCGAATCCGCTCAAAGGCAAATATTTTTTTCGGTCTTGGATTTCATTTTTATAAAATTTGAGCTCATGTGTTCGAATCTCCTCAAGGGAAAATATTTTTTCTGACTTGATTGTCATTTTTATGCATTTTAAAATAAATTCTACGGTACATTTCTAGTCGAATAACGAATACGGAAATTAGAACCAAAAAAATTTATCACAAATTTGTTAATATTACCAAATTTGCAGGCACAGGCTGCGATTGCGGCCAGCGAGTCCAAACATTTTCTCGTCCTCTTCCGTGATCATCGACTTCAATACCGTGGCCTCTACACGTGGGATCAATTTTCGGACACAATTCATCGAATCGGTTAGAATTTTTGGGTTTTAAAAATCCAAAATTTTAACTCATATTTTCAGAAGGCACTGGCCCAAAAGTGTGCAAAGAATCGATGATGACTTTGATGTTCAAATATGGTAAAAATTTATTTAAATTTTTAATTTTATTATTTTTTTTCAGATTCGGGCGCCAAATCCTTTGGCAAAATTCCCACCAAACATTTGTCCGCCACCATTGATGGCTTCGTAATCGATGACCAATATTGGTAAGAGGAGATAAATTTTTTTGATATTTTTAAATAAATTTATTTAAGGCAAAAGCCGAAGATTCCGCACAGTGGCCGATGAATGATGTGAATTTGTGCTTTGCTCAAATAGCGCCAAAATTTGCCTCCACCCACCCTTTTCCTGTTGTGTTTAATGAATTCTATTGGGCACCTTTATTTATGCCACCAGAAAATTTGCCAATTCGCCGGTGCTGCTCATCCACAAAAGAAAATGTTGACCGTCCGTCCTTACATTGACACCTCTCCATCCAAAAATATTCCATCAATTTTGTCACTTATTTTTTACTAAAATTATTTTCGATATTTTCATTTATATTGATAATTCTGCTTATCAAAACCTTCCTTCCATCCATGACTAAATTACCACATTATTTTTCTATTATTTAAATTGTATGTTTCCCTCCACTATTCTCGCTCGATATATTTTATTACAGCAATCTCGATGGCATTTTATCGCTTTTCTTTGACACCATCCCCCAATCCAAACGCATCAATTTATGTGACATTTTTTGGGTGAATAAAATTTTCAATAATTAAATTATATTTACTTATTCGAATGTGAGGGAGTATATAGAACCTACCTACAATAAAAAAACTTTGGACAAGTTTAATCAGACGGAATTAATCAAGTATTTCGCCATAATCCACCATACTAAAAGCTAAATTATTCTCAGTATTTTTGAGAAATTTTTAAAAATTCATAACTTATAGTCCCAAAATACCGGGGACTAAAGTTAGTTCGGGGCGAGAGTGGGCCTAAACTCTCGCCCCGGGCCTTCGCCGGGAGCCTAAGCCCCCAGTGGCCCTAGGACGGGATTGGGATTAGTTGACTTGACTTTATTAAATATATTTATCTGTTGTTCGGAAATAATGTGATAACAGAACGTCGGAAAATGTGTTGGGGAAGTGGGGGAAAAAGTGAACAAACTGAACCCTCAAATGGGGAATTGGGCTGGTTTAAAAAGGCAGGGGCAATGTTGATTGATAGGGTAGACGGGCGATTAGGCAAAAAGTGGGGGTACAGTAGGATGAATAGAATAAGCCCTTACAAGGGAAGTACCTCACCTTAAGGTGGCCCTTTTTGATGAAACTTGGCATGTCTTTTGGCCATAGGATGCCTACACATAATCCGCTATTTTTATCTGCGGAATGAGCTCGCCTACTGTTTTATGGCCAATAAAAATTTTTAATTTGACGATTTATTGGATTGGAAATAGGAAGAGGCAGATGCCTGGATGGTGTATGGGGTAAGTATGTAGAATACTTTTTATGGTCATGTGTTCAATTCCTCTCATCGGCAAGTATTTTTTTAATTTCTTAAACACATTTTTAATACAAATTTAGAGTTTTATTATTAAAAATTAAATAAAAGAATTAAAATTATGTAAACCGCAATATAATTATCTGCCCAATGAGCTTATCTCGGATTTTATTACCATAAAACCTATTTTTTCAGCCATTTTGGCCATAGCCCATATCTCCGTATAGGGATGTCCTAAAATTATGAACTAAACGTCATATTATAGAGAATTTTATTGGCTATAATATTGGTAAATGTTTTCTAGGCCTAAAAATTTTTTGAAATTTTTTATCGATTTTTTTTCGAAAAATCCCGAATTTGGCCAATTTTCAATGGGCCATAACTCGGGTATATGGCTACATTGGAACATGGCCCAATTATGTTTTTTGATCACAATATCATAAAGTATTTTTATGTAAATTTTCAGATTTTTTCGTCAACCTGAAAATTTTTGCAAATTTACAATGCCTAGGCCTGTATGGGCAAAATACCTAGAATTTTCAGGTTAAGGGAAAAATCTGAAAATTTACATAAAAATACTTTATGATATTGTGATCAAAAAACATAATTGGGCCATGTTCCAATGTAGCCATATACCCGAGTTATGGCCCATTGAAAATTGGCCAAATTCGGGATTTTTCGAAAAAAAATCGATAAAAAATTTCAAAAAATTTTTAGGCCTAGAAAACATTTACCAATATTATAGCCCATAAAATTCTCTATAATATGACGTTTAGTTCATAATTTTAGGACATCCCTATACGGAGATATGGGCTATGGCCTAAATGGCTGAAAAAATAGGTTTTATGGCCATAAAATCCGAGGCGTGGGCATTCCGCAGATAAAAATAGCGGATTATGTGTAGGCATCCTATGGCCAAAAGACATGCCAAGTTTCATCAAAAAGGGCCACCTTAAGGTGAGGTACTTCCCTTGTTAGGCACAATGTTGGCATTGACAATAACTAAAAAACTAACAGAGATCAAGCCTTGAATTTTCTAAATTTTTCAGCTTATATTTAACAATATTTATTCAAAAATTTTCAGAATTTTTTCATGCTTAGATTTTGAAAAATTTCTCCCATGTTTAGATTTTAAAAATTAATTTGAAATTTTGGTTTTATTTGAATTTTAGAAAATTTTTTAAAAATTCATAACTAACTAAATATTAACAGAAATCCAGCCTTGAAATTTTTTTTAGCTTATAAATAAGATTTAATCAAAATTTTCAGACATATCTAATGGGCGAATTTTGAGAAATTCTTTTTGAAATTTTACTTTTTATTTGTATTTTTGAGGAATTTTTAAAAATTCATAACAAAAAATCTAACAGAGCTACAGCCTAATATTTTTAAAGATTTAATCAAAAAGTTTGAGGCATATCTAATGGATGGTTTTTGAAAAATTCATTTTTAAAATTTTCTATTTATTTGTATTTTTAAAAAAAAATTATAATTATTCCAAGTTTTAATTAGTTGGAGAATTATCCCAATTTTCATATTCATTCCCAAATTCTACCCATTCAAAATTTAAAAACCAATTGAATAAAATAAATTTCTTTATTACAAAAAAATATGTTTAAATGAATTAAAATTTATGTAGTGAAAAAAAAACGAAAAGAAATGCATGAAAATAACATAAAATTTGTATAAAGAATCGAATTTATTATGAATTATATTTGTGAGGATTTTGTGAATTGCGTTTCGCTCCAACGAAAATTGACCATAGTGAAAAAAGGAAAATGCACAAAACTGTGTGTGGAGGGGTGGATGATTTGTTCGGTGTGGCTTCAAAAAACCCGTTTTTCAAATTAAAATTCAAAAAATCAGCAGCTAAAGGGGGGAATGTGGAAATTTTGGATGAGAATTAGGAATGAAGAAAAAAAAGGAATTCATGTTTAAGTAAATTTGTTGGAATTTTTCATCAAATAAAAATATAAATTTTAAGCCATAAAATTAAAATTTTCGAACGAGTTGAATTTAAGTATACATAAATCATTTTGATATTATAATAAAAAATGAATAAGACATAAATTTATTTAGCAATAATAATATGAGAAAAAATTAGACATAAATGGTAAATGAATGAAATAGAGAAAAATTAATTTGAATTTTGCGATTTAAAATATATCAAAATAATTAAATAAAAGGTCGAATGATTTTTAGGTGATGATGAATGTATGTGTGATAAAGCCAAAATAAAATTATTAATTAAATTGAATATCACTCATTCATTAATGGCAATGAGCATTATGGACGGCATCACGCAAGAATTTCTGAAGGTCATCAAAGTTGTTGGTATTGGTGATGGTAGCCGGAGGGCGTTCATCCCCTTGTTCCTCCTCCCCCTCCCCCAATTGGTCATTATTTTCATGTTTAGCCGTAGATGGCATCATCATCATTTCCTCATCCTCATCAACGAATTGTTGTTGTTGTTGTTCTTCCGGCTGCTGTTCGTCCAACATTTCATCATCAACACCGCCGCTATTGGATGCCATTGCCGGCGTTCCGCCACTCTCATCAATTTCGGTGTCCAACATATTTCCACCATCGGCGTCTGAAGTCAAATTTAATCATTTTTTATAAATTAATTTCGATATTAAATATTTTAGGATTAAATCATCTTAATTTTAACGAAAAGGTTAAATTGCCTTAAGCCCAGTCGTCTAGATTACAATAAATTGAAAAGAATTGCAACAAAAAATTAATGCCTAATTGTTATTGCTATTTTACATTATTTCAAGTTCACCTATGCCCAAAGTTTAAATTTTTTCAATTTTAATATTACTATTTTCAGCGACGCTTTAAAAAAATGATGGAAATTGGAAGCTCTTATTGTTTAATCATTTTTAAAAGTTAAAAGTTACAATGAAAATTTTATTCAATTTTCAATTTGATTAATCAATTTTGCCAACTTCAATAAAACATATATGAAAAGTTTATTTTTCCTAATCTAGGGTGGATTTTTATTATAGAATGAATGGCATACTAGGAAATGGGCGTATAATAGGATGTAGTAAATTGGGATAAGAAATATTCAAAATTGAATTTTTATTTTAATTAAAAGCATAAAAATTCTTATTTGTCGCAATTGGATAACGTATTCAACCAGAGATATGGAATTTTAAAAATTAATGCCTAATATTTTTGGTTTTTCTATCATCCAATTTTTCCTACCTCTTTAATTAAATTCAATTTAATAAATGAATTACCATTTCCGGCGGTTGCCGCCGACAACATTGCCACCAAATCGGCCGGACTGGTCCGCATCAATGCACTGTACGCACTGTTCCAATCAATCTGTCCATTATCGGAATTGGCATTGCTCGAATCGGCGGCACCACCCAACAAAGTAGGATCCAGAAATTCGCCTTTGATCACAGTGCCATTTTGGCTGACCATGCTGGCAATGGCGGCATTTATATTACTGAAATTAAAAATAATATCCGTTTCATGGGAAATATATTTAATTTTGAAAAGATTGTTAATACTCAGTCTCAGAAGTTTATTCCAAACCCATAACCGTATATTCAATCGGTAGATATCATCAAAAGGCATTATTTTAATTAAATTTTTGCTTGGATTTAACAAATTCTAACTTAGTTTTAAACCATTAAACCAAAATAGGTTTAAACCGTTTAATACCCTTTAATTGTTGACCAAACCAAAATAGGTTTAAACCGTTTAATACCCTTTAATTGTTGACCAAACCAAAATAGGTTTAAACCGTTTAATACCCTTTAATTGTTGACCAAACCATGACAAATTATATACCATTCAATGCGTCCGTATTGACCAGCTCTATCCAATTTTGGACATATTTGGTTTTGGAATGTAGAGGATAAACCCTCCTTAAACCATTATAATTATTTAGACATTTTTGTAAGGTCCCCGAGAATTCCATTTTCATTTCCCCACAATTATCATCATCATAGACTACCAATGCGGCGCCCTAAACTCGTTTGCCACATCCCCCTTCCCCAACCATTTTATTGTATTTTTATCAAACACACAAAGGGACAATTATGTTGTTCCATTGTT
The DNA here is from genome assembly GCA_030063045.1 of Pratylenchus scribneri. Classification (NCBI taxonomy): domain Eukaryota; kingdom Metazoa; phylum Nematoda; class Chromadorea; order Rhabditida; family Pratylenchidae; genus Pratylenchus; species Pratylenchus scribneri. The sequence continues at coordinate 1,689,299 of JAQSEB010000114.1, read as the reverse complement.
TGAGCATTGTGGGCAATAATTCAATAGACCAATCAAAAATGACAATTTTGTGAATGGAATAGTTTCCCGTTAAAAACCTCCTCCACCCATTTCCCATTCAGACACAAACATTGCGGGTATTTTTGTTGTCAGCGCGCGGTTGGCTAATCTACGGACCACTATTTCCGCGGGAAGAGGGAATGTAATAATAACAATGAATGAAAGTTTGTCTCACTTAAAGTGCGCAGTGTATTATTTATAACCACTATCCAACAAAAATTGGTAACCGATTGGTCGGGGGACTTATCCATCAATCTTCCAACAAGTCATAACAATTTCCAACATCCAACCAACCCATTCTAAGTAAGTGAGTGCGGTCACGCGTGTACATTGTGTGGCTTTTTTGGTATGGTAACCAATCAACCGGTTCTTTTATTTATTCACACATTTCCCCAACCGTTTCTTCCCCTTGACTCTGGCCTATTCCTTTCTTTTTCCATAATCATTTCTTCTCTTTTCTTTTCCGCAAATGAGTCTCGCAACTCTCGCCGAGATCATCAATTTCTTTTCTACTAATAGTTTTTTCCCATTTTAATTTTAGGGGAATCTACCCCATTTTTGTAATATAAGATTATGAATGGTCCCATTAGGTGTGGTTTTTGTGGATTGGCTGGATATTGGGTACCACATGCTGTATGAACAATTTTGGTTAACCAACAGGTTCTTTTTTATTCACATATTTTTCCCAACCGTTTCTTCCCCTTGGCTCTGGCCTATTCCTTACTTTTTCCAGACTCTTTAATCGTTTCTTCTCTTTTCTCTGGATTCAATTCCTTTTACCGCATTTCACGTTCAATTGTTACAGTGTCTACAATTTTTAAAATATTTTAGGACTAATGAATGAATGGTCAGTATTTTTCAGTAGGAGTGCCTTTTTTTACCTAATTCGCACACAAAAATTATCCAACCAAAAATTTTTTGCAACCACATGAAAATGAATGAATGAATGAATATGGTGATTGGTGAGGAGGGAGGGGTGGGCGTATGGAAGCGGCAACAAATAATAGCACCCAACAAACCATATTTGCCTCTTTTCCCCTTCGCAGTCTCTCTTTTTCTTTTCACCGCCACCAAACCCCCTTCGCTGCTTGCTGAATGGAATGGAATGGATGGAGGGGGGAACTACCTTATATTACCGTAATCCCCTTCTCTTTGCGGTTAATAATTTTTATGAAATTTATGCAATTTTTTGTTTGAATATTCCTAAAATAATTAAAAAAAAACAGTGAATTAATTTACCAAAAAAAGGGACTGAATTTAACCATAAATTTTCTTGTAATAAAATCGAAATTTTCGGGGAAAATTGACATTGATTTATGCTTATATTCTTCCTAAAGTTTGGCTCTAATCTAAAATTATATGGCCTCAAAAATGGTAATTTTATTGGAAAATTGAAAACTCACCGATTTGGTCGACCCTCGCGCAGTGTCCAATTTCGTACTTTTGCATTGTTCTTCAAATGGCTTAAAATGAGTTTGGCCTTTGCCAATTGGACTTCATCCGCCAGCTCGTGCCATTTGAAATAGGCCATTGTTTGCTCCACAACAACACGAATCTGGAAAATGGAGGAAAATTATTTAATAAATTAATCAATTTTTTAAAATTTTTTTTGTGAAATTCATTTTTAAAGGCAAAAAAATATTTTTATTCTATTTTTTGTATTTGTGGGGACCTTTGGAATTTGTCTAGCCAAAAGGTTGGCTGCCGTCTCGCCGTGGAATGTTCGCAGTGAAATGTTGATGTTCTTCAGTTCCTCATCATTGATGGATTCCCGTAGAATTTGCCAAGCGAAGACCTACGCAAAATTAATCAAATATTTTAATTTAAATTATTTTAATTTTTGCAAGTAAAAAATTTCAAAAAAAAAACTTATTTTAATTAATTTTAATTTAATTTAATTTATTTTTAGAGGTGAAAATGAAGTAAAAATTTAAAATAAAAAACCTATGATCTATCCTTAAATTAATCTATTATTTCTGGCCCAAATTTTACAATTCATCAGCACTCACCTTTGGTTGTGTACTTTGGAAACTGCGTGCCGCCTTTTCGGCTGCCCTTTGCACTGCTCCATCCGGAAATGAGGGCGGCGTTTCGGCCGAATCGCCTCCATTTTGTTGTGCCTGAATTGCAGGTGAATATGGACTGTTTTGGGTGGCCGGCGAATTGTTGGAAAATGCGGCGGCCTGTGCTGCCCGTTTGGCGGAAGTGGATGTGGTTTTTGGCGATTTGCGACGATGTTTGCCGCCTCCACTTCCGGGGGTTTTTCTGCCTTCGAATCCAACTGTAAAAAATGGATAAAATTTTTGGAAAAATTCTTTATTTTTTTTTGTATTTAAACCAATTAAAAATTATTTGAAAATGCATTCAAAAAATTATTGCCTCCAGGCGGTCTCGAACCACCGACCTCCAGTTTACAAGACTGGCGCTCTACCCCTGAGCTATAGAGGCTTTGTGACTGGAATTATAATTTTAGTCTTGTATTTGAATTTTCAGAGGTCAATTCCCCCAGCCTTTAATGGTTTTTAGTTATTCCTTTTTCCAAATAAGATTTTTCTTACCTTTGTATGATTTTTTTAAATTAATTTGTTCTTCTTGAATTAGTTCTTCCAACTTTAAAATTCCCAGTTAAAAATCCATAGAAAACCCTCTGAATTTTGAAAAGCATCCTTATATTAGTATAAATTCATAGTCTCCGGAGGGTACCAAATAGCCAATTGGGTAACATTACCTGCCTTAGGAAATTAAGGTGTCTGGTTCGAATCCGTCCAGCAGAGAATTCCTTTCCCGACCTAATTTGAACACTTTTATGAATTTTTTAAAATATTTTCTAGAGTAAATTTCTGAACGAAACACGATATTTGGAACCAAAAGTACTTAACCAAAAAATACAATAGTCTAATTTAAAATTGTTATTATTTTCTTACCCCCAATTCCTGCTGTCCCTGATGTTCCATTTTCCATTGGTTGATGTTGCGGATATTTGCCAAATTCCAGAAGGGAAGAGGCCGGTTCCATTTTGATAATCGATGCAATCCCATGATGGGTTGTCGTTGGCGAACAGCCGGCGGTGGCGGCCAATTGCGAAGCTCCAAATCCTCCAAGACCAACAATTTGGTTGATTCCATCATTTGGAGTGGACAAAGGAGTGTTGGTGGTCCGTTGCTGGAAATTATTTATTTATTTAAGGAAATGGTAAATAAATTTCAGATTTGTATATTATTTTTTATAATCTTTTGGTGTAAATTTGTCGTTCATTTTCATTTACCCATTTTTTATAAATTTTTTAAATTTTCTTCCATTTTTTGAATATGGCACAAATTGGTATTAAACCGTGACCAATTCGATTGGTTCAGAAACAGAAACAGGTATAAAATTTTCTTATTTTTCCCCTTTTTTGTAAATTTTAAGATCGCATAACAATAAAAGGCTCTTTTATTTTTTTTCCTTTTCTCCTAAATTAATTTTAAAACGTATCAAATTTTAAAATTTCATACCTATCAAATTTTTTAAAATTTCGTGCCTAATAAATTTTTTAAAAAAAGTGACCCACATGACTGATTTGTTGAGGATGTTCCGCTGAAGTGTTGACCATTGGCGAATTAGGATTGGATGGTCCACCGGAACAATGTCCACCTCCTTCATTTCCATCCAAGCAATTTTCCTCATTATTTGTTGTGCTGTTATTTTGCCGGCAATTATTAATCATCATTCCCATAGTCCACGGTGTCCTTGCCGTTGATGCCACATTTGTTGAATTATTTTGACCACATTTCGTCGTCGGTGGTTCCAAAAAATGATTAATTGGTTGGATTGGCCCATTCCCTCCGGCATTATTATTGATTGTCGCCGCAGGGAAAATGCTGGACATCAATGCCTGATTCAATGTGTCATTGAAGAGGGAAGAGAAATAGTTGGCATTTTGTTGTTGATTTTGATGATGGTTTGATCCGGTAGTGGAGGAAGTTGAGGTCGGCTGATGAATGGTCGAAGTTGGCGGTGGTTGTGGCGGAGGAAATGCAGTCAAATGTGGTTGTTGTTGAGGAGAATTCTGCTGTTGAATAAATTTAATTATTAGAGAAAATTAATCAAATTTATTTATTTTTTAAATATAATTTTTAATAAAATTATGGAAAGAGGTTAAGTAATTTAATTTTATTATTATGAAAAAAAAAACTAAATATTATTTTTATTTATTTTTTTATTAATTTTTATAAAATTTTGGAGATGGATGAGTTATTAAGATTTTAAAGTTAACTTAATAGTCAAAAATTCTGAATATTCCTCTAAAAATAGTCCAAAAACCAAAAAAATGTCATAAGTCATATAAATCTAAAAATAATAAATTTTCTGTAAATTTACTAAAATGAAGAATGGTAAAAATTAAAAAGTCCAAAAAAAATTTTTTTAATTAGTAAAAAAATTCTCATAATTTTTAAATATTTAAAAATCCTAACGGTGTTGAGGCTTTGTTGAAAGAGTGCAGCAAATTGGGCGGCCATCGCTGTTGCGGATGCCAAATCGCCGGGGGATTGGCCAGCATTTTGATTGGTGGTCAAATTCGGCGATTTATTATTGTTGACCAATGCGGCGGAATGTTGAGTGGGTGTGGTGGGCGGTGGAAAGATGGCATTTTGGTGAGGAACAGAAGTAAAATTTGAATTGCCGGTTGATGTGGCGCCATTCCTTCCAGTGGTGAACAGTTCCATAATGACGGCCAATTTCTGAAACGATTTTTGGTAAATTTAGTGCAGTTATTTTAATGTTTTTGATCTAATAAGTAATTAGTTTTTATCTAAAAATGTATACAAGACGCATGATTATGTTTTGGTTTAGATTTAACCAATTTTAACTTAGTTTTGAATTTTGAACCATTAAACTAAAATGGGTTTAAACCGTTTAATACCCTTTAATTGTTGACCAAACCAAAATTGGTTTAAACCATTTAATACCCTTTAATTGTTGACCAAACCAAAATTGGTTTAAACCGTTTAATACCCTTTAATTGTTGACCAAACCAAAATTGGTTTAAACCATTTAATACCCTTTAATTGTTGACCAAACCAAAATTGGTTTAAACCGTTTAATGCCATTTAATTGTTGACTAAACCATGACAAATTATATACCATTCAATGCGTCTTGACCAGCTCTATCCAATTTTGGGTATATTATGGTTTGTAAACGATAGGATAAACACCCCTTAAACCATTATCAATCACCAAAACTAACCATGTCAATATTTTCCAATCGATTGTTGATGCCAACCAAAATTGCCCGGGAATTCGAGTCAAATGAGATTTTAGTTGAAGTCGGTGTCATTTTATGATGAGTTTGAAGAGGGTGATTTTGATTTGTGCGCATGAAAAAATATTAAATTGTGAATATCCAGACAAAATATTATCAAATTATTAAATCTTTTTTTGGGTAAATCTGAAAAAATTAAATTAAAGCGGTGAAAACTTTCATGGAATTGTGGAAAAGGCGGAGGAAAATGGGTAAAAATGGAAATGTTTAGTGTGAATTGTGGTTGGGATTGGGGAATGGGAGGTGTTGAATAGGATTGATGAATGGGAATTGGGAAGGGGTGGAATGAGGAATGAAAATGAGTTGAGTGAATGAACAAGGGAAAATGGTAGTAGATAAAACGGACGATGGGGATGGATGATGAAGGGGGGAAATGCGGGAATGATGGTGTTTGGGGGAGGAGGGGACAAGTTTTGCCGCTTTCTTTTGTCCCCCGCCCTCCCTTTTACCACACCTATAGCTCCCCTCTTGCGCATTTTTTCGCCCACCGTCGGTCCGGCAGCCAACCGCGCACCGACGACGATTTGAGGGAACAAAAAAACCCGAAAAACGGGCGAAAATGGTGCACACCGTTAACATGTTGAGGGAAAATGAAGTAGTCGGGAGGGAAGAACGAAACTAATTCCCTCAACAACCAACCACCCCATTCTACCATTTCATCGCCTAAATGGTGTGCGCGACTGTGGCGCTTTCATCGGTGCAAAACCGTCTTTTCACCCCTTAGGGTGTGGGTGAATGGAAGGGAGCAAATGAAGCCAATCATTGCCGACCCACCCAAACAACCAAACATTTTCCTTTTTCCGTCTTTTTTGTGTGTTGGTCGCCAAAATGGTTGCTCATTTCGGCGCACACACAACTTTTCTATTCGCTTTTCACCATTAACAAAATCAGTTAACCGCCTCAGAGTAAATCTCTCTGGAAATTTTGGCACATAATAAGTAAGGCCCGGATAGTTATGCATTTAAAAACAGCAAAATATGCGCATAAAATATGCACAAAAAATGAAAAATATGCACAAAAATATGCAAATAAAATTGAATTTTTCTGCCTTTATAGCAATTTTTTTGAATTTTTCAAAACCAATTTTACTACATTTTCAGAGAAAAATGCTTAAAATAGCTTTAAATAGGTTTTTTCGTCCAAAAAAATATTTATATGTGACAGGATTCGAACTCTAGACCCCACGTAAGTTTGCATTCGAAAGACTACTCTCTCCGCTATTCAGCCAAAAATTTTCAGCTGCCAAGATTGGCTATTTTTATCAATTGAAAACCAAAAATGCAAATTTTTTTTATCTTTTCAAGATTTTTTTGACAAATTTAATGCAATTTATTAAATCTCAATTCTAAAATTTTCATTTTTATTGCATTTTTGATTGAAAATTTCCCTAAAAATGACAAAATATGCATAATATGCGGAAAAAATGCAAAATATGCAAATATGCATAAAAAGTCGAAAATATGCAAAAATATGCATCTTAAAATACACGTTTTCGGCACCAGACAAAGTTAAAAACTATTTTTTTATTCATATAAACACGTTACAATGCCAGGAAAAAAATATGCATTTGCATAACTATCCGGGCCTTAATAATAAGCCAACTTAAAACTAACAGTATTTTTTGTTGACCTCATTTCAGAGGAAGGGGAAATTAAATGGATGGATTGGGGATAAACAGCATAAAAAATTATGGGTTTTTGTGCTTGTCTCCGGTTTTTATTTGTTTGGGGAATTAAGTGAGGAAAGGGAAGCCACCAAAATTGGCAAATCCCTTTCCCCTTCTAGGCCCCAAACACCACATAACCCAGCTTGAATCCAACCAAATTGTGGTTGTGGAAAATGGGTTTGAACCGCGCAGCGGAGGAGGAGGATAAAATGGCAAATGTAGGAGGAGGCTTGGCTCCTCTATTTGGAAGGGGAGAACATCTGCGCGCGTTTCATTTTCACCCATGTTGAAGGCTTTAGGGCATGGAATAAAAAGCAGTTTATGTGAATTTACGATGCCCAACAATGAATGAATGAATGGCATTTTTAGGGAAGTGACCAATCATCTCATAATTGAGGTTAGTCCCTCTTCGGACTCAATTTTTAGGAGCAAGGAGGTAGGAAATTTATGACAGACCCTGAACTGAACCCGTTGGTCGTTGATTGGATCCAATTCTATTGAAGGAAATGGATGAAGATTAGGAGAAAATGGGGGAAAATTGGTAAATTTCCCAATTTGTGGCGGCGTTTTTAGTGGAATACCAATTGGAAATTAAAGATTAAACCTGTGTATTTGATGATAATGTGAGAATCGATAATCAATCGAGGATTTGTGATTGTGAAGCATCGCGCATTGAAATTATAAGTTGAAAAAATGATCAAACATTATTATTTTTAGTATTCATAATCTCTGGCAGGATTAAGGTAAGAAATTTCTTTTGGAAGCCGATAGGCCAAGAATTATCTTTACTTATGTGAAAATATGGATTACATTAAGTAAAAGCAATTGTTGGCTTTTCAGATCCCAAATTTACTAATGATGGTATGGAATTGGTTTGCAATGTGGCGCAAAGAAAGTGTGGTATTTTATATTGGGTAAAATTTAAAATAAGCTTTGGGTTTGGAATTTAGATTTTTGATAAGGAAAATTTAACTGGTTTCGATTCGCTTCGATCCGATCAACAAAATAAGGCATAGACATAATGTAAATTGAAGAGAGTGCGAGGATGACAAATTAAAAGACATTAAATACAAAATAGGATATTTCGCCAAAATAGTGAAAATTTTATTATTTAAAATATTTTAAATTTACCATAAGCCTTAAACCAAGGAGAATAAGTTTAAAACCGTTTTTTGTTGTTCTCACTTATCACAGATGAATAAATATAAAGTGAATAAAGTCTTAAACTGATCCAAAATTGGTTTTTGATCATTTCTTTGAGTTATTTTATTAAATTGTGCGTAAAAGACCGAAAAGGATTAAATTTTTGCGAGTAAAAGAAAAAAGACCGGCCCAGCTCATTCCACAAAGCTAAAAATAAAATTCTTTTGGGAAAATACGGGGAAGGTCGAGGCGAAGGATGATCCGCAAAACGGGGAATTGGAAAAGATGAACAGGAAAATATGGAAAATTGAGAGCGTTTTTGAACTTTTGAAAAGGAATTCGCCAAAGCAAATTCACTCATTCATCGAATTGTGAAAGAGGTAAATTGTTTTAAAGAAGGAGAAGGGTTGAGTTAGTCCGCAAATATATTAGGAAATTGGGGAATTTGGATGAAGAATGGGAGTCTTTGCCGAACCAATCAAAATTGCCAACAAAAATGCCAGTGCCAATCAAATCCCCGGCATTTTTGAATGAACTCCTTGCATTTTCCTGACACATTTTGAAAGGATCATAGTTCAGATTCAGAGACGATCATCTCTTCAGAATTCACCCAGAAGAGCCCTGAGGGTCAATCACATCATCATTCCATTCATCAAGGCGATAAAGGGAAAAGAGGCAAAATTGGATCGGCAAAAATGAATGGCATTGGAATTGAAATGAAATATGGGAATGGGATATGGTATATGGAATGATGAAGAGAGCATATTTGATGGCTGATTTTTGTCATATGTGAATGGCATTTTTGTTCAAAAAATCTTTTTTGGGAACAATTTGTGCCATTTCGATTATAAAGTGACATGGCATTTTGCTCCTAATCAAAAAGGACACAGAGCTTGAAAAAACGCTAAATGAACGAAGATTTTGATGAATGGAATCCAAACCAATTCCACGACTACAAAAATAGCATAGTGAAGCCAAAATGCCTAAACCGTACATTGTTCATAGGAGAAAAGAGGGAAAAGTGGCACCAATTTTCTGCAATTTTAAATTTCAAATCTCATTCATTGGCCAAAGAATGTTTTGATCGTTGAATGCGGAAAACGATAGAGGGTATTCGGATGATTTTATGGGACCAAAAATTGTTGCACACACCGGTGGACACTATTCAATTTTGGGCTGAAATGTGAATGGTGGAAGAGGAGGTTATGTTTGGATTTGGGTTGTATTTGAGTTCAATTCGCTCGACCGACCGTCGATCAAATCGTCCTGTCCACCTCCCCCCAAACCCATTGGACGGGACAGGGCCTCGGTGGAGGTAATCCCCAGAGGACGATGGTGGTTGTGTGGATGAATTGAGGCAATATTTATGTGGGGGAAAATTGAGCGACTGTCCATTAAAACCGACCAACCGAATGAGGTGGGGGTGGGGGCCGGCCTCACTTTTCCCCCGCCCAAAATCATAATTCCCGCAATGGATTTGGCGGGGAGAATATGGAATATGCGCAGGAAATTCTGCTGATGAGGGAGTAAATTTACTGCGCATCGAAATATATTGTTTTTGGGGTTTATTGGGGGATGAACGGGGGAATGATTATTTATTGTGGGTATTGTTTTGTGTGAGAGAATAGTTTCCAAGGCCGTTAGGATGATTAGTAGTTCCCGGAAAATTGAACAGTGAAATTTAACATTGGAAACTTCTCTGGGCAATAGCCGACCAATAGAGCTTCATTGAAACGGAATTGAGTAGCTAAAAGTCCGTTCTTTTGGCCATAACTCAACAAGGAAGCAACCAATTTTGGAAGGCGATATGCCATTTGAAAGCCCTAAATGTTCTCTAAAAAGTGGCTTTTTTAAATCTAAAATATTTTGTAAAAATAAGCAGCTTTTTCAACAAATTAGGGCGTATAACTTACAATACATAAGACTTTTTAAAGTTGAATATATAAAATTTCTTTTTAGAAGACACTATGGGCTTTCAAATGGCATATTGCCTTTCCAGAATGGTTATGGTCTCACTGAGATATGGCCCAAAAACAGATGCAGGTACTCAATTGTCTCTCCTAGTAAGATAAATCTACTAAACTAGGCCCAAAATATCATAAAAATTGAGAGGAAAATATCATTTGACCAAAACGAGGTTCTCATCATCAGTAATTGTGGGATAGCTGGCCATATAAACAAACTGAATTTAGAAATTGGATTGCGTTTAAATAATAAATGGTGAGATTATTTCAATGGAATCAACCAGCAGAAGACCTCTGAAATAAATATTTATCGAAAATTTTGAAGGGAAAACTTGGTAGCTTACCAAATTAGGGAACATTATCGTAGCGACAGAGTGATTAACTTTAAATGTGATCAAATTGCAAAGGTTTACTTTTTTTTAATTTAGCCAATTTATATTTGATAGTGATGTGTGAATTGTAGCTGTTTTGACAAAATTTGATTAAATTACAAATATAGCTTAAAGTATTTTTGCTTACTCCATTGGAGTTAGTTATTCTACAGGGTAGGAGACATTCAGTGTTACTATTTCCGGACCATCGTAACAAAATAAGGCTAATAATTATAATTAAAAAAGCAGTGTAATAAACCCGTATTTTCTGTGTTAAAACCGTTTATTTTACCAAATAATTTAAAAATTGAAAAAATTAGAAAAGCCATAGAGGACATTTTTAGGGCTTTCAAATGGCATATCGCCTTTTCGAATTGGATGCTTCCTTGTTGGGATATGGCCAACCAAATAATGGGTTTATTACATAGATTTTCGTACCACCACAATGCTCTTTGATGTTTTAAATAAGGAGTTAAAAACGCTTCTAGCGAATAATTTTTAATACGAAAAGTCCATTTAGAAGCATTATATACCCGCTGGCCTCCTCATCAGTCCTCATAAAACTGACGAACACTGCACACAAAAGGGTGGACTTGGATTGGGTGAAGAATGGATAAAGGATTTGGAGAACTCAAAAAAGTGGCCGCGGAAACTTGGCTCAAAATGCTGGCCACCACAGCAGCGGAGGAAGAAACCAATTCCGGCCTTCCATTTTCCCCAAAATCCATCCGGCCGACTCTTTTCTTTGTGTTTGAAATAGAATGGAGGAAAACCGTTGTGGGCAAAGAAGAATTAAAACTTAAAATTAAAAGGCAAAAAACTTGAAAATTTGGAAATATTTTTTGGAAGGGAAACTTTTTTCGGCTAACAAAGTAAATCGCTACTTTCTCAATCGGATATGCCCCCACTCGTCCATGAGCGAATTTGTTGCCATTTATAATAAACTCATCAAAAATGAACCAATTTTAATTAATTTGTTATCGAATTAAAGAACAGACTTTTGGCTATTAAGAATATTAATTTTATTTAAATTGGTTCAAAAAAGTTGAAGTTATGCCCAAAAAACCACTGAAAATGATCTTTACTATGGATTTACAAAATTTTCAATGGTTTTTTGGCCATAACTCCATCAATTCTGAACCAATTTAAATAAAATTAATTTCATTTGATAGCCAAAAGTCTGTTCTTTAATTTAGTACCAGAATCATTAAAATTGGCCTAGTCCTTGATGAGTTATTGTTAACGGCGCCAAGTTGGAACTGTCCTGTCTTCGATCAACAATTTTGTCCTCATTCATACAAATTTTTAGGGTGTATTGCTTTTTTGTATCAAAAACGAAAAGCCAACATTATTCCTCTATTTTTGCATGCAAAATTCGCGCGTTTGAAAATGTGAAAAAAGGAGGATAAAAGAAAGGAAGAAACAAATCGGGTTTTGCGATTAGAAAAACCCCTTTTTAGCTTTTTCTTCCGCTAAAACTGCCAAAATGAGTGAAAATTGGGAGGAGTTGCCCCTTCTGCCCTCTTTTGGCGAAAATGAATTTGAACCCTCTCACTCAGTCAGCTGAGTGAAGGAAGAGGATAAAATGGAAAAAGGAAGAAGGAATAATGCGAACAAAAAGTTAACCCAAAAGAAGTCAAAACGTCCCCGCCGGCGCTCGCATTTTTCACTCACTTTTGTTCCTCCTTCAAAATGGGGATGGATGGGTGGGGAGCGGGTTTTGATGATGAGGGCCGGTGTGGATGGAATGGAAACCCCTTCCTTCTTCTTTTTTTTTTGCCCAAAATCTGCCAACACATTTTGACTCCATTTCATTTTCCATCCAAGGTGGGGGCCGAAAATGAGTCTGAACCTTGGCAGAATGCATTGAAGAAGAATGTTTTGAAGGAAGAATGGGAAAAAAACTGGAAACGAAACTCGCTTTCAGCCAATCCCCTTCGGCGCTGCCGGCTGCCGCCTTATAGTTTTGTTGCCCTGCTGCGCGAATTGTGGGTGAAAAGGAATCCAACCCAAAAAATGTTGTGAAATGGAGAGGGGGAGGACAAAAGATGGGTTGGTGGACTCCTGGCGAGTTAGTTAATAAAGATGCCAGCAGTTTATTTTGTTATAAAGGAAGATTGACTGGTTTTGAAAAAGGGAAGTTTAGGCAGTGAGGAGGAATCAATGCTTGTCCCTTCTGCTGAATTTGGCCATAAAATTTAAAGGAAAAAAAAACCAATTTGGCACTAATAATCTGTCAGAGAAGATTTGGACCGAAATCTTTGGATGTGAAAAAGAAAACCTAAAGGCAAATCCGCAATTGGTTCAAGGAGAGAGGACCGTTCTTTTGGCCATAACTTATTAAGAAAGCAACCAATTTAAGAAGGCGATATGCCATTTGAAAGCCCTAAATGTACCTTAAAAGTGGCTTTTCTAAGTTTTTGATTATTTAATTTGAAAGAAAAATTACATGTCTTTAAATCTAATAAACCCGAATTAGTTTAGGAAAAGCCGCTTATTTTATAAAATGTTTTAAATGGCCAAAAAATTCCAAAAGCCACTTTTTAGAGGACATTTAGAGCTTTAAAATGGCATATCGCCTTCTTGAATAGGTTTCTTCCTTGTTGAGATATGGTAGAAAGAACGGCTGTACACATTCAGTGAAAAAGTGCCCTGCTGGGGCAAATTTTTGGGGAAGATGGAAGGAAACTTGTCTCGTCTCCAAATGCAAAAATTATGATGAAAAGAAAATTCCAAAGCTTGAATTTATTTAAAAGTGCGGCCGCATTTGATTGAAGGGAAAACCATAATACTCAGAATTGGCACCCAAAAAATGTGCCCTTATAAATGTGGATGATGGCGTCAAATGGGGGCGATGGCCCATTCTCCGTTTTAAATGGCCAATCACACTGAAATGCGTGGCACATATTTAAAATGTGGTGTAAAACTGAAGGAGAGTAGGAGAATTGGTCCCTAATTGAAGGTGTCCTCATCATATGGCACATTGGCCACTGTTACTGCGCGAGGTCTGCTGGTCTGTGGCATAAAATTGTTTGTTTTGGGTTGGAATTTTGGTGCAAAATATGTATAAAATGGCTGCGCGGATTGTCCTTTCCAATGAGGTGGGTTTTGTGCGCGCACTTTTGTCTGCGGCGAGTTGGCCCACAAAAGTCCAATAATTGGGCCGCCACCGACCATCAAACTGGCCATTTTCTACCCCTTCAACCGAATCGACGCAACAGTCCAATTCATCGCCCAACCTTATTCAGCCACCACACCAAAAATGGAGGGCAACCCATTCATCCAAATGTGCCGACAGCCCTATTTTTTGCCTCCACCACCAACCAAAATAATTGCCAGCTTCAATCCAATTCCCAATTTTTTTCTATAGCTCCAAATCAGTGCAAATAACTCGCGCGCAAAACCTCCGTAACCCACTGTTAAAGTAAAATCATCGTCATCATATATACACGTTTTGCCCTCAATGGCATTTTTGTGCAAAATGGCCTTACAAATTTCGGATAATGATGACCTACTTTTTTCTGTTTCTGATGTAAAAAAGAGGAGCAGAAATGACGAAAATTTGAGTGTATTAATTAAATTTAGCTTAATTGTAAGGAAAAAGGATATCATTTAGGCAAGCAATTTGGTGATAAAATGTTGAAAATGGCGAAAACTTTTCGTGTAAGAAAAATATTTTCTGAGCCATTATAACTTGGCCAAAACAAAGTATTGAGGCTTATTTGTAGTTAGGTTTAGATTAGGGCGTATAGCTTTATGAACACAGGAATCTTAGGCCAAAATATTGTCCCAAAAATATTATTTTTCGACAAATTCAATGTTTTTCAGCAAAAAGGATCATTAACAAAAAGTGCATGTAATAAGGCGAGTTTTAACCTATGCCAATCTGTCCCTATGTCCAGTGCCACATTCGATCTTTCCGATTTTGGCATGGCCAATTTGATGTATTGAAAATTGAGAGAATGTGAACAAATAAATTGGCAGTTTTGAGCTTTTGAAATTTTAATTTGAGGACATTAAATTTGGCCAGAAAAATGGTCATGAAAATTAAATTTTATGGCAAATTTGAAACTTTATGCCATTATCCCTTTGCCCCATGTCCGACTTTCCGATTTTGATGGACATTTGGATGTGCGCAAAATTCGAAATTGGCAGTTTTTGGATTTTTTTGTTGGATTTTTAATTTAATTTGTTATTTTATTTTGCATTTTTCTTTCCGTGCAAATGAATGCAGCGCTGCGCGCCCATCGACCAATCGAAACCAAATGGGTTTGATTGAGGAGGAGGAAAATGGAATGGGAGAAGATGGGCTGATAAATCTCTGGAAAAATGTAAGGAATAAATGAGGAATGGGGGGAAGAAAAACGTGGCGAAACCAAAAGGAAAAAATGTAGATGGAAAGGGGGGCTTATTTCTTGGGGGAAAATGTGAATTCAATTCAAAAAAGACAACACACAAAGAGCCGGGGTGGGGGGAGAAAATTGAAGACGGGGCAAATGCATTTAAAACTGCTGACTGGTGAAGGCTGGTTGGGAATAAATAAATGTGAAAAAAGTTTGGTTTGGTTTAAATGTATGTATAGGGGAAAAATTCTGAAAGGCGCGGAAAAGAGGCATCTGGAGCCGTTCTTTTGGCCATATCTCAACAAGGAAGCAACCAATTTTGGAAGGCGATATGCCATTTTAAAACCCTAAATGTCCTCTAAAAATAGCTTTTCTAATTTTTTGAAATTATTTTAAATATTTTGTAAAATAAGTTTTTTTTCCTCTAAGAAATCAGGTTTCGGGGTTATTACATTCAAAGATAGGTAACTTTTACTAAATATGAATTTCATAAAATTAATTAAGACATTTTTGTAGAGGAAACTTTCGGCTTTCCAAAGGCATATATATTGCCTTCCTAAATTGGTTAATGCCTCGTTGAGCTATAGACCAAAAACCAATGATGGTACGTCTTCTACCTATTTGCCATTTTTTAAATGGTTTAAACAGAATTGGTTTATTTTTATTCTAAATGGATTGTTCATAATCATTGAAAAATGGAAACCCAATCTTCTAAACTGCATAATGAGAGGAAGGATTTAACCACTTTTTGTTTATTGGTAATTGAGGGAAATGAATATGAGAAATGAGGGACAAATTGTGTATATATGAAATGAATTATGGAGGCTTTCGCCCTCCTCTCATTGCATTAAAATGAAATTGAAGGAAAGGCGAGCACAGGCAAAAACGAGAAAAAGAAAAGGGTTTGGTTTGGTGTTGGTTTATCGAACGAAGTGGCTCGAATTAGTGAGGCTGAATGGGGAAGGGGAGAAACCAAAGCTGCTATGAGTTGTTTGGTTGGGGAGAATGGGATGGTTTGATGCTGGACTGGACAGAGGGCGATGAGGCATTTTTAGAAGGGGGAAAGGTGGTTCATAAACCCAACATTTTATTTCATATTTTTGACTTAATTTTTTGACCTATTTTATCAATTTTGGCACTAGTAAATTCCTACTTCATTGCATTAAAATTGATGAAAATTGAAGTAAAAATGCAAGCAAAATTAAGATAAAGTCACAAGCGATAACGAAAAAAAGGTTTGGAAAGAAAAGGGTTTGGTTTGGTGTTGGTTTATCGAACGAGTGGCTCGAATGTGAAGGAAGGGGATTGGGGAGGAAACCAGAGACCCTGTGCTGTTAGTTGGGGTGGAATGGGCTGGTTTGGTGCTGCTGGACCGATGGCTGATGAGGCGTTTGTAATTGGAAGGAGAGGGAAAAGGTGGTTCATAAACCCATTTCGCCCCCTTTCCCCCCAACACTCTGCCAAACACACAAAACTGGTGAGTGAGAAAGAAAGCAGAAAGATTGAGAGATATAGCAATGAGCCGCACTAAACTAAATGGGAGAGATTGGCGAGGGAAAGGGGTTTATAATATGGTTTGTGTGTTTGATGGTGGGGAAGGCGAAAACCCAGGGCAACAAAAACGCGCATTTGGGTGGCTGGCTGCTTGTGTTTGGGACGAAAGGCAACGGCGGAGGCAAACCGGCTTTCCCTTCTCTATTCCATTTACACCTGCCATAAACCCTCTTTTAAAACCGGGTAGAGGAGAAGGATTTCATGTGATTTTCAATTTTGAAACCAATTTTTGACCAATTTTTGCCTCTTAATTCAACAAAATCAAAATTGGCTATTGGGCCAAATGAGAAACCAATTCAAAAGGAGAAGGAAAAGAGAAAATTGAAGGAGAAAAGGGGATAAATGATTAGTGAATGAACCGCCATTAGTTTTTGGCCAATAGTTCAGCGAGGCTACTGCCAATTTGGGAAGGGAATTTACCATTGGAAAGCCAAATGTGTCCTCTACAAAATGGCATATTTAAATGTTATAAAACTCGCTTTTTTAAAAAGTTAAATATCTTTGAATGTAATAGACTCGAGCATTTTGAAGAAAAGCCGCCTATTTTACTAATTATTTTAAATTTTCAAAAAATTAGAATAGCCACTTTGTAGAGGAAATTTAGAGCTTTCAAATGGTAGATAGCCTTACCAAATTGTTACTTTCTTCTTGAGCTATGGCCAAATGAACGATCAAAGGTATTAAATGGACGTTTGGACGATTATTAAACCAATTTTTTGCATTTAATAGTCAAAATTTGCTGGGCCAAAAATGAGAAGCCAATTCAAAGGAGGGAAGAGGAAACGGAAGGCGACCGAAAAATATATGATGGCAAAGGAAAGAAATTGGGGAAAAATCGAAAGGGTTTATGCGAGGATGGTGGCTGAATGAAGGGAATTGAGGGGGACGGCAATGGCGGCGACCCCCTTGCCCGGCCAAAAGGGTTTTATGGGCCAAAAGGATGAAGGGGACGGAGACAAACAAAACCCTCCTTTGCCCCTACTTCCCCCCATTCGCAGGCCAAACCGCCTCCCCCCCCCCTTTTCCCCCAATTCCAAATTGCCCCCGTTTGCCCATTTCGCCTTCCTTCCAATTCCAATTCTCCTATTTTCTTTCATTTTTGCCTTTTCTTTCACCAGTTTGCCGCCTTTCCCATTTGCCTCTCATTCTTCGTTCAACTCCGCCATCCACCAAATTTTCCCCATTTTCATCATTTTTTTCATAGGGACATCACAAAGGGTTTATGGGCCATATAGAGGAGGGGTGGGGGGTGAATGGGAATTGGCCAATAGACCAATTGGGCAGAGGAATGGGCCAGCTGGAAACAAACAAAAACCACCTCAATTTCCCCTTCACAATTCTAATGCCAGGCCAAACCGCCTTGCTTTTTGCCATCTTTTTTGCCTTTCGCCGCCTCCACAGAAACTCGGCCAATTTGCCTCCTCTATCATTTTTAGCAGCAGAGGAATCGGAAGGGAATTATACTGGTAATATGCCCCAAAAGACTTAATGACTATACCGCATTATTTTCCAATTGGCAAATGTGTTTGGGGAAGTTAGCCGGGCGGCCATTTATTCATTTGCTGGCCTAGTCGATTCCAAAATCATGTGGCCAGCCAATATTAAAAATATCTATGATCGAAGGAATTTTTTCTATTCGGTTAAGCGATTAGATATAAAATTGGTTTAAAATTATAGAGCCTTTCTTTAAACACTTTATGAAACTTGTTAAGTTTGAAGTTCGCTTTTTAGGACAACATCAACAGTAGAGGAAAGCCTCCTATATAGGAGGGATTTGGTTAGATGTGAATGAGGTGATTTTATCCTATTCTAACATTGAAATCCTAATCCTGATAGCACATAGGAAAAAGACCCTTCACTTTTCCCCTTTGAGTAGACCAAAAAGATGGACCCCCGAACTCATACCAATTTTACTTCGCTAGAGGGTTAGGTGAATATTTTTGGGTTGTGCCATCTTTACTCCATGGCATTGAATGTGCCGGTTTTGACCCTTTCCACCAAACTCATCCATCCCCCAAGGAGATATGGTGGAGGCCATCAATCCATCTATCTCAATTGCTTTCTTTTTGAGAGGGCATGAAGCCAACCTCCCCTTTCCCCTGAGGCGACAATTAAAAAGTGGTAGGCAGCCAGTGGCCAAAAGGCACACTTCTAAACTAAACTATGTTGGTCGCACTGTTAAACGGCATCATTTTTTGCTGCTGCTAAAAGCAATGGAGTTTGGTGTTTAACCAATTCATTCATTCATTTGTTGAGAAAAAAAAACGCAAAACATTCAAATGTGGCCAATAAATAGGGCAATAGTCAAAATTTTTGAGAAATTCTTCCTATTTGGATAGGAATTATGGAGGTTTAAAACAGGAAGGCATTTGAAAACTGAAATTAACTATTGTGAGGCCAATAAAAGAAAGCAAAATTGACTCAATTTAAGTGAATATTCCTACTTGGAAAGGGAGTTTAACTGGAAAGGAAATGAATGAAAGCGATGCAACAGGAAAAACATATTAAATCTAATGTTCTACTGCTGGAATCAAATTGTTGAAATCATTAATCGCTTATTTTAATTTTCTTGTACTCTCAGTCAGTAAATATGCAAATTCGCTTTAAGCAAGATGGGGGATTGGGGTCGCCGAAATGTGACCAAAATTATTATAAAACCGTCAATTGTGGGTTGTGGCTTCTTCAAAATTTGGTTGTGAAATGGACAAATCGTTTTGGGGCTGACGCCTCGGTTGGATATGAAGCCGGTTTGGCCATCCATCTATCCATTTGGCCAAGTGGAAGGCTGGCACTTCAAATGGGGTAAATGGGAGGGGAAGGAGGGGTGGTGGTTCTGCTGCTGGACTGGACTCTTCCGCGCCAACCAACGGCCAATTCCCCCTGGGGGCAAATGCAAAACGAGCCAATGTGCCGGGGCCACATCTCGACGTTTGGTGGCGGCCATCTCCTCATTCAGAATGGCAAGTCGCCCCCCGTTTGAATTGGGGTGGAATATGAATGAATGAATGGAAAGGGGAAGAGGAGGGGATGGATGGCCTCTGAAATGGGTTTGATGCCCCATTCTCGGAAAAACAACACTACCAGCCTAAATGAAAATGGCCTCACAATTAGGCGGGCACTCATAGAGAAAAGTGCGCAAAAGGGGAAATGGAAGGGGATTGGGGGGAAAACAAAGGTGGCAAAATGAATGAATGTGCGCAGATGGAGTGCGGGAAGGTCATGAAAAGGGGTATGGAATGGAGGGAAACCGTCGACGGCTGCCTTCAAACGCAAATGTATCCTCTCATATTCCGGCATTTTGAGTTTTGACAACAAACGTCCGACAAATTGGAAGGCGGATGAAAGTTGGCACCAATTAGGATGTAGGAATGCACACCCGAAAATGGAATCGAATTCAAATGTAGCGAAGATCCAAAGGGTCATTTACTGGCTGCCTCCAAGACATATCGCCTCAGTAATCTTCAACTTCGGCAGCGGAAACGAAAAATTATTAATTTACCAACTTTTTGCGTTTATGGGTCTCAATGCCATACTTTGAAGTTTGGACAATAAAACGACAAATTGGAGGGGGAGGGAAAGAAAGTTGGCCCAAATTACGATGGGAGAGGGAGGAATGCGCAGTGAAAAATGCTGCAAAAGATCAATTCAAAAGAGCAGTACCGGCTTCCTCCAATCCACAATCCAATCCAGAGGGCAGGCATATCGCCTCGGTCGTCGCCAGTTTTGGCATTAGAATAGAGCTTGGAATATAGAAGGAATTGGGAAATGTTGAATTTGGAGTAAAGAGGTTGGGATGGAGAGATTGGTTGAAATTGAAATGGCTTTACGATTGGAGAAATATGAGCTAAAGAATTGAAAATATGACCCCAATTAGGCCAAAAATGGTTACATTCGCATCAGAATATAGAATGAAAGTGGAATGGAAATCTACAATTTGAAATATCAAAGAATATATTCAAATTTGAGACCTTTTCAGGTTTTCTTTATATAATTTTATTCAATTCAATTCTTTTCATTTAATAAACTATTTGGTCCCCAAATTTTGATGATATTTTGTCCCCACTTTCCAATAAATAGATCGATCAAATTTTGAGTTCAAATAAAATGTGGAGCCAACCTCTTCAATTGCACCCCTTTCCCCCATCTCCTTGAATTGGGCCCCCGTTTTGAGCGCGGGAATCAAGAGTCGGAGAGTGTTCCTTCAAACTGCCTCAATCCCCCCCCCCCCTCCCCCCCCCCCCTTTATCCATCCATTTTATATTGGGTTGGGTTTTGTTTGCTTGGCCATCCCCCACCCCCTCGCCTTTCCATCTTGCGCGCTAAGCCGCCATCAGTATGGTCCCCAATCCCCTAACCACATCAAGTCGGTCTGAAAGGAGTTCAGCGGACGGGGATTGGTTGGTTGCGGTTGGTGCGGTGGAATCCAATCCAATCCAGTCTGCAATTGAATTTGGCGGCCCTTTGTGGTCTCTAATCGGCCACATCACATTTGGATGGAAAGGGACAAAATTGAGTGGTGGGTTTTATTTGCGGCCATAACCCTTGCCTTCTTTCCCTTCAATATACCTACTTCAATTTGCTCGCCTTCATCGAAAGGGATCGACAATTGGGTAAGTTTTTGTGGTATTGGCCTTAAAATGGGTCGATGGATGGAAAGAACGGTTCAAGAGGGAGCATAAACAAAAATGAAAACTGTAGTAAAGGAAATGGAATTTTTTGTAGGAGAAATTTAATTGAATGCTTTGACGAATTATAATTATTTTGGGTGATGAAAATCGGATTTACACATCAGAAACACAAACATTTGTAAATTTATTTCGGGTAAAAACATTTGTTTGAAAGTATTTTGAGCAAAACACAAACATTTGTAAATGTTGGGCAAAATACAAATATTTGTAATGGAGCAAAACAAATTGTACAAAACACAAACATTTGTAATGGGGTAAAACACAAACATTTGTAAATTTTGGGCAAAACATAAACATTTGTCAATGTTGGGCAAAACACAAACATTTGTCAATGTTGGGCAAAACACAAACATTTGGAAATGTTGGGCAAAACACAAACATTTGTAATTGGGCAAAACACAAACATTTGTAATTGGGCAAAATACAAACATTTGTAATTGGGCAAAATACAAACATTTGTAATTGGGCAAAATACAAACATTTGTAATTGGGCAAAACATAAACATTTGTAATTGGGCAAAATACAAACATTTGTAATTGGGCAAAACACAAACATTTGTAATTGGGCAAAATACAAACATTTGTAATTGGGCAAAACATAAACATTTGGAAATGTTGGGCAAAACACAAACATTTGGAAATGTTGGGCAAAACACAAACATTTGGAAATGTTGGGCAAAACACAAACATTTGTAATTGGGCAAAACACAAACATTTGTAATTGGGCAAAACACAAACATTTGTAATTGGGCAAAATACAAACATTTGTAATTGGGCAAAATACAAACATTTGTAATTGGGCAAAACATAAACATTTGTAAATTTTGGGCAAAACATAAACATTTGGAAATGTTGGGCAAAACACAAACATTTGGAAATGTTGGGCAAAACACAAACATTTGTAATTGGGCAAAACACAAACATTTGTAAATTTGGGAACCAATTTTTTGGAACTATGGTAGTGAATAGGAATTACGAATTATATTCCAAGACCGAAGTGCCATTATCACACTTATAACTCTTATTTTCCGCTTTTAAGTCAAAATTTTACTTTTAAAATATGCAAAATCCTGTGCTATTATGCGGAATGGTTGAATTGGTTGTGGGCTATGTGTACCTCTTTCATTCCATTCAATCTCCCGACTCATCTAAACCGTAATCCCTCCTTTGTTCTCACAAAAGGTTGGCGAGGGGATTGGACCAAAAAATGTGCCACAATTATCCCACTCGTATTACTAATTTAAACACGCCTCATTGCAGAGCCCAATTCTCATTTTGGTCGAAATTTTTTGTTTTATGTTTGGGGTGTCAATTGTTGGCCACTTTCCTTCATTTTAGTCCATGGTGAAAATAATTTGAAATTGCTTTTGTTAAATTTGTGCGGTAAATGGCATAAAATGTGCACTAAAATTTTACACTTAAATTTTCAATGGATGATAATATAGTTTTTCTACTTGAATGCGGTTTTTGACTAAAGGATGAAAAGGAAAGGAAAACCTTTTGGAAGTTTGAAAGGAAGATTACGGTGCTTGGAATAGGAAATTGGCTTGAGGGAAAAGAGGATTCTTCCTTGCCCGTTGTCCCCTCCTCTTTTTCAAACTTTTAAAAAGGACAAAAGAGGGTCCAAAGAAGTTAATAGTTAAATACTAATTGAATAGAATTTAAAATTATTAAATTGTTGGATTTTCAGTACCGCACACATTTCATTTCAAGTTTCAACAATAAAATAAATACAATTTTCGAAGGATTCTTGCACACTTTATTGGGTTATTCCAGCGGAGGTTGGAAAAAGGTGATGGCGAAGGGGAGATAATTATGCCGCTAATGGACTTTTCCTCCACCTTCCCTCATCACTCAAAGTTCCTCAAAATTGTGGAGGGAAAGAGGGAAGGGTGGATGCGCGAGGCAAATTTCTTTTTGCCTTTGCGCACTCATTTTAGGGCAGTTGATGGCTGAAGGGAAGGCAAAAAGCTGGCGACTGGAATACCATTTTCGGTTCCCCTCACCCATTCATTCCCCTCCCCTTTTTCCAATTCGCCAACCCAAATTCGCTAATTGGCCTCCCCCCCCCCCCCCCCCCCCAATCCAACCAAAATCGGCAGTTTCATATTTTCGTCCATCATCGCCAGTCGCCACAAAGTTTTGATTGGCATAGAGAAGGAGGGAGGGGCGATGGCCGTCAATTTGAGTGCGCGGCTTCCCCTCCTCCTCTCTTCTATTTTCCGCGAATTCTCTGTTCCGCATGTGTATAGCCGTCGGTCGGTGTCCGCTCAAATTTCGTTTTGGTACACGCCACGCCAATCATTTTCCCTCTATATTCAGAGCCTTCCAATTCGTACCAACCGCCGCCAGCCGGACAATTTGGTTAGTTGGGTTGGTGGGTTGGAAAATGATGGTGGATTTGGGCGATTGGTTTAGTTGGTTGGCTTCTCCTTTCCTTTTGGGCGTGCATTTGTGAAGAGGGGCAGAAAACGGTAGAAAATGGAAGAATTGGGGGATGGGTGGAAATGGAAAACCAATTAAAGTTGGTGGAGGAAAAATATTCTTAAAAGTTTGTTGGGGGAAAAGTAGCCTTTCGCCTCGTTTTTTGTGCCATTTTACATCTTTCAAAAAGAGGGTGCATGCCGCGCTCGCAAAATCATTTGTCATGTTTTGTAAAATTTTTTGACAACACAACTCCATTTTCTATATAGACAATAGTTGATGGAAATTCTTTTTGGTACACCTCCATTCATTCTACCCCAATTCGTGGAATAATTGAGTTTTCCAAAATGGCTCGGCTATTGAAAAAAACATGAAGAATACTTTCCAATGCCATCAACCGAAATGATTGAGTGGACATTTCTTCATTTCTTCAGTGAAAATTTGTCTAAAGACATGAAAAAGGTCAAAGTCAAACTTTGGTCTATAAAGTGCCGGAATTATTTTTGGTAATTAATGGAATAGATTTGACTGAGAGATAAACGCAGAAAAAAGAGGCGGCTTGAAAGACACTATATTAAGTTATTTAGTTTTTTAGCTAAAAATGATTGAATAGACATTTCTTCGCTCCCAATAAACCTAAATTGCAAGACATAAACCAAACCTTGGCCTATGAATTGCTGGATTTATTTTAAATTGATGTGGAATAAGCTTGAAGAAAAATGCCCAAAAAAGGCAGCTTAAATAGGATACGGTTTAAACTTTTAAAACTTTGTTTTTTGGAGAATTGCCTTTTATCCCAATAGCGCAGAGGTTTGATGGGATATGGTAGTTTGCGCAATGGGCTGCTGGTCTTGGAGAGGAAAATTGCTCTGGGCTGAATGGGATTGAAAGGTGGATCACGCGGTTAAGAATGAAGAAGATTTCCTTTGCACAGTCCGCCTCCTCCCACTTCTGCCATGGATGGTTCATCTCTTCAGGGAATGCGCAATGGTATGTTTGGATATTTTCCCAACCACCATTCCCAAAGTTGCGCCCAATAAAGTGAAAAGGAGGAGTTTTGCTTGCCCAATCCCAACCGGCTGGCTGCCTTCCTTTGCTTTCAACCAACCGCTGGCTTTTTTGAGTGGTTTCTACGGAAGGATTTTGAGTGGTTTCTATGGAATGGCTGAAGAGTCTCGAGACCCTCTTAAGTAACCACACAATCCCAACCAAAAAACTGTAGGGATACTGATGGAATGGAATCGAGTAGAAGGAAATGGTTGGTTGGTTCTTTCCATCGGACTAACGAGATTTGGCCTACGGTTGGAGCTGCTTTTTATGGTAAGTTAAATAGAGAGCCCTAATAGTCTCATGCTCAAAGGCACCCTAATAAGGGCAAGAGAATTAAAGCTTCCATTTTCCTGGACTAAAAGATAGACTAAAATGGCAACTGCAATTGTAATTTTATTTGTTTTTTTTTAATCCAGGAGGCAGATTAATTTTGCCATTGGGATTAGGAGGATCAAGAGAACCGCAAAATAAAGAATTGGGCTTTTTTTGCGATTTGAGTGGATAAATGGACGGATTGGAGGGTAAAAAGGGCTGCGCGGGAATATTTGTTGAGAGGCAAACTGGAATCGAGGAAACAATTTATGATTGATGAAAGTGAGAGGAATGTGGATGGATAAATGGCGATGTTGGCGGATTTTTGAGCAAACTGGGCCGATAAAAATTTTGGGGATGAGCCAATTGGTTTTTTGAAAAGGCCAAAAGAGAAAGTTATAGCATAAATAAAATCAAATGGAATAATTATTGATGGCTAAAAAATAGGAAGAAGTGAACCTCGAAACATGACCAGGTACCCGGGCCCGTTATTTTGGTCATATCTCAACAAGGAATTAACTAATTTTGGAAGGCGATATGCCATTTTAAAGCCCTAAATGTCCTTTAAAAAGTAGCTAAGTGAAATTTAAAATATAATTTGTAAAATAAGCGGTTTTTCTTCAAAAATTCGGGTTTAGTACATTCAAAGACCTATAATATTTTAAAGGATGTCATAAAAAAAAGGCAAAATTTTAGAGGACATTTTTTGGGTTTAAATACAAGATTGGCCATTTTCACTCTAAGCTATGACCAAAAGAATGGCCCAATATTGAAATGGTGGACTGAAAGCTGAAACGTTCTCTACGGCAAATGAATACCTTTAAAATGAGTCAATTAAAATAGTAAAAATGCCGCCAATTGCCTGTGAGCCATCAACATATTTTTTATCCATTTTATCGGGATAGGATATACTCGATGGAAATGATTCTGATCGATTTATTGGAGTAACTATGAGGCCAATAATAACAATTCCGTTTTGTCGCCCGTTCAAATGATGGCGAAGGCCAATTCCCGCGCAGCCCCTGCAATGTTGGCTCCTGGACCCTTTATTCACAATTCACATCCAAACAATTGGCCCTCTACACTGCTCTGTGTGCGAATTGTTTGTCGCGCGCACAATTTTCCTTCATCATCACAATTCCCTCCCCAAAATTCCATCAGTCAATCCACCATCGGCCTCTTTCGCGCACCCTCAATCATAATTATAAATAAATAAATGGAATGGGTGAAGGGCACACAAATAACGGTATGGGGAGAATGGAATGGGTAATAAGCGCGCAAACATAACCAATTTTGTATGGATGGAGCCAAAAATTGTCGGTCGCCGTTGAACCATCCAATTTCCGTGCGGAGGCCTTTTTCCCTCACTCAACCATCATCATCATATCACAATCACAGTGAATTCAAATTTGAATAGTAAATGGAAATGTAAAAATAATATTCAGTATTAATTGAACCATAAAACATTGATTCTTGGTTCGGTTTTTTGGGAATTAAATTTCTCAAATTATTTCATCCGCCTAATCAACATTTATTAAAACTCCATTTGGAAAATAGGCATATTGTCCTTGAACAAAAATAATCCAACTTAAAAATGAATACATTGACATTCTTTTTTAATATCAATGCATATACTTGTAGTATAAAAATGGAATTTTCCGGCAAATTCCATTCAATAAGGCATATTTAATTTGTTTGCTGCTAAGCAATAAATAAATATTTACATAAAAATGAAATTTAGAAAGCTTAAAATCAAATGGAATCCATTCATTATATTCAATAATCATTGTTTATTTTTGAATTAATTTTAAATACAATGAAAAAAGTCATCAACAAATATAATATTTCAATTCATTCAATCAATTATTTTCTCAAAATATTCCTCGCCACAATTCGGGTTTTCCCTCCAATGCCTTTTGGCGCCCTCTTGCCAAGTTTTTCTTCTTCAAATTGCTTCCAATTTTTGAGCAAAATTTGCTCAAATTCAAGGCAAAAATTTTTTGTTGTTTTCCTGTTTCCATTTTTCCGAAATTCAACTTCAACATCGACCAATATTTTTGGCTGTTCTTCATCTTCATTATTCTCTTTCTCATCATCATCCGTTTCGAATCGTGCATTTATGCCGACCGCATAAAGTAAATCCAATTTTTCCATTTTGTCAATTCCTGACTTGCTAATGTATTTCCGATCGAAAATCTGCCAATGAATAAATTGGAAAAGTTAATGGAATTTTCACAGGGATATAGAGAATTTAGCCTAATTTAAGCCCATATTTAGAAAAAATGCCATAATAGGATATCGGCATTTGGAATTTGGATTAACCCACTCACTTGGAAAAGGGCATATTCTGGAGTTCTTTCGATACCCGCCTTTGAACCGCCCTCGATTTCGCCAAATTTTAATTCGATGCACACGGCTGCTTGCATTTGGTTGCTGCAAATAATCAGATCGGGCCGTTTCTGAGTTTTTTTCAATACATAGTCACTGGCAAAATAAGACCATCCTCTCATCTGGAACATGGCCACGGCTGAAAAAACATGCATCAGATGTTCGCTCCATGCCAATTGAATTGCTAAAATAGTACAAATGTTACTTATAATTATATTACGGTATTTGTTTAATGTGTGCTTACCGTATTTATTCTATTTTAAGCCCCTTCTCTATTAGAAGCCCCCTCTCTATTTTAATCCCCCCACCCTATCGAAAAATTCATGTCAAAACTAACCAATTTAGAGGCGAAATTAGGCCGAAATATGCAATTTTTGTTTCTAAAATTCCGAAAAGTTCCCACCTCGGAGGGTCTCTGAAATTTTTAAGCCCCGGGGCTTAAAATAGAATAAATACGGTATATTTCTTTGCATAATTTGCCAATTTATCCCATAATTCTCTCTCTTTCTAACCAGGGCTGGGACCGTAACTCAAAAATGCCGCAATTGCGGCAATCGCAACCGCAATTAAATCTTTTAAGGGTCCCCTTTACTTTTTTCATAATTTTTCAAAATTTTCCCGAAAAATACCAAATCGAAATCGAAAATCACTCCAGACCTGTTTCTCACTCATCCCAAGATTATGTAAATATGCATTTATAAAAGGGGGACCTTAAATAAGAAGCCAAATTCAACTATTCAAAATCTAATGTATAATAATTATCGTCTACCGAATACCGTTTTTGTTCACCTTTTCTGTTTTTCCCTTTGTTTATGCTGTTCAACATTTTCCCAAAACCATCAGTCAGTTTCTGTTTGCATTCAGCAGCATCCACGCCAATAAAAAATGCATATTCCAATGTTTTGGCCAATTCATTGATTTCCTCCAAATTGAAGTGGTATTTGGGAACAAAATAATGTTCCACGAGGCACAAATTCAGCTCGTGAATGAGCTCTCCATTTGGAATTTGAAGCAAATTGCCCCGGCGACAAAGAAGGCCAGTGTTTAGCAAAAGACGTAGGAAAAGTTCAACCACTGAAGGCTCAATGGATTTCGCTGCCGATGAGGAAATTAATCTCAGATTGCTGGCGCATTGCAGTAATTGTTTAATCTCGTCCTCCTTGAAAATTTGCCATATTGTTTTTATAAAATGAATCCCATTGAGAATTACCGTGAATGGCTTCTTGAGGGAATCTTCGCTGATTTTCACCGGTTTCTCTTTGGTTAAAAGTAAAATTTTTTCTTTAATTTCATCTGCCTGGAAAAGAGGCACAAAATGTTGAAGAAATGCGTGTTGCTTGAAGTAAATATCAAATATTGCATCTCCCGTCGTGATCCAATTATTTAATAATTTCATAATTGATGAAGTGTTGAAAAGTGGAATTTGATTGATACAGTATCCTGAAATTAAATTTTGGTCATTTATAGTAATCTTTTTATGATTGGATATATAAATTAGTGAATTAATTAAAATTGAAATTACCATTAGAATATTGAAAATTAATATGGAAAGATTTTGCTTTTTCGATTTTTTACACCTACCATTGTAATAGCGTGTGGCTTTGGCCCGATTCTCTGGATCCATAAAATGATACGAATCACAAAGCTCATCGAATTCTTTTTGGCTAAAACCGAAGTAAGTGAGCAGTGGATTCGGCTTTTTGCTATTTTGATCATTGTCAACACCATAATAATGAAGATGGGATTGAGTGTTCATTTGGAAGCGATAATTCCCAAAAATGAGCAGCCTGAGAACATTGGGGGCCTTTTCCAGGGCATGAACAAAGTTTCGTATTAAGGCAGTATTCCTTCGCCAATTTCCACTGTCATTTAGTTTGTCCTTTTCATTGAGTATTGGGAAATCGTAATTGTCCACCAAAATGATTGTCTTTTCATTGTGGCATTTGTAAAGCCAATCAGTAAGCATTTCGAGGGCTTAAATTAATTAAAAATGAATCACTATTTTTGGTAATAATTCTCTGCTTCTTTCTAGCAGTGAATATTTTTTAAAGTTCACTCAGATCAGCAGACTATGAATATGATATAAAAAGGGATGATCAAAATTGTTTTGCCCAAAGAATAGTAAATAAAATTCTATAACCCTATAAAAATGATTGGATGACTTTTTTTTACTAATTAAATTAATTGTTTGTATAGAATTTCTATAGATTCTTGGGATTCTAATTCACCAACCACTTTTCCATTTTCCACTCTTGATAGGGCCTTTTCGAAAATTATCGAATTCAAATTGATCATCTTCGTCCATAAGTTCACGCAAATATTTATTTTCCTTATATAAATCGGATATTAGTTTGCCAATTTGCCCTTCAATGTCATCATCATCCCCCTTCTGCACATCACAACTGATTGACAAATCCAACAGCAATGTTGGGTAACGGCCAAAATGCGTTTTGAAAAAATTGTCTTTTTCCATAATTTTGAAGTGCCGACTATGGAATGGGAGAATAAATTAATTGCTATTTCCCAATTATATTTTTTTAACTAACTTGTATTCAAATGATTGGCTGAAGAGATGATGGTTTGGCATTTTTTTCAACTCGTCTTCTCTTCTTTCATTTATGGCCAAAGATGATGATGGGCCATCTTGGGAAATTTGAATTGGCTTTGTTGACCATCCAACAGCAGGTCGAGGTCGCTCAAAGAAGAATTTGCACATTGTGAGAATTGTCGTTTTGCCAACACCGGTTGGAAGGCATAAAAGCAACCCTTTCTGAAGTTTCCCGGTTCCTTCCATCAATTCCTCCAGAAAAAGTGTCCTGTCCACAAATACTGTGCTCTCATCAATCAGCTCCTTGAATGTTTTGGCACCATCAAAAATGAAGGAATCTAAGTGTTTTATCTTCTTCAAAAGATGTTCATAATTTGCCGGCTGCATATTATTCGTGTTGGTCTTAAATCGACTTCTTCCTTTTCGATTTCGGTACATCTATTAAAAGGGAAATGAGATTATTTAACGCGGAGCTTCATCCTCCAGATTAATCTACTCAATGTTTATCATATTGTAATTCTCCTCTCTTTTGACAGCCTAAATGTTTATTTTTCCAATATTTATTCCAAAATATCCATCCATTCTGAATTTACCCAAATTATAAAATTGCCCATTTTTATTTTGGTTCATATTAGCCCTCTTCTATGGCCTATCTATCAACCAATCCCGGAATTCACCGCTTGTTGGGAAGGAGAAGGAGGAATGTTGTTGCCACTTGTCAATTGGCCATCGGCAGAATCAAGGCCTTGAATATTTGTTGATGAGGATGTGCATTGTTGGCCATTATTTGTGTTGTTGGTGGTGGCGAGAGGGATATCATCGACAACAGCAGTTGAAGACTTCTTTGAAGGGAAAATTCACAAATAATCTCACCCATAATTTTCCAAAACCAATTTATTTTTTAATTAATTTAATAAAAATCCACATCTAAATTTTCCCCTGAACGACCACCTCTCCGCCGGGTGTGCCAACTTTTTGCTCATTTTGGCCGTTTTGCCCTTCTTCCAAATTTTTATTAATTTCCATGCTGCTCTTCTTTTTATTGTCCTTTTTCTTTATTGAATCAACAAGACGATTGAACAAGTCCACCTTTTTTCCATTGGTTGACAAATTCCGGCGTTTCAATTCATCCCTCAGTTTTAGGACGGTAAAATCATTTATTTTAAGAGGGCCATCATTTTCGGAATCCATTTGAAGGGAAATTTGTTGTGGGAAAGGGACGATAAAATTTTCTGAAATTATAATTACTTTGGCGAATTCATTTGTGACACCGGTCGGTCATCAATTTGGGGCAAAATTATAGGCAAAGATTACAAATCATTTAATATTAAACATATTATGAGCAGGATTTTAGGGTCATCTTGGAAATAATCGGCCAGGGCTTTACTCATATTGGGAACGATTAAAAGACACGGATGGATTTGGTTCAAAACACGGAGGATCAGCGACATATAATTGGATAAATTGGGATCGAATTTGGAAGATGTTGAAGCACCGCGGATGAATGGATGAGGTCGGCAAAATGAATATTGGGCAGGAAAAGGGAGGAAAAGAATTCTGTTAGGAAATTGCTTTTTGAGAACAGCGCTGCATTGGTTTTTGACAAATAGTTATAGTTCAGCGAGGCAATAGCCAATTCGGGAATTGCGGCCCAAAGTATCCTCTACAAAGTGGATGATGAGGAAATTTAAGGCTTTTCAATGGGATATCGCTTTCCTAAATTGGTTGCTTCCTGCTGGTTGAGCTATGGTCAAAAGAATAGTAAATGTACTCAAAATTGGCTGTATAAAATCGTCCCGAGGTCTCCATTCCTTGCATATGCTGATGCTGCTGATCTCCCCACTAAACTACCCCCGTTCATTCGCGTATTGAATGATCGGCCACCACGTTGGCTCAGTCAGTTATATAGTGAATATTCACGGTATTTTGATTAGGGGCTATGGCCATTTTAGTCACCATCCTAATTCCCAATTTGTTCATCATAAGCGAAAACGAAATGTGCTTTCTTTTTTTAAGTTGTGCCATATTCATTCACTACAAGTACGCGGGGTCAACCCAAAATCCATAAGCTTTAGATATCGGAACATGGGTAAAAGTGGAAATCAAACAGCCTTTTCTTTGTAGGAATTTTGATTTTGGGTGTACACAATTTTATTTAATTCAAAACTCGCCCAAAAGCCAAAACAAACTTTCTACTCCCGAAACTTAAAACACAAATGCATCAAAATTGACTTTGATTTTTGTTGGAAAGTGGAAAGTTGGCTTGGGCTTGGGCTTGGAAAATAAAATAACTGGAAAAAAAGAAAAAATAAGCGAAGATCGAAATGGATTGAAGTTGGCTGTTGGGCATATAGTATGAAGGGTCATTTCCAATTTCCATTTGGATAGGAAGAGAGGCAATGGGAACTGCTGAGAAGAAGAAGTGGGCAAAATGTATGTGTAGATGTGTACTGTGGATTGTGGAATGTGGATTGGATAGGCGGATGAGCAGTCGAACAAAGTACAAACTACAAAGACTGGTCGAGTCTCGAGTGAGATTGAGATGGATGGCAATGGCAAGAAGGTGGCAAAGTCGGAGGAAGGATTATTTTAGGAAGGAGCAACACGTTTTTATTGATTAAGTATTACTAACTCGGGCGCACGCCCTATCTGGCGCGCTTCCGAGCTAGTCAAATTCTTTCTCTCTATCTCACCACGCGCAGCAAAAATCGCGTTCATTGTGGACATCCACGCGTTTTGAAAAAGCGGAAAAACAAAATCCAATATCATCAAACTTGGCCATAACTTATGGCCTAGCTGCTTGAGACTTGAACTAAATGCAAAACCAATGTCACCATCATGCTCAGCACCATCGATTACTTTGACATTTCTAACATCAATATTCTAGTTCATCAAACTTGGCCACAGCGTTGTGGTCTAGTTGCGCGAGACTTGGCCAAATCAAAAAACTATCTGGTCGTGATCAGCACCCCCCGAAGACTCTTGAGCACAAAAATTCAGCTCAATCCCATCCATACATCTCCGAGAAAATCGGGGGACAAAACAGACAAGTTTCTCCAAAATTATATTTTATATATAGGATTTTGTTTTTGTTTTTTTTTTTTTGTAATTTTTATTTTTTAACATTTTTTCAATTTCCATTCCAACGAATTATATCTGAGAAAAAATATTTTATGTTATGAATTGATTCTGATTTTCATTTTAACAAATTACGAGGTATTTTTTAATTCAATTAATAACAATTAGATACCGGCACCGGACCGGATCCCGCGCCGGATTTTGCGGGACCGCATTTTGCGGGATTATCCCGCACCGGATCCGTCCCGCAAAAAATTGGAGGAAAAAAATCCGGTCCGGAATCCCGCAGATGACATTTTGCCGGTCTCTAATAACAATGGTGAATCTGGGCGCCACTTAGCTTTAATTTTTTTTCGCTTTCCATCCCAATCCTTGTTAATTAATTTTCAAATTCCATAAAAAAAGGATTTAGTTCAATAAAATAAGAACAAGGACTAATTGTTCTCTTTTATTTTAATTTACTTAATACCAATATATCTTTTTTTTAAAGCAACAATGTCTTCTAATAGCGGCAAAAAGAATCGAAAAACTGCTTCTGGCTGTACATCATCGACCAATGCTGCAAATAATTCCAACAATAGCAACAGTGATGACAACGAAAGTGGCACAAGCAATGCAACAATCCGAGACAATGCCGATGATGAAGACGAATTTGAACCGGGCAGTTGGGAATGCACAGGTTTTTTAAATTTAATTGACTGAGAAAATATTTAATTTTTCGTTCATACTGGTTAAATTTTTTATCCTAGATTCATTAACCTTTATACCCAATTAATAGATCTCGTCAAGACGAATTATTTGATTATATTTTGGCTTGAGATTTAACCAATTCTAACTTAGTTTTGAACCATTAAACCAAAATTGGGTTTAAACCGTTTAATACCCTTTAATTGTTGACCAAACCAAAATTGGTTTAAACCGTTTAATACCCTTTAATTGTTGACCAAACCAAAATTGGTTTAAACCGTTTAATACCCTTTAATTGTTGACCAAACCAAAATAGGTTTAAACCGTTTAATACCCTTTAATTGTTGACCAAACCAAAATAGGTTTAAACCGTTTAATACCCTTTAATTGTTGACCAAACCAAAATAGGTTTAAACCGTTTAATACTCTTTAATTGTTGACCAAACCAAAATAGGTTTAAACCGTTTAATACTCTTTAATTGTTGACCAAACCAAAATAGGTTTAAACCGTTTAATACCCTTTAATTGTTGACCAAACCATGACAAATTATATACCATTCATGTGTTTTTGATCAGATCTATCCAATTTTCGATATATTTTGGTTTGGGAATGTAGGATAAATCCCCAACTTATAATACCATTATAATTATTTAGGCGAATAAATTAATTATTAATCTTATTCAATCAAATAGAGAAATGTCTTCTGTTTTTAAGTTTGCACATTCCGTAACAAATACGAGGCATTCAAATGTTCAATATGCGACGCAAGAAAAGGCACATCCACTCGGAAACCACGGCTCAATCCCACCGTCGTTCAGCAACAAACGCTGGTGCAAAAAATGGCCGTGGAAGTGGAAATGAAACAGCAAAAGTTTAGCATTTGTAGAATATATTAAATTGTTAATTTTTAAGGAAACAAAGAACCAATTCTGAAGCGAGGAATTCGCCCGATTTATTCGCATCACCTTCTTCGGCTGGTACTGGTACTCCGCCGGTCGCAACAATTCCACCTTCATCATTTTCATCGGCTGCCTCCACCCCAATGCCAACCACTCCAACATCGACAGCAATAAATTTTGGCAACAAATCAAATATGGCCACTTCAACGGCAGGTAAATATAAATTTTGAGTGGTAGATAGACCAATTCGATTGTATTTAATTTACTAAAAAAACATTGAAATGAAAAAATTAAAATTATAATGGTTTAAGGAGGGATTTGTCCTACATTCACAAACCATTAGAGCTGGTCAAGACGCATTGAATGGTATATAATTTGCCATGGTTTGGTCAACAATTAAAGGGTATTAAACGGTTTAAACCAATTTTGGTTTGGTCAACAATTAAAGGGTATTAAACGGTTTAAACCAATTTTGGTTTGGTCAACAATTAAAGGGTATTAAACGGTTTAAACCAATTTTGGTTTAATGGTTCATAACATTATAAAATAATGCGTCTTGAAGAGATCTTTCGGTATAAGGTTTAGAAGGTGTTGAATATAGTTAATAGTTCTGAACCGTTTTCCGTTTAGGTTTTCGGCAATTTCAAATGTTTTTCGGAATATTTTTTTTTCAGACTAATTATGGTGCAATGTGAATTTCATTTTGATTTAAATAAAATATAATTTAACTTGTTCAATTCCCCTTACTATTTCCACAGTCAATCGCCAAAAATCGCCGCCCGCCCAATTGGCCACTTCTTCTTCACCCATTACCAAAACATCATCGTCCATCCTAAAAAGGCGGCCGATTCCATTTCGTGATGCTTTGGTGGTGCGAAGTTCAGCCAAAAAGACGGTGATCAGTGTGGATGGACGAAACTACACAATCATCGAATATAAACCGAGAATATCGCCCAGGGGGAGGAAAAAAGGTTCAGGAAATGCAGCAAAGGAAAAAGAGAAGGAAAATGGCAAGGAAAGGGAAGGAGGAGAGAAAATAAGTGCAATTTCCACGCCAACATTAAATCCCAACCCACAAATTCCAACCAATAATGACAATAATTTAAATAATATGCCCGAATTGTGAATTTATTTTTTATTGTGAATTTATTTTTTAAAATAAAAATTGAATTTTAATTTGTAAATAAAATAACAAAAAAATGTATTCTAATTTTTGTTGTATTCCTCCTTCAATTCGGACAAAGCGTAAAGCCGGATTCAAAATCGTAAACGAATTGTTCAATCAGCGTTCGGTCGGCACCCTTCACTTTGATCAGTCCTTTCAGCTCGTCCACGTGGGTTGCCACCGGATGGCCTAAAAAACATGAAATGAAAAATTGGATTTTAAATTATGGTTTATTAATTTCATATTTATGTCAAAAGTTTGAAAATAAATTTAAGTGATCCGAAAAACTGGATTGAAAATTATTTTTGCATTCAGATTTAAATTATTAAAAAAACGACTCTCCTAGGATTGCTCAGAAAATTATATTTTAAAGTTTTTTTTTCTTTATTAAAAATTTCAAAAATAGTTTTTAAAATCAGAAAAAGTCGAATTTTCAATTAAAATTTATTTTTATTATTTAATTATTTATTTGTCAAAAAATGAGTTAAAAAAATATCCGCAATATTTTAAAATTATTTTTGCATTCAAAATTAATTTTAAAAAGTAATCCAAAAATTGATATTTATTTTGATATGGAAAATTAATTATAAATTTAAATTTCTTACCCAAATGCTTTTCGAGATATTCGCGTAAATCGCGTTCACAGGCCTGAAAAAATGCATAAAAATTAAATTAATTTAAAAAAAATGAAACACATACAAAAATATCGCCATGAATGTTTTTCAAAGTGACCAATTCCACATATTCAAATTCCATTGTTTTTGGGTTCAGCTGGTCGCGGCGTCGTTCCAAAAACAATTCAGGCATGTTGTCCACACCCCTTCGAATGTAGTAGGCAGAATCCGGTGGAATTGCTGTGCACGGGAAAATTTAAAATTAATTAATAAATAATTGATGATTTATTTTGAAAATCTCATTTTTGGTTTTTTTTCTTAAATTTAATGCCATAAAAATGAGAAAAATAAAAATTTATTTTTTAAAATTTGATTTTTATTTTCTTTCCAAATTTTATGTTAAAATGTTATAAAAACAATCAAAAATGTTTACCTTTTGGTGCCCTCCATCCACTGGGCGTAACGGTTCCTTCGGGTTTGCTCACTTCGGGGATGATTTTGCGCGGCAACAACCGGCGAACATATTCCCAATCCACGTCCACTTCCCTGTATTCACTGTAGGTTGCTGTATTGATGGTGAGAGGTGGAGGTATTTTTGTGTAATTAATATTTTAATTTGATGGAATTTTAAAGTAAAAAAATTTTGGAAAAATTGACTTTAAAATTTTGATCATTTTTGTAACAAATTAATTTTCTTAAACCTTTAGCATTTAATTTGAAAATTGAATTATTAAATCAACAATGATAATTTTTTTTGTAAATAATAAATAAAATTTTCCTTAATTATTTGTGAAACCTTTTTCCGGTAAAACTTGTTTGTATGGATTCTTCCATGGCTCCTCCTCTTCTGTTCCACTTCTTTGTTCATTCAATTGAATATTGGAATTGGCCGAAGTTGCGGCAAATTGACGAAAGGAATGGCTGCCGATGGCCGCCCTGCTCGACAAAATGCGAACAATTGGAGAAATTAATTTCATTTTCTGCTTTTTTAATTAATTTAATTTGTAAATGACAGAAAAATATGAATTGATTTTGTACATATTTTTAACATTTAAAAGAATATTTATTCACTTTTATTTTGAATGAAAATGTTTTGTAAAAATTGTTCAAATATATTTAAGCATCATCCGTGGATTCCTCAGCCATCGTTCGACTATTCACAAATTCCTGGACCAATTGCATTAATTCCCTGAAAATTTTTGTGTTCAAATATTTTCCAAAAAAATTCGGTTCAAACCTTTTCACTTCGTCCGGAACAATTCGCCGTGAAGTGTCCTTCAATTCGTCCACCATGCTTTGAAGTTCAACACGTTCACAACCCTTTTGGAAAAAATAATAAAATATTTCTAAATATTTTTATTTCTATTATATGATAGAAATTAAAAACTCCACAAAAAGTTAAGTTTGATCAAGTTTTGAATTGATTTCCCCCAGAGTCAATTATTTTTTAATGCTCAAAAATGTCGGAATTTTATTTATTTTTGGTTCAATTCTACAGAAATATCTTTAGAAATATTTTTTTCAATATTGTTCTAATCTAATAAGTAAATAATTCTAAATTGTTGGAAATTCTTTTTTTTTTCACAAAAAGTTAATGTTGATATTGGATAATTTTTGAGGGTCGGTTGGGTTCGAATTCCTATAATAAATAAAAAATAAATTTTAACGCCCTAAAAATTGTTGCAATTTTTTTTTGATCCAAATTCTTCAGAATTAGGTAAACATAAAATAGTATTAAAGAATAATTTTTAATCATAATTTGAAGGTATTGAGTTCATATCCCATCAGAAAATTTAATGTTCAAAATTGTTGGAAATTCATTTATTTTTAGTCCAAACTCAAAAATTAAAATTTTTACACTAAATTATCCGCAAAACAAACCTTCTTTCCAATATATTCTTTGCACATTTCCTCCACCCGTTTTGTCCAACCCGATTCCTGCAATCGACGAGTCACAATTTCCTCAATTCTATCTGTAAATAATGGACCAAATATTTTTAATAAAAATCGGTTTGCATACCCCGTTCCCCGCTCTCCAAAAATTCCTGCTCCAATTCTTCTTTACTTTGCATTTTCTTCAACGGATTTGTCAACGAGGCTGCCATTTATTAATATTTAATACAGGGTTTCTATCAAAAAATTTTCAAAATAAGACAAATTACATCAAAAAATAAGATTTTATACTCAAAAATAAGATTTTTACAAAAATGCTTTAAAACGAATTAAAATCGCTTTATTCATGAAAAATATTGTTAAATATCATATTTTTCGCCTCCCATAATCTATTATGGCTTTATTTTTTTGGATGGTATTTAATTTGCAGAAAAGAGTATTGAATTTGCAGAAATGGATATTATGTCTCATTTCTTTTAGGCCATATAACTTGGCCATATCAAACCCCTAACCCTAACCCTTAACCCATAGCCCCTAATCCCATGCTTGCCCTGAACCCTAACCCTAACCCTAAACCCCTAGTTACGATCAAGTTATAAACCAAAAATGGTTTGCGACATAATATCCATTTCTGCAAATTCAATACTCTTTGCATACTAATTTTTGGAAGTCATTTATTTTGGCAAAAAAAATGCTGAAATTGGCAAAAAAAATAATTATTTTGGCAAAAAGTAAATATATATTTATTTTGGCAAGAAATATACTGAAATTGGCAAAAAATATATTTATTTTGGCAAAAACAATAAAAAATATAATCGCTCGTTATAATCAATGCAAACCGGTTTAAAATGAACAAAAATTGGATTAATAAATTAAAAATTGATGGAATATTAAATATTTTTGATAAAGTGAAATTGAACATTCGGATATATGAGGATGAGGATTAGGGTGGATATGGTCGGATTAAGGGGGATTAATGTCCGAAATGAATGGGGATGATTTGGATGGATTAGGGTAGGTATAGAAATGAGTCGGAAGCTTTGAGAGTGCAAGGGATTAAGCCGGATATAGGGAGATTAAGATGGATATAGGGGGATTAAGGTGGATATAGGGGGATTAAACCCCGAAATGGACTGGAAATGGCCCGGATGACCACTGGAAGGTCGGGGATGTATAACAGATGCCAGGAGAGTGTGCGAGATTAAGCCGGATATAGGGGGATTAAGAGGGATTAATGGTCAAAATGGTTGGATTAAAGCGGGGAGGGCTGGAGG
Source organism: Pratylenchus scribneri (assembly GCA_030063045.1). Lineage (NCBI taxonomy): Eukaryota > Metazoa > Nematoda > Chromadorea > Rhabditida > Pratylenchidae > Pratylenchus > Pratylenchus scribneri. The sequence goes on along the minus strand of JAQSEB010000114.1, from coordinate 1,649,896 downwards.
CCACCCCCTGAGCCCCGAAGAGGCGAAGATTGATATATATGGCATAGGATTGCGCGGGATAAGGCGGATAAAGTGGGATTAAGTCGGATGAAGAGGGATAAAGCCGGATTAAGCTAAATTCTAAATAGAGACAGTGAATTCCCGCGCACTCCTGGGCTTCTGTCTCGGCCCACGTGCCTTCGGCATGCTTCCCCTTCACTTCCAACCCATTTCTCGCCTTAATCCCACCATTTTGATCCTTAATCCCCCTATATCCGGCTATATCCCGCGTGCTCCGAACCCCTAAACCCCTAGCCCCTAGATCCCATGCCGGCCCATAACCCTAATCCCTAGCCCCTAACTAAGCTTAATCCGGCTTAATCCTCCTATATCCGCCTTAATCCCCCTAAATCCGCCTTAATCCTCCTATATCCGGCATAATCCCGCTCACGTTCAGGGCCTTTGGCCGTCTTCCCCGACCTTCCAATGGCCTTCCGAGCCAATCCCCATCCATTTCTGGACTTAATCCCCTAAATCCGCCTTAATCCCCCTATATCCGGCTATATCCCATGCACTCTCAGGCATTTCCCCGACCTTCCAATGGCCGTCCGAGCCATTCCCCATCCATTTCGGGGCTTAATCCCCTTAATCCACCTTAATCCTCTTAAATCCGCCTTAATCCTCCTATATCCGGCTTAATCTCGCGCACTCTCCTGGCCTTTGTTACTCTTATCCGACCTTCCAAAGGCCGTCCGGGTCATTTCCCATCAATTTTGGGGCTTAATCCCCATTATATCCCCCCAAATCCACCTATATCCGGCTATATCCTGCGCACCTTCACAAATATTTAATATTCCATCAATTTTTTAATTTATTAATCCAATTTTTGTTCATTTTAAACCGGTTTGCATTGATTATAACGAGCGATTATATTTTTTATTGTTTTTGCCAAAATAAATATATTTTTTGCCAATTTCAGTATATTTCTTGCCAAAATAAATATATATTTACTTTTTGCCAAAATAATTATTTTTTTTGCCAATTTCAGCATTTTTTTTGCCAAAATAATATTATCTCCTAATTTTTTTACCCAAAAAAATAATTTTTTTACCCAAAACTTTTCGTGTCGAAAAATAATTAATTTTTAAGGCCATATAACTTGGCCAAAGCAGGCTTCTTCAAGATTCCCTAACCCCTAGCCCTTAGCCCCTAATCCCATGCCTGCCCTGAACCTAACCCTAGCCCTAAACCCCTAGTTAGGGCCAAGTTATGTGGCCTCAAAAATATAATATTTTTCGACACGAAAAGTTTTGGGTAAAAAAATTATTTTTTTGGGTAAAAAAACTATTTCTCATACTCTTTTCTGCAAAATAAATATTTCCCTTATTTTTTTTACTCTTAAAGGAAAAATTTTCAATTGAACTTAGGCAGGAAGTTGTAAAAGTTGTAAAATTTGATGTTTTGGCTTGAATTTGGTTAATCAGTACTCATTTTTCATATGGAATATTTTTTAAAGCTCATTCAAACTGTATTTTTTTTTTTGGCATAAATTCATTCATATTTTTCAGTAAATTATTTATTAAAATTGCCGGAATTTAGTAATATCCATCCATAAAATGCCATCGACTTCAAGTTTTGAATTGTTTTTGGGGCAAAGAGCAATGTGGAAAATGACCAATCCAAACATAACAAATATATGGACACTATGGAGGAATATTCCCTTGGGAACGTGGACAGGCAAAAACCCAAATCCATCCAACCCACTCAATTCCTCTCCCTTCCCCTTGACTGGTCACAAAATGCTTCCTTAAAGAAGAAATGCCGGCACTGAAGGCCAATTCCCACAAAGCCAATCTTCTAGGGCCAAAAAGGGAAATTCACATTCATTTTTCAAGTCAAGGCGGAAATAAATAAAATTGCCTAAGGCTATTTTTGACCTTTTTTTCAAAGCTTTGCCGCCTTTCCAGTCTATTTTTGGACTAGGCCCCATTCTTCTTTGGCTTCTTCAACCAATCTTCTTTGGGGTAAATGTTTTTTCCCATTCACCGATGGAACACAATGGATGTGACCTAAAGGCCATTTGGCCCTTTGAATCTAATCCGTCATTTTTGTCCATTTCAACAATTTGGCTCACTCTGAAAACAGCTGTTCAGCTCTTTGGAAACAATTTTTCACACGAAAAATTATATGGGTAGTAATTAATTTGGTGAACAAACACATTGAAAATTTCCAAATAAGGGTTTGCCCTACATTCATAGATCATATATCCAAGGAAGCTGGCCAAGATGCATTGAATGGTATATAATTTGTCATGGTTTGGTCAACAATTAAAGGGTATTAAACGGTTTAAACCAATTTTGGTTTGGTCAACAATTAAAGGGTATTAAACGGTTTGAAAACCAATTTTGGTTTATTGGTTGAAAACTAAATTAGAATTGGTTAAATAACCCAAACCAAAAACATAATCAAAAGTGGGTAATGGGTATAGATTTTGGAGGTTTAGACAAACCATTGAACCACTTATAAACTTTTGGCCATTTTCAATGTTTTTCGCCCTATTTAAAATTTTCCCAAAATAATATTGTAGTCCGATTGACCATCTAAAGGTGGAGAAGGGGACATCATTTTCCCATTCCCTCAATTTTTCCAATCCATTTCGCCTATCTGTCTTCCTCAATCTGCGGAAGCCAATTTAGCCCCCGAAGGTGTCCCCCATAGGCTCATTTTCGTCTCAATTTCCCAACTATATTTCTCGTTGACCAAATATTATCGTTTTTATCGGCAATAATGCGAATGGAGGAGGGTCATTTAGGGCCGAAAATGGACATAAATGGGCAACCACCACAATCAAATTGAATGATCGCCGCAAGAAGATTACAAAACGTAATAATAAGTGGCAGAATTGCTTCCTTCGACGCTAATTTTGACTCAAACATTTTCTTTATTAACCATTTTTATTTCACCCTCTATTTTAAAAACTTTTCCATCTTTCTTGAAATTGAACCATTAGTAAACCGAATTTTTAGAGGAAAAGCTGATTATTTCACAAATTGTTTTAAACTCTTTTCCGGTTGCCCTTTTTCCGGAAAGAATTAATTTGCACTATTTCTGGTTGCCTTTTTCCGGAAAGAATTAATTTGCACTATTTCTGGTTGCCTTTTTCCGGAAAGAATTAATTTGCACTATTTCCTGTTTCCGGAAAGAATTAATTTGCACTATTTCTGGTTGCCTTTTTCCGGAAAGAATTAATTTGCACTTTTTCCGGTTGCCCTTTTTCCGGAAAGAATTAATTTGCACTTTTCCGGTTGTACTTTTCCGGAAAGATTTAATTTGCACTTTTTCATGTTTTTTTTCCGGAAAGAATTAATTTGCACTTTTTCCGATTGCCTTCTTTCCGGAAAGAATTAATTTCCACTATTTCTGGTTGCCCTTTTTCCGGAAAGAATTAATTTGCACTTTTTCCGGTTGCCCCTTTTCCGGAAATAATTAATTTGCACTTTTTCCGGTTGCACTTTTTCCGGAAAGAATTAATTTGCACTTTTTCCGGTTGCACTTTTTCCGGAAAGAATTAATTTGCACTTTTTCCGGTTGCACTTTTTCCGGAAAGAATTAATTTGCACTTTTTCCGGTTGCCCCTTTTCCGGAAAGAATTAATTTCCACTATTTCTGGTTGTCCTTTTTCCGGAAAGAATTAATTTGCACTTTTTCCGGTTGCCCCTTTTCCGGAAAGAATTAATTTGCACTTTTCCGGTTGCACTTTTTCCGGAAAGAATTAATTTGCACTTTTTCCGGTTGCACTTTTTCCGGAAAGAATTATTTTGCACTTTTTCCGGTTGCACTTTTTCCGGAAAGAATTAATTTGCAATTTTTCCGGTTGCCTCTTTTCCGGAAAGAATTAATTTGCACTTTTCCGGTTGCACTTTTTCCGGTTGCACTTTTTCCGGAAAGAATTAATTTGCACTTTTTCCGGTTGCACTTTTTCCGGAAAGAATTAATTTGCAGTTTTTCCGGTTGCACTTTTTCCGGAAAAAATGAATTTGCACTTTTCCGGTTGTTCCGGTTGCAATTTCCGGAAAGAATTAAATTGCACTTTTCCGGAAAAATTAATTTGCACTCTTTCCGGAAAGAATTAAATTGCATTTTTCCGGAAAATTAATTTGCACTATTTCTGGTTGCCCTTTTTCCGGAAAGAATTAATTTGCACTATTTCTGGTTGCCTTTTTCCGGAAAGAATTAATTTGCACTATTTCTGGTTGCCTTTTTCCGGAAAGAATTAATTTGAACTATTTCTGGTTGCCTTTTTCCAGAAAGAATTAATTTGCACTATTTCTGGTTGCCTTTTTCCGGAAAGAATTAATTTGCACTATTTCCTGTTGCCCCTTTTCCGGAAAGAATTAATTTGCACTATTTCTGGTTGCCTTTTTCCGGAAAGAATTAATTTGCACTCTTTCCGGAAAGAATTAAATTGCACTTTTCCGGAAAAAAATAATTTGCACTCTTTCCGGTTGCAAATTGAACGAGATAATTTAATTTCCCTATATTTACTTCTTCAAATATAGTTTGAAAAATTTATCAAAAAATGGAATTTCATATTTTAGATTTTTGCCCATTTTCTTGCCAATTTTCCACCACCAAAACTAAAAATGCCATTCTTTATTTTCTTCCTATTTATTGCCATTTTCCTCCATTTAACTTCGAATTCTTCTTCAGCAGGTAAAATTTCAATCTTTTGAATAAATTAAATTTAATTTGCCGAAAAACTATGGTCAAGTTATATGGTCTCAAAAAAGTATTTTTCGACTTTTCGATAAATTAAAATTTTTTGGCAAATTAAATATTTTCCAATAGCAATTTCCCCATTCTCAACAGGATCCACCTGTCAAACACCTCAACCCCTTGGCATGGAATCTGGGCAAATTTCCGATTGGCAATTGACGGCTAGCAGTACATTCGATGCCACAATGTTGGGTCCAGCAAATGCCCGAATTCGAAAGGAGTTTGGTGGCGGTGCATGGTGCCCGCAGCGACAAATTGACAGTCAAAGCTATGAATATATTCAGGTGAACGTGAAATGGAAAAAAGGCATTGGGGAAATTTTAAGGATTTCGGTTTCAACACATCATAAATTTAGGAACATCACACATTTTAGTCATTGTGGAAAATTTTTGGCATAACATTATTAAAATAAATCATTGGCCCGGACCTAATTAACTAGCAAGTTACTAAACTCTTAATTGCCAATTAAAAGAAAGTAACAAAATGTTCAATTTTCGTCGATAGCATAATTTAACAAAAACAATTTCTTCTTTCATTACCGAGGTTTCTTCACTTTTTTGACATGTAATTCCCTTATATGCAAATATCAGTTATGGAATTTATCATTGAAATTTTTGGGCTAAATTAATTCAACTTATTAAAAGTTAAACTAGATGTAAATTTGTCCCTTTTTCGTCTCATTTATTAATATTTTTCCGATCAGACTCAAATTTCATAGTCAAAAACTCATAAGAAACCTAATTAATCTAAGCACCATTTCTTTGCTTATTAGGTCGATTTGTTGGCACCTTACGAGATATGGGCCATCGAGTTGCAAGGACGTTATGGGAATGGAACTGGTAAAGAATTTGCGGAAGCAATCATGATCGATTTCATTGGACCGGCACAGCCACGGAATTGGACACGCTATGGCCAAATGATGGACGGGGATGGCGATATTGGCAACAAAAATGGCACAAAAGGCAATGAAATGGAACAAAATCAAGTAATTAATTAAGAGGGAAATGCCTTTACAAAGGGGAAAGAGGCCCATCCGAAAATACCCCATTTGGAAAATTTGCCAATTTAAAAATGTTCATAAGCATCTAAAAACATATGAATATGGAATATTTATTGCTTTCTCCCCAGGACAAGAGTAAACAAACAGTTAACTTTGGCCTATTTCAATTTCCGTCCCGTCAAATACTCGACTTGTGGTCAAGTACGTAAATTTGGTTTCAATAAAAATTCATGTAAAATCAAAGAAAATATCCGAGAATTATAGCAAGTAAATGGTCAATTGAAACAGAAAACTTAAGGGCATATTATTAAACGCTCATTCGTTGATAAAAAAACGAGAGAAAGTACGGTAGCTGAACGTGGGGGTTAGCTGGGTGAAGAATGTGCCCTGAGGGCATATCAAAGCTCTCTCATCAGTCAAATGATTAAAGAAGGAGAGAAAGTACGGTAGGCAGAACGCTCTCCTTTTCGCAATAAACAGCATCAGAATTCAGAAAGAGAAATGTTTTAGTGGCATATTCGCCTATTCTATTTTTGCCTTCTCTTCAATTGAATTTTTGAGGATAGTGACAAGCTTTGCCTAATTAAAACTCCAGTTTTTAATTAACTTGGTATTAGAGTCCATAATGGTCGGTTTTTAGACAATCTACCCGAATTTCGATTTTTGAAAAAAAATTCCGGTTTTCGGTTTCGATTTATCCCTTTTCGGTTTTTTGAGCAAAAATTTCCAATTTCGATTTAAAATTGCATTGATTTTCTCAAACCGAAACCGACGATGATCTACTCTAATTGGTATAATTTTATAAAGTAGAAAATTCTTAAATTTTAGATTAATTTTAATTTGAATATATTATCGGGATACTTAAATAATAAAATCATATGCGTGGAGAGGTAATCTGTTACGAACCATTTTTTATATAATTAATTAATTTATTTAATCAATTTTTTAATTTTTTTAAATTTTTGAATATTAAAATTTCTATTGATATTTTTTCATAGAATATTATTGCCAATAAATTGTTGAATTGAAGTAATTGATGAAATATTTGCCTAACCATTCCCAATATCTTTGCACTGCGACCAAAATTCTGGCACCATAAATTTTTATGCTATTTGAAAAAATGCAGAAATTTTGGCGAGTACAAAAATATGAAGAAGGCGGGAAATTATGCTGGCAAAATTTATTTATTATTTTTTACAATTTTTTGGATAATAAAATTAAAATTTTATTGGGTAGATTTGAAAGGTGGATTTTCCAATGAATTTGGGCAATAAAAATTAAATTATTGGATCGGAAATTAATGAAAAGATTGGAAAAATTGTTCGCATTAAATAGAATGGCTTTTACGCTCCGCGATCCGCCCTCTCAAACAATGGGACTTTGGGCCAAAATGGTAGAAATGAAGAAAATTTTCTAATTGTGAAAATAAAGTTAACTTTGAATATAATGACATCAAAGGGAAGAAATTGGAATAAAGAAAATGGAACATCCTTTTGAACCTTTGTTTCAGAATTGCAATTTTGAAAAAATGCAAAGAATGGGGACATTTTTCGCAGATATTCCAATTGGAGAAATTGAAAGGCCATCTTTGTTTTTGCCTTTGACCAAAAAGGTGGAAAATTTGAATGGGAATGGGAAGGTAAATTGGCTTTTGAAAAAAAGGCTTTTTTATTTTATGAAACTTTGAAAACATTGACCCAGAAAAATTATAATTTTGAAATTTATTCGAGAGCTGAATTTAATTGGGTAGACATTGAATTTTCTGGAATTTAAACTCTGAGAAAATGGACGTTAAATCAACCAACTGGACCCATTCTTTCGGCCATATCTCAACAAGGAAGAACCAATTTTGGAAGGCGATATGCCATTTTAAAGCCCTAAATGTACTCTAAAAAGTGGCTTTTCTTTTTTTTGAAAACTTAAAATAATTTGTAAATAAGTGGCTTTTCCTCAAGAATTCGGGTTTATTACACTCAAAGACATGTAACTTTTTTAAAATTTAGATTTAAAAATTAAAAAAGGCCAAATTGTAGAGGACAATTTAGGCTTTCGAATGGATTATCGCCTTCCAAAATTTGTTATTGCCTCGCTAAGCTATGGCCAAAACTAATGCTGTTACTCTGTCCCATATCCCTTTTTCTTTTCAAAGCCATAATTAATTTTTAAAAAATATTTCAGCATATTCTGCCAGCAAATCGTGATGAACGGACACCGGAATTAATTCCATTGGTGCCTCCGTTGATTGCCTCCTCCATTCGATTGGTGCCATTCTCCCTTCAATTGCGCACAGTTTGCCTCAGATTTGAGCTGTTTGGATGCATTCTACCCAATGAAAATGCCCTGGAATTGGAATTAATTGGCGTCGAAAATACAAATTCAAATGGGAATGATGGAAATTGGACATTGGCAAAATGGAGGCAACAAATTTGGCAGAGACCTGGTCAAAATATTTCGGCTAAATATTTTAAGGAAGGATACCTATTTCGAAACTGTCGAAAAGAATATTGCCAGAATGATTGTAACGGTTCAAGATCCATTAATCTTATACCCAATTGACAGATCTCATCAAGACGCATCATTTTATTATGTTTTGGCTTCGGTTTAACCCATTATAACTTAGTTTTGAACCATTAAACCAAAATAGGTTTAAACCGTTTAATACCCTTTAATTGTTGACCAAACCAAAATTGGTTTAAACCGTTTAATACCCTTTAATTGTTGACCAAACCAAAATTGATTTAAACCGTTTAATACCCTTTAATTGTTGACCAAATCATGGCAAATTATATACCATTCAATGCGTCTTGACCCTCTATCCAATTTTGGGTATATTTGGTTTGGGAATGTAGGACAAACTCTTACTTAAACCATTATAATTATTTTCTTTTTTAACCAAATTAATAAATTCCTATTTTCCAGCTCTCCTCTACCCATTGGCCGGCCTCCTTTCCCTTCTTCCATTGGCACTTTTCCTCCTTCTTGTTCGCCACCTTGCCCGCCTTCACCTTCAACATTGCCAAAAACCTTCCCTCTTTTCTTGTTCCACATTTTCTTCCCGTGCACCCGGAAATGCCTGTTTTTCCGGCTCCAATTCCTCCAACAGTTCTCAACCACTTCGACGCTCAAATTCCTGGCAAAATGTCCATTTACCGTTCCCATTCGAAACTGGAATTGGTGCCCTTTCAACGGCTCGGATATTCTCACCAAGTTTTTGCCGTTTTGAAAGTGTCTCAATGGAATTTCCATCATTGGGGCGGAAAAAGGAACAAAAAGAGGGCCAAATTGAGACGGTGTATGGACCACAAAAACAGCCAAATTTTGGTGCCATTTGGAACAATGGATTGGGTGATGGCATAAATCCAAAAGCAACGGTGGGGATGTGCCGAAATCGGTCAATGGCCAATGGTGGCGATGGCATCGTAAATGGAAGGAGGCAGAAAATGATGGGAAATCGGCAACAACATCAGCAGCAGGTGAGGAATAGGATTTTATTTAAATTGCCCAAAATCTAAACTAAACGTGGGTTTATCCTAAACCATATTCCCAAAATTGGAGAGAGCTGGTCAAAAGGGACGCATTGAATGGTATATAATTTGTCATGGTTTGGTCAACAATTAAAGGGTATTAAACGGTTTAAACCTATTTTAGTTTGGTCAACAATTAAAGGGTATTAAACGGTTTAAACCAATTTTGGTTTGGTCAACAATTAAAGGGTATTAAACGGTTTAAAACCAATTTTGGTTTGGTCAACAATTAAAGGGTATTAAACGGTTTAAACCTATTTTGGTTTGGTCAACAATTAAAGGGTATTAAACGGTTTAAACCTATTTTGGTTTGGTCAACAATTAAAGGGTATTAAACGGTTTAAACCAATTTTGGTTTGTTCAACAATTAAAGGGTATTAAACGGTTTAAAACCAATTTTGGTTTGGTCAACAATTAAAGGGTATTAAACGGTTTAAACCTATTTTGGTTTGGTCAACAATTAAAGGGTATTAAACGGTTTAAACCTATTTTGGTTTGGTCAACAATTAAAGGGTATTAAACGGTTTAAACCAATTTTGGTTTGGTCAACAATTAAAGGGTATTAAACGGTTTAAACCAATTTTGGTTTGGTCAACAATTAAAGGGTATTAAACGGTTTAAACCAATTTTGGTTTAATGGTTCAAAACTAAGTTGGAATTTATTTAAACTAAAGCCAAAACATATTTAAACGATGCTTCTTGATGAGATCAATTGTTTGAGATTAAGGTTTTGGGGTATACTAGGATAATTTTCTGAACGGTAATAATTTTTCGGCAAAATATTTCCTAAAATTCAATTTGTTTTCATTTCCTTTTTTTCAAACAGATCCAAACCCAATACTACCCAAAATTGCCAACAATTTTGCCATCGCCTCCAATTCCACCTCCTTCAATTCGAACCGTTCAACTCGTTCATTCCAGCTCCCAACCGGATTCAATTTTGACTCGTCCAATGATTTTCCCCCATTCCCAACATGAATTGGCTCCAAAGGGCAAAAAGCCGATTCCAAAGCCCAGATCCATAACTCCACTCAATAATATAATTACAACAAATTGATTTTTAATAAAGGACTTGGAGAAAATTCCGAAAAATGTTGCCATAAATATTTTGGATGTCTTTCATTTATTTAGAATTTTGTTCATTCTATTTATTAAATTTTTGTCAATATTTTAGGACTATTATAATGGGAAAATATTAATTTACCCAAAAAAATAATTAATTTGCCCAAATTCTTTTGTATCGAAAATAATTTATTTTTGAAGCTGGCCGTAATTAGGTATTAGGGCTCAGAGTTAGGTTCAGGGCCAGGATGGGATTAAGGGTGAGGGAGGGAGGAGAGTTAGGGAATTCGAAAGAAGTCTGATTTGGCCAAATTATATGGCCTCAAAAAATGACAATTTTTCGACACGAAAAAATAATTCTTTTTTTGGGCAAATTAATTGACTCCCTTGCCTTTATACAATTCCATTTTCCCCATTTTTTATTATTAATTCAACGCTTTCAAATTTTTTTAAAAATATTTTAATCTTATTTTCTCTTATTATATTTTTCAATGAAAAACATGTACCAAAATACAAAGTCAATCAAACAAAAAAAAAACAACTATATTTTTAAACATTTAATTGTTTATTTGCATTCAGGGATGCCATCTCCAAAATGCAAAACCCCGGCATTCGGGTCTAAAAACCCGGCAAAACCCCGGCAAAAATTTTCAAAACCCCGGTAAAAATCCGGCATCTTTTAAAACGTGTTAAAATGCAATTTAAAAGCTTGTAAAAATTTTCTACTTCAGATTTATATTTTTAATTGACTTTTTGAGCACATTTTTAATTGTCTTTTTGAGCATGTGCGTTATGAAATAAAGATATCATAAGCTTTAAAAATCGGTCTGCCGTCAAAAAGTTTAGCCAGAAAAAGCCGCGAAGGAAGGAAAAAAATTAGCTAAAAATGGCCCTGATAGGGAGAAAAAGTAGCTAAAAATGGCCGTGCAGCGAAAAATTAGACCCAAAAATGGCCGTGCAGCGAAAAATTAGACCCAAAAATGGCCGTGCAGCGAAAAATTAGACCCAAAAATGGCCGCGCAGCGAAAAATTAGACCCAAAAATGGCCGTGCAGCGAAAAATTAGACCCAAAAATGGCCGCGCAGCGAAAAATTAGACCCAAAAATGGCCGTGCAGCGAAAAATTAGACCCAAAAATGGCCGCGCAGCGAAAAATTAGACCCAAAAATGGCCGCGCAGCGAAAAATTAGACCCAAAAATGGCCGCGCAGCGAAAAATTAGACCCAAAAATGGCCGCGCAGCGAAAAATTAGACTAAAAATTTAAAAACCCGGCAAAAACACGGCAAATTATGAAAACCCCGGCAAAAACCCGGCATTCCCAAAACCCCGGCAAAACCCCGGCCGGGACATCAAAACCCCGGTAAATGCCGGGGAAACCCGGTATTATGGCATCCCTGTTTGCATTGGTTGAATTGGCTGCGGTTGGCAACAATAACAAAAATAAAATTAATGGCCGATGGGCAGAATGGACGCCCCCCCCCCCTTTACCATTCCAAGAAATCCTCCCTTTTTCAATTAAAAATCCATTACATCCATATAATTTTTATATGAAACAATAATAAATAGAGATGGCATTTTTATTGATATCAATATTTTGAAAAATAAAAATTTTTGAAAAAATTTTACCATTTTTTAAAAAAATTGAAAAAATTTATTTTGACATTTTTGCAAAAAAAAAAAATAATCAAAAAACTAATTTTAGGAATTTTTTGAAAATATTATCAATTTATATAAAAAAAACTCATTTTTTTGGAAATGAATTTTAAAATTTTTTAAATACAAAACATTGCCTATATTTTACCATTTTCGTCAAGATTTTGCAATTTATTCATCAATAAAATAATAAATATTATCAAAACATTCCCACAAAACGAAGTCATCAATTTTCCTTCCGGCTAGCCCTTAATTTAATTCATTTGATGAAAAGCCTTCGTTTTTAAAATGGTCACGCGCATTTGGAATATATGCGTGCCCTTGGAATTTGCCCACTCTTTGTTTTTTCATGTGCTTGGGCCTTGGCATTGGCAATGTTTGTGCCAATGCCATTTTCCCATTTCCGCTGCCATCTATTAATTTGGCCATTTTCTTCTCCCACTTCTTCCGTTCTCATTCCCTGCTATTTGTGCCTTTTTTTGTTGGCCATGTTTGGCCATTTATTCCTCTTTCTTGGAATGTGGGATAAACAAAATAAAAGGGAGGATGGCTGCCTTTATTTTTGCTGCCAGCCGCCCCGCCGAACGCTGGGGCCATTTTCTTTTTTTTTTAAATGGAGGCTGGCGTCAAATTTATCCTCTTTTTGGTCCCACTTTTCCCTTTTCTATTTGTGTTTGTTTAACCTTTTTGGCCCTTTTTTGGCCATTTCAATTTGCCCTTCGCATTTTTGGCGGGAAATGGCGTTGGGCTCACTAAAAGGCCTTTTAAGAACGTTTTGAATGGTTTAAAAATGGGAATGGCGCCATCCATTTCCATTAGCATTCAGACAATTTTTGTTTGCATATTTTTTTTGTCCTTTTCCATTCAAAGTGAATTTATTTCTGCACAAAACACTAAAAATTCACCTCATTCAGTTTAAAAGCAATTTTTACAATTTGACAAATTCCAAATAGAAATTAAAGTTTAAAGCCTCGATTTCTTTGTCCAATTTACCGTGTATTTTCCTCTAACATAGCCTCCTTATTAATCAGGAAAATTTTTTTTTAAAATAATACCCCGAGGTAATTAATAAGAAAATATATGTAAGAATAAATTACCTTCAAAAATAATAATCATTTAATGCCATAAATTAATCATTTTTATGACAATTTCAACAATTTTATATGGACAATTTTAAAATGCTTAAATTTTATTTTAAATTCCATTCAAATAAATGAAGCCCCTTCCGAATGTTTTTCTTTAAATTTTGTTAAAAACAACCATGTGGCCTGCCAATTGTGCCTCCATTTCTCGGGCGGAGTATTTTTTGTTTGTTTACGCATTTTTTGCACATTCTTTGCACATTTTTTTCTTCCCAATTTTCTTTCCAAATTGTTCACTAATTTGCACGCCAGCCTTTACTCTCTTTTTCCCATTTATTTTGAGGAAAGTTTTTTGGATTTGCCATGCCAATGCCATTTCCCTTTATGCCTTTAGATTTGACTTTGAGTAACACGTATTTTTAATTTGCTTTATTAGACCAATTTATGATGGCCATTTTTTACTTCCATCCAAAATAATATTTACTATAATTTATTCATTTTTGCCCCTTTAAATAGGTCTTTCTCAGTCAGCTTTCACATTTTTGTGTACTTTCTATTTTTGGCCGTCTTCCTTTTTAAATGGAAATTGTGGCCAATTGTAAATCGGCCCTTTCAAAGTAGCTTTTTTTTATTAAACGAATTCAATGTAAAATTTACATTTTTTTAAATGTTCAAATTTTACCTCAATTATTTTGTTCCCCAATTTGTTACCATTTTATTTTCTAAAATACTCCAATTTGGCCATTTTTAAATCCTATAATTCTTTCCTTTAAATATTTACTTTTAAATTTGACAAAATTTCTCGGTTCATTTGCGTTCCATTTCCAGTCTCCTTCAAAAAAATTTTCCCTCGGCTGCATTTTCCTCAATAAGTTGTTACCCCAAAGGAATAATTTTTTTCTGAACAGTTGATGGGAAAATTGAGTAAAAAATTCCAAATCCAAGGACTAACAAATTTATGTTTTGGCCAGAGCAGACTAAAAAATTGTTGCAAAAATCTTTCTTATCATCAAATTTCTTGCCTCTGCCCTCAAATGTAACTTATTAGGGCCAAAAGTTCACCATTCCTTTTCAAATCTATTTTTTATTTTTGCTTTGCCCCAAGCAAATTCTCGATTTGTTTCCCTGCAATTCCTCTTTGTCCCTTTGTTATCTATTTTTGCCAAAAACACAAAATTCTTCCCCTTTCCACAATAAATTAGTTGCAAAATTTGGCCCACCCACTACAGCAGAAACCCTTTTTGGCCAATGGCAACCCCGAAAATTCTTTTCCTTTCCCTTCTTCAATTGAAGGTGGGTCTCAAAGTGGGCTCAATCCCCTCCCCAAAAATCACATTTTTTATTGAAAGAAGAGGGTGGGGAGGTGGGAGGATGACCTCGTGATTTTTTTTTATCGGATCGAAAAATGGGCAAATATTAAATGGATGAAAAATTGAAAGGAAAGCGAGAGGGAATATTGAAAAAGGGGGAAAATAACAGATGGATGGGATGTTTTTCTCAAACCCCCCTCCCATACCCCACCAACAAATCCTTTGGGGGACGTTGGCCGGAGGACGGGAAAAAGGCCTAAATTGAAGAGAGGGGAAAACGGGGGAATTTTGGTGGGATGTTTACGCCGATTTTTGGCAGTACGGGAGGGGGTCCGGCCCATTCGCTGCTGTCGGGTTCGGGGAGGACCATTCTTTTCGGCCGGCTGGCAGCAAGGGGAAGGGGGCGGCTCGGCTGGCAGCAAGAAAAGGGAAGGGGCCCCGGCTGGCAGCAATGATATTGAGCAAAAAGGGAATTTGGACGGGGGAGAGGGAGGCTTCTATAAAGGGGAAGGAACACACCTTTTTGGGCTTCATCATTGGCCTCCACCACTGCGCCTGTTGGCATTCGCTAAAAGGGCAAGAGCATCAGCTGGGCCAATGTTCGAGAGCGGAGGAAAGAGAAGTGTGACAACAACGAGAAAAACGTGAACCAAAGAGAAAAATAAGAGGCAATCGAGAAAGGAGGCAGCCAGCTTGTTGACAGCCGGTGGTTTTTTGCTGACAGCCGTCGACCGCCAGTGACTTGAGGGAAAAAACAGCAGAGGAGGGGCAGGATTGAACACTGACTGAGAGACAAACAACTCTCGCTGGTGGCCGGTGCTATATTCGCCTCAATAACAGCCTTCCTTCCTTTCCCTTTTTTCATATTTATTGCTGCTTTTGCTGAAAATGTTCCTTCCCTTCCCTTTTCGCGTTGCCTTTTTTTGCTTTTTTTGCCCTTTCTCCCGTTGGTGCCTTCTGCCTTCCCCTCGAGAGTCGAGACCAAGGCCAACGCATATCGGCCCCCTTTTAGTGAAAATGATTGTCCGTTCCCCCAACAAAAATATTCGTCCTTTTCCATCATTATTCCCCCTTTCTCACAGAGATCACCACCAAAAGAAAGCCATCATGAGGGACAAAATGGCCTTTGTGCGCGAAATCTCCCCACTGCACTGGCTGTTTTAACTCGTGGTCTCATTTTCTTCATTTTTAGCAAGGAAAAAGCCACTAAAAATTTTAAGCCTATTTCAATTATAAATATAAAAAATTAGAAAATTGTTATGATGGATAAAATTTGAAATAATGCGATTCTATTTTTGGACTGTTTTCCTTCATTTTTGGCACCATTCTCTATGGCCATTTATTTTAAGGCAATTTAACAATAAAAATGGTAAAAAATAGATGGCATAGTTTTTATTTAACCATTGATTTTTAATAATCTAAATTCCTTAAAAAGCAGAGCAAAAATAACAAAGAAAGCCTCAATTATAAGCCAATTTAAATTACGAAAAACAAATTCAAAATGTTATTTTAATGAAAATTTGAAAGCGGAAACAAATTCGAACGAATGCCAAGAATTAATTTTCACTCAACTTTAATTGCCATAAATGGACAAAAATAACAAAAAATCAGCTGAAAGCCATTCAAATTTAAGCCGAAAATGGATTAAATTTTAATGAAAACAAACAGACCACCGAATGGAATACCAAATTAGCCACATGTGGGAAAAAAGTGGTCTCACATGGCTTCAATGGGGGACGAAAAAAAAACAAAAACAACCCACGAAAAATATTTTTTGAAAATATTGCCTTAATTTATTCGACTATTTTTGTGCCACTTTTTTGTTCATTGATCAAAATTTACCACTTTTTTCGTCTATCAAAACAGCAATTTTGATTTTGACCTCTGGAAAAATAAATCTACTATTTTATACACAAATGGAACCGATGCGTCGGAGTCAGCAACAGGTGTAGGATTTTTGAGTATTTTCAAAAAATTTTTTCTAATTGTCCAAAAATGACCATTTTTATACCAAAATATAGAGGACACTTTACTGCAACGGATAAGATCAATTTTAAAATTTTCTGACAAATTAAAAAAAAAATTATAAGCCTGAATCCGATCGATTCAAATTCTTTTAAGGTACTCAAAAATTCTACTCCTCTTGACTCCGACACGTCTGAGTCATTTGTGTAAATGTAACTTAAGGAAGCAAAGAACAGCACAAAGAATGGACCGAAAAATGGGAACAATAATTGGGCGAAATCCTCTTTCCCTTGCGGCGTTGTTTCTGCTGGTCAAATGCCACACACACACACACAAAGAACAACCCAAAAATTGACCAAAATGACCACATTGACCAATTTTTTTATAAATGTTTTTTCTTTAAATTCATGTTTATTGTTTATATATGCGAGAATTGCCCTAAAAATTTCCTAACTTATCTAAATAAGCGAATTTCTACTCCTTCCCTCACTTCATTGGAATTCTTTTAATTGGTAAACAAAAATGGCAAATAATTCCAGACACTTGTACTTTCGATTTTCGCTTCATATTCTCTCCATATCATTTACCCAAAAATTAATAAAACAAGCCGAAAAATTATCATTTTGACCCAAAAATTTAATTAAAAAAAAACAATGGGAAAATATTCCAAAGGGAAATTTTGCCCTTTCGCATGGAATGGCTTCTACATATCCAAAAATAAGCCCAAAAGCAATTGTACAATTCAAAATGTTACTAATTTAATGCCATTTAAAATTTTTTAGAAAAACAAGAAGCCAAATAAAAGAGAGCACAAACTTTCGAGGAAGAAACACTTTAATTTCCCTCTGTGGAGAATATTTCTTCTTTCATTCTGTTTGGCCATTCTTTTTGGCCACAATTTTGTGCCATTCATCAATTCAACCAAAAATGGCCACTGCTGAACACGTCCGTTCCACGGCCACCCCACATCATCATCATCATCATGGCCATCATCCGCACAATCATCATCGGCCACAAAATGGCATCCAACAACAAACATTGCCTCCGGCAACGGGGGCCACTGATCGGCCAATTCCCTCAGGCCAAAATCATCGAAATAATCCAAATGAACTCATTCAGAGGGCTGCCCCTGCTGGAGGAGGTCAGAAAAGGAAATTTTTTTTGGAATTTGGATTTTTATTGGAAATTTTGGCAAAATTTTGTCAGTAAATTTAGCGAATAATTCAGAATGAAAAAGTGGAGGAAAATAAATTCTGAAATAGTTCATCTCATTATTATAGATTTATTAGGGCAAAATTAATTAATTTTATTGTAAATTTTTCATCCCTATCAGGGCGATTGAGTAATTGAACCAGTTTCGCTTATTTCATTAAGGAAGCAACCAATTTTGGAAGGCGATATGCCATTTGAAAGCCCTAAATTTCCTCTAAAAAGTGGCTTTTCTAATTTTTTGAAAACCTAAAACATTTTGTAAAATAAGCGGCTTTTCCTCAAACAAATTCGTGTTTATTTCACTCAAAGACATGTAACTTTTTAAAACTTGAATTTAATTAAATTTAGAAATGCCAAATTTGTAGAGAAAAGATGAGTTTTTTAAAATGGTCTATTGCCTTCTCATATTGGTTATTGCCTCTCGGAAATATAAGCCAAATTTAATTCAGGTTCAAAATAGTTCTTTATGGCTTATTAAATTTTTTTGCCTTTGAATCTACAGCAAAAATTAATAGAAATAATAAATTCAAAAATTGGAAATTTCAATTCAAAATTGTATTCAAATTTTACAGCGCCATCCACAACATCCCATGGGAGGAGGGCACCACTAATTCGTGCCGAAGAAATGGTGGACACAAATTTGGAGGAGCCAATGGATTTGCTGGATTTGGATATGCCATCGCCAATGAGCCCTTCAATTCCTTTGCCACCTTTGCCGGTACCCCCACCCGTAGAGGCGGCGGCACCTTCAAATCGAATTCCACCAGAAATGGAAGAAGCCTCGTTAAGGTGCAATTTTTGAAGGGAACGAAAATTGAGCAATTAGGGTGTTTAAGATAGAAAGAAATTGCCAAAAAGAAACAAGAAATATAATGGTTTAAGTAAGGGTTTGTCCTACGTCCCCAAACCATCAAAATTGGATAGAGCTACTGGTCAAGACGCATTGAATGGTATATAATTATGGTTTGGTCAACAATTAAAGGGTATTAAACGGTTTAAACCAATTTTGGTTTGGTCAACAATTAAAGGGTATTAAATGGTTTAAACCCAATTTTGGTTTGGTCAACAATTAAAGGGTATTAAACGGTTTAAACCAATTTTGGTTTGGTCAACAATTAAAGGGTATTAAACGGTTTAAACCAATTTTGGTTTGGTCAACAATTAAAGGGTATTAAACGGTTTAAACCAATTTTGGTTTGGTCAACAATTCAAAGGGTATTAAACGGTTTAAACCCAATTTTGGTTTGGTCAACAATTAAAGGGTATTAAACGGTTTAAACCAATTTTGGTTTGGTCAACAATTAAAGGGTATTAAACGGTTTAAACCAATTTTGGTTTGGTCAACAATTCAAAGGGTATTAAACGGTTTAAACCCAATTTTGGTTTGGTCAACAATTAAAGGGTATTAAACGGTTTAAACCAATTTTGGTTTGGTCAACAATTAAAGGGTATTAAACGGTTTAAACCCAATTTTGGTTTGGTCAACAATTAAAGGGTATTAAACGGTTTAAACCAATTTTGGTTTGGTCAACAATTAAAGGGTATTAAACGGTTTAAATCAATTTTGGTTTGGTCAACAATTAAAGGGTATTAAACGGTTTAAACCCAATTTTGGTTTGGTCAACAATTAAAGTGTATTAAACGGTTTAAACCTATTTTGGTTTAATGGTTCAAAACTAATAAGTTAGAATTTGGTTCGTTAAACTCAAAGCCAAAATATAATCAACTGATCCGGCCTTGACCAGGATCTATCATCTGAGTATAAAGTTTAGAGATGGAGGTCTAGGATAAACCACTGAACCCTAAACCCTTATAATCTTTTCGGCAATTTCATATTTTTTGGCAAATTAAAATAAAAGTCAAATTTTCATGCATTTCATATTTAATTTTTTTTTAAATTTTTTCCACAGTTGGCGACAATATGCGGCCGCCTCCCTTTTCCATAACCGACGATTGACCGGGCCATTTGCCCCACAAATTGAGGATGATTGGGAAATGGCTGAGGAGCCGGAAGATGGAAGTGGTGACCAATTCCGTGGTCGACGACCAACCGTAACCTATAGGGTCAGTTTTTGAAAATTACTTATTTGAATACACAAAATTGGGCTAATATTTGGAATATTGGACATTCGGGTACCTTGATTCAATATGAGTATTAGTTTTTGGTCCATAATTCAATAAGGCATAATCAATTCCGAAAGGCGATAAAGCTTCGAAAGCCCAAAGTGCTCTCTTTAAAGTTGCCTAATTTTAAATTTTATGAATCCAACCTTTACAAAAATTACATGTCCTTAAGTATAATAAACCCGATTTTTTGAGGAAAAGCCGCTTATTTTACAAATTGCTTTAAATTTTCAAAAAGGTTAGAAAAGCCACATTTTAGAGGATATTTAGGGCTTTAAAATGGCATATCGCCTTTCCAAAATTTGGTTGCTTCCTTATTGAGCCATAGACAAAAGAACTGTCCCAATCACAGACTATGTTTTGTAAAAATTATTTTCATCCTTTCCTTCCTTTTTATTTGTTTTTTTAATGTTCAAAAAAGATCGCCGCATTCTTTGCCCTCTTATTTCGTATCTCTTGCAAAATATTTACCAAATAAAACGACAATTTTATCAAATTTGTATAATAAATGCGCATGCTCCCAGAATTAAATGCGCGGAAAATACTAATAAAGGTGTTTTTCGCCTCGAATCAGAATTCCCTTAATTATTCCAATATTGGTTTCCGAAGATTATTTATTATAGTTTCGGTTCATTGGAATTTCCCTCCATTCATCCTCCATAATTAAATAAATGACATTGAATTCACGCTGTTTACACATAATTTTGAGGGAAATTCAAAGAAATGTAATGGATGGATTATTCCTCAATGTTTTTGTCAGCTTAAATATTAAAATTATAGTAGGCAGAATTAATGAAAGAATTTAATTTAATCATTATTATCTGCATTTTTGCCTTGAAAAAAGGAAAATAATTAGCCTATAAAAGAACCTTCACTGATCCTGGCTTAGATTTAATCAAATTTTAATTTAGTTTTGAACCAAAAACCAAAATTGTCCTTAAATCATTTGGCTCTTCTTATGTAATCTTTTTTTCGACATTTCTTGCTTTGAAAAATGGTTCCATTTCCATTTCCACTTTGCATTTTTAATAGTGCAATCCAAAATAGGCCCAAACGGATATTCATTTGAAAATTGCCCTTTTAGAGAATAGGAAACGGGGGATTTTCCCAGCCATAATTTCTTCCCACTCCAATATTTTGCTGCCAACTGCTTTTGCTTCCTTTTGCTATTTTTAAACTTTGATGCAATCATTTTTGACTGATGATGACTGACTGACTTGGACAGGGCTCAAAGTGAAAGCCATGAGGAGAGAAATGTCAAAGAAAAAGTTGGCCTTTCAAAGGGGAGAATGGGATAAAGCAAGGAGGGTGGATGGATATGCGAAGAATGGGAAGAATTCGGCCAATGCTTTTTTTCATGTTCCCCACACAAATATAAGGCAGCTGATGAAGACCAGCAGTGGTCTCCTTTCCCAACGTATTTTGTTGGCTGCCAAAAGCCGATTGGAAGGTTAAAAAAAGTTGGACTTGGTCATTTGACGTAGAAAGAGCAAAGCAGAAAAAGGAAGGGTGGAAATGTCAGTGAAGAAATGTTGGTGGAATTGGAAGTCGAATACTAAACTATTTAAATATGTAAAAATGGAATGGAAGAATTAATGCCATACACGCGTTCAATTTTATGCGAGAATTAAGCCAAATGGAGAGGAGGCTCAGATGGGCTGAAAATGGGGACCCGATGAAAGCACCACTTTCGAAAAGGGAAATGGAAGGGGACACGGAACGCTGGACTGGAGGAAGCTGGAAGTGGAAGGAAGGCTGGTGAAAAGCGAGGAGGCCTCACGAGAATGCCCAAACGGCTGGCTGGAAAAGGAAATACGCACTGCTGAGGCCCAGTGGGAAGGGAATGAAAAGGAGAACAAAAGGCTAGGGGAATGAAGCCAAACCATAGGCCGCTAACCACAATTCCAAGCGCCATTTTGAGTCACAGCCTTTTTTGGGCCCCAAGCCGCCTGATTCATTCATTTATTCATTCCTATTCCCAATTCGCCCCATATATCCAACGGCTGTTTTTGTTTGTTGTTTGGTTCGTCGACGTTCGCCACACATTCCATTGTTCCATCGGATTTTCACAGAGCGACCTTTACCCCTCAAAACAACAAATTTGCCATTTTAATCAAAAGCGAACGAAAAACAAATTGAGTATCTCAAAGACCGGCGGGGATTCAAACACAAAAATCGCCGCATTCCAATCATCGCAAACAACAACAATTTAACCTTTTCCATCCCCTCTCTCTCTCATTCATTGGCCACAAATACGTAAATTACAACTTTCCTTCTCTGATTTATTATTCTTTGGCCAAGTCCATTCGGCGTCCGGCCATAATAATGTTGGGCACGGCGTCAACCAAAATTTTGCAACAACAACAAAAAAAACAATATTCATCCGCACCAAAAACGTGTACTCTTGGTCTGTTCCCATCTTTCCACAGACATTTTTCCACAGACATTTTCCATTACCATATTTGTCTTTTTAAAAAAGCCATTCACACACAATCACATGGTCGTCTGTGGATGATTCAAAAATAAAACATTTTTCTGCCTTCCTCCGACGATGTTTTTTATTCCCTTTTTTGAAGGCGTGAACTGACGGAGAATTTTTTCCCAGTTTGGGGGAATACTAGAAAATTCCCTAGAGTTTATATTAGCCAAAACATTCAGTGGAAATTCCATGAATTCATTTAGAAATTTGATATTTTTGCATAAAAGTTTTGTAAAAAATCAAAATTATATTTGAAAATATTAAATATTTATTATTTTGGCGAAATGTTTATTTATGAAATTTTCTTTTTCATTTTTATTTTTTTAGTTTTTTTTTAGTCGAAAACTCGAAATCTTTTCTTTTCTAATTTCTATCTTCAAGTGAGTCCAAGCGTTCAAGCCAAACCGAAATGCTGAATTAAAAACCAAACCAAAAAAATAATTCCAATTCCAAGCCATTTAATTTAATGATCATTTTTTACCTTTTTCATTTTCTACAATTATTTTTATTTATTCAGTTCCCAACCAACGGCAATAGTGCCAACAACAATCATCAAACATCAGAAGAATATCAACAACATAGAAGAAAAGCAGTTGCCCGTAAACTTTCAATGGGTCATCAACGGCGTTCAGCGGAGGATCCGCGCACCGAGCTGTACATGCAGGCATTGAGTCCCCGGCGATTGTCATTCCCTGAACGCACACTTTACAGTGCGGTTAGTTTTACACATTTGTATTAATTTATAATCTTTATTTTTGGTTAAAAACATCCAAATAATTTGGCTTTATTAAAACAACTAAAAAGAAAATAAATTTAGCTCTATTTTTGCCCAAGAACTAGCTGGAAAAAAACAATAAATTGGAAACAGCTGGGCCATTTACTATTTTTAGTTTTTCCCATTTTTGGAAAACAATAAATACATTTAAAATAAAAATTGAATTAAAAATTATGAATTCCATGCCTTTTCAGGACTATGCCATTTTGCGCAAAAGTGTGGATCATATCGAAATTGTTGGCTCATTCCGTCAGTTTTTCATTCAATTTCCAATAAAACATTCTTTTACATTTAGATCGCGGCCATTCCGAAGCATATCGCCATTTCCTCCAATCTCTCACTTGCTATGATTTGGCCCCACAACACATGCTGCTGGTCATGATCGATGCCGAAATGACGGTCAGTCCCAAAAATGAGATTTCGGCTAGAAATTTACTATAAAATTATGCATAAAAATTACTATCAAATTCGGAGAAAAATATTTGCCTCAGAGCGGATTCGAACCCATGACCTAATTAAAAAAAGCGAAGGGAGTTTTACCATTCAGTTAAAAATTCTCAGGCCAAATTTTTTCATAATCCCTAACCAACCATAAAGCATAAAAGTGGATTAAAATTTATTAAATTAGAAAGCAAAAATGAAATATATTAAAAAATAAATTCATATTTTTTAGATCCAAAAGGCAGTGCAAATTTTATGTTCTCATCCGGCGCCGAGGGTCGCTGTCATTTCCAATTCAAAAGGTAAAAAATCGATCCAAAATTATTAAATTTATTTTTTAATTCCATCCAGATTCCCATTGGGCAATGTTTACGGTGACGGACTGCCTTTTAGCATTGCAAAAGGCGCATAATCAATCGGATATGCAACAAGGTGACTACAATTTGCGACATTTCGTGGAGAATGTCCAAAATGGACGACGACTCATTTCCGTGGACGATCAAACCAGGCAAGTGACAAAAAAAATCAAGAATGAAAATTAATATTTTATTTTTTTTTATAAATTTGAGACCTTTTAAATAATTTTCAATTTCGGTAGAAAAAATAATCAAAAAAAAAAAAAAAATAGATTTTTTTTGGAATTTTCTGGCACAAAATTTTAGAAAGAATTTTAGGCATCGAAGAATAGAGGAAAAATAGTCGGAAGTCAGTTTTAAAATTTTTTCCTTCCTTGGGATTTTGAGACCAATTCCATTTATACCAAATTTTTAGAGGTTAAATTGAGTATTTTATTTACTTTTAGTTCATAACCCTTTAGAAAAAAATTACTGATAATTTAGATTTTTTTGTAATAGTTTAAAAATGATTTAATTTTTTAATTTCCCTCTTTCTTTAAAATTAGTAAAAATTAGCCAAAATTTATATTAAATTAAAATTCTTTCCAGCGTGTGGGATTTGGCCCGCGTTTTCACCCTCAACCGTGTCCATCGAGTGCCGGTCTTCTCCTCGGAAACATCCGAACTGATTTCCATCCTTTGCCTCCGTGCAATTTGCCTTGAATTGCTCAAATTGTTGGATTCAAAATGTTCACTGTCGCCGGATTTGAATTCCATCCCGCTGAGTTCGCGGGTGATTGGCACTTGGGGCATTGAGGAAATTGCATCCGTGCAGGAGGGGAATAGTTGTGCGCAAGCGGTGGACATTTTCCTTGAAAAGTTGGTTTTTTTATTGTAATTATTTATTTTTTTATTAATTAATTTAAAATTTAAATACTAAAAAATAAATTTTTAAAATATTAACAAATTAAATTTTAAAATTAATTTAAATATCAATAAAAATAAATTTTTAATAATTTTAAAAATAATAAATTAAATTTTAAATTAATTCAAAAAAAAAAAAAACTAAATTTTAAAATTAATTCTAAATTAAATTAAATATTAAAAAAAATTAAATTTTAAATTAATTTAAATATTAAAAAATAAATTTTAAAATTATATTAAATATAAAAAATTAAATAAATTAATTAAATTCCTAATTCCTTTTAATTATCATTTTTCCTATTTTTCAGACAAGTTTCAGCCCTTCCAGTCCTTTCGGCCACCGATGGCACTTTGCTGGGCGTTTTGGACAAGAACAATTTGTTGGATCGACTCTTTGAACGGCTTGGCTCCCATCAAACGCCGGAACGATGTTTCCAATTGATGGAGGAAACGCCGGTGGAGGATTTGTTGCCTCAGGCAAGGCGAAGGACCGTCAGGGCCGACTGTTCGGTGGCCGATGCAATGCGGGTTTTGACTGAAGTAGGTTATGCCTATTTTTGAAAGGGAATTTTAAAAAGAATCTCTTTACGCAAATTTTGAATTATAGGGAAATTATAATTTTTTAAAATTAATTTACTCGTTCTTCAGAAAAATTTTTCACTATTATTTTAAATTTCACAATCATTCACTTAACAAAAAAAAGATTATAGTTAATTGGTCTATAAGTTGTTCTCCCTTCATGTAAGATTCCGGGTTCGAATCCTGCCATCGGGAAATTATTTTTTCTTCATTTTTACCAATTGAATAGTTTATTTAAAAAAAAAATTAAAAATGATTTAATCCATTTTACCTTTTAATTAATATTAAAATTTTTAATTTTTCAATTGGACAGTTTAGACTTTCGGGAAAATTTTTTACCACAATTTTATATTTCAAGTTATAAAAATTATCATCGATAGCACATAGGTTTAATAAGCTCTCCTTCTCTCATGTGAGGTTGCAGGTTCGATTCCTGTCATAGGACTATCGACTATAATTTATTGACTCCTTTTTAACAAAATTAAATGGTTAAAAAATTTAAAAAATATTTCACCTTTTAACACTAAAATTTGTAATTTTCCAACAGGACGGGTTAATTGAATCACTTTTCGTGGTGGAGCCACCGGCGGCCGAGGACGAAGACAAAATCATCGACATTGGCGGAGGAGAGGGCGGCGATCGCCTCTGTGGTGTCCTCTCCCATACGGACATTCTTGCCTACATTCTTAGCTGCGAACAACAACAACAAATGATGGGCCCAGGGAATAGTAGCCAATGAAATGCACAAATTATTTAATGAAAATGAAATGAAAGACGGGAATGACCAAAATTTGATGAAAAAAAATATAAATAATAATTTTATTCAAATGTGTACATTAATTATTCATATCCAATCCAAATCTATGGCACAAACCGCAAACATTCTCCCCTTATTATGTTCAATCCTGTGCCCTCATCAATATTCGATAGGCATCATTTTTGTTGATTGTCTACCAAAAAATGTTTATTCATTGTTTTTGTTGATGACCCCATTTTATATCCCCTTTGAATTGTACCAAAAATGTGTTTTATTTTCAATGTTCAGGTCAAAATTATATTAATAAAATATGCGAATTTAATATTTATTTTATTAATTCATATTTATGGCAGAAGCGGAAAAAACTATGAGCAAATACAAGCATTTGTAAATGTTGGGCAAAACACAAACATTTGTAAATGTTGGGCAAAACACAAACATTTGTAAATGTTGGGCAAAACACAAACATTGTAAATGTTGGGCAAAACACAAACATTTGTAAATGTTGGGCAAAACACAAACATTTGTAAATGTTGGGCAAAACACAAACATTTGTAAATGTTGGGCAAAACACAAACATTTGTAAATGTTGGGCAAAACACAAACATTTGTAAATGTTGGGCAAAACACAAACATTAGTAAATGTTGGGCAAAACACAAACATTTATAATGGGGCAAAACATAAACATTTGTAATTGGTCAAAACACAAACATTTGTAAATGTTGGGCAAAACACAAACATTTGTAAATGTTGGGCAAAACACAAACATTTGTAAATGTTGGGCAAAACACAAACATTAGTAAATGTTGGGCAAAACACAAACATTTGTAAATGTTGGGCAAAACACAAACATTTGTAAATGTTGGGCAAAACACAAACATTTGTAAATGTTGGGCAAAACACAAACATTAGTAAATGTTGGGCAAAACACAAACATTTATAATGGGGCAAAACATAAACATTTGTAATTGGTCAAAACACAAACATTTGTAAATGTTGGGCAAAACACAAACATTTGTAAATGTTGGGCAAAACACAAACATTTGTAAATGTTGGGCAAAACACAAACATTTGTAAATGTTGGGCAAAACACAAACATTAGTAAATGTTGGGCAAAACACAAACATTTATAATGGGGCAAAACATAAACATTTGTAATTGGTCAAAACACAAACATTTGTAAATGTTGGGCAAAACACAAACATTTGTAAATGTTGGGCAAAACACAAATATTTGTAAATGTTGGGCAAAACACAAACATTTGTAAATGTTGGGCAAAACACAAACATTTGTAAATGTTGGGCAAAACACAAACATTTGTAAATGTTGGGCAAAACACAAACATTTGTAAATGTTGGGCAAAACACAAACATTAGTAAATGTTGGGCAAAACACAAACATTTATAATGGGGCAAAACATAAACATTTGTAATTGGTCAAAACACAAACATTTGTAAATGTTGGGCAAAACACAAACATTTGTAAATGTTGGGCAAAACACAAACATTTGTAAATGTTGGGCAAAACACAAACATTTGTAAATGTTGGGCAAAACAAAAACATTTGTAAATGTTGGGCAAAACACAAACATTTATAATGGGGCAAAACATAAACATTTGTAATTGGTCAAAACACAAACATTTTGTTTGGGCAAATCACAAACATTTGTGGCAAAACATAAATTTCTTGCTAAAAATGCTCTATATACATAAATTAGCCAAATTCTGATTTTTTACCTAATCAATGAAAATATTTTTTGAAGCCGCTTAAAAAGCCTTAAATCTCGATTAAACCTCTTTTTCCTTTGAATGAAAGCAGAGAATAAAGCCACGGACAGCCAATTGGAAAAAGAACCGGCCACTCATTAATAGGCAGAGTGGCACACTGTATGGGAATGGTGTATTGCCATTTGCCATTACGAATAGAGGGGGAGCCGGCACTTGGACCTCTTCCCTTACTTCAACTTCAACCAGGGGTGGGGTCGAAATTTCGATTTTCGATTTCGATCGTCGAAATTTCGATGTTTTAGTTTCGATTCGATTTCGAAAAGCGTCGAGTTTCGAAAAAATTTCGAAAAAGGCAAAGGGGGGACCCTTTGCTAGTTTCAATCAAAAATTTGGCATATTTTTTGAAACGAATTCCTTTTTTACTTAAAATTTCCTTATTTTTGCCCAAAAATATTTAGTTTTTTAATTTATTTTTCAATTATTAAATCATCAAAATATGTTTTATAATTGTTTTAGGAATAAAAAATGAAAAGTGCAAGATTTTAATAATATTATTTTAATGGAAATGGCCAAACAATAATGTAACATGGAAAGTACCGCACTTAAAATAATCATTGAAAAAGAATCTAACAATTAATTTGTCATTTAAAAAATATCAAATACAACCTTATGATAAAAAAACCAAAAATTTCTTAAAAAGAAAAGCTAAGTTCGGTTGGGTTTTGGGTATTGGTTTCATTGTCAACTATTTTGCCAATAACAAAAACAAGAAAATTTGAAAAAGCTTATTTTATTTCTCAAAATGCTAAACCCTATAATTTTATTTTTTAAATATCATTGAATATTATTTTTTGGATAAAAAATTTCACTTTTTTCTAATTTCAGAATTTTTTTCAATTTTTAAAGGATTTGGAAATTTTTTTGAAAAATTTCGATTTTCGATTATCGAAATTTCGATGTTTTAGTTTCGTTTCGATTTCGATTTGGATGCGAGTTTCGATTTCGAAGCAAATTTCGATTTCGATTTTTTTGAGTTTCGACCCATCCCTGACTTCAACCATAGAAAAGGAAATGAGTGCTATTCAAAAAGCGTATGCAAAAATTGAATAGCCTCTTTCGGAAAAAGCACCGTATTTCTTAATATTTTACATCAAATATTTATTTGGGAGGAAATATTTAGTAAAAGCTCATGCTCATCTTACGGGAAAATATTGTTTATATCTAATTTTTGTTCGATGCAGAATGAACAGATATATAAATTTTTAGTCATTCTTTTCAATTAAATGTTTATTTGTGCCTAATTCTCAGTCGGCCTTTCTGATGACATTGCACAGACATACGATCCAATTAAAATCAGAATCATGATCCTATGCTGCAGAAATGTCCAGAAGCAAAATCTCAATTGGTATCCGGTGATAAAAAAACGTCGTCTCCAGTCTCCACTTCCAGCCTTCTCTCATTGATAGGCAAGTCATCCAAGTTGACTTTCCAAATTCTTTGGGGACCAATTTTGAAGGGAGCCAAAGAAAGTTTGGCACTTGAATGGCACGAAAAGATTGACAGCCATGAAGCTAGCGTGGGATGTCCAAAAATGTGACTTTTGAGTGAATCTATTGGAAGTGTAGCGAATGGATGACAATGACGAAGCGATATGAGTGGCACCGTCAAAGGGCATCGTGGCATGGCCGGAAATGCCGAAGGACAAATCCCAGTTGTCTGACCCAGTCGGCTGGTATTTGCTATTTGGTTCGATGGCCTACCAAATGGATGAATGGCATCGCTCCTTGGCCAGATCCTTTGGCCATGGGCAATGAATTTCTGGTGAGACTTCTTACTATCCCTTTGGGACATATAAAGCAATCGTTCCCTTTTAAGAATATAAATAATTTTTATGAACATTCTCCCTGCCCATTTCTTACGCCATTCTCCGCCAGTTCCTCGATTCAGGATTTGTGCCTTCCCAATTCTCATCCCAGAAAAATTGTGAGAATATTTATTTTAAAAATACCAAAATTTTATGGCATTTTTTGCCAATGATTGTTATGCCTTCTTTGATCCTACAAAAATATTGATGGCATTTTCATTACAAAATGACATTATATTCCCCTCTCTTTTTAATTTCCATAGTCGATTCGGCAAAATTGGGGTGGATTCCTTTGGGGGCCTGGTGGCTGGCTCATTTCCCCTCCTTTTTTCATTAATTTCATTTTCCAGCAGAATTCGGCGGATAGCGCGGAAATTGGTGGAAGAATTTGGCCAAGATGGGGCTCATTTTGGAATTTTATGGTCGCACCAAGATGAGCCCAAATCCTCAATGAAATTGAAATTGGGGCCAACTGGGTACCAAACACAAAAAATTTCATCCATCCTTCCCATTTGGTAGGCTTTATGCATTAGGGAAGGAAATGCGCCACAAATGAATGCGGCACAATTTGGGTGGCTTCGGCCAATGAACCACAACCACATTCAATTGGAGGGAATTGGGGGCCCAAAAATCCCCTAGGGATGTGGCCTAACAAAATAATTACATTTTAGGGTGTGCGGGAAGATTGTAATGGAAGAAGGGAATGGCCCAGAAATTCCAATTCCGATAACCTTCTGGGGCACACAAATTAAATCCTCACCAAATTCTTCCATTGCGGCAGCATTTCTGGGATGCAGCCGGTATATTGGCCAAAATCCTTTTTCCAATTCCTTCTCCTCTAACTCACTGGCCATCCCATAAAAATTAGCCTTAAAATTCAGAAAAATAAATCGCTCTCTTTTTAGCCCATTATTTTATAATCTACAAATTTTGCGAAATGGCCAATTTCTCAGTAATCTTTCAAGACATTAATAAAAAATTTTATTCCATTGTATAATTCTTTTTGTAGACCATTTTCATGTCAAAACAATTGATCAAACACATATTTGGCCAGAATGGTTATGGTAAAAAAACGAAAACTCCTCAATTTTGGTCTATATTTTGCTCATTTTAGCCATAAGTTTTGGCCAATTTTAATATCCAACAAATACATTCTAATAAATTCATCCCTATCAGTGTTATTAAATATATCAAAATTGCTAGAGTAAATATTCACTTGAAAAATGGAGCAAAATTCTGCTGGATTTCATTACAATTTTTCAAGTTTTAAGTTGATATTTAATATTCTCTGGGGATAAATTTGAAGCCAAATTGCGAATATGAATTTCAAAAATGAAAAAATCAAACCCCCCCCCCCCCCCCCCAACATCATTCAAATTCCATTTTCCCAATGGAATATTTCTCCGGTAGACAGGACAATAAGTTTCATTGATGTCCATCCATTTTAAAGAAGATGACAAATGTCATCCATCTTAAATATTGGGGCATTTGCCTTTGCCCTTAGAAAAATTTCCATGCAATTTCAATGCTCTTAAACCGCGAATTTGGTGCTGTAAAAATGTCGTATTTTTGGATGAAAATATTATACAATGAATACAATTTGTTTGCCTATGCTAAATCCAATTTAGCATTAATATATTGGCTTAAAAATTTTTCATCAATTTTAAAGACAAAAATTGGCATTTGACATTGCCCACAAAATCATGGACAATAACGTGAATGGCACCGTGCCATTAGCCCAAAGCAGAGGTTATGGACTAAAAAGCGATAAATAATCGGCAAAAGGGATAAAGGGCGCGCCCCCTTTTTTGGGGGCCCATAAAAAGGGAAGAAGACCGGGAAAAAAGGAGGAAGAAAAACCAATGCCCATTTTGGGGGGTAGGGCCGGAAGAAGGATTGGAGGCTCACAAACACACCCCAACCCCGCATTTTCGGCTGGTTGGTTGACTGACACTGGAAGGAAAGGAGGAAGAAGAGGAATTTTGGGTGGAAAAGCATTTGGACCAAAACGAAGGGGAGGGGGTCCCGCGGGGCATGGCCACGGCCACAAATTGCCAATTCATTCCATCCTTTCCACCACCATTGGTCTAACCAGCCAACCAACCCATCTCGCCTTCCACATCCATTTTTGGGCGAAATGCCCGGCTGGCGCTTCCTTCCCTCCTTTTTTTTGTTGTTGGCCCATCTCCATTGCCAAGGCCAGCAAAGGGGGGCTCAACACACATAAAAAGGCGGAATATTGGCTCTCCAAAAATGGTGTTGGCCACTGGTTCCTCGTTTTCAATTTTCCTTTTCAAATTGAGCCATCCAAAGAGAAGGAGCGGTGGTACCAAGGGTTCATTTCAGCTATTGCGCGGCAATTTCGCGCAATTCGTACAAATAGGAATGGAAAAATAGAGATTTATGGAGGAGCAATTTTCGAAAATAATAAAATTGGCAAAAGAATAAGTCGCCTTATCAAAAGGGTTGGCCCGAATTTCTTATAAATTAAAATCCATTTTTGATACTACATCCTAGTCAACAAAAAAAAGCGAAAAATAAATCAACAAATAACATTAAAGCATGCAAAGGGGCCAATGAAAAGGGTATTTGATGGCCTTACCCGAAAATATTGGTGCAATGGAGTCAACAAAATTGGTGTCCATCCACATCCTTCTTCCATTCCATTCATTCCCTTTGGGGGTTTTATGCGCCGGAATGATGGCCGCCAATTTGTTGGTCGATTTTCGGTCGTGCTGCCCTGAGCAAAGATGAAATCCCTCATTCCATAAACTAATTTTTGGCCTTTTCCAATTGCAAAAATGACCATCAAAATAACAAATTTCTCTCAAATTTATTGAACAAACTCTGATCACAAATTGAGAGCCAATTTATAAATCGAATT
The DNA here is from genome assembly GCA_030063045.1 of Pratylenchus scribneri. Taxonomy (NCBI): domain Eukaryota; kingdom Metazoa; phylum Nematoda; class Chromadorea; order Rhabditida; family Pratylenchidae; genus Pratylenchus; species Pratylenchus scribneri. The sequence continues at coordinate 1,617,443 of JAQSEB010000114.1, read as the reverse complement.
GGACAAAAATTATTGGGATATTTGTCCAAAATTTCGCTCTTTCTTTTGAAATATCCTTTGAGCATAGCCATTGCCCATTGGGCATGATTGAACACATCGATAAAATTTACAGTGCAAGATCTCCTCTTCTCGGCCAAATTTCGGCGTTTTTTTAGGCCAAGCCTCCATTTGCTGCATCACACGTTGTTTTGGTCCCAGAAAATCGATACGATGATGCTCTTCCTCCAAATTTTTTCCACCCCCTCCCCCTTCCATTGCTGCCAGCCGCCCCCATTCTCTTTCCCAATTTTCCACCATCCATCCATTCGCATCATTTCATTCGCCCCCAACCATTCCAGCTTTTAATCGGCTCATCCCCTCTCCTTTGCTCACCTTCATCAATTTTATTTTTGCCCCAGCAGCGTTCAATTGTCCGCGACAATCTTACCCAGATCGGCGGAAGACGTAGCGCATTCAAAAAGTATGAAAAATGGAGACTGATTTGTAAATTCTAATTCTAATTTTCATTCTGATTTTTATTCTGATTTGTAATTGCACTTTTTAATTGTGAATTGTAATTGCACTTTTTAATTGTGAATTGTAATTGCACTTTTTAATTGTGAATTGTAATTGCACTTTTTAATTGTGAATTGTAATTGTGAATTGTGATTTGTAATTGCAATTTGATTCTGATTTTTAAAAGGAATCTGAAAGGAGGAAAGTCGAAGGAAATAAAGCCAATAGCCAATTCAACAGCGATAGGGGAAATGTTGCCCAACAAAAATGCTTTGTTGTCCATTTTTTCCTCTTTATTCATTGCTCTGTTTTCCACCGGTGGCTGTCAGCAAAAAAGTTGAATCAGCACAGGGGCAGGCCACTTCCCCATCCATTACCCAGGAAAGGCCACAGTTGTTCTTTCCACCCAACATTTCGTTTATTTTAAGCTGCTGTCCACCCCCACCTTCATTCCTTGTCCCTTCCATCTACCACCCTCATTTTGCCTCCAATTGTTTAGTCCCAAACCATTTTGTCTCCTCCACCCAACTGGCTGGCAACTGCCAATGTTGATTTTTGACCATCCAAATCCAAAGGATCGGGGGCTTTTTCCAAGGGGATTTCTAGCCAAAGATTTCTATTGTGAGCAATTTTGCGCCAAATTATTCTAATTCATTATTTTATGTAAAATACTAAAATACTTCTAAACAAACTCATCCTAGAGTTAGAGAATTTCTTAAATGAACCTAAAATCACTACATTACCTTCAAATTTTCTTTTATTGTAGCCATTTGACAGATTCCCCTCAGTCAGTGAATTTTTTTACACTCTAAAAAAGAACCAACAAAAATTGTCCATTGCTTCCGGTATTTTGGTACCTTCTCCTATCCTATTTCACACATTTGGCCAATTGAGAAGGCCGCCAAGTTCTTAAAGTGTGGATATCTGCCCCAATCGGCAAATTCTTGGTTCTCAAAATGGTGTGAAAAGCTCTGGGGTGAGGGGAGAGGGCCGGTGATCAATCTTTTTTTGCTGCCTCCTCCGATCCGAGTGGCAATCCGGGATGTGTAGTGTAGATTCCCCTTCATTCACACATTCCCCCCTCGCCACATTTTGCTTTGAAGAAAGGCACAGGCGCCACTTTAAAATGTGTGGAAATAAATATAAATTGTGCCTTTTGCTTCATGGCCAGCAACATTGATGGTGATTGGCCATGGCCTCCATTTCCCACATCCCCGCATTGGCCTTTGTGTCCATCGCTGCTTTTTTTTGTTCAAACAAATAAAAAAGTGTGTGAAGAGCTAATTCCGGGGCCCAATGATCCATTTCAACAGATTGAGCATAAGCATAGCAATTTAAGCCAGCTGCTTTTATTTTACCCTTTTTACTAATTTAATCCTACTTTTTTTACCTCTCTAATTCCACTGATTAACATTTTCTTTTAAAATGGCCACTAATCCCCCCTATTGGCCATTGAAACAATAATTTAATACCATAGTTCTTTTGGCCATAACTAAACATGGAAACAACCAATCATGGAAGGCGATATGCCATTTGAAAGCCCTAAATGTCCTCTAAAAAGTGGCTTTTCTAATTTTTTGAAAATTTAAAATTATTTTGTAAAATAAGCAACTTTTCCTCAAAAAATTCGAGTTTATTGCATTCATCAAAGATATGTAATTTTTGAAGCTTCAATTTCATAAAATTTAAAAAGACTACTTTTTATAGGATACTTTAAGATTTTCAAAGGTATATCGCCTTTCCGAATTGGCTTTTGCTTCGCTGAGCTTGAGCCATTTTTTAAAATTTTAATCATTTTGGACGCAGCCAATAATGGAATTCATTTCACGCTCCTTTCTCCCCACATTCAATTTATAATTTAACACGTAGCACCTCTTTGTATTATTCGTTTTGCCCCATTGCTGATGCTGCTGATCACGGGACTAAAAAATGGAAAAATGGGCGCAGCCAAAAAAAAGAGAAACAATTTTTGACGCGGAAAGAAATACAAATTTGGAGAAGGTTGAATTCATTTTTTGTCATAGACCTTTTTCTTTTTAAACTAACCCATCTGAAACCTCATAGGCCATAATTATCCAAATGTCGAGAAAAATTTATGGTCAAAAAAGCCAATAAATTATTCAGTATTATAATTGCATTTTTTGACCATAATTTTTGGCCAAATTAGGCAATAAATCCAAATCTATAGTATCCCTACCCCAAATGATTGATCATTTGAAATAAACATTTCCGACCCAATCAAAAATGTTGATCCATTTCCAGAAGGCATTTTTTATCCCCTTTTATTTTTTGTTTATTTTCCCATCCTTCACATTTACAGAGCCGGTTCCCCGCGCTGCTTTCCCCTCCATAAAAGTTCCCCCATATATAAGCAAATAATATACAATTGTTTGATTTGAATTCTCCGCCGCAATATTCACCTTTCCGTCCATATTTCTTCACGTCCCCCAATTGCATTCATCCCCGTCAAAATTGTGCCTTTCGAATATTGAATCCCCAATATATTGCGCCCTTGCTTTCACCTTAACCTTCCCCCCCCCCCAAATCATTCTGCAATCTGCATATTCCACGTTCCACCGACCCGATCTATCATATTAGTATTAATTAGCCCCTTCATTGCCAATTGCCATCCTTCAAATTTTGTATTATTTATTTACCCTTTTCCTAATAATTTTATTCGGAGAATGCGCGAAATTATTTCCCCTTGAATTTTGTGGAAATTCCTGTTATTTAAATTTTCAAAAAATTAGAAAAGCCACTTTTTAGAGGACATTTAGGGCTTTAAAATGGCATATCGCCTTCCAAAATTGATTGCTTCCTTGTTGAGTTATGGCCAAAAGAACGGACCATATACCCAATTTTCTTGTGTTATCTTTCATCAAAGAGTCCCCTCTGGCATCATACAAAAGAAAAAGGCATATTAATGAGGAAAAGCCTTTAATTTAATAGAAAATATAGACCTTTAAATATATTTAACTCTTTCCCTCTAACTAAGGACCAGCTGGCACTTTATTTGGCGCAGATTTGGCCACATGCAAATTTCCACATAATCCCCAAACAATTTTCGCCCAAAACAAAATATAATAAAAAAAAATATGGAAGGGTCGGGCTAGCCGGCAATCAATCGATCCACCACCACCACATTCCAATTCCATCGACGACGACGACCTTGGCTGCTCGACGACCGGCAGCAGCGGCCTCCACCACGTCCATTTCATTCCCCCCAATCACATATATACTTTTGCCCCCAACCAGCCAGCCACCCTCAATTTTAAGTTTTAACCCGTATAACTAGCATTGTGACGGACGGTGCGCTTGACTTCACAGTCGAGTATAGCAAAAAAATTCCGCGCACCCACTGTTTCCGCTGTGTGATTTTCCCCTCTGCCCATTCTTGGCTTGAATTCCGCCTCCATCGCGCCGAGATGTGGCGATCACCTGCAGCGTCTCCACCCCCCCCCCCCCCCCCTCTGCCCCCTCCTTTTTATTCCCGACCTTTCCTTTTCCAACATTCTTGAAACCTATCTATACATTTAAAATCCTTGTTAGGCTTGCGGCCAAACCCAATTTTCATTCATTTTCCTTTTCGATTTTCCCCTTATCTAATCGCCGGTTTTTTCCGGCGGCTGGCAGCAACTACTTCTCCTCCCATTCGCCTTTGCCTCTTTTCTCCTTTCCCCTCCACTTTCATTCCCTCCTCAATATATTCCAATTTCCAATCAATCACAAACACAATCCAATAGAGGGGGCCAATGTGGCCAATATTTCCACTTGGGGCCATTGTGAGTGATTCACCTCCCCCAGCAGTCAAAACAAATCAATCCCAGCTCAATACACAAATTTGGGGTGAATACACTTAGATTTTTTTATTGGTGTACCAACAAAATACAAATTAATGTCAAAAATTATTTTTTCCGGAAAAGTGCAACCAGAAAAAGTGCAAATTAATTCTTTCCGGAAAAGTGCAACCGGAAAAAGTGCAAATTAATTCTTTCCGGAAAAGGGCAACCGGAAAAAGTGCAAATTAATTCTTTCCGGAAAAGGGCAACCGGAAATAGTGCAAATTAATTCTTTCCGGAAAAGTGCAACCAGAAAAAGTGCAAATTAATTCTTTCCGGAAAAGTGCAACCAGAAAAAGTGCAAATTAATTCTTTCCGGAAAAGGGCAACCGGAAATAGTGCAAATTAATTCTTTCCGGAAAAGTGCAACCAGAAAAAGTGCAAATTAATTCTTTCCGGAAAAGGGCAACCGGAAAAAGTGCAAATTAATTCTTTCCGGAAAAAGTCAACCAGAAAAAGTGCAAATTAATTCTTTCCGGAAAAGTGCAACCGGAAATAGTGCAAAATAATTTTTTCTTGAAAAATTGTGCAACATTTATTGGAGTATTTTGTCAAAAAACCAACCTCTCCTCATAATTTTTGGTCTTTTTTTCATGCAATTTTCCCCTCCACTCCTCCAAATGTTTCGCCTTAATTCGCATCATTCAAAGCAAAAAATGCACAACAAAATTGTTGGCCCCACGTCCAAATCCCCTATTCCCCCCTTAATCGACGTCCTTAAAGCCTTTCCTTTTCCATTCATTCAATTCCAATCTTTTTCTTCACCAATCCTTCACATTGCCTTCATCAAACCCAAACCGGTTGCTCTTCAATTTTCAATCAGCCAGTCAGCCATCAGCAGAAAGTTAAAAGAATGATTAGAAAAGATTGGGCTCCTCCGCCCATTTTTGTCTTCCAATATGCGCGAATTCCCCATTTTTGGCTGCTGATGCGCAGCTGGAGATGTGCACACGGCCACCAAAAAATTTGCTCACTCTTCTCCTTTTTGGGCACATCCCTTGCAACAATTGTCTAGAATGGAAAAGGAGGCGGATGAATATGGGAAGAACAACAGTGGAGCTTTTCCTTCCATTCAATAGGCATTCTCATCCAAAGGAAGAAGCAAATTTCTTTCTAGCAAAGGATTAAAGGCTTCTCCTCCTATATTTTAGCCTGCAGCCAAATCCATTTGTACCAGCTCTCTTGCGCCAAAATTTGCGCAGTATAAGCCAGCTTTTGTTCTAATGTTTGGATGGATAGGATATATGGGGAATGTTAGCGATTAGAAACACGCTGTAGCGAATGCACAACACAAAATTGTGCAGCAAAGTTGCCAGACAACACAATATTGATGTCTGCCCGGTTGCTCTTGCTCATCGCGTCCATTTTGCGCTACTGGCTCTTTCCTTCCAAAATCCGCCAAAATACCCCCCTCCCCACCCCAAATCCATAGAAATCCACTCTCTTAATCCGTTGTCCATTTTGTTTTGGGTCCGTTGCTTACAAATTTGCCTCGATTTAAAATTGTAATAATTATGTTTTCGGGCAACGCGCAAATTTCCCCCAACTGCCATCAATAATGAATGCTTTAGGGACAACAATTATACAAATTTTGGCGAAAATTCAATCAATTTTCATTTAAATATTTTTTCAAATTTTAAACGAGGAATCCCATTTTCCTATCTTTTCATTTTCGCGCATTTCTTAAATCCTTTTTGAATTTTTTCCAAATTTTCAGAGAATTTTGCTGCACAAAAGGCTATAAATTTAATTAGTTTGGCCAAATTGCCACCGCTGCTGTACAATTTTTTGCCATCGCCGCCGCTGCCGTTGCCAACAAAATTGCCTCAAAATCCATCAATCTTGCCGTGCCCCCGAATTTTTTCTTCACATTTTGAAATTAAAACAACTTAAAGCGGCTTTTGGTCCTTGCAAACAACACGAAAATAGTGCCAACAAGGAATTCTTCAAAGGCACAAAATCCACAGTAAGTTCCACCATAATTCCAATTCCAAGGGACCCAAAAATTTCCAATTTTCTCTCCCCTTTAAAATATTTTCGTGCCACCCCACATTTTTCCCATTTTGGTCCATGGCTCATTTTCTAATTATGTTTCTTCCAAAAATGCACCCATTTTCCACCCCCCCCCCCGCCCGCATCCACATTTTATGTTGGGCCAAAGGCCATTCATTTCCCCATTTTTCATCAAATTTGGCCAGCATTTCCCTCTTCTCATTTTGATGCCGGGTAGCTTCTTCAAAATGCATCCCATTTTTTCTAATTTTTGCCATCCAATTATATTATTGAAGCCTTAAAATGAGCTTTTTTCGACAGGATAGTATGCTATTGAAAGAAATTACCGAAAAAGAATCCATATCTATTAATGTCAAATAATTATAATGGTTTAAGTAAGGGTATTTGTCCTAAATTCCCAAACCAAATATACCCAAAATTGGATAGAGCTGGTCAAGACGCATTGAATGGTATATAATTTGTCATAGTTTGGTCAACAATTAAAGGGTATTAAACGGTTTTAACCAATTTTGGTTTGGTCAACAATTAAAGGGTATTAAACGGTTTAAACCAATTTTGGTTTGGTCAACAATTAAAGGGTATTAAACGGTTTAAACCAATTTTGGTTTGGTCAACAATTAAAGGGTATTAAACGGTTTAAACCAATTTTGGTTTGGTCAACAATTAAAGGGTATTAAACGGTTTAAACCAATTTTGGATTGGTCAACAATTAAAGGGTATTAAACGGTTTAAACCAATTTTGGTTTGGTCAACAATTAAAGGGTATTAAACGGTTTAAACCAATTTTGGTTTGGTCAACAATTAAAGGGTATTAAATGGTTTAAACCAATTTTGGTTTGGTCAACAATTAAAGGGTATTAAACGGTTTAAACCCATTTTGGTTTGGTCAACAATTAAAGGGTATTAAACGGTTTAAACCCATCTTGGTTTGGTCAACAATTAAAGGGTATTAAACGGTTTAAACCCATTTTGGTTTGGTCAACAATTAAAGGGTATTAAACGGTTTAAACCTATTTTGGTTTGGTCAACAATTAAAGGGTATTAAACGGTTTAAACCAATTTTGGTTTAATGGTTCAAAACTATGTTAGAATTGGTTAAACCCTAACCAAAACATAATCAAGTGTAGTCTTGACAAGATTAGGTTTATGGTTTAGGATAAAGTCAATTCAATGTATTTTAAGCTATCCCAAATTATTCATTCCAATATACATTTTGGCCACTCTCTTTCCACTTCTAAGCTCTTTTTGTGGCCCTCCTCCGACATTTATTGCTTCCTCAATTTCTTTCTTTTCCCTACACAGCAGCAGCATTTAACCTATCATAAAACTAAAAATCCTTCCAATTTTTATGATTTTCCTTTCCTCCATTAAGCCCCGGTCATTTCCTATCCAACAAAATATTCTTTTAAGCCATTCGACCTCACTCAACAATTAGACTTTCCTCCCATATTTATTAACATTTTTTGGTCATCCATTTTCATCCTCAAAATTATTGCATCCTTCCTATTTTGGGGGAATTCTTCTTTTCGGCTCCCATTTTGGTCCATCCTTTCCGGCCATTTATCCCATCCGGGCATCTTGTCTTGGCTGCTCATTTACCCCAATTCCGTCCTTTTTTGTCCCATTGTCCACCAAATATCCCTTCATTATTCCCCCATTTTATACATTCTGTACCTCCCTGGCAAATATGCTTCCCCTTCCCCCACCCCTCGGTCATTTGGGCATTGGCTCATTCATTTCTGCAGAGGAGGGGCAAGCACTCATTCACTAATTCGCTGCTTCCGTATGCCTACCCCCTACCCCCTCCTCCCTCCTCCTTTCTTTGGCCAAGCCAATTTTCCGGCACCAAACCTACTTCCCTTCTCCTTGGCCTTTCTTGTCTTTGGTGGATGAAATGGGCGCGGCTAACCACGCCCATTTCCCCATTCCTTCAAATCCGCTTTTCCATGACTTCCTTCCTTTTTCCATTTGGCCTAAATTGTTAAATTCTTTTTTGAAGGAGAAGCCTTGAGGCTTTTTAGTCATCCGGAGCCGTATTTTCTCCCTAACAAAGTTATTTATAGTACTACATATCCCAGATTTTAGTACCTGGGAGTTGGGACAGTTCTTTTGGCCATTTCTCAACAAGGAAGCAACCAATTTGGGAAGGCGATATTCCTATTTAAAGCCTTAAATGTCCTCTAAAAAATGGCTTTTCTTATTTTTCTGAAAATAAAATAAACTGTTTTTCTTTTAAAAATCAGCATCATAGAATATGGGTTTGATTCTAGCAATGGTAACGAAAAATGAAAGCAATCCTTTATTGCCGAAAATAAAACTATGGGATTTATGGAGTTCGAGGCAAAGAATTTTCGGTAATCTTTTTGTTTGGATTTTGGAAAATTTTATAAGAAATTTGAAAATGAGAATATTCTGCCTATGGCCTTGAAAAAATGTTCCCAAAAATCGCATGTATTGTACATACATGAACATGACTGACAAAATGAGTCAGCATTTTTTTCCAACAAAACTAAATGTAACAGTGGGCCCAAAAATGGATGAATTTGGAAATGTTTCTGCTGGGCCCCTCTCCCCCCTTCCTTTTTGCTCATTTTGGATCACGCGAAAGACATTCATAAATTCACGACTTCCTTCCCATCGATATATTTCCATTTTGAGCAAAATTTGTTCTTTCCAAAATCCAAATCATATTCAAAAAATATTCCCAAATTTTAACCCCAAAATCCCCATTCGGCCTAATTTTGCTCATTTTCTTTGCTTCCTTCAAGATATTCAGCCTTTTAGATTCATAGATTATTGCTTTTTGGTGCTTCTTCTCCAACCTCGCCTCTAATATCCCAAAAATTCCCCCAAAAATAAATTCCATTCGCTTCAAAATCCATTTTTCCTTATTTTGGAGGAGAGAATTACGCTGCTTTTGCCGCTGCCATTGCCATAATCGACCCTTGCTACTGAAATTCGCCTTACAAAAATGTTCGATGAAGCTGCAGCATCCGCACTGAATCCGGCTGCCGCCCTCACCCTGGTTGCACTGAATTCGGCCGCCGGCACATCAACAATGGTGGCACCACCACCCCAAATGCCACCAACAATGGCCGCTTCCGCCGCCGCCCCGCTACTTCAACAACAACAACATGGCCACGGCCATTCACATCAAAGACAACACCCAAATTTGCACCATTCCCAGCAACAACAACCGGCACAACAACCACATTTGGCACAATTCCTCTCGGGCAAGGACACCAGTTGGTTGCAGTTGGAAGTTTGCCGCGAATTCCAACGAAATCAGTGCACCCGATCGGAGCAAGATTGCAAATATGCACATCCACCGCCGCATGTTGAGGTGCAAAGTGGCCGGGTGATTGCCTGCTTTGATTCAATGAAGGTGGGTGCCTCAAAAATGCTAATTTATTATTTATTTTTGTTATCGAAATTACCTAGCTAGCTTTTGGCTGCCTTTTGGCTAATTCCCTTCCAAAATTTCCCCAGTGAAATTTTCGTTTTTTTGCCTGCCTTTTTTCTAACAAATTTTTACCTTCAATCACAAATTCAAACTTACCCTATTAGATATGTTCCAACTTATCACCGTTTATTATAACTCTTCAAAGACTGAACCAATTTTGATGATTTTGTAACAAATTCAAGGGCAGACTTTTGGCTCTCAAATAATATTAATTTTATTTAAATTGATTCAGTATTTTTAGAGTTATACCCAAAAAAAACAATTAAAATTGTCTATTAATATGGATTAGCCAAATGTCCAATGACTTTTTAGGCATAATTCCATCAAATTCTGAACCAATTTAAATTGAATTAATAATCATTTGATAGCTAAAAGTCTGCTCTTTAATTTGATACTAAAATTATCAAAATTAGTTCAGTCCTTGATGAGTTATTGCAAATCCCATAAAGTAGGGCCTATCTTCATTTTCATCATTTTTTAAAAAATTAATACTAAATTTTGCCCCTAAATTTTCAGGCAAAATGCAATCGAGTCAATCCAAAGTGCAAATATTTGGTAATTAAATAAAATAAATTTTAAAATATTATTTGATAATTTCAGCATCCACCCCAGCATCTAAAGGACCAATTGTTGGCAAATGGCAAACAGAATTTGGTGTTCAAAAATATGCTTTCCCAGCAACTTTCTCAGCAACAACAACAATCCGCCGCTGCAGCAGCCGCCGCCGCCGCTGCACCAATTCAAGCACTCTCATTTTTGGTAGAAAATTTAATGAATTTAATAACGAAAAAAAACATTTAAGGAATAATAAAAATTTTAACTTTTAGTTAGAAAATTTGAAAATAAAATTTATGGAAATAAAACAAAAATTCAAATTAATGACAATTTACCTCCATTTTTTTGGGTTATAAAAACATAATGAATTAGATAATATATTACAAATTCCATTCTACATAGTCCGAAGCTCCGTTCTATGACATATTATTTTATTATGGGTGTAAGATGGTCAAAAAAGTACCAATCTTTAACATAAAAAATGGGCGTTGGGCGGCCATGGCCATATGATTATTTACTTTCTGTTTTGCCTTAGAAATAGAAATGGAGGAAGACCCAAATCTTTTTCTGCAAAAAAAATGAGAGGAAGAGAACAAATCTTTCAGTAAGTACTGTATAAGAAGAATATTTTCTAGTGGGAAATTGAAGGAACCCGGAGGCACAAATCTTCTAATTCCCTTGAAATGAAATAGAAATTGGAAGGAAAAAAACAAAGGAAGGGAAATCTATCAAATTTTACCTCTGCTGCTGATGAGGGAATATAAGCTAACAGAATTTGAGGGACCTTTTGAAATTGATGAATTCAAAAAGAAAAACAACAAAGGAAGGTAAATAATTTTAATTTGTGCCAGTAAAACCAAAGAAGGCAAAAATCATAAATCCTCTATAAGAAGCCCATGAGCTTAATATAAATTTAAGAGACTTTCTAGAGTGGGCTTTTAATAGAGTACTTACGGTAATTCCAATTTGTGTCTGGGGGAATATTCTCTTCTAAAATTGGGGGAAACTTCTCAAACCTTCGGTCATTTTTTATGAAAACAAAAATTTAAATTCTTCTGAAAAAATTTTTTTATTCTATTTCATTTTCATGACTCATCCATTTGCCGCACAATCCAATTGTTTTTTTCCCCATTTTCAGCAGCATCCGGGCGCCCCACTTTTACAGTCAGCCGCCGCCTTGCCATTCCCCTATTTTCTTCCGGCCGCTGCCGGCCTTTTCCCTGGCCCAGCTGGCACCGCTGCTGCTCTTTTGCCCCAACAGGCTGACCCATTTGCCGCACTCCAACAGCAGCAGAACACGGTAGGCCAAAAAGGAAAATAATGGCACAAAAAACAAAGCAAAAAAACGCACACCATAAATTGGATTGGGCCAAAATGGAAAAGGGGGAAATAAATTTGGAGATGGGCCTCTGCCCTCTGGGGAATTTTTTGGAGAGCCAATTCAACAAAATTAATTCCAAAAATTACGCAAATTCGACTAAAATTCTATGGAAGGAAAAAATTATATTTGAGGGAAAAACATTTTCTTTTTTACAATTTTTTGCCTTTAAAATTTACCAATTTGTCATTTAATATAAAAATAATTTTAATAAAAAAAATTTTATATTTCTTTTACATTTTTTTTTATAATATTTTGGTTCACTAACAAAGAAAATGAACGATTTTTTTTTCAAAAATATTTTTTTGTATTTTTGGTTCATTAATAAAAATTTAATGATTCATTCAAATTCAAAAAAAATAAATGAATTTATACTTTTTGGAAAAAATATTCAAAAAAGCTGAAAAAGTTCTTAATAAATTTTATTATTTTACAAAAAATTTTTTGCACTTTAAAAATTACCCTCTAAATTGGGTTCATTTATTTTTATCAAAAAGTGCACCTCCCAAAAAAGCCAATCAGATAAAAAAAATTATTATTGTGTTTTGTGATGATTTTGATTTCCCTGTCCGTGATGCCAATTTGCCAACATTAATGATGCCAAATTTATTGTTTTTTTTCCTTTTTCGGCATATTTACACATTGAGATGGCTTTTTTATCGAATAAATCGATTAAAATTGGAACAAATTCCCATCGATTAAGTCTAAAGAATATTTTTGGCCATAGCTCAACAAGGAAGAAATCAATTAAGGAAGTAGTATTCCTTTCGAACGCCTTAAATGTCTTATAAAATTTGACATATTAAAATTGTATGAAATCTGTTACCACATATCTTTGAATATAGTGAACTTGGATTTTTGGAGAAAAAGCCACTTATTTTCCAAATTGTTTTAAAATTTCAAAAAGGTTAGAAAAGCCACATTTTAGAGTATATTTAGGGCTTTCAAATGGCAAATTTCCTTCCAAAATTGGTTGATTCCTTGTTGAGATATGGCCAAAAGAACCATCCAAGTATTTAGTATTAAGTATATTTGTACATATTCAACAAAGGCTCAGAATTTTCTAAAGAATTTCTGCCCCAATTTTGCCTAAAATTTATTCGATAAAATATAAAGCCAAATGTGTTCTTTGCCTCAAAAGCCAAATTTAAAAGCCGTATGCCGTTTTTATTAGCCATAATTTCACAAAAAACACACATTTCCCAACATACATTGATGATTTTTTGCTATAATTTCACAAACATTTCGCTTTTTTCGCTTTTACTCCTCTCCTTTCCAAACAGCAACAAAATGCTGCCCATCAACAGCAGCTTGCTGCCGCCCAACAAATTGCCGCATTGACTTCCAATCCGGCTGGACTCCAACAATTGGTTGCTGCCCAACAACAAATTGCCCTACTCCAACAACAACAAAATGCGGCGGTTGTTTCGGCCGCATCCGGCGTAAATGGTGCCACTGGACCAAATTCGACCGCTGCTCTCCTTTTGGCACAACAACAGGCACAAGTTGCTCAGCAACAACAACAATTACTCCAGCTGGCCCTGCTCCAACAGCAGCAACAACAATTGGCCGCACTTCAGCAGCAGCAACAACATTTGGGCGCAATTGGCGGTTATGGCGGATTGGCACAACATCAACAAAGTCATCCGCAACATTTGCCGGCACAACAAGCCACAACCCCGTCGGTGGATGATTCCCATCATCATCATCATAATGGAGAAGGAGGGGGAAGAGGCGACGGAGGAAGCGGAAACCGGAAGAGAACGGCACGGACCGCTGGCCTTAATTATGAAAATCCAACCGAAAATGGCACCGGCACAACAACAAATTCTTCTCTGAGTGAACAGCAACATTTGCAAATGTTGGCAGCACAGGCTGCCGCCCATGCATCGGTACAACCCCACTCTTTTCCCCTCAATTTTTTTTGTTTGGTGTTGCTGGTTTTGTTGTTGTTGGTTGAAATGCCTGCTGCCCCTCCCCGCAAGCAATTCTCTCACAATTGTTTTTGCTCGCTCGCAACTTTTTGCTGATGCTGTCAGCTATTTTAGTCTCTTATGCGCTTTAACCCCCATAAAACATTGATGAGTGCCGCGCAACTTTTTTTTCTTTTCGCTCTCTTTTTCACTGCTTCCCTGTTTCCAGCTATTTAAAAACGATGCTAGCACTTTTCGCCTAAAAAGTCGTTTACAAGCTGTTTCGGTAGTTTAAAGGGATTAATTAAACCAAAAAAAACCAATGGTGTTTTCGACTTAGGACCCTTAAAACCAGTTTCAAAACATCATTTACTTATACCAAAAACGTGATTTGAACGACTTTTTTGGTGAATTGTGTAGACTTTACAATTCTACTATTTTGCTAGCATGCAACAAAAAATTAACCCAAATACAACGAAACATAATTTTAATAGGCAAAATTCGGGCAGAAAGAAGGGGGAATTTTCTATGGGAAATTTTAAAAAATGAAAATGGGATGGAAACGAATAATTCATTTAAAATTAAAATACCCTCTGGGAATATCTAAAAATCACTATTTCCTAAAAAAGATTAGTTCCTTCCAAAATCCTTAGCCAATCAATGATGCAAATTTCTTCAATTTTATCAGTGATAAAATAACGCAGTTCCGAATTATTTTCGAATCCAAATCTGGTTAAATCAGTAAACTTTATGTAATTCCAAAATAGGCATAAATAAAATTGCGCTAAGTCAAAAAACTAGTGATAGTCGTTTCACTCAATCCTCGCGCATAATCCATCCCAATCCATTCCTCTCCCATATTCATTCCCCTACCTTTTTTCTTCCAAGCAGCATTTCCAGCTGCTCGTTGACCAACAACAACATCAATGCCAGCAACACCAACAACCATTCCTCCTCTCACATCATAATCCACATTTGCAGGCCACAAATGGCACAACACATTCAAATGGCAGCCAAAAAAGGGCAAAATGCGAGAATGGAGCCAACAATGGGACAACGAATGGGACCACGGCAACAAATGGCATTCAACAGAATGGAGGTGCAGGCCTAATTGGAGCAATGCCACAATCGGTGGCAATCAGCACAACACCGGGGTTGCCAACCAGTGCCTCCGGTATTCCTCTGTACAATCCATATTTGTTGCCAACTGCGGCTGCCGCCGCACAATTCTTGCCAGCTGTTTCATGTGAGTTATATAATATTTTGTCAAATTGAATTAATAAGCGGAGAACAAAATTTTATTTGTTCATCATATCCCTCGTAAAATATAATAATTGATTGGTATAATATATAATACGGTTGGTAAAATTAATAAATATGGAAAAGGGGAAAATTCTTATAAGAAAAATGCAACCGGAAAGAATTAATTCTTTCCGGAAAAGTGCAACCGGAAAAGTGCAAATTAATTCTTTCCGGAAAAGTGCAACCGGAAATAGTGCAAATTAATTCTTTCCGGAAAAGTGCAACCGGAAATAGTGCAAATTAATTCTTTCCGGAAAAGTGCAACCGGAAATAGTGCAAATTAATTCTTTCCGGAAAAGTGCAACCGGAAATAGTGCAAATTAATTCTTTCCGGAAAAGTGCAACCGGAAATAGTGCAAATTAATTCTTTCCGGAAAAGTGCAACCGGAAATAGTGCAAATTAATTCTTTCCGGAAAAGTGCAACCGGAAATAGTGCAAATTAATTCTTTCCGGAAAAGGGCAACCGGAAAAAGTGCAAATTAATTCTTTCCGCAAAAGTGCAACCGGAAAAGTGCAAATTAATTCTTTCCGGAAAAGGGCAACCGGAAAAGTGCAAATTAATTCTTTCCGCAAAAGGGCAACCGGAAAAAGTGCAAATTAATTCTTTCCGCAAAAGGGCAACCGGAAAAAGTGCAAATTAATTCTTTCCGCAAAAGGGCAACCGGAAAGAATTAATTCTTTCCGGAAAAGTGCAACCGGAAAAGTGCAAATTAATTCTTTCCGCAAAAGGGCAACCGGAAAAAGTGCAAATTAATTCTTTCCGCAAAAGGGCAACCGGAAAAAGTGCAAATTAATTCTTTCCGGAAAAGTGCAACCGGAAAAGTGCAAATTAATTCTTTCCGGAAAAGGGCAACCGGAAATAGTGCAAATTAATTCTTTCCGGAAAAGTGCAACCGGAAATAGTGCAAATTAATTCTTTCCGGAAAAGTGCAACCGGAAATAGTGCAAATTAATTCTTTCCGCAAAAGGGCAACCGGAAAAAGTGCAAATTAATTCTTTCCGGAAAAGTGCAACCGGAAAAGTGCAAATTAATTCTTTCCGGAAAAGGGCAACCGGAAATAGTGCAAATTAATTCTTTCCGGAAAAGTGCAACCGGAAATAGTGCAAATTAATTCTTTCCGGAAAAGTGCAACCGGAAATAGTGCAAATTAATTCTTTCCGGAAAAGTGCAACCGGAAATAGTGCAAATTAATTCTTTCCGGAAAAGTGCAACCGGAAATAGTGCAAATTAATTCTTTCCGGAAAAGTGCAACCGGAAATAGTGCAAATTAATTCTTTCCGGAAAAGTGCAACCGGAAATAGTGCAAATTAATTCTTTCCGGAAAAGTGCAACCGGAAATAGTGCAAATTAATTCTTTCCGGAAAAGGGCAACCGGAAAAAGTGCAAATTAATTCTTTCCGGAAAAGGGCAACCGGAAAAAGTGCAAATTAATTCTTTCCGCAAAAGGGCAACCGGAAAAAGTGCAAATTAATTCTTTCCGCAAAAGGGCAACCGGAAAAAGTGCAAATTAATTCTTTCCGGAAAAGGGCAACCGGAAAAAGTGCAAATTAATTCTTTCCGGAAAAGTGCAACCGGAAAGAGTGCAAATTAATTCTTTCCGGAAAGAATGCAACCAGAAATAGTGCAAATTAATTCTTTCCGGAAAAAAGGGCAACCGGAAATAGTGCAAATTAATTCTTTCCGGAAAAGTGCAACCGGAAATAGTGCAAATTAATTCTTTCCGGAAAAGTGCAACCGGAAATAGTGCAAATTAATTCTTTCCGGAAAAGTGCAAACGGAAATAGTGCAAATTAATTCTTTCCGAAAAAAGTGCAAAATAATTCTTTCCGGAAAAAGTGCAACCGAAAAAAGTGCAAAATTATTGTTTCCTGAAAAAGAGGACAAAATTAAATTACCTATTTAATTTGTGAAAATCAATGGAGAAAATAGAATTAAAAAACCAGAATTCACTATGTAGGAAAATTAGAATATGAAATCAAAATTCAATTGAAAATAAAATTTTTATTTTTAATATTATTTTAGTTGCCGGACAATTGCCGCCTCGCTTCTAGGCAAATGCGAATTTTGAACGAAACAATGACGAATAAAAAAAAATGTTATCCATAGCCGTCCACCAATTTTTTTATACACATTTTATTTTGTCATAATTATAATTATTCCTCAAACCAAATCCTCCACAAAACTTGCCATTCAATTCAAAACAAAAGGAAATATCCCTGTGCAAGGTGCTTGACCCACATTTATATTTACCAATTTTTAATATTAATGTATTTTATAATTTTATTGTTTTTTTTATCAACAATGGTTTTTTATTTTTATTCCTTTTTTGTTCCATTTATGAATAAAATTCCTCCTCTTTTTGGTCCAAATCAAACAGATATGTTCATCCAAAATTCCTTCAAATTCATTCGGACTCCACAGATTTTTTTGTCATTTTTATTTTAAATTCCAAAAATAAGCTGCCTCTTTTTCATTTTCAATTTTTTTTTGGTGCTAATTTCTTCCCAATATTATGCCCATTCAATTTTTGAAATTTTTAGAAATATTTCCTTATAATATTTTATGTAACTTTTGCGCGAATTAGCATAACATTGGAAGGGAAAAAGATGGAATAATTCATTTATTAACATTTTATAGAGTGGAAAATTGGCTACAAAAATCCAAAAAATATTGATACATTTTTATTTTTTTACGAATTATGGCCAAAAATCATATTCATAAAAAAGATTTAAATTTTTGCATAATTTGTCTCCAATTTAATATTTTTGAGAATTTTAATTTAAATTAATTGCCAATTTTCTGGATTTTATAAAATTTAATCAAATTTATCCATTTAATTTTTATTTATTCCAATGTTAGACGCATATTCGCGCATTTGTCATGTCCAACAATTTTTCCAAAATTTTTATTATATATTTGTTTTGTTCCATTATTATTAGAATTAATTGTAGATGTTTCTTAAATACCCTTCGGTGGATTTTATTCAACACAGCTTCTTGCCGTCCATTTTTTGTATTGAAAACATGTAAACCCTGCACACTTACATTTTACTTACATTTCTAATTAAACAATTAAAAAAATAAAAATCACCTCTACTCATGAAAATCCCTCCATTTCCCCTGTTTATCCTTGTCAATCCGTCCATCCTTTTTCCATTTATAGAATATATTTTTAAATAATTAAAATAGATTTTAATATTTTCCACTTTTGACCGCTAGAATTTTTTTTATTTAATTTGCTTGAAATGTGCCCAATCGACCGAATTTTGGAAGTCAATATTTAATCAATGATTGAATAATTTTCAAAAATTTTTATGATTAAAATTCAATTCAATATAATAAAATGATAATTAAATTCGGTCGATGGCACATTTTTGAGTAAAACATAAAATTTAATTCCGTCCAATTCATTATTTTTTTATTTCGAAGCCAATGTTTGTTCTTACCAATTGAATAAAAATTAATAAATTCGGATATAAAATAAACCACCATAAACATTTTATTGTATTTGAATATATTCCTTCCATTTTATATAATTCATTCGAATTTTTCAATTTCCCAATTTTCACCTTTTTTCCATTTTTCCAATCATTTTTTATCGGCAAAAAATCAACGAATTGGATATAAATATAATAAAAATGAATTTTTATTGTTTTTTTTGAATAAATTTGAAAAATATTATTTTTATTTATTGTAGGTTTGCAAATTCTGAGGGGGGAATAATTTTTCAATTCCACAAAAATTGGGAAAATTTGGGGAACTATGGATATTTTTGGACAAATTATAATAGTGAATTTTGTAGGAGATAATATTAATTTGGCAAAAAAAAAACACTGAATTTGGCAAAAATCTTTCGTGTCGAAAAATATTATATTTTTGAGGCCATATAACTTGGCCATAACTAGGGGTTTAGGGCTAGGGTTAGGGTTCAGGGCAGGCATGGGATTAGGGGCTAAGGGCTAGGGGTTAGGGAATTTTAAAGAAGTCTGATTTGGCCAAGTTATATGGCCTCAAAAATATAATATTTTTCGACACGAAAGATTTTTGCCAAATTCAGTATTTTTTTGCCAAATTAAATGACTCCCATTTTGTAGAGCTTTAGGGAACTTACAATAAGTAAATCCAATAAAAAAAATTTTTTTACACTTCTATTAGGAGTTATGAGTCCTCAAAATCGAGACTAGGGAATTAATGGAGGGAGGGGTTTAATAGAGGTAAAATACGGTATTTGACACCACGCCCCTTCCTCATAACTTTAAAGGCTTTCCTCCGGGGCCGATCAATCATCAACGGAATTCACTTTTCCTTAATTCTCTACAACAATTTCCAAAATCAAATTTTCTCATTCAGAATTAAGAGAAGTCGAAATGGAAAAAAGAAAAAGTAAAAATTTCTTTATTTATTTTGCAATTTTAAATATATTAATTATTTTCCAATAATTTAAAAATAATTTATTTATCCTTCATCTTCATTTGTGATTGAAGTACAGCACCAAATTACTGACATTTCCTCCCACAATTTCCATTGAAGCGCTTCTTTTCGGGGAAAATGAAGACTGAAAATAAATTTAGTAAATTAATATTTTTTAAATTTAATTGAATAGAATTAGTATTTTGAATCAATTAATTTTTGGCCCATAGCTCTAATGAGGCATCGCTAATTTTGGATGGCCTGATTCTTCTAGAATTTATTTTTAATTATGCAAAAAGAAAATATATCTTCCTTTTCTCATTTCTCATTAATTTCAATAAATCAATGCATTCATTTTAGAATCCAAATTCCAAACCAAAAAATTTTTATAAAATGAGGTCCAACGGAAATTATTTTGAAAAAATAGAAGAACCCTTGGAAATGGGTCAAAGTCAAAGTATGATATAAAAAAAATTCAATTTTTGCCAAAATTTTATAGTTTTTCACTGCACCTTTATTTGGTAATTTGGTACAAATTCCAAGACATATTCTGCAATGGGCAATTCCAATTCATCATTTTCATCGGTCATTGAGCCAAATATGTCCGGAGAAGATATTCTCGTTTGGCCGCCATTCACTTTCAATTTTTGCTGAATTCTCGCTCCGTTCCATAGCCAATTTATTGGATGGCAATGTCGAATGTCGATGCCGGCATTTCCCAGTGCAGTCAAGGCCAACAACCTTATTCCTTATTGTCGTGCTTTCGGCGTTCTTGTATTCGTTGAGCATCGCCTAACCAAAAGGAATATTGGGAAATATTAGTAAAAATGCTATCTTTTATTGAAAAAAAACTCTATCCAATGATATATAAATGGGTTTATGAACGTAGGACAAACCCCATAAACCATTTTAATTATTTTGGCCTACTATGTACTCTTTTTTGGTACTTGTGCCATTTGGGTAAAAATGTTTTTTTGGCAATCAAAAAAATATTTTTTATGCCACCATATTTTTTTTTGGCCTTATACCTTTCTTGTTTATAAATTTCTTATTTGGTTATGATTTATGGCACAAAAACACAGATTTTTGATATGAAACTTTTGTGAGAAATAAAATACTTTTATTTATTATTTAATTTAGATCATATTTAATTCATTTTTTGGCAATAATTATTAATAGTAATCAAAATAAACACTAACCTCGCCGGCAAAACAATCAATTGCATCCTTTTTTTGGTATGCAATTTTTTCAATTCAATCGTTTGATGTTTTTTGAAGTCAAATGTCCAAAAGTAGATTTGTAACATTTTCACCAATTCTTTCAATTCATTCGCTTGATGTTTAATTGTTTGATAAAACAAACGATTGAATTGAAAAAATTGATGACAATGTACAAATTTAAATGGCCATAATTTGTTTTTTTGACCGGTTCGCCGCTTTTGTGAGTTGTCTATTCTAGATTTGATGATGAGGATTGAGGAATTGGCCAATCCAAGGTCGTCTTTTTATTGCCCCAAATGGATGACCGGCTTTAGTAATTGGTTCGAGGTGAAAAGAGTGATGTGCAAATGGTAATTGGGTGAATCAACATTGAAAAAATGGTGCCCAAATTTGGCTGTAGCCGTCAATTTTTTTTGTTGAAGAAAATGATAAACCATCAAACCCTTCAAATGCCTATGATCGATATTTCCACTCAATAAATTTCATTATTTGGGCCAATTTTGGGACAAACAATTGAGATGAGAGCAGAATCGTGCAATTAATTTCCTCTATCAAATTCCCTACCCGAAAATTTTTCCTTCCCTCAATTCCCCAAAATCAAGAACCGGACAAAGACTGATAAAAACTCACCCCTTATCGGTTTTTCGTTCCCTTTTTGGTTGGTTTTACTGGCCAAAAAATTGTTTATTAATTAATCTTTCTTTATGAATAAAATTGACAAATTTTGATGCAATTTTAGGGGAAAACAATATTAAATGCTTAAATTGATATAATTAAATGTAATTTATAAAAAAAAAGAATAATTTTGAATTAAATGAAATTAAAATAGAATATTTTAATTTATATTAGCCTAATAAAAAAATATAAAATGCCTTGTCTTGGCCTCTAGAAAAATGCAAATATTCCTCAGGTACAGTATTCCTTACAGTATTCCATTCTTTCATACAGTTACCACTTTTTTATTCTCAAAAGAACAAAGAATGTCGGAATTATTTGAGGACACAGATTATCAATCCAATTTTTGGGGCCATGTTCCTTTTATTGAGCTATTTTCAATGGAACTGTAACAAAGTACTGAATCGGTGGCAACCAAAAATTGTTCTTTTTCATATAAATTCTGAATTTTTTCAATTTTAAAAAAACAATTCAATTTTTGATTTGATTCATTTTTTGTTGTTCATCCACTTCTTTTCAATTTTTTTGCAATTTCAATTTGGCCAATGCAAAAAGGCACGAGCCGAAGGCAGCCAACAATGAAACAAGAAACCAAATGAATTGCTTATATTAATTTTTAATTAAATTTGATGAATTTTATTCAAATTTTACTTGATGCCAATTCAGCGTTAGTCGATAGATGCTTTGAAGCAATTGAGATTGCATAAAATTGGCCAATCGTTCCACAATCAACAAAAGGGCGAACAGTGTGCCGGCCTAATAAGGAAATTTTTATAGCTTTTATTCAAATTTATTATTTTATTAACTTCAGATTCTTTAGGCTTTTCAATAGTTTAATTTTTCAATTTATAAGTTCCAGTGGATATTTGCCAACTGTGGCCTGTTCTTTTGGCCATATCTCAGTAAGGAAGCAACCAATTTTGGAAGGCGATATGCCTTTTTAAAGCCATAAATGTCCTCTAAAAAGTGGCCGCTCTAATTTTTGAAATAAAGCTTGGATTTTATAAAATTAATGAAGGCCAAATTTTAGAGGACATATATGGGTTTTCCTTGGTTTATTGCTTTTCTAAATTTGTAATTATCTCATTAATTTTTGGGCTAAATAATGGCGCTAACCCTTGCTGAACCCCTTAACATGAATCTTGCTCAATTTGTTCTTTATTTGATTTTTGGACCTTATCCGATGGACTGATCTGTGCAAACAGGGTATACGCCATCGGAGTGAATAATCCATGTGGGGAGCCGGCCAACAATGAGGCGTACAAAAGCACAGAATTGGTGGCGAATGCCACACAAAGACCAACACCAACCAAGGAAAGGGCACCGGCTTGGAGAAGGGCAAATTCTGTGAGGCAGCCTGCACGAAGGGCAACGGCACCAAAAGCCATGCCAAATAATTCTTTAAAAAGGAAGCGGCATTTTTAGTGGTAATGAGTTTGATAGGAGAAAATTTGAGTACGTCAATTGTGTACCCTAGTTTTTGACCCATAGCTCAGAGGCAATAACCAATTTGGAAGGCATAAACCAATGGAAAGTCCAAAATGTCCTCTTCTATACTATTACCACATTTTTTTGGAAAAAGAGTTACATTTCTTAGAGTAAGAGGACTTTTATTTCTTTTAAAAATATCTATATCGCTTTTTCAAATTGGTTTTCATTGAGCTATGACCAAAAGAACATCCAGTTAGTAAAATGTCTCCTCTCCATCGCCCTCAAGGAAAAGTCAAAGGATTTTTTCTATTATTCTAAGCACCTTCAAATGAACTTCAAATAAATTCAGAATCCTTGCTCAAATTTCGCAATGTGGTGTCCATCATTTGGGCATTAATTTTTAATTGTTATTAATTTCCATCCACAGTACTTTTTATTCCAAATATTTTTAAGGAATTGGCCTAGATCATTCTTTAAACTATAATACAAATAAAAAATATAATCAATTTAGGAAGACACTATATCATTGGAGAAGCCCAAAGTGTCTTCTATAATTTGGCTTTTTTATGTCAAGTGTAATAAATATGAATTTTTTTAAGGAAAATCGACTTATTTTAGAAATTGTTTTAAATATTCAAAAAATAGAATGGCCACTTTTTAGAGGATATTTAGGGCTTTAAAATTGCATATCGCCTTCCAAAATTGGTTGCTTACTTGTTGAGATATGGCCAAAAGAATACTCCTATAAATTAAATTTTAATATTCGTTTTGTTTCGGTCAAAAAGTAAAAAATGATTCAATTTTCGTTAAAACTATTTATTTAAGCCATAAACTGACGTGAAATTGGCCGAATACTTTTGTAGATACTCAATTGGCCTGTTTCCCAATAGAATGGTCCAAGTCGAGTGTAAATGCCGAATAATTCTGGAAATGGGAAATAATTTGAAAATATTTAACAAAAATATTCAGCTGAACTGACCATTCTCTTCGGAAAAGACCGAATTGCAGAGGAATAGGCCTCCAAGGCAAAGGCAAAATGGAATGTGGCCATGGCGAATTATGGCAAAACAATCGGCGGGCAACATTCGAATTGCACGGAGACCATCCATGGGGCGAGGGAAAATACTAAAATTTTAGGCTATATTTGATGCAAATTATTAAACTATAAACCTAATTGATAGATCTCGTCAAAACGCAATCATTTTATTATGTTTTGGTTTGGGTTTAACCAATTCTAACTTATTTTTGAACCATTAAACCAAAATTGGTTTAAACCGTTTAAACCCTTTAATTGTTGACCAAACCAAAATTGGTTTAAACCGTTTAATATCCTTTTATTGTTGACCAAACCAAAATTGGTTTAAACCGTTTAATACCCTTTAATTGTTGACCAAACCAAAATGGGTTTAAACCGTTTAATACTAGGGTGTCCCAAAAGTTCTTGCCGTTTTAAAAAAAACGGTTTAAACCATATAAAAAAGGGCTTAGGTTCAAACAATTATGCTTAATTTGATACAATAACATATTTCCATCATGGTGGCAACTTTTATATTATTCCCTCATATCATCCCACCGGTTTAATCTCGAAAAACTAAAAGAGGTCATTTTCGAGAATCAAGCTGCTTCTCGAGAATGGACCTCTATAGAGATCGGAAAAGTTTCTAATTCGGAGAAACTAAGTTAGAAGAATGATTTGGCGCGTTTGCAAAATTCTTACACATAAAACCGGTTACTTATTTAAGAAACCGTTTTTGGCCAAATATGGCAAAAAATCTAAATTCTTCGTTTTTGAGCTATAGCATTAAATTTGGTGTCAAATTAAAGCTTATTCTATAATAAAATCAAAAATATAATTTATTCATCCAAAATCCGTCTGCTTCAAAAAATATTACCGTTTAAACCGGTTTCCCAGCCAAATTTCTGCAAATCATATCTCGGTTTATTTTCCATATTTTTGAATTTGCTCTTTTGCATTTGCTGTGGATTTTGATGTTGTATCATAATTAAATTAAAAAATAATTTTATCTCATTGTTTTTAATAGCTTTAAACCACTTCAAAAATTTGCGTTTTAAACCATTCTGATTCAAAGACCTATATTTCGACGCCTAATTATTTTGAGACAAAACGCTAAAATAGGCCAAATGAATTTTGGAATAAGCTTTATTTTGGCATATTATATGTTATATTTGGTTGAATAGATCTCGAGATAAAACATTTTAAAAATGGAACGGCAAGAACTTCTGGGACACCCTAGTACCCTTTAATTGTTGACCAAACCAAAATTGGTTTAAACCGTTTAATACCCTTTAATTGTTGACCAAACCAAAATTGGTTTAAACCGTTTAATACCCTTTAATTGTTGACCAAACCAAAATTGGTTTAAACCGTTTAATACCCTTTAATTGTTGACCAAACCAAAATTGGTTTAAACCGTTTAATATCCTTTTATTGTTGACCAAACCAAAATTGGTTTAAACCGTTTAATACCCTTTAATTATTGACCAAACCAAAATGGGTTTAAACCGTTTAATACCCTTTAATTGTTGACCAAACCAAAATTGGTTTAAACCGTTTAATACCCTTTAATTGTTGACCAAACCAAAATTGGTTTAAACCGTTTAATACCCTTTAATTGTTGACCAAACCAAAATTGGTTTAAACCGTTTAATACCCTTTAATTGTTGACCAAACCAAAATGGGTTTAAACCGTTTAATACCCTTTAATTGTTGACCAAACCAAAATTGGTTTAAACCGTTTAATACCCTTTATTTGTTGACCAAACCATGACAAATTATATACCATTCAATGCGTCTTGACCAGATCTATCCAATTTTGGGTATATGGTTTGTGGGTTTTGGATAAACCCTTCCTTAAACCATTATATATTCTTTTCGGCAAAATAAATACTTTCCATTTACACCAATTTACTAATCCATCTTGGAAAGTAATTTGGATTTGGACTCTAACATTCCACCTTTTCTTCTGGCAATTTTCATCGGGGCTTTGCTGTTCTACTTCGGTTCCATCGACGCGTCGAACAAGCAAAATTGTGAGTGGAATTGTGGCGGACAACAAAACCAAAATTGAGGCAAAAGCAATTTGATGCGAAATGTGAAGAGCCAATTGGCCGGCAATTTGTGCGCCCAAAAGTGCACCAATGCTGAATGCCGCCGAGAAGAGAAGCATCCGAGAGGAAAGGCAAAAAATATGGGAAGAGGATTAGAGGGGATTTAGCCTAATTTTACCGAAATTTTTTCTGATCATTTTGGGCATTGTCTTGGCCTTCTGCCAATTGGCCATCAGAAATTTGGCCATTCCTTCCTGGCCTATTTTTGTCCACAATTCGGGCATTGCTGGCACAAAGGAAGAGGAAACTGCCACCGCCCAAACATCCAACCAATGCAGCCGAAATAAGCAAAAGCCAAAGAGGGATAGACGGAATGGTCCAAACAAGGAGGCGAAAGCATAAATAGATGCAAGAGCCGAATAGACCCAACAGAATTAGCCAAAGTCGTGAATTGGATGCAGCAGAAGAAAAGGATGGACCAGAATTGAAACGATCACTGAAGGCCCCTAAAATGAGTACAGAATTAAATGAGGTAATGCCCAAATTTTGGGCAGTGGGAAAAGATTAAAATGATGGAGCAAATTTATATAGAATTATAGCTCAGAAGAACGCCCTAAGTCCTTACCCCCGACATTTTTTTCTTTTATGTTGATTTCTTATTTGTTGAATGAAATATTTGTTTGTACCGGTGGGATACCATTTCTTATTAGAGATCAAAGACCAGAAATTAATTTTTTCTAATTTTTAATCTGCTGGCCCTCCCTTTTTTCCATTCTTTTAGAGGGCAAATCTAAATCTTTGGCGGTGTTATTGTGGTCTTTTGGTTGTGGTTGTATCGTGCTTGTCTTATGTGCTGCGCCTTTGATTGGATGCCGAATGCCCAAATGTAGATAAATTTTTGATGCGCATTTTTTGTTAATATTTTGTTCATTAATCTTCAATTTAATCCCTTTTTGTTCTTTTGTGTTTCATTCCCTATATAAATTGTGCATTTTTCTTCTTTAATGAGAGTTCTGCTGGTTCTGTGTTCTAATCAGTCAAAAATTTGCAATTTTTACGTTCAAATAAAGTAAATAAAATTCCAACCAATTTGTTCTATTTATTGGTCAAAAAATTGAATTCAAATTAGTCTAAAAAACGACAATAAATTTGGGTTGGGTTTTGTCTGTTTATTATTGAAAAATGGCAATATTTTCTATACCCAATTAAACCCCCTTTCAAATTGCGCATTTTGCTGTTGGCTTTTCCTCATAAGCCCAATAAAACTTTCTTCAATTGGATTGGTCCAGACTCCAGAATTGTTCTACCAATTGGACATTTCTTCATTCCACCCCATATTGCTGTGGTTTGCCCCCGGATTGCTCTCAGCCAGAGAATACCAAACTTTCACGGGCAACCGCAACAATTTTCACGCACCAAGCATCAATGAACTGGCACAAGCCAATGGAAGTTGAATTAGTTGAATGCGTTGTTCCCAAAGAACCATTTTCCCATTCAGAAAGCGTTGAACAGCCGCAGTTTCATTTGCCGGAGGCAACCATTCACCGTAGACATATCGCATTTTCGCCTCCGCCAAATGTGGGGAAAGCACTGATCTAAAAGTGTAATTCAAAAATAATTTCTTATTTTTTGGTCACAAAATTTTTATCTACCTTGCCGAACAGCAAACCGCATAAATCCAGACCAAAAATTCCACATCCAACTGCAATTTGGCAAACCATTTTGGGGCCATCCTCCGTTGATTTAATAACAAGAAATGAATCAATAAACAAAATTATTGGAGGTGACAAATATTTTTGAACAAATTTTCTCATTTCATTCAAACAATTCTTTCCTATTCTTATCAATTCGTATTCCATTTTTTAATTATCAAAATTTTCGCCTCCATTGATTATTTTTTTTTGATAAGCGAACGGAAAATGATAATTGCTTTGCAAAAATTTGGATTCTGCCTCTTTCGTGTTCGGTTTTATTCAACGGAGAGCCCTAATAAAAAGTGGCAATTTTTGGCCATAAAATTTGGCCAAATTGGAGTCTTTATATTTAATTAATACGATTCAATTATTCTGGATTTCGGTCTCGTCGTTTTCTGACGTGCCTGTAGGAAACTAGAGGCAAAAAATGCCAATAGATAAAAGGGCAATGGAAAAGAAAAACTGGACCAAAAGAATATTGTTTGTAATAACAAAGTAACCAACGACGGCCTCATATTAGCCATTTTACTCATCAAGGTCTGAAACAATTTTTTATAGTTAAAGAGCAGACTTTTGGCTATCTAATATTTAGTTTTTTTTCCGAACAATTTCATTTCTTTTCCCCCATTTCTTATTTTTTTTCATTGCATTTTTCAACAATTAAACAAAATCTTCGCACATTCCCTTTCTAACAAATGAGGCGGCATTTTCCTTGTTCTTTCCAGCTTTCCAGTTTTTCCATCTTAGAAATCCAAGGCCATTCTTTCGAAAATATTCACCTATTTTCAACCACCATCTCCCCGCGGCGGCAATGGATGATGATGAGATGATGTGGCCTAAACCCCACATTTTTTTGCGCCTTGAATGCAAAACTAGCAGAAGAATGAATGAATAAAGAAAAAGGAAAGGAAGCAAAAGCAATTGATCGGAATTGTTTTTTCTTTTTATTTATATGGCCTTTTGCCTTTGCCATATTGCCTTTCTCATTTTTCTTTTTTTATGTGTTTGCGGTTGCGCGCTACGCCTGAAAGGTCAAAAGACGTTTAAATAAAAATATTTCATTTAAAAACATGTTTTTGCTAGTTTAACAATTCATTAAATGATGTTTTGAAACTGGTTTTAAGGGTTATTAGACAATATGATAAATCCGAAAACGATCATTTATTTTTTTGGTTTAATGCCCGTAGATAAATTGCCGAAAACCGGGTTGTATTAAATGTCTAATAAGCGATATTTTTGGTATAACGCGCTAAATATAATGGTTTAGTGATTGTTCAAAACTAACAAAAATATATATCAATCGATGTGCCTTAAGGAGATCTACATATTAATTGAATGGAATATATAGAACAAACCATTAAACAGTTTCAATACCATTTTTAAAGCTCAGTTTTTTTTCTGCAAATTAAACATATCACACATTTTTCACCATTTTCATATTAAGGCTTGATAAAAAATAAATAGTCTAATTGATCTAATTGTTAGCCATTATTCAAATGAATTCTTCACACATCTCTGATAAAATTGGTTCACTTTCTTTGGATGATCCTCCTCCATCATCAAAATGGCAACATTGGATTTATAATTGCAAGGATCTTCCGATCCATTCTGATCATTACAACTACAATCGTATTAAGAAGGAGGAATGCCAATTTTGTGTTCGTCATTTTATGCCGCATAATCCAATATACAATTTTTATTTAGAAGAAAGTCAAAAGTTTGCAATCATTTTTGCCCAAATCCACTTTTGAATCAAAGGAAATTATGCGCTATATTCAGGAGGGTGGCAAATTTGGTAGTGTCAATTTAATGGAAATTTTTGTGGAAAATAACAAAAAAGGCATTTTGCCCAGTCATTTGGTCAAATCATTTTGTGAGTCTATTTTCTTTATTATTTAGTCCATTTACTTCATTTTAAGCTTTCAATCGAAAACTGGGTGATGCATTTTTCCGTGATGGAATCACTCCAAACAATGAACATCCATCGAATGCTTTGGGCGGATATTTTCAACTATTATTGTTGGGAACAACTGGGAATAAGAAATTGTTGGAAAAATTTGACAAAATCTTCAACAAAATATTCAAAATGACTGCAAATGAATTGGAAAAGGGCAAATAATTGGCCAATGCCATCAATGGAATTTTCATTCGCTGTGAGATCAATCCGGGAAAGTTTATCGAAAATGTGAACGAGGCTTACAATGATTTGTTGAATTTGCCATTTATGCTCAAAATTCAAATTTGGATTGGAGATAATTGGAAACAGGCAGAAGTGAAAAAGGAATTAATTGACAACATTGAATATGAATTGAGCCGAATGATGGAATTACCAAAAGAAATGTGTCATGAATTCCAATATCATCTGGCGGATCAGCAAAGAATTCGACTTTGGCTCTATGAATGTCGGGACAGGCCATTGCATAAGAAATGCAAAGGGGATGGATGCCAACAGTGTGTAAGTTTATTTTTTTGATTTTTGCTAGCGGAAATCTTTTTAATGGAAAAAATGGTAAAATTCTAAATTTTTTTACTCATCAGTAAATTATTAAATTAATGCCCGGCTGGCAAATTGAGCTAGAAATCTGGGAATAAGGACATCAACTTGGCAACTTTGATAATAACTCCAAGATCAGAGAATTAATTTGGATTATTTTGTTATCAAATTAAAGAACTGATTCTTGGCTATCCATTGATATTTTTATTTAAATTAGTCATAATTAATGTAGTTTTTCTAACAAATTACTGCAAATTACGCCAAAAATGCCTTTTAGATATTTTTGACACAACTTCTGAATTTATTTAAATAAAAATAATATCATTTGATAGCCAAAAGTTTGCTCTTTAATTTGATATCAAAAAATTGGTACCATTCTTGATAAGTTATAATATATTAAACGGCGCCAACTTGCCCTTCACCAAGTTGAGTTTTCTCCTTTCCCTTCCAATTTTCCACTTCCCTCACTCTTTTTTAAGGCTCATAGGCCTTTAGGGCAGCTCATCATATACCGTATATATAATTCAACATTATATAACTCAAAATTTCTTTGAGAATAGGTTAGTTAATTCCGTGAGATATGTATGATAAATACCAAAATTTTAAATTCGACTATATTTTTGCCTATATTTTTTTAAATTATTTCAGTTGGAAATGTCAAAACATTTTGATGGCAAGGATTACCGCATTGAATCATCAGAACACTGGCAGGAATATATCAACGAAGATCAACTGTTTCAACGTCCAAATATGATGTCGGAAATTGAAAAGAACAAAGAAAAGATTCTGCCAAGTTTTTTGGCCAAATCAATTTGTAAAAATAAATTAATATTTAATTAAATAAATTTTGTGTAATAATTTTAGATTTCAATCGAAAATTGGGTGCTGCATTGTTTCGGGATGGAATTGAGCCCAGCTATGAGCATCCAATGAACGAGGGCGGCGGATGTTATCGATTTGTGTTTTTGGGGACAACCGAAAATGAGGAATTGTTGGCCAAATTTGATCAAATTTTCCACATTCTCATCGGCGGGATTGCAAATTCACCAGACAAGGAATCAATTAATGGCATTTTTGTCCGTTGCGAGTGCAGGCCGGATGCATTCAAAAATGATGCCGATGAAACAAATTTGCTTTTTCTGATCAAAATGGAAGTGTGGATCGGAAACCATTTTGAGTACAATGACAAAATTAAATTGCCATTGATTGACAAATTTGTGGAGAAATTGAAGAAAATGGATTTGCCAAAACCATTTTACAAATTTTACATGTTTAATATGAATATTTGATTAATCCATTCTGATTTAATGTTCCCAAAATTAATTCATTTAATTCTCATTTTTCTAAATGATCTTTTGACATATTTTTGTATCTCATTCTCATACATAAAATTCTCATTTTTATAAATTTATTTATCATATTTTCATTATTGAAATACAATAAAATGAACTTTTCTTTCAGTGCTAATTTCGTTCTTTTTCTCAATATCCATTTTATGCTCACCCTCACTGTGATGAATTTTTAATTTTTGATAATTTTTAGAGCACAGATTTTTTGGTCAAAATAAGTCGCTCAAAATATAATGTCTTTTAGCAGGGTTGCGCCTTTAGGATTTTAAGAGGCTCCAGCTCCGTGTTCTGCTGACTTCCCAAAAAATTTATATTCGAGCTCCTGATCCGGGTTTCGACCTTTCACTTCACCCCCAAATTTTTCGTTCCAACTTCGGACTCCTATCCTAATTGTCAATTTTACAACTCCGGCTCCAATTACGCTACTACCATTTAATTTTTTGCTCTGGCTCCGGACTCGTCCCCTTCAAAATGATTTATTCTATGTATCTATCAAATGTCAATTGTCAATTCTATAAAGTTTTTTCAATATGTAATTTGAATGCATCTGCAAAAGTGCATTCTGCAAATATCCAATATTCATCTCCCTAGACCCAGACTTTGCTGGAATATTTTCATTCAATCTGAATAAATGTTGACCAAATGCGTACGGCTTCACCCGCGTGCGCACTGCACACATGCTGAGGGTAGAGCAATCAACCACCGGACAATTGGGCGCCAAATTAAAATAGATTCTTTCGTATTTGTTAAGAATAAGGCGCTGTTTGACTTCCCCCTCGTTTCCCTATGCTCCGAACCCTACGCTTCTTTTGATGTAATGTAATACAGTTTGATGGCTACGGTTCGCATTAGATTAGTGGAGAAAAGTCACCGTTGTCCACCAGCAGCAGAATGTTCATCCAATTGATGCACGGGTGCCATCATTTCTTCCATTGTTCCCATCGCCGTCAGTGCCATTTTCTTCCGATTCATTGACACCACCAAAAATGCCAAAATCCCCAGTGGATGGATCCGGTGTAACAAACAAATTTTTGGAAGATGGAAAATATTTTTGAGCATTTTTTTTTATTAAAACCCATTCTCATATTCATTCCATTTTTTAATTATCAATATTTTCGCCTCCATTAATTATTTTGATAAGCGAAAGATTATTTGGAATTTGGGCAATTCGAATGATAATTACTTTACAAAAAGCGGATTCTGCCTCTTTTGTGTTATTTTTATTTAATGGCGAATGTCCTAATTGTTAAAATATTGGCAATTTTTTTGCCATAAATTTGGGCAAATGGGATTAAATTATAATATGCTGGGAGGAAAAGTTCATTTTTATTCATTTTAATATGTAAAAATAAGTAATAAATTTATAAAAATGTGAAATTGATGAGAATGAGATACAAAATAAATCAAAAGATAATTTAGAAAAATGATAAAATCAGATCAATTGATTGGCTGCATTAAATCCAGGATGGTTCAATCAAATTTTCAACATGGAGATCATATTGAATGCGAATCTTTCTAAATGGAAAGGGAATGCGCAAAATATTTATTGTAATTGTTGTTGGAAAATGCAAATGAAAATAACAAATGGGGGAAAAAGTGGGTAAGTAAAACTACTAAGAAAAAACATCATTTCAATTTTTATTCAAAATGACTAGGAAAAATAAAAAAATTTTTTTTGAGATCATTAAAATTTATGGAAAATTTCAACCATTTTTTCGTGCTTATCAATCATCATTTAACATGGATCGCCTCAATTCCTCATCCTCATTTTCGCCTTCTAATTCTTTTGGAGCTGAATCCGTTGAGAAAAGTCGATGCCGTTGTCCACAATTTTCATCCTGTTGATGCGCGGTGCCGCCATTTCCTCCATCGTTGCCATTGGCATTTTCCTCCGATTCATTACCACCACAAAAAATGCCAAAATCCCCAGTCGATGAATCCGGAGTGCCAGTTGAAGATCGGCAAAGTCCATCGATGCCACCCAATCCAACGGTGGATGAATTGTTGGAATTTGAGGAGCTACACGGGCCACCAGGCAATTTTCGGCTTGTCCCATTTCCGCCGTTTGTGCCATTCCCAGTTCCTCCATGTCCATGGTATTTCTTTTGGCGTGCTCGGGAATTCTGGAAGGAGAAAAAATTGGGGAAAATATTTGGCATTTGAATGAAAAATTTTTTCTATAAATTTTTGGGTATTATTTTAAATTAATTTTCTCATTAATTTAAAAGTTTAATTTTATTAATTTATTTAATTTGTTTTTCAAATGGTTACTAAAAATGAAATGGAAAATTATATTTTTGGTTTATTTAATCCCAAGGCGACAATTCGGTACTAGCAAAAATTTTTGGCAATTAGCTCAGCAAATAACAGCCAATTCAAGAAGGCAATAAAGCATTTGAAAGCACAAAGTGTTCTCTAAAAAGTTGCCTATTTAAATTTTACTAAATTCTGCTTTTAAAAAGTTAAATGTCTTTGAGTTTAATAAACCCATTGAGTTAAAAGCCGCTTAATTTTCAAAATTGTTTTAATTTTCAAAAAATATGAAAAGCCACTTTTTAGAGGACATTTAGAGCTTTCAAATGGCATATTGCCTTCCAAAATTGATTGCTTCCTTATTGAGATAAGGCCAAAAAAAAGTGTAAGGCGCTGAATTGTCCTATCTCGGAATTTCCCTTTTTTATCCATCATTAAACCATCCTAAAATATTGAGAAAATATATTCGCCAACCTGAAACCAGACTTGTGTGACCCTTTTGGTCAGCCCAGTCAACTGGGCAATTCGCTCCAAATCTGCACCATCCGGATTACTGTCCACTTTGAAATGTTCTTGCAAAATGGCCAATTGATTCTCCTCAAATGTTGTGCGCACTCTTTTGGCCTTTGGCTTTGGACTGCCTGCAAAATATTATTTTAATAAAATTTTGGACATTTTCCAAGCGAATTTATGTAATTGCTCACTCTTCAAATTCTACAGCTCATACGTTTAAAGTTCTATCAATATTTCTATTTCTTACTACCACTAATGGCCGTTTTTTTAGCCATTTCTTAATATGGAGGCAACCAATTTGGGAAGGCGACATGCTATTCCAAAGCCCTAAATGTCCTCAAAAAAGTGACTTTTCTAAAATTTGGAAATTTAAAACATTTGTAAAATAAACGACTTTTCCTCAACAAATTCGGGTTCATTACATTCAAAGACATAAACTTTTCTACTATGGTTTAGAATTCATAAAATTTAGAAAAGGCAATTTGTAGAGGACACTTTGGGCTTTCCGATGGTTTATCTTATCCCTTCCTGAATTGGATAATGCCTCGGTGAGCTATGTGCTATGAGACTATGGGACAACCGATACAAGTGTTGGTTGTTGAATATATGGTACCTATAAATCATTGTCGCCTACGGCAAAGTCAAATTTTAACTCGGCACCCTCTCAAGGAATACCGTATAACCTCTTTTAATTCACCTAGGACTTAAATATAATGGCAGAGTGAACTTTAAAAAATTTTATGCATATCTTTATTAGTCAATTAAATCTCAACAAAATCTGCTATAATTTATTAAAAAATGTCCATAAATTAAGGAATTAAACCCCTAATTTTCCCAATTTTTGAGAGGTTGAAAAATATTCCCCATGGGGTATATAATAGTATTTACGGTATTTTAGAGCTTAACTAACCCCCTTTCCCAATTTCCCTTAAAAAATTTTTAAAAATCATTTTTAACTTACATTGTTCACCGCGTACCAATTCCATGTAATGTTGTTTGCACAAAAGTCTGGGAATGTTTAGGCCCAGAACCTGGGAATGATGTTGTGTGGTGTCGTCCAATGCAAATTGCTCCCCAGTGTTCAATTGGCGTTGGCAATGTTCACAGCGTAGACAAACCAAATGGTAAATTAAATTGCGTGCACGGCGAAACCAAACGGTCGGCATAAAATTGGGAGGAAATGGAAATATAATTGAATTATTGAATGTCGAAAAGTTTGTAATGGTTCAAAAGTTTATCCTAGACATAAATCTTATACTCAATCAATATAACTTGTTAAGACGCATCATTTGATTATGTTTTGGTTTTGGTTTAACCAATTCAAACTTAGTTTTGAACCGTTAAACCAAAATTGGTTTAAACCGTTTAATACCCTTTAATTGTTGACCAAACCATGACAAATTATATATCATTCAACGCGTCTTGACCAGCTCTATCCAATTTTGGGATATTTGGTTGAATTTAGGACAAACCTTTTCTTAACATTATAATTATTTTGGGTATGCACCTTTTTTTTTAACTATTTCAATGTTTTTTCATTAGATTAATTAAATATTTATTTCCCCGTTTTAATGTAATTTAGTCATATGTTTCTTACTCAATTTGCTTTTCACAAGTGGCACAATAAAGAACGAAGCTCCTAAAAATTCAATATTAAAATCGAAGAAAATTTGGATGACTTTGCATAGCATTGAGGACAATAAATGAGCCCATTTCGTATAAAACATTTTGAAGCCATTTCCAACGGGTCATCACATTCAGAACACTGTTAAAAGGTAAGAATACAATTAATTATTATTGTTGATTTTATGCCCAGAAAGAATAATTTGCCTATTTTCCGGAAACAATAATTTTGCCTCCTTTCCGGGTCTTTCCGGTTGCCCTTTTCCCGGAAAGAATTTTGCACTCTTTCCGGTTGCCCTTGGAAAGAATTAATTTTCACTTTTTCCGGTTGCACTTTTCCGGAAAGAATTAATTTGCACTATTTCCGGAAAGAATTAATTTGCACTCTTTCCGGAAAGAATTAATTTGCACTTTTTCCGGAAAGAATTAATTTGCACTTTTTCCGAAAAGAATTAATTTGCACTATTTCCGGAAAGAATTAATTTGCACTTTTCCGAAAAGAATTAATTTGCACTATTTCCGGAAAGAATTAATTTGCACTTTTCCGGAAAGAATTAATTTGCACTTTTCCGAAAAGAATTAATTTGCACTATTTCCGGAAAGAATTAATTTGCACTTTTTTCGGAAAGAATTAATTTGCACTATTTCCGGAAAGAATTAATTTGCACTTTTTTCGGAAAGAATTAATTTGCACTATTTCCGGAAAGAATTAATTTGCACTTTTTTCGGAAAGAATTAATTTGCACTATTTCCGGAAAGAATTAATTTGCACTTTTCCGGAAAGAATTAATTTGCACTTTTCCGGAAAGAATTAATTTGCACTTTTTCCGAAAAGAATTAATTTGCACTATTTCCGGAAAGAATTAATTTGCACTTTTTCCGGAAAGAATGAATTTGCACTTTTTCCGGAAAGAATGAATTTGCACTTTTTCCGGAAAGAATGAATTTGCACTTTTTCCGGAAAGAATTAATTTGCACTTTTTCCGGAAAGAATTAATATGCACTTTTCCGGAAAGAATTAATTTGCACTTTTCCGGAAAGAATTAATTTGCACTTTTTTCGGAAAGAATTAATTTGCATTTCCGGAAAGAATTAATTTGCACTTTTTCCGAAAAGAATTAATTTGCACTTTTTCCGGAAAGAATTATTCTGTTAATTTATTAAATAAAGCATGCCTTCAAGCAATTTAGATGAAAATATTCCTGCTGCATTTGTTGTTGTTCCTTTTCCTCATTAATTATTTGAAGTGTGGGAATTGTCGACCCATTTGTTGTTGAATTTGTTCCAATCATTTTCTTCTTCATTCCCAATTTCAACATTTCCTTTTCATGGATTTCCTCGCCACAATGCCCACATCTATGAGGCAAATTGGCGTCGAATCCATTCGTAGAAGTAATCGGCGGCGTTTCAATTGATAAAATTGAAGATGTCGATGGATCATTGGAAGACGCAGGAAGGGGAATGATCAGTGGATCCAATGTTGATGAGTCGGCAGCAACAGGAAAATTGTTGTTGTTGGGCAAAGGCATTGATGACATCCTTTCATTGTTCATATTGTCGAGAATCTGGGTGAAAATATAAGGGTTAAAATTGTGCGAAATTGTTGCAAATACAAAATGTTTACTCTACACAAAAAACTTTGAATCTGCAGAAAACTTTTTGTGAAGGAAAAAATCTTTTTGAGGCTATATAACTTTTCCGTAATAGTGTATAGAGGAAAGATTAGGATTAGATTTAGAGTTAGGTTAAAATCAGGGCTTAACTATCGGAGTAGAATAAAAAATTTTGAGTTTTGACAAGAAATTTTCAGTAAATTAAATAATATTATTTGAAAATTATTGACCTTAAATGTCCCCCCAGGCTTTAATTTGCATTTAATTTTTTGGATCAAGTCAATGTTTCAAAGTTAATATTAGCTTAAGTTTACTAAATTTGTTCCATTTTATAGCCAGGGATGGAATGAATTGATTTGAGATAGTATGAGGGATATGATGGAAATTGTACAAAGTTTTGACCAAAAATGAGAGCAAAGTAAGCCAAAATTGGTGCAGTTTTCTTTATTTTTTGGTCATAACTTTCTGATCAAATAGGTTTTGACCAAATATTTTGATATTAAAACGCTCTACAAAATGAACTTAATCCAATGGTATGAAAGTTTAATTGATAGATTGAAAGATTACTGAGATAATGACACAAAATTCGATTTTTCCTTATATTTTTTAATACTCATTTACCTGTTGCTGCTGTTTCTGGCCATCGCTATCAATTTTTTCGCCTCTTTCGAATTCCAAATAGGAAATTTGAATCATTTCATTGACTTCTAACGGTATTTTCTCCTGTTGCTTTTGACCATTCCCATTCGGTGGCATTATTCCGCTTTTCCTTTTCCTAAAATTTCCAATGCGCTCCCTTCGTCTCATTCTCGGCGGATGAATTTGTCGTCGATTTGATGGCAATT
This sequence comes from Pratylenchus scribneri, assembly GCA_030063045.1. Classification (NCBI taxonomy): domain Eukaryota; kingdom Metazoa; phylum Nematoda; class Chromadorea; order Rhabditida; family Pratylenchidae; genus Pratylenchus; species Pratylenchus scribneri. Next base: position 1,579,295 of record JAQSEB010000114.1, on the reverse strand, counting down.
TTGGTGTGGAAGGCAGATTGTTTCTTGGCATTTGCATCAATGCTGAAGATGGCATCGGCATTATGCCACCTGTCGTGGAAAACGATCTTATTAGATACTTCTTGGACTTGAATTTATTTTCCTCATAATTCTTGGAATTATCCATAATCCCTTTTCCTTTTTGTGTTTTTGTACTTAATCATCGACTTTTCTAAGTGCTTCAGAAATATCCTATTTACACAAATAACAGGCCCATTTCGGGAAAGTTTTGACCAAACACGCCCTCATTTCTGGCCCTATTAGACCATAAAATTGTCCCTAAATTCTCACTTTCATCTGGATAGGTGTGATCTCTTTTCCTTTCCTTCTCTCATTTATCCGAATCCCAAGCTGATTATTTCTCTTCAAAAACCTGCTTTTCTTTATTTTTGAATTATATTTATTAATTTGTGATAAATAAATTGCTTTCTTGTTCAAAAAATCGGAAAACTAATGAAAAGTTTTCCGGAAAAAATTTAATTAAATTTTCTGGAAAGAGAAAATTCTCTGATTTTTTCTTTGAAGACCCATCTGCCAAAACCACCTACCTCCAATTTCCATTGTTGCCGTGGCATTTTGTTGACCAATTCCACATTGTGAAGGGAATTCAATGCCCCCTCCAGCATTTGGCTCATTCGGCGGTGAAATCAATTGGCCATTCCCACCATTTTGTTGTGGGGCCAATTGAAGGAGGAATTGGGGCGGTCGATGTTGGTTTGTGGAATTGGATGGCATTGAAGTGGGTGGCGGCGGTGTTGTCATTTGTTGAATGAGGAAATGTTGTTGTTGGTTTTGGGCATTCAATTCAAAAGCAAATTGATCACTGGGAATCATCAATTGTTGACCAATTCCCGATGTTGGACCAATGCCGCCCATTAAGAGCAAATGATGGTCACCTGAAATTTTTTGGCGCATTATTTTTATAAATTTGGGAAATAGCCGAAAAAGTAATTACAATAGTTTGACTAAGAACAGTTTGTCTTACATTCACAAACTATATATAGCCAAAATTGGATAGAGCTGGTAAAAACGAATTGATGGTATATTATTTGCCATTTTTTGGTCAACAATTAAAGGGTATTAAACGGTTTAAACCAATTTTTGTTTGATCAACAATTAAAGGGTATTAAACGGTTTAAACCTATTTTGGTTTGGTCAACAATTAAAGGGTATTAAACGGTTTAAACCAATTTTGGTTTGGTCAACAATTAAAGGGTAGTAAACGGTTTAAACCAATTTTGGTTTGGTCAACAATTAAAGGGTATTAAACGGTTTAAACCAATTTTGGTTTGGTCAACAATTAAAGGGTATTAAACGGTTTAAACCAATTTTGGTTTGGTCATCAATTAAAGGGTATTAAACGGTTTAAACCAATTTTGGTTTGGTCAACAATTAAAGGGTATTAAACGGTTTAAACCAATTTTGGTTTGGTCAACAATTAAAGGGTATTAAACGGTTTAAACCCAATTTGGTTTAATGGTTCAAAACTAAGTTAGAATTGATTAGACACAAAGTCATAACATAATCAAATGATGCGAATTGATTGAGATCTATCTATTGGGTATAGAGTTTATTGGTTTTTGATAAATTTTTGAACCATTACTATCTTTTTTTTTTAGCAATTTCAATCTTTTTTTGGAAAATTAAATATTTCCTATAAAAAAGATGGACCTGGACTGGATTGTGAGGGAAAAAATAAGCTGCTGTTGCCGGCAGCCATCAAATGGCCAAATTGTGATGGGTCATCCCCTCCAATGTTAGCACAACCAAAACCGCCGAATGATGTCGGGAATGGCCCTCCCACCCCAAATCTGCTATTTTGCTCGGCTGCCAATGCCAAATTTGCTGTTGAATGCTCCTCGAAGTGAGGCAGGAAATGTGGCGGTGGAGGCAATGCCGAATTTGGCACCATCGAGTTGATTGGCACCGAATTGAGGAGGCCACAAATTTGTGGGACCGCCGGAGGCGGCGACGATGATTGCGATGAATGGGTGGGAAGGAGAAGGCATGAATTGGGAGGAGGAGGCGGAAATGAATGTGAGGAAATGGACGGAAATTGAGGTGGAGAAATTTGTTGTCCTTGATGGGTGGCGACGGGAAGTTCAACGGAATTTTGGTCGAAAATGGTAGTGGCGGCGGAAGGGGCAGCCGTAGTCATTCTTTATTAGGCCTATTTTGCTAACTGAAAAGCTAATCAATTCAAAGGCGGAGAATCATTTTTTGACACAAAAAATGGCAAAAAATTTCGTTATTCTATTTGGATATGGATAGGTTTATATATAGGTTCACTAATAAATGATATTTATTAGTTTTCCATATTTTCATACATTTTTTGGCAAAATTTTACGGAAAAAAATGCAATATAATATTGAAAAGTTTAATTTTTAACGGTTTTTTATCAAAAAATTTGCATATTTTGCCACTATTTTCATACTTAATATAAATTTGGTCTCTGGATATGGTTGGTGAGGTTATTGTCTTTTTGTGTCCCAGCAATAGACCAAAAGAATCTTGAAGTTCTTCTGGGGTAGCCCATTGATGAATTCAATAGAAGGGCTAACGAGTCAAGAGAGGGGATATGGAGGATGGGCGGAAGCCGTTTCTTCTAATGTAAATTTCAAGCAAGATGAGAAGAAAATCGGCAATGGCCATAGAGAAGGGATAGGAAGAAAATCGGAAGGACCATATAGAAAAGGGAAGAAAAGGGTGGCGGTATAAAGCGGATAAAAGAGGAGGGATGAAAGATGAAACATGAAAAGTTGGGCCGGAGTCCTAGGCATATCCAAATTGATGTGGTGAGGCAAATATGCGCGCCACTCATTCTTTCTTTGGTGGGGCATCTTTTCCTCAAAAGAAGGAAAAGGAAAGGGGAGAGAGATGATTACTGTAGGCCGGCCCTCAAGTAAAGTAGGAGGGAAAGAAGTGGGAAAAGGAGGAAAGGGAGGACAAATTTTGCTGCTGTGGGTGCGACGAGGGAAATGCGCCAAAAAGAGGAAAGGGGAAGAAATGGCCAAGGAGGAATCCTCTATTGCCACAAGGGAGGCTCATTAGGCCCTCAAACATGTCCTCTCCTCTTTTCGGCTTGAAAAAAATTTGCCATTTCGAAGGGAGTAGGAAAAATGAAGAATTGAATATGTGATTTTGAGGAAATCGTTTTTTTGTGATTTAAGAAAGTGGTTTAATAAGGCTTTTTGAACGAAAATAGTAAGGCGCACTAATAAATCAGAAATCACCAATGAAATATTATTAGGTTGGAATGAGCAGAACTTCACCACTCATTTTTGTTATGGCCAATACTAAATAGGCATGCCTTTTTTTTTGGTGCCTCTTTGGATTTTAGCTCATATCTCAACGAGGCCATAGCGATTTCGAGAGGCGATATATAACATTTTAAAACCCAAAGTGTCCTCTACAATTTGGCTTTTTTAAATTTTATGAATTCCAATATTAAAAATATTAAATGTCTGTGAGTATAATAAACCCGAATTTTTAGATGGAAAGTCGCTTATTTTACAAATTATTTAAATTTTCAAAAAAATTAGGAAATCCACTTTTTAGAGGACATTTAGGGCTTTAAAATGGCATATCGCCTTCCTAAATTGGTTGCTATCTTCTCGAGATATGGCCAAAAGAATAGCTAAAATTTTATATTTATGATATGTAAATTACGAATTGATTTTAATTTTAAGGGCAAAAAAAATAAAATCAAAAATTCGTATTCATGTGAAAATTTACAATATTTTTACAGCATTTTCTTGCCAAAAGAAAAATTGCGCAACTTCAGGTGGAACTGCCATTTTGGGGAGCAATTGAAACGGGCAATTTTTATTTTTAGCAAATTGCCAATTTGTATAGTTATCATAAGAAAGAAGACACAGATGTTCTACATCCTCTTCTCAATGTAAATGAGAAAGGGGCGGATTGGATGGATGTCCAGAGATTATCTCCCGCGCACAAATCCTGCCGGGGCCATCATCCATCCATCCGCCCTCCATTGGCCCCTACATCCCTTGCCTAATCGGACAAGGGACAGAGGAGGCATGCCATTGCCAAGTAGCAAATGAGAGGGGATACGGTGCAAAGGATATTATATGCTTGAATGAAATAAATCCGGGCTAAATGTTTTGTTTTCTGGCCAAATTACTCAATTTGCATAAATTCATTATTGAATGGATGTGGCCAATTTTGGGAAAATATTATTTATTTATTGCTACCCTTTTGTTCTTTCTAGCAAGTAAACAATTCTAATTGATACTGAGATGTTTTTCCGGAAAAATTTAGATAAAATTTATCAAGGAATAGGAATTTTTTTTGAATATTTAAAAACAAAAATAAAAATTGATCCAATATTTATTTCTTCTTCCTTCTAATATTAAAGAATATATTTGACTCACATGTTCCGTTGTGGTCTAGTGGTTAGGATTTCACGCTCTCACCGTGAAGGCCGGGGTTCGATTCCCCGCAACGGAAGTTCATTTTTTCACTTTTAAAAATGATTTTTTCTTACAAAAAAATTCTGAAAATAATGAGTTAGCCAAAAAAATTTTGGATTGAAAAATTATCTTTTTTTTAAAGCCTATAACTTGACCATAACAAATTGTGGGAGCTAAAAATTAGGATTCGGATTAATTTGACCACGTTATATGACCTTAAAAAGATAATTTTTCAATATGAAAAGTTTTTGGTAATTCAATTTTTTTCAACAAATTAAAAAGTACAGTCCTATTTTAAGCCGTAAAAGTATTTGTATTTTTGATGAAAGTACCCAAAAAAAAACACAACAAAATTGGTCAACATTTGGAATGTGGATGTGGCGATTTTGCCCAAAATCGTTCCTGTTAGGTCAATTCCAAATCCGCTTTCCTCCTTCCCTTCTTGTGCCAACATTTTGACTAAATTCTCGAGTGGGGGTGGACCAAGTTAAGAAGGCAAAAATGTAAGCGCGGGGCAAATTGGCGCCCTCCAGGGAATTGCATAATTTGTCCTCCCCTCCCATTCACTAATTCCGTTCAAGATTAATCCAATTAGGCCATCATTGTGCCCCCTCCCCTTCCTTCCGGTGACCACAATTGGGATTTTGGGAAGGAGGGATTAGTAGGCCAAAAGTCAGGGCACAAATTTTGTATATATTTGGCCCCATTTGGATTGAATGCGCGAAATCTGGCCAAAATCCTTTTTTGGAAATTAAGAATTTAAATTATTTACAATAAATTTAAAATTAAATTAATTAAAATTAAAAGATCATTAGTAGGGTAATTGGGTGAAATCTCCGCATTATTAGCAAATTATAAAAATTTAAATTATTTTTAGATAAATAAATTAATTAAAATTACTTATTGGAATAAAAAAATTTAAATAGAAACAAAAAATTATTTGATGAATATTTTTCCTGATTGTAAAAATTTTTCGACATATTTTACAGATGAGTTTAATTACAATAATTTATTCATTCTAAGTGGCCAAATCAAATATTCAAAACTGTTCAAATTTCCATTCCATCCTCTTCATTTTTGTTTCTCAAATTCTCACACACATTTTCCCTCATTTTCCTCCGTCCAAAATGCCCTAATTTGGCTGGAGAGCAAAAGGCTAAATCCCAAGAAGAAAACGAACAAATTAATTCGACCCACAGCAAAGCAATGATTAGTGATGATGAAGTGGCTGAGGCAGAGACCAAAGTCGTCCATAGCATCGGAGAAGATGGCATCCGAATCGGAGGGCCGAGATTTTCATCGTTCCTTGCCTCAAACATATAGGGAAGGGAATGTCCCTAGAGGGGGCCGTTTTGGAAGAGGCTGGGCCAAAAAGTAGGGGGCAAGGGAGGGAAGGGGGTCATTGGGCCAAACACAAATTTGATTTGCCCAAATTCCCCTCCTCACTCTGTGCCGAAAATTGGGTTAACACTATGGCCCCGTTAAGCGTTGAAGGAAGAGGAAAGGGGGGGGGGGGAGAACAAGTGTGGCCAAAATCGAATTTAAACGGCCCAATGGGCAAAATGGCACCAACCAATGCTCTGCTACGAGGACAACAAAAACTTTTTGAAATGTCCAAGAGAAAAATATGCGAAAGGATTTAGGGCTTTTTGAGGGATCGAAGGTAATTTTTAATCAAAATTTTCGAGGAGAAAATCATTCGATTTTTTAAATTTTATTTGATCAAAATTTTTGATTCAATTAAATGGAATTGATGGCAGCAAATTGGCAAATAATTTGTTCAATTAACAGAAGAAAATATAAATAAAAAATTTAATTAATTTAGTTAGCCAAAATATTTCTCAATGACAAATATTTTAGCCATAATGAAGAATTACATAAACTTGGGATTAGCTGTATGTTTGTAAGATAGATCTTTTAGAGATCAAATTAATAAGTATTGAGCTTATTAATAAGGAGATTCACTTTGGCCATATAATATATGATCTCAAAAATAAAATTGTTGATAATTTAAATGAATTCTTAAAAATGAATTAAAACGCCGAACTTTTTTAAGTTAAAAAAATACAGGGAAACAAATGTCCTCTCTAAAATTCCGAATTTTCGATTAGGCCAAAAGAATAATCGGCAAAATTAGTGCTGTGGTCCCAATTGTGCCAATGCCCTCTATGAATTGGCGCCCCTTGGGGCCTTCCTTCTCATCTTTGAAAGCAGAATGCCGTATTCAACACATTTTCATGCAAATTTCTTTCCTCTTTCCTCTCATCAATGGACTACTCCCTTTCTCTCTGGTGGATTATCCTCTCCCTTTTGACCACCTTTTCTTTATTCAATGCCGACTGACCATTTTCATTTTCACAGTATTAGGCCTCATTTCATTCAATTCTTCAGCCCTGGGACATTTTAAGTGTTTTTCTTTCTTTTTTTGTGTGTATTTCTTTGAAATTGCCGCCTTCTTTTCAGGATGCCATGGGAACAAATCCGGGAATAAAATGTGTAAATGGGCCAATTGAAGTGTGGCGGAAATTGAGGGGTGGAAAATTTGCGGGAAATTTTGGCACAAAAAATGGAATTGAGAGGGAATTTTTTATGTGGGACAATTTTGGGAGTTTGGCCAAATGTCCCAGAAGAATAGAAAGAGGGGAAAGGGCACATTCAAATGTGCAATCTTTTTGGAATTTTCTGACAATAAATGGCTTAAAAATATATTATATTTATATATAAAACTTATAGAGTAAATTTCCTTACCGCCATTGAAACAATAATTTAATACCATAGTTCTTTTGGCCATATCTCAACAAGAAGGAAGCAACCAATTTTGGAAGGCGATATGCCATTTTAAAGCCCTAAATGTCCTCTAAAAAGTGGCTTTACTAATTTTTTGAAAATTTAAAATAATTTGTAAAATAAGCGGCTTTTCCACCAATAAATTCGGGTTTATTACATTCAAGAAATGTAATTTTTTAAGGCTTGGATTTTTCAAATTTAAATTGGCCAAATTATAGAGGATACTTTGAGCTTTCCAATGATATATTGCCTTATCAAATTGGATATTACCTTGTTGGGCTTTGGGCCAAAAATTAATGTAGTCTCAATTATTCTCCCTCTTCAATTTTTGATCGACTAAACCCAATTGTCACTAAAAATAAATAAAAATATTTTCCATCTTTATTCAAGGGCCAAAAATGGGTCCCATTCTCGATCGATTTTCTCCATTTGTTTTCTCTATTTTTTCCGTCCCATGACAACAAAAATAAAAATAGAAAAAAGAAGCGTGAGGCCGTAGAAGTAGAATGAGGAGAGGGCCCAGCGGTGTGGAAATAGAAGACCGGCGGCTGGTTGGTTGGATTTGACTTTTGCCTCAATGAATGGATTCCTTCCCACCAACATTTGGGAGGTCGAGAATGGCGAGGGAGCAAAAGAAAAGGGAAAATATGCCTTTCCTCCATTCATTCATTTGTGAATGTTCATTCCATTCATCTCATTTTTCGACTCTCGAGAAGAGGCAAAAATTGCTACACTTGAAAAACCCCGCCCGGTGATTTCCACTTTTTATCAATTCTTCTTCTGCGGTGAATAATGATATGACAGCCGGTTCAAAAACCAAAAAACCCCTTTGTGTGGCGAAATTTGTGTCCCCAATTTTTACGGCCATTACCAAAAATGAAATTTTCAGCCCTAAATTTGCGACCAAAACAATAACAAATATAGCTAAATAGAATCAAATTTCGGGCCAATATTAAAATTTTAAAAGGATCCGGAGGATGAATCATTGATTTAGGCTAGGTTTCTGAACTCTGAGAGGATGCGTGACTACAAATTTCATTTTTGGCAATAACCGCAAAATTCGGGGCGGTAAATTTCGATTAACCAAATTCCTCCACATTAAAATGTAAACGCATATAGATTATTTATTTAGTTTGTTAGAGTTTGAATTGAATAATTCATGACGCCATTTTTATATATTTACGAAATCAAACTCCCCTACCAAACCCCTAATTCAAATCAGAAAATAGATAATAAAATTATGGGCTCCTGCTGGGCTCTGATAAAAATGGTAAATAAGAAAGAGGAATTGGGCAGTCTTTTGAGTCCCCATTTTTCCATATTTTTGATCCATGATTCCTTGTTATAAACCCCAAACCCATTGGCCCCCCAATTCTTTCCTGATAATATATTTCCCTTTTTTATATTTGACAAAGAATCGATCCACCAAAAATGGCCTCATTTTGCCATTTCTCAGTCAGCCTTTTTTGAATAATTTTTCCTCACTCCTATACATTTTTTATTCGAGATATATGCCATCTGAAAGCCAAAAATGTCCTCTAAAAAGTGGCTTTTCTAATTTTTTGAAAATTTAAAATAATTAGTAAAATAAGCGGCTTTTCCTCCACAATTTGTGGGATTTATTATACTCAATAGTAATATTCTATTATAATCATTTTTTTTAGGGCAAATCAATCGATTAATAGAACATAAAGTGGCCTCATCCCATTTGAATAGCATGGAAAAATGTTTTTCAATGAATTTTGAAAAATTTTATTTTCCTTTTATGCCCATCCGCCCACTCCAATTTTTATTTTCGGCCAATAAAAATATGATAAAAAATTTGCCAAAATTTCACAATAATCTTTTCATAAAAGCATATCATAAATTTGCAGATAATTTTGCATTTTATTAAAGTATTAAATTGACCAAAGAAAAAATGGGCTTTGCCTATCTAAAATCCGTCCATGGTGTTTTCAGCATCGTTCAATTGGTCAGTTTGAACGGAATTTAAAAAAAGTGAAAGGGGATCCAATTAAATTAGGCAATAACTTGATTTGGGGACATTTCCTAATTTGTCTAGTCAAAGGCTAAAACTTTATTAGGGCCAAAAATGTGTAGCATTCTAATAAGACATTAAATTAATTTTGGGAAGAAAATGAGACCAAAATTATGATGACCAATGATACCATAAATTATTTTATTAATTTTGAGGGAAAAATACCAAAAAAAAAATATTCTCAAAATTAGATCACCGTATTTCCTCTATTATTTCCCCTCCAATAATATAGCCTCCTATTGAGAATTTTTAAGGAGGAAAAAAGTAAAAAAAATTGATTTTTGCCTTCACATTTGAAAGATTTCTGAAAAAATAAAATAGTAGCCCAGTGGCCACTAATAAAGAAAATATGGTGCCATTTATTTAATTTATTTGCTTTATCTCTTAAATTGAATTCAACAAAACATTTCGGACATTTCAAATTAGTCGAATCTAATGACCACAGAATTTAGCCATAAGATATTTACTAATTTTAAGGGAAAAAATTCCAAAAAAATATTCCCAAAATGAAATTCACAAAAAATTTAAGATTTTGGGCATTGCGGCACTTTTTGCCGGCTATTTGTTATGGCATCCCGAAAATCATGAATTGTTTTGGCTGTTTTTCATGGCCAAACGCCCTTGGCTCACTGTGGTTTTGGCCATTTTGGTTTGCAGTTGGCTGATTGGCCTTTGGATGCTGGCACAACAAATTTTCGTCAAGGATTTGCTCGAACAGATGGGAAAAACAAAGGTGGGGAAATAATGTGGATGGTTTGAAATTTCCCCCAATTTTATTTTTGAATGGAATATTTTTGAATGCAAATTCAATAGGAATTTTGCATATTTTCTAATAAGTGAATATTAGCTTGAAATTTGATAAATTTGCTATTATTTTATAGCCTTGATTGATATCATTAATTTGGGAAAGAAGTAATGAATTTACTTAAAAATTGCAAAATGGTTAAAATGAATAGCAAAATATACTAAAATCGGAGCAGTTTTCGTTTTTTTGGCTATAACCATTTTGACCAATTATTTGTTTGATCAATCATTTTTATATTAAAATGCTTTATAATAGAGATAAATCAAAGATGGTATAAAATTATAATTAAATAAATAATAACCAAAATTGTTGAGATATTTTCCAATTTACAAAATTCGGGTCCAGTAGAATCTAAGGCCTTTTTAAATCCCAAATAAAATTTATTAAAAAATCTATGGATTTTTATTTATATCAAAATATAGAGAATTTTAGGCTCTACAAAACTATATAAAGATTATTAAAAATGGTTATGAATAAAGGAGCTTATTAGAGTTTAAAAATCGGGGCTATAAATTGACCCAAAGGAAATAAAAGAGCTCTTTTTTTTCTTCTTTGGAAAAATCTAATAAGAAATGCCTTCAGGCAATAATCAAGAAGAAGGGAGAGAATACTGTACTTGGTATACAGTATTTCTTCTCCTTGAAATGAAGGGAACACAAATTTTCCCTTATCTTTGACAAAAATAAAGCCCAAATAAATTTTAGAAATAAATAGGAAAAATTAATTCTTTTGTAAATAAAATTACAGAATTTTTGTGTAAATTTTGCAGCTCCTTTTCCTGCATGCCATCAATGGATTGGCCATTTTGTTGGCCGCCGTCTTCGAATCCTATTATGTTCATATGGAAGCTGGCCAATCTGATTATTATTTTCCACGACTCATTTGTGTTATGGTCTGTTTAAACAATGTTTATTTGAATTAATTTTAGTGATTTAAACATTTTAATTGTTTTTTTTTTGACCACAAAAATTAGAAGGGAATCAAATTAAGCAAAATTTATAGGCGATAATTGAAGACCGCTGAGTATTTGCATTAGTTTTTGGCCCATAGTTCAAAGAGGCAAAAGCTAATTTCGAAGGCAATATACCATTTTATAGCCTAAAGTGTCCTCTAAAAAGTGGCCTTTCTGAAATTTTGAAAATCCGTACTTTTCATGTCTTTGAATATAATAAATCCGAATTTATTGAGGAAAATCCGCTTATTTTACAAATTGTTTTAAATTTTCAACAAATTAGAATGTCCACTTTTTAGAGGACATTTAGGGCTTTCAAATGGCATATCGCCTTCCAAAATTGGTTGCTTCCTTGTTGAGATATGGCCAAAATGACGAGCCATCCTCCATCCAAAAAGCATTATTCTATTTTGCTTTTTGGCAAACAACCATCAAACCTATTTTGAATATTAAAATGAGCGAATAATGAAGTTCAAAAATCAGCACAATTTTAAACAAAACTATCATGGATATTAGCCCAAAATTAAAGCTAAAATTAGATTCAAATACAAATTTCCCTTTTCTTATTTAAATTTATTTTTCCAGGTTTGCTGTTGGCTTCTTTTCCTCACCTACATTGGCCAATTCATTTTCATTGTCCTTCAATGAACCCCAAAAAATTCCCTCCTCTAAATTTTCCATTTAATCCCCGTGCAACTGGACAAAAATGAATGGAAGAAATGAATTTGATGATCTCGCCTCAAATTTGAAGGTGGCCTTCGATTTTTTGTGCAGCAGAAAATTCTTTGTCGATTTTAATTTTATAATATTTTCTATTTTTTTAATATTTTTTATTTTTTCAAATTGTTTTCTTCAAAATAAACAATAAAAATTAAGTAATAAAAAATCTAATTTTTATGGGAATGTATTGGCAGAAATATTGAATATTTTTGTTGGCACCATCAATTCATTCAATTATTCCAGCTCAATTTTGCCATCCAACAAAATTTGTGAGATCTTGCAAAGGCGATCTGTGGAAAAAAATTAAAAAATTATATTATTTATTTATTTATTTTTTTCTTAATTTTAAAAAAAATTTTAATATTATTTTAAAAAAATTTCTATACAAATTTTGTCTATAAATTTAATTTTTCTAAAGAATATTTTTTTTAAATCTTGCTTTTAATTTGAATTGATTAGAATATGCATTATGAATTTGATTAGAAATTAGCAAAAAATTTTAAAAAAGTAGGCTAAAAATTTGGGCATTTTTCTTTGTTTTTTGGTCATAATATTCTGGCCAATTTATGCTTTGATCAATTATTTTATAGTAAAATATTCAGCTTAATCAAATGGTTTCTGAAAGTTTATATTCCCATTTTAATACTCTATTCGCCATTTTCAATACACTATTCGTCATTTTCAATACTCTATTCGCCATTTTCAATACTCTATTCGCCATTTTCAATACTCTATTCGCCATTTTCAATACTCTATTCGCCATTTTCAATACTCTATTCGCCATTTTCAATACTCTATTCGCCATTTTCAATACTCTATTCGCCATTTTCAATACTCTATTCGCCATTTTCAATACTCTATTCGCCATTTTCAATACTCTATTCGCCATTTTCAATACTCTATTCGCCATTTTCAATACTCTATTCGCCATTTTCAATACTCTATTCGCCATTTTCAATACTCTATTCGCCATTTTCAATACTCTATTCGCCATTTTCAATACTCTATTCGCCATTTTCAATACTCTATTCGCCATTTTCAATACTCTATTCGCCATTTTCAATACTCTATTCGCCAATAAATACTATCTTTTATTATAGCTTTAAAGATTTCTTAGATATTTGCCCTAAAATTAGGGTAAATTAGGGACTTGCCATTGAGGCGGTGTGCAATTCGCCGATACACCAATGAGCGTTGAAGGCCATATTTGGACAAAAAGATGGCATAAAGTGCCAATCCAATGGACAAACTGATCAATGAGGATGCGGCCACTTGGAAAGAGGAATACATCGTGAAAAGTGAAATGAAAATGCAAATGGCGAGGAAGAAAATTGGCACAGCCAACGGCGATTCAATCACATCCGCGTGGATTTGACGAGCCGGCATTTTGCCATTTTTAGGCTCAATTCTTTGGATATTTTGTTGTTTCTTTAAAAGGAAAGGAATTTAATCGAATTACTTATAGGGAAAGCCATGGCAAAAGGCCGAAATGGCGAATGATTCTGTAACGCCAATTTAAGACCTAGTGCTATTCTTGGCCATATCTCAACAAGGAAAGAAGCAACCAATTTTGGAAGGCAATATGCCATTTTAAAGCCATTCACTAAAAATGGATCTTCTAATTTTTTGAAAATTTAAAACAAATTTGTAAAATAAGCGGATTTTCCTCCAAAAATTTGGGTTTATTACATTCAAAGACAATTAAGTTTTCAGAAGTGGGTTTAATGAAATTTAAAATTGCCTCTTTGCAGAGGACACTTTGGGCTTTCAAATGGTATATCGCCTCTTCAAATTGGTTCCTTGCCTCACTATAAGCTATGACCGAAAGAATGGCCTTGGAGCTCAATCGGCGATATTCAATTGTCTTCCTACCCATCGACGATTATTTCCATTTTTAAACAAATTCAATGAAATGTAAAATATTTTGCCTTTTGTAATCGCATTTTGACCAATGCCGCAATTGTGAATGTCCGTGTAAGCAAATGGGCATAACTGACATAGCTGATAAGCTGGTCTAAATTGCCCATAAACGAAAGGATGATGGCAAGGAGAAACTGTAGAGATGGAAAAAATAAGGAATTTAAAGAATATTCTTTATTTCCCTTCAAAATTTAATATTGCTAGGAAGAACTTGAGCATTCCCTATTAAAATTCCATAATAATCCTTCATTAATATTTGGTTAATACTAAATTCTAATCAATGTTCTTTATGACTATTTAATTTGTCAAAAAAACACTGAAATTGCAAAAAAGATTATCGCGGTTCAAAACTGTATCCCAAATTTATAATCCTTATATTCAATAGATAGACATCGTCAAGTTGCATCATTTGATTATGTTTTGATTTTAACCAATTCTAACTTAGTTTTGAACCATGAAACCAAAATGGGTTTAAACCGTTTAATACCCTTTAATTGTTGACCAAACCAAAATTGGTTTAAACCGTTTAATACCCTTTAATTGTTGACCAAACCAAAATTGGTTTAAACCTTTTAATACCCTTTAATTGTTGACCAAACCAAAATTGGGTTTAAACCGTTTAATACCCTTTAATTGTTGACCAAACCAAAATTGGGTTTAAACCGTTTAATACCCTTTAATTGTTGACCAAACCAAAATTAGTTTAAACCGTTTAATACCCTTTAATTGTTGACCAAACCAAAATTAGTTTAAACCGTTTAATACCCTTTAATTGTTGACCAAACCAAAATTGGGTTTAAACCGTTTAATACCCTTTAATTGTTGACCAAACCAAAATTAGTTTAAACCGTTTAATACCCTTTAATTGTTGACCAAACCAAAATTAGTTTAAACCGTTTAATACCCTTTAATTGTTGACCAAACCAAAATTGGTTTAAACCGTTTAATACCCTTTAATTGTTGACCAAACCAAAATTGGTTTAAACCTTTTAATACCCTTTAATTGTTGACCAAACCAAAATTGGGTTTAAACCGTTTAATACCCTTTAATTGTTGACCAAACCAAAATTGGGTTTAAACCGTTTAATACCCTTTAATTGTTGACCAAACCAAAATTAGTTTAAACCGTTTAATACCCTTTAATTGTTGACCAAACCAAAATTAGTTTAAACCGTTTAATACCCTTTAATTGTTGACCAAACCAAAATTGGGTTTAAACCGTTTAATACCCTTTAATTGTTGACCAAACCATGACAAGTTATATACCATTCAATGCGTCCGTATTGACCAGCTCTATCCAATTTTGGGTATTGGTTTGGAAATGTAGGACAAACCTATCTTAAACCATTATATAATTATTTTGGCATTATTTACTTTTTTGTTCTGTATTTTCAATACTTTTTCAACCAATTAAATATCCACCCATTCTTTTCTCCCTAAAATTTGCCTGAATGCAAAGTGCGGCCCTGGGAGAATCATGTTCCGTGTTCAGGCAATTAATGAATGCGGGGACATGGCCTTCACGGGCGGCAGCCCACAGAAAACGACTTGACCCAAAATAGGTGGCATTAATGGAACCAATGAGAACAATAGCAATCAGAAGGGGCATCACAAAGGCGAGGGGTCCCATTGTTTTGTGGGCGAATGACTGTTGAAAATTTGCATATATTGGGAAGAATGTTTTTGGCGTGAAAATTTTTGAGATAATTACTAGAGTAATCAAAAGTGGGTTATACAAAAGAGTCGGTTTAAAAAGTGTAAGTTTTCGGTTACCTCTGTTTTTGGTTTTAAAGATAAAAATTTCCTAATTGCAATTTTTAATTTCATCATTTCAAATCGAAACCAACTTTGAATAACAGTAATTTTAAGCTTAAATTTTTAAAATATATTTCGTCAAATTTTTGGGTCATCGGATTGAAAAAAAACTAGGTAGTCGAATTAGGCCGATCAAATTTATATCAATTTTTATCACTCGCGCAATTTGCCAATTTCTCATTATTTAATTAAGCTATTTATAAAACTTCTATTACATTTAATTAAGCTCTTTCTGTATAGCATTTTGATATCAAAATGATTGATGAAAACATAATTGGCCAGAAAGTTATGACCAAAAAACAAAGAAAACTGCCCCCAATTTTGGATTATATTTTGCTGTTTTTCTTTTCTTTTTCATTTTCCATCAACTAATTCTTTTACTTATTAGATTCATCCTAATCAGAGCTACAAAATGGCAACAAAATTCACTAAATTTAAACGCAATATTTTTCCTCAAAAACTGAATTTTAATTGGCTCATACCAATCAGGAAGGGACTATAAAATGATATGAAAATTTGTCTAAATTAATTTTAATATTCATTTGATAAATTAAACTTACAATTGCGACCGCTTTGGATTGTTCAAATTCGATGGGTGAAAGCACAACAAAATAGGCCAAATTCATGCCCAAATAGAGGGCAGTCACAATGGCCATTCCGAATAAAACGGCAAATGGGAATGCCCGTCTCCTCTCCTTCACATCCTCCGTCCCATAATTCAGTGCATCCCATCCACCGTAGGAATAAATGCCGGCCAAAACGGCGATCACCAGACTATTGCCATCCATTGCGGTGCCCACAAATGGCTGGGCCACATATTGAGTTTGGCCTTAAATTTGTCAAAAAGAATTATAGCCTAAAGAGTACAAAAATGCCGAATAATTATAATGGTTTAATTTGGTTTTGTGTTTTGTCCTAAACCAACAAACCATATAATCAAAATTGGATAGAGCTGGTCAAGAGACGCATTGAATGATATATAATTTGTCATGGTTTGGTCAACAATTAAAGGGTATTAAACGGTTTAAACCTATTTTGGTTTGGTCAACAATTAAAGGGTATTAAACGGTTTAAACCAATTTTGGTTTGGTCAACAATTAAAGGGTATTAAACGGTTTAAACCTATTTTGGTTTGGTCAACAATTAAAGGGTATTAAACGGTTTAAACCTATTTTGGTTTGGTCAACAATTAAAGGGTATTAAACGGTTTAAACCAATTTTGGTTTGGTCAACAATTAAAGGGTATTAAACGGTTTAAACCTATTTTGGTTTGGTCAACAATTAAAGGGTATTAAACGGTTTAAACCTATTTTGGTTTGGTCAACAATTAAAGGGTATTAAACGGTTTAAACCCAAATCAAAATATAATCAAATGATGAGTCTTGATAAGATCTATCGATTGGATTTAAGGTTTATTGGGTTGAATATAAAACCTTAGTTTAATAAGTTATAAAGCTGTTGACCTAATTTATTATTCCTCTAATTTTTCTTTTCCCTATCCCATTCTCTTTACCTTTAATGAAAAGCACCCAAAATCCGATGAGAATAATCAAAATTCCGGTGCCAACTTTTGCCCCACTGATTGCCATTTGAAAAGGGGCCGCAATTGAGCCTAACGAAAAACAATTCATGTACAAAAGAGCCACTAAAATTATTTAAGAAATGTCATTTTTTGATTGGGAAATTCACTGGCAATGCAAATGCCAATCAATTTTGGCGCCCAAAAATTCCAACGTTCATCGCACAAATCCAAATGCAATGCTTGAAATAAATATTGGCCCAGGGCATCCATTTTGACGGCCATTGAGCCGGGCGCAATTAAAAGGACAGAGCAAAGCATTGAGGCAAATGCCAGTGAATGCCAATTTACATGGCATAAATAGGTGAATTCGGCGCCGGAACGTTGAATCCCGGTGCCCAGCTCAATGTAACAAAATGCACCAATCAGGGAGAGGATGGCAGTGAGAAGCCAAATTAGCAGGGAAACACCTACCTAAAATGATATTTTTGGGAGGAAAATATGAAGAATGCCCCAAGGCAAAATATGAATTTTCAGTATCTGGGCTGTTCTTTTGGCCATAGCCAAACAAGGAATCAACCAATTTTGGAAGGCAATATACCATTTGAAAGCACTAAATGTCCACTAAAAGTGGCTATTCTATTTTTTGAAAATTTATAACAATTTGTAAAATAAGCGGCTTTGCTTTCAACAAATTAGATTCGAAGGCATGCAGCTTTTGAAGTCTAGTTCCATAAAATTTAAGAAGGCCAAATTTTAGAGGACATTTAGGGCTTTAAAACAGGGATCCGATCCGTCCTTATTTATAAGATTTGTCCTTATTTTGAGAGGTCAAATCTTACAAAATTAAAATGTCCTTATTTGTAAGATTTGTCCTTATTTTTGATGAATTGTCTTATTTTGTCTGATTTTACATAAAATTTCATTTTTTTCCTTAAAAATATCCAAATTTTTTGCTGCGCGGCCATTTTTGGTCTAATTTTTCGCTGCGCGGCCATTTTTGGGTCTAATTTTTCGCTGCGCGGCCATTTTTAACTCAAATTTTTTGCACGGCCTTGATTTAAATTTCTCCTTCAAGGAGTAAAAAACTAAAGCCAAATAGATTATGGGAGATGAAAAATATGACATTTAAACGATTTTATGCATGAATAAATTGATTTTAATTCTTTTTGAAGCACTTTTATAAAATCTTATTTTTGACCATAAAATCTTATTTTTTGATGTAATTTGTCTTATTTTGAAAATTTTTTGATCGGATCCCTGCTTTAAAAGGACATATCGCCTTCTCAAATTGGTTGTTTCCTTGTTAAGCTATGGCAAAGGAACTGGCCAGGGTTACTTAATTCTTAATTTATAAGAGACATTGCTTAAGGCATATAAAAATTTTCAGCTCTTTTAATGACAATTCATCAAAAAATAAGAATGATCCTCATCGACCAATCAACACTCTGACCGACCGAATGGACATTTGCATAGATTGTGGTGGGCGTAATGAAAATGCCGGAGCCGATGATTGAGCCAAGCACATAGCTGGTCGCTCCCCATTTACCTATTTGATTATTGCTGTTGCCATTTTTGCCGGTGCCACCCATTTTTTGTTAATTCTGTTAAAATTTAGTCGATAATTTTGTATAAATATTTTATTTCCACCCAAAACGATTAGGCGGATTATTTTTATAAATAAAAATAATATTTGTTGGAGATGGCAGGAAGGGAAACGAGGAAATTGAATGATGGGAAATTGATGGGCTCTACTGCTGCTGATGGAATGAATTGGGTGGATGGGTTCGAGAGAGGGGGGGACGCGCAATCCATCAACCAGCCGAATATTTATTTTGTTATTATTTGGCGTAGACGGCTGCCAACAAGGAAAAAAATTAATGCGAATGTTTGGAGATGACGACGGCTGGCTGAACGATGCGAGCTTGGAGCTGAGAATGAGAATGTTAGGAGGGGGGGGGGGGGGGGGGGGGGGGGAAATGTAACTGAAAATAAGTAAACTCTCAAGAAATCAAAAAGGACGATTAAAAAACGGCCTTAAACTTGGCCTAAATGCTTTTTTTTTACTTGTTTGTCAAATATTAGTCTTGAAAAAATGGGAAAATTTTCTATATTTCAAACTATAATCTTTACGAGTGTCCTCAAATTATATTAAATTGAAATATTTATGCGCTCTTTCCCATCCCGATTGCACATTAATATGTGGAAGTCAAAGGAAGAGCAGCAGAATAGAATAAATTAAAATATAAAAATGATGGTGTTTAGAAAAATGTGCATTTAAAAAACACATTAAATTGATCGGCCATCGACGAGAATCGAGATGGAAGTGCGCTTCTGCTTCTTTGACGAATGCGCGAGAATTTTTTATCAATCGAAAAGCAGGAAGGAAAAAGGTGGCATGAGATTGGCGCTGTGTTCGCTCAATTCTATGACTGAATAATTGACGTTTATTTATGATTTTATGAGTTATGACAGAACCGAGAATTTCCGGATGCCCGTTTACAATTAGAAATTATATAGTTGGCGGAATTAAAATCAGAATTTAGAACAGACGGAATTTTAAAGCTTTTTATTTTTTAAATTCGAATTATAAAAGTTTAAAAAAGGCCTAATTTTCAGCAGGAATTTTTTTGTGCCTCATTGAGTAATGGATCAAAAACTAAAGTAGGTACTTAATTTGCAGATTGCAGTATTCAATCGCCTCCTAAAATAAAAATTAGAATAAAATAATTTATTAAAATGTTTTAATTTGATTATTTTTTTTTCAATTCTTCCCATCTTCCTTTGCATCGTTTTCTTCCATCATTCCTTCTCTGAAAACTTGGCCAACTATTAAAAATTGGAGGTTAGGTAGGCCATAGGCCACAAGACACATATTTTTGGAGGAAGGCCAACAAAGGGCCATTCATTCGCCCACTCAAAAATGTGGTCTCATGCCCGCATAAATCATTGCTGGTTTCCCTTACCCCTTGGGCAATAGCTTGTCCAAAAACATTGGCCCCAAGGGAGTTGTTTCTCCCCGCCCCTCTCTTTTGGCCGACAGCGGAAAATTATGCGTCCCTCATGGCCCTCACTTTTGGGCCAAATGTTTCCTCCTCCCTTCTCATTTCCAATCCTCAGCAGGCCGGCAAATGCCCACCAAAAAATTGAGTGGGGAGAGGAATTTGTGCCCTATTGGCCAAAAATGGGCCATATAAATGGGCCATTTTCAAATGACATCGATCTTTCCACCAACCAAAAAGGCCATTGAAAAGTGTGCTTGACGCCCCTGTCTTTCATAGGGAAATTTCTTTATCGGCCATATTCAAAGAAAACTTCCGCATCATCAATTTTGGGTGTCAAGGAATAGATTTTTTATAGTGAGTTAAAATAATATAAAATTCACGGATTCAAAAAAATTATTGACATTTTTTCTAATTTTTGTCAATAAAAATAATTCGTTGGCAATTAATCATTTTTTTTTAAATTATAATCCTCAAAGCTTTGGGTTCCTAATTGAACATATTTTAAGCAAAAAAATTTCATTTCCATTTTTTCGGCCATTTTTAATTGAATTAAATATTCCCTTCACCTCTTTTTGTTGCGGGCCCTTTTACCGCAAACAAAGTGCCCGGACGGGCTTTGGGCAGGTTCAACCCAAAATGATGGGGAGGGGGATTTGGTTGGACTTAAATGGGTTTTTTGTCTTTATTCATTAAATTAAAAATGTGTGAAAGTGAAAATGGGTTAATTGGTTAATGAAATGGGTGAATGAATGGATGAATGTCGAGTTTGCTAATGTGTGAATGAATGGATGATGATGTGTTTGCAATGAATGAATGAATGTTGAAGTGTGCCAATGTGTGAATGAATGAATGATGTTGAAGTTTGCCAATGTGCGAATGAATGGATGAATGTTGACGTTTGCTAATTGTCTGAATGAATGGATGATGATGGGTTTGCCAATGTGTGAATGTTGCCAATGTGCGAATGAATGGATGAATTTGTCGATGTGGCAAATGATGGTGAGAGCCGAATGGAATTGGGTGGGGAGAGGACCCCAAGGACCCCAACAAATTCAAAATGTTTGGATGGAATGAGAGGAGGAAACGCTATTAAGATGAAAATGGGGTTAGGTTAAATAGAAATGAACAAATGAATGGAACATTCGAGAATGGGCTGATTTTGATGGCGAAGTAAACAATTCTTTTGAAGGAGAAAAGTTTAATGTGAATGTGTTGAGTGCGAATGATTAAGTGATAATTTTCATGTGAATGATGAGAATGGATGAACTTTGAATGTGAATGTATTCTAGCGAGAATGGTTGAACTTTGTGCTAAAAAAGGATAAAAATGGAAAGGGGGGGGGGCAAAATGGGAGGAAAAGGGGAAGGCGACTGATAAGGAAATCAATCATCTTTTTCTTCTTCCTTCTTTATTGATCCGGCAATTCCCGGATCATCGCGCAAAGTCGCGACACTCCCGGCGGCCCAATGATTGATGAGCCGTGTCATGGCCTGAAGATGAAGATCCTCGATCATGGTCCTTGGATGGTGCATGGCTGTATGGCAGCTTTGTGAGTGATGTGCCAAAGTCTGCTCTGTAGATAAAGTTCCTTGTTCATTGTCCTCGTGATGTGGTTGATCCGTCAAAGATTGCATTGATCGGCAGTTGTCATTTTTGCGGCCTTGGGCAATTGATACCAATACGGCCCATGCTTCAATGGATAAAGTGCAAGGCGCCATTGATTAGCCTGGCGATCGTCCATGAAGTTGGCATAGGTGCCGATGAGTTGGGCATTCTGTCCCATGGTTGAATGAATGCGTGGGGAATCATAGCAGGTTTGCAGAATCGTTCCCCTTGTCGAACGCGAATGCAATGAATGTTTGAGTGAGAAAAAGCCTGTTGCATTTTTGAACTCGATATCATTGATAGGTGGCTGTGGCTTGACTCCCATTGAGTGCCAATGAGTTTGACTGCATGGCGATGTCGGACTCAGCCAATGATTAGGCTGGCGATTGTCCATGTGAACAGCATTTTCGAATGCCATTTTTTAGAGCTTTGCTCTTGTGTTGGGCGGATTTGCCGAAGTGAATGCCATGGATGCTTGTGTGAGGCTCCATGGTCTTGGGTTGAATGAATGTGTGGGGAGAAGCACAGCTTGAGTCGTTTGGAAACTCAATTCCATTAATGGACGCGATTGCCCATGAATTTGGGTTGGAGGCCAATGAGTATGGTTCAAATGCTAATGGTTAAGGCTTGAATCAATGATTGAAGTTTGACTGCCAATGTGTGGAACTTTGCCTTGACGATCAAGTTGGAAGCCAATGAGAATGGCTCAAGGGCAATTGGTTGAGGCGAATGCCAATGATGAGGCGAATGCCAATGATGAGGCGAATGGCAGTGATGAGGCGAATGCCAATGAAAGAGGCGAATGCCATTGAATGAGGCGATTGCCGATGAATGAGGCGATTGCCAATAAATGAGGCGAATGCCAATGAATGAGGCAAATGCCAATGAATGAGGCGAATGCCAGTGATTGAGGCGAGCCAATGAATGAGGCAAATGCCAATGATGAGGCGAATGCCAATGAATGAGGCGAATGGCAGTGATGAGGCGAATGCCAATGAAAGAGGCGAATGCCATTGAATGAGGCGAATGCCAATGAATGAGGCAAATGCCAATGAATGAGGCGAATGCCAGTGATTGAGGCGAGCCAATGAATGAGGCAAATGCCAATGAAAGAGGCGAATGCCAATGAATGAGGCAAATGCCAATGAATGAGGCGAATGCCAGTGATTGAGGCGAGCCAATGAATGAGGCAAATGCCAATGATGAGGCGAATGCCAATGAATGAGGCGAATGGCAGTGATGAGGCGAATGCCAATGAAAGAGGCGAATGCCATTGAATGAGGCGAATGCCAATGAAAGAGGCGAATGCCATTGAATGAGGCGAATGCCAATGAATGAGGCAAATGCCAATGAATGAGGCGAATGCCAGTGATTGAGGCGAGCCAATGAATGAGGCAAATGCCAATGAAAGAGGCGAATGCCAATGAATGAGGCAAATGCCAATGAATGAGGCGAATGCCAGTGATTGAGGCGAGCCAATGAATGAGGCGAATGCCAGTGATTGAGGCGAATGCCAATGAATGAGGCGAATGCCAATGAAAGAGGCGAATGCCAATGAATGAGGCGAATGCCAATGATGAGGCGAATGCCAATGAATGAGGCAAATGCCAATGATGAGGCGAATGCCAATGATGAGGCGAATGCCAATGAATGAGGCGAATGCCAATGAAAGAGGCGAATGCCAATGAAAGAGGCGAATGCCATTGAATGAGGCGATTGCCAGTGATTGAGGCGAATGCCAATGTTTGAGGCGAATGACAATGTTTGAGGCGAATGCCAATGAATGAGGCGAATGCCAGTGAGGCGAATGCCAATGAATGAGGCGAATGCCAGTGAGGCGAATGCCAATGAATGAGGCGAATGACAGTAATTGAGGCGAATGACATTGATTGAGGCGAATGCCAATGATTGAGGCTTGATTGCCAAGATGTGGGGCTTTGGCCTCTCGATCGAACTGGAGGTCAATGAGAATGGCTCAAAGGCCAATGGTTGAGGCGAATGCCAATGAATGAGGCGAATGCCAATGAATGAGGCGAATGCCAATGAATGAGGCGAATGCCAATGATTGAGGCGAAAGCCAATGATGAGGCGAATGCCAATGATTGAGGCGAAAGCCAATGATGATGCGAATGCCAATGAATGAGGCGAAGCCAATGAATGAGGCAATTGCCAATGAATGAGGCAATTGCCAATGAATGAGGCAATTGCCAATGGTTGTGGCGAATGCCAATGATTGAGGCGAAAGCCAATGATGAGGCGAATGCCAATGATTGAGGCGAAAGCCAATGATGATGCGAATGCCAATGAATGAGGCGAAGCCAATGAATGAGGCAATTGCCAATGAATGAGGCGAATGCCAATGATGAGGCGAATGCCAATGATGAGGCGAATGCCAATGATTGAGGCGAATGCCAATGCTTGAGGCGAATGCCAATGAATGAGGCGAATGCCAATGATTGAGGCGAATGCCAATGATTGAGGCGAAAGCCAATGAATGAGGCGAATGCCAATGAGTGAGGCGAATGCCAATGTTTGAGGCGATTGCCAATGAATGAGGCGAATGCCAATGATTGAGGCGAATGCCAATGATGAGGCGAATGCCAATGATGAGGCGATTGCCAATGAAGAGGCGAATGCCAATGATTGAGGCGACTGCCAATGAATGAGGCGAATGCCATGAATGAGGCGAATGCCAATGAATGAGGCGAATGCCAATGATGAGGCGAATGCCAATGATGAGGCGAATGCCAATGAATGAGGCAATTGCCAATGGTTGAGGCGAATGCCAATGAGTGAGGCGAATGCCAATGTTTGAGGCGATTGCCAATGAATGAGGCGAATGCCAATGAATGAGGCAATTGCCAATGGTTGAGGCGAATGCCAATGAATGAGGGGAATGCCAATGAATGAGGCAAATGCCAATGCATGAGGCGAATGCCAATGAATGAGGCGAATGCCAATGAATGAGGCAAATGCCAATGCATGAGGCGAATGCCAATGAATGAGGCAATTGCCAATGAATGAGGCAATTGCCAATGAATGAGGCAATTGCCAATGGTTGTGGCGAATGCCAATGATGAGGCGAATGCCAATGATTGAGGCGAATGCCAATGATTGAGGCGAATGCCAATGATGAGGCGAATGCCAATGAATGAGGCGAATGCCAATGATTGAGGCGAATGCCAATGATGAGGCGAATGCCAATGATGAGGCGATTGCCAATGAAGAGGCGAATGCCAATGAATGAGGCAATTGCCAATGAATGAGGCGAATGCCAGTGAAGAGGCAAATGCCAATGTTTGAGGCGAATGCCAATGAATGAGGCATCATTGCCAAAGTGTGGGCTTGCCCTTTGCAACCGAAGTTGCACGAAATGCATGCGATGAATGTGTGAGGAGAGGCGTAGCCTGTGGCCTTTGTTTCCTCAATCCTTTTGGGTTTTAGCTTGTGCCAATGGGGTCTGGAGCTGTACCCGCTGCATCCGAAATTGTATGCATTGGATGCGATGCATGTGTGGAGAGACATGGCCTGAGACCCTTTGTCTCAATCCATTTGGGCCTTCACTTCTTGCCAATGGGGCTTGAAGTTGTACCCGTGTAACTGATGTTACGCGATGAATGAGTGAGGAGAGGCATGGCCTGAGACCCTTTGTCTCAATCCATTTGGGCCTTCACTTCTGCCAATGGGGCTTGAAGTTGTACCCGTGTAACTGATGTTACGCGATGAATGAGTGAGGAGAGGCGTAGCCTGTGGCATTTGTTGCCTCAATCCTCTGGGCCTTCGCTTCTGCCAATGGGGCCTGAAGCTGTACCCGTTGCATCCGAAGTATGCATTGGATGCGATGAATGTGTGGAGAGACATGGCCTGAGGCCCTTAGTCTCAATCCATTTGGGCCTTCACTTCTGCCAATGGGGCTTGAAGTTGTACCCTTGTAACTGACGTTACGCGATGAATGAGTGAGGAGAGGCATAGCCTGTGGCATTTATTGCCTCAATCCTCTGGGCCTTCGCTTCTGCCAATGGGGCCTGAAGCTGTACCCGTTGCATCCGAAGTATGCATTGGATGCGATGAATGTGTGGAGAGACATGGCCTGAGGCCCTTAGTCTCAATCCATTTGGGCCTTCACTTCTGCCAATGGGGCTTGAAGTTGTACCCTTGTAACTGACGTTACGCGATGAATGAGTGAGGAGAGGCATAGCCTGTGGCATTTATTGCCTCAATCCTCTGGGCCTTCGCTTCTGCCAATGGGGCTTGAAGTTGTACCCTTGTAACTGACGTTACGCGATGAATGAGTGAGGAGAGGCATAGCCTGTGGCATTTATTGCCTCAATCCTCTGGGCCTTCGCTTCTGCCAATGGGGCATGAAGCTGTACCCGATGCATCCGAAAATGGATGCGATGATGTGTGGAGAGAAGCAGGCGTTTGCTGTTTCGATCCACTTGGCCTTCACTCCTGCTAATGTGGCGTGAAGTTTCGGCCATCTTTGTGAGGATGGTGCGCAGAACGGTGCGTTCCTCGATATCCTCTGATGTTGGCCATTTTTGCGGCCTGGCGTTCCAATTCCATCAAGAATTGTTGGGGTTCCTCCAAATTCCGGCAATTTTAAATGTGGCATATTCCATTTGATGTGTGTTGATGAGATGATGAAGCGAATGAATGGTTTTGAAGTGAACCACAAAATGCGCAAGCAAAATTCAGATTAAAAAATCCGAAAATAACTAATCAATTTTGAAAATGAGCCACAAAATGCGCAAGCTAAATTCAGATTAAAAAATCCGAAAATAACTAATCAATTTTGAAATTGAGCCACAAAATGCGCAAGCTAAATTCAGATTAAAAAATCCGAAAATAACTTTCAATTTTGAAGATGAGCCACAAAATGCGCAAGCTAAATTCAGATTAAAAAATCCGAAAATAACTTTCAATTTTGAAGATGAGCCACAAAATGCGCAAGCTAAATTCAGATTAAAAAATCCGAAAATAACTAATCAATTTTGAAAATGAGCCACAAAATGCGCAAGCTAAATTCAGATTAAAAAATCCGAAAATAACTAATCAATTTTGAAATTGAGCCACAAAATGCGCAAGCTAAATTCAGATTAAAAAATCCGAAAATAACTTTCAATTTTGAAGATGAGCCACAAAATGCGCAAGCTAAATTCAGATTAAAAAATCCGAAAATAACTTTCAATTTTGAAGATGAGCCACAAAATGCGCAAGCTAAATTCAGATTAAAAAATCCGAAAATAACTTTCAATTTTGAAAATGAGCCATAAATGCGCAATTAGCTAAATTCAGATTAAAAAATCCGAAAATAACTTTTTTAATTTTGAAAATGAGCCACGAAAAGCGCAAGCTAAATTCAGATTAAAAAATCCGAAAATAACTATTCAATTTGAAAATGAGACACAAAATGCGCAATTTTGGGTTAAGCCTATTTTTTGGTTTAATTAATCCCCTTTTTACTCACTTTTAAATCAATGTTGGAATTTGGCGCAAAATGTGAATGATGATGATGATGTTGGAATTTGGCACAAATGTGAATGATGATGATGCTGGAATTTGCAAGTTGTCCTGCCAGGGTCGCCATTTTGTTGCGGGCCCTTTTACCGCAAACAAAGTGCCCGGACGGGCTTTGGGCAGGTTCAACCCAAAATGATGGGGAGGGGGATTTGGTTGGACTTAAATGGGTTTTTTGTCTTTATTCATTAAATTAAAAATGTGTGAAAGTGAAAATGGGTTAATTGGTTAATGAAATGGGTGAATGAATGGATGAATGTCGAGTTTGCTAATGTGTGAATGAATGGATGATGATGTGTTTGCAATGAATGAATGAATGTTGAAGTGTGCCAATGTGTGAATGAATGAATGATGTTGAAGTTTGCCAATGTGCGAATGAATGGATGAATGTTGACGTTTGCTAATTGTCTGAATGAATGGATGATGATGGGTTTGCCAATGTGTGAATGTTGCCAATGTGCGAATGAATGGATGAATTTGTCGATGTGGCAAATGATGGTGAGAGCCGAATGGAATTGGGTGGGGAGAGGACCCCAAGGACCCCAACAAATTCAAAATGTTTGGATGGAATGAGAGGAGGAAACGCTATTAAGATGAAAATGGGGTTAGGTTAAATAGAAATGAACAAATGAATGGAACATTCGAGAATGGGCTGATTTTGATGGCGAAGTAAACAATTCTTTTGAAGGAGAAAAGTTTAATGTGAATGTGTTGAGTGCGAATGATTAAGTGATAATTTTCATGTGAATGATGAGAATGGATGAACTTTGAATGTGAATGTATTCTAGCGAGAATGGTTGAACTTTGTGCTAAAAAAGGATAAAAATGGAAAGGGGGGGGGCAAAATGGGAGGAAAAGGGGAAGGCGACTGATAAGGAAATCAATCATCTTTTTCTTCTTCCTTCTTTATTGATCCGGCAATTCCCGGATCATCGCGCAAAGTCGCGACATTTTTATTCGCACATTTCCAATATCTGGCCCGTTCTTTTACCCATTAACTCAACAAGGAAGCAACCAATTTTGGAAGGCGATATGCCATTTGAAAGCCCTAACTTTCCTATAAAAAGTGGCTTTTCTAATTTTTCGAATATTCTAATTTTTTTTGTCTATTTAAAATAATTCGTAAAATAAGCTGCTTTTTCCTTAAATAAATGAAATTTATTACACTCAAAGGCATATAACTTTTTTAAAAGATAGATATCTTAAAATTTAAATTAGCTAAATTGTAGAGGAAACTTTAGACTTTCCAATGGCTTATTGCCTTCCTGAATGGGTAGATTCCTCGTTGAGATTTGGCCAAAACCAAGTAAGTTACTTAATGCGCAGAAGTGAATCCTCTCTTACTTTTAGTATCAAAAATTTTCTCTCCAATTTTAAAAAGCAATTCCCAGAATCCCCACAAATTTATTTTGGTGTATTTCTAATGGATAAAATTTTCCAAGAATCTTCTTTTGAATAAACCTTTTTTTTGTGTGTGAAAAACAATCCTTTTTCCATGCGCATTGAATTAAAAAATAACAAATATAATTTTGGCCCTTGGGGGCGGCATGTCATCGTTGAAATTATCGGCTTTTGGCCTTCAACCCATTGTTGGATTTTGCCCATTTTTAATTCCCTCTTTTTTAGTCATTAAAATGTTTTTTTTCACCTTTTAAAATGACCCCATCCATCCCAGGATTCTTCATGTCACAACAAACGTTCCAAGAATCTTCTTTATAAAAAAACCCTTTTTTGTGAAAAACAAACCTTTTTATTATACACTCTCATTGAACTAAAAAACAAATACTCTCCCCCGGGACGTGTCACCTTTGAAAAGAATTTTGTTGACCCTCACATTGGCCTTTAGCCTTCCATCTAATAAGGGTTTGCCTACTTTTTATTCCCTCTTAGTTAGCCATTAAAATTTTATGCTATTGTGTTCGGAATCTAGTGCTTTTCAATTCAAAGACTAGGAAAAGACTCGAAATTGGGGAAAATTCAGTTGTTGATTGTTTTTTATTCAATTTAAGGCAAAATTGGTGAAGCAATATTAAATTGGTGAATTCGTTGAAATGTTCAAATGTTCGTTGAAAGAAAGGGTCATTTTGGGAACAAATCGGGGGACTTGTGGGGGCAAAAAATGTGAATTCATCAAATAAAGGCAATAAAACGACCAATTTGCTAATAACCAAAAATGTTGGAAGGAATGAGCCATTATTTTAGACCAAAAAGCAAATAGAAAAGGCAGTTGAATTCCTCATCAACTGTAAATGTTAACAATTCCCCAAAAAATCCACAATCCTTTGGACTTTGGTCCTTCCCCGACCAATTTTAACCTTTTCCACTTTATACTAAAAGTCGACGGATTTGACATGTTGGATTTTTCCACGTATCACGTCACAATCAAAATCCTACGAATACTTTTAAAACCACAGATCCATCCTTGGCAAAAAGTCACTCGAACTCTTAAATTGTTTTTCAGTGATTTTCAATTTCAAATTGGCAACCCCCTCCACATGAATGGTTATTACCCCCCCCCTTCAGGGCATTTATCGCCCCTACCCAAATACACTTTTCCTTCCTATTCTTTTGCACATTTGACCCCTCCGGCGACGAATTATCCATGTGAGAGGCGCGCTAACCGCTAATCAATTATGCCACTTTTTCTTCCAATTTTGCCATTCTATGCAGAATTCCTCCGCCCTTCGAAGGCACAAAATGCTAATTCCCCATCCTCCACATTCTTCACTCCAAGTTTGCCCATTGTGTTTGTGTCCAGCCGGCCGCAGAACATTTCCCCTGTGGGGGCACCTTCATTGACATTTGGACATTGACACTTTCCTGAATAACAAGAATATCCACAAAATATGTAGATTGTGCATTCGCCCATTCTTTTTGACCATATCTCAAAAAGGAAGCAACCAATTTTGGAAGGCGATATGCCATTTTAAAGCCCAAAATGTCCTCTAAAAATTGGCTTTACAATTTTTTGAAAATTTACAAAAAAAATGTAAAATAAGCGGTTTTACCCTCAAATTCAGGTTTATTATACTAATAGATATGTAACTTTTTTTTAAAATTTAAATTTCAGTAAATTAAAAAGGCCTATTTTTTAGAAGATAATTTGAGCTTTTAAATGATATTATCACCTTCCCAGATTGGTTCTCTCTGATGAGATATGGGCTAAAAGCCAATGCAATAATTGAATTGACTTATACCGATTCAGCAACAGCAAAACCTTTCCATGAAATGGAAAGGAAAGCCTCAATGACATTTGGACATTGACACTTTTCTAAGTAAGGAGATTCCCCACACACTGATGTGGCTGAACAAATTTGCATGCTTGAATGGGAATGTGGTGAGGGAGGATGAAGTTGGCATTGGCACCGGCCAAATTACATTTTCATATAAAAACAAGGAAACTGAAACTGAATAAACACGGCTGAATTTGCTGTTTAAATATATTGGCAATTTCCTTCATTTTCATTTTCCCATTTTTAAAAATGCAAATTTGCACTTTTTCTTTGTTAACCAAATATACACCAAAATTGTGCCATTATCTTACTTCCTATATTCATTTTTTATTCCCTGAAGTAACATGAAATGAATTATTACGGACGAATAAGTGAATGGAATGCATGGAATGCTGCGAAAATATGTCCAAATATAAATATTGCGCGCTCCTTGTTGGTCTCTTTTTCAATTGGCCTCATTCCACCTTCCATTCCTTGCTGTGCCCTCCTCATTTCTTGCTCTAATAAATGAAGAACTAAAAATATTTTAACCTTCCAAACTTCCAATCCTTATTGGGCCAAAGGTGGCATACACTCCGTGTGTCCCTTTGGCCATCCCTTCCCTTATTTCCATATAAGATCAAGACCCCTCCCACCTTATTCCGAACCCCATTGTTGGCCCTAGATAGAAGGTGGCCGGAATAGGGGGAAGACAAACAAATATTTTGGCACCTTATTAGCATTACTCTTTCCCTTGGGCAAAAATTGGCACCCTATGGGTATGCCATTTAATTTGGCCAAATTTCCCCCTTCCATTCCCTGTTGTACCTTCCATATTTCTTCAGATGGTAAATGAAGAAGGTGGCCCAAGGAGAAAGGGGGAAGGCGAACAAATATTGTGGCCTGCAACTCTCTCTTGGGCCAAAGGTGTCACTCTCCGTTATCTTTTTGGCCAAGGTCCTTTGCCACTTCCCCTCGCCTTTCTTGGTCCAATATACTATGGCCAAAGCCCATATTATCTCTTTTTGTTGCTTCACCCATTGTTGTTAGCCTTATCAATTTTTGGCTCTAAATGAAGAAGGTGGCGCCACACAGGGGAAGGCTAACAAATTTATTGTGGCACCTATTGTAGAATGTACCCTCACAATCCCTTGGCCAAGGCCCCTTCCCCTCCCCCATGGTCCCTTGTTCATTCATCCCTTATTGTTAACTTTATCATTGTTGATACTAAATTAAAAGGTTGCCCAGTGTATAGGAGGAAAGCGGCTAACAAATTATTGTGGCACCCAGTGAACACTTTTGTCCATAAGGTCCTTTCCCCTCCCCTCCCTTGGACCTAAATAAGGCCAAGACATTTTTGCGCTCTCTTCGGCTTTCTTGCAAATTGGCCAAATACCTCTTTCCCCTCCTTGTTTTCATCCTCCCCATTTTTTTTGGTCGAAGGGGGAAGGCCAACAAATTATTGTGGCACTTTGTCGTTGTCCCTCAGTGTATCCTCTTTTGGCCATAGGATCCCTTCCCCTCCCCTCCCTTGGCCCCATAATAAGGTCAAGGTCCCCTCCTCTTTGTTTGCTGTGGACATTTTGCAAGCAAAGGCAGGGTACCCATCTGTGGCCCTGTGGCAAATGGGGAAAAGGATGGAATTTCAGCCCCTTCCATTCATTCATTTTCCCCTTTATTTGGACAAATATTCATTCATTCATTCCATTCCAAATTCCATCATTTTTTGAGGAATATTTCCCACCAATAATACCCCCTTTTTGGGCATGTTTTGGGGCCCTTCCATATTCAGCAATTCATTCGCATTATTCATCAGTAGACAAAAATTCCCATTGGATTAATGTGTGCCACTTCCTACTAAAACCAGACCCGAAATATTCTCCCACATTACCCTCCCCCCACCCCGTCTTTTCTTGTCATTTTCATTTTTGAACAATATTTGTCAATGCAAAAATGCAGCAATTAACCAATGATGAACATTTTTATCTCTTGAAGTGGGTGGTCCTGACCATTCATTCTTATGGCCATAACTCAACAAGGAAGCAACCAATTTTGAAAGGAGATATGCAATTTGAAATGCCAAAAGTTCCGTTACATTCGGCCCTTTCCAAAATTTATAAAATTTTCACCTTATGAAGTTCCAAGTCTTTGTGTGTAATAAACCCGAATTTTCAGAGGAAAAGCCGTTTATTTTACAAAATTTTTAACTTTTCAAAAAATTTGAATGGCCACTTTTTAGAGGACATTTTAGGGCTTTCAAATGGAATATCGCCTTCTCAAATTGGTTGTTTCCTTGTAGAATTATGGTCAAAAACGGTCCAAAATACGTTGAAATGTTCTATTTCGTCTACTTGGGAATGTGAGGCTAATATTTATTCACATTCTTCTAGGTATTTGAGCTATGGTGAAATTAACAATATATTATTTTCTGTCTCATCAGACTTTAGGCCAGCTCTTTTGCTTCCTTCATCATCAAATTTTGCCAAATATTTCGAATATATTGCGCATTTATGCTAAATTTTTTTGTAAATTTTGGAATTTTGGTCTTCATTAGCATTCCATTCATTTCAGTGCAATGTTCATCCAAAAATTCTGAATTCTTCCTACCATTCCATTCACATTTATGGTACCCATATATTCATTCACATTTGCGTGGGCATCGGCCACAGGAAAGAAATGGGAAGCAAATTTATTATATTTTATGTTGCCAGAAGGATCATTTTTAGGACGAGGCACGCAATCCTCCCATATTTCTGCTTCCTGCAGAGGAATTCATTTTTTCAACGCATAATTCTTGGCCAATGCCCTCTTTGAATTCCTCCAAAATATATGTTGATTTTTTGAACTTCATAGGCATTATTATTGAATTTTAACAAAAATTTGCTGATTTCTTTCTGGAAGAAAAAGGAATCAATTGGCTTAAATTTGAGTTCACAGAGCGGATAAAAATTAAAGGAAAACTTTTGATTTTTTTTGACTACATATTCAACCCAATGCTAAATTTGCTGCCCTGTTAAATAAAAGCTATAATCAATTGGCTTAAATTAGGGTTCGGAATGAAATTAAAGGAAATATGCCAAATTATTTGGCCTCAAAAAGGTAATATTTTCTATAAATTCAAAAAAAATAAATTCAGCAAAAATGATATATCGGAATTTGTTTATTTCAACGAAAAAATATAAATAAGGAGCATTGAATTCGGAAACGTCCTTCTGAAAATTACTGAAAATTTCCCTTAAATGTTCACCCAAACATCCCATCACAAACTTTCATTGCTTTTGGCACAAAATTTTAGCCCAATAAAAGGAAAAAGTGTTAATTCTTTTTGCGGTCCTGGCCCCAATTAGAGCCAATGTCTTTCCCTTTTTTCAATGCCAATTTTTCGCAATTTCCTTGTGGTGTGCCAAAAGTGAAAAGCCAAATTCGGCGTGTGCCGGCCTTCAATTAATGTGCCAAAGTCGCATTTGGGGGCATACATGGAGACCAATTTTGCTGCTTTTCCAAATGTTTTGGCACCTTGTTCTTTCCCTTCTCCTCCCGCTAAAGTTTTGGCCTATCAAATTGCCAAATGCCAAACCTCCCGCCAGCAGTTTCCCCTTCCATTGTCATTGTAACGTTCCACTCCCTCAATTTTTTTTCCATTCGAGTTCAACAAAGCAATTTCCCTACAATTTTTTTCATGCTATTATTTAATCTTTCTAAAATTGGCAATTTTCTTTTTGAGTTAAAAATATTCACAAAATTTTTATATTTTGTGCCATCAAATGTCAATGAAAAAATGAAATTCCCTTTTTTGTAGTCCCTTGAAAAATTTATTGTTTCTTTTCAAAACAGAACGTTTCTGTATCGCCGATTGAGTATTCGGTTCGTTCTTTGGCCATATCTCAACAAGGAAGCAACCAATTTTGGAAGGCGATATTCCTATTTAAAGCCTTAAATGTCCTCTAAAAAATGGCTTTTCTATTTTTTTGAAAATTTAAAACAATTTTTAAAAAAGCAGCTTTGACTCCATAAATTCATGTACTCAAAGATATGTAACATTTTTTAAGGCTTAAATTTTTCAAATCTAAATTGGCCAAAATCTTAGATGACATTTTTAGCTTTAAAATGGCATATTGCCTTCCTAAATTGGTTATTGCCTCGATGAGCTTTAAGCTAAACAAAAGAATGGATCAGTTATTGAATTCCCATACTTTTTTATTTTTGGGCCGAAAGACATTATTTTCCCAAAATTTAAAAATTAAATTTAATTTAGTATTTTTCATTAATTCCATACCAAAGTCCATTCAAATTCCAAATAAAATGTCATCAAGGACACCTTCTGCTGGCTCAATTCCATCGATGGCATCCATGCCGCCAACGACCAAACCAATTGAAGCCAACAACAATTCCTCTCACCAATTGGAGGCCCCACCTTCTTCATCCGTAGGCCCATCCACCTCTTTGCTTCGTGCCCACAGTTTATCACCGTCGCACACAAAAATGTTACGGCCAAAATCGAGGCCACGTTCCACAACCGCAACTTCCATGCAAATTTCCCAGAGACAATCGACCAGTCGACTGAATTGGTGGACAACAACAACAAATGGAGGAGGCAATGGTGGAGGAGGTGGATTAATGGCAATGTTACAAAGAGGCAAGTTTTTCCCTCATTTGAATGCGTTCATTCTCCATATTTGGTCATGGTCAGATTTTGTTACTTGTCGGTTATCTGGGTCCAGATTTTCTTTGCGTTTACAGTAGGGAAAGGTAAAGGTAACCCCTTAGTTAGTCATAGGCATCATATCACGTATTAACCCTAATCTTAATCACCTGTAAGGGGACCCTTTATTTCAAAGCCATCTTGATTCAGATAACCGACAGTACCCGGTTTTTGACTCATAGCTCTGCGAGACAATAATCAATTTTGTAAGGCGATATACTATTGGAAAGCCCAAAGTAGTGTCTTTTATAATATTACTTTTATAAATTATTAAAATCCAGGCTTTAAAAAGTTACATGTCTTTGGGTGTAATAAAACCGAATTTTGGAGGAAAATCCGCTTATTTTAAATTGTTTTAAATTCTCAAAAAATAGAAAAGCCATTTTTTAGAGGACATTCAGGGCTTTCTAATGGCATATTGCCTTCCAAAATTGGTTGCTTCCTTGTTGAGATATGGCCAAAATAACAGTCTCGGATAGTTAAAATATATCGTTTTGACTCTCTTTGTTTAAATGCTTCATCAAAATACAGTAATATCATTTTTGCCTCCCAAATTTCAGCATTATGCAGTGGAAATGGCCAATCCCAGCATCGAGGCCAATATCGAACCGTATTGACGAGGGAATCGCCCGATTCGGGCCTGGAATTGGATCGAATGGAGGCTGGAATTGGTTGTCAAAATGGCAGCTATGGAAGAAGTATGGCCAAAAAGATTGAGGATGAGAATGGAAGTGATAAAGAAGAGGAAGAAGATGGAGAGGATAGGCACAAATCGGATGAAAATAAAAAGGTGAGTGCCAAAATTAGTTAATTTCCCCACAAACTTTTTTTTAATCTTTTGGGTACGAATTTTCATCACTTTTAATTCGTTTGGGTATGGATCATTTCGCGTACCTCAAGGCGCATCTTAATTTTTCAATTGTTTAGTTTTAAATTTAGTAAATTTGGTAGCTTATTTATGGCCCATATTTTGGATGGATTGATTAGAGAAAGAATTAATGTAATTTAATGGAAATTACAAAAATTTATGACCAAAAAACAAGAAAATAGGCCAAAATTGGGACATTTTTCGTTTTTTGACCTTAATTTTCTTGCCAATTAAAATTTTGATCAATCATTTTTTGATAGGTTTTACCTATAGAACTTAATCAAATGGAATTAAACTTTAAGGCCAAAAGATTGTTGAGATATTTGGCCAATGCGCAAAATGCGGATTATTCCATAAAAGCTTAAGAAAATTATTAGAAAAAAAGAATGTATCATTTTTAATAATTTTGGCAATAAATTTAATTTTATAAAAATTCCATTTTATTTTTTCATCCATTAAAAGCAGCAAATAAAACAACAAAAATAGTAAAACTTAGGAAAATTATAAAAAAAAGAAAGTGCATACTTTTTAATAATTTTCGGCAATACAAAATTTTCTTTTTTTCCGCAGATTTACCTATTTTCCGCAGATTTTTACCTATTTTCCGCAGATTTTTACCTATTTTCCGCAGATTTTTACCTATTTTCCGCAGATTTTTACCTATTTTCCGCAGATTTTTACCTATTTTCCGCAGATTTTTACCTATTTTCCGCAGATTTTTACCTATTTTCCGCAGATTTTTACCTATTTTCTGCAGATTTTTACCTATTTTCCGCAGATTTTTACCTATTTTCCGCAGATTTTTACCTATTTTCCGCAGATTTTTACCTATTTTCCGCAGATTTTTACCTATTTTCTGCAGATTTTTTTAATATAAAATTCATAAAAATTACATTTATTTTTCCTTCCATTGGCATAAAATAAAGCAAACAAAAAATAGGCCCAAAACAGAACACAATTTTAAACATTTTCTGGCGCAATTTTGAAGCAATTTCCTTTGGCCAAAAAATTGGACGGTTCCTCCCAAAAAACTTTACCGGAAATATTTTCACATAAGGGAAATAAACGCACAAATTTAAGAAATGTTCCGACAATTTTCCATGTTTCATTTTATTTTGAATTGGTCATAAGAGAAATAATCGGAAATGGGGAAAACGGAACCAAACCCGAAGAATGGTGGAAGGAAATGGTTCCTCACTCAATTTGGATGAATATTGTACGAACATTTGATATTGGACGGAAGGTAAGTGCGTCTTTCGATGGGACCGTAGAAAATTGGCCATAACATTGCGAATCCTCGTCTTTCCTTTTTTTCTAATTTTACACCGATGTGGCCTAACCAGATTTTGTTCCTGTTCATTTTGGTTTAAACCAAATATTTTCCCGCCATTCCACCTGCAGTTCTTTCCAAAATCCTATATGCCCATAAATCCATCATATCATCATTTTCGCCTCTCCCAAAATTGCAGGCTTGCTCAATTCTGAATATGGCCTTTTCAAGTCCTCGAAAATGGGAGAAATAAATATCCCACCCTTGGCCATTTATTCTTCCGACAATTCAAGAATGGCCATAATTTGTCTGCATTCTTTCAATTCACATTTTTCCTTTTTTCCTCATTTCGCCCTCCGATGGCCTGGCCGAATTTTTCATTTTTTAAATTTTTGCCTAATAGTAAGTAATTTTTCCCCATTCCACCTCTCCAATATCCTTCCAAATTCCAAAGGCATGCGCCCATAAATCCATCCTCTGTCATCATTTTCCCCCGTCGGCGGCCCCAAATTGCAGGTCTCTAGTAGGCCAAATAGTATTTGGCCATTGCCATTTCATCCGTTCCATCTGCGAATTCCCATTCCCCCATTCCATTTCCCCTCCATATCCAAAATCCTAAAATTCCATTCATCCAAAAATCCCATCCAAATCCCCAACCCTTCATTTCATTTTTCGTTTTTAAAAAAGAAGGAAAATACATAGACGTCATCCTCTTATTTTAAAAGGAGGGGGGCAAAATGCCCTGAATTCCTCCACATCTTATAAATTTTGGGGCCTTTTTAAAATGGCCAGCAGATGTGTTTTCCCCTCAAGGTGGCCCCCCGGTGAATTTTATGGCCCAAAAGGCTAAAATCATTTTCTCCATTTTTTTATGAATTTTTTGATTCGCACCTTTCTCCCATAAATATTTCTATGTTTTTTTGACACTAAAATATTAATCCCCTAATGCCAGATGTTCTTCCAAAACGTGGCCATTAGGCATTTTTCGAAGTCCATTATAGCCATTTACTATTTACTTCCTTATCTTTATAATATTTTTAATGGATGTTTTAAAATAAAATCACCCGAAAAGGCATTTCATTTCTTGGCCCAATTCTTTTATGGCCATATCTCAACAAGGAAACAACCAATTTTGGAAGGCGATATGCCATTTTAAAGCCCTAAATGTCCTCTAAAAAGTGGCTTTTCAATTTTTTGAAAATTTACAAAAAAAATGTAAAATTAGCAGCTTTTCCTCAACAAATTCGAGTTTATTACATTCAAAGACATTTAACATATCTAAAGCGAGGATTTTATAAAATTTAGAAAAGGCCAAATTGTAGAGGACACTTTGAGCTTTCTAATGGCATATCGCCTTCACAATTATTGCCTTGCCTCATGCATGGACATATTGGCCAAAAATTAATGAATGATATTCAATCCCCACCCTGGCTTCAGAATAGCAATATTTTTAGCTCAATTCATTATATATTTAGATTAAATTTGGCACTATTTGAGGGCCTTTGGATCCTCATCCTCTAGTTCCCAGGGTAGAATTTTTTTTTGGATAAAGCCTATTATTGGTTGTTTTATATTAAAAGTCTGCAAAGAACGGAATTAAGGGAATTATTCCCATACAAGAATTCCAAAAATTTTCTAATTGTATTTAAATTTTAGCCCCACCAAAAAATGTTCTCAGAACCCAAAATTGGTTCATTTTGTGGTGTAGGCGGCAAATTTTGGTGACCATTTTAGTTCTGTGAAAACCTACAAAATTCAGTTCAAACTTCAAAGGGCACATTTTGGCCGTCGGCTGACTTTCCCCTTCAAAATTTGTCTGTGAATTATTCAATTTTCCAAGATCCCCGTGACCCCCTTCACATTTAAATGAATGGAACAAATTTAAGGCCACCCCCCCCCCCCTTCAATTTTGGTTGCCAAGTGCTACCTCCCTATATTGGCCCATTTTTTTCCCTTCAAACTTCAAAATGTTCTCCTCACTTGAACATTTTTTTGTGTTCTTCCAATGTTTTGTTTTTTTCGCCTTTTGGCACTTTTTCCTCTACCTTAAAATCTGTCATCAGATTTACCAAACAATATATTTTCCCACATGTGCCAAATATTTATTTTGTATGAAAAAATGACAAATAAATGTGGCCATTTTTTGCTTCCCTATTTCATTTCCTTTTTTTCATTTTGGCATATAATTTTTGATCAAGCTTTGGTTTTACCAAATTTTTGGGCTTTTTCATATTTTACCAATTCTCCATTTTTTGACCAATTTTTTCCTTCTGTCATTTCTTCTTTTCTATTATTTTTCTTCAATTTTCATAGAATTTAATTTATGGCCATAAAAACCAAAATTTTTTGTAGCCACAAAGTTTACATATTTTTGCGAATCTAAAACATCATTTGATCAGTTTTTTATGTGTTAATTTTATAATTAAATTTACCCAATTATTCCATTTTACAATTCCAATTTTTGGCCAATTTTTTTAATAATTTAATTTATGGTCGTAGCCTATTTTTTTATTACGAACCATATAAAGAATCTCTCTTTGATCATCATTCGATTAATTTTATAAATTGTAGAAAATATGAATTAATTGACGAATTTTCTTGTCGAAAGAAATCTTTTTTGAGGCATATAATTTGGCAATAAAAAATATTGAGTTTGTAATTGGGTTAAGTCCCGGATAGGAATCTTAATGAAGTGTGAAGTCTGCGTTGGTCAAGTTTTCGGCATCAAAAATGGATTTATCGACAAGAAAATTTTTTCTGCAAATTAAATAATTTACTTTTCCGGTAAATCCAGTATATACTGCCATTTTCTAATTAAATTTGGCCGAATTGCTGATTCAATATCACAGCTTTTGGCCCCAAATTACTCTGCGAGATTAATTTGAATTTGGCCTAAATGAAATTAAATTATTTTTCAAATATTCTTTTCAATTAATTTGATTTTAATATTTACTTAAAATTCTATGAAAATTAAAAGCCAATGGCATTGACATTGGTATACATGCAATATGGCATTTTATATTTATTCCAAGTACTTAAAAAAAGGCCAATAGACCGATGTCTTTTTTTAATCGCTTTTCATTATCTTTTCTCTTTGGCTTTTGTTTTCTGCCAGACCCACAGACGTGTACATCCGCTACATAATGACGCGGCACAATTATTAGGTCATTTTTGCATCATTTGAGTACTTTTTATTCATGCAATACATTCCCATCGCGCAATCAACTATCCATTCCAAAAGGATCGAATCTGATATCCTTTCTATTTGTTGTCTGACAAGCATCCGGCCAAAAAAAATTGCCAACCAATTCACTTGGCCATTGTTCATTTTCCACTCTTTCAATTCAAATTAAAATTACTCTCTCCAATAAATAAAATGAAGCATACACTCTTCAAGGAGAATTCCATTTTTTGGTTTTTTTAAATTCATTTTCATTGAAAAATGAATTTTTGTCCCCATTCAAGAGGCCACTAGTAATAGTAAAAATGTGTTTCCACTTCCGAATGATGTGCTCCATTTTCCAACCCTAAAGCAAAATGGCCAATAGCCATAAAAAGTTTTTTTTTAAATCAAATTTACTTTACTTCATCCTTCCATTCCATTCATTTTATTCCTTTCACAAGAATTCACTCTTCAAAAAATAAGAAAGAACCCTTTAAAAGCATTGAATTGAATAAAACAATCCACGTCTAAATTAATCTTTATTCTTAATAAATTCATTTTTTCATTCTCCGAAAATAGAAAGAAACCCTTTAAATAATGGGCTTTGCCCATCTTTGATGGACAAATTAAGGACTAATCTTTTTCGCTACTTATCGGTTATCCGGGTCCAGATTTTTTCACCCACAAAATCACCCTATATGAATTATTTTTTCATCGTTTACAATCAAATGTTAATAATAAAATAAGAATCCTTTTGAATTTGGACCCGGATAACCGATAATTACCCCTTTTGCTTTTTTAATTTCCCCCAAAAAATGGCAAAGAATTTTCACATTTTCCTCCTTAAAATGTGGTTGGATTTTATGCAGAAAGCCGAGGGAATTTTATGGCCTTTCGGCTCCTCAAAAAATAAAAACAACCCATTGGAATTGGAATGAATTTGACCTTGGCCCGGGGCCAGGGCTCATCACGCGCGTGAACCCCAGCAGTGGGCCGCCTTTTGGCCTCATCGTCTGGACCACCGGCTAATTAGTCCCAGCTTCTTCATTTCTATACCCCAATTTCCCTCGGGAAATGTGCGCCTTTTCCTCCCTTGAAGGTGTCTTCCAGTCCCCTATAATTTCCAGTCCATCTAATCATCCTCTTCCCCCTTTTATTTCCCCTTGGCCACCACCCCATTCATTGCGCCAATGGCCCATCCACCACACATTGTTGTTTTTTTGTTCCCCGCCTCCGACGATGGCTTCATTTCCTGTTGTTCTTTTGCCCATCTTCGCCCCTCACCCCATTCCTTCCTTTCATTTGAATTATGGACAAAAAATTGTTTGGATGGGCTAGAATGAACTTTCCTTCCCATAATAAATTAGCCTATTTTCCTCTACTAAAAAATGAGCTTAATTTTATATTGGTTTTCCTCATTAAAGTGCAAATTTAGTTTTAAGAAATCAATCAGGATAAATACAATACTTAGGCAAAGAATAAAGTGGAAATAAAATGTTTATTTTTATCACTGCGAATTTTTTCCCAAGAAATCTTATTCTTCTGCAGAAGACTTATTAATAATTTTTAATGCATGTATAATAGACCTTATAAATCTACTAATTAGACCATCGGATAGAGCTGGTCAAGACGCATTAAATTGTATAATGGTTTGGTCAACAATTAAAGGGTATTAAACGGTTTAAACCTATTTTGGTTTAAAGGTTTAAAACCACTATTGGAATTGGTTAAACCCTAAGCCAAAACATAATCAAATGATCCGTCTTGAAGAGATCTATCGATTGGATATATATATAAGGTTTATAAGGTGCTAAGATAAATATTAATTTAAGAAAAATAATTTAATTATCAAAAATTTATGAATTATTTGGGAAAAGAATTAATTATTCGTCAAAAAAGTTTTCCAATTTTTGTAAAAATTTAATTAAATATAAAGCAATTTTATTATGCCTTCAAATTCACAATTTCTATATAAATGTAACATTCCCACCAATTATTCATAATATAATTTATTTCCACATCATTCTTTTTCTCCAAAACACGAAATTAATTTTATTTTTTTGTGAATGATTCCAATAAAATTTAATAAATTTTCCACATCCAATCTTTGGTTCCTTCTCATTTTCATTCAGCCAAAATGACCAATTTTTTGCTAATTTTTGCTCCCATTTTTTTAATAAAATTAAAAATTTTTCCCCAAGGACATTGGGTTGGTCGGTTTGCAACCTTTGCTCCAACGTCCAACCGGCACCCCAATTTTATAAACAAAATTATGCGCCAATTTCCAAAAATGGGAATTGCGGGGTATATTAAATGAATGGAAGCAAAAATTGCAAATTGAACCAAAAAAATGTGGAAATGATTATTAAATTGGGCTGACTGGAAGGTTGAGACATTAAAAAATGGCCAAAAATTTAAATTTTCCAAAAATTTTTTTACAAAAAATTGCAAAAAAAAAATAGGCAACACCCTTGTGTATCTATTAAGCTACACCACAAAATGAATTAAATAAATTGTGCGACATTCAAATTCAAATGTCACAAAAATTCTCCCAAATTTTCTTAAAAATTCTACAAAAAATGCAAAAATAGGCAACACCCACGTTTGCAGTAATAGTATAAATTATAAAATAAATTGAAAAAGTTATAGGGCATTTTAAATAATATAAAATGGCACAATCACCTTTTTCCCTCAATGAAATTCCCTTTCCAAAAAATTATTTAAAATTGAGGCGCATTCAAAGAAATGAATTAAAATTTGATTGTAAATCAACGGATTTGTAAAATTATCTTAAAATTATCTTAAAAAATTCTGCAAATAAATGAATGAAAAATGATGACGGCATAAAAAATGTGTTCCTTCCGAATATAAACCAAAAAATGAACACAAAAAAACTACCCAATAAAATCGGCTTCGGATTAAATGGCGGCTTCCCCGCTTCCCAAACGAATGAATCGGCTCATTAACCCGCCAATGGCTTCTTTCCAATTCCTCTTTTGATTAAGCTAAAAATACCCTACAAAAAATGACCATAAAATGAAGGCTCACTATTCTTTTGCAGTTAGATCCGAATCAAAAAAAATTCTATTCTTGGAACCAAAAAGTATTAAATTCTCTTTGTCCTAAACAATCTGTGGGATAATTCGGAATTACTGCAATGATTAATCCAATGAGAATGAATAATCCCTGAGGCACATTTTTGTAATTGCAAAATGCCTAAAATGCTTATTAGAATATTTTTTGCGGATTTTCGCCCATTCATTTGACCATTTCTCTATTGTGTTTTGTGCTTTCATTCAAAATTTTCTTTCCATTTTTGTACACCTTCTTCTGACTCATTTATCTCACCAAATTTTTGTGCCATTTCCTCGAAACATACCTTTTAAGTAAGGTGAGAAAATAGATTTTCAAAAGGAGGGTACAAAAATTCAAAAAAATTGAACAAATTTGTTTATTCCATTTGCGAAGAATAAAACATAGGAAAATGCTTTTTCGGCACCTTTTGTTGGAAATGTCAGCGCAAAAATTTGGGTTGAAAATGGAAAAAAGCGTTTTAGGAAGGAGGAAAATGGCGTGATCTCCAAAACAAACCAATTAAATGATATTTACGGCTAAATTGCACATTTTTGGTCAAAAAAGGTGAATGCGCGAAAAAATTTTTGTTTTATTTGGCACGCCCCAAAAATAGTTAAATATGGCAAGAAAATTCGAGAAGCCATTTACTTCGAAAATGATGTAAAAAAATTATAAAAATATTTGACCAAATTGAATTAATGCACCACTCATATTTTTTCCCATTTTAATAAGCACAAATTTTCATTGGGCTATATAAATATTTATTTATTTTCTTCCCCAATTTATCAATGTGGTGAACGAAAAATAACATTTAAATACATGCTGGCCTCGTTCTTTTGGCCATAACTAAACAAGGAAGCAACTAATTTTGGAAGGCGATATGCCATTTAAAAGCCTTAATTGTCCTCTAAAAAGTGGCTATTCTAATTTTTTGAAAATTTAAAACTATTTATAAAATAAGCTGCTTTTCTTCACAAAATTCGAGTTTATTACAATCAAAGACATGTA
This sequence comes from Pratylenchus scribneri, assembly GCA_030063045.1. Classification (NCBI taxonomy): domain Eukaryota; kingdom Metazoa; phylum Nematoda; class Chromadorea; order Rhabditida; family Pratylenchidae; genus Pratylenchus; species Pratylenchus scribneri. Next base: position 1,534,860 of record JAQSEB010000114.1, on the reverse strand, counting down.
ACTTTTTTAATGCTTGAATTTCATAAAATTTAAATAAGCCTTTTTGTAGAGGACACTTTGGGCTTTCAAAAGGCATATCGCCTTCCCAAATTGCTTAACGCCTTACAGTATTAAGTTATGGCCAAAAGAATGGCCTAGGTAATTGAAGCTTTATTTAAACATTCAATTCACCAATTTTGCTGCCTAATTCCGAAAATATTTTTTTCAAAATTTTTTTTATAAATTTATAAATTTTTCTCCCCTCAATTTTTAGCCAAATTCCCCACCTCCATCCTCCTCCACATCCTCGCCCACCACTTCATCCTCATTTGGCCGCCTCCTTTCCTCATTTTTGGCCAGTCGTCCCAGTTTACTTGGCAGCCGCGCGAATTCATCAATGTTCGATTTCCCATCGCCCCCTCCCCTCCTTTTGGCCGGTCCACTCGACCCAAATGGCTATGCCCAATCGTCGCCAATTTCCCAGTTGAGTCGGGCAAATGCCGTCCTCATGGCCGAAAATCAGCAGTTGGCCAATCGAATTGAGGCAAGTTTTCACTGGAAGGGGAAATTTGTGTGGCCAAAATTCGCACAAATATTCTTAAAATATTTTAGCCTTTTTTCACTATGAAAATAAGCAAAGTAAATTCCTCAAAAATTTCAGGAATTGGAGCATTCATTGCGTGACCATGTGGCCCATCTCAATTCTGTCTATTTCACTTTGCATCAACGCCATGGTTTCGATGCACTCCAATTACCGGATGGTAGATTTATTGCAAAATTGGGTTACCCCTCGGTCACAGTGAGGCGTTTTCCGCTCACCGCGACGGAATACCTATGTCACATTAATAGCGGAAAACGCCGAACTTTTTTCGGTCGAACGGAAAAACGCATTCCGCCGCGTTTTGTCCAGCGACCACCCCAGCAGAAACGCCGAGCGTTTTCGGTCGAACGGAAAAAAGCTCTCCGCCGAGCGTTTTTTTATTGTGACCAGTCCAGCGGAATGAGACAGCGGAAAAACGCCCGACGTTTTTCCGCCGATCGGGTTTTCCGCTGATGCTGGTCACAGTGGAGCGATTTTGGCCTTTTTTTCCGTCGAACCGAAAACGCCGGCAATTCAAATAATTTGAATTTTTCCGTCCTCCGCCGAGCGGAATTCCTTGTATTTTGACCAAAAACCCTAGACTAGACATTTTTAAAAATAAATAAAAAATATTAAAAAATTTTATAAGCTTTCCAAATAGATCCTATCCTATGTAAAAAACTCTGCTCTATTCAATGATATAAGAATTTATTTATTTGGATGAGGAAAACATTATTTATGAAGATGCAAAATATAAATCACATAAATTTTTTATATTTTCATTTGATTTTTATATCATTAAAAAGAGGAAATTTTTCTGAATCAGATATACCTGATTTTAGATTTTTATTTAATTTTTGAAATTTTAAAATAATTTTCAAAATTAAATTTAATTTTTAATTGAAAGAGCGGAAAAACTCTCAAATTTTATTGTGACCACCTCGGCGTTTTGAGACGACGGAATTGCATTCGAATTCCGTTCGGCGTTTTCCTGAAAATCTGAGTGGTCACATTCAGCGGAATTTTTCATTCCGTCGCCGACAAAAAATTCCGTCCTATTTTGTGGTCACAATGATTTAGGAGAACACTGGTCATGTGACCACAAAATGGGCGGAAATTTTTTGTCGGCGACGGAATGAAAAATTCCGCTGAATGTGACCACAACTCGGCGGAAGGCCAAAACGTTTTCCGTTCTCCGCGGCGTCCTTCCGCCTCATTGTGCCCGAGGGGTTAAGCAGAAATAAAAATCAATGTCTATTTTCGAAAATTTTCTGTAACCCATTTGTGCCGATGAGTTCAAAAATTTATTAGGTCATTTCAATTCATGTCCAAGAAAGTATCAAAATATAAAAAATAATATTAAATTATAAAAACTTTTCGTGTAGAAAAATCAACAAATTAACTTGACCAATAACAAAATGTCGGGACTTATTAGGTATAATTTAATATTAGGTAAATATTACTGCTTGCCTTTCGAATATAGGAATTTTAAAGAAACCTCTAATTTGGCCAAGTTATATGGCCTTAAAAAGGGATTATTTTTCAACATAAAAAATTTTCTATAAATTACTTAGTTTTTAGTAAATTAATACAATACCTTACAAAAAATTGAAAAGCTGATCCAATTGATTCCATCCGGGAGAGGGGTGAAAAAATAATATAAAATATTTGCCATTTTTCCAATTTAAATTGACCTCATCCCATAGGTGAACTCGTTCGCCTCTCCCAATTCAAAGGCCCCGAAGTGGTTTTGCTGACATTTGTGGGCAGTGGCACACCACCTCATGACGAAAATGGCTCCATTGAAGGCATCAATGGAACAATGCAAAATGGCGAATTGGCAATGGCAGCCTCAAATCGACGGCATCGCCTCCAAATTCAGCATAAAATGAAACAAAATGGAGGAAATAACACCATAGGGCCAAATGGTGGAGGTGATGATGCCAACAGTCATTCTCCATCCATTTCCGGCGGCTCATCCTGCTCATTTGTGTCGGCCAGCTCCGATTCATCTTTAGATCCGGTAAATTTTACATATTTTTTTCTATTTCTAATAGGAAATAGGGCAATTCACTTTCTAGGTCTATTCTTTTGGCCATATCTCAACAAGGAAGCAACCAATTTGGGAAGCTGATATGCAATTTTAAAGCTCCAAATGTCCTCTAAAAAGTGGCTTTTCTAATTTATTGAAAATTTAAAATAATTTGTAAAATAAACGGCTTTTCCTCTGAGAATTCGGGTTTATTATACTCAAAGACATGTAATATTTTTAATGTTGGAATTCATTAAATTTAAAAAGGCCAAATTGTAGAGGATACTTTGGGCTTTAGAATGCTATATTGCCTTCCAAAATTGGTTATTGCCTTGATGAGTTAGAGGCCAAGAGAATAGCCTAGGTTCTTTCCTATCACCTTTAAGTGGCCTCTTTTCGATTTTATCACTTAATTAGGCGATGGGCTAAATTCGTCTAAAATTAAAATTTTACTATTTTTCGGCCATTCTTCACGTTCCTTGGCTCCTTTTCCAACTTTCATATGATATAAAAACCCATTAATAAATAAAAAAAATTTAAAGGTGGAAATGTTCCATCAATTGTGCATTCGATCCAAAACGGAATTGGCCGACGATGATCGACAACAAATTCAGGCATATGTGGATTGGCTCAAAAGTGGCGGTGGCCATGGGGAAGAGGACGAAGCCCATCGACTTTTGGCCAAATTGCGGGCACAACAAGTCCAGGCACAGGTAATGATAATGACGTCTCATTAGAAAATGATTCCTATTAAAATTGGCAATTTTCTCTCCTCCCAGCAGAAGCCTCAAAATAGTGGCTCAATCATATTTTTCCTAAAGGCATATGGAATACCGTATTATACTCTAAATTACATTCCTTTCTCTCCACTTTCACACAATTACCATAGGGAAATTTGCAATGGACTCAGTCAACCTGTGGCGAACACTGCAAATCATCAAAGAAAAATTTTGATGGATCCAAATTAAAAGTAAATTGTTGGCTAATAATATACATTTACAAATGTTATTAATTTTTATTAAGATGAGAAGAATTTTTGAACATGACTCCAATAATTAGAAACTAATTAAAATTATTAAAATTAATATCATTAATACGAAAATTGAATTAAAATAATCTCTCTTTAATTTGTTATCATAATCTTCCAAATCGGTTCTATTTGATGTATTTTTCTTTTGACCAAATTATAAATAAAATTTTGTGAATCCAAAACTTTTATTTAAGCAAAAATCATTGTTCATTATGAAAACAATTGTTGTTATTTTTCCCTAAAATCTGATTTCTAGAAATATAAAATTATCCAAATTATGAAATAAATTCCTTCATTAGATCATAGAAAACCACCAAATTTACACATATATATATATTTCCCTGTCAATTCAAAAGGTCCAAAATGGCATTGTCGGCAATGGCCAATCTGCCTCCTCCCCTTCAACATCCAACAATTCCTCCTCCACTATGTTGGCCTCCGGCGGAAATGGCCAAGTGCATTTTCACAGTATGGAAAATGGAACTGCTGGTACGAAAAAGAAGAAGGAAGGATTGTTGAACGGGTGGAGGAATGCTCGAAGTGAGGGAAGTCAACAGGCAAATGGAAACATTCAACCGAAAGATGGTCAAATTGGCCGAATGGAAAATGGAACCAATCAAAATGGCCAATCCCAACAACTTTGTGCCCAATTGTCGGAGCCGAATCGATCCTTGTCCCCTCGAATGAGTGGCGGGACGGCGTCGAACACTGCGCTGAGCAAAGGGCAACGAATCAGGTAAGAAATATTTGGAAATTGAATAGGCAAAATGAGGCACTAAAATAAGTTAATTTGCAGGTGGCAAAAATACCTAGAGAAATTAGCCAATAATCAACTGTCAAAATAAGTAGTTGTTAATAAATATGGTCGAAAAACGCGATTTCACACTTTCCGCTTATTAGGCATGGAATATTTCCACTAATCTATCTGTTTGTTGTGAGACACTTTTTTGGGTTTTATTTTAGCAAGCATCATTACATATTTTAATAGGCGAATTACCCACTGTGGGCGAAATGTTCAACCATCCAGAATTACATATTATAGTCATTAGTTTTGGGATTAAGCTTATCCTTTTCTTTTGTAAGTTGAAGCCGTTCTTAAATATTAAGAATGGTTCATCACCAATAAATAGGTCAAATCCTCATCAAATCAATCTGCTCTGTTACATAGATTTGGGTCTGTCTAATTTTTAGTGGGCAAAATGTTCAACAACGGAGAATGACGTATTTTATTAGTTCTGGGATTAATCTTCTCCTTTTATTTTAACAATTTAAGCCTCGATGGCCTTAACATTAAATATGGGCCCTATTTTTAGTAGATTAGATGTTAGTAGAATGACACCTTATTAGACCTTAAATTTGGATAGTCAACCCTATTTGAGAATTTTGGAATGAATGGAATTTTTACCCGCTTTGTTTTGGAATACCGTATTAGTTTATTTATCTACTATACAGTAAAATTGGATTGTGGCTTTTAGCTGACTGAAAATGTAAAATAATTCAATTTTGCAGAACCCAATATCCCTCGGGCACATATTTGCAAACGAGGCGAATGACCCATACGCTGGGCGGCTCCTACGGCACATCCGCACTGATGTCCGGCAATCATCACGCTGCCGGTGGAGGAAATGCTTCCGGGGCCAGCACAAGCCGGGAGGAACGTTCGCCCAGAAGAGGTGGCATTGGCCTAGTGTCCGCATGCCGAAACACCCTCCGGGCAAACAATTTTGACCATCAAAGGGGAATGAATGGGAGCAGGAATTTGATTTAAATTTTAATAATGATACTAACCTGACCCAATTTATGTATTTTCTACTAAATATTCTTCCCCAATTCTCACATTTTTATGCGGCAATTTATGTTAAAAAAATCAATGTGTAATATCTCTTCTTTTCATTATCAGCATATTTTGGGTAATAGTGTCGTTCGTTCCCCCTTTTTTCCAAAAAAAAATTTTTAATTTTATTTTTCCCTAAAAACTTGTATTTAGGGGTTTTAGATGATGGCGAATGCGAATATAGCATTAGTTTTTCAAAAATTAATTTGCCCGAACCGGTATAGGTTCAAAAACCGGTTTCGAAAAATCGAACTTTCGTATTTTGGTTCATATTATACATCATTCGACGCGCCTCGATGAGCTGATCACGAATCTGTTATTTGTTTCGCATAAAACTCAAAACTTAAAAAGTTATGGCCATTTAAGTCAGATAGTTCAGCTAAGCACCGTAATAATTTTAAATGGCCATAACTTTTTAAGTTTTGAGTTTTATGCGAAACAAATAACAGATTCGTGATCAGCTCATCGAGGCGCGTCGAATGATGTATAATATGAACCAAAATACGAAAGTTCGATTTTTCGAAACCGGTTTTTGAACCTATACCGGTTCGGGCAAATTAATTTTTGAAAAACTAATGCTATATTCGCATTCGCCATCATCTAAAACCCCTAAATACAAGTTTTTAGGGAAAAATAAAATTAAAAAATTTTTTTTGGAAAAAAGGGGGGAACGAACGACACTATTACCATATTTTGTATAGAATTTAAAATAATAATTTCACTTTTTCACTACAACATTATTGGTTTTTCTAGTCAATTTTTTATGAAAGAGATAAACATTTCAAACTTATTTTATTTGAATATTTGGCGGGTAAAATGGTTAGATTTGTGGATTGGCCATTCCTAATCTTTAATTCAAGGTATAAAAATTAAAGCTTTAATACTATTGGATTCAGCTCTTTCTATAGAGCATTTTGATAAGAAAATGATTGTTCAAAATAAAATTGGCCAAAAAGTTTAGGTCATAAAATTAATATGAATTGCTTTTAACCTATTTTGCCGCTTTTTGGTCATAACTTAGAGCATTTTTTAGTATCAAAATAATTGATCAAAACCATAATTGGCCAGAAAGTTATGGCTAAAAACAATAAAACTGCTCGGATTTGGCCTATATTATTGTCTTTTTAATTATAAAATTTGTAATCAAATCCATTAATTTTTATTCTCTCTAATCAATTCAACCCAATCAGAGCTAAAATAATATCAAATGTGTCGAAATTAGAGCCTAATAATCAGTTGGAAAAATGGATTTAGCTAATGGCATATTTTTATATTGTATCTTTGAAATTTGTCAATGAAAATTTATTAAATACAATAATATCGAGGATTTTTATGCATATTTTTCGAAAAACAACAAAAATGAATGAATGTGAGTAAAATGTAAATATGAATCAGGGAATTGAGGTCACTTCACTGGACGCATAACAATATCGGGGAATATGATGGCCTCCATCAAAATCATCCACAAATTTCATTGTCATTGGCGAAATGCCACCCTCATCTTGTTGTTTTTGTTGTTGCTGTTTTTGCCATGAATATTGTTGCTGTTGAGATTGCTGAAAATATGACAAAATTATTTCAATTTTTAATTGAAATTTCGATTATTTATAACGAATAGATTTCATCCACTTTTTCTAATTTAAGGGGAAAATAAATTGGCTATGGCAAATAGGAATGAATTAAATGGCTAAATTCTCTGATTTACTCAAAAAGTCGATAAATGGGAGAAAGATGGCAATTCTAAAAACTTTAGGCTTATCCAAATTTTCCGTCGAAAATTGGAATTTTTAAGGTCATGGAAGTTGCAATTTCAATTTAACTTGGACATATCGAAGTATTAATGGTTAGGAATAGGTTAGTTCGAAAACCAATTTTGAACTAATTAATTAAAAGTTTTAAATCATTTAATTAAAATCAGTTAAAAATCGTTAAATTAAAATCAATTTTAAAACCGTTTAAATAAAACAGTTTTAAACCTTTTAAACCGTTTAATTAAAATAAATTTTTAAACCCAATTAATTAAAATCAGTTTTAAACTAATTCAATTAAAATTTAAATAATAAGTTTAAACCCATTTAATTTTTAAATCATTTTTAAATCGGGTTAAAATTGACTTCCTTATTAAAAAAAATCATTCAAAATTGAGAACCAACATATAGGTACTACCTGTGAATAAGCGCCATATCCTGGGGATGGCTGCTGCTTTTGTACGACCATTTTGTTGTATTGCCCCAGAGTTTGTGCAGGCCCTGTATCACCACCGCCGGCAATTGCCAAATTTCGATAATATTCGGCACCCATTCTACTTCCGGGCGGCGGCATTTGCCGTTGCCCTTCCACCGCTGCTGCTCCCCCCTCATCGTATTCACCGTAGTCGTCGATGGCCGGCGAACCTGCATCCGCATTGCGCATGAAAAACACGGAGCTGGTCAGCACAATGGCAGACCTTTTTTAGGGGGAGAAAATTGGGGAATTAAAAATTTGAACTTATTCATTTTTATAGTTAAATCCCAGAAAAATTGATGGGAAATAAAACTTTGAATTTGCCAATTTTTTTAGGCCATTTAACTTGGCCATAACAAAGTGTTCACTTAGGAATGGATTTTTAGGATTAGATTAAGATTAGGGCTAAGTCCTCTGAATATATAGAAATCTTAAAGAAGTAACTGATTTGGCCAAGTTTTATGGCCTCAAAAAAATTATTTTTCGGAATGATAATTTTTTGGAAAATTCATTGTTTTTAGGCAAAATAAATAGTATCCAAAATTAAATTAAGAAAGACGAACATGAGAGCGAAGAGTAGGACGGTGGCACCCAAGCAGGCCAAGAAGAATGAATAGCCATAGGTTTTCTAAAAAGAAATTGAGAGGAATTTAATATTTATCTCGTTTAACGGGCCAGAACGTTTGAGCGCCACACGTTTGAGCGCCAGCGACTTTGACAGGTCATAACTCATAACTCAGCAAATAAGAAACCGTTTGATAAAATCTTGGTGTCATTGGATAGAGCTATTCGAGCTCTATTGAATAGGCTATATTAATTTTTGAAAAGTTGGATATCCTCATAATTACAAGCTTCTAAATAAGAAAAACTGACTTTTATTCACTTTTTCGACTTCAAGTCACTAAAATTTTGATTAATTAAAAAAGCTTTATTCACTATTTAATAGAGCTCGAATAGATCTATCCAATGATACCAAGATTGCATCAAACGGTTTCTTATTTGCTGAGTTATCGCCCGTCAAAGTCGCTGGCGCTCAAACGTGCGGCGCTCAAACATTACCGACCGCTCTTTTAAAATTTTAGCTACCCTAATTTTGCGCATTTGAAAATATTGCAACAATTATTAATGAAATAATGATAATTTTGTACCATTGGATTATGCATTTTTGATATCAAAATGAATGATCTGATCTAAAACCCATAATTGGCTAAAAATTATGGCCAGAAAAAAAACTTCCGATTTTGGCCTATTTTGCTAGCACTTTTATTCACATAACGCAATATTCGCTTAAAAATTGAACTGATGCGCAAAATTCGGCTAAGCAAATTTTGTTTCATCCATTATAAATTTCCCTTCATTAATTTCACTTGCCTGGAATGTATTTTTGACACCGATCAAATATCTTGATTCCAGCATTTCGGCATTGATCAAAAATACGGCCAATGCAATACCACATAGAAGAACTGTAGAGAGAAATGTTTGGAATTAAAAAAATGAAAATAAATTTGCCCTAAAGGGGAATTCTTTTTTCCATTATTCTCCTCCGAATAAATTTTATTGTTTTATTGCAAAAACTCACATGAAAATGACAGCAAAACGTCGGACAAAATCTGCAAAAAAATAGGAATATTATTTCTGAAATTAAATCAAGAAATAAAGGTAAAGGAAAAAATAAATACTGCAAATACCGACAAAATATCTGGGACAGGGTTGCCTCGGGTCGCCAAAAAGTTCGGGTCGGATTTCGGATCGGGTCGGTCGAAAATTTTTCGGATCGGGTATCGAGTTTCGAGTCGCCAAAAACCTCGGGTTTCGGGTTTCGAGTTTCGAGTCTCGAGTCAAATTCAAAAAAATCCATTTCACATATAAAATTTTTTTTATCCAAATTTAAAGAAGAAAATAGAATTAAAATTTTCTCTCATAATCAAAAATAAATAATTGCAAAAAAATATAATTTAAAATATTGAATTTTTTGTGAGAGTAAATAAATAGTTAATATTCAAAATTTGTTAATGGAAGATTTTCATGGATGAAAAGTAATTTTTCCAAATTTTCTGCACTTAAACGATTTCGCAAATCAGTCATAATTGCACCGGCTATTGAAAAAAGCCTCTCTGATTCCTGTGACCCAACCGGTGCACAATTATATTGTCTTAATATCAAAAAATATTTCATTTTATTTAATTCAAAACCTGAATAATTTGCATAATCTTGGCCATTGTTCGGCTTTTTGCGTCCAATATTTGAAGCAATCTTTGTTTTGCAATGGCTCCAACAAATAAGCATCAATTTCCTGCTTAATCAAATCGGCCTCATCCTTGTCAATAAATAAAAATAAATCATCTTCGTGAGAATTGTCCTAAAATTAAATTAAAATAAAAATAATTATTAATTAAAATTTACATTTAAATATTCCTCCAAAAGAGCTGAACCTTCCGTTTGATGTGAAATTGATGGAGTTCTTTCAAGATTTTTTTGGTTTTGCGTCAAATCTGTGACATTTTCGCTTAATTCATCCAGTAGCCATTTTTTGTATAAATCCCTCTGATCCCGATCAAAAAATTTCAATTTGTAATTTGGATCGAGGATTGTTGGAATGATCAGTTTTCTAATTAATAAAATAAAATATTTTATTGTTTTAATATCAATTTAAACCTTTTTAATTCATATCCATTCATCCTCGTTTCCAGTGATCCAGCAATTTGTTTTGAAAGTGCAATATTTGATTTTTTCAAACGATTTATTAAAGCACGATAATACGGCACCACCGAAGCAATTGTGACCCGGCGACTTTGCAATTCTTCGGTAATCGCAAATGCCGGTTTTAGAATATCTTGAACCAATTTAATGGTCTCCCATTCAACTTCTTAATTTTTGTAATTTGTAAAATTATTCGTCAAAATTCAACCTGTAAAAGGTTCCATTCTTTTGCCTGACGCATCCCGATCCATGAAAATTTTAATCGCTTCTTTGTTTTTCAGAAAACTTTCACACATCTTATACATTGAGCCCCAACGAACTTCGCAGTGCTTAGCAAATTAATTTATTATAATTTAATTAAAAATATTTTATACTTTGATCAACATATTTTCTTCAATTTCAAGTTCATTTTGAAGTTGATTGATATATTCCCGCTGCAAAACCGATTTGCGAATCTTCCTGATTACTTTTTTCATATTTTCAATGGTTTTTTGCTGAAAATCTGCATAAAATTTGAGTCCTTCATTCACTGCCAATTGGATTTTGTGCAAAAAGCAGTCGAATGAATCCACGGCGAATAAATTTAAGCCAAGTTTCATTGACGAAGCAGCATCTCTGAGGACGCAATGCATTTTGCTCTTAATTTTAATTTAATTAAAAAATTAAATAAATTAAAAACCTTTTCAATTCCCATTCTTTCAACCATTTTCTCCAATCCTTCTTTGATCTTTTCGCCAGTATGATTTTTATTCATTTTTTGCGCACCAATCATTCGGTAATTCGGCACAAATTCATTCAATTTTGGATTGAAACAAATGTAGTGCGCTGTCAGCGAAATAACACTAAATGTCGAATGAGGAGTGGTCCATATGTCCGTTGTAAAAGAAAGATGATTTTGCAAATTTAATTCATTTTGGACATATTCATACAATTTGTTGTAAACATTTGGCAGTTGTTTTTTAGTAAAATAATTACGCCCTCTTGAAATTTTATTTTATTTTAAATATTGAATAAAAAAATACTTGAGCTTGTATTGTGGTGGTGTCAAAAAATTGATCAATCGTTTAAAACCTGTTTTTTCCGGAGTTCTTAATGGCATCAAGTCAAGCGCTATCATTTCCATGATTAATTCATCCGTTCTTTGCGCTTTTGAACCGCCCTCCCTCCATTGTGCTTTAATAATAATAAAATTGAAAGAAAAATTTAATTAATCATACTCAAACTTTCAACAATTGTGGGCTGGCTGCCCGAATCAACACGACTTCGTTTTACTCCTGGATCAATCAAACCTGAAAAATGATACCAAAATTTCAAATTAAATTTTCTGAACCAGTTGAAGTTGATTCGGAATTGGTTGTGCCAATTGAAGTAGTGAAATTTGTTATTTTTGGCATTGTTAAGAGTGCTTTTTCTGCCAATTTCTTTTTTTTTTCCTTTGCTTTTTCAAATTGAACATAAAATTCCTTATGATTATTTTTTAAATGTCGAATCATATTTGATGTCGATTTAGTTTTGTCTTGTTGCTGATTCCATTCACAATTTTTACATTTGACAAAATTGTCGACCAATTCAATAAAATAATGCCAAATCGAATCTTCTTCCGCCATTTTGGCTATTCTGGATCTGGAATTATAAAATGCCTAAAAATTTTCATAATAATTTAATATTCAAGTATAAGCTTAGCATGAGTTATTATGACAAATAATAAAGTGAAAAGAAATAATTAAGAAAAATTGACGATTTTATTTAAAAAAGTAACAAAAATAAGGAAAATCCATACGATAAAAATTTAAAATTTTTAATTTGAAAGTGACAAAAATTTCGAGTTTCGGATCGGGTCGGTCGAAAATTTTTCGGATCGGGTATCGAGTTTCGAGTCGCCAAAAACCTCGGGTTTCGGGTTTCGAGTTTCGAGTTTCGGGTAACCCGAGGCAACCCTGATCTGGGACCATATTTTAGCTAATTGTTTATCAAGGCAATAACCAGTTCAAGAAGATAATATCCATTGGAAAAACCCATATCCTCTACAATTTGAATTTTAAATTTTATGAAATTTAGCTTTTTTAGAAGTTAAATACCTCTGAGTGTAATAAACCTGAATTTATTGAGGAAATGCCGCTTATTTTATAAATTGTTTTAAATTTTCAAAAAATAGAAAAGCCACTTTTTAGGGGACATTTATGGCTTTAAAATGGCATATCGCCTTCCAAAATTGGTTGCTTCCTTGTTGATATGGGATATGGCTAAAAGGATGTCCCAAGTAGTCAATCAATTATCCTAGTTTAAAATAAGCTAAAAATACAATCAATACTTATAATTAAATGATAGTTTATAAATTAAATTAAATTAATCAAATCCAAAAATATTTAATCTTTAAGAGCAGGATTTTATTCTTTATAAAAGTCCATAAGAAAGATAAAAATATTCCTCTAATAAGTAAATGAAATTCGAATGCCATCTTCTCCTCCTTACCGTAGTGATTCGCAGCCATCGTGCCCTGACCATGCCCATTCCCAGCAACACCATTGCCCCAACGGCCAATGCCATCACAATTAACATCAATATTAGGACGGCATAGTGCCAGCCGAAGAAATAGGGTGTTCGAAGCAATTTCTTCCGGCAATCACCGATCAACAGGAAACGGCACACATCAACGCGTTCATAATAGTCTGGAAAAAGAAAAAATACGGTATGGTTGGAAAGAATTTAGATTCGATGGCAACATTTTTTACCATTAATGGATGTAATTATAATTTTTAATTTATTTCTGATGATTTTGATAAATTTTTGCCATTTTTGGCTTTTATTTTGCTTTTTTTTCGTAATATTTTAAGAAAAACATGGGGATTTAAAATGATACTTTAATTGATGTGCCTTTGAGCGGGATCTTTCTTTTCTGAAACAGAGTGTTTCAACTTTCAATACTAATAATTAATACCTAGGACTGTTCTTTTGGCCATATCTCAAGGAGGAAGCAACCAATTTGGGAAGGCGATATGCCATTTGAAAGCCCTAAATGTCCTCTAAAAAGTGGCCATTCTAATTTTTGAAAGTTAAAACAATATTTGTAAAATAAACGGCTTTTTCTTAACAAATTCGAGTTTATTACACTCAAAAACATGTAACTTTTTTAATGCTTGAATTTTATAAAATTTAAATAAGCCTTTTTGTAGAGAACACTTTTGGCTTTAAAATGATATATTGCCTTCTCAAATTAGCTATTGCTTCGCTGAGCTATGGGTCAAAAACTAATGCGATCTCCTATCGAACATAATTTCCCGAATAAAACTGACTAATCAAATCGTCGCTGAAAATGTACCAGCATTGACTGGACCCGGGACAATATATCCAGAGGCCACTTTGAATGCTTCGCCCCACGTCGGTGTCCTCGGCCACTTGCCATGCTGGTGTAATTGTGGCCAAAAATAGGAAAAATTCGGAGATGCCAGTCAATGCCAAAGTGGCTATTTGCAACTTACTTAGATAGACGAGTTCGAATGTCCATAAGACCCATTTTTGGAGGGTTTCTTTTGGTGCTTTTCTTTCCTTCAGATTAAAAGGGAAAGGGAATTAATGAAAAATTGTTAAAAATTAAAGGAAATGCGAAAAATGGAATTTGGAATGAAAATTTTCTCGAAAAATGATTGAAAATGCCGAATAGATGTAACAGAATTTTGGTCACTTTTAACTTTTAATTTGAACTTTGAAGGTTTTAACTTTTAACTTTAACTCTGAACTTAGTTCAAAGTTAAAAGTGGAAATTGAAACAGGGCCCAGCTCTGTCCAATTTTGGGTATATATGGGCTGAGAATGTAGGACAACCCCTTAATACATTTATAATCATTTTGATTAGTTTTTAGGAACGAAATAAACCTAAAATTTTGGCTTTGTTTTGAACTCAAAAATAGGTTGGCATCAAAATTTTTCCCTATAAAATTCTTTTCAAATGTGCGATATCAAATGACAATCGATCAAAAACAGCAGCAGCTATGTGATGATTTTGGATGGATGGAATGCAATAAATTGACCATCCATCCAAACACACATCCCCCGGGGGGTAATAATTGGAGGCTGAGAAAGGTGGGAGGGGATAAAACCGCCGATAATGATGGGATGGGAAAATCTGGGAACGGACAATGAATTTTTAACATTTTTAGGTTAATTAGGCACAGGAAATATGAAACCGAACATTCCAGCAACGCAAATTTCAATACTTTCTTTTGGTCCTATCTCAGAGAGGAAATAATCAATACAGGAAGGCAATATACCTTTTGAAAGCTTAAAGTGTCCTACATTTTGGTCCTTTTTAAATTCTATGAAAATCTAACTTAAAAAAGTTATATGTCTTTGAATGTAATAAACCTGAATTATCAGAGGAAAAGCCGCTTATTTAACAAATTATTTTAAATTTTCAAAAAAATAGAAAAGCTACTTTTTAGAGGACATTTTTGGCTTTCAAATGGCATATCGCCTTCCCAAATTGGTTGCTTCCTTGTAGAGCCATAGCCAAAAAAAAGGCCCAGGTACAGGTACTGAAATGTACCCTAATTGGGGGAAAATGGATTAATGCCAAAATTTCAATCAAAAAAATATTTAATTTGGCCTCAATTTGAACTAGGTGGATTTGTTGGTGAAAGAGAAATGATGAAAAAATTGGCAGGCAGATGGCCGCCGGGGTTGATGGTGGAAAAAACGAGTTTTTGTAATGTTGGGCAAAGGCAAAATGGAAAGTGGAAATTGGGGGGAGGAGGAGGAGCAACATTTTCCCTATTATATTTGTGTGAATCCTCCTTTCCCATTAATGGGCAAAATGTTGGGAAGGAAATGTGGGAAAAAAAATATTTTGACGAGACATTGTTGGAAAATTCGGAACGGAAAATGGGGATGGTAAATCTGATGGAAAATTGGCCATATTTTGGGCATTAAATCAATTTTCCAATCAAATATTTGGCTTTTTAGTATTATTAGATTTGATGGAAATTGCAAAAAGTTATGACCAAAATGAGTGACAAAATATGTAGTCAAAAATAAGGGTAATGTTTGTTTTTGGCCATAACTTTCCGGCCATAAGTGTTTTGATCAATCATTTTGATATAAAAATTTCTGAAAGAGCTTAATCCAATCGAATTAATAGATTGAAAGATCATTGTGATATTGGCCAATCCGTAAAACTATAATTGAAATGGCCAAAATTCAAGTTAGCCAGATATCGCGATCTTATTATCCAAAAATTGAATGTTAAGATGTGTTAAATTTTAACATTTTCTACATTTTTAAATCCAATTTTTCGATTTTTCGGACAATCAACCAAAGAAGGAAAGGAGGAGTAAACGATCGCGCGGCTGGCTGGAAGGACGGTCACCTTCGCCGATTTATTGCCTTTTTACACTATACAATACAAATTTGGGGTCATTCATTCTCATTCGTAGGCGATTGAAGCGGAAAAAGGAATGTGAAAAGGCGGGGACGGGGATATATGAGGGAAGATGCCTCCTGAGCTGGTAAATTCGAAGATTGCAAAATGCCCAGCGGGGGAAAAATTCAGCGCCAAATTGAAAGATGGAGGAGGGGATTTGGAAATTTGAATATGGATGGAATTTGCCGTTTCCTAGGGCTGCGCTCATTCCTACCCAGCCAAAAAGGGAATAAAAGTGGATAAAGGTGAGATAGAGGTGTGCCTCTGGCATGCCCAATCGATGACTTCGTCCTTGGCGGAACACCCCTCGGGGGGCATGCAACCAAGCAACAACAAAATTCATTGTCAAGGCCATCCACATCCATTTTGGTGAGGGAGCAAATTTTCATCGATGAAAAATTCCACGTTATATCCAAATTGCAAATCCCTATTCAATTTTGGCAATTTTTATGCAAATCCAATTGGAAAAATAAAAAACAAACAATATAAAAGAATGAAATTAAAATAAATACAATATCTAATAAGGCAAATTATTCGATAAAAAATATAGGAAAGTTTATGGAAAATGACCCAAAATTTGAATTAAAATTAATTAATATATTAAGCCGGATTAAGTTAGATTTAGATATACCATATTTCCACTATTAGTGACCCCGTGGCTGCCATTTCTCATCAGTGACCTTCCAAATGGGGATAATTAATATTTTTACTTTTTTTTTTCCTTAAAAAATACTAAAAAAGGGAACTATTATTAGAGGGGGTCTTCTAAAAGGGGTCAATAATAGAGGAAATACGGTAATGCCGATGCAAAGGAAAGGAAGAGTGGGCAAAATTTGAGAGATCCTTTGAACAAATAAATGCCTGCATTCTTTTCTCATCGATAAACAATGGACGGTGGCAATGGAGGTAATTGGCGCATGGCAAATCGTTCCTCATCCCAGAAATGTTCATCCTGGCCAAGGCTGCTGCTTCCACCACCAAATTGGCCCTTATAATAAATTGTTTACAAAATTATTTACTATTTGTGTTTTGTCCTAACAAAAATTAAAAAAGTGCTGTATTTGATTACGAATTTTGCGCATTGGTTAATATATCTCATCCAGCAGTCTTTTGAGCTATTAATTAACCTTTTATTCCATTTTAATAAGCTCATTCTGTAGAGTATTTTGATATCAAAATGATTGAATTGGCTTGAAGTTATGGCCCAAAAAACTGCTCGATTTGGCCTATTATTCCGCTTTTTGATTATTTTTTTTTAAAATTAACTCATCCCAATTCCCAATCGGAGTTATAAAATAATAGCAAATTTGTTGAACTTAAAGTTAATATTCAGTTAAAATTGGCTTAGTTCGTAAAATTCTGAGTTGTAAATTTCATTCCAAATTGTTTTTAATCGAAAATAAATGTCTTAAAATAAAAAAAAGCAAATTCCTCTAATAAGGCTTTAGGCTTTCTTTTCTTTCTGTCGCTATAATTTCATTCCCTCAAGTCCAACTTCAAAATTATTACAAATTTTTGTATCTTTATTTCTTATTTGTCCAAATAAAACCATTTCCAAATAAATTAAAATTTGATTAATAAAATTCCCTACCATTGTCATTGGCGGTGGTGGCGGTGTTCGCCTCGCATATTGCCGTTGTTTCTGCTCCCCGGGTTGTTGGAGTACTCGAAGTAGTTGGATGGCAGCTGGCAACAATGAGGCCACCAAAAATCCGATGGCCGCCAACTCCAAATAGAATGAATAGCCTCTTTGTTTCTAAAATGGGTAATTAAAGGGTTTAAATTAGCCTTTTTTAGGGTGCTTGCCTCGTAAATGCCGCTGACACTGACGTGGAAGAATCTGTACTCGACCATTTGTGAGAGAATGGCAAATGCGACGGCCGAGCCCGAATGGAGTAACACTTTGAAATGGCATTTTATTAATATTTTTAAATGAAGTTTTAACTCTTTTTTGTCTTATCGCCAGTCGCCACATTAAAAAATCAATAGAAAAATTTCTTTGATCTTTCGGAACTTAAATCAGCAGAAAAGTTTTTTTTATTTTTTCTCTGAACTTTAAATACCCTCGGGCTATATATTCTTTTTAAATATGGATTGTCAAATGTCAATGCCAGCAATGCCTACTGCGGCTGGCCTTACATATTTCTCCTACAGTATCCCCACTTTTTTTGCTTACCCAATTGCCCTGTCACTTTATCAATCAAATTTTCCCTCAATCTGCCTTTTTTAACCAGCCACAGCCAGCCCTTTTTCTTCTTAGAAGTTCCCTTCACATTATTATCAAATTTTTTCCGCATATTAATAAAGAATAATTTAAAGTTTATTTGCGCCTAATCTCTTCATTGGGCCACTCGGGGCTTAGTTAGGCCTCTGGAGAATGCCCGGGGCGAGAGCCTAGGCCCAACTCTGGCCCGAACAATTTTAACCCATTTTTAGACTTCCCAGACTTGGAACAACTAATTTTATGGCTTTTTTACTCTAATATTTTCACTCAATATTTAAGCTTTCTGAACATTTTGGCCGAAAAACTGACCGGCCATTGCCATGCAGCCAATGAAGGAAATAGCCGAAATTCGTCTAGTTGGTGGATGGAATGAAAGGCAAAGGGACAAAAGGGCCAAAAATGCCAACAATTGGGCGGATAAAAGGGCAAAAAGCAGAGGACGTTGCCAACCTAGAAGGAGGGGGAATGAATGAAAATTAAGTGTGGAAAATTGCCATAGAATGATGGGGAACGCATGTTGAGCAATTCTGGTTGGGTGTAGAAATTCAAATCGGCGCTGGAGAAACTGTAAACGCAAGTGTGCATCCCATTTGGCCTAAAAATTGAAGGACATGAAACTGAATTTAAGGAAATTGATAAAAATTTCTCCATAATATTTGGGTCAAATAAATAGATTATTCTTTCCGGAAAGAAGGCAACCGGAAAGAGTGCAAAATAATTCTTTCCGGAAAGAAAAGTGCAAAATAATTCTTTCCGGAAAGAAAAGTGCAATTATTCTTTCCGGAAAGAAAAGTGCAATTATTCTTTCCGGAAAGAAAAGTGCAATTATTCTTTCCGGAAAGAAAAGTGCAATTATTCTTTCCGGAAAGAAAAGTGCAATTATTCTTTCCGGAAAGAAAAGTGCAAATTAATTCTTTCCGGAAAAAGAGCAACCGGAAAAAGTGCAAATTAATTCTTTCCGGAAAAGTGCAACCGGAAAAAGTGCAAATTAATTCTTTCCGGAAAAGTGCAACCGGAAAAAGTGCAAATTAATTCTTTCCGGAAAAGTGCAACCGGAAAAAATGCAAATTAATTCTTTCCGGAAAAGTGCAACCGGAAAAGTGCAAATTAATTCTTTCCGGAAAAGTGCAACCGGAAAAAGTGCAAATTAATTCTTTCCAGAAAAGTGCAACCGGAAAAAGTGCAAATTAATTCTTTCCGGAAAAGTGCAACCGGAAAAAGTGCAAATTAATTCTTTCCGGAAAAGTGCAACCGGAAAAAGTGCAAATTAATTCTTTCCGGAAAAGTGCAACCGGAAAAAGTGCAAATTAATTCTTTCTTGAAAAATTAGCTAAAGTAAAAATACTCCATTTTTAGATTATTTCTCTTTTCGAATGAAATTTCTCCCTTTTCCCCCATTTCGTTCACCTTGTTTGACAGTTTAGCCACAATCCACTCTGTATCCATTGTTCAATCTCGCGGGCATAGACAACTTGCCAACTTAATGAAGGATTTGTTGTGTCAAAAATATTTTTTGCCCACTAACTTTGGCGTCAAAATGGCGGCGAAACCGATGACCAATCCGATGAGGGCAAGTATTAATGAAGCAATTTGGGCGGCGGATAAGGGTAAAATGCCACCGGCAGAATGCGGCATGGAAAAGAAGCCACCGCCGCCTCCGCCACTCATGAAAGTGCCACCGCCCAATGAGGACATAATTTAAAGAGTGGATGAGTGGATTTTTGGGGAAGGAATTCGGAATATTTCCCTTTTTCTTTAGTCCTTTGGCTTCCTTTTTCTTTCTTTCTTTTTGGTAGAAAATGAGACTAAAAAGTTGAGAAAGTTGAAGTAAAAATTTGGAGGAAATATGCACGACCAAAACAACAATTGAATTGGCGGGGAGGGGGGGGGGGTGGGGGGAGGTGACAGGTGAAAATGAGGTCAAGTGCTCGAAAAATGGTGGAAGTCAAAAGTGGTTGCGCAAATTGCAAATAAATATTCAAATATGATGGCTGCCTGTAGCACTCTCACCCCAAAAGTAAGCGATTTCCTTTTGGAAATTTTAAGTTGGTTTTATTGGATTTGAAGCATTTATATTGGGGGAAATGAACTTTCCCATTTCGTCCATTTTCAAAAATGGGAAAATCGTAACATGTTTCTTTCCACTTGGCTTGGCTCTGCTGTTTTCAATATTAGCACATATTTATAGCGAATGAATAAAGTATATTTTAAGGGAGAAATGAAAATTTTAGCGTTTACCAATTTATAAATGCAATAATGGAAATTGAAATTGAGCCTTGCAATTGATTTTGCCAGAGGCACTTTAAAGAGAATATGGCATTCCAAATTTAACATTACCAGGTAATTTAGAAGCGTTGTTCACAGGCTAAAGTAGCTTTTGGCCCATTTCTTTTCAGCGGCAACAATTATAGTTGTAAAAATTGCCAAATCCGCTGTCCACCTTTTAGATATTTGGAATTTAAATAGAAAGGGGGAATGCTAATACCCAGAGTCACATAAAAAATAGATGCAAAAATATGTTGAAAATTTCATGTAATTCTCAAAATATTTTGAAAAGATATAAATTGTCAAAATATTTTGAAAAGATATAAATTGTCAAAATATTTTTAAAATGAGCAAAATTCTGAAAATTTAAAATCAAAATAAATTCAAAAGATTTTGAAAATAATACGAAAAAATCTTCTCACAATTATTCGTATTTTCAAAATAAAATGAAAATTTATAAATTTCTAGAATATTCTGAAAATAGCAAAATTTTAGGAATATTTTCAGAATTTAATAATTTTGAAAATTATTTTCATATACCTTTTCAGAATCTTTTGAAAATATGACCCAAAATGCTCCTTAAAATGGATACGATTTTAAA
Organism: Pratylenchus scribneri; assembly: GCA_030063045.1. Classification (NCBI taxonomy): domain Eukaryota; kingdom Metazoa; phylum Nematoda; class Chromadorea; order Rhabditida; family Pratylenchidae; genus Pratylenchus; species Pratylenchus scribneri. The sequence continues at coordinate 1,513,976 of JAQSEB010000114.1, read as the reverse complement.
AATATTTTCAAAAACTAATTAATATTCACAATTATTTTCTAAAAAATTTTCAAAATTTTTTGAAAAAAAATTACCAAAAATCTTTTCAAAAATTAATAAATTTTTGGAATATTTTCAAAATTTGCCCTTTAAATAGGAGAAATTAAAACCAATAATAAATAAATGTAAATTTGAAATTATAGCCAGAATTTGTTTATCAGATTTTAAATAGATGAGAATTGACAATATTTTTATAATTGAAATGAAGTATTTTTAAATAAAGATTTTTATTCCAGAATTTTAGGAAGGAAGATGAATATGAGGGTTTTAGCATTTGAAGATTATTTTAAACTCTTATTTTAGAAATGAAGCCTAGTGGTGTAATATTCACATGTTATCAAAAAAGTTACTTAAATTTCTACTTGTTAGAATAAAATTACAATTTTAACAAAAGAATTCTCATTAAAAACCTAAACATGATCAAATTTATTCATCGATCTGAAAAAAAAAACAAATTTTTCTTTATATCATCTTCCCAATCCCAATCCATTTGAGAAATCATTCTTTCGCCACAATACCATCGAAGATGAAGGCGAGCTAAAAATGTACATATGAATATTTTTTTATAATTTTTATCAAATAAACCTGGCCATATTCTTATCATTTGACTAAGACTTGTTATGTGTCGAATCTGATGTCGTTCAATCCATCCAAGAGATTTTGCTAGACTTTTTCCACATTTTTTGTTGAAAGTTCTAGACATATAATAAAGATAAAGATTATTTAAGTGATTTTCCAAAGCTCATTCTTAAGGTTTTTTTCACAGTACTAATTTTTTGGGGAATTTAAAATAAAAAAAGTTTTACATTTATTTGCTCTTGTTTACTTGTCTTTATTAAATTTTTATATTCAAATCATTAAATTTTTAAAATTTTTATATCCAATTTTTTCTAAAAATATTTTATAAAAACCTAAAATTATCCATAAAATCTTTTTTTTTAAATTCGTAGAAACCTTTAATTTCTTAAAAAGTTGAACAAATTGAAATTTATAAATTTTTATTGCCATAAAATTGGAACAAAATGAAAAGAAACCTGCATTGCAAAAAAGTTTTTGCCATGAAAAAAGATCCTTTTTTCCTTTTTCCTTGAGCATTGTTATAATTGTTCAAAACTCCTATAAATTTTTGCGAATATTTCTTACAAATTCTTATATTTTATTCTTTAATTAAAAAACCTGAGAATTCTTGTTTATAATTTTTTTGCATAGGATAATTAATGAATATTTTTTGTTGCACATCTTGTCGAGAAAATTCTTGCAAAGTCCGCTCTTCATTGTTGACCTCGATAACATAAATCTTTTTGAATAGTTCCTAAACTTTCATTATTTTTTATCATTATTTTTAATATAAATTTATACTTCCTCTTTTGTAGATTTGCGGCGCATATTTTCATTTCTTTCTTCTCAAGTTTTTTTATGATGTAGGGCATATATTGCACCATTATTATGATCGCGTCAGCAAGTTCTTTCTGAGATTTGTTGATCGAAATCATAGCATTGGTCATTTCGCTCATAACTTTGAAGAATTTTGGATGGACGTCTTTTTGATATTTCTTTAGCATTTTGCGCATCAAATCACTCTGATCCTCTAAAAATGAGAAATATTTTTACAATATTTTCTACCTTCTTTAAGACTTTCCATGATGAATTCGTATTGGTCGGCGAAGTTTATTGCAACGAACTTTTTGAATTCTTGCGCCCTTCTTCCTGCATTTCATCATCAGAACTTTCCTCTTTATAGTCTTCCAGATTATTAGCCAAATCATTTTTCTCACCTGTTTGTTCAATATAATTTTATATTGAAATATTGATTTTATTTTTTACCTAGCTGAGTCTTGATGCTGGTTCAGAATTCCATTATCAGTCTTTGACATTTTTCACTTTTTTTTCATTTTAGAATTATCAAAATATTTAGAGAATTAAACTAGACTGTAAAATATTTTAGATAATTTATTTGAGAAATTTTATACGATTTTATTAATTTTCTCATCATGTATTAAAAACAAAGGTTTTATAACCTTTAATATTATAATTTTACATTTCAGAATTTTAAGTATCAAAAAAAACAAGTAAGCATTTATTATGTAGATATTTTTGCAAAAATATCTTATTTATGAGCTAATAAGAAATAATAACTATATAAATCATACATGAAAAGTGAGAGTTAACATAGTCAGAGAATTGGAAGAAATTCACAAATATCAACATCGATAAAAACAAAACAAATAATAAAAATAATTGAAACAAAATTTTCGAAGTCTAAATAAAAGATTAAATTCTATTAATTGAATTCTCCGGACAAATTTTAATTCTATCAAAGAATTCTTGTCAAAATAGATTTAAACATGGATTTAATTGAGGTAATTATAAACATAATTAAAGAAGTAAAAGTGCAAATATTTAAAGGATGCTTATGATTCAGAGAATGTTCTGCTGATCTTGGAGGAATGCTTCCTGTTCGAAATTTGGTATCTCCTAATTCTTGCTGATGATCCAGGAAATCTCGAAGCGATCATGACGATTGCAAATCATCCACAGCCAAAAAATCTCAGCATTTTGGGAGAAACACAGGAAAGCGTCAAAAAATAATAAATTAGCAGGTTTAATTATTAATATAAAAAATTTTAAACTAAGATTTTAAGTCAATAAATTCTACACAACTGTCCAAGATGGCACCACCACAATTGAGTAATATTATTCTGGCATGTCTGATTTTATTCAATCAATACAAATTGCCATGCGAGGATATGAAGGTTTAAGAAAATAGAATATTTATAAATAATTTTAATGTCTTCGAAAACATCGATTCGAGTAATGTTGAGGAATTCTATGAGACAAATTATCATGGATAGAAGATTGCAAAACAAAATAATTCTCAGGTAATTTCCATTACTCATTATAAAGTTGATAAAAATTTTAAGGATGGAATGCTGACCAACCCAATAAAAGATTTGGAAAATCTTCAGGATCGAAAATTTGCAATGGAGGTGAACGAGAAATTCAAGGTTTCAAAATGAATCTTTAAAACTAAATAAAAAATTCAAATTGACATGATGAAATCAAAGAAGAAGATGGAATGTCTGACACCAGATTTTTATGAGCATCGATGAAGTCAATGAATTCGAATCGGACTCTAGCTCGGTGGTGGTATTGGATGAGAATTATAGTAAGAATTTAAAAAAACAAAAATTATTAAATATTTAATGTCGATGAAAATAATCCGGACTGGGATGAATTCTTTAAACCAATTTGACCAAATTCGTGAAATTAACGACAAGGGAAGGAAGACTCAAAATCCATAATCTTAAATTCAAGGTTTAATATATTAAATTACTATAATAATTTTGTTTATTTTTTATGTTTCGGGTCATTGAAGTTATTGCTGATAACATAGCACAGAAATTCTATGAATGAAAGTATCACCGGCATATATTTTCCAAAAATGCGAAATTAAGGTTTTTTATGTTCCAATTATTTGATAAAAATCTATATTTTTTAGTGAATTCTATTGGACTTACAAAGCACATCTGCATTTATATTTAGTCTTGCAGCAGAAAATTTGGCCCTTCCATTTCTAATTCTTGTTTTTTTTCGTAATTCTTTTATTTATTTTTACTATTAATTTTTAAATTTCAGTGAAACTTTTGTTGGGGCAAAAGTTAAACAAACACATTCGCTTTAAAACAAAAATTGAAAGAGAACTCTAAATTGTCAAGAATTTGGTGATATAAGGCAAGAATTCTCAATCCAAAAAATTCTCAATATTATGCGACGTTTTAAATTCTCATTGGAATGGAAATGATGGATCAAGTATACCAAGATTCAATCAGGTCATTTTATTCTAAAATATAATTATTTTCAATAATTTAAAAAGATCATACTTCCCTAATGAGCAAATACTCTATGCAAAAGAAGTAAATAAGGACATTTTAAAATTCACTCAAGTCTGCTTGCAAAACATGGTGACGATTCCATAATTTTTATTCGGGATGTAAGAATTTTTTTTAAAAAATAATATAATAATGATAATTCAGTGACGTGACAATAAATTGAAATCTGCAATTGCCCTTCAATTTTTTAAAAGTTCAAAAGATGAAAATCTCAAGATTTTTGCAAAGGAATTTAAAAAAATACAATATAAGAAATTTTAGCGACATCATGGGCTTCAACTTAATCGATTTAAGTAATTGTAAGTTTTTAAATTCTAAACAAACTTTTTTTTCAAATCTTTTATCTCATTCACTTCACGGGAAATGGTGCTGAAAATGCTGCAAAATGGGAAATTTTTAAATTTGCACTGATAATTTGCTACCAGGATTAAAATTTATGCAGGTTTCCTTTAATTTCGTCAAATATCAAAATTAACATATCTCGAACCTTAGTTTTTAAACATTTCGGAAAATCCATGGTAATTTCAATTTCGGGCCAAAAATATTAAAGGTTTTATGGTTACGCTATTGATTAATAAATTTTGAGGGTATACTAAATTTTTTGGGATTAAAAACAAAGGTTTTATGGGTAAAATATTGGTTTTTAGGAGAATGTTTATTTTAAATGGATTTAATTATGAAAAATAAATCAAAACAGAAAGCTTTTGAATATAAATATCTAATACAGACTCAAATTAAGAAGAGAAAATGAAATTTAATATATTGGTTTATTAAAATTCCAATAAATTTGGTGAAAAATAGATTGAGCTTTGAAATATTAGATAAATAATCTATTTTATTCTTCTAGAATTCTCAATTGCAATCAATTTGTGTGTTTATAAATTTCTCGGACAAAATTCTAGCAAAATCTTGAATGGATGGAACACCAGCAAAATGCTTTATATTGCCAATTACAATTCTTTCGTAGATAAGAGGATTATTGGCCAGGTTTATTTTATAAAAAATTATCGAAATAATCATATGCAAATTTTTAGTTCACCTTCATCTTATTCAATTGAGTCATTACAAAAGGTCTTATGGTTCAATACGACGGCAATGATGGTGAGATGAAGAATTATCTATTTCCGATGAACACATTTGAACATGATTAAGTTATGATATTTTTTTAATGCAATTTGAATTTATTTATAAAGTATTTAATAAAAATTATAATTTATTATAACAGGAAAAAATATTATGAATTTAGGTAGTATATTAAGAATATTTTAATAATAGGGGTCATTTTCATCATATATTAAAAAATAGGTAACAACATATTGTTGAAACTAATCTCATTCTTAACATATTTTTCCTCCACATTTTGACTAGATTTTGAAAATAATGTATCAAAATATTCCGAAAATGATTGTAATTTTGAAAAAATTTTTCTACACTATTTTGAATGGATATTGAAAATAATGTATCAAAATATTCCGAAAATGATTGTAATTTTGAAAATATTTTTCCACACTATTTTGAATGGATATTGAAAATAAGGTGCTAAAAAATTTTGAAAATGCTCAGAATTCTTAAAATATTTTCAAAATTCAAACAAATGTTTAAATTCAATAGATTTTGACTAGATTTTAAAAATGAAAATGGAAAAAATTTTAAATATCTTTTCGAAATTTAAGCCATTTTGAAAAAATTCCCAAAATATTGTGCATTTTCCAAATGTTTTTATCTCTGAAAATTCGGTGAATTTTCACACTATTTTCAAAATTCGGTCCCAAAAATGTGACTCTGGGTTATAAGGGCAAAAGTAGAAAAAAGCGATTAAAATATATTCTATTAGAAATTGTTGTGGAATATGTTTGCTGCGCGAACTATCCTCCTTCCGCCTTCCCCCACCACAGGCACAGATGTTGATGGGAATGCAAAATGTGAAAACGCGCTCTCTGGCTATTACAGAGAACAGTTTGGAAGGTGAAAAGACGTTAGCATGACCCGAATCAAACGCCGCTTTAAATCAAAGTTTAGGCTTTTTCAGAGGTAATATTCAAATTTTCAAGGGCAATTTGTTTATAGGCTAGAGTAGAGGTTGAAAAAAGGTGAATAAAATATATGCGAAACCAACCGCGCTCTCTGCATCTCAAAGAGATAGTTTGAAGGTGAAAAGATGTTTGGCGTGACCCAACAACAAACGCCGTTTTAAATCCAATCCCAGTGACTGGTTAATGGCTGAACTGCTGCGCAATGCGCATATAGAGAGAGTGTTTGAGAAAGGAGGAGAAATTGTGTTGTATTTTATTGCGCATTACGCAGAATAGGCTCTCTGCTATTTTGGTAGTTGTCGGTTGCATGAATTCCACCCTTGTGTAGATTTGCCCCTCGAGCGCCATTGATTGTTTGTGAATTCTATTATTGCCTTTTGGGCTCACCTTTGCCTCCAGCTGCTCTGCTCTCTGTCTTTATCTACCTGTGCTCCCCAGCAACCAACCAATCTACCAGCCGTAGGAATATGCGGAGAACCAGTCGCTTCAATCTTATATGTTATATCCTTTTTAGGGCGGAATTCCTTCCTTCTCTATCCGTTTTAAAATGGAAGTAATGCTGTTGGATGGAAGGCGAATTGTAAGTTGAGTGGGCGCCGCAGGGCATGCATGAATTGAATGGGAATGACGCCTTCGCATCTTCTTCCAAAACAATGTTGGTTTCCAATATTCAAATTTTAAGACTGTTTTAGATTTAGGGATGATCAGTTTTATTGAAAAATTCGATGGAAAATAATTTTTGCTCTCATTCTGTGATTTGAAATTCAGAAAATTTCTGCCTTGAGGTACGAATGAATGAATATGGATTATTATTATTCAAATTTAAACTTTCAAATTTTGAAAACAATTTAATAAAAATTTTGAAGGAGATATATAAAAAATTTCGAAAAGGAAATTGCATCTTTTGAAGGCAAATTTCAGATTTCACTGATTTCTAATATGTGAGAAGTTCACTCACTCTTTATGATTTTCCCTCTAGTATCAAGTTAGTTTCGCACTCATCAGTCATCAGGGCTGTGTGAATATGGATACGGTACAGGATACTCATTTCTTCCTTGGCTACCAAAATATTTCAAATTTCCAATAATCCATTTTTAGTTAATGAGGAGTGAAAGTTTCGAAGATGGCTAACTAAATAAATTCGAGAGAAATGTCCATGTTCATCCTTTGTGAAGGCAGATTTAATTTAGTGAATTTCACTATGCCATCATTGTCACAGGCCAAATGTTTGGACGCCTTTTTCCAAAATAGCCTCCAAAATTATCCAAAGAAAATATAAAAGTTTGAAAAAAAAATGTTCATATTTGATGACCAAAAGCCCAATGCTGATTTCAGTGATTACTTTTTTTGACCAAGACATTCAAAATCAAAACAAAACACTACAAGCATTTTATACTTTCAGCAAAATTGTGACTAAAAATTGTACATTTGTGCGGAATATATTGGCAACATTTTTGCAGGGAATAAATTGAGAGTGGTGGATAGGTACAAAAAAATTGTGTGAGACCAATCTAAAAAACTACAAAAAGTGGAAGAAAAAATTAACAAAAAAGTGCGACTTTTAAAGCCCAGCAGAGAAAAGAAGAATGGAAATTTTGTGGTATTTTGATTATCTTTTTGTCCATCAAATTGCCTCCTTCTCCTCATCCATAGTAGCCATATTTCTTGCCATAATGCGGCTCATCATGTTGTTGGGGCCAAAGCCAAGGGGGGCTCCCATAATATTTCTTATAGGGCACATATTCTTTCACAATCACCGGTGGTGGAGGTGGTGGAGGTGGAGGCGGTGGAGGAGGGGGTGGCGGTGGCACCGGCTTATACACGACTTCATAGCCGCCTCCGTACTTTTGATAGCCATAGCCGCCGTATTTCTTCTTGCTGATCCTTTAAAGGGACATTTTATTTTTATGATTTTGGGGGCCGGAGTTTGTTTTATTCTCCTAATAAATAGAATGCTTGAGAATTGGCCCCATTCTTTTGGCCATATCTCAACAAGGAAGCAACCAATTCAGGAAGGCGATATGCCTTTTGAAAGCCCTAAATGTCCTCTAAAAAGTGGCTTTACTAATTTTTTGAAAATTTAAAACATTTTGTAAAATAAGCGGCTTTTCCTCAAAAAATTTGGGTTTATTACACTCAAAGATATGTAACTTTTTTTAAAGGTAGATTTAATAAAATTTAAAAGCCAAATTATAGAGGACACTTTGGGCTTTCAAAAGGCATATCGCCTTCCAAAATTGGCTAATGCTCGCTGAGCTATGATAAAAAACCAATATCAAAAAAAAAATCATATATTTTGCCAAATCTAATAAAGCCAAAATTTTAAGTTAATATATTTTCTGAAATCTCCACATTTTTTTCATTTCCTATTCAGTCAAAAATGCCAATATTTTCCCAGCCCTTTCTTTGCCGCAGGCACTCACCCCGAGGACGAAATGATTGAAGTTTCGACGACGGCACCCCCTGGAGGCGGTGGTTGTGGACCTCCACCGCCGACACCCGGGCCCGTGTCCACCGTAATGGTTTCATCGACGGTGCCACCCGCTGGGCCAATTCCACTGGCCCCAGTGGCAATGCCGGGCGGATCCGGAATGGTTGGAGCGCCCCAGCCCGGAGGCGGATTCGGCCGTAACACCGGGGCCACCATCGATTGGGAGGCAATGGGCGGTGGAGGCGCATTCGACTCTTGGGTGATCACTTCGTCCACTGCCAGTCCACCGCTGCCGATTACATCCGCGCCGGGTGCGGCACGTGGAATTCGGCTGCAAAATGATAGACAATTATTGGATTAAATTCTAAATTTGATTAAAGTGAAAATATAAAAGGCCGGAGCCAACTTGGCGCCATTTAAAATAACTCATCGAAGACTGAACTAATTTTGATGATTTTTGATATCAAATTGAAGAATAGACTTTTGGCTATCCAAAGAAATCAAACTTATTTAAATTGATTCAAAATTGATGAAGTTATGCTCAAAAAATCAAAGTAATTTGGCTAATACATAGTAAAAATATTTTAAATGGTTTTTTGGACATAACTTTATCATTTTTGAACCAATTTAAACAAAATTAATTTTATTTGATAGCCAAAAGTCTGCTCTTTAATTTGTTAATAAAATTATCAAAATTAGTTCAGTCCTTGATGAGTTATTTTAAACGGCGCCAAGTTGGCCCATTGTAGGATAAAGTGAAAGAATAGAACTCTCCCCAATGCCATCTTACATCTTCTAGCTAATTTTTCTTTTTAACCTGAATTTTAGCTTTCTAATAAATCCATTAATCCTCCCTCTCTGCTTGCCCCAAGCTGTTGCCCAAAACTCACAGATTCGCCTTCGTCACGTTGAACTGGGCCAGCAGCAAGAGAATTGCGGCCACCGTCCTTCTTTCCATCATATTTTTGTGTTGTGAATTGTGTTGTGTGCCTTCAACTTCCACTCACAGCTTTTGGTCGTCGTTGGAAGTGTCGAACAAAAATTTGCCAGAATGTGACTCTTTTCGGAGTTGGCCAAACATTTTTATACCCGGGGTCCATTCAATCATTCTTGTCAAGAAGCTCCCCAAAAGAGGGGGCGGCCTTCTTCGATGGCTGATTCTCGGCTCTATTATAATTTTCTTCAATTTGTCCATTAAATTTCTCCTTCAATGGCCATCACATTGTGTAAAATATGGGCATTCCGGTGCTTCACACTTTGTTCGATGTGGCCAATTTCGGAAAGGCAAGGGGGGCCACCTTCGACTTTTTTTCGAGACTTTTCTCCGCCACACAATGGGCCGGTGACCCAATTTTGGGTTGTATGCCCTCTCCAAAAATGACACATAACAAAGGATTGCACACGAAATTGTGGCCTAATTACTTCTTGGGCCAAGTTCTCCGGAAAATGGCTTCAAAAAGGCGAAGGGTACTCTTTTAATGATTGGAGGAAAAGTGAAAGGAAAATGAAAGGCAAGGCTTTTCGAGGGGAACATCATTGTGTTCACGGCAATTTTACACGCAGCTATTGGCAGGTGGAAAGACCCTCTATTTCCGCGCATTATTATAGAAGGGAATTAAGTGAACAAGTTTTTGACATTGTGGGTGGAAATAATTGTTGCAGAAAATTCGAGGAGGACTTCTTTGCATTGAATGGAAATGGTAGGGAAATTGGGTGATGAAAGGAAAGTGTCAAGTGGCACACTTCTTCCTAAATGGAAGCATTGTAGGCCAATGTGGATGGGGGGGGGGGGGGGGGACAATGGAAATTTGGGGTAGGGGAAAGTAAGGGATAATTTTATTAAAATATTTTATTTTAATGCGCATTAGAATTGTTGCCAAATTTGAGTTTCAATAATTTGTCAGGAAAATTATTTTATTACAACCTATTTTTAGTTAATTTTTGTTGGATTTTTATCTAAATAATTTTATAATCAATTATTCAGAATTTAGGAACATTATTTTCCTTATTTTGTAAACTTTTTTGGTGGATTTTTATTTACAAATTTTATAATCAATTATTTAGAAGCATCGTAATAGAAAGGGTTCTTCACCGTTAATAATTCACCTTTTTCAAAAAATGCCTGGAGCAAATAATTAAATTTCTTTTCCAAAATGCTGGACAAATTCGCTTTTGGCATGCTTATTAATAATTCCGATAAAAAATATTTTTAATATAAAATTTTATCCTTTTCCAATATTTCCATATATAAAAATGAGTTCAATCAAAATAAATTGGACATTTTTAATAAAAATGTTTTCTTTCCATTTAAATGAATTATGAGGATTTTTTGTTTGTAAATGAGGGAAAAAACTTGTACGATAAAAAAGTGAGCATATTATTTTGGTGTTTGATGAAACAGTGGAGGACAAGAAATAATATAAAATATTCTGCTCTGTGATGAATGGAATTGAATTGAAAAATTGAATAAAATGTTGAGGAAATTAAAGTGCAATTTTTGTAATATTTTTTAAAGAAAAATTCAAATTAAATTGTCCAAAAAGGCCATCATCTTTGGGCCAATAATTTGGCAATTAGGCCTAAGTAAGACATCGGGATAATAAGGATAAATCAAATTTTATGGTTTTCCCTTGATTTAAAGCAGAAATTTTTATGATTTTCAGAACTATTTTGACCTGAGATTTGGCTCAATTTTATGGCCTGAAAATGTACAATAAAATGTATTTGATTTGGAGTTTGAAACTATTTATTAGAGTAGGACAAAGTCGGTTTCGGTTTGAGAAAATCTATGAAATTTCAAACCGAAATAGGGAGCTCAAAATAACCGAAAATAGGAGAAACCGGAACCGAAAATAACCGAAAATAGGAGAAACCAGAAGCGAAAACCGACATTTTTCAAAAAACGTAAACCGGGTTCACAGTAGTATTATGTTACACCATCTTTTTTTTCGACATTTTTGTGTCGAATGTAAAAAGATGGTGAAGCGAATAGGTATTTGATGGGTGGTTTGAGTGAGGAGGAAGGACTCTTTGATGAATGACCAAATGGAGGAGGAGGGTGATGCCGATTTGGGGCATTGATCAAAACGTTTACCTTGGTGCCATTGAGGACAATGGTGCCCTTGTGGGCAATGTTTGATTATGACTCGAGGGAATGAGAATTTTAGGGCCCAAAATATTAACTTTTTAAAATTTTGCTGGTCACTTTTCGGGCGTGAACGGATAGGTAATGGATGTTTTTTTGTGGGGTAAATGGGAAATTGATGGCGAAATGAATGGCCTATGATGAGGTAATTTTTTATTTTACTGGATTGAATATGTTCAACCATTGCCTATGTGAATAAATTGTCATTTTTCGGGAACCAAACCGATGTCTCTCTACAAATATAATTGAATGAAATGAATTTTATTTCGAATAATTTTTGCTTATCATTTCAAATTTAAATAAAATAATTTAGCGACGGAATTGGGAGAGAAGTGGAATTAATGAATTGAAAATTTCTTCTAGCTGCTTGACTTCTTGAACTCCAGTAACAATTATTTTGCCTGTTGTGTACACGAGGATACTGGCAATTGCGCTGGTGCCATCATTGATGAAAATTTTACAACGAAGCGCCGGGAAAATTGTCGGGTCATATGTACTTTTGGAAATCAGCCGAAATCGGGCATCTTCTGCCAAAATTCCCTCCATATTTTTGAGACGCCAAAGTTCATGAATTCGCTCAATGCCCACACGATGCTGCATTTGATGTGCTCCGACAATGTTCACAATTCGCATTCCATAAATCAGGCCATCTCTCTTTTCGAACGGGTGTTGACCTCTTCGAGCAGCCATTCTCAAATTTCTTGAAACTTTTCTCGCAGCAAATTCAGCCATTTCTAAAGCTCAAAATTCCTTTGGGGGGGGGGGGGGGGGTAGTAAAAAAGGAAAGGACAAACCGGGACAGGGAACACCAGTCAAAACAACTTTTCCTGATTTGAAAATCAAAGCGGCAATTACATTGTTTTTCCCTTCAGCATTTTGGACAGGGAATCGCATGATGATTGCATGAAAACGTCGAGGACAAAATTCCAAATTCCATCCATTTCGGGCAATTGCTAGGTATTGTTGATGTGGGATTTTTTTGTGGGAACTGGTAGGGAAAAGACGAAAAACCACACTGCAATTTTCAATTTTCATCTAAACAGTTTATCGCATAATTGGGAAAAAAAAATAAAATGAATGTCAAGAAATTGAGAAAATATTTTAAAATGAATATTGATATTTGGGTGGTGTGTATTTGTGGAATGGACCTTCACCATTTGTATTGATTCTTCTTAATTCGTCGGCTTGCAACTTGCAGGACCTCAAGGGGGAAGTACGATTGGTGCCGCCCACCACCGTATTGGATCACACATGGGAAATATGGATGACGGAGCTTCATCCCGTGCTTGATGTAATAGTAGGCCCGTACCTGTGAAAAAAATGGATAAGAAAATCTCTTTAAGTTAAGCAAAAAAACTAACCGTCACATTCAAATAACCGCCCAAGGCTGGAACGCAACTGGCCGGAAGATTGGTCAAATCGCAGCATCGGACGATGAAATTGTGGCCGGCTGGTTTCAAATGTGAGGTTTTTAGGGCCACATTCTCCCGCAAATATGCGATGACTTCCCGCCGAGTTTCAAGCCCATTGAAAATGATTTGCAGTTCTTTCACTGAACATCCAAATTTTTCGCAAAGATGGTCAATCAGCGGAGTCCATTGGGCTTGCTCTTCCTTGCATTTGCATTCCTTCTTCCCATCTAAAATATTATAAACGAAAATTAATTCAATCCGAATGAAATACCCCGATTTGGCTGTCCTTTCGGGGGCACGCGATTCTCCTTTCCCTCATCCAGCTTTTCCTCTTTCTCATTCTCATCCCGTACAGTGATCAGGTCATCGTCATCGGATTCCAATATCTTCAAAATGTCTTCATGATCCGAGTCATCAGCCTCATCCATTTGAATTTCCACGTCATTTTTCTAAAAGAAATAATTCTAGAGCGAAAAAATCCCATTTACCTTTTCGGGGATTGGGGTGGAAATATCGGCCTCCTGTGAATTGTTTGAGGTGTTGTTGATCACTTGGAGCCAATCATTAGCCAGCATAAACTCCATTTTTGATAATGATGAAATAAAAGAAAGATTTTTTAAAAATGATGAAATGAAAGATTTCAAATAATTTCCCTCACTATATATACGCAATACCCCTTATGGGTGGGAAATAAAAATGGCTTCTTCAAATCTTCTAGGTGAAGAAATTCAATCCTTCCAATTAGGATTTCGTCATCCCTTCACTATGATTGTTTCTGGCAGTACTGGAAGTGGTAAATCCGAATGGATTCTCCGACTTTTTAAAAATTTTCGAAAATTAATAATAGGAAATGGAGAAACGGAACCCTCTCCAATAGCTCTTATCCTTTATTGCTATGGAGAATTGAACCCAAATATTCTACAAATGCAAAGAAAGGGGAAAATAGAAGATGGGGAAATTCGACTTCTGACATATCATGGCTTTCCTAATGAGGAATTGCTGCGAACTCATGCGAAGCAGACAAATGGTCATCTATTAGTTGTGCTAGATGATCTTATGACAGGTATTGGAGGCAACAAAGAATTTTTGGACTCGCTATTCACTCGAGCCTCCCATAATTGGGGAGTAAGTGTCGTTTTGGTTACGCAGCATCTATTTACTAAAGAACTAAGAATTCCTCGGAATAATTCTCACTATATTGTTCTATTACGCAATCCGGCTGGTGCATTACAGATTCGAAATCTGGCCGTACAATTGTTTCCCTCCAAAGTTCCCTATTTCTTAGAAGCATATTCGGATGCCATTCGTAAAAATTTTGGATATTTACTAATTGATATCCATCCAGCAACAGTTGACTCGCTCCGTCTCAGAACAAATATATACCCGGATGATGCTCAACCTATGACCGTTTATCTGCCAAAATGACCAAGAAAGCTAAAAAGCTGATTAAATTTAGTCCCCTAATAAAAGAAAACATCAATTTTTTGAAAAATATTCAGCAATGTGGAAAATCACGCCCAAAAATTAGAGCTTTACTGAATAGCGCAACGGGTAAAGAGTTGTTATGTCTAGTTGAAACTTGTTTCAATTTGCTGAAGGGAAGTATTCCCATCCCTAAACGTTCGCTGAATTCCCTAAAAAAGCAAGCTGGAACTTTAAGAAAACTGTCCCGCTGCCGTTCAAGCAAAACAGCTAGAGCCATTTTACATAGAGGAATCCCGCAAAAAGGTGAAGGTCTCCCACTGGTGCCAGCATTGTTGGCTAATATAATATTGCCAGTTCTTGCGGAGAAAATAATTTCAAAAACATTTGGATGAATGTATTCCGCCAAAAAAAACAAATAAATAACAAAGAGTATTTAAAAATTCTATATTGAAAAATGAAACATTCAAATCGTATGTTTCTTATTCCTGAAGAGCTCTATCATCATTTCCTCTCCTCCCAACAGAATCAAGATGGAAGCCCACTTGGGCATATCCATTCCAAAATGCAACATCTTGCCGCCCCCATTGACCAGAAAATGAATAGGGATGAACGCGCAATTCGATTCGACCAAGAATATAAACGTTATAGTAAGCTACAGAAAGAACAAGAGGAAAAACCTTTGAATGTTCGTCTTCAAAATATAAAAGAAATTACCGATTCCCTACCCCAAAAAGTAGAAAAAACTCTAAACTCCGCAATTATAGCTCCAACCAAAAAGACATATCATCGTCGTAAAACGGGAAAATTCTCAAAAACATTGAAAAAAAGGGGAAAGACTGAATCCGTTTCAGTTTTTGATGATAAAAATGAAGAAGAAGAAGATGAAATATATGAAGATGCCAAGAGTCAAAAAGAAGCAAGTACAAGTGGGGCCGACCCTTTTGTGGCCAGAAAAAAAAGGGCAAATGACTATGTTGCCAGAAATTTAGCATCATTAGGTCTGAACAGTCATGGGCAGGTAATGGTGAATACTGTGGGCGGAGTCCCCCAGGTTATTAAAACAAGTAATGTCTCCACCATTATTGATCATTTGGTGAACAACGAAGGAAATCGCCGTAAACCGCTACCATCTGGATACGAAAAATTTGTGGAGAGAATAAACAGGCATCCTGAATTAATAAAAATTCTAGGCCTAAAGCAACAAAGATATCAATCCGGTTCGGGAATGACCCATATCAAAAAGGCATATAAAGATGAAAGAAAACATTTTCCATTTAAATTCAAGCCTACTCTTTGGAAGTGATGAAATCCAAAAGTCAAATTCTCGATCGCCTCTATAAAGATATAAATTCCACATCTGCATATACCTCTGTTGTTCCAATCTATCGTGAAGCGAAAAAAATTCGAAAAGATATTACACAAAATGATGTGAAAAAATATCTGGAATCACAGCATGCTTATACCCTTCATAGAAGAGCTGTTCGCCGCTATCCCACACTTCCAACACTCGCCCCTGGTTTGCATACTGAATGGCAAGCTGATTTGGCTATTTTGGATCGACTTTCTCGCCAAAATCGGGGTTACAAATATTTGTTGGTTTGCATTGATGCCCTCTCTCGACAAATTTTTGTTGAACCGGTCAAGACAAAATCAGCACCAGACATGGTGAAAGCATTTGAAAAAATATTTTCTCGAGTAGGATATTTTCCATGGAAAATAAAAACGGATCAGGGAAAAGAATTTATGGCAAAACAAGTTCAAGATTATTTTAGCCGAAATGAAATTCAACATTTTTGTATGTTAAACCCAAAATTCCATGCTGGAATGGCAGAACGTGCCAATAGAACCATCAAAGAACGTCTTTATCGCCTCTTTACGGAAAGACAAACGCAAAATTGGATCGGAGTGATCCAGAAAATTGTGAACTCTATAAACCACACAATAAATCGTTCGATAGGCATGAGGCCAATGGATGTAAATTTTGAAAATGCCGAGACACTTAGACGAAAACTTGAACAAAAAGCTATCGAAAAATTTAAAAACAAATCCGATTTGGGAAAATTCAAAGTTGGCGATAGAGTTCGAATTGAGAAACATAAACATATTTTCCAAAAAGGATATACCCCAAATTTCACCAACGAAATATTCATTATTGACCAAATAAGAGACAAAGTTCCCTATCAACCCATTACCTACAGAATTCGAGATAGGGAAGGTGAAATAATAAAAGGTAAATTTTACTCATCCGATTTCAGTCGAATTCGTAAGAAAGAAACGAATACGGAAATGCCCCTTTATGATATTGAAAAAATTTTAAAAAATCGAAAAAAAGACGATGTGGAATATTTGTTTGTTAAATGGAAGGGCTATGGCCCTGAATATAATAGCTGGATTCCGTCAAGTGAACTTTACTGGAAAGAATAAATAGAATTTGAATTCGTAAAAATCACATCATTTTTCCACAAAAAAATGACGACTTCTTCCACATCTTTCTACATTATTTTACCCTCAAATACCAATGTTGATGGGAATAAGACAAATTCCTTTAGAGTTCGCCTCCCTCATAAACTTCAATTCAATTCTGAATGGTCAGTGGGATTGGCCGTGTTGGTTTATCCACACACATGGCCCTCATTGGGTACTAACACTCAGCAATTTCTGAATGTTGTATGGAAAACGGGTGAAAATGTCCGAATTGAACTCCCCTCAAGTACATTCACTAATCCTCATGAATTGACTAAGGCAATGACGAAAGCATTGCAATCTGGGAGTGAAGAGCTGGCAAAGAAAGTAAGAACCACTCAGTTCTCATTTCATGAAGTTGTTAGAAAGGCCGAAAATCGAGCCCGAGAGGAATATGGGAAAGCAACAAAAGAAAAATCCCGAAAAAGAAAAGCTCCCTCTCTAGTTAAAGACATTGAGGAAGTCTCCGATTTAGAAGGTGCTCAAACTGTTCTGGAACGACAGGAAAGAGAAAGTTCCCAAATGGAGGAAGAAGAGCAGCCAACTTCCTCCGAAAGTTTACCAACTTTAGAGGAACTTTACAATCGCTATTTGAATGAGGAAATCGCACTGCTTGATGATGAAGATCGCTCAATTTTAGATCAAACTAAGCAAAAGGGCCTAGAGCCATGGATTCATGCTTATCGGCATGTAAATTTTGCTTGCCGGCTTCAATTTGATCCAACCCATAACCGTTTCACATTTCATTTGGACCCGGGTTTTATTCAACAAGTGGAATTGAGTGAACAGCTCTCATACATTCTTGGATTTGAGGGACAAGTTTTAACGGAAACTACCGTGGCTAAATTCATGCCGGATTTAAAGGGAGGAGTTTCCTCATTTCTGGTTTATGCGCCTGGTCTGATAGAGCCAATGATGTTTGGTGATGTAACTGCTCCCATTCTCCGTGCCGTCACAATTCGAGGTGCACCCGATGAAATTGTAGAGGAACAATTCTTCGCCATTCAATACCATAAATTGCTGGTGAAGGAAATCAATGAAATTTTTATTGAAATTCGCACCGCCAATGGTGTATTGATGCCTTTCATGTTTGGAAATTGTATATTGACTTTACATTTCCGTAAAGCTGCCTATTTTTAATTTTTCATTCTCCCCTCCCCCCTAAAATGGAAAGTCGACAAATAGACAAAATTCTGAAAAGAAATCCCATAACTGCTCCTTTTTATCTGGGCTGCTTTGCTTCGGATCAACTATTGAAAATTTCTCCGGGCAAATATCCCCATTCAATGGTTGTGAATTTTGATCCTTCTGAATTCAAAGGTTCCCATTGGGTAGCCATTTTTTCAATTTCACCTAACGATGTTGACTATTACGATTCATTGGGGCTTTGGCCTCCACTGAATTCGAATATTACGGAATATTTGGCCAAATTTAATCGAATCCGCTTTAATCCTTATGCCCTACAAGGTGAATATTCCAAATCTTGTGGCCAACATGCCATATTTTTTCTCTATGCTCGTTCAAAAGGGAAATCTTTTGAGGAAATCCTTCGCTTTCTTAAATCAGTCCGCGGTTCTGTTGACAGGTTTGTCAACAAATTTGTTGATGATAAAATATTTGCCAATTAATATAAATAAAATACCACAATTCCCATTCTTATACACAAAAGCCTCACAAAAATGCATGTTGATTTCGATCCTCTTGAAATTGAATGGTCCATACTGACAGGTAATGAACCGCAAATCTACCAAACCGGGGGATATGCCGTCTTTCGTGGTCTACCCTACCAGAGAGGAAGCGGTCTAGGCTCGGTATTTCGGCGCCTTTTTCGTTATCTCCTCCCTATAGGAAAAGAGATTGGGTCTGCTATAGGACGCCAGGGACTGGAGTCTGGCAGCCGCGTTCTAACTAATGTTTTAGAAGGCAAAGACCTTAAACAATCCCTTGTGGATGAAGGCAGAATGGGTTTAAAATCCCTGCTGGATAAAGCCTCTTCAAATTTGGAAAAGACACAGCAGCAGTCCGGAAAAGGAAGTCGATTTGATTTTAAAAGATATCAAAAAGTGACAGACCCAAAAATTGGAAAATCTATACATAAACTTGCTTCCACCATGGGTCCACCAAATTTCCTTCCCCTAAAACCCCGGAAGAAAAAAGCTTCAGCTAAAAAAGCATCCACCACCAAAAAGCGATTAAGAATTGACAGTTTAGGTACATATTAGTCCTACAATGAGCTGTCCAAAGAAAATAAGCGAAAAAAGTCCTTTGGCTATTGACACAGCACTCAGCATTTTTACTGTCCCTCCTACCAATGTGTCAATACTCCGCTCACATTATCGCGAAATTCTGCCACTGAGTACTATTACCCAAGAATCACCATATTTATTCCGCTTATTCAGCGATAATTTGTGGACGGATTTGTCCCGAATTTACCTCTATTTGGAATTGAGGATTCAAAAAAAATCTGGGAACAACTGGGTCCCAATTGAAGCAACCGATCTTCTCGTGGGTACCATCCAATGCATTGGACAAAGTTTTGTTCAGCAACTTAAAGTGACAATAGGAAACACTGATTTGTACGATAGCGGAACACTTTATCCCTATAAAACCTATATGACCACTGAGCTCTCATATCCAGATAATGTGAAATCTAATTTTTTAGCCTCTTCCGGCTACTATCCACTTAAAAAACATAATGATTCAACGGACCCGGGTTTCTTGGGGATTGTGTCCCAATTTGCCTCAGGAAAAAAGGCTCAATTCCTTTCGCGTTTAGATTTTGATTTTGGAAATCAAGAATTACTCCTTCTTAACAATATGGATGTGCTGTTTAGCATATTCAGATCGAAAGATTCTTTTTGCATTCATAAATTAGGCGGTGCAGCCGATTTGAATGAATACCGCCTCTATGTAGAGGATGTAAAAATTTATGCAAAAATGGTAGAGGTTCAACCATCACTCAACTTATCCATCTATAAAACTTTGGAACAACAGCCAGCCACCTATTCCGTTCGTAAAACTGAAATGAAATCCTGTTTTCTGAGCGCAGGTCGAACCTCAATTGACTATAATGCGTTTAGTGCAAGTATTCCTCGACGCATAACCGTGGCTTTTGTGGAAAATGAGGCATTTAATGGCTATTCCACCAAATCCCCATTCAATTTCAAACCTTTCGATATTCGAGAAATAGCCGTACATGCTGGGGGTCAAATTTACCCAGTGGTCCCCTATAAGATGGAATTTACGAATGATTCCTACACTCGCCCCTTTTTGGACATGTATGAAGCATTGGGGGTGGCAAACTCGGAACGTTCTTTCGATATTTCCATGAAAAAATTCAAAGAAGGCTGGACCTTTTTTGTCATCCCACTAACTTCCACTCTCGATGATTCGTGTGGGTTTGAATTGCTTAGGAGTGGAACAACCAGCATTCGGGTCCTATTCAACACAGCCATCCCCGCTGGTGGTGTAGAAATGTTAGTCTTAGGCGAATTTGACCAAATGGTCATGATTGACTATAATCGCCATATAGTTTCCGATTCAAATCTAGCCTAGAGGGCATATAAATAAACCAAAATAAAGCATCCCACCCCCTTTTTTAAATGGATCAAATTCTTGACTATTACCGAGCACAGGCAATGGAGAATTTGAATAATCAATCTCTGCACCAAAATTCCACTTCAATTTATCCACAAAACGAGCAACAACAACAATTCGACTATTTAATTTTCGATAATGAATCTCCAATGGTTAATCATGGCCGCATTAAATCAATAGCAGCCAATCAAATCAATATTGCCTTTGAAATTCTACTACTATTTGCTCACTATTTAATTGCATTCCCGGTATTTTTACTTTGTTGGATTGCCCTAATTTCATATTTGAAACGACGAGGCCACATCAATTCGAGTGAAGCCGACTCCATGATTGAGGAGCTGAAGAATGTGAAAATATCGGCAACTTCCCCATTTTCTCGACCTCCAATAATTTCAACAAAATGATTCAAAAATGGCGTTACCGCCACTCGAAAGGTTTTGCCTTATGAGTTTAGGTCTGTGTGAATTCTCATAGCCTTGAAATATTTCCATAAGGCAAACCTGACGGGTAACGGTTCGGCACAAAAATATTCAAATTACAAAAAGCTATTCGCTACCTTCACAATTTGTCCATATGTGTTTGAGCGTCGATCATTTACGCCCTCATAAAAATTCTCATATGGCACATATTTGTGAAGGCTGCGAATACCTTTTTTTGACGACTACTAAGACCAGAAAAATTAATACAACACAAATTATTCAATGCAGCAAATTAATGGTAATTTTTTATTAAATGATATTTTTAAAAAAATGAAAAAATGTTATGAAAAAATTATATGATTTTAGAAAAAATTAATCATCATATTTTTAATCTCCAATCCATCCAAATGGATTTGTGGTATAATCCCCTCGGATAATCGATTTGCCACAAACAGCACTGTATTCTTTTTTCATTGTGGTTGTATAAAGCCAGCCCTTCTTATGCCGTCTAAACACATTGTATCGAATGAATTGGCATTTTCTTTAAAAAAATTATTTTATTTTTCATCCTCTGATTTTGCCCCACCTTTTCCTCTCTCCACCAAAACGAGAAAACATTTCCGCGCGCATTTTCTCAAATGTGAGCCGTTTTGAAGCACGATAGCTGAGTTTGAAGCCCCGGATTCGTCGTGTGAGTTTCAGATCTCCGCCCTCCAAATCGGTATGTTCGTATGCGTAATTTTTTGGGCCTGCTGCAAGCCATCGCTTGACAATGCGGTTTTCAAGTTCCCTTTGCATGTCACCGAGAAATTGTCCTAAGAAAACGATTTTTCTCCCCCCAAATATTTCATTTTCTACCTTCACTGATTCGGGGTTGATCCACTCGTCGTTTTGTCACAATTGAATCGGTGTCCGTGTAAATGAGTTGATGACCAAGTCGAATTGCCTCTTGAATTGCTTGATATGTGCGCCTCCGACCATGTGAAGTGACAAAGCTTGCGATCACTACATTGTTTGTGGATGGAGGTTTTAGGAATTCAGGCTTCTGTCGAACAACCACCCGATCCAGGAATGCATTCAAATGGCAAAAATCCACAACTTCACGGGTCGGATCCTCCAACAATTCATGCAGTTGTTTGGCGGATTTGGTGATGATGACGGTGGACGGGTTTGGCCTTTGTGACATCTTACCCCACAGGCTATTCAATAGGAGTTTACTAAAAATATTGGAAATTTCCCAACCCATAAATGCGGAACATACGCGATCATCCTCAATCCTTTGTTGATTTTGTCCATTGAGGTGGCATCCAGCACAATTCCTTCCCGTTCCGCATATTGCCGAATGAATTCCTGCCGTGCCTCATCCGAATCCATATTTGAGGGCCAACCCGACGCTTCAACCTGTGAAATTTTGGTTTTTTTTTTTTTATTAATCCCCCTCTTTTTACCTTTAATTTTAACATGGCATTGATATATTCACGGAACAAATCTTTATGTGGGCCTGAATTTGTCCATTGTTCCTGGGGCCAATGCCAAAACTGTAGGGATTTTATGAGTACATTTTTATACCCCAAAACTCACTTCATAAAGATCGAGAATGGTGTAGCCCAATTCGAGTGCCATCTCAAGGTCTTGATGGGGGAATGCAGCAATCCAAGCCCTTTCCTCATCCGAATGTGAGCATCGCTTTTGATTTTGTGTGTCAGAACAACGGGCACAAAGCGGGAATACCAGTAACCCTTCACGCGTTTTGTATGGAAGAAATGGGGGAAATGGTTGTTGGGCACCGATTGGCATGGGCATTTTTGGGGGTGGCAAAACTTTGACGAGCATCAATCCTTCCATTCCTTTGGGGAAGGTTGCATGCCATGGCAATTTGGGAAGGCCCAGCCGCCTGAAATCCTCTTCTCCGTACACCATTGGCGTACCAAGTGGATATGGTGAACTCTTCATCACACTTGGGTATAGGCTCACCTATATTTTTAAAAAGATTTTTCTCACCCAAAATCCCCAAAAATTTACAATGTCGAAGAGTTCAATTCGTTCATCGGGTCCCGCCTCTGTGAATAAAACAAAGGGCTCTACCCTCCCTCCTCTCAATGCGTTCTTTCTGGGGTTGAGTGGCGGTGGAGGCAGTTGCAGCGAATTCCACAATTTGCGGGCCTTTCTATTTTCTCTCAACATTTTTTGCAGCTCGCAATTCCAAACTTCCAACACTTTATAGCCCCGGCGTTCCAGCTCAATTCGTCGTTGTCGTGTTCGTTCAAACAATTCCTCCGCAGTTCTGCCTCTTTGAAGTGGTTTTTCCCGATCGACAAAACATTTCTCACAACCTTTTTTTTGAATATTTTGGCCCATTTTTTCATTCCCTTACACTTACCATGATAATAACAACCGTAAAACTCCAAAATGGTTGGTTGTTCGTCGGGTGTGCGCGGTTCGAGCAGTCCATCAACTCGAAAATCTCCTTTTCCATGTTTTGAATTGACCTCAGGATGTCTCGAAATGTGTTCGCCATCAACGGATGTGTCCACTGTTCTCACTCGCCGACCAGTCATTTTTGTAAAAAGGGCAAAGAATTGTCGAGCCTGAGCAGATTGCAGATGTTGGGGCCGAAATCCTTCTTCGGGAATGTTGAGGAGCAAATTTGGGAGCAAAAATTCCATTCTCCAAATATTGAAAGCCAACTTTGCCAAAGTGGATGTGTGAAGGAATGGCTCGACATTGGGGGCAATACTTCTTATTATTTCACGAAATCGAATGCATGCGAATCTTGGAAAATATTTTTAAACATTTTGATCGATATGAAAATAGGATAAACTTACTTTAAAATTGCCACATCATTCCTACAGTATTCAAGCAATTCACGGTTCAAATCAAATTCGCGATGCTTGTTTGCATTGTACCAGCTGAGCAATTCATTCCGTTCATCCACTTTCATATCCTTTATACAATAGTATTTCAATGCCGGCAAATGAGGCAGAACTTTGCCGAAATTTTTGGCCTTATTGAATTTGTGTGGAAAAGGTGGTTTGGCATATTCGGCGCCAATTCCGAAAGTTTCAACCAATCCTGCCAAACTGCCCGTTAGCCAATTCAAAGTGTCCTTCATCACAATTCGGCGTTGATTGACATAAATTTCCATGTTATAAATTTTTAGGCCTGAAAAAATTAGAAATTTTTGTTCAAATTTCAAAAATAACCGGTCATTATCATCTTTGGTTGAAGCTGCCACTCATAAATTTTGTCCATAAGTAAATGCATATCGTACTTGCCTCCGTTATGGGAAAGGCAAATTGTGCGCATATTCTTGGGTCCACAGTTGAAAAGGAAATGCAAAAATTGTTCGGCCGGAGTTAGCTCGTTGTTTTTGTCGAATTGATGAAAGAACAATACTCGAGGATTTCTGGGATCCAACTGTGCTTTTCGCCACTTGAAATGACCTCCACCGAATACTCCACAACAACAATTGGGCGCTCGATTGAATTGCACTGCCCCCAAATCCATACAATATTGACAAAGTACTTCGGCAACCAAAAGAACGGGAATATGACGATAACACTAGGAAAAAATCAAAATTATTTGACAAAATTCAAGAATTCATTTTTTGAAAAAATCATAATTTATTATTTGCCCCTTACTTTTATTCCATTTACTTCAATCCGATCGGATTGACTGGCTTCAATGTCGAAGAAGATGTATCTCACATCCTGTGTGTCCACTTTTGGTTGAATTGGTTGGATGTAGCAAAAATGGGGATGACCAATGGCTTTCATCACAAAGCATTGGCCACATTTTTCAATTCCAACATTTTTAGCCGATTCCGACTGTTCACATTGGTGTTTTCCTCCTCTTTTGTAAACCTGTTTTAGATAAATGCTTTAGAATTAATTTGCCCTTTTACTCACCACTTTATCACATTTAGGACAAAAATATCGTGATTCGCAAATGCTTGCACCATTCCTTTCCCCTCTGGTTTTGTGGTAATTGAAGCAATCCCGATTTGGGAAGAAGAAACGGCAATTATTGCATTTTATCGCAGCTCGCCCCTTGCATGGATATTTTTCCCCATAGCGATAGCAAAGTTGGCAGGAATATACGCATTTTCGATTGTGAGACCAGCGGTAAGCAGGCCCCTCACAGTCTAGACAAAATTCGCCTCTTGTCTATAAGAAAATTATTTTTTCCATCTTTAATCCCCCCCAAAAAACTCACTTGGAATAATTTTTTGGTTGAATAAATCAAATCATAGTGGGCACCATTCAATAGGAGCAACAGATCATATTTTTTTGGGCCTCCACCTTTGAACAATACTCTGAAGGCCCTTTCGGCATGCAAAATTCCGATTCGAATTCCCGAATTCCATCGATTCAACAATTTTTGAATTTTTTTGACATGTCCCATGTTATATGCCTTCAAATCGATTCGAATTCCAGCCTTCTATTTTTTGGGGGGAAAAAAATTCAAAATTTATTCACATTTTTAACCTTCAAAATTGAAATTGCCAATGCCTTTTGGCGCTGTTCATCGTTACCCCACTTGCGGAGTGCTGTCATTCCCTTCAGGCATTTGATTATGCCTAGGCCAATACTTCGAGCCATGCACAAATTATCCTCCTCATTCACAATTGGGAATATTCCCCTTCTGAGCTTTTCCTCCTTTGACAGCCATTTTCCCTCATTCGAACATGCGCCGAAAAAACGGCGCCTTTTTCGTATCTTTTTTGTAATGTCCTTTTTGTCCACTAAAATTAGATTTTTCCATTTAATTCTTCCCCTTAATCCCCTTCCAATTTACGTGGCCAAACCGCAGATATTTTCAATTTCAGTGCCGATTTCAATATTCTTAGCCTGCCACCGGACTGTTTGGCCAATGAGAGCAATTCGGCAGTCAATGCTTTAGGATTATTTTGTCTGGGAGAACGGAGGGGAATGCAAAAGGGGGTGTCCATATATTTTGTTTGGAGTTGGACCCCAATGAATTTGGGTTTTCCTGAAATATTATAAAGAAAATTGGGGAATTTTGGGGTGGAAGGGAGAACCTCGAAAACTTTTCCGCCCTTCGGACACGACCCTTTTGATTAATAATTTGAATAAAGTTTGAAGAAAGTCTTCGGGGAAACGCCGAATGTGTCGAATTTTGGCCAACATGTTTTCAGAATACGTTTTTCGGGACAATGACAGCGATGGCTCGATTGAATTGATGTGTAGATATTGGCGAAGCATGCTTTGAACGTCGATTTCCCCTTCAAATGCTCACTTTCAATCTGAAAATGTTAAATTATGTGTACAATTTACTAGCCAAAACGAAATGTAATTCGATGGGAAAAATGTATTATTAGAAATGAATATGGTATTCAATCCATTCAGGCCTTATTTTACATCCATAAAAATGTTTAAAAGTATTTAGAATGAACATCCGAATTTTGCAAACCAAATCCCCAATCCAATGAACTAATATTTGTTTTAAAAATTAGTAAATTTAACCCTTAACCCTTTAATTGAATACAATTGAAGGATTTAATTACAAAGAAATCAAAATCAAAAGTTGAAACAATACTAATTTGTTCTTCCTATTATTTTAAGTATTTATATTTCTTGTCAAAAAAGCATTCAGCTTAAGGTGCTTCGTTTTAAAGTCAGTCAATGCATAATTTGTACCTGTAATTAAATTAGCCCAAAAAAATGGAATGAAATTTTATTGAAAAGGAATATGAACATTGCAAAGTATTTTAAGATATTAGATTAATTAATTTTGTCTAGGGGATAGAATGATTGATCCCTCCGGGCATTTTTTTGTCCATCTGAAAAAGGTTGTTTTTAACACATATTAATTTTGTTTCACTAAATTCATATTTGTCAAATGAACATTTATTTTCACCAGTTTAATAATTTTAAATCTGCTGATGGTTTAAATTGTAATTTGATAATAAAATGGATTAAGTAAAGAATATACAAAATTGAACATTAATTTATCATAATTCCATTATTTTATTTGTAATTATTCAATCTAAAAACCTTTAGGCTTAAAGGATTCTCTTGAAAAATAATTTGGAAGGGAGAAATTTGGATTTTAGAACAAAATTCGGATGTATGTAATAAGATATTTTATTGTTCGAATACACCAAATACTATTGGAAAAAATATTTCAATTTTTTTCAGCAAATTCCCTAAAAAAAGTATAGGATTTGAATGAATTTAAGACACAAAAAAATGTTGAAGAAAAAATGTAATTTTGAACAAAAATAGCTTGAAGGCTCGTAATATTCAAAAAAACTATTCAATTCCATTTAATTCCCTAAAAGGTATAGAATTTATGGAATAAAGATACAAAAAATGAAGATGGATAACGTGAATTTGAGTAAAAATGGTTAGAGTTTGCTGGCGGCACCATTCAAATTTAAAAAAAACCTCCATTTTTTTCATTCGTGTCATAAAAAATGAGAATCATTTCCCTCTCATAATTCCATCTCTTCGCTTCCATTTTTATACACCAAAATTCTTATTAAATTTAAAAATTGACTAAAAATGTTTATTTTTGGGCTTTTCCAACTTTGATTCATAAATATATTTTTATTTTCCTGCCAATCAAATCCCTTCATTTTAGAGAAGGTCGGTGCCCCTTTGGGGTGGCAATTTCCAGCCTCCCCTCGAAAATGAGGGGGAAAATGTCATCAGCGGCAGCTGAATGGGGCTGTCCTTTTTGCCATTCCCAACCTTTTCTTGGCTGGCCCCAAAAAAGTTGGGAATGAAGTGGAGAAGAAAAGGTTTATTGGGGTGGAGGGAATTTATCAGGAAGAACCAATCTTAAGAAAATGTTCGTTCCCAAATCGCCCCGAGGATGGCACAGACACACAGAAAAAAAGGTTTGAGGCTTTGGGAAAATGAAAGCTCCTCCTACACCCTCTTTATCGGATCATTTTTGTGGAAATCATTCATTATTTTCTACTGCCACCTTTTCCTCTCCCTTTTATTCATATTTGTCATTATAATATGCGCCTCATTTTACTGTGGAAATCAGGCATTTCCCATTCCCCCCAAAAAATATAAAAATGGTGCAGATGGCATTTTTTTGATACAATTTTAATAACTTTTTAATAGTTAAGCTTAGCACCATAATCCATATTCCATTCGATAGAGGGCATAGAATTCTAAGTTATTTTTTAGCCAAAAAATAATATTTGTCTAAAGGGATTAATACCCTTTGATTTTGAACAAATTGAAAAATAATACATCAATAAAGCTCTATCCAATAGTCTATGGATTATGGAGTATAACTAATTTGAACATTTAAAAGGAAAGCTAAAACTTTAGCATTTTCCATACATTATTTCTATTTGAATTGGCCATTTCCGCTTCTTAATTTAAAGCATTAAAGCGCGGAATACATTCCCAACAAAAATATCCAGCAATTCCCATTTTTTTGTCATCATTTTTATGGGAAATTGACCAGTCCTGCACACCGTAATTGGTGGATAAAGCGCTCAATATCCCTCCAAAAATGCATTCCAATTTTTTAGACATCTCCCCCTTTCACATTTTATTGAATTAATTTTATTCTTATGGTTAATTTTATGAATTTTAATCCTTGGCCATGGGCATTATTCCATTCGAAAAGTGATGCATCATTTGGGCTATGTTTTAGCTGGGGTTTAACTAATTCTAATTTAGTTTTTAAGCAAAAATCATAAATGCAATTACCACAGTTAATTTTAATTAAAAAATGACAAATAATACGCCAATTGATGCATCAAACCAAATTCTATACATTGGTTTATAAAGACATAAATCGAGTATAAATTAGTGCAAAAGAATGGTTTAAAATTAATTCAATTCCCTTTCTCCCCTCAAAATTCCATTAGGGTCTCAAATGCATTTTTTTGCTCTAAATTTACCATTCCTCAATATTCATAAAAAAAGCGCATATCAATTTACACCTATTTTCTGTGAATAATTCCAATAAAATTAAATAATTTTTCCATTTTTTGGGAAAACAAACTTCCTGCATTAAAAATTCATCTTTCAGAAATTTAATCTAAAATAAATCTTTTCCGAAATATTAGGATCAAAAATACCATCTTTCTATAGGATGCAATTAAACATGTTTTTGGAATGAATATTCTTCCTTCAGAAAAAACTACAGAAATAAAATTATTATCTTGAATGAATATTCCCAGGGGTAAAATTCATCTTTTTTTCCAAAAATACTGATTTAAAAGGCTTTTTCAGAATAATAATATTTCTTCAAAAAATGCATAATATTTTTTAGTTTAAAATGAATATCTTACATCCTTTCGTAAATATTTTTACACATTTTGGCTTTAATAATGCCCACTTTCACATTTTTATTTCCATCTTTCTATAAAATACAATTAATGAATACATGTTTTTTGGAATGAATATTTCCAGAAAATAAAATTATCATCTTGAATGAATATTCCTCGGGGAAAAATTCATCCTTTTTTCCAAAAATACTGATTTAAAAGGCTCTTTCAGAATAATAATATTTCTTCAAAAAATGCATAATATTTTTTAGTTTAAAATGAATATCTTAAATCCTTTCGCAAACATTTTTTACACATTTTGGCTTTAATAATGCCCCCTTTCAGCATTTTCATTTCCATCTTTATATAAAATACAATTAATGAATACATGTTTTTTGGAATGAATATATACAGAAAATAAAATTATCATCTTGAATGAATATTCCTCGGGGAAAAATTCATTTTTTCCAAAAAAATGGAGGCTTTTCTCAGAATTATAATAATCCAATTCCAAAAATACATTTTTTCCTGAAAATGTTTTTTAGTTTAAAAATGAATATTTTACATCCTTTCGCAAAGATTTTTTATACATTCCGGCTTTCTTAGTGCCCATCCAACCCTCTCAAAATGACCCATTAACCATTTTCTAATCAAATTTTTACATCATTTATTTTTCAGTTTTTCTACAAACAACATTCAAAAAAAAGCAAAGCATCCATCCAAGATCGAAGGCTCAAAGATGGACGATGACATTGTACTTTCGGAATCGGATGGCGAAAAGATTTTTCAACATGATGACACCAATGCACGGGATGGCTTCGAGAATGTGGAACAATCGGCCGATGCAAAGAAATTGAAAAAACGAAACAACAGGAAACGGGCAAACAAGGACGGTGCAAAGGGGGGCGGAAAAAAGCCGAAAATGGAAGATGCCGATGTCAAATCGTTGGGTAGGTCAAAATGAGGGATTATTACACGTAAATTAAGGCCAATACTCATTTTTATGTTTACAGAAGCCCTCATTGCCAAAGCCGGCACAACTTCGAAACCTGGCAGCAAACAATCAACACCAAAAGGCAGAACCGGTGTGACGGCCAAAATCGTCAAGGACAAAGTGCCACCGGCAAAAAAAAAGGCCAAATCCAACAAAAAGGGTAAAAATCGGGAATGCTTATTTTGGAGGGGTAAAAATGCCGATTTTTTAGGCAAGAAAGGGAAGAAGAAGAGCAGCAGTTCTTCGAGCAGCAGCAGTAGTTCATCATCGTCCTCTTCGTCGGACAGCAGCAGCAGCGATGATGATTCGGCAGAAGATGGCGATACTTCAGATGATGACGACGATGGCAAATCAACGGAATCAGAAGGCGAATGGAAGCGAAAGCCAGAGGAGGAAAAAATCGGTAAGTTTATTTTGGGTTTTTTGATGGAAAAAATTAATTTAAAAAATCGGTTTTTAATCAATTTATTTTATTTTTTGATGGAAAAAATTATTTTTAAAATTAATTTTAATTCTTTGGTTTTCAGGCAAATATGCTTGGATGCAAATTTCGCCCTATGCCCACTGCGTGCCGGTCAGTCAATGCAATGAATGCCGGGAAAGCCAAAAGCAAATAAACCCAATTCAAACAACGGCCAATGGGCTAATTATGCGTGTGATTTTGTGCAAACCCTGTTTGATTGGGAACAGCAGCATGAGCCAAACAATTTCCCACTTCTTCGGCACAATTGGCGAAAAAATGGATCATACGAGTAAGTTTGGGAAGAATTTTTTTAAAAAAATTTTCTAAAATATTGGCAGAGAGCTACCGAATGGAGGAGAGTGACGACTACAAGAGCTGCTACCCTACATACAAAATTGCAATTGCGCAGTGCGGCTACTGCGTCAAACGTCAAAAGAAAATGGGAGAGGGATGCGTCGAGAAGGTAATTTTTGGGGGGGGGGGGGGAATTTTGGGGCAAAATAATATTTTGAACAGATCAAACATGTGGGAAAAGCAGTGCTTTTTGCAACGTGCTCGTCATGCGTCTTCTCTTTGAAGCAAATTCAAGCCACATATTGGAAGCACTTCAGCAAGTTCGGCAAGAAAGGTTGGTTTAAAGGGCAATTTTAATTGGGGGGTAATTTTGGAAAAATTTCAGAAACGAACGAGAAGGCCAAGAAAGGAAAGAAGGAAAAGAAGCGTCGCCATGGAAAGAAGCATTGAGGCGGATGGATGGCAAGAAGCAGTGTTGAGGAATGATGTTTTAGTTTTAGTAAATTTAACCTTAAGTTCCAGGGTT
Source organism: Pratylenchus scribneri (assembly GCA_030063045.1). Classification (NCBI taxonomy): domain Eukaryota; kingdom Metazoa; phylum Nematoda; class Chromadorea; order Rhabditida; family Pratylenchidae; genus Pratylenchus; species Pratylenchus scribneri. The sequence continues at coordinate 1,482,582 of JAQSEB010000114.1, read as the reverse complement.
GATGGTCCTGGTTCGGTCGAAATCCATCATTTTCACATTTTTTTTGTTTAAAACAATTTTCATAATCCATTTTTCGGCATCACCACAAAATATTTTTGACCACATTTTCCAACCGAAAAAAACAATTTTTCATTGTCAAACTTTTCGAAAATCACCAAATTGTCTTGATTTTTTGACCACATCATCCATTCAAAAACACAAAATTTTCATTGTTCATCTTTTCGATTTTTAAATCACCCAAATTATTCACAATATTTTGATTTTTTGACCACATCAACCACACAAACACAAAAATAAATTTCCATTGTCTCGCTTTTACAATTTTAAATTACCACAAAATTATTCACAATGTTTTTGATTTTTTACCACATCATTCAATCGAATGAAACAATACCACTTATTTTTTGGATTAATTGAAATAAAAATGTTGGTAATATTTTATATTTTCAATCATTTCACTAATTTCATAGCGTTTCATCGGCAAAATTCATTCGCAATGCACAGATGGGAAAAAATGAATAGGTAATGGTTGAACATTCATTCCACAAAAATCAAAATTGACTAAAAGACATCGGTCATTCATTTTGACATAAATTTACACAAATCCCCAAAAGCCTTCATTACCTATCCATTCATCCATAAAGAGGAAAAAACCCAGCATAATTTTTAAAAAAGACTAATATTTTGACACAAAATTCTCATTCCCTCAAGTCATAATCAAACATTGCCCACAAGGGCACCATTGTCCTCAATGGCACCAAGGTAAACGTTTTGATCAATGCCCCAAATCGGCATCACCCTCCTCCTCCATTTGGTCATTCATCAAAGAGTCCTTCCTCCTCACTCAAACCACCCATCAAATACCTATTCGCTTCACCATCTTTTTTCATTCGACACAAAAATGTCGAAAAAAAAAGATGGTGTAACATAATACTACTGTTCACCTATAGGATTTGACAAAGCTTTATGGCTTGAAAATGTACATAAATTATAAATATATGAATTGAATTTGGACAATTTAAATTAATTTTCCTTCTTTTTTTTTGTTAATGAGGTTGCTCAACGCATTGAGACGAGGAAATTGAAGACATTTTTAAAAATATTTTATTTTTGAAAATGAAGATTGAGGAGAGATTTATATTTTTGATTTTAATGTGAGGATTTGAGGAATAAATCATAAAATAAATAAATTGGACATTGCTCTTTAAATCATTTACCATTTTTCATCAGAGGATAAAACAAACAACATTAAATATGTACCATCGAAAACACAACAAAATAGAGTAAATAATAAAATACAAAACAATTAATTTTCCAAGAGAGAATCGAATATATAAAAAAAGAGTGGACAACAACAAATTTTGGGATTAAAAATGAATGAATTTTGGGGTTTTTGGGAATCATTTCGCGAGGTTATTGTTGTTGTTATACAATTGGCCAACATTATTATTATTGTTCTTGTTGTTGGTGGTGGTTTTGAATGCTTTGTAGATGTCATCGGCGAATATGCCAAAAGCATTCTGGAAGTCCTGGTAATGACGGAGGGGGATTTCGCAGCCTGGATCCTTGGCAACTGCGGTCAACTTTTCCTACAAATAATAAATATTTATTAAAAATTATACTCGGTTAGTGTAAAAAATAATTTTAAATAAAATTTTATGGGAATTAAATATAATCCATGATGGAGGAATTGAACCCGAGACCCCATGTTATATGAGGGAGATGCTTAGCCCAATCAGCTATTCATTCAGAAATTGAATGATGGGAAAATAGCATAGCCAAAATTTAAAAGAAATTTTAAAAAATCCCGAAGGGGAATTGAACCCGAGACCTTAAATTCTAAAGAGGAGGTGGCTTAATCCAATCAGCAAATAACCAACAAAAAAAAGTAATTTTAGCTAATATTTAAATTAATTTAATTAAAAATCCCAATGGCGGAATCGAATATCGAACCCGAGACCCTAAATTCTAAAGAGGAGTAGGCTTAATCCAATCAGCAGCTATTTGTTCTTAAATTAAATAACCGACTAAAAAAAATAATTTTTAGCTAAAATTTTGGGGAAAATTGATAAACAAAATTTAAGGGAATTTTACAAAAAAAAAAATCACGAAGAGGGAATTGAACCATCGACCCACATGTTCATTGAGTGAGATGCTTAACCCAATCAGCTATAGCGTGATTACTTAATTTCTTCTATTTTTTTTTTTTTGTAATTTTCTTTCCCCAGTTCTCGATGGTTTTTAAAGAATTTTCCATTCATCAAAAAAATATTAAATGAATTTACCAGCATCCGATCATAAAGCTTTTTGCCCAGTGACCGTTCATGGCTGTACAATTTGTCGAAAAGAACCCGTTGGAGGGTGGCACAAATCATTGGCATATTCGGCAAAATAACCCTTTGAATTACCTGCAAAAAAATTGGGAATAATTTATTTAAAATTTTATAAATTTTTAGTAAAATTAACGCCAAAAAACATGCCTCTGGGCCAAGTTCGCAAAGGGCAGTCACAGCACCGTACAGAGTTGGCAGCGCACAATTAGGCTGTTCAAATGCCTTGGAAAGTACGCGGATGACACGGGTGTGGATATGGGGGAGACGGTAGCGCCTGAAATGGAAATAGAAAATTAAAATTATACCCATAATGCGTCAATTGATTATATTTTGGCTTTTAGGTTTAATCAATTCTAACTTAGTTTTGAACCATTAAACCAAAATAGGTTTAAACCGTTTAACACCCTTTAATTGTTGACCAAATCTTGACAAATTATATACCATTCAAATTCAATCCATTTTGACCAGCTCTATCCAATTTTAGGTATAAGGTTTGAAGGTTTAGGAACCCTCCTTAAACCAATTATAATTATTTTGGTACCCACCTGAGTAATTGGGCAAGTAAGTCGGAAGAGAATTCGCGCAAAACGCAATGTGTATCCGAGGCTTGTTGATTGGAGGAGAGTTGCCGACTCAGAATGCAGGACATCATGGTGGGCAGTAGGTCATGAAGTTACAAAAAAAAATAATAAATTTTAAATAATAAATTAATTTCAAAAAAATTTTTGAATTTCTTAATTAGAAAATAGTTTTAAAAATCCAAAAATGAGAAATTTTAAGGATTTAATTTTTAAATTTTAATTAAAATAATTAATTAGAATTTAAATTTAAAATAAATTTAAATTTAAATGATTTTTTTTTTTTCAAAATAGATTATTAAAAAATAAAACAAAAATAATTAAGGTATTTTTAATAATTAAATTTAATTAATTAATTGACTAAAAAAGGCTTAATAATTTTTTCTTTTATTTAAAATTTTTTTTAAAAATCCAAAAAAATTTGATTAAAAGATTAAAAGAAAAAAATTTACGCAAGGCTCCAACGTGATGGCCACATTCTGGGAGAGGGCCTGGATCATTCGCATCTAGTATATTTAGATGGTGGAATTTTTTGATGAATTCCCTAAATTTGTGTTTACGAGGTAGACAAGAATGGCCATATTGTGGACGACAATGTTGCATCGGACCTGGAATTTAAATGGGAGGATTATTTGGGAAATATGAAAATTTTAAGGGTATTAAACGGTTTAAACCCATTTTGGTTTGGTCAACAATTAAAGGGTATTAAATGGTTTAAACCCATTTTGGTTTGGTCAACAATTAAAGGGTATTAGACGGTTTAAACCCATTTTGGTTTGGTCAACAATTAAACGGTATTAAACGGTTTAAACCCATTTTGGTTTAATGGTTCAAAACTAAGTTAGAATTTGGTTAAACCCAAACCAAAACATAATTAAATAATACGTCTTGACCTAATCAATCGATTGAGTATAAGGTTTATGGGTTAAGGATAAACTTCTGAACCGTTATTAAGGTATTTTCAGCAATTTTTGTGAAATTTAATAGTTTTTTAATAAATAAAAATAATAATTTACCCCTTCGGTAATTGCAATGGAGAAACGAGGCATTAAGGCACGGAGACCGCAATCCATTTGTAAACAATTCAGCGCTTCCTGCAAAATTCCAATAGGTAGTTTTTATTTTCGAATATTTTTAGTTAATTTTTAATTTTAAATAAGAAAATTTAATTATTTAATTATTTTTTGGCTAAACAAACGATGCGTTTCTGCTCATCCTGGCCCATGATGGCTTCCATAATTTTGAGGAAGAACACTTGCTGTTCCTGAAAAGAAATTTTGAATTATTTTTGAGAGATTAATTTAAGCAAAAAAATTGAAAAATTTTGAAATTTTTTGAGAATAATTTTTAAAAAATTTGAAATAATTTTATCATTTTATGAGATTACATATTTAATAAAATTAATATTTTTTAATTATTCAAACAAACCATTGATAGCGCATGAGTGGTCATTTGCTTGATTTGGACTTGTTCCGTTTTTTGCACTGTTTTGGCCAATTGATTCAAAAGGAGGCCACCGGCACCGGTGCTTTGGGAAGTACCCGCCTCTGCGTCCATTCCGCTGCCACCGGCTGTCGAAGTAAATGCCAAATCCGTTGGGACGATGGGCAATGGATTTTCGGCAATTGCTGGCTGCGTTCCATTAATGACCAACCAATGGGCTAAAAATATTTAATTTTTGAAAAATATTAAAAATGCCAAAATAAAGAGTGTTTGTCCTACATTCCCAAACCAAATATACCCAAAATTAGATTGAGCTAGTCAAGACGCATTGAATGGTATATAATTTGTCATAGATTTGGTCAACAATTAAAGGGTATTTTATACGGTTAAAACCCAATTTTGGTTTAATGGTTCAAAACTAAATTAGAATTGGTTTTGGTTAAACCCAAGCGAAAACATAATCGAATGATGCGTCTTGAGACGAGATCTTTCGATATCGATTGGATTTGGATATATGGTTTATAGATTTAAAACCACTGAACAGTTAAATAATTTTCTTGCAATTAAACATGTAAACTATTGAACCTTTTAAACTGGGTTCCAACGGCAATTTGGGCGGTGTTGAATGGATTACGGCCATCAGCTCCAGCTCTGGGTCTTCCCGAACGAACAATTCCCTTGTTTGTTTGCCAAATTGCCGAAATGTTGTGCTGTCCACCGTGTCATAGCCAAGTAGTGGCTAAATTTGAAGAAAATATTTAAAAAATTTTTGTAAAATTGAACCAGTCACTTTTTGACTGCTTAAGAGGTGGCTATAGGGAACTGGAAGCACCATTTTCATATTTTTGATATTTAAAATAAAAAGAAAACACAAAAAAGAAAAAAAAACAAAAATTAAAAATCACTAGCCACCACTGGGAATAGAACCCGCGACCTCTGGGCCATTTCCCTGATACGCTAAAGCGAGCAACATACCAATGCGCTAAAGGGTCATGTTGGCATTTTCCATTCCGCTACCAATATATTCATAAGGAGAAATAGGGGAACATAAATTTGCATACACAGTTCTCATTCTCACTCATTTGAGAATTCCCAAAAAAGAGTTCCCAATAAGACCGTAGGTATTATTATTAGAATAAAAAAAATTCAAAAAATTGGACAAAAAAGAGGGAATTTAATAAGAGATTTACCCAACTTTTATCGATATATTAGAATAAATTTTGCTTACGGAATATCCAAAATAGGCCATTGCAACTTCCAAATCGTCTTGAGTGAGCCATTTCCGCCGACTGCTTTTCTGGAATTTTCGGGCCATCTTGAAAACGCGCCTCAGAAATAAGGAAACGCTTTGGGCGACCGCCTGACCCGAGGACGATGTTGGAAAGTCAATGCCCAATTGTTCGGCGACAATCTGATAATTTTATAATTTTAAATTAGACAATTTAGCTAAATTGAACTCATCAAGATGAATCATTTGATTATGTTTTAACTTGGGACTTGGGTTTATAAAATTCTAACTTATTTTTGAACCATACCATTAAACCAAAATTGGTTTATTTAAACCGTTTAATACCTTTAATATTTAATTGTTGACCAAACCAAAATGGGTTTACTTCTTTAAACCATTATAATTGTTTTGATTGTTTTATGTACGAAAATAGTATCGTTTACTTATGGAAAGCTAAAATTGACCTTCCAAAATATTAAAATTTTAATTTAATGCAAAATAATACCGAAACAAAATTGGCCTCGAAAGTGACCAGATCAACTGCTACCGCTGCCTTTTCTTGTTGTTGATTTCCATTCTCATTTGCATTGATCCCACCGGCCGCCGCCGAAGTTGATGGAGTGGATGCGCAGCGACCATCCAAATCCATTTAATTTTTCCACAATATTCTCAAAAATATGTACCCGTAATCAAACGTGAAATTTTTATGTAACAAAATGGCGCAGGACCTGAAGAATTTATTAAATTTAAAAATGTTGATTAAATTTTATGTAAAATATTCGAATGAAATTTCAACTTTTTAATAAATAATTCAAAAATCAAAAATTTATTGCAACAATAAAATTAAATTTATACCACTAATAAAAAGAAAATAAAATTAAATAGCCGAAAAATCATTTAAATTAAAAAGATGAAAAAGTAGACAGGAAGAATCGAGCCGAAAAAAAATGTTGGGAATTCAAGGTTCACTCATTCATAATTCATATGCGGTTTAGTCGGATTTGAGCAGATTGTTCCGCAGCTGATCCACTTCCTTTTTGACCAGCGGCACCAGAACTTCACCTTTAATTTTTGTTTGGGGAATTAATTAATTCATAAATTGCCATTTAGGAAAACGCAACTTGGTGCGTTTTATAATAATTCACCAAAGAGTGAACCAATTTTGATGAGTTTAGTATCAAATTAAAGAGCAGACTTTTGGCTATCCAATGATATTAATTTTATTTAAAATGGTTCAGAATTTATGAAGTTGTGACCAAAAAACCATTAAAAATGTTCTTTATTATGGATTTTCAAAATTTTCAGTGGTTTTCAGTTTTTTTTGGCCATAACTTAATAATTAATTAATGTTGAACCAATTTAAAATAAAATTAAAAACATTGGATAGTCAAAAGTCTGCTCTTTAACTTGATGCCAAAACCATCAAAATTGGTTCAGACTCCGATGAGTTATTTTAAACGGCGCCAAGTTGAAGCCTAATCCAAATCTAAATAAACGAACCATCATCACTGATATAGGCCGCAATGGATTTGACAATTTTCATGCTGCCCGAACGGTTGCCTTGCGAATATTCCGCAATCAAATGATATTTGTCGTCATAGCTGAAATTTTAAATTTAGTCTAAACAATTCGAAATTTTTGCCCAAACCGTTTCATGTCCGATGACCATTTCCAATAGCGGGCGGGCTTTTTGGCATCTTTGTCCTCTTCAACCGCTTGGAAGAAAGTGAGCTTCTCCACATACCATTGGTAGGTTTGAAGGACGAGAATCATCACAAAATAGCTGATGGAGCAAAAGGCGAGGATCTTTCAAAATTAGAAAAATTATAAAACTATCGAAAATGCCAAAATAATTATAATAATGGGTTTAAAGAGGGGTTTGTCCTAAATTCACAAACAAAATATACCCAAAATTGGAGAGGAGAGAGCTGGCTAAGACGCATTTAATGAATGGTATATAATTTGTTTTGGTTTGGTCAGCAATTAAAGTGTATTAAACGTTTAAACCTATTTTGGTTTGGTCAGCAATTAAAGGGTATTAAACGGTTTAAACCAATTTTGGTTTGGTCAGCAATTAAAGGGTATTAAACGGTTTAAACCAATTTTGGTTTGGTCAGCAATTAAAGGGTATTAAACGTCTAAACCAATTTTGGTTTAATGGTTCAAAACTAAATTAGAATTGATTACGATTGAGTATAAGGTTTTATGTTCTTGGAACTATAATCTTTTTGCCATTTTCATCAATGTTTTCTGGTCATTTTTAATATTTTTCATTGGTAAAATTAGGTTCTAATTTTTGTAACATTTTACAAATTAAATGGCTTACATGTTTAGACTGCGGAAACGGGTACAGGTAGTCGTAGATAAGTGCAAATGCGGCGAATGCAACGGCCAAAAATGACAGTGCCAAACGTCCATCGGCCAGAGAATGGCGTTCAGTCCAACCGTAGTTCTCGTTGATTACCTCAAATTGTTAAAATTGATAGGAGGTTAATATATTAATACCTTCTTGACAGTGTCGTCCAGCGTGTTTTTCACATTCACGCCATCCCATTTGTTCACGCGGATTTGCTCGTCCATCTCTTTGTCTTTGTTTCCTTCAACCTGCTTAAATATTTTTGATTAATTTTATTAAATTCGTAATTTTACCTCTTTCGATTCCTTGTTCGTCATTTTGTAATTTAATTAAGTTGTAAATTTTATATTGATTGTCTGCTTAAAAAATGTTTAATAAAAAAGCCGTAAAGAATAGGAAGAAAGGAAGAATATTGGAAGGTATGCTTTTCCCTTTGGTTCATTGGAACAGCAAAAAAAAAATAAAAATCATTGTTGGCGCTACATATTGCGCACTTTTCCTCGTATTTTTAGTTTGCCGAAAAAGCAAACCTAAACGTAAAAATGCAAAAAAAAGGCAAACCGCGCGCACGCGCAAAAAAACCTTGCCAACTTTTAAAACGAAAAAATTTGAAGCGATTTCTTTATCACCATATGATTTTATTGATTGGTTGGTTAGAGAACCAAACCAAGCATAGTAAGTAGAGAAGAAGAGAATAGAAATTGAATAAACAGCAAGTGAAAATGGAGAGAGCATAAAGAAAGATGAAAATATGAGTTGTCGATCGGCAGACATTAAATTGTCATTTATTTATTGCTTGCTGTGGCTGTGCTATCAGTGTCAGCAGTTGGTTCTTTCGTGGCTTTGGTCTTCTACCTATTTTATATGCTGGTTTTTGGCTGTTGAGTCCGCATTTTTCATTTTATAGCCATCTCCCATCTCCATTCTTCCAATTTTTTATTTCCAAATCCTCAAACCCAAAATTATTGAAAAGGTTTTAATGATAATGATTAGGTAAATCCATTATTTTTCAGCTGTTTGATAATTAAATTATTCAACAACAAAATAAAATTCACTTGAACCTCTGAATTACTACAATTCAATTATTTGTTCAACATTTGTGCTACATAATTTGGTAAAATTTTGATCAACTTTCAAACAATTGCGCCATCTCTGGCCATCTTTAATTCTCAATCCAAGCCCAAACTAGCCGATTAACTTTTTTCAAGCAAAATTCGATTTCAAGGAAAAACTAGCCCAAAACGGAGTAAAATATCTTTAGCTAGCTGCTGGTACCGGTGGGTTTCATAACCAAAACAGTGGAAAGGAGCACAAAGCATCCGACCAATGCTATGGCTCATCATCGCCACCGATCGATTTTGAGAAGAATGACGGGCCGGGCCCTCCTCCTTACTACCTACCCTCCTAACAATTCCCACAGAGCCAAGCAGACCAAAAAGGCTTCCAAACATCATTTAAATTACAAAACGGAGTTAATGGAAGAATTGAGTCTCCTATTCCCAAATAAAAATCGGCTGCCACGAATAATTGGCAAGCACAGAGGAAATTTTGGACACCAAAATGGGTGGAAAAAAACGCCAAGCCAAACACATTTGTGCCAATTTATGTGCTGTACTTGTGTTTTGGGCGTCCCAAAATATTATTACAACCGTCCAAATTCGAGACGCGAACATACAAAATGAACCAAGCCCACATATGAAGTCCAGCACATATTGTTGAGCATTTGCACAATTTCAGATAGCAAATCAAAACAATAAAAATGTCTGCTTCAACTTCAAAGCTGGAAATGAGCTTGGGTATGTGTTTTTTATGGACAAAAATCAAATTTAATTCATTTTATTTAAGACGAAATTATCAAGGCCCAAAAAGGCAAAGGCAACAATTCGTCACCGGGAAAGAAACCGTCGGGTGGTGCTGGCGCAAAAATTCGTCGCAGTGGTGGTCCAATTAACAAACGCCGACAAGTTCTGATGAAAGGAGGAGGCCAACGCCGCTCGATTGGTGGTGGTGGAATCAACAAGAATCGCGTCAATCAGGTTTTTAATTTTTCGAACTAATTACTTAGGCAGTTTTAGTTCGCAATACCCAATTTCCAAAAATCAAGTATTGGGATTGGGAGCCAGGGATTTAGGAGTTGGGGTTTGGAGAATTAATAGGAAATAGTAGGTGGTTCTGATTGGTAATCAAATCCCTGCTCAACCTTATCAGTTATCACTAATGAACCATAGTCCTTAGTTGGTCCGTAGGGCAGTCGATAGTCCTTCACTTTTACCTACTCATTCTCTCAACTCCATTAGTACCGCCTTTGTTTTGCAGCTTATTTCTTTAGGTTAAGATTTCGTTTATAGCTAGTTTTAGGTCTGATTAGGACCTAATAAAAAGATTATACCTAAAATGGTAAGGAAAATTCCATATTTTGGGAGTGGGGACCATTTATATAGTTTTGTGCAAATTTGCAAAGGTTGCTGACATAAACCGCTCTTAAGTTCCTAATTTCACACCAAATATTTCATTCACCCACTCTTTTCCAGGGAAAGAGACTCAACATTACGACCATTGCGAAGAAGCGAATTGGTGGCCCAATTCGTCGTGGTGTTCCTCGCCGGCAGCCAATCGTCAGTGGTATCAATCGTCGATTTGTCCGCAAAAATGTCTCAACCGGCGGCAATAATCGTGCCATGGTTTCTGCTACAAAAAATTTGGTCAAGAAACTCGTCAAGGTTAGCCAAAATTTTAAAACCGGGTTTTGAACCATTCAAAAAATTTGAACCGGGCTTTGAACCATTCAAAAATTTTCAACCGGTTTTTTAACCATTCGAAATTTTTAAACCGGTTTTTGAACCATTCGAAATTTTAATCCGGTTTTTGAACCATTCAAAAATTTTTAAACCGGTATTGCCCAAAATTATCTAGTAAATTTCTATTTTTTTACAGAAAGCACTGGCAAAGAATGTGGCCACCACCTCATCGACCATCATGGCCGCCCGTCAAGGCAAAATTGTTCGCATTCCGGCCAATCGTCTTCGTCAACGCCGTCCAATCATGATGCTGAATCGGATCAGTGCCCGTTCTCGGGTCATTGGCCGCCCTCAACGTCAACGCATTGTGGCCATGCCCCAAAATCGTTCACCAATTATTCTGCAACAATCGGCACCGGCGTCAAATGTGCGCGGCCGTGGCCCTGTTCGATTTGCTACTGCCCCAATGATACAATCGGCCGCACGACGTGTCATGTAAGTAAAGCACAAACCATAAATATAGCTAGGAAAATATTATAACGGTTCAATGGTTTGTCTGAGACCCTTAAACTTTACTATACCTATTAGATAGATCACGTCAAAATGCATCATTTGATTATGTTTTGGCTTAGGTTTAACCAATTCCGAACTTAGTTTTGAGCCATTATACCAAAATTGGTTTAAACCGTTTAATACCCTTTAATTGTTGACCAAACCAAAATAGGTTTAAACCGTTTATTACCCTTTAATTGTTGACCAAACCAAAATGTGGTTTAAACCGTTTAATACCCTTTAATTGTTGACCAAACCAAAATTGGTTTAAACCGTTTAATACCCTTTAATTGTTGACCAAACCAAAATAGGTTTAAACCGTTTAATACCCTTTAATTGTTGACCAAACCAAAATAGGTTTAAACCGTTTAATACCCTTTAATTGTTGACCAAACCAAAATTGGTTTAAACCGTTTAATACCCTTTAATTGTTGACCAAACCAAAATTGGTTTAAACCGTTTAATACCCTTTAATTGTTGACCAAACCATGACAAATTATATACCATTCAATGCGTCTTGACCAGCTCATCCATTTTAGGGTATTTGGTATGGGAATTTAGGACGAACACTCCTTAAACATTATAATTATTTTGGTTTCTTTTCAGCACTCTTCCAAAACGTCGCCGTAACAACAACACCATTCAATATGTTCAGCAACAACCGGCACCAATTGCATTCCAATCTCGCCAACAACAGGCTCAGCCCCAACAACTTTCGGTCCGTGGTCAAATCAATGCAATGCGCCGGGCAACCCGTGTCCAACAGCTGAACACTCAATTCTTGAAGCAACAATCCCAACCGGCACCGGCAGTCTTCAAAGTAGTCCGCCAACAGCAGCCACAAATGATGCCAATGATGAATCGTCGTCCGCGTCAACGTCCTCAGCCACAGGTAATCACCGTTCAACAATTGCCCAACCAACGGCAGCAGCGTTCACCACGCCGCCGCCAACAAAGACCAAAACGGCAACAGCCAATTTATATTTTGCAGCAGGCACCAGCTGGTGGTCGTCAACAACAACAGTTCTTCGCTGGACGCAGAGGAGGAGGCCAGCAGCAACGTGGACCGATGCGTGGTGGTGGTCAACAAGTCATTGTAAGGAAATAAATATTAAAGGAAAATATTTAAATTGGCCGAAAACCTTAGGAAAAAAATATAATTTTTGAGGCAATAATTTGGCCATGATAAAATGCTGAGAACTCAAGATTAATTCCTAGGATTTATTAGGTTTAGACTAGGACTAAAGCTCTTCGGAACATAGGAATATTACTCAAAGAACTAACTTACTGAGTTTAATTTCGCAATTTGTAACCTAGCTCTTAAAGTTAAGGCTAAGATTACTGCTAGCTTTAGGACTGGCTTGGAAGATTTTTCCGAAAACGAAAAATTTTTAAAAAATATTTTCAAAAATAATTTTTGAAAATTTCTAGTTAAGGGTTCCCCTTCTTTACTAATTTCGGACTTATAAGTTACAAAATAAAATATTAAATTCCAAATACAAATAAAAATTTTCCTAACATTTTAGCAGCTCGATCCAATGTATGTGCCGCCAAATTATCTGCAACGCATTTGAAGGCAAAGCAGAAGAAGTGAATTATTGGAAGAATGAGAGGAAAGTAAAATGAGGAAGAAAGCAAAAAGTGCTACGGAAAATCCACACATCCCATCCATCAATCCATATATTCAATCTCCTTTTTGACATCAATTTATGTAAAGCCCATCCTTCTTGGCTATCTACCATGTCCCATTCATCTATTTTATTTAATTTTGCAAAATGTTTTCATCATCCACAGAAATTTTACACATAAATTTATTTTTGCAAGACAATAAACATTTCATCAATTTATAAGTGTTTGCGTAACATTTTTGATCAACAGATTTGGGTTATTATTGGGTGTGGGTTTTAACAATTTTTGTGAAAAATTTTCGGAAAAAACAAGAAATTGGGCATTTATTGAAGGGGGGATAAGAATTTGTAGAATTTAGATCCGCAATTAACCCAAAGTAAAGTGATTTTTGGTAAGATTATCCATCACCAGATCTGAAAAAAAAATTTAATTTTCCAAAAACAAAAATGATTGAAAAATACTATTTTAATATTTACTTATAAATGCCTAATTTGAGGGTAAAATAATGTTTTGAGGATGAAAAAATCTACAACAAATATTTTGCTTAATAAATTTTATTAAGCTTACATTTTAGCCGTATCCTGAGAGCTGGGTTATAAAACTGAATGTTCTCCTTTATTATTGTAAATTACGGACTTTGCAACAAATTAAAATTGTTATGCGGGGTTATTTGATTTAGTCTCAATTTGGTGGAGCAAAATTTATGGAAGTTAAGGTCGGTCACAGAGGTCTTGGGTGGTCAAAAATGGTTTAAGAAAACAGAGAATTAACAAAAAAATTTAATGCATTTTGTTTTGTTGTTCAATTGCCAATATAAAAATGGTATTTTGATATTTGCGTAAATATTACAAAAATTAAACAACGGGAAGATTTGATAAAAAAAAAACAAACAAAAAGATGAAAAATTTGTGGGGTAAAAAACAAAAATGAATTTGGAGTAAATAAAAAATAATAAAGGTGTGGAGTAAATTCTAAATAAAAAGGGAAAAACAATAAACATGCAATTAAAAAAACAATTTTGGGCTTTTGTTGAATTTCCGTCTTTTCATCTTCATCAAAATTGTTCTTCCTTCCTTTCTATTCCGCTCCCTTCCTCTTCATCTCAAAATTGGATCCCATCGCCGAAACGGGCCATTACAAACATGCAAACAAGTCCTGTGAAATTTTTGGTATTTTATTAATTTTAGAATTAAAATTATGAATTTTCGGTAACACTAGCACATTAATAGGTAAGGACTTTTTGGAAAATTACATAAAAGTTGCCAACTAAGTTCGAAAAAAATTATTGTCCTTTGAGTGGATTCGAACCCGAGTCCTAAATTTTACAAAAGTGAAGAGTCCCTTTTGGTAGAAAAATTTTTCAAAATTTTTTGATGAAATTTTCAAAAATTTTTTAATAAAATTTCCTTTATAAATTGCCCTACCTGTAATGACTCCGGACGCTTGCAGAGCCAAAACCTCGAGTCCTTTGCCCAACGAAACATGCAGCGCCTTTTCCATGGCATTTTTCATTTCCGGCATCATACAACCCTTCAAAAAATTTAAAATTTCATTTGAAAATTTGAGTTAAATTTTACCAGTGAAATGTACAAAAACCTGAAATAAAAAATAAGAAAATTTTTATGAATATTTTTCACTTACATTCCGCCTGCAAATCCAAATGTGTAAGCGGAAAAAGCGTCGATCACATTGCCCACCAAAACGCCAATGACAAAGCCAATATAGCAGGTGAGTGCGGAGAGCAGATTGTAGATGAGTGCCTGTTTCATGGACATGCCGGCATTCACGAGAATGGCCACATCACCTTTAAATAAATTATTTTAAGATTTATTTTAAATTCTGAGCCCCAAATTAAGAGAGAATTTTTGAAATGTAAAAGTCCTTCTGTTAATTTAAGTTTTATTTAATAATGATTAAATTGTCAATCAAAGCGTCAACCAATAATCATAGTGTTTAAATTTTAAACTGAAACCAAATTTTATAGTACGGTTCAAAAATTTATAAACTGGTTTCAAAATTATAGGTTTAAAAACTATTTCAAAATTTTACTTTAAACCGTTTTCAAAAATTTTAATTTTAAACCGGTTCCAAAATTTGAAAATTAAACGTGTTTAAAAATCAATTTTTTATGGCCTCTAACGAAAAAATTGAGCATTGGAAGGAATGTGAATAAATGTGATTAAAATAACTTCCTTAGAGAGGTTTCGAACCCGAGACCTAATTTTTTAACTGGATAGAGTTACCCTTTGGGCCAAGTAATTGTCAATTCTATTCCTTATTCTATTAATTTAACCATAAAAACCCAAAATTATACCCAATTCATGAGGGAATTCTTCGCAAAGGACGGCCACGCTGACTGAGAGACCGCTGAGCAATGATTCAGAAAATGAGGCGCCAATGGTGATTCCATCAATGAAATTGTGGAGGCCATCGCCGAAAATGATCATCCAAGCCACTTAAAATATTAAATTTAAAATTATAATAAATTTTAATTAAAACCTGTGGCAATCACTGAATCGCCCTCCTTGTATTCATGGTCATGAACGCAAAGGGCATGTGTCTAAAAAATTAGGAAGAAAATTGGGTGGAGAGAATTTTGTTAAATAGGGTGAAAACCTGTTGATTTATTGAATGTTCCGCATCCTTGGTTCCATCGTCCAAAATTCGTTGTGCTTTCTCCATTTGTTCCTCAATTTGGCTAATACTTCGCTTTGTTGCTTGCTGAAATTTTTATGGGAATTAATCATTTTTTTTAAATAAAATTAAATGATTTACGGATAAATTTTTTATTTTACGGGGTTACCATGCGTAGGACCTCATTTTTTACTAGAATTGCTGTATTTCGTGTATAAATGTAATGGAAAATGTATAAAAGTGCATAAAAGTATGAAACAAGCTAGAAAAAAATTTTTGCCCCTGCGCAGGTTCGAACCCGAGTACCTAAATACTGTAAAAGAAAAGTGTTAGCCATTCGACTAAACAACCCTTTGCTCATTTTCTTTTAATTTCTTTAGAATTTTTAGTCAACCTAAAAAAAAGAAAAAAATTTTCGACTCTTCTAATTTTATAATCAAATTGAGTTAAAACTTATTAAATTGTCAGCTAACCTCCAAATCGGTTGCACTCAACAATGCTTCGGCAGTGTCGGAATTTGCCGGTTGACCATTTTCCCTTTGATGTGAATGTGAATGGTGGTGCTTATGATGATGATTATGGCCTTTGCCGCCTGACTTCTCATCCTTTTCACTTTCTCCGTGACCATGCCCATTATGTTGATGTAGGGAAATTGCGTGGTTGGAATTGCTGCCGCCCACTCCAGCTGGTTCTGCCTCCTTTTTCATTCGTTTTCTCTGCTCCAACACAATCTAAAATAATTTTGTTATTTTTTGGATAATAAAAACTTAAGGTTTTTTGGATAATAAAAACTTAAGGTTTTTGGATAATAAAATCAAACCTTTATGATTTTGTCGGTAAAGAAGAAAATGTAGATGCCAACGATGGCAGCAAACGATTTGGAGAGGTAATCGCCGTGCCCTTCTTCCGCTGCATCGCCTCCATTTCTTTGGTCATTTCCGTGTGAATGCTCATCAACCAAACCGAATGCCTTTGGAAGTTGAAATTATTTCAGAAATTTGAATTTTTATAAATAGTTTACCTGTGGTAAGAGATGAAAAACCGCAGAGCCGGAAAGTGAGCCAACGCCCACACTGACAAAAAATGTGATGAACCTGTTGTAGACGCTCTTTTTCAGGCAACGCATCACCAGGATGCCCACAACTGCGCATAATCCAATAACTGGAAAAATCAGCTTTTTAAATGTAGATTAAAAATGGTTGAAAATGTCTAAAAGATTCTAATGGTTCAGTGGCTTGGCCTAAACCCAAAAACTTTATACACAATCGATAATTCTCATCAAAACGCATCATTTAATTATATTTTAGCTTGGTTTTAACCAATTCTAACATAGTTTTGAATCATTAAACCAAAATTAGTTTTAAACCGTTTAATACCTTTTAATTGTTGACCAAACCAAAATTGGTTTTAACCGTATAAAATACCCTTTAATTGTTGACCAAATCATGACAAATTATATACCATTCAATGCGTGATGCGTCCATCTTGACCAGCTCTATCCAATTTTGGGTATATTTGGTTTGGAATGTAGAATAAACCGCATTTAAACCAATATAATTATTTTGGCAATTTCTACGTTTTTTGCTATCCAATCAAAAAAAAACCTGTAACAAAGCAAAGCCCAGAGAGCCAAACAGCCAACTGGGATGGCCTCTCTCTTGGATGATAATGTGAACGCAAAGTGCTGGATGCAGCCAAAGTACTCGGCCCACCACCGGCGCTGTGTCCTCCCAAACAAAATGGACCACAAATCAGTTGAAGTCGTTCATCGTTTGTGGCATTTTGTGCCGCTGCTTCCAGAAGACCTGCACTGCCCGATGGGAATGGATCGTGTTGCATTTTTGGGGGAATGAGAGTAGAAAATAAAAGTTAAATTGCAAATAAAAATTGTAGAAAATTAAATGTTTTTTGCTGTAAAAAATTATTGGATTAGAGATTATTGTTTTGGTTAAAAATGGAAATGGAATGGAAGTAAAAATTCGCAGCAATGATGGGAGAACTTTTAAGTTAACACCAATTCACGGAAAAAACATGGGCTTAACTTTTAAGTGAATGTGAATAAAACATATATATTTGATTTGATGGGTGGTCAACGCGGTGCGAAGTCCCCACCTATCTATTTATGTTCTTATCTAATCTAACAAATCACTTCAATTTGTTGGTGGTTTGTTGGCTTTTCATCGTTGTTTTGTGTAATTGGTGAGAATGGGAATAGAAAGAATGTGTGTTTGGCCAGTTTTATGTGGCTCTACTACGAAACCCCGAAATCACGAAACACCGAAATCACGAAACACCGAAAAGGAGAAACGATTACGAAATACCGAAATCACGAAAGCCCGAAATCACGAAACACCGAAAAGGCTAAAAAATCACGAAATCTCGAAAAATTTTAATTTCTTTTATTTAATCATAAATGTTAAAAAAATTAGTTTTAGGGGAAATTTGAAGCGCTGAGCACGATTTTGATTTCCATTTTGCTCTATTTATTAATCTAAATATTTTATTTTGTTAAAAATGAATTAAATTCTAACATGCACGAGTAAATTATTTTATTCCATTTTATTTATTTATTAAAAAAGGTCAATATTTGTTATTTTTATAGAGAAAAATGGATCTTCGCAACAAATTACTCCAAATCCAAAAAGGAGTTAAACGGCAACGAATGCAAATTGAAGAAGACGACAGCGATGAAGAATTAAATGTCGACCAAATCGAAGAAAACAACGAAAATGAAGAACCGGCAAGAGGCGAAGGATTAATACAATTTGAGAATGGCACTAATCAAAAAGGAGGATTGTGCCTCTGGAATGAAGGTTTGAATTTAAATATCTTATGGAAATAAATATTAAATTTAAAGGGTTCCGCTTTGTTCGTGTGAAGGGACCTTACTGGAAATGCTCAAATACCGACTGCAATTCCACCGCCAAAATCATCGAAGAACATGAAGGCATCAAATATGGAACAATTGCGAAAGAACACAACCATCCTCCAGAGCCACCAAGAAAAGTTATGATTAAATAAAAAAAAAATAAAATTTTTCAGCGTTTCGTGATTTTTTCCCCAATTCGGTGTTTCGTGATTTCGGGATTTCGTCGTTTTTCCCCCTGTCGGGATTTCGTGATTTTTTCCCCGATTCGGTGTTTCGTGATTTCGGGATTTCGTGATTTTTTCCCTTGTTCGGTGTTTCGTGATTTCGGGGTTTCGTGATTCGGGGTTTCATGATTTCGGGGTTTCGTTACATAGCGGTTTTATGTTAACCATATTTAAACGTAAGTCCCCATTTTCATTTCAGTTCAGCCTACCCGACTTTTTTATAGGAGTGGATTGGATTATTTTAATGGGAGTGAATGGTTTTGGATGGATTTTGATGTGATGAAAAATGGTTAGGAGAAAAAATGGAACTGAAACTGAAATGCAAATACAATTTAAAAAATAGGATATTGATCGAAATCTTATATCGAAAATCGAAGAGAATGTGGCCCAAAAATCAGACTATGTGCCATGTGGCCAACCAGACAATGTGGTGTTGTACTTTACTTATAATTTATAGGAGGGAAAAATAAGGCAAATTATTGGAAGAAAAGAAAATAAATCTCTCCTAGAAAACTTGAATGGTTCTCTTCTCATACATTCTTATTTTCATGGGAATTGGGAAAGAAAATTGGCCAATATATGAAAGGCCACCGGGTTTTTTTTCACCCTTTATTGACAAATAAATTGGAAATTGGCCGAAGAACGAAAATATTTTATATGGTTGGTTGACAAACCGGAAAATGATATTCAAATAAAAAAAAATATTGAAATAATTTATTCAAGACTAAATAACAAAAAATGACGAAAATGGAACAAAAATGTGAACAAATAAAAATAGAACAATTTATTTATCATTATGATGCGGTGGTCGTTGTTTTCATTTGGTAGATGAACTTTTGTTGGATCAGTCGCCGATAGAAATCAAACACCGGAAGACATTTTCGCTCAGCAATTTCCAGTGCTTTCTGTGAATTAAGGAATTAAATGCTTTTTAATAATAAATTTATTTTAATTATTTTATCTTATATGCCAAAACTTTATATCAAATTCTAACTTAGTTTTGAACCATTAAATCAAAATAGGTTTAAACCGTTTAATACCCTTTAATTTTTGATTGTTGACCAAACCATGACAAACTATATACTATTCAATGCGTCCATCTTGACCAGCTCTATCCTATTTTGGGTATATTTGGTTTGGGAATGTAGGCAAATCTTTCTTAAAATCATTATAATTATCTTTGACAAATAAACTCCAAAATTAAGCAATAAGCATTGTTTTGTGCAAACCTTGTGCTCTTCCATTGTGAATTGTCCCATTGAATGTGTTCCAATCAATTTGCCACCCAAATATGTGGATGGGCGAAACACAAAAGTGAAAATTGCCTTTGCTGTCGTTGCCATAATTCCATCCGGATCTTGCACAAATTCCTCACCATCATCATCCTTCTCTTCTTTGTCTTCATCATTAATTTTTGCTAATGTTACGGCGGCAAAAACATAATGCATTCGAATGCCGGAATCCAACAGGGCCAAACAAATGCCATTGAGTTGGGCAGAATCTGTTGGACCGTCGGCGCGTAATTCTTGTGTGCCTGAAAAATTTTTGATTCATGTGAAATAAATTTAAAAAAGGTGAAATTGTCGAAAAAGGGTAAATAAAACCAAAATAATTATAATGGTTTAATGCGAGTTTATCCTATATTTCCAAACCAAATATACCCAAAATTGGATAGAGCTGGTCAAGACGCATTGAATGGTATATAATTTGTCATGGTTTGGTCAACAATTAAAGAGTATTAAACGGTTTAAATTAATTTTGGTTTAATGGTTCAAAACTAAGTTAGAATTTTGGTTTGACCGAAGCCAAAATATAATCAAATGGAAATGATTCTTATTGATGAAATCTATCGATTTAAATTTAAGCTTTTCCCCCACCCCATTCACTTACAAATTTGAATGCCCGTGCGCGGATATGCACCCAAATCGATGGCCGCCTCAACAATGGAATGGATGAAAAAATCGGATGGTTGAATGGCACCATTTGAGGAGGAAGAAGCAGATTGTTGCTGTTGTTGAGATTGTTGATTCGAAGAGAGGGCAATCAATGTTGGACGAACGGTGCCGACCAAATCTAAAAACAAAACTATGTTCAAAAATAATTCATCAAAATAATATTTAGTAATATTGTCGTTCGTTCCCACTTTTTTGCCTTAAAATTGCTGACAAGAAATTCTCGAGTCGAAATTTTTAAACCGGTTTTTGAACCATTCGAAATTTTTAAACCGGTTTTTGAACCATTCGAAATTTTTTAACCGGTTTTTGAACCATTAGAAATTTGTTTCCAAACCTTCTTTGCTTTTCTGATAAATCCGGTTAATGCTGAAGAACAAATTGGCTCTATCAAAAAGGCGTTTTGAGGAGGAAATATCGCCAGGCCCTGTCACGCCGCATAAAATCCTCGTTTGTGGGCCCCATTTCAGCTCACATGAACCGTCGGCATTGCGAAGTGGTGAAAGGGTTGCTTCCATTGTAAATTGAATCTAAATTTTTCAAAATTAATAAAAAGATATTAAATTTGTTGAAAAAGAATATTGAAAATATTTTAATGAATGAATCCTACATTCATAGAAATAGATATACTACATAATTTAAGGCACTTCATTTATCCAAAAACCAAAATAAATATATGAGATTTAAAAGGCAATAATTGAAGAGAAAATTATTGCGAATTCCTGACAACAAAACAAATATTGAATAGTCATTTCTGGGATGAAGATCAATTCTCATGAAGATCAATTTAAAGTAACAAAATGAAGTCAAAATCGATATAAAATCAAAAATATGTATTGATGGAATGTTTAATTTAAATGTCGTTGTAGTGAAGATCATTTTACCAAATTGTTCCCAAAATTCGCATTATTTCCTCAGTTCTCTTTCACTTCATTAATGGCTTTCATGATTTCATTGAGCAATTCTCCGTCGTAATTTCCTTCCTTCAACATATTCCATCCGTCCGTTTTGGTAACCTCAGTTGCATTTTCTTTGATGAATTTCAAAGCATTGGATTTGAGAACTTTTGCGGAATGCAGATCGGCCAAAGCCAGCAATTCGCACGCATTCTCATTGTTCAAGGAATAGGCCAAATTGCGTTCACAAAACTTCTAAAAAAATATGAATATTTTTTCTATAAATTTTGTAGTGGAATCCACCTTCAGCTCGACAAGTTCATATTTCTCGGCAGCCATCAGCAATTCATCAGCACCAATGTTCTCCATTTTTGGCTTTTTCCCGCTGTACCTGAAATTTAAAATTTTTTCCTATTTTTAAAACGATTTTAAGTGGTAAATAAATAAGGAGAA
This sequence comes from Pratylenchus scribneri, assembly GCA_030063045.1. Classification (NCBI taxonomy): domain Eukaryota; kingdom Metazoa; phylum Nematoda; class Chromadorea; order Rhabditida; family Pratylenchidae; genus Pratylenchus; species Pratylenchus scribneri. The sequence continues at coordinate 1,460,697 of JAQSEB010000114.1, read as the reverse complement.
TTTCAAAATTTTTTTTATTAAAATTTCAAGCAAAATTTCGAAAATTTTTAATAAAAATTTAAAAAATTTTTTTAATTTTTAATTTCACTAGAAATCCTAACTATTTTTTTTATAAAACCAACATGAAATGTAGCATTTGTTCCAACACTTCCGACCGGACATCCGGAATACGGACGATTCCATCCTGTGCTTCGACCATTCCATGTTGGAACATTCCCGCAAAAACCGGCGATTGACAGGCCAAAATTCCTTTGTAAGCCTTGAATTCAATTTTATCCGAACTGATCAAAATGCAGTCTGAAAATTGGTCCCTTTTGTCGAACAAATTGTCCATGTTTCCAGGCACTTCTGTTGGAATTCTAAAATTTACGTAATCAATCGAAATTTATATGTTTCTTCATGCCCTTTTTAAAATAATAAAAAATTGATTTTTACATTTGAAAATATTTAACACCCACATAAATGTTACTTTACAGCTAATAGCTAATTTGGGAATCTCTGCTTCTGCTTCAAAACTAGGTGTATAGACTCGAGAATAGGCTCATTCGATTCGGCATGGTCGATTTAGTCTATGAAATTTCAATGCCATACTAGGATGAGTTTATCTTAAAAAGTTGAACCATTATTTAAAAACATAAACTGGTTTTGGAATAACTTTTGCCTAAGCAAAAAATGCCGGTCTGAAATTGAAATTACATAGACTAAATCGACTATGCCGAGTCGAATGAGCCTATTCTCGAGCCTATACCGGTTTGATACCAAACCTATACTCATATTCATTGATATAACGAAAAAGAATATTAAACAAAATATTTCGAATTCAATTTTTTTACTTACTCAATGCCATCCGGAATATCAACATTCGTAATTTCGACGCTGAGAGTGATTGAATCGGTCACCGCGTCATACCAACCGTTTTCGGGATTCATCAACCCCTGCGTTGAGGAAGGAATTTATTATTTTGAATAAGATTATGTAGTAATTAACCCTAAATGTCCTGAAATGGTCAAAGCCCCAATCATTTTCTTCTGCATTGAAAATGTGTTTGATTTCTCGACAATGGTCTTCTTTTCCTTCCTTGTGGGCCAGCACTTTCAGAATGGCTGATGCATGGCAACTCCAATCTGATGAGTCTCAAAATTGTAGTGAGTTTTGATTGAATAAAAAGCAGACCTTGATTTTTTGCATTGCATTTTAAAAAATAAAAAAGACATTTTGTAGTACCACTAAGATGTGTCCATTCTCTCGGTGTAACAAGAATTTTCCATGGTATCCCGCGAAGATAGATTGGGTCACTAAGTTTGCGAATTTCTTCATCTTCCTTTGCAAACTCGCTGAATTTGTCGATTTTCATTGTAATAACTCCACTTGATTTGTAATAATTACGTTGCGCTTTAATTGTATATTTTATTATAATTTAGTCAAAAAATTACAAAACCTTCATCAACATTCATTTTTAATCCGCAATTGATTTTAAAATTGAATTTAGGTAATATTGTTTAAAATGGAACTTTCTGCTGAAATTAATCTAAAATTAAAGTGTTTAATTTTTTTTTATAAAATTGTAAAATATTAATAATTAAATAAATAATTATAAATAAAAATAATTAATACAAGAAAATAGATTTAAAATTTTATTCATTTATTTAAATTGAATAGGATAAAGAGGGAAGACTAAAACAAAACAATAGAGGAAGAGGAATTTTAAAAAAAATATATAAAATTTGAATGCAAAACATATTCAAATCACAATAATTATTTTAAACAAAAATATACTTCACTAATTTCTATTTATTCATTCCATCGGGCGCACCATCTCATCAAAATCGTTGTTATTGCCAACTAAAACGGCGGTCAACTCTTCCGGACTTGGTGCCATCTGTGAGCCAAGTGCTTTTGCCAAAAGCACATCCGATGGAAATTCGCCGCCGTACGATTGAACTTCTGCCCATTTTTGGCCATTTTCCGCACTGAATGGGTTGGCGGCGAAAAGGCGACGATAGATGAGCGATGCACTGGCACGAGCGACCAAATATGAATAATATTCTTTAAAAATAATTTTAATGAATTTTAATTAAATTATTTTCTCTTACTTGCTCCATAGGTGACCAAATGGGAAAGTCTGAAAAATAAATAAAATAGATTTTTTGGTTTTAAAACTAATTTTATTCCATTTATAAAGAATATTTTAGAAAAATTTTTTTAAATTCTTGAAAAAATTTGTATTTCTGAAAATTTTCAAAATTTTTAATTTTCGATGAAAATTTTTTCACTTATTAACAATTAAAAATACTAATTTAATTAAAATTAAGGTTTTTAAAAAATTGAAAAAATTTTTTCGAACTAATTAAAATACCAATTTATTTAAAATTTGTTTAAAAAATTACAAAAAATCCCCAAAAATTTATTCCCGCTTCCAACACAAACCGATGATGATAAGCAAAATTCGGTGGATTTTCCAACTGTGGCAATGCCTGCCGTGTGATTTGGCCAAATAGCTGAGTTGTGGTCAATTGGCCATTGGCAATTTCCGCAGCCCTTTCTCCATGCAATTCCAAATCGAAAAGGGCATAGGCGGCCTAAAAAATAATTTATTATTATTTTGAAAAATTTTAACCAAAATAATAATTAAAAATCTGAGAATTTTTAATAAAAATTATTCCATTTTCACCTGTTGAACGGTGTGAATTGCGTTGAATGTTCGCCGCGATCGGATGAGTGCCTCGGCCTGTGCATGATCCAAAGGTTGGCCATTGGCATTGTGCCGACAAATTTGGCAAAGAATCTTTGAAGAATTTATAATAAAATTTATAAAAAATTATTACCTTGGGATCATTGAAGAAACATTCCATCAAATGTGAGGGCACTTCGGCAAAATCTGTAGGGCAACGGGTACCTTAATTTGTAAAAATGGTAAATTTCTATGAAAAAAAAACAAACCGGCAACATGTTGAAATCGGGTTCGTCCCAAAATTGAATGCATTGCATGGCCCATTTCATGGAAGAAATTTTCGGCATTTTGTGCTCCCATCGCCATATTTTCCAGCACTTCCCAAGGTGATTGAGTTAGTAAATTGTTGGAGGACACAATGGCCAAGGAAACGACCACAATTGGTGTTTGGAATTCACCGTTATCGAGCTGTGCAAAAAAATTGAAATTTAATTAGTTAATTTACTCAAATTTTCAAATTAGATGAAAAACATTGAATTGCCAAAAAAGGTATACTTAACGATTCAATGGTTTATCCTAACCTAAACCCACAAACCATATATGCATTCGATAGATCATATAAAGAAGCATCATTTGATTATGTTTGGTTTGGGTTTAACCAAATTCAACCTTAGTTTTGAACCATTAAACCAAAATAGGTTTAAACCGTTTAATACCCTTTAATTGTTGACCAAACCAAAATAGGTTTAAACCGTTTAATACCCTTTAATTGTTGACCAAACCAAAATAGGTTTAAACCGTTTAATACCCTTTAATTGTTGACCAAACCAAAATAGGTTTAAACCGTTTAATACCCTTTAATTGTTGACCTAACCAAAACAGGTTTAAAACGTTTAATACCCTTTAATTGTTGACCAAACCAAAATGTGGTTTAAACCGTTTAATACCCTTTAATTGTTGACCAAACCATGACAAATTATATACCATTCAATGCGTCTTGACCAGCAGCTCTATCCAATTTTGGTTGGTTTGTGAATGTAGGATAAACCCCTACTTCAGGGACGTATCCAGGATTTTTGTTTGGAGGGGGTACCGGGGTCAGGCGGGGTACGCATGTAAAAAAATCGAAAAAATTTTAGAAAAATAGCCGCGCAGCGAAAAATTTTTACCACAGAAGGGTCCCCCCTTTACTTTTTTTTTACCCCCACTTCCCCCGTTGGGGGGGGGGGGGGGTACGTACACCGTGTACCCCCCCCCCCCCTAAATACGTCCCTGCCCTACTTAAACCGTTATAATTGAAATGTTTTTTTTTGACAAATTTAATACAATCTGCTTTTAAAATTTAAAAAAGCACTCACCATTTTGGAACATCGCACCGTGAAATGGCAATCTCCTTGCATTTTGGATGATCGGGCATCAATGTCGAGAAATATTGTACCCAAAAATGTGTTACCAAAACTGTTCTCCTTTTGCCCAATTCGATGCACATTCAATTTTATCACATTTCCCGGCCAACATTCACCCGGATCGGCCATTGATTGCCGAAATTCAAGGCCATAAAGTCGATTGGCCAGCAATTTGAAACCGTCCAAAATTGTGCCAAATGTAAAATAGGCATTCAGCGAAGACACATCCAAACCCAATGAGGCATCTTCCATTAATTGATGGCGACTAATCTGCAAAATAATAAATGTAAATTTTAGGAAAAATTAAGGAAAGCAATTCATTTAAGGATTGTATTTAATTTGGCGAAAAGATATTAGTGGTTTAGTGATTTGTCCTATATTCCCAAATCCCAAACCATTATACGCAAAATTGGATAGAGCTGGTCAAGACGCATTGAATGGTATATAATTTGTCATGGTTTGGTCAACAATTAAAGGGTATTAAACGGTTTAAACCAATTTTGGTTTGGTCAACAATTAAAGGGTATTAAAAGGTTTAAACCCATTTTGGTTTGGTCAACAATTAAAGGGTATTAAACGGTTTAAACCAATTTTGGTTTTTGTCAACAATTAAAGGGTATTAAACGGTTTAAAACTATTTTGGTTTAATGGTTCAAAACTAACTAAGTTAGATGGTTAAACTCAGAGCCAAAACATAATTAAATGAGCGTCTTGAAGAGATCTATCGATTGAGTATAAAGTTTATGGGTTTAGAATAAACTGTTATATTTTTTTTATAAACTTTTCGCCATTTTAAATATTTTCGTACCATTGTAGCAAATTCCACATCGATAATGCCCAATCGGTCAGTGGATGAATTAAAATTGGTTGAATTTTGTTGGACAATGTTTCGAATTTGTTCCATTTCAACGTCAATTTGGCTGGAAAATTTCTGAAATTTTAAATTTAAATTATTCCAAATAATTTTCATAAATACCTGAATTGTATTCCGCAAAAATTTATGCACATTTTCGTAAGTGCATAAAACGGAATTTGGCTGGGCTCGATGCGCAAATGTGGGAAAATTTGTGAGCTGAGCCAATTGATGGCGGGCAGAGATTAGCCTTTTCAGTGTGGATTCCTGTAGAAAAGAAAAATTCGTTTTTTAATTTGACGACGAAATTTATAGTAATTTCTAATTTTCTCTTAATGATAAAAATACAAAAATTTTTCAACTAAAATCAATAAAAAGGCTAAATTAATGCGTTTTTGACTGGTTTTTTTCAGTCGAATAATTTTTGGGATATTGAGATTTGAAATATGTCTTAGATTAGGGCTAAATTTAGTTCTGGCCATGGCTTAGAGAAAGTAAATTTTACCAAAAAAATATGAAAATTTCGACCTAAAGAGAGGAGGACCCTTCAATTTTTCAAAAATTTGAGGTATCAGGTTCGAATCCGTTCTGAGGACAATAATTTTTTCGGAGTTGGTTGCCAATTTTATGCATTTTTAAACATATTTTACTGTTTATTTCTAGTGAAATAAGATTTAGAAACACTTTTATAATTAGGGTTTTTTAAATCTAATCTAAAAAAAGGAGTTCGATTTTTAAAAAAACCCTCCGCAAAAATTTACCTGTTCTTCGGAATGGCCAAAATATTTATCTTGTGTGAAATGTCGAACACCAAAGTCGCAATGTCTTGCCCATGGTCCAAACAATTCATCGGCTGGATGGCCTAATTTCTCTCTCTCATCCGAATTTAATGGAATTGGTCGATCACAGTTGATCATAAATTGGCTGCCGGCCTCAAAAATTTGGTCCGAAAGTTGCACAAAATGTTTGCGCTTAAAATAATTTTTGTAATTTTTATTAAATTTTTGAAAAACTCACGGCTTCATCTTCCAATAAAACACCAGAATTTTCAAAATCATCGAGCAGTAATTTTGCTGTCCTAATGCTGACTGCGTCCAAGCGCCCTTTCTCCGTCTCCAGTGAACGTTTCAGAGTGTGATATAATTCCTGTAAATTATCAGTGAATTTAATTTGTCAGAATTTTATAAAAATTTTTCGGAAATTTTTTGAAAATTTTTCAACCCAAAGAGGGAGGAACCCCACTTTTGAAAAATTTAGGTCTCGGGTTCGAATCCACTCAAAGGAAAATATTTTTTCGGACTTGATGGTCACCACTTTTATAAATGTTTAAACATTCTAGAGGTCATTTCTGGATTTAAAAAATTTTGAAAATTTTAGATTCAAATATAGGACCTCCCTTTTTTATAATTTAGGTCGTGACTCGTGAGTTCGAATCCGCTTGGAGGAAGTTATTTTTTAAGGCTTTTTAAGTATTTTTAAACATTCAACTGGACATTTTTAGACGAAATAAAATAATTTTGAGATGGAAAATTCTCTGAGATTGAGTCAAAATGGGTCAGATAATTTTTTAGACTTCAACAAATAAACTTTTTTTATAATAAATATCCATTATCCAATATATAATTTTTCACTCTAAAATTGATAAATAAGTTACCGGTGTTGTATTCAAACTCTCAACAAGTGAAGTGAAATGTCGAACAGTGTTCTCCGCTGCTTTTTGATATTCCGGGTCAGGATGCATGCAGCGAACGCAGTCAGACTGATAAATAAAAATAATTTAAAATTTATTGAAGCCAATATTTATATTTCTCAAATTAAAATCCATTTAATGATCATAATTCGTAAAAAATTTTCTTTACAATTCTCAGAAATTAAATTTTAGCTTTGAAACAGACCAAATCGGCTGCACAGCAAATCTCATTGGAGAGTTCATCAACCAACTGGACGGTGGTTGGTCGTCGCTAGCAATGCAAAGAATTTAATAGGGTTTATAGTAACAAATAAAAAAACCTCGGATTCTGCAGCTGATGCCACCCTCTCATCCGCCTCTAGAACAATTTCATCAACTAATTGGCCGCAGCGCGACCCAACAGCCATATTCAAACGGTCAAATCCACGAGGGGTTTGAAGCAATACATTGCCGAATAAACCCTGAAAAACCAGAGAAAATTGGCCATTCATCATTTTTAAATATTTTTAATTCCATTGATGTGTAAAAAAAATGAGATTTTTCGATTAAAATCATTTTTGCTTTTTATTTATCTTTTTTAACGTAAAAATTAGTGGAAAATTCTTCATTTCACATATAAAAATTGGATAAACAATAAACTTAAGGTTTTTGATGTGAATTTTTAATTTATTAAAAAAATAACTTGAACTGGCTGATCACTGGAACTGTTGGAAGCGGTGGCGGCCTCATTCCCTTCGAATCGAATTTGTTGTTGCATTCGATTGAAACGACTGTGTTTTGCGATCGCACTAATTGCCAAAATGGAAGAGGATGATGTTGTTGGAATTCGATGGCATATTTTTATAGTGGTTGGAAACATTTTTAACTTAGCTGCTTATTTTGATTATGATTATAATTAGGTATTATTATTATAGAAAAATTTTATGGGTTTCAAAGGAAAATATTTTTACCTATCATAAACATTATTTTATGCTCTATTTATCGATCAAACATTAAAGAAAAAGCTATTTGCAAATTTCCTAGTTTATTCGGCGTTATTTTGCTTATTACTTTTACTTTTAATTAGGGTCTTTTTAGGGGTGCGAATAGAAAAGCAAAAAAAAATTGAAGTTTGAAACTTCAATTCTTTGGTTTAAGTTTAAACTTTAAAATTAACTTCTTATTTAAGCATTACCTAAAATGTATATGTAGTGTATGACCTATTCATTTAATCGATAATTCCGCCTGATATTAAAACTGGATTAATTCCTCTATTTTATTAGCCTAATAACCTAAAATATTTAATTTTACCTGATTAGAGAACTTGGATTAATTCTGCCTTTTTCTGTAACCCATCAAAGAAATTCTAACTTCAGGCTACAGCTAGCGCTACTACTACATCTCATCTATATTTTATTTTTTTAGAAAATTTAGAATTATTTTACAAATCATTAAAAAATGAGTGAACTCCAACAGCGAAAACGTCCATGGTATACCGAAGACATTCTCTACATCATTGCCGAGAAATTGCTCGCAAGAATTCCCAGTGGATATGGACCATCAATTAATTTCTGCCAACAAAATCCTTATACACTTTTCATGGTTTGGTGCTAAATTCTTCACAAAAATTACATTTTCCTTTAAGAGCCATAATGAAATGGCTATGCGAACAGTTATCTCACAATTTGCCAAATTCAAGAAAATTAATTTCACCAAATCTTCTGCAATTATTGGCCATGACTATGAGAAGCAAATCCAATTTTATAAGAATGACAGCTTCAGCTTAGTTAGTTTATTTTCTTTTTTTTTCAAAAAGCAAAATATTTTAGTATGGTTATGGTTTACAATCGGAAGAATTTGGTGGGCCTTATTATGTTCCACCGGGAATGCTGGAATATATCATCGAAAAAGGGAAACTCCGAGTCACCACCATTAATTCGTCTGATTTTCTTCGGGATGACCATTCAATTGACATCAAAGAATTTGGGGAAATGAACAGTTTGAAGGCCTTTTGCGCCCTTTTCCTTGCCAAACGTAGGTTTTATTAAAAATTTATTAATAATTTTCAAAATTTAGAAGTTCAAATCCCAGATGGACTAAATAATAATTTTTTGGTCGAGAAATTCTGCATTCATGAACAAACTGAGAGCATTCGTATGTTTTTTTTTATTTTGAATATAATTGACAATTTTTTATAGAAAACAATTTCGAAGCAATTTTGGCCATTGATGCTGTTGAACTGGAATTGGATATAGCCAATATGCACACCAACTTAATCGATTGCAGCCAATATAATAGGTTAAATATTTAATATCCCATTTAGTATTGAAATTAAAATTACTTATTTTTATTTTAGCCCAATTATTGCCCAAAATACGACAAAAATCACCATCTTTTTTACATTCGATGTTTATTACTCTAAAGAATATCGCGAGAAATTTGCCACCAATTTTGAGACATTTTGCCATTTCATTGCTCGGGTCTGCCCCGCTCTCAAACATTTACACATCAAAATTTTGTCATGTTCATCATTCAAATCCATCGATGCTTCACCTGATGAATTCATTGAAAATTTGCATTCCACAATCAAAGCAATGGAATCAAGCATTAAATCGATCAACATTGGCAATGAGCAGCAATTGGAAATTTCAATCAAGCTGACGGTTTCATTTATTCCTTGGCCTGTTTATGATGTAATTTAAATTCAAACATGTTATGCTAAATGTTAAAATTTATTTTATAGAAACTTCCAATTCAAAGCCATGATTTGTTCAAACTTGGCTCTCCATTTACTACGGATGACAAATATGTTCATTGTTATGCGGCGCGCTCTTTGGACTGTGTTGATGTTCTTGGCCGTATCCATAAATTGCTTTTCAAAATTGTCAAATTTAATTGGTATGATTTATTAAATTTATTTGGTATTGTAGGTTTGGTTTTCTATATTTTCCTTACTTTTTAATTTTAAAAATCCAAAATTACCCAATTGGCTTCTCTAATTAATCACTGGGTTTAACCAAGCGGGCCACCCTAGGATTGATTACATGGGTGTTTATTTTAAGATCCCTCAGGCAGGCATAGAACCGACCTATAAAATTGATAAGAGGCATTCCTCGGGAATGTTGAGAATTCTGACAGGGACGTATCCAGGATTTTTGTTTGGAGGGGGTACCGGGGTCAGGCGGGGTACGCATGTAAAAAAATTTTTGATGGCGGGGTACGCATGTAAAAAAAATCGCAAAAATTAGGCCAAAAATAGCCGCGCAGCGAAAAAATTAGGCCAAAAATAGCCGCGCAGCGAAAAAATTAGGCCAAAAATAGCCGCGCAGCGAAAAAATTAGGCCAAAAATAGCCGCGCAGCGAAAAAATTAGGCCAAAAATAGCCGCGCAGCGAAAAATTTTTACCACAGAAGGGTCCCCCCTTTACTTTTTTTTACCCCCACTTCCCCCGTTGGGGGGGGGGGGGGGGGGTACGTACCCCGTGTACCCCCCCCCCCCCCTAAATACGTCCCTGAATTCTGACACAGATGACAGATACCTGACTAAATATTTTTTTGGAAATTTAATATTTTTTTCTTTCACAGATTCGGATAATGAGGAGGAGAACGGATATGGAGAAAATGATTGTGAAGAGGAACCACATTAAGAAAGATGTTTTTTGTTGATCTAAATTTCATTGACGGGAAATAATTGGATATAAATTTCACTTATTTTATTTGGATCTCGAATAAATCATTTGCTATAAATAAAAATCTTTTTTAATAATTAATCTTTTGGTAAAACAAGATAAATAAGTCAATAATTTTATTTAATCTCTGGTTTAATGGAAAAATGTGTCCTCATGCACAAGTGGTTTATGATTCTGCTAATTTCAATTGATTTCATTGTCTTTTTCTATTGTATTTTTTAACAACATTTACAATTGTTTATGTTTTGCCTCAAATTGTAATGTAATTACAATTACAAATGTTTGTAATTTGCCCCAACTTTTACAAATGTTTGTAATTTGCCCCAACTTTTACAAATGTTTGTAATTTGCCCCAAACTTTTACAAATGTTTGTAATTTGCCCCAAACTTTTACAAATGTTTGTAATTTGCCCCAACTTTTACAAATGTTTGTAATTTGCCCCAACTTTTACAAATGTTTGTAATTTGCCCCAACTTTTACAAATGTTTGTAATTTGCCCCAACTTTTACAAATGTTTGTAATTTGCCCCAACTTTTACAAATGTTTGTAATTTGCCCCAACTTTTACAAATGTTTGTAATTTGCCCCAACTTTTACAAATGTTTGTAATTTGCCCCAACTTTTACAAATGTTTGTAATTTGCCCCAACTTTTACAAATGTTTGTAATTTTCCCCAAACTTTTACAAATGTTTGTAATTTGCCCCAACTTTTACAAATGTTTGTAATTTGCCCCAAACTTTTACAAATGTTTGTAATTTGCCCCAACTTTTACAAATGTTTGTAATTTGCCTAAAACATTTACATGTTTGCATTTTGCTCGAAATATGTTTTTTGAAATCCAAATTTGACCGTAATTATTCAGATATCTGTCACTCTGGGATCAATTTATAATCAAAAAGGTATTCTTCAATCTCATGTGATCTATGGTTTTACCAAATTTCCCAATTTTCCAATAATTTCATTGTTTTCTCTTCCGAAAATCATGATTATTTAAAGTAATTTACTTTTATTTACAACAAACAATTTTGATGACCAAAATAACTTCAATGAAAGGACTTCTAAAATTGGCACACATTCAACCAATAATTAACACCATGTGAGAAGGGGGGCCGGTTTGCAGGAAAGAAGAAGGGTGTGAGGCGCCAAATACAAGGGGTTGCCATTGGGAACGTCGCGCAATGTTGTAAAAGGGAAAAAAACATATTATGAGTGGATAAACATTGGATGGAGGAATACACATAAATTTGTAGAAGGATATTTTAAATTACGTATTTATATGCCTTTTTTGGTCTCGTGCATGACATTTTTAATTTCATTTATTCTTTGCTTTTGTTGAAAGCACACATTTCTTCGCAGGCCTGTAGATATTTGCAGACAAAAATGGGCCATATTGAATCGCCTTCAAGCAACATCAGCAGCCCATCCATTGAATTTCAGCAGCCAATTTATGGCAAATTTAACAATGTGGCCACAACAAGCAATAGAGACAGAAATGAACAAAAACGGGAAAAACATAAATCAAAGGACATCAATAGTCGGATTTATGGCCAGCAAAAAGATAACGATGAATTCATTGGAACAATGAATGGTGGATTAACGTCAGCCAGCAGAATTGGAAATCGAAGACATCAAAATTTTTCAGCTGCTGGTGTCTTCAGAAATTTAAGGCAAATTTGTTCCACATTTTGGCGACAACTGATTATGGTAATTTTGAGCCATTTTGGAGGACTATCTTATTTTAATAATGAGTTTCCTTTTGATTTGCCCCGTGGGTTCTTTCAATGGAGAACAGCCCAAACTTGATAATAATAAGTCGTCAAGTAGGGTGATTTTAGTATCAAATTATAGAGCAGACATTTGGCTATCCTATAATATTAATTTTATTTAAATTGGTTCAGAATTGATGAAGCTATGCCCAAAAAATCAATCCAAACGATCTTTACTATTGATTAGCAAAATTTTCAGTGTTTTTTAGGCACAACTCAATATAACATTAATATTTAAGATAGCCAAAAGTCTGCCCTTTAATTTGATAAAAAATCACCGAAATTTTTTCAGTCTTTGATGAGTTATTTTTAAATGGCGACATCGTGGATTGCTAAATCATCCTAATAAATCAGTTTCCTTTTGATTTTCCCTATGGGTTTTTTTCAATGTCTTCCCATTAAATTCATCAGATATGTTTTGGCCAACACTGTTGCCATCATATAACCAGAAACATTTTGAATATCAAAAATTGTTGGCATCCACCCTTCACCATTCTGGCACTTTTTCTCTTCCTTTTGCTGCAAATTTGCCTTTCGGCTTTTGGTCTTGCCCATTTCCTGATGAGGCTGCCACCCTCTTCAAATCCGTCGCCTTCCGCCTATTTTATACTCGCATTGCTTTCTGTTTTGCTCATTTCCTCAACTTTTTCTGCATTGTTGGCAATTTTTAGGCCATCCCAAAATGGTACTTCTGCTGTTGTTCTTCGCCTTCGCCCTTTACTTTTCTTGACAGTAGGCAAATTTTTCAATTTCTTGACAAAAAATTCCAATGCCACAGTTCCTTTTCCCTCTGCTTGGCCTTCCTCTCCTGCTCTTGCCTTTGCCTTATTGTTTCCATTTGGCCCCAACATTTCGCCTTCAATGCTCCAATCGTCCATTCCTAATGGTCGCATTGGCCCTTTTGATTGCCTCACTCCTCCTTTTACGCCCCCTCCTCCAATATTGGTTGGCCAAATTACGGTTGGCCGTATGCCTTCACCATTTGAAGTGTCATCCTTTGGAAGTGGCCACACATTTTAACACATTTTTGGCCAGAATGGAGGCAACCACCATTGAAGATGAACAATGGGAATTGGCCGCATTGATTGTACAATGGAAGGAGGGGTCAGTTCTGGTGAAAGAGGGAAGTTCTTCAGTATCTAATTTCAATATTTGAACCGTTTTTTGCCATATCTCTACAAGGAATCAAACAATTTGGAAGGGAAAATACCATTTGAAAGTACTAAATGTCTCTAAAAAGTGGCTTTTCTAATTTTTTTGAAAAATTAAATATTTTGTAAAATAAACGGTTTTTCCTCAACAAATTCGGGTTTTACCACTCAAAGACATGGAACTTTTTTGAAGCTTAAATATTACAAAAATATAAAATAGCCAAATTGTAAAAGAAACATTAGGCTTTCTAATAGTACTGCGCCTTTCTGTATTGGCAATTGCCTCGATGAGCAATAATCAAAAGGCTCACAGGTACTGAAATGGCGGTATCTTTGCAATGAATTTTTAAAAAATGCCAATTATTTATCTCCAAAAATCAATCCTTTCTCTCAAAAGGTTTGGCCAACAGTTACAAAAAGCACTTGAAGAGGCAGAATCTACAGAACTTACAGCCAAAAATGGCCAAATGGGAATGAAAAAATTGGAAATTTACATCGATTTGGATGAGGAGGACGAAAAATGGAAGGATGAAGTCAATGGAAGAAAAGGGCGAAAAAGAAGAAGAAAAAATGGTCGGCGGAAATCCATTTTGATGAAGCGAAATGAGGGGGCAAAAATTAGCAATGCACAAAATAGCTTCAATGATATTGAAGGGCAAAGGCGGGTGCAATTCAGTCAATTATTGTTGCTGCGCGAAATCAGTTCCGTCCAAAATGAGGTACGGATGAAAAAGGGAAGAAAATGTCAAAAGGAATAAATAAAAATTCGAGAGCTTCCCTACAGTAGAATGGGAGAAATATTTTCTGCATTTTTAAATGCCTCCAGGAATATTCAATTTTCTTTCAAATAGAACACTTAATACTGTGGATTGAGTACCTTTAACATTCTTTTTGTCATATCTCAATAAGGAAGCAACCAATTTGGGAAGGCGATATGCCATTTTTTTAAAGCCCTAAATGTCCTCTAAAAAGTAGCTTTTCTAATTTTTTGAAAATTAAAAAAAAGTTGTGAAATAAGCGGCTTTTCCTTTAAAAATTCCGGTTAATTATATTCAAAATCATGCAACTTTTTCTAAAGCCAGGATTTCCTAAAATTTAAATAGGCACTTTTTGAACAATTGAGCTTATCATTAGTATATCTGCCTTCCCAAATTAGCTATTGCCTCGTTAATCTATTGGCTAAAATGCATTTCAATTATTATCCTCTAATATAACCAGAAGAACCAGAAGGATCCATCATTGTTGGCCTCAATTGTTTTATTGAGGAATTCATCAGCTTTACCACTGTTGGCCAGGCACTTTTCATAAATTTCTTTATGCTAAAAATTTAACCAGTCGAGGCAAGCTCGACTGGTTAAAATTTGGAGGGCATATGATTCGATGGGTATAAGGAATACATAGGACAATTAGAAATTTTGCTTTTGGTAGGAAGAAAGCGCTATCGCGCTTTAAAAGATCTCTAGTAGGGTTATATTCCAATTTATCCGGCTTAATCCTATGCGCCCCTGTGCCTTCTGCCCACTTCCCCGACCTTCCACTGGCCTCCGAGCCAATTCCAATCTATTTTGGGGCTTAATCCCTCTTAATCTCCCTTAATCCGCCTTTATCCGGCTTAATCCCGCGTACCCCTGGGCCTTCGGCCCAATTCCCCGACTTTCCACTGGCCCTCCGGGCCATTTCCAATCAATTTCGCGGCCTAATCCGGCTTAATCTCTTCAATCTTCCTTAATCCCCTTTATCCGGCTTAATCCCTGCACCCCTGGGCCTTCGGCCCAATTCCCCGACCTTCCAATGACCCACCGGGCCATTTACAATCAATTTCGCGGCTTAATCCGGCTTATCCCCGACTTTCCAATGACCCACCGGGCCATTTCCAATCAATTTCGCGGCTTAATCCGGCTTATCCCTCTTAATCTCCCTTAATCCCTCTTTATCCGGCTTAATCCCGCGCACCACCGAGCCTTCGGCCCACTTCCCCGACCTTCCACTGGCTCTTCGGATCATTTCCCATTAATTTCGCGGCTTAATCCGGCTTAATCCCTCTTAATCTCCCTTAATCCCTCTTTATCCGGCTTAATCCCGCGCACCACTGAGCCTTCGGCCCACTTCGCCGACCTTCCACTGGCTCTTCGGGTCATTTCCCATCAATTTCGGGGCTTAATCCGGCTTAATCCCCCTATATCCGGCTTAATCCCCCCATATCCGGCTTAATCTCGCGCACTCCTAGGGCCTTCGGCCCACATCCCCGACTTTCCACTGGCCCTCCGGGCCATTACCCATCGATTTCGGGGCTTAATCCGGCTTAATCCCCCATATCCACCCTAATCCCCCTATATCCGGCTTAATCCCGCGCACTCATAGGGCCTTCGACTTAGTTCCCGACACTATCTGTCAGAAAAAATTATCTGCCCATGGTGGGATTCGAACCCGCGACCTCCGTCCAACTCCTCCTCTCTTCCCGAATCGACCAAAAAATCCAAAGGAGCCGAGTTGGCCAATTTCTGCAGCGTGTAGGGCCAAGGGTTTTGAGTTTAGACCCCATAAACCATATATCAATCGAAAGCTGACACTCTTGCGGAGTGCCCTCTCTCCGGGCCCGAAACCCAAAAATCAAAAGGAAAAAAGTTTTACCTACACAAACCGAAAAAGTTCAATTTTTTAAACCGGTTTTGGGTAATATCTCGAAGCCACTTTAAGATTTTAAAAAAGTTGGAATTTTCTGGTGTATGCCATCGATATAGGAAACTTTTCAGAAAAGATGGCTAAAAGTGGCTGGCTAGATTTTCGCCAACTAAAAAAAATAACGATAAACAGAAAATATTATAATATTATATAAATATAACTAACTTTCCTTTGGTCTAAATTAAAGCTCATTTGACCTTTGATAAAAGTTCGACTCCTCTCCAAAAATGCAAACAATTTCACTAAATTCATTGTTCTTCCTTATTTAGAATTAGAATATTTCTTCTTAATTGATAAGTTCATTCCATGTTTCTTCTTACAGATTGGCCAGCTCGTTCGAATGGACCAACATCAGAAATTCGTACTTGAAAGTCTTTATGGTCAGTTCATAAAAAATTGATCAAAACATTTTGTATTAAGCCGATTTTGTGCGCGATTTTCGCCTTAAAATGGATTCCACCGGTCATTTGCGCACCAATTCTGTGCATCAAATCTTCACACGTTTTGGCCCAGTCGAAACAATGCATTACACGAAAATGACGTCAAAAGAAGGAGGAAAAGGGATGGGAGAACAAATTTATGGAAATTTGGCGGAAGGAAAGGATGGCGAGACGGAAAATGGCCATCGGAAAATGGTGGCCACCGGAATAAGAATCAAAGGAGCAATGAAGGGAAAGAGAAAAGGCGGGGATCGCAAAGACAAAGACTACGCCACCATTGATAGTGCCGGCGAAGCAACAAATGATTTGATGCGGCGGGCTGTGGCCAAATGTAAGCAAATTTGGGGGTGAAGGGTTAGCATACTATTTCGGTAGGATTGAAAAGCAAAGAATTTTAATAAATATATATTTAAGCCCTAAACTAGGACTAAAACGCCATCGGGCATTCTCCGGAGACCTATAAGCCTCCAGTGGCCAAATGAATGGGATAAGGTAGAGGCGAATCAACTTTTAATTATTCTTTATTAATTGTGCGGAAAATGTGATAAAAATGTGAAGGGAAAAGAATATGAGAGAGGCAAAAAGGTG
This sequence comes from Pratylenchus scribneri, assembly GCA_030063045.1. NCBI lineage: Eukaryota > Metazoa > Nematoda > Chromadorea > Rhabditida > Pratylenchidae > Pratylenchus > Pratylenchus scribneri. The sequence continues at coordinate 1,443,782 of JAQSEB010000114.1, read as the reverse complement.
GGTTTAAAAAAAGCAGATTGGGGCAATATTTGATTGATAAAGTGACAGGGTAATTGGGCAAAAAAGTGGGGGTACAATAAGACAAAGAGGAAAGGTCTTGGGCATTGTTGGCAATTGGCATTGACAAGAAATAAATTCAAATTTTTTCAGGTCTTGGCCAATCCACCTCCACGACACGTCCCCAACTCCAACCACAAGTGCCCTCTACGCCAATTCCCCAAACAACCCCAACCGATCCCCAAGGCCCAATGGATGGCACGGGTCGTGGTGTTCAGCCTCTGCTCATCACATTGTATGAGAATTTTGCAGCCAGAATGGGGCAACAACCCCAAAATCATCGAATGGAAGAAGTCAAAGAGGAGGAGGATGCTTCAAAGGAAATGGAAGTAAAAATAGAGGAAAAAGCTACGGAAATGGTCAACGAAGAAACTCGTTTGGAAATGGAAGAAGAACGGGATAGAAAAGAGGAGCAAACAATTATTCGGAGTCATTTGGGGGAAAAGCCAAAGCAAAAAACCAAAGGAAAAGGAAAATGCAATTGCCCTTTGGGCGAAGATTGTATGACCGTGACAAATTCCATGGCCAAGGCACAATATTATTATCTGAAGCCAGGCAAAAATGGACGAACTTTTGAAGTGCTGGATGAGCGGATAAATATTGAAAGGGATGAAACGGATGAGGATGATGATGATGGGGATGTAGAACAAGTGGAGGAAGAGGAGGAATCATTTTATTTTACTCAAAGATAAATTATTTATTTGTTTTTTAAAATAAAGTTTTAATAAATATGCAATTTAAGGGGTTGTTTTGATCAAATACAATTACAATGTTTGTAATTTGCCCCAACTTTTACAAATGTTTGTAATTGCCCCAACATTTACAAATGTTTGTAATTTGCCCCAACTTTTACAAATGTTTGTAATTTGCCCCAACATTTACAAATGTTTGTAATTTGCCCCAACTTTTACAAATGTTTGTAATTGCCCCAACATTTACAAATGTTTGTAATTTGCCCCAACTTTTACAAATGTTTGTAATTTGCCCCAACATTTACAAATGTTTGTAATTTGCCCCAACATTTACAAATGTTTGTAATTTGCCCCAACTTTTACAAATGTTTGTAATTTGCCCCAACATTTACAAATGTTTGTAATTGCCCCAACATTTACAAATGTTTGTAATTTGCCCCAACTTTTACAAATGTTTGTAATTTGCCCCAACATTTACAAATGTTTGTAATTTGCCCCAACATTTACAAATGTTTGTAATTTGCCCCAACTTTTACAAATGTTTGTAATTGCCCCAACATTTACAAATGTTTGTAATTTGCCCCAACTTTTACAAATGTTTGTAATTTGCCCCAACTTTTACAAATGTTTGTAATTTGCCCCAACATTTACAAATGTTTGTAATTTGCCCCAACATTTACAAATGTTTGTAATTTGCCCCAACTTTTACAAATGTTTGTAATTTGCCCCAACATTTACAAATGTTTGTAATTTGCCCCAACTTTTACAAATGTTTGTAATTTGCCCCAACTTTTACAAATGTTTGTAATTTGCCCCAACATTTACAAATGTTTGTAATTTGCCCCAACATTTACAAATGTTTGTAATTTGCCCCAACTTTTACAAATGTTTGTAATTTGCCCCAACATTTACAAATGTTTGTAATTTGCCCCAACATTTACAAATGTTTGTAATTTGCCCCAACATTTACAAATGTTTGTAATTTGCCCCAACATTTACAAATGTTTGTAATTTACCCCAACATTTACAAATGTTTGTAATTGCCCCAACATTTACAAATGTTTGTAATTTGCCCCAACTTTTACAAATGTTTGTAATTGCCCCAACATTTACAAATGTTTGTAATTTGCCCCAACTTTTACAAATGTTTGTAATTTGCCCCAACATTTACAAATGTTTGTAATTTGCCCCAACATTTACAAATGTTTGTAATTTGCCCCAACTTTTACAAATGTTTGTAATTGCCCCAACATTTACAAATGTTTGTAATTTGCCCCAACTTTTACAAATGTTTGTAATTGCCCCAACATTTACAAATGTTTGTAATTTGCCCCAACATTTACAAATGTTTGTAATTTGCCCCAACTTTTACAAATGTTTGTAATTGCCCCAACATTTACAAATGTTTGTAATTTGCCCCAACTTTTACAAATGTTTGTAATTGCCCCAACATTTACAAATGTTTGTAATTTGCCCCAACTTTTACATTTGTAATTGCCCCAACATTTATAAATGTTTGTAATTGCCCCAACATTTACAAATGTTTGTAATTTGCCCCAACTTTTACAAATGTTTGTAATTTGCCCCAACATTTACAAATGTTTGTAATTTGCCCCAACATTTACAAATGTTTGTAATTTGCCCCAACTTTTACAAATGTTTGTAATTTGCCCCAACTTTTACAAATGTTTGTAATTGCCCCAACATTTACAAATGTTTGTAATTTGCCCCAACATTTACAAATGTTTGTAATTTGCCCCAACTTTTACAAATGTTTGTAATTTGCCCCAACTTTTACAAATGTTTGTAATTTGCCCCAACATTTACAAATGTTTGTAATTTGCCCCAACATTTACAAATGTTTGTAATTTGCCCCAACTTTTACAAATGTTTGTAATTTGCCCCAACATTTACAAATGTTTGTAATTTGCCCCAACTTTTACAAATGTTTGTAATTTGCCCCAACTTTTACAAATGTTTGTAATTTGCCCCAACATTTACAAATGTTTGTAATTTGCCCCAACTTTTACAAATGTTTGTAATTTGCCCCAACATTTACAAATGTTTGTAATTTGCCCCAACTTTTACAAATGTTTGTAATTTGCCCCAACATTTACAAATGTTTGTAATTTGCCCCAACATTTACAAATGTTTGTAATTTGCCCCAACATTTACAAATGTTTGTAATTTGCCCCAACATTTACAAATGTTTGTAATTTACCCCAACATTTACAAATGTTTGTAATTTGACAAAATTGTAATTACAATTACAAATGTTTTTGTTTTGCCCCAAATAAATTTTTATACCAATAATATTGGTCTTCTTCTTCAACTCATTACAATTCTTTTGATCAATTTTTTTATATACCTATATCTATTTTAATCCGCTCAATTTTCACTTGTTAAATGAGGGGATTGGGTGGGAATTTTGTTTGGGACAAAGTTCGTCGGCGAAATACATCCAATTATTTAATAATATTTTGCGGCCAGAGGATTGGGAATATGAATTTTTCCTCACATTGTAAATGATCACACTAAAGAGAAACTCAATCTCCGATCAAAAACACTGCGTACGTCCTTTTCCTCTTTTATTTTTTTGTTTCCCAATTTGGAAAACATACTGTGAAAAAATCAAAGTGAATGGCCTCAAGCATTCTTCATAGGCGAAATCTGGGCCTTCTGATTGCCCTGCTTCTTCTACGAATTGATCCATCCAATTCAGCACTTTACGATAATTATGATGATATGACTGGTTGGTTGAAGGAATATTTGAAGGAAATGGGTTTTATTTATGTAAATTAGTCAAAATCAATGTTCAATTTTGTATATTTTGAATCATTTTTTAGTTTCATTCTCCACCTCTACCGAAATGACAACAACACCAATGACCACAACAACCAGCTCGACCACAACAAGCACAAGTAAAAGATCCAGGGGATTTGATAATAAATTTTGTCTTAAAACTATTAAAAAGGGACAGACAGTTAATTATTTTTAGTGAATCATAAATTTTAGCCACGACTCCAACTACAACAACGACCACAACAACACCTTCTACGACCACGACAACGCCTTCTACCACCACGACAACACCATCTACGACCACAACAACAACTCCTACAACGACCACAACAACAACTCCTCCAACGACCACAACAATTCCATCAACGACGACCACAATAACAACTCCTCCGACAACGACCACAACAACAACAATTCCATCCACTACCTCAACTACAACAACAAAGGCCCCGTCCACAACCACTTCGGTCGAATTAAATCCAGTAGTGGACACCACATTAGCCGCAACCACCACAAAAGCGACTACATTGGCTCCATCAACTCCGGTTGCCAGTACATTGGCTCCATCTACTCCATTGGCCACCACTATGGCTCCATCTACTCCCTTGGCCACCAGTATGGCTCCATCTACTCCCTTGGCCACCACAATTACACCAGTAACCTCGAGTATGGCTGCCACAACAATAACAACCACCACTTTGCTTCCGGCCACAACAGCCCAACCTCCAACAACGGCCTCTTCCACTGCTTCAGCCATCACAAATTCAACGTTGACGGCCCAGACAACGCCCATTGTAACCACATTGGCACCAACAACAGCCACCATTGCCACAACAACTACACCGGTTGCCCCAACCACTTTGCCTCCGGGAACCACAACTCAACCTCCAACTCCAACGAAGGCACCTACCACTGTTTTGGCCACCATAAATTCAACAGTAACTACCCCACCAACGCCCACTGTAGGTGTCCAGAATGGTAGCACAACCAGCAACAATGGAAATGGCACGAATTCTATAACTACTGCTGGAACAACGCAAACTACAACGACAATGTCATCGACCACAGTTTCCACTACGAAAACAAGTAGGCCTAAAATGATATTGTGCAATTTTTTTTATTTTTTCGTAATTTTAACTTCATTAGAATCTGGCACAGAGCCATATGTTAAGTAGTCTTTTTCGACTTTAAGTACCGTATTTTCTCTATTATTGGTCTCCTTCTCTAATAAAAAGCCTCCTCTGGAAAGTCTTGAAAAATTAAGTTCCTCCTCTAAAAGAAATCCTTTTTCAAATAATAGCCACGAGAGTCTCTGAAAAATAATAGCCCTAGGACAACTAATAGAGAAAATACGGTAACTTAGATTTTAGATTAAATAATTGTAAAATGTGGCCCAGAAAAATTCACTCGAATTGGTCCTATTTTAAACTTTAATTATTCAGAAAATCCCCAAATTACTTCCACAATTATCGAAATATTCATTTTAATTCCAAATAAATGTCCATTGTCCCTTCCAAAATCCCTCGTGACGTGATGGCAAAATTTATGCCTTTCAAAACAATTTTCCCTCCCAATAAATTGTTGAGATTGGCATCAGACTGGGCAAATAAAACACCAAAAGAAAGGAGACGTGAAAAGTTGGGAAACGGAAGTGAATTGAATGGAAGGCTAATTGCCTAAAAAATTTGGTGGCCAACCAATTTTCTCAAAGTTGACAATTGACAATGAAAAAACAAAAAGTTTACTTAAAGTACAAGGAAGTGTGATGGCAAAACATTCACAAGTTCATTAATTTGCCAATCGACTTTTAGAGAAAAAATGGAGGCTAAATTGAGGCTTGACATTATTGGTGAAACGTGAAGCTAAAGATGACATTAAAAAACAGAAAGCTAGTTAAGGAAGTGCGAAAAATGGTAACAAAAGATGGCAAAATGTTCGCAGATTCATTAACTTTTCAATCGACTTTAAAAGGTCAAAAATTTGGTGCCAATTTGAGGATTGACGGGAAACTATAGAAAAAATACTAAGAAAAAAGCCATATTTATTAGAATGATTTATCCGAGTTTTAAATGAATGATATTTGTACATTTTTGGGCAAATATGCGTAGCTTTTTTAATGTAAAATCATTAAAATATTAGAAAAATATTTAAAAATTCGACTAGAAAATAATATTATGGCAAATTTCTTTTTGATGAACCCGAAGGCTGAATTCTGTCCTTTCTTTCCTCCATTAAACGGTATCGGCCATCTGTTCCGCATGCAATTGCTCATAGGCAAGCATGGAACCGGCCTCGGTATGGGCCCAATGCAATTCTTGCCATTTTGGGCTGCCTCTGAGCAGAAGAAGGCCAACGGCCAACGATCCGGCGATTAACAGCACCGGCAATAGGAACAAAGCGAATAGGGACGGATCCTAAAGGTATTTGAGAATATTTGCCAAAGGAAAAATTCAATCCAAAAATTACTGAAATTACAGAAAAGGTAAAAACGGTTCAAAACTTTATCCTAAACCCATAAATCTTATACCCAATCGATAGATTTAGTCAAAAACGTATCGTTTTTATTATATTTCGGTTTAAGTTTTTATCGAATCTAACATAGTTTTGAACCATTAAACCAAAATAGGTTTAAACCGTTTAATACCCTTTAATTGTTGACCAAACCAAAATTGATTTAAACCGTTTAATACCCTTTAATTGTTGACCAAACCAAAATGGGTTTAAACCGTTTAATACCCTTTAATTGTTGACCAAGCCAAAATTGGTTTAAACCGTTTAATACCCTTTAATTGTTGACCAAACCAAAATTGGTTTAAACAGTTTAATACCCTTTAATTGTTGACCAAACCAAAATGGGTTTAAACCGTTTAATACCCTTTAATTGTTGACCAAACCAAAATTGGTTTAAACCGTTTAATACCCTTTAATTGTTGACCAAACCAAAATTGATTTAAACCGTTTAATACCCTTTAATTGTTGACCAAACCAAAATTGGTTTAAACCGTTTAATACCCTTTAATTGTTGACCAAACCAAAATTGGTTTAAACCGTTTAATACCCTTTAATTGTTGACCAAGCCAAAATTGGTTTAAACCGTTTAATACCCTTTAATTGTTGACCAAACCAAAATTGGTTTAAACAGTTTAATACCCTTTAATTGTTGACCAAACCAAAATTGGTTTAAACCGTTTAATACCCTTTAATTGTTGACCAAACCAAAATTGATTTAAACCGTTTAATACCCTTTAATTGGTCCACCCCTACCACACCTGTTGTTCCATGGAAATTTGTGCCGCACTGGGAATGGGACCTCCGCCGGCATGGAATAAATTGGTGACCACCGTCGATGGACAATCTCCCAATAAATGATGTTTTTGTTGGTGTTTGGCAGTGAGAAGGCGGCCTGGATTTGGATGTGGCCCATGTGGATCGGCGGGAAATAGGAATGCGTCCAGGGGATGTTGCCAATGGCCAATACCGTGATTGGCCCAAGCAGTGGCCGGGTCTTCGATGCAAACATAGCCGGAATGATCCTAAAATAAAAGATGAAGGCTAAAATTCTCCCTTTTTCAACGAAATTGATGTCCTCCTTCTTTGGAAGGGATATCCTAATTCGAAAGGATAATCCACTTGAAAGGATATTTCCATTTAAAAAAACAATTATAAATGGAAAATGGATATTCATCTTTGGCAAGGAACATATCCCTTAGGAATAGATATTTCCCTTGGAAAGGACATTCCATTTTGGGATGGAGGATATTCTAGCGCATTTCACTTGCCATTGGGATATTCTCTATTAGTCCTAATCTAGGGCTAAAGTTGTTTGGGGCGAGAGTCGCCGGAGACTTAAGCCTACAATGGCCCAATGAATGGGGTAGGGATTAAAGACGAATCATTTTTAAATTATTATTTATTAATTGGCCGAAAATATAGAACAACGAAAAGACCATTGGGGAAGGGCTGACTTAAAAAGACAGATTAGGGCAATATTTGATTGATACAGTAATGGGGGTGATTAGGCAAAAAAAATGTGGGTACAGTAGGATGAATTGGAAAGGCCCCCTTAGGCATTATTTTCATTGACATTCTTCGTCTCCCATTTGTGAGAAGAGAACCCCTTCAAATCCAAATTTTACCTCAAAAATTGGTCCAACAATATTTCCGTCCATCAATCGCTCCAATCGAGTGGCCAATTGTTGGGGCATTGGGCAACCGCAATCGAGGGGATTTGCCTGCAAGCGAAGTTGATGCAAAGACGAAAGTTGTGCCTCTGACCAATCCCAGCCGAATCGTTGAATGGAATTACCACGCAAATCCAACAGCATTAAACCCTGTGGGAAAAAGTTGGAAACGTTAATTTTTGGTGAATGAAAAATTGTTTTTCTTTGAAAGGTCTCTTTACTCCTCTCTCTCTTTTAAGAGTATTTGTTCCCAACTGGGAAGTTTAATTGGGCGCGAAGCTCCACTTTAAAGTATTTAAGCCGATTTTTGACTAATTTGATATCATTTAGAAAAGCAAAGTATTGACTATTGAATGTTATTTTAAATAATTAAATTGGTTCAAAAGTTACGAAAATATTCTTTGAGAATCAAAGCCTTGTCCCTAGTGGCCTGCGCCTTGCAGTAGGAGGGTATACGGTATGCACCGAAAGCCCCGATTAGCGACATGCCAGTTTTTGCTATATAATTCGATCATTACGAATGTTTTTTATATGGAATTGATAGAATACAATATCCATGGAAATTGTCAATGCCAAATGCCTAAGGGCTTCTCCTATTCATCATACTGTACCCTCACTTTTTGTCCTCGTCACCCTATCAATCAAATATTGCCTCAATCTGTCTTTTATAAACCCACTCATTTTCCATCAAAATGTTCATTTTTGCTTTTTGCGACGAACTATTATTCACATTTTTTCCGCCAACAGATAAATAATAATTTAAAGGTTCTTTCTCTTTCCCCTCAAATCCCTATCCGTTTTTGGACCATTGGGGCTTAGGCTTCGGCGAAGGCCCGGGGCGAGAGCATAAGCCCACTAGAGCCCTAAATAACTTTAGTCCTAGATTAGGAAGTCGTAAACATTTCCATTATTATTCATTCATTTCCACACCACCTCTCTGGGTATCAATTGCGCTGGCACTTGATGAAGCCGATTGCCTTGGGCATTCAGTTCCCTTAGGGCATACAATCTGCTGAGGTCCGGTAACACCGCCAAAGAACAATTGGCCAAATCCAATTGAACAAGTGCGGAATTTGCTTCCATCACCGTGTCTCCCTCCATAAATTGAATTCCCTCATTTTGGGCCAAATGCAAATGTTCAAGTGAGGGAAGGAGGCGAAGAATTTCGGCTAATTCAATGGCCTTCAATTCATTTCCGGTCAAGTCCAAAATTGTGAGCGATTCAAGCGGGGAGGCAATGTGTAATTGATGAATTTGATTGTGGGAAAGATTCAGCGTCAACAATTGTGGGGAATGATGTCCGGTTGAGAGAGGTTCCAGCTGAAAATTTGGCAATTGGAAAAAGGGGAAAAAATTCGAGAAGGAAAAGACCAACTTGGCGCTGTTTAAAATAACTCATCAAAAACTGAATCATTTTTGATGATTTTAGTATCAAATTAAAGAGCAGACTTTTGCCTATCCAAAGATATTAATTTTATTTAAATTGGTTTAGAATTGATGAAGTTGTAGTCAAAAAACTACTTTTAAAACTTCGCTAATTCATAGTAAAGATCATTTTAATTTGTTTTTTGACCATAACTTTATCAGTTCTGAACCAATTTAAATAAAATTAATATCATTAGATAGCCAAAAGTCCGCTCTTTAATTTGATACTAATATTCAAATTGATTAAGTCTTTAATGAATAAACGGCGCCAAAGAGCGTATTCAATTCGAAAATGCACCTCAAAATGGCGCAGCTTATTTTCGGCCAAGTCCAAATGTTGAAGCCGGGGGAATTGGCCCAAGAGGAGGCGACCTTCATCCGGCAAATGCCGAATAGAATTATTGGCCAACTGAAGGGAGACCAAAGATTGTGATGCGGCCAAAAGTGCTGAAGGCAAATGCCGTAGACGATTTGAACGCATCGAAATACTGAGTAGGCCAATAGGGCCAAATCCATCGCCCAAATGGATGCCGTCCAGTCCATTCCCATCACCGTAAAACCATTTGAGTTGTTTACAACCACTAAAAATTAGTGTAAATTTATTTTTGAAGGGAGATTACGAAAAAATTATAGCGGTTTAAGGAAGGGTTTGTCCTATATTCATAAACCAAATTTATCCAATTTTGGTAGAGCTGGTCAAAACGCATTGAATGGTATTTAATTTGTCATGGTTTGGTCAACAATTAAAGGGTATTAAACGGTTTAAACCAATTTTGGTTTGGTCAACAATTAAAGGGTATTAAACGGTTTAAACCAATTTTGGTTTAGTCAACAATTAAATGGTATTAAACGGTTTAAACCAATTTTGGTTTGGTCAACAATTAAAGGGTATTAAACGGTTTAAACCTATTTTGGTTTGGTCAACAATTAAAGGGTATTAAACGGTTTAAACTAATTTTGGTTTGGTCAACAATTAAAGGGTATTAAACGGTTTAAACCTATTTTGGTTTGGTCAACAATTAAAGGGTATTAAACGGTTTAAACCTATTTTGGTTTGGTCAACAATTAAAGGGTATTAAACGGTTTAAACCTATTTTGGTTTGGTCAACAATTAAAGGGTATTAAACGGTTTAAACCTATTTTGGTTTGGTCAACAATTAAAGGGTATTAAATTAAACGGTTTAAACCATTTTTGGTTTAATGGTTCAAAACTAAGTTAGAATTTGATTAAATCAAAGACAAAATTTAATCAAATGATGCGTTTTGGACGAGATCTGTCAATTGGGTATAAAGTTTAAGTGATTAGGATAAACTTCTAAACCATTTCAGTTTTTTGGCATTTGAAGGGGTCAATCAATATCACTCAATAAATTACCCAAGCGATAATTCGCCCTCCAGCCCAATTCCACCAATGTCCAACCATTCCAATTCGGGTGTACAAAATTTCCATTGGGCCTGATGGCCCCGTAGGCCACGTCCAATTTGGACTGGAAAATGCCCGAATGGCACATAGTCGAATGTAGGTGCATTTTGCACATGGACTCCATTCAAGTCCAAATGTTGCCATTTTGCCTTGTCTCGACCGGGAAAATCGAAAAAAAATTGCTCGGGAATTGTGGCTTGGGAAAGTTTGAGCAATCGAAGTTGGGCCAATGGTTTGATGGCATCGGGGGAAATTTTTAGCAGTGGATTTCCATCCAAATGCAGTTCTTCCAGAGTGTTCCATTGTGTTGGATTAATGCGAAAATAACATTGATTTTGATGGGGAGAATCGGGCTAAAGTATTTATCGATTACTTAATTAATATAATGGAAAGCGAAACGGAACATCTCAGAGTACCTAGGCCAATTATTTTGGCCATATCTCAACAAGGAAGCAACCAATTTGGGAAGGCGATATTCCATTTGAAAGCCCTAAATGTCCTCTAAAAAGTGGCTTTTCTAATTTGTTAAAAATTTAAAACAATTTGTAAAATAAACGGCTTTTCCTCTGATAATTCAGGTTTATTACATTCAAAGACATATAACTATTTAAAACTTGGATTTATAAAATTTAAAAAAGTAAATCTGTTGAGGACACTTTAGGCTTTCAAATGGTATATATAGATTTATAAAAATGGCTAATGCCTCGCTGAGCTATGACCAAAATTCTATCCAATTATTGAATCATCCCCTACCCATGGAAGTACCTGTTGAAATGTAAAATGCGTTGAATTCATTTCCCGTATTCCGGTTTTGGCCAAATGCAACTGCTTCGTTTTTGGCCATTCCGAACCGGCATTCGGACATAGCGGATTTCGGTCCAGCACCAACCGGTCCAACACACGCAAATTTCCCATCGCCCCATTCCACGAGGGAAGCCACAAATCCCTGAGGCGATTTCCGGACAAATCCAGCGTGCGCAAATGGCCAAGGGGCTGAAGTAGCTCGGCCACCGGGAATTGTTCCAATGCATTGTCGGCCAGTTGGATTAGCTCCAACCCGGGAAGTGGGGCAAATGAGAGGGGATGAAGGGAGAAGAGTTGGGAATGGAGGAGGCGAATTTGGCGAAGACCCGGATGCGAGGCAAAATGCGGGAATTCGGGTTGACTCAAATTGAGGCCAACAAAAGTGTCGGCCCAATGCGGAAGGCGAATCTGATAAAAAAAAGACAACAATCAAAATAGTCAAAAATGGTTTTTAGTTGTCTTTGTATGTCCTATTTAATAGGTGGAATGGCCCTTTTGGGGTGAAATGGCCTAAAGGGAAACTTTAAAGGGAAATGGTCTTTTCTAACTGTAAGAGGAAAATGGTGGAGATGATTTTTTGAAAGGGAATGTACCTTTTCCAAAGTGATTGGGCCATCCAAGAGGGAAATGTATTATTTCTTCTATTATTAGCCAAAGCCACGAGGCTACTAAATTCCAGAGGCCTCTAGAAGGGGCTTAAAATATAGATAGGGGGGTTGGCTTCAAATAGAGAAGGGGGCTTCAAATAGAGATAGGGGGTGGCTTCAAATAGAGAAGGGGGCTTCAAATAGAGATTGGGGGCTTAAATAGAGATGGGGGGCTTCAAATAGAGATAGGGGGGGTGGCTTCAAATAGAGAAGGGGGCTTCAAATAGAGATAGGGGGCTTAAATAGAGATGGGGGGCTTCAAATAGAGATAGGGGGTGGCTTCAAATAGAGAAGGGGGCTTCAAATAGAGATAGGGGGCTTAAATAGAGATGGGGGGCTTCAAATAGAGATAGGGGGGTGGCTTCAAATAGAGAAGGGGGCTTCAAATAGAGATAGGGGGGGGGGTGGCTTCAAATAGAGAAGGGGGCTTCAAATAGAGATAGGGGGCTTAAATAGAGATGGGGGGCTTCAAATAGAGATAGGGGGGGGGGGGTGGCTTCAAATAGAGAAGGGGGCTTCAAATAGAGATAGGGGGCTTAAATAGAGATGGGGGCTTCAAATAGAGATAGGGGGGGTGGCTTCAAATAGAGAAGGGGGCTTCAAATAGAGATAGGGGGTGGCTTCAAATAGAGAAGGGGGCTTCAAATAGAGATAGGGGGGTGGCTTCAAATACAGTAGAGAAGGGGGCTTCAAATAGAGAAGGGGGCTTCAAATAGAGATAGGGGGGGTGGCTTCAAATAGAGAAGGGGGCTTCAAATAGAGATAGGGGGGGGGGTGGCTTCAAATAGAGAAGGGGGCTTCAAATAGAGATAGGGGGCTTAAATAGAGATGGGGGGGGCTACAAATAGAGAGGAGGCTAATAAATTTGGTAGACCTTCCGAAGTGGGGACTTTTTTTTGATTTTTTGGGACGAAATACTTATATTTCGGCTTAATTTCTCCTAAAATTGGTTTGAGATAAATTTTTCAATAAGGGTAGCTTCAAATAGAGGCGGGATGCTTCTAATAAATATAGGGCTTACGGTAAACCTTTCAAAAGGAAATGAACCTTATGAGGAAACTGAACTCTTATTAATTAGCTTTCCACTCCACTTTTGTACTGACCATTCTCAGCCTGAATTGGCCATCGCCTCCTCCTTGTCTCCTTTGAAAACATTGCACCGTTCGAAGTCGTCGATTACAAGTGCAAACTCGACAAATTGGCAATTGTTTTTCTTCATGTTCATCCCCAACATTGCCTCCAATCGTTGTCGAATCTTCCACTCCAATTTTCCCCAACAAATCAGCAAAAACCAACAAATTTAGATGTGGCAATATGAAGAGAAGGAATAGGAAAATAATTTTTGGTAAAAGCAAGGAACGGATCATTTTTGGAAATGGCTAAAAATATTAAAAAATTAAATTAAAATGATAACTAATTACTATAAAAATTAATTAGGTTGATAATAGTCCTAAACTGGCTTAATTTAGGACTAAAGTTATTCTAGCAAGAGAGCTCTGGGCCTAGGCTCTCGTCTAAGACCTCCACCGTTGGCCTAAACCCCCAATGGCCCAAGGAATGGGATAGAAATTAGAGGCGAATCAATGTTAAATTAATCTTTATTTATTACTGTGCGGAAAATGTGTTAAAAATGTGAAGGAAATAGAACACGAGAGAGGCAAAAGGGTGGGTTTAAAAGAAGGCTAATTGGGGCAATATTTGATTGATAAGGTGACAGGTGATTAATCAAAAGAATTGGTGGTACAGTAGGATGAATAGGAAAGGCCCTTGAGCCTTGAACAATGAACATTATACCCATTGACAGTTAGAAATTAAAATTTTGGGCTAAAGTTGAAAATATGCTGTATGAATGTTTTGGGACTATTATTTTATCCATAATTCAACAAGGCAATAACTAATTTGGGAAGGCGATATACCAATGGAAAGCCCAAAGTCTCTCTATAAAATCGCCTTTTCGAAATTTATTAAAATCCAAGCTTTATAAAAGTTACATATCTTTGAGCTTAATAAACCCGAATTTTCAGAGGAAAAGCCGCTTATTTTAGAAAATGTTTTAAATTTTCAAAAAATTAGAAATGCAATTTTTAGAGGACATTTAGTTAAAATGGCATATTGCCTTCCAAAATTGGTTGCTTCCTTGTTGAGATATGACCAAAAGAACGAGCCAAGATTATGAAAATTTCGAAAAATGGAAGCAAGGGTTTTGCGCTGATTATCCGTTCAATTTCCTTATAAAATCCTTTTTTGGTAAAACATTCAAAATCGCCAATTTTTTGCCCCCAATAAAAATTGGCAACATCATTCTTGCCCCAAAGGAAGGGGTGGGCGAGGAAATTTATGTGGGCGCCAAAATTCCGTATTTATGCCGAAAAATCGGCAAAGTATTTCGGGCCAGCAAAATTTACACATTGCCTACTCGTTGCTTCTTTTTGGGGCCATTCATTTAAAATTTTGGAGGGCATTTTCAACACCCCATTTTGGTGGGGCTAAAAGATGGAAAGGGCCAAAAGGCTGCTCATCAGTCAGCCAACAAACTTTGCCCCTAAAGGGCTTCTTCCAAAGGCTTTTGGGCGGCCCAAAGGGCAAACTGGGCTTCCTCTTCCAAAACTTTTTGTGCCCGCATTTTTGGCCTTTTGGCTGGAAAGACTGCCAAAAATCCTCCATCCTCCCTCCTTCCATTTGGACGCATTGCCGCCCCACAAAGTCGATTAAATGTGTGTGTCCGAAATTTTTGTTGGCCGAATGGAAAACAAGAAGGGGAAAGGCATTGGATTATTTGGACAAAAACACTTTTTTTCGGCCTTTCTTTTTGCGATTAATTCAAAGTGAGGCGGCGAAATGGGCGGCCACTCACATCAGAGTATCTGTACCGTTCTTTTGGCCATATCTCAACAAGGAATCAACCAATTTTGGAAGGCGATATGCCATTTGAAAGCCCTAAATGTCCTCTAAAAAGTAGCTTTACTAATTTTTTGAAATTTTAAAACAATTTGTATAATAATCGGCTTTTCCTCTGAGAATTCGAATTTATTACATTCAAAAATAACTTTTTAAAGTTTGATTTAATTAACTATCAAAAATTATAAAGGAAATTTATGTTTTTTTTAAATAAATTGCCTTCCTGAATTGGTTACTTCCTTGTTGTGAACTATGGTCCAAAATTCGATTGATTGTCCCCTACCAAAATTTGTAAAGAATTGAAAGGATCTGGCGAAGTGTGAAATGCGTTGAATTTATTTGGCCATTTTTCTCGCTACAAAGTCGATTAAATGTGTGTCCAAAATTTTTGCTGGCCGAATAGAAAAAAAGAAGGGGTAGGGCCAAGGGCACATTGGCTTATTTGGACAAAAACATTTTTTCCGCTTTTCTTTTTGGATTAATTCAAAGTGAGGCGGAGAAATGGGCGGCGACAGACACCGCCAAAAAAATGCGCCTACCCAATGGAATTTTGGCCAATGTTGGGCCCCCAAATTTTGCACTATTTTCCGCCTTTTTTCGGCATATTTTTGGCGCTTTCATCCGCCGGTTTCCTCGGAATCCGTTGCTTTTTTGGCAAAATTTGTGAAGGCATATTAGTAGGCCATGCCATCTTTCGGTTCAAGGGAATTTGGCCATCCAACAGAGATGGAAAACAATGAATGGGAGTGGGAAAAAGAATTATATTTAATATTATCATTATCAAATTGGGGGGGGGGGGGAAGAATAGAATGAATTGAATAGCCATGGATGAATTTGGGATTGGAGAAGAATGTGCCGGAATTGTGTGGATAATTGAATGTGGAATGTGGACTATAATATATTGAATGGGGGCAAAATGAATGAATAAACAGGGATTGTGGCCATTTTTTTCGGGTTATGACTCTCATCATTCAGAATAATAAAATAAGAATAAGAAGATTCTCACATTTTCATTGTTTTTGGCTGAAGGAAGCCAAATGTTATGATGACATTTTGTGGATAAATAGGCATAAATTAATTAGGAGTATGAACTTTTCAGTACGAATCCCGCTTAGTTTTTGACCATACATCAAAAAGGAAGTAGTAACCTCCTTTTTGGGAAGGCGCTATGTTATGGAAAAGACTAAAGTGTCTTCTAAAAAGTTGCTTAATTTAATTTTATGAAATCCAGGCTTAAAAAGTAGCATTTCTTTGATTATTGTAATAAAATCGAATGTTTGTTGGAGTAAAAGCCGCTCATTTTACAAATTTCTTCAAATTTTCAAAAAATTATAAAAGCAGCTTTTTAGAGGACATTTAGGGCTTTCAAATTGCCCAAAATTGGTTGATTCCTTGTTGAGATATTGCCTAAAGAATGGCCTAGGGTATTGAAATGTTCTGTTTTTGATAATTGGAAGGAATAATTTGATGAACTAGTATGGAATTTTTCGAGAATAAAATCAATATTTATGGACATAATTTTCCTAAAATAACTCAATTTTAGCTCAAGTTGCCCAGCAAAACCCCACAAATGCCACATTGGCACCATCAGTGCCATCTTCAACATTGGGACCAACTTCTACGGCCTCAACCCTTTCTACCACTCCGGTGACCACAACAAAGCCAGCATCCTCCTCCCAACAAACGGTTATGGCCGCCAGTTCCACATTGGCCACGCTGATCACTTCGGCCGGTGGCACTTGCACTTGTACGTGCATTACGCCGTCATCTCCTCCTCCAACGACAACGACCACATCCACAACAACAACACCGGTAGTGTATGGTCAAATTCCCATTTTACAGTTTACCAATGAGAATTGCGTATAAAATAATAATGTTGTTGTGAACCATTAGGGATAGAATGTTTATATTCTCAATATTTCAATCAAAATCTTTAGATTTCTTTCTTAGATACTGTATTTTTTCTAATATAAGCCCATGGGCTATTATGGGTTTTTAATGGGGGTGGGTGACTGCTAAATTACAGAACCTCTAGTGGGAGGGGATCTTATTAGAGAGGGGTGGGATTCTAATAGGAGGCACTAAAGAGGGTTACGATCCTCAAATCCAATCCAATTCTGTTTTAGGCTCCCTTGAGTCTAATAAGTACGTCAAAAAAGATGGACAATTATTGAAGATCTGATTGACTTTTCCTTTGGTATAATAAAAATGGATATATCCTTTCAAAATTCTTTCCACATTCTTCTTTTCTCATAAAATTCTTCTCACCTTCGACAGGTAACTTCGACCACAACTTCGACTCCTTCTTCATCTACTTCACCTTTAACAACGACAACGACGAGGCCACCTTCAACTGCGCCATCTACGGCATCTTCGATGTCTTCTTCAACATCCTCTTCGCCTACTTCGCCTCTGACTACGACCACAACTTCAACAACGCCAACGACGACTTCGACAACAACTCGGCCTCCGAGCCCACCGCCGCCAACAACTGCAGCTACCACAACGACCACCACATTGCCAACACCACGTAAGCGGATGAAAGATATTTTTCGGTTGTTATCCGTCAACAGATTCAAAAATTTCTTTCTGAAATTTTGATTTTTATTTTTTTTTGAAATTTTGAAATTTTTTCGATTTTTTTTGGATTCAAAAATTTTTTTCCATATTTGTGTAAAATTAAAAAAAATATTTTAAGGCTTAGAATCTTATGACTAATTTGAGGGTAACAAAAGATGAATTTTGGTGTGAAAAAACTGGTCCCAGATAAGCGCTAAGTACTGTGTATGAATGACAAATTTACGATAGAGGACAATAATGATGATGATTGATGATTTCCTGGGCAATTCTTTTGCATATAACTCTAGAAAGAAGCAACCAAATTGAGAAAGAGATATACCAATTGAAAGCCCTAAATGTCCTCTACAAAGTGGCCTTTCTAATTTTTATGAAATCAATGCCTTAAAAATTGTTACATGTCATTGAATATAATAAACTCGAATTTGTGAGGAAAAGCCGATTATTTTGGAATTGTTTTTTAAATTTTCAAATAATTAGAAATGCCATTTTTTAGAGGATATTTAGGGCTTTCAAATGGTATATTGCCTTCCAAAATTGATTATCGCCTCGTCGATTAATTAATTAATGTAATTTTTTATTTTAGTCACAATTCCATTGCTGCAGCCAACCGGAATGCCACCGGCCAATTCCTCTTCCCAATGCGTGGATTCCACCAAATTTAGGCTCATTTCGGCCCGTGCCCAAGCCACTTCGGTGCCAGCCGGCAAATTCGGCGGGTTAGTTAATGACTAATTTTACTTATTACTGATAAATCTCCGAAATAGATATTTTCTAATGCAATGGAGCTGTGAAGAACTTTGCACAAACAATTATGGGCTGGACAAATGTGTTGGCTATATGGTCGGTATTTTTGGACTTATTAGGACATTTCATTATTAACGATTTGGGTCGTTCTTTTGGCCATAACTCAACAAGGAAGCAACCAATTTTGGAAGGCGATATGCCCTTTGAAAGCCCTAAATGTCCTCTAAAAAGTGACTTTTTTAATTTTTTGAAAATTTAAAATAATTTGTAAAATAAGCGGTTTTCCTCCAAAAATTCGGGTTCATTATATTAAAAGACATGTAACTTTTTTAAAACTTGGATTTTATTAAAAAGGCCAAATTTTAGAGGTCACTTTTTGGTTTTCAAATTATATATCGCCTTCCAAAATTGGTTTTAGCCTTGATGAGTTATGGCCAAAAATTGGCTCAAGTTCTGAAATAGTGGTATTGGAATATTGTGATGAAGATGGAGGCAGAAAAAATATTTTTTTTGTAATTTTATTTTTCAGTTTGAGCCTCGGATATTTGGCAAATGCACTCTCTTCCAATCCCAAATGCCAGCTCAAATCCAGGAAGACGCCAGTTCGAATGCGATTGTTTGCCAAAAGAATAATACATAATTTGCAAATTAAAAAGAAATTATTATAAATATATACTGGTCATATTCATTCATTTTAATCCGAATGCATTTTTTTTGCTATTATCGGTTATCAGCCAAAATAATATGTAAATAAATGTATTTTAAGTTTAGTAAGGTAATTAGAGAATTAAACCAAAATATTCCTCCAGGTTCCAAAAATTACAGTATTCTCAACCAATAATTTGCCCTGCTGATTGACCCGGAGGGATCAATTGAATTTGGACACTCAATTTGACTCCATTTTTCCATTCTTTGGTAATTCTGTTTTACGGGATAAAGGATTTAAATGTGATTATCCGGTTATCCGTACCGTATCCACTATCCACCCTTCCTCCCCCCCCCCCCCCCCCCCTTAAGTGATCCCTATTTTTGGATTATTCAAGTTTGAGAAGGAACTTTCAAATGACCCTTATTAGACAAAACAGCAGAGGCAAAACATTTAATCAATTTAAAATATTTTTTCAAAATTTTCCCCTACCCTACCCACCCTACCTAACCCTAAGCCCATACCCCTAGCTCTAAGCCCAGAACAAATTGTTTAGAAAATTTTTCGTAACAATTTACTTTTACCTATATTGTGTTTAAATTCAATTAATTGCCAATGTTTTAAAGCGTTTTTTCAAAATTTTTTCCGGAAATTTTAATATAACATTTTCAATTTATTTATTCCCTGCCTTTTTTGACAGACAAAAAAAAATATGGTAAAAATAGATTGCAAAAAAGGAAATAAAAGATGAATGATTTAACATTTATATCATCTTTAAAATATTAGAGAATCCACATTAAAAAGAAAAAGCACAAAGGAAAATGGGCAGAAAGGAAATATATGAATGATGTTGGGTTGGATTATGTCGAATTATGCATAGCAAGAAATGGGCAAAACCGAATTTTGTTGGATTACAAAAAAATAAATGGAAAAGGGAAATTAAAACAACGCACAAAACAAACAAACAAAATAATTATACCGAAAAATTGCTTAATTATATAGAAGAGAAAATAAAGGATTATTACGGTATATTTTGGGAGAATAAAGGGAGGCCAAAAAATGGGAGTAGAGTAGAAGAATAAAACAAATCACAATTTAAACATCCAAATAATAAATTGTTTCCTCTTCATTTTCGATGAGTTTTCTTTCCTATTCCTTTCCGTCTTTGTCCATTTTTAGGCGCTGAGCAGTCGATTCAATTTGTTGTTGATTGCCTCAAGGAAGTCCATTGTGTACAAATAGGTGCCCTCTTTTGCGCCCTTCAATCCGTGAATACAAATGGCCAAGTCCCTGGAAAAATCATAAATTTTTAATTGAATAATATCAAAATAATTATAATGGTTTAAGATGGGTTTGTCCTACATTCACAAACCAAATATACCCAAAATTGGATAGAGCTGGCCAAAACGCATTGAATGGTATATAATTTGTCATGGTTTGGTCAACAATTAAAGGGTATTAAACGGTTTAAACCAATTTTTTAAACGGTTTAAACCAATTTGGTTTGGTCAACAATTAAAGGGTATTAAACGGTTTAAACCAATTTTGGTTTAATGGTTCAGAACTAAATTAGAATTTGGTTAAACTAAAACCAAAATAGTCAAAAATGATGCGTCTTGACTAGATCTATCGATTAGATATATGGTTTATGGGACATTTGAACGTTGAACCTTAAATCTTTTCGAATTCATTTTTTTTTCAAAGATTTTATAATTTCATTTCTACTCACTTTGTCATTTTGCCCTCTTCAATTGTGGCAACGCATGCTTGTTCGAGGGTACGGGCAAAATGCACCAATTTGTCATTTCCATCCAATTTTCCACGATGCTCAAGGCCACGGGTCCAAGCAAAGATTGAGGCCACCGGATTAGTGGATGTTGGATTTCCCTAAAGAAGTGGAAATTATTTTTTTTATTTATAAAAATTTTTTAATAATAAAAAAAATATTACGGAAAATTAGAAGTTGCGGTGGCTAATAAGCAACTTTGGTCTGGTGGATAGTGGGTCCCGATCAATGGGAGGGGAAGACTAGGGTTCGAATCCCATTGGAGGAGAGTAATTTTTAAAATGAATTTTTAATTATTTCAGTTAATTTTAATGCAAAATTAAATGCCAAATATTAGTAAAAATTTAATTTTCCACTATAATTTTTTGATCAATAAAAATTAGGAGCCCACCTTTTGATGTTCACGATAATGACGGGTCACTGTCCCATGGGCCGCTTCAGCCTCAATTGTCTTTCCATCTGGGCACATCAACACCTAGAAATTAATTTTAAATTTAATTTTTATAAAAATAATGATTTTTTTAATTCTTTTAAGAATTTTTTTAAAATAGTCTTTTTCCATTTTCTTAAGGGAAAATAAAAATGTCATCCTTTTCCATAAAAACTGGAGGCATAAAATTATTTTAATAGATTTAAATTTTTTTTTATTAAAATCCAAATCATTTTTCTGCTTGAAATTCTTTATGGGTTGCTCGAAGGCAAATTAATTTTTAATTCATAAAATTAAAATCTAGATTCAGGTTGGTATCTTCAAAAGCAATTTTAAAAATTAATTTTAAATTGTTTAAAATTTTATTTAATCATAAATAATTTAATTAAAATTTTTAAATCATTTAAATAAAAAATTAAAAAAAATTCCAGCTCTTTTCCCAAAAGTAACCCCAGCCCAAACCAAAACCAACCGATGTCATCAAACCCAACGATCCATAGCCCTGAGCGACCACATCCGATTGCACATCGCCATCATAGTTCTTGCATGCCCACACGAATCCACCCTCACTTTTGAGCACTTGGGCGACCATATCATCGATGAGGCGATGTTCATAGTAAATACCCATTGCGTCGAATTTGGTTTTGTATTCTCTGGAAAATTAATTGTATTTTAATCTTAATGGTTCAATTGTTTGTCCTAAAGCCTCATTCTTATTCCTTATATCCAATCAATAGTTCTCGTCAAGACGCATCGTTTTATTTATGTTTTTGGCCATTGTGTTTACCAAATTCTACTTAATTTTGAACCATTAAACCAAAATTGGTTTAAACCGTTTAATACCCTTTAATTGTTGACCAAACCAAAATTGGTTTAAACCGTTTAATACCCTTTAATTATTGACCAAACCAAAATTGGTTTAAACCGTTTAATACCCTTTAATTGTTGATCAAACCATGACAAATTATATATTATTCAATGCGTCTTTACCAGCTATATCCAATTTGGTGTATATTTGGTTTGGAATTTAGGATAAACCTCTATTTAAACCAATTATAATTATTTTGGCTAACAACCTTTCGAATATTTCCTGGAAAATGTCCTTGAATCGACCATCGTATCGTTTGAGAATTGTGTTTTTGGTGCTCAAAAACAGCGGGAATTTCTTCTGCAATGCATATTGGAAACAGGAATGGGCAAAACCACGAATTGATTCGTCCGTATTGTACCTGTGAAAATTAGGGTAAAATTATTGTTGTGGCTTTTAATGAATTTTTCAAGAAATTAAATCTAATAAAAACTAACTTTTCGACTATTTTGTGGGTAATTAAAAAATTGCCAAAAAACTAAAGGTTTTTTGTTGGTAAAAAATTTAAGATCTTCTCAATTCAAGGTTTTATCTTGACAAAAAAATTCCTGACTACTTGGTCAAAAATACTTAAGGTTTCTTTCTTCATTTTCAAAATTCAAGGTCTTCCCAGTCCCATCCCAGGTTAAAACATCTTAAGTTTTTATTTGGCAAAAAATCTCAGGGTTTACCTTGACCAAAAAATTCAAGGTTTTTTCCCTCATCAAAAAATTCAAAGTTTTTTCCTTGGCCAAAAAGCTTTAAGTTTTTCTTGCCTAAAAAATTATGGTTTGCTCTGGCCAAAAAACTCAAGGTTTTCCAAATATTAAATCAATTTAAATAAATAATTCAATCATAAATAAAAAAACCTCCAATTTTTGTTCCAAAATTTAAAACTCACATTCCCAACACAACTCCACCAGAATCGGCAAAATTGAAGATCGAATGTTTTTCGGCAGTGCCATCATCTTTGGTGATCACAATTTCGTATTTGCAACCCTTCAAAATGAATTTTACTTAAATTATTCTTCTAAATTCCTACTTTTGGAACGACAATGTCCGTCGCTTTGTACTGATCGCCGAATGCATGACGGCCAATTACAATTTCTCTTTTCCAGCCTGGCACAATGCGCGGCACATTTTTGCAAATAATTGGCTCACGAAAGACTGGAAAAAAGTTTTTAGGGTATAAATTTGAGAAAAAAAAACTGATGGAAAATTCTAATTTTAATAGTTTTTCGAAATTTATCCAAATTTCTATTAATTTTGGTTATAAAATGTACAGTTAAGAGTTAAGTTGGATGTACAAAAATGAATAAATGTGGAAATCAAGCCCGAAAAAAATAACTTCCCTTGATCGGATTCGAACCCGAAACCTCAAAAATTCGCAAAAATAGGCTACTCTTAATGTCGAAAATTTTCAACAAAATTTTTGGTTAGAAAATGCTGTAAAATGTACAAAAGTGTGCATCAAGCCCGAAAAAAAATTTTCTCTTGGGCGGTTTCGAGCCAAAAAATTAAATTTTACAAAAGTAAAAGGTCCCCTCCCTTCAGGTCGAAAATTTTCAAAATATTTTATTGTGGTAAAATCCTCATAAATCCCATTATATCAAAATTTAAGCCAAAAAAAGGAGCAAACCTGTTCCGCCAAGAATGTTTCGAATTGTCCCATTAGGGCTTGGCCACATTTTCTTCAGGTTGAATTCTTCCACTCTGAAAATTTGTTCAATTTTTCT
Source organism: Pratylenchus scribneri (assembly GCA_030063045.1). Classification (NCBI taxonomy): domain Eukaryota; kingdom Metazoa; phylum Nematoda; class Chromadorea; order Rhabditida; family Pratylenchidae; genus Pratylenchus; species Pratylenchus scribneri. Next base: position 1,420,084 of record JAQSEB010000114.1, on the reverse strand, counting down.
TTGGAAAACCCAAACAATTAAACGAAACCTGGCCTCATCCGCCGTGATTGTTGCACATTTGATGCCAACACTGTACTTTTTAATTGCCTAAAATCAATGAATTTAACCTTAAAAATTGGTCTAAATTCTATGAAACCTCGGCCGCCTCAAATGTGACTTTGTCATCGGTGGCATCACGGTTTTGAATGCTCAGATCATAGTATTTGATGTCAATGTCCAAATATGGAAGAATCAGCTGTACAAAAATTAATTTTGAATAGCTCAAATTTAACTATTGTTCAAAACCTTGTCCTTAATTCCGGCCCAAATGATTCTATAAATGTTTATGTTTTTATTATTGCCAAAAATTTACTAAATATTAACCTAGTCATCTCATCACCGTCCAAATCGACCACCGGATTTGCCACTTTAATCTTTTGTTGAGCCATCATTACTTTGGAAGTGGACAAAAATCGACGTTGTTGTTGATTTGTATTTGTTTGGATTGTCGAGAATTGGAATAGTTTATTATTGCTGCTGCTGTTGGTTGCCGCTGACACGAATTTGTTGTTGAGAATGAATGGGCGGCGAAGTAGAAGAAGATTTGAGGAGGCACGGTACAGCAACTGCGGAAGAGCACAATCGGCCATTTTATTCGAACAAACACAGACGGCAGCAGCGGTACAGACAGGAACTGTTGTTTGTTGGATGGATTGGTTGGATGGAAATGGAGATTTTATCGCCGTCGACAGAAAATATAGTCGTTTCTCTCTATAAAATTCAATATTATTGGAATTATTGGGAACGGAATGGGAATGATGAATACAAAAACGCGATTAAATGAATGATCGACCTACGACCTTGGCCTCCTCGTTCCTCGAGAATTTTTGCTTCTCGATTGAATTCTTTTCAGAGTAGTCTAGTCAATCAATGTTTATTTTATTACCTTACCTACCCGTTCGTAATTTATTATCAAATTGAGGAATTTTTGTGATAAGAAATGTGGAAAATTTGTGGGAAAGGAAGTGGGGATGAAAGAGTTTAAGTAAAGCTGACAGCTGATTTTATGCTTGGTTGCACTTAAAATCAGGGCTCCCATCGAGTCAAGTGGATTTATAAGGACAAAATTTCCGTTTTATAAGGACATAAGGGGCAAAAATTTTAAAATATAAGGACATGTAAAATTTTTTATTTTTTAAAAAAAATTCATTTTATCCTTTTAGTAATTTTTTCCATTCTGGGGCCTCTTCAAATAAACGCCATTTGCCAGAAACCAGATGCCATTTGCCAGAAATGGCAAATTTTTATTCAAATAAAGAAAAATGGCGGCCATTTGCCATTTCTGGCAAATGGTTTTCCATTTGCCAGAAACCATATTTTCCCCTTATGGGTTGCCAGATGCCATTCCCATGTGTTCAAATAAATATATGGTTTTCTAAAACCCATATGGGTTGCCATTTGCCATTTTACTTTTGTTTTTTCTTATAACTTGTTTAATTTTAATCGAAATAAAATTTTTTAAACATATTTTTAATCAGCGAATCAAGACGCATCGAATGAGATATAGTTTGTCAAGAAAAAAAATAAATTTGAAAATTATGGCATTTGAAGATCATAGGTTAAAAAATATGCAAAAATTTAGTTAATATTTTATTTTCAATTTTAAAATTATTTTTGAACTTTATTTAGTGGATTTTAAGTTAAAAAATTTTTTGTAATTTTTTCACCCCCAAAACATGAGAAAATCTTGAGAATTTTTAAAATCTGAATTCACCATAATTTTTTTCATCTCCGTAAACCTCTGAGTACTCGGGGAAATTTTTATTTGACATCCCATTCTCGAGAAAATAATTTTTGCCATCGCCTTTTTGTGATGGCAAATGACTCTGGCAAATGGCGGCCATTTTATGGGAAATGGTTTTTATTTGAATAAGATCTATGGTTTCTGGCAAAATAAGTAGCCATTTCTGGCAAATGGCATTTGGTTTCCCATTCCCATTTGCCATAATGGCATCTGGCAAATGGGTTTATTTGAACAGAAATCTGCCATTTCGCCAGAATTTTATTTGAACATGGCAAATGGCAAATGGTTTCCCATTTGCCATTTCTGGCAAATGGCAATGGCATTTATTTGAAGAGGCCCCTGCTGAATGAATTATTCCTTCAGGAAAAATTATAACCAAATATGGCCCGGTAGGGGAAAATTTTTAACCAAAAATGGCCCGGTAGGGGAAAATTTTAACCAAAAATGGCCCGGTAGGGGAAAATTTTAACCAAAAATGGCCCGGTAGGGGAAAATTTTAACCAAAAATGGCCCGATAAGGGAAAATTTTAACCACCCCTACATATCCCTAGCCCTAGCCCCTAGGACCCATGCCGACCCTACCATAACCCTAACCCAAGCCCATAAACCCCTAATCCTAGCCCTATCAATGAGAATATAGATGGTCATAACTTTTTTATTTTTGGGTTTTATGAGAATCTGATAGTAGATTCGTGCTCTGCTCATCGAGACGCGTCGATTGAACTATAATTTGCTCTAGAAAAAAATTTCAAAATTTTTCGAGTTTCGACCCATAAGGGGGGACCCTTACTTTTCCAAATTTCATCATACTCTAACTTTTTTTCTAGGCGCCTCACGCAGAAAATTTTTGTAGATTCGAACTCAGCTCGACGAGAGGAATCGAATGGTATATCACACATTGTTCTGTGCAGATTCTTTACGATTGCCGCGTTTTCTGCAATGCAGAAACTGCATTTTTATGTGACCACCCAATTTGCAGAAAAACTGCATGCAGCTACTTTTTTGCAGTTTCTGCATTTTTATGTGACCACCCAAATTTGCAGAAAAAACGCATGCAGCAAATGCTCTCCTCTTTTTCCGTTATCTTTTTTGCTGCAAAAATTTTGCGTTTTTTATGTGACCGAGGTATGACTAATTCTGTATGTGAATTTTTGATATTTAAAATTATTTTTTAATATTCAGCTATTGATTCCCCAAGATCGTTATTGATTTGAAAAATTAAAAAAAACAATTATTTATAATTTTTTTTTGCATTTTTTGGACTAATGCCCGTTTTTGCATTTTTTGGACTAACGCCCGTTTTTGCATTTTTTGGACTAACGCCCTTTTTGCATTTTTGGACTATCGACGTAGCACCGGAAATTGCATGGCATCATTCTCAATCATTTTTTGCTTTGTCTTCTCTTTTCATTGGAAGAGACAATATCAACTTGTCTCAAAAAATTGTGCATTCTTTAGCACATTGATAAAGTGCTTGATTTTAAGCGAGACTTGATGGGTTAGAATCACGGCAACGGAAAATGATTTTTTAATGACTTTTTCAGCTTTTTTTACTTTCATAATTCAATTATTTGAACTAAAGATGACAGAAAAAAAACTAAATCTACGGCGAGAATCTCTGCTGAGGTCTGAGCTAGTTCGAGTCGAGTTCGAATTAAAGAAAACCAAAATCAATACACAGAATAAATATATTTATACAATGGCAAATATTAATAAAACAAAAAGCACAATATGGAAATAGAATAATATACAAACAAAAAGCACAATATGGAAATAGAATAATATACAAACAAAAAGCACAATATGGAAATAGAAAATACAGACAACAAAAATAATCAACATAATATCAACAATTTCTTCTTTTCTCTCCACACACATCCTCCATATCTTCGCGTCGTTCATCCCGGGCCTGTCATGCGCAAAAGTTCGGTCAAGAATTGATTGAAACTGAAAAAGAAGGTTGTTGTAAATTTGGTTTGAAAAATATAAAATTGGCTTACCTCGTAACTGCGACAGTCGTCATCAATCCAATCGATAGGGAAGTTCCATAGTCAAAATCGTCGTCGGCACGTTGCACAGCATTTTCTCCGGGCCCATTGTCGTTGTTTCCATTTCCATTCCTGCCGCCATGTTCTTCGATGGGTGGTGATCCGGGTGTTCGCAATATTGGGCTGCCTGGCGGTGTATAAGCTCGACTCAATGCCTGTTGCAAAACTTCATCCGGGTTTGGCTGCGTCCACGCCTCCGTGTCCTGCTCCTGCTGCGTTGATTCGGTCGAGGTGGAATACTAGAAAAAATGAAAATGAATTAAAATTATATTTTCTTTTTAAATTTCTTACATTTGAATTGAAGATTCGCGGTTCGGGTGGTGGCGACATTGCTTCATCAAACTCTTGGGTTGTTTCTGACCGCACTTCCTCAACGTTTGGTTGCAGTGAATAAAGGGTTGACGATCGCTGAAAATTAAAGGAAATTATTTCCGACCTTAAGTTTTGGTTTTAAACTTACATAAGAAGTATGTTCTCCCGATACTACTGCTGGTGGTTCATCTGCTTGTCTGCGTTGCGTCGTCAGCCCATCGGAGAAGCGAAAGATCCACTAAAATTGAGGGAAATTAATCAATTAAAAGATAAGCTATTATTTCCACAAACCTGGTATGCGAAGAAAGCCAAGCCCAATGAACAGTGCAGCGCAATGAATTGAAGTGGGCGATTCTTGGAATTGGCCATTTCACGAACAATGCAGGTGGCGAGCATCAGCGAAGCCAGCACAAGAATGGAGACCTTGGAGCGGTGTTCTCTGAAAATTGGTGTAATTAATGTTCATTCATAATTGTAAAGCCCAAAACTGACCGAAATTTTGATGACTCGTCCTCTCCTGAACTGTAGCTATCGCTGTCGGTGTTGACGGTTGGGAATGTAATGTCCGTAAATGTTGCTGAAGGATGCGGCCGCAGTTGGTTGTTCACTTCTATTTCTCCATAGTAATGGCAGCCGTAGTCGTCGTTGATGTTTTCTGAAGGATCGGGCCGCAGTTGGTTGTTCATTTCTCCATAATTATGCCAGGTGCTGTAGTCGTTGTTGCTGTTCTCGGTCATTTTTGTTGCAAACCTGGAAATGGGAAGTTTATTTTGTGTGAAATTGGAGATGGGATTTGTGACTTTACTTTGTTGGAAAATTGGGCAGGAGAACACACACGCAAATGGAAATTGATTTGAATGACTGAGTTGGATAAAAATAGCTTGCTTTTATATTACAAAATAAGGCAAGAGAGTACAATCTACAAAAGTATGTATGCCTAAATTGTAGGTATCGTAGACAGTCCTTTGCGACAAAATGTCTAAAGTCTAAACATTTGTTTCTTTACCCTTTTATTTTTCAGCATATTCCCTCTTTTTTTCTAACTCTCAAACCTCATTTTGTGACATTCTATCTCTACTTACAATCAATAACCGTTCACAGTTATTGATTAGCTGATGCCAATCCCAACTATTGCTTTGCTTTACGTACGCTTCACCATTCTTATTTAGCCATATAAAAGCAGCATCAAAATTGTTCCCAATCTCATTCAAATCTACCTACACAATATTCCCAATCCTACATAAAATCTACCTACAAAATATTCCCAATCCTACGTACCTTCCAAAATGCAGCCTTCTAAAATCAAAAGAACCAGGTAAATTCCATTGTTATTTAATAATTAATATTCAACAATCCATCATTTTCAGTTCATTTGCATGCATTGAAGTTCAACACACACTCGAGGTTGGTTGCATCTTCCAAATTGTCTTCATTCAATAATTTTGCTACCATTTTCAGGTCGAAGAATTGTGCAAACCGCTGGTGCTGAGCAACAATCAATTACGACAAATTATGGCGCGAATGGAGGAAAGTTTCGTTGATGGATTGCTTCAGGACTCAGGTGGGCTACTTCTTATTTTAAAAACGAATCTAAAATTAAATAATTCAGAAAAGAAACCGTCAGTGAAGATGCTTCCGACCTACATACGCTCGGTGTCCGTTGGCGAGGAATGTGGCAAATTTTTGGCTTTGGATTTGGGCGGCACACATTTTCGGGTACTTCTGATCACGCTGGAGGGCAATGGCAAATCAACGATGAAGTCGAAACTGTTTGAACTACCGGATCAACTCCAAAAGGGCAGCGGAATAGCGGTAAGTGAATATACCATAAAACGTTGTAAAGAACTAAATTTTACTTTTCCAGCTTTTCGATCACATTGCGGCTTGTTTGGCTAAATTCATGGAGGAGCACGATTTGAAGGGAAAAGAAAAACTGCCTCTTGGATTTACATTCTCATTCCCTTGCCGACAATTGGGCCTGACCTCTGCATACTTGGTCAATTGGACGAAAGGATTCAACGTGAGTTCATTTTATTTTAAAATTCATTCATTAATTTTTAACTAAATTTAGGCTTCTGGTGTGGTTGGCAAGAATGTGGCGGAACTTCTCTGGGAGGCCTGTGCTCGCCGCTGTGATATTGATATTTTCGTGGCTGCCGTTTTGAATGACACAACTGGCACGGTAAGTGAAAATAAGAATAAATAAATCATCAATAAAATTAATTTTTAAGATGCTGGCCTGCTCTTTTCTCGAAAAACATTGTTACATTGGAGTCATTGTTGGCACAGGTTGGTTCAATTGGATTGCATTGGAGTTTGTATAATTTGAGAAAATTTTAGGCACAAATGCGTGTTATATGGAATCCCTTGACAAAATCCCGAAACTGCAAGGAAAAATTTTCCCAGAGAAAGGTTGGTAAATTAATCAATAACAATTTATAATTCTCTAATTGATTTTTTATTTTAGATGGTCTTCCGGCTGAGATGTGTGTCAACACGGAATGGGGCGGCTTTGGAGACGACGGCAAATTGAACGAATTTTTGACCAAGTGGGACGACAAAGTGGACGATTGCAGCATCAACGCAGGGGAGCAGCGCTTCGAGAAATCAATTTCCGGAATGTATATGGTATGTTTTGAAGGGCAAATCAAAAAAATAAAATTAATTTGAAATTATTTTCAGGGTGATATTGTTCGTTATGTCCTGGAAGATTTGACCAATCAACGAGTCCTCTTTGACGGCCAGCACCAAATCAATCTTCGCGGTTTTTCTACCAAACTCGTCTCTGATATTGAAAAGTGAGTCCATTTTGAATAATTTATTTTTAATTATTAAAAATTTTCAGACAGATTCAAGAACATGATCCGCTCACAAAGATTCAGGAGATGCTTCAGAAAATCGGTAAATATCTTCCCAAATATTTTCTAAATTATTTTCCCCCACTTAAATTTTAGGAATTCGAGCAACCGCGACCGATTGCGCCAATATTGCATATGTTTGTTCGTTGGTCAGCAAACGAGCAGGTTAGAAGTTTACAAATTTTGTATTAATATTTTAAATTCCCATTTTAATTTACAGCCCATCTTTGTGCCTGTGGAATTGCCGCCCTGCTCAAACGGATGAACAAGGAATTCGTAACAATTGGCGTTGATGGCTCAGTCTACCGCTTCCACCCCACATTCAAGGATTTGTTGGATTCAAAAATTGATGAACTTCTCGATGGAAAATACAAAGTTTGTTGAATTTTTGGAATAATTTTAATATTAACTTTATTTATTTTTCAGTACAAATTTGTTTTGAGCCAAGATGGGAGTGGACGAGGGGCGGCTGTTGCGGTTTGTTTTTTTTAATTCATTCAATTCATTTAAAAACTTAATTTTTAGGCGGCAGTGGCGACAAGGATGAGCCGAATTACCGAAGAACATAGAGGGGCAACGGCCATGTGAGCAGCAGAACAGACGACGACATCAATATTTCCCTTCAATCGATAATTTGTGTAATTTGTATGTATTGTAAAATCCCAAAATTTTTTGCTTATTTTCTATTGTATTTTGCCCTAAATTTTTTGCCCATTTTCTATTGTATTTTGCCCTAAATTTGTTGCTCATTTTCTATTTGTATTTTGTTTGCAATTTGTATTATTTGTTTTATAATAAATTTGTATAAAGAATAGAAAAATTGAGTCAGCAGCTATAAAATTTTTTTGAATTTTATTATTATCACCCGAAAACAAAAATTCTTCCTTCCCTCACATAAAGTATTCCTGCGCATGATTCCAAATAAAAATGCTCATCATTTTGATAAAAAAAGGCCAAAATATGCACTTGAAAGAGACGAAAAAACGATCTATGGGCTTGGCCTGCTGGCCTTTTTCCCTTTAATCTTCCCGCAGCCGACCAAATTGGGGGCTTATCGCTTATATCCATTCCATAATAATAATTTGACGTGAATATAATTCTAGATTGTAATTGCACTTTTTAATTGTGAATTGTAATTGCACTTTTTAATTGTGAATTGTAATTGCACTTTTTAATTGTGAATTGTAATTGCACTTTTTAATTGTGAATTGTAATTGCACTTTTTAATTGTGAATTGTAATTGCACTTTGTAATTGTAATTGCAATTTTTAATTGTGAATTGTAATTGCACTTTTTAATTGTGAATTGTAATTGCACTTTTTGATTGTGAATTGTAATTGCAATTTTTAATTGTGAATTGTAATTGCACTTTTTAATTGTGAATTGTAATTGCACTTTGTAATTGTGAATTGTAATTGCAATTTTTAATTGTGAATTGTAATTGCACTTTTTAATTGTGAATTGTAATTGCACTTTTTAATTGTGAATTGTAATTGCACTTTTTAATTGTGAATTGTAATTGCACTTTTTAATTGTGAATTGTAATTGCACTTTTTAATTGTGAATTGTAATTGCACTTTTTAATTGTGAATTTTAATTGAAATATGTAAATTCAGGTTTGTTAAAATTTCAATTTTTTCGCTGAAAAACGTGTAATTCCATTTCCCCTCCATTCTTCTTCCTCTTTATTTTTCATTCCAAAACCCATTTCACATTTCCCTATTCATAAATGTAGGCAATTTCAATAGAATTTCACCCATCCTCCTCCAAATGTGCCGTTTTCGTGCATCGGCGTAAAAGGAGGGCAAATGGACCATCTGCTGCTGCTTCTTCTCCCAATTCATTCCACCCAACAATTCCCATTGGCCCTTTATTGTGTGAAGCTGTCATCGCTTCTCCGCCGGTCAGTCGGACAGCCTCGCGCCGTTTCCTTCAAGTTGGCAGCGGACATTTTCTTTAAGGGCAAATGGGTGGGGGTAAATAAGCTCGTCAGCTGCTGGCCTTCTTCCTTTCCCTTCATCATCCATTCTTTCCATTTTCAAAGCGTCCCTTCCGGCGCTTTTCGCCCTTCGCGCGACCAACCCCATCCAGCCAACAGCAGCCGCCCAAAATGACCACGGCGCCGTCGTCATCGTTGTATGCCGCCGAAGGGGAAACGGAAAACTAGAAAGCAAGCCAGCCAGATGTCCACTTTTCATTCCATATCTCTTTTGTTATTCCAATGGCCTGGACACTTTTCCTCCAAATTTCATCTTTGTGTCCTCCTTTATGGCAGGCATCAAATTTTGAGCCATTAATGGTCCTTTTGTCAATTTTCGGGAAATTTTTACCGATTTATTTGCCACTTTTACCTTAGTTAGCTATTTTGTGCGTGTTTCCCAAAAATAGTCAGGCCCCCTTCCCTTGTCCACTTCGCTTTTTTTGCCTTATACGGTGCCATCAAAAAAAAAGAGGTGAAATTGATTGCGAATTGTAAGAAAAAAAAACAAGAAAATAAAGGGAAAAATCTTTGGGTGAATATTATTTTGCATCATTCCAATTCCCACCCAATCCATCCAAAAACTTGTTCACAAGTTGCCACAAAAAATGCCATCAAAAATGGGCATATGGCCTTCACAAATGTTTTTTATCGGCTGGCAACGTTTCTTCTACTCTTTTGAGTTCTTTTTGTGAATAAGCCGTCTCCTCCATTCATTCGCCTTTTCTCCCTTACATTCTTTTTCCCTCCAAAAATGGTTTGGCGGCGACTGTTTTTATGTGCCTTTTTGCGTTGATGGAGAAATTTTTTGGGGGCCGTGGCATGCAAAAAAGGAACCTACACGGTCGCTTGTTTTTTTGTGAAGAAAACATTTGCAGATGGGATTGGGAGGAAGCTGGCACCGAAAATAATGCGCCGGCACTGAATTGGTATGTGCCTTCGCCGAAAATGGCATTCATTCTCCCCTGTGGGCAATTTTTGTTGGAGGATTTTTATGAGGAAGAGACGTCTGCTTTTGCTGGAATGAATGCCCTCCTCCGCTGCTGGATGGATGGATGGCTTTGATTTTTGAGTTTTGACTAATTTCAAAGTAAAAATTTCTTCCCCAAATTTGCCTTCGTGTTCGTCATAAACTATACCCTAAAATAAAGAACCTAGGGCGTTCTTTTGGCCATATCTCAACAAGGAAACAACCAATTTGAGAAGGCGATATGCCATTTAAAAGCTCTAAATGTCCTCTAAAAAGTGGCCATTCTAATTTTTGAAAATTTAAAACAATTTGTAAAATAAACGGCTTTTACTCAAAAATTTGGGTTCATTATATTCAAAGACATGTAACTTTCGTTAAAAATGCGATTTTATAAAAATTTAAAAATGCTAAATTGTATAGGATACTTTTAGCTTTCCAATGGCATATCCCCTACCCAATTACTTATTGTCTTGCAGAACTATGAGAAAAAGAATGGTTATATACTGAATCGACGGTACTGAATCGTCATTTAGCGTTTTCCCTGCTCTGATGAGGCTTTTTATTTGTACCGTATTCCTATCTTTATAGTAGAAGCTCCCTTTGGAGGTCTTTGAGATATATAATCATCCCTTCTAATTCTAATAGAAGATCTCCCTCCAACAATATCCTCTCTTTTATAATCTCTGAAAATACTAGCCACGAGGCCACTTAATAGAGGAAATACGGTAGTTTAGGTAATCTGTTAAAATTATACATTTTCCTTCTGGAAAATATTCCCTACGCCATCCATTTTATTTTAACCCGTAAATTGCACATCAAAATATACAAAAATATACTTCTTTTCATTGAATTGTGCCAACGGGTATTCCTATTCTAAATTTGGCAAATTCAATTCCCCTGCTTTTAGCTGTGAGTCCTACACGTGTTGTTGTTTTTTTTTTGACGAAAATAAGGTTGCCAGCCGCCACCCAGGAAAATGTCATCAAAACAGACTTACGTGGTGCCATTTCCCTCCCTCCCTGGTCCCTGGCTTCCACTTTGGTTGGCCTTTTGCGCCACCCTCATTCCCAATGCCATATTTTTCCTTCCACCGGCTTTTCCTCCCCTCTGATGTTCCCTCCGCACAATTTCACAAAGCCAAGCTTGTCCATTTTCATCGTTGGTCCCTTGTCCCTCATGTCCCCCGCCGAAGGGAACATTCCCAGAGGGAAAACAACAACGGCACAAATGGTGGCACACAGGGCAGTCAGCCAGCCGGCACAACGATGGACGGCACTAAAATACGGCTATCTTGCCCGCTCAAAGTTTCCTTCCAGCCTCCAAAGAGCCAGTCACAGTCTTCCCCCATCCCCAGCGGCGTTCCTTCCTTCCAGCGTCCAGCCGTCCGTCCATTTCCTCCCACTCTTTGTCCATTTGTCATCAACCAGCGTCCATTTTGGCGTCCATCCCCTCCAGCGATATTACACTTTCATAGCCGGGCATTGGTGGAGGCTTTAGACCGCCTGCTGAATATTTTTGGTAGGCTAACCCGAAATGGCACGCTTATTCACGGCACACATTTAGGGTAAACATTTTGGGCACACCCTCTTTCCTTATTTATTCACTTCCTTTCAACCCCTCCCGCGTTCATCTGTGCCGACTTTCAAAACCAATGCCCGCCCTCCTTCTCCCCTCCCCTCTCCGTCAAAACCGTGCCGTGCCATCCAATAGTCCATATTCTTGCAGAACAAAGTTTGGCTTGAAATTGAATTGTGCCATTTGCAAGAAAACATGTTATTTTCCAGAAAAAATGTTTTTTTTGAATATTTCTCTCATTTTTTTGAACGGTTTGTTTTCATCAAAATTTAATTTTAAACCATTAAACCATTTGCTTATTTTTCCTAAATTGATTCCAAGAAGAAAACTTGGACGATTTTTTGAACCCTTTTTTCACTCTTTTTGACCTGATTCTTTTCCTCTTTTTTAAATCACTTGTTTTCATCAAAATTTAATTTTAAACCGTTAAACCATTTTTGAGTATTTCCTCATTAAATTGGTTCTAAGGAAATTTTTCCCCTTTATTTTTTTATAAATGCCCTTAAGAAATTTCGCCACATTTCTTATCCAGAATTGCGAGAAATTGTTGGGTTTTTTCAAAATTTACACTTTTTGACTGGATTCTACGATGCGAAGCGCAAATCTCGACTATGAAGCTCACTCAAATGTGTGTCTCCAGTCTCGAAAGGACCGGTCATTTTCCGCTTAATTCCAAAAAAGCGTCTCGGCCTCTTTCCCTTCTCTCCCTGTTTCAAATGTTTACATTGTGGCCGCTAGAATCTATTTTGGGCTATTTTTGTTACCGGCGACGCCCCTCCATTCCCTACGGTCTCGTCATCGACGGCCGCGACCACCGACAATGTTTGCTCTCGCCGTTGAAGCCGCCGTCGCCGATGCTGGAACGTCCTAGCCCGAGCAGCAGAAATGTGGTCCAAATTGGAATGTGAGGGAGAAAAACTACCTTTTTTTGGATGAAAGAGGACCATTGGATACCGCTGATTGGAAACATGCCATCCTTCTTTTGGCCACAACAAGGAAGTAACCAATTTTGGAAAGCGATATGCCATTTGAAAGCTCAAATTTCCTCTAAAAATGGCTTTTCTAATTTTATACTTTAAAGAAAGTTACATGTCTTTGAGTGTAATGAACCAGAATTTGTTGAGGAAAAGCCGCTTATTTTACAAATTATTCTAAATTTTCAAAATTAGAAAAGCAACTTTTTAGAGGACATTTAGGGATTTCAAAGGGCATATCGCCTTCCAGAATTGGTTGCTTCCTTGTTGAGCTATGGCCAACAGAACCGTCTGAGTAGAAGATGGTATTGAAACATCCTATTTCACTTTGGGGGTTCGCCCGAAATTTTTGCTGTTGGCCATTCTCGTCTTTTGGCTTGACCAAAGTCTGCTTTTCCCATTCCCCGTCCATTTTTGGGTGGAACGGACTTGAAAAGCAAAAAGGCGACGGACGAAGACCAAATGGACCAAAATGTGAAGAAAGGCCGTGTCAGCCGTCCCCCATCCCCGCCCCCAACGCTTCCAGCGCAATCCTCCTTTCTTTTCGGACAGCAAAATCTTTTTTTGGGACCAGCTGCTGGCCAAAGCAGTTATTAGTTGGCTATGCTGAAATCCTTCCCTCCTTTTTATTTCCTTCACTTTTTTGCGCAGCTCCAATTTTGCGTTTTTTTTCTCCTTTTTACCACCGGTCATTCCGAATCCCGAGGGGCCATGTTGCCTGGGAAGCGTCCCAACTTTTCTCTTAATAACTCATCAAATATTGAACCAATTTTGAGGATTTTAGTATCAAATTAAAGAACTCACTTTTGGCTATCAAATGATATTAAAATTATTTAAATTGTTTCGGAAGAGATGAAGTTATGGCCCAAAAAACCATTTAAAATGACCTTATTAGTATGGATTAGCGAAATTTTCCGTTGTTTTTTGGCCATAATTTCATCAATTCTGAACCAATTTAAATAAAATTAATATCATTAGATAGCCAAAAGTCTGCTCTTTAATTTGATACCAAAATCATCAAAATTGGTTCATTCCTTGATGAATTATTATAATATAAATGGTGGCAAGTTGGTCTATTCCGTCCTTTTAATTCCCTTCACTTTTTACACCCCCTTTTTAACCACCGGTCATTCCGACGAGAGGCCGTCTCTCCCCATTTTTCCCTTGGTCACATATATCCGCGCTGCGAATTTTCCAATCCCAAAAAGTGGCCAAAAATAGCCTCTAGGCCCAAACAAACATTTGACCGACTGAATGGACTCTTTTTGGAAATTGGAAGGAGGGATGACGGACGAATGGACTAATAAAAGGGCTTGCGATCAGCCGTAATTCGGCCACAAAAATGAAAGTGGACTGGAATTCGGCCACCCCTTCCCCCCCCCCCCCCCTTCCTTTTCTTTTGCGCGAGGCCACAAAATGTGGTGAAATCCATCCATCCACATGCATTTGGAACTCACTCGTCTCGTCCTTTGTGTGTATTTGTGTAAAAGTAAAAGGCGAGTCCACCGGTCATTTTCCTCCTTCAATCCCTGGCCATGAGCCTTGCCCCACCCTAAATCTCGGCCAAAAATAGCTGCGCAGCAGTGGTCGAGAAAACAAACATTGGGTCGACTTTTAGTGGCGGCCAAAAGGAGGAAAGGAGAAAGGCAATGAGGGTGACGGACGATTGAATGGAGGCTTTAGGGTGCTTTCAAGCCCCGCAATGATGTGGTCAACGACGAGTCCTCATTTGTCTGGATGGGACGCTCTTTCGAGAGGTTCTGCTGACTGGGGTGAGGGTTGGAGACGCGCACACATTTCGCTGAAACATTTTTGGAAGTTTGTTTTTGTCCTCTCAAAAAGACTGGAATCCGCTGGAATCCTGAAGTCGAGGATTATTTTTGACCCCGCACAAAAATCACTTTTTTGTGGCCATATCAGCTTGGCCAATTCAGGGGCTTCTTTAAGATTCCTATACTCTGTCTTTCGATAAGAAAATTTATTAAACTTTTTTAAAGCATTTTGATATCAAAATGATTGATCAAAAACAAATAATTGCATAGAAAATTATGGACAATCAAAAGAAAATGGCCTGAATTTTGGACAACATTGCAGCCATTTTTTGTTTCCATAGAATCCACCAATAATTCTTTCTCTAATCATTTCATCTAATAAATCAGAGCTATAAAATGGCATCAAATTTGCTAAAAATAAAGCCAAAATTCACGTTAGCCTAAATTTAAAGCTATAATATTTACTTGAAAATATGCAAAATTATTTAGATGGCGCAAATTACATTCCATCCTCAAACATTCAATATTTTCCCTGTTTTAACTGATATTTCAGCATAAAGTGATGGAAGGCATTTTTATTTCCATTCCATTTCCATAAGTTTATCATTTCTGCTACATGGAAATGGATTACTAAATTTGGAAGAAAACTTCCGCCACTTTTTCTTCCCAACACTTTCTCCAAAAAGTGTAGCCCTAGAATCGCGTGTAAACTAAATTCCCAATTATCTCATTCCCAGCCAATCCTAGGATTTTTGCTATCAGCAATGGCGAATTCCGCCGTCATTTTCCCAAAATAAAGATTCTGATAGAAGGAAAACGTAAAAGTCACGCAAATGATGGGCGTAGGCCCATCGTACATTACACATTTTTGCCCACGGCATGGCTCATTTTATTTGGCACCAACCAGTGATGGAGCACAAAAATGGAAGCTGATGACAAAAATGGAAATAATAAATTTATCCTGGAGGAAATTCAAATCAAAAATTACAAATCTGTCAATATATAGAGAGAGAGGATAGGAGATTGAATCTAAAAACCCGAATTTTTTAAAAAAAGCCGCTAATTTTACAAATCGTTTTTTTAATTTTCGAAAGATTAGTAAAGCCACTTTTTAGAGAACATTTAGGGCCTTAAACTGGCATATCTCCTTCCTAAATTGTTGCTTCCTTATTGAGATATGGCCAAAAGAACAGGTATAGGTACTAAATATGCACAGTTTATAATATGCCATAAATTTTGTTCCTTTAGCAATTTTTTAGGCTACTTTTCAAATAGCAATTAGAGAAAATAATTACATTGTTTTCACCCCATTTCAGCAAATTATGAAAGATTGTAGTTTTTTGGATATTTTTGCCGCGCTTTTAGTGCAAATTTCGTCACATTCGCCCACCTCACACATTTTTGCACATTTTCTGCTATGGCCAAATCCAAAAAGCGGCCTTCCCCCAAAAATTGTACTTTTTGTTTTTCACGAACAATCCTCTCTAGTCCATATTTTTATGACCCCTCCTTCTCAGCTGGCCATTAGTAAGCATTCGCTCCAACTCCAATATTGCCTGCCTCACGGACACGGGTCATCGGTGGTTATGTAAGAGAGGCAAAAAATGGGCGAGAGAACATTTGTCGTTTACGTTTATTATTAGGTGTGGCCAAAATTTCCTCACTTTCTTCTTCACCCTCCAATAATAGCTTTGCTTCCTCCTCTATTTTAGTCAAATTCAGTGGCTTTTCATCCAGCCAAATCCGGAGAAAAAAACAACATTTAAATACTTCCAAATATAACAATTTGGCCAAATTCTGATATTCGCGCATATTAATTCCATTTTTAAGTGAATTTTAGACTTTAAATTTATCCAAATTTTTTTATGGCCTCGATTAGGATAGAGTGTATTAATTACAAATTTTTCAAGTGAAAATTGACTTTAAATTAGGCAAATTTAATAATATTTTATAGCCCTGATTGTAAAGTATTAATTAGAGAAAGAATTAGTGAATTTGATAGAAAATGCAAAAAATTATCACAAAAATGGCAAAATAGACCAAAATCAGGCACATTTTTTGTTTTTTGGCCATAACTTTTCGGACATTTATGTGTTTGAAAAAAAAAATTTTGTGGTCAAAATGATTTATATAAAGAGCTTAATCAATTAACATAGAAGTTTTATTAACTTGAAAAATTACTGGCATAAAATGGAAAATACCAACGACACTTTCGAGCATTCACAAATTGCGCCATTCACATTTGGCTTTTTTAACAGCCTCTCCTCACTTCAAATTCCATCCGCGTTCATTCCTAGCGTCAACATTGGCACAATCCTCTTTTAATTTTTCCGTCAAATTCCCTCTTCCCATCATTCCCATATTTTGTGGCCAAATCCTTTTCAAATCTACATCCTTCCTTATCCTTTGCCTCCAACCTCCAATTCCCATCTAAAAATGGTTCCCCATTTGGACTTGTTTTCGCCGTTTTCCCCTCGCCTCCTCCATATTTGGACCTTTAGGCCTCACATAATACTTGGCCAGCAGCCATGCCAATCCTCATTCTCACCACCCAATTCCGCCTCTCGGCGTTCCCTCCCTCCGTCATTTTGCTCCAAGGCCCTGCCTACGAGGCTGACTCTCTCGCTTTTTCTTCTCATTCCCCTCGGGGGATTGTCCACTTTGTTTCTCCACCCTCCGTGGCCACCCATAGGCCATTTCGACCTCTTTTGGACGTCGTCCATAAATGTTTCCCATTTCGGTCTTGTTTTCCCCTCGCCTCTCTCCATTTGTGAGCTTTTAGGTCACCAATCGTGCCAATCCTCATTCTCGCCTCTCGGCGTTCCTTCCTTCCGTTATTTTGCTCCAGCCACAGACTCCGAGGCTGGCTCTTCTTACGGCGCCATTCCCTATAGCTTTTCCTCCCTTTTCCCCTCGGGTGATTGTCCACTCCACATCCACCGTGGCCATTCCTCTCTTCCCACAGGCCATTTCGACCTCCTCGCCTCCCCATTTGGATGGACCTTTTGGCCAGCAGCCGTGCCAATCCTCATTCTCGCCACCCAATTCCGCCTTTTGGCGTTCCCTCCCTCCGTCATTTTGCCCGGCTTTTGCCCCAAGGCTGCCTCTTACGGCGCCATTCCCTTCCCAATCCACTCTCGCTTTTCCTTTTCTTCCTTTCCCTTCTGCTGGGGATTGTCCACTTTGTTTCCACCCTCATTTTCGCCCATAGACGATTTGACCACTCCTTGGGCCAAAGAGGCGAATGGCAAAATGACTGCCCCTCGGCTGTTTCCTAGAGCCTAGAGGGCACAAATGTGTATTTCCCTCGGGCGAAGAAGCTTTTCGCCTCGTCTATTTTCAACAACATTTTGACCACTTTCCCCTCCAAGGTCCAAGCGTCCGTCCACTTTCCCTCCATTCGTTCCCTTTCCTTTCTTCCTTGCAACCCAAAGCACAAATCGTGAACTGCGCCGTTGGGGAAGGGGCCATTGGCCGCTGGCCACATTTATATTTAGGTCATCCGCCGCCATCATCCAAGAAAGCAGCAGCAGATGGCCCATCGCCGTCACATTTTCCCCCATTTTTAAAGGGGGAATATGTATTTGTGCCGGTCACTGCCAATGTTTGCTCTCTGCTTGATGCGTGATAGGCGGCCATTTTGGCCCAAAGTTGGCCAAATCTTTGGCATTTTTAAAGGCAAGGCTTCCTTTCCAGATGGCACGTTCAATTAGCAATTAATAGTGTTCAATGTTTGGCTGAACGAATGCCTTTTACCTTTCCTAAACATGTTTCGATAGTATAAAAATTATTCTAACTAATCAAACTTATATTTGGCCACACTAATCAATGTAAATCAAAATCACCCTTTTCCAGTGAATTCTTTAAAAAATGCTTTTTTTAAACATATTTTTGCATGGAATTTATGCAAATTCCAATCTACAATTCCTGTATTTAAAAGAAATTAGAAAATCTCTCTTTTAATTTCTTCAGCATTTTCCCCCCTTTTTAAGATAATTCTACTAATTTTTAACGAATTATCATCATCTGAAATTTATGCAAATTTTAATTAATTTCTGAATTCTAAATATTTTCCTTTTTTTTCGGAATTTTCCCCAAGGCATCCTTCAAAAGTTTTAGTCATTTGGATAACAAAAAAGCCGTATTTTTGGCCTGGAATTTAAGCAAATTTCAATCAAATTTCTTCTTTAAAATTCTCCGTTCCTTCGGAATTTACCCCAGGACATCCCATCCGTGTTCTTCACTTTAGTCATTTGGCCAACAAAAAAGCGGCAAATGACTCCAAAGAGAGAAGGCCAATTTACGTTCAAAATTGGATTATATCCTCAAGACTAAAAGGGTCATTTTTCCCTCCAGCATTTGTCCATAATTTTGCCCTCGGGCGGCTGCTGACCATCAGGCCCAAAGGAGGGAATCTCTCAGCAGGCTTTTCCCTCGTATCTATTTTTAAAGAGCGTTTTGGCCCCATTCTTTTCCCTCCCATCCAAGCGTCCGTCCGTCCAATCCATCCATCCATCCATTTCGTTCGTTCACAAATTTAGCCCTAAAGCCTCCTCTCTGGATGGAATAGGGTTTGGGCTTTGGGGTGACCATTGGCCATTGCCCTCTCCATTTTGGTCAAAGAAGCCTTCCGGGGCTGTCCATCTTTCCTCCTTCACATTTTCCCTTCCAATTCCCTTCCTTTGCGTGTGAGTGGACATTTGGCTCGGCCCGTAGGCCCGTTGGCCTCTTCCCCCATCCCAACATTCCCCTTTCCCCCTACGGCGATGGAGGGCGTCGTCCTCGTCCCATTTGGCGCTGACTGGGCACAAATGGCTGTAGGCCAGCACCAACCTCGCCTCGCCATTCCTTGTCCTTCCCTTCCCCTCCTTCAAACACCAATTTTAGAGCAGATGGCCCCGACGGCGTCGTTCCTTCCCCTTCCCTCCCTTCTCGTCGCCTCCCTCCCTTTTGGTTCATTGCCCTCCGTGCCTTTCTTCTTCCTCGTTTTCCCGTCGTCCTTTCCCCCTCAAGAGCCGCTGCTTCTTTTAGTTTTTTGCCCTTTCCCCTCCCAGCGCCATTTTTGCGTTTTCTTCACCTCCAAGTTATTTTGTACCGTCCAGCGTCCACTTCCTTCCCTTCTTCCTCATCCTCTTCCTCCTCTTCATCCCTCGCAATTTTTGTTCCGCCTTACAAAGTTGCACCATCCCCTCCGGGGATTCATTCACAGTTTTGACTTGTGAGATGAATGAATCTGAGTGAAAAAAGGGAATCTTCCCACTTCCCTACCTTTGCATTCACCTATTTTCCCCGTAAGGCACGTTTAAAAAAGGAGAGGAAGAAGATTGACACCGCGCGGACTCCAACCCCCCCCCCCCCCCAAAAAAAAAATCAGGGTCATTTGGTGTAGTCGCGTCATTTTTTGGGTGCCGCTTGCCGAAAAGTGTTCACATCCCCAAAATTTTAATCCTCTCGTATTCACCCCTCCTATTTTTAAAGGACAAGGCGCGCATAATCCCACGCCACAGCCAATAAATCGCGCTGAGTTGCCCATAAAATCCCGCCTGTTTTTCGCACGGCCTTGATTGACATCTGACACGTATCATTGCGTAACATATTCTCCTTTACGATTTGTTTAAAACTTTAATGAATTTGCATATTTTTTCATGCTTTTGCCCTTAAAAAATTCTTCAAATCTTATTCAATACCGCTAATCCATTATCTAAGGTCATTCTTTTGGCCATATCTCAATAAGGAGGCAACCAATTTTGGAAGGCGATATGCCATTTTAAAGCCCTAAATGTCCTCTAAAAAGTGGCTATACTAATTTTTGAAAAAGCTTTTCCTCCATAAATTCGGGTTTATTACATTCAAAGACATGTAACTTTTTTAAAGCTTGTATTTCATAAAATTTAAATGAGCCAAATTGTAGAGGACATTTTGGGCTTTCAAAAGGTATACCGCCTTCCCAGATTGGTTATTGCCTCACTTAGTTATGGCCAAAAGAATGGCCCATCTTTTGCAACTTCCCCTACTGTATTGAAATAAATTTAAAAATATATTTTTATTTAATAATTTTGGCATTTTGTTATAAATGATATTATGTCCAAGAAAAAGAAACAAGAAAGTTGTGCTTGGCATGCGCATGCGCAACATAACCGCGCAAAAAAAGTTGCATTTAACTTAAAACTTGCGCAGCATTTACGAACAGAAACTACTTAGAATATTAATGAAAAACATTCAAAGAACGAATAAAAAAAATACAAAATTAATAAAATTGAGTACTCTAATCAATAATCTCACTCAATCCTTCATTTTTTAGTTCATTTTCCCTAGTCAATTGTCAATCTGGCTAGCTTACATATTCTACTTATTCTTACATAAAATTAGGCTAAAATAAAAAATAAACTAATTAATTAACTTCGCGAAATATTCAATATATATTAATCACGTTAATTAATTACATTTAAATTTATTGCTTTTAATAATTTATTAATTAATATAGCTTTAACTCAACTAAATTTCAGAAAATTACCAAAAAAAGTAGGAAATGGACTCCGACAATATTATTATTAAAGCGGAGGAACAACAAATCGTCCAAATAAATGCATTTCCAACAAATGAACATCAACAGAAAATGGAAAATGAGCAACAAGCAGAAACCTCCTCAACAATAAGGGAAGATCAGCACCGAATCAATGGCATAAAAGAAGAACATAAAAATGGTAACAAAGTAGATGAGGCCAACAATATTGTTGTTGACATTATCAACAATGGCATTGGCACTTCAAATGGATTGCAACAATTCCCATTAATCTCACATGAATTCCTCATGGGAACGACAAACGGCAATGATTGTGGTGGCATCAATGGAAGCGGCGGAAACAGGTGGGGGAATTAATTAATGTGCTGGATTTAGTGGTTAGAATTTACAAAAAGAAGATTACGTAAAAATTTTTTGAAAATTTTCTATTCTATAAGGGAAAACTCGAAAAGAAGATTTTACGAAAAATTTATTGTGGGACAATCAATTTAGGTCACGGTCACGGGTTTAAATTTTTTAGGGAAATCCCAGTTAAGGATTTATCCTCAGTTAAGGCTGGCTGGGGTTTCTAAAGAAAATTTTGCCAAAAAATTTCCAAAAAAGGGGGAGGGGCGCCTTCAATTTTTGTCACAGTATGAATTCGATCAGAAATTTTTTTTATTTATTCCAGTTAAGGATTTATTCTAAAGTCTGAGATGGGGAATATTGGGTATTTTTTTAAAGAGATTTTACCAATAAAAAATTTTACAAAATTTCAACCCAAAATGTGGACCCTTCGCTTGTAAAATTTGGTCTCGGGTTTAAATCCGCTCAGTTCAATTTTTCATGTTAGTAAGTACTAACTTTTATACATTATCTACATGAAGTAATCAACAAAAAACTTTACCTTAAACACATAAAATCATTTTTAAAATCAAACCAAACAAATTATTTTTAAATTTATATTTCAGAGAAAATCACCACGGTGATCCAACGATGGCAACGGAAGATGACGAGGATGAAACGCCGCCACCTCAAAATTATCACCACCAACAGCAAAATTATAATCGCCGGTCCTCTTCATGTCAACAACAACATTTACAGTTGAAGGAAGAATTGCTGGGAATGGATTCGGGCGATGAATTGCCACCGGCCGAAGAAGTTTGCGGCGAAAATGCACCACCAATCCATGAGATTCGATGCGGCCTTCTCACCGCCCGACTGCATATGAGCAGATTCACGTGTCCGGGCATACATCGAAAATGCGTGGAATTTGAAGGTAGGCCTCAGCAGATGTGCTAATTTTACCATTTTTGGCTATTTTGTTACGGCTTAAATTAGAGCTAGCTTGAGAATTAGATTAGGGTAGAATAAGAAGATTTTTATGTAAAAAAATTTAAAGAAAAATTTTTTAAAAAATTTTTTGAAAATTTTCGAACCCTTAATTTTTGCAAAATTTAAGTTATTTTTTTTCGGGATTTATGCACACTTTTATCCATTTTTATACAGTACATTTCTGGTTGTAATACAGTAACCCAAAGTTGATACAGTAATCCAAATTTCTAACAAAAATCCTTATCACTTCATTTTAACGCACTCATTTTTGCAGGCAAATTGATCAGCCCTAGGCAATTTACAATCAAGGCGGAAAAGGACAAGCAAAAGGATTGGAAGGGCAGCATTCGATTGGGCAAACACAATTTGAGGTGTGGTTGGATTTTTTTAACACTGATTTATTCAGTCAAAAATCAAAATAAAAAATAATAAATTTTAAATTTAATTGTGGGAAATTGTCTAGTTTAAAAAATGAGCAATATTTACGATAAAATCGAAAATAATAATAATTTTTTTATATAATTGTGAAAAA
Source organism: Pratylenchus scribneri (assembly GCA_030063045.1). Taxonomy (NCBI): domain Eukaryota; kingdom Metazoa; phylum Nematoda; class Chromadorea; order Rhabditida; family Pratylenchidae; genus Pratylenchus; species Pratylenchus scribneri. The sequence continues at coordinate 1,397,445 of JAQSEB010000114.1, read as the reverse complement.
ATTTTTAAAAACATTAATAAAAGTTGACAAAAAAACACACATTTTTTAATAAATTTAATTTAGGATTTTAACACTGATTTATTTGTAAAAAATAATGATTTGAAATTAAAACAAAATATCATTTGCGCTAAAATCGCAAATTTAACTTTAATAAATTTAATTTTTATTCTTTATAGAACATTGATGGAAATGAAAACATTGGATTTCTTTGAGCATGCCACAAATTGCAGTCTAAAATGCCAAAGCCGAAATTATATCAAAAATAGGAAAGGAAGCGAAAATGGTGGCGGAGAAACACAAACACAACAAATTTCTGGAGGCAGCAGTGGAACAGGGTCACTCGATTTGATGCACGGCGAACAAATTGAGTGAGTTTTTGAGCCCTTTGGACAAAAAATGATAGTATTTAATTACCGAAAAAGGAGAAAATAATGCTAAAACCTAAAATAATTATAAAGGTTTTTTAGGTAAAGGTTTATCCTACATTCACAAACCAAATATACCCAAAATTGGATAGAGCTGGTCAAAACGCATTGAATGGTATATAATTTGTCATGGTTTGGTCAACAATTAAAGGGTATTAAACGGTTTAAACCAATTTTAGTTTAATGGTTCAAAACTAAGTTAGAATTTGGTTAAACCCAAGGCCAAAACATAATCAAATTATGCAAAAATTTTATTTACTTAATCATATAAAATTTCAGCATAAAATCGGTGGCCTCTTCCTCGTCGGCGGCATCCACTCGAAAAAGTTCGGCCGCAGTGCTCGAAGACTTTGTCTCACAAACAATCCCATCGATGGCATTCGGGGGTTACGGTGGCGATCAATTCCAAATGAATGGTGTCGGCGGTGGAGAGGATGAAATGAATGGAAATGGTCAACAAAATGGGCACAAAACACCGACGCCCGTCACAAATTCTCATTCGAGGTAGAAATTAAATATTTTTTTGTAAATAAATTTGGTTACTTATTTTGGAGGAAAATTTTTAAATAAAATGAAAATAATGTTGGGCTTAAATTCTTAAAAAATTCAGATTTTCTTATTTTTAAATAAAATTTTCGATATTTGGAAAAAATTTATGTGAAAATATTTAATATTTATTCTCAAATTTTTTAAAAATATTTTTATAAATAATTTCAGTTTTTAATGAGTAATTTTTATTGAAATTTAGTATCAATTTAAAGAAATTCACCTTTCATTTTTTTTTAAATTTTGAATATTTGAAAATTTTTAAGCAAAATTTATGGAAAAAATCTAACTAATTGGGATTGGCCCTATTTTGTTCACTTTTCTAATTGAAAAATAAAAATTAGCCAATCAATCATCTCACATCAACACTATCTCAACCCATTTCCTTTAAAACATAATTTTGATAAAATTATTACAACCCAAAATTAAAATCCCAAATTTGAGGGCGCCGCCCCCATCCACCACACCGCATGGCCAACAAAATGGCCACACCGTCCACAACAATTTGGCCACCGCATCATCCATCGCTGGGCCCACAATCCATTCACAATCTGCTTCTTCACCATTCCATGTGGCCGCCAATTCCTTGAATTTTCTGCAACATAGTCCGCTGAAACAATTGTTCGGTAAGCACAAAATTTTTTTTTATCAATTTTTCAGACAAAAAAATCATAATTTTTTGTATTCGAAAAATTAGTCGATTTTCAGACAAAAAAATAGCAATCCAATTTATGACTTAATAAGAAAATATTAACATTAAAATGAACAATTTTTAATTTTAATAGGAGGCGGTGGAAGGAATCAACAACAGCAAATTACTGTATCAAATTCGCATTTGCCCTCTTCAATTTTGCCCACAATTCCTCCCCAGGCAATGACGGGCAACAATCGGCGGCCATCGGCACCATCAATTGATTCGATCAATTCTAATGGCGTTCAGCAACAGGATGCGGCCGCATTGGCCCTACTTCTCCAATCGGTGCAAGCATCAATCCTCCTTGAGCAACAACAACAGCAGCAAAAAGTTCAACAACATCATCAGCAGAACCAGGTAAAATGGGGAAAATAAGAATTTTTGGTATTTGGTTATTGGTTATTCTTATTTGCAATTGTAATTGCACTAAATTGTAATTGCGAATTGTAATTGCACTAAATTGTAATTGCGAATTGTAATTGCACTACATTGTAATTGCGAATTGTAATTGCACTAAATTGTAATTGCGAATTGTAATTGCACTTTATAATTGTGAATTGTAATTGCACTTTATAATTGTGAATTGTAATTGCACTAAATTGTAATTGCGAATTGTAATTGCACTAAATTGTAATTGCGAATTTTAATTGCACTAAATTGTAATTGCGAATTGTAATTGCACTAAATTGTAATTGCGAATTGTAATTGCACTAAATTGTAATTGCGAATTTTAATTGCACTAAATTGTAATTGCGAATTGTAATTGCACTAAATTGTAATTGCGAATTTTAATTGCACTAAATTGTAATTGCGAATTGTAATTGCACTAAATTGTAATTGCGAATTGTAATTGCACTAAATTGTAATTGCGAATTGTAATTGCACTAAATTGTAATTGCGAATTTTAATTGCACTAAATTGTAATTGCGAATTGTAATTGCACTAAATTGTAATTGCGAATTTTAATTGCACTAAATTGTAATTGCGAATTGTAATTGCACTAAATTGTAATTGCGAATTTTAATTGCACTAAATTGTAATTGCGAATTTTAATTGCACTAAATTGTAATTGCGAATTGTAATTGCACTAAATTGTAATTGCGAATTGTAATTGCACTAAATTGTAATTGCGAATTGTAATTGCACTAAATTGTAATTGCGAATTGTAATTGCACTAAATTGTAATTGCGAATTTTAATTGCACTAAATTGTAATTGCGAATTGTAATTGCACTAAATTGTAATTGCGAATTGTAATTGCACTAAATTGTAATTGCGAATTGTAATTGCACTAAATTGTAATTGCGAATTGTAATTGCACTAAATTGTAATTGCGAATTGTAATTGCACTAAATTGTAATTGCGAATTGTAATTGCACTAAATTGTAATTGCGAATTGTAATTGCACTAAATTGTAATTGCGAATTGTAATTGCACTAAATTGTAATTGCGAATTGTAATTGCACTTTATAATTGTGAATTGTAATTGCACTTTATAATTGTGAATTGTAATTGCACTAAATTGTAATTGCGAATTGTAATTGCACTAAATTGTAATTGCGAATTTTAATTGCACTAAATTGTAATTGCGAATTGTAATTGCACTAAATTGTAATTGCGAATTGTAATTGCACTAAATTGTAATTGCGAATTTTAATTGCACTAAATTGTAATTGCGAATTGTAATTGCACTAAATTGTAATTGCGAATTTTAATTGCACTAAATTGTAATTGCGAATTGTAATTGCACTAAATTGTAATTGCGAATTGTAATTGCACTAAATTGTAATTGCGAATTGTAATTGCACTAAATTGTAATTGCGAATTTTAATTGCACTAAATTGTAATTGCGAATTGTAATTGCACTAAATTGTAATTGCGAATTTTAATTGCACTAAATTGTAATTGCGAATTTTAATTGCACTAAATTGTAATTGCGAATTGTAATTGCACTAAATTGTAATTGCGAATTGTAATTGCACTAAATTGTAATTGCGAATTGTAATTGCACTAAATTGTAATTGCGAATTGTAATTGCACTAAATTGTAATTGCGAATTGTAATTGCACTAAATTGTAATTGCGAATTGTAATTGCACTAAATTGTAATTGCGAATTGTAATTGCACTAAATTGTAATTGCGAATTGTAATTGCACTAAATTGTAATTGCGAATTGTAATTGCACTAAATTGTAATTGCGAATTGTAATTGCACTAAATTGTAATTGCGAATTGTAATTGCACTAAATTGTAATTGCGAATTGTAATTGCACTAAATTGTAATTGCGAATTGTAATTGCACTAAATTGTAATTGCGAATTGTAATTGCACTAAATTGTAATTGCGAATTGTAATTGCACTAAATTGTAATTGCGAATTGTAATTGCACTTTATAATTGTGAATTGTAATTGCACTTTATAATTGTGAATTGTAATTGCACTAAATTGTAATTGCGAATTGTAATTGCACTAAATTGTAATTGCGAATTGTAATTGCACTAAATTGTAATTGCGAATTGTAATTGCACTAAATTGTAATTGCGAATTTTAATTGCACTAAATTGTAATTGCGAATTGTAATTGCACTAAATTGTAATTGCGAATTTTAATTGCACTAAATTGTAATTGCGAATTGTAATTGCACTAAATTGTAATTGCGAATTGTAATTGCACTAAATTGTAATTGCGAATTGTAATTGCACTAAATTGTAATTGCGAATTTTAATTGCACTAAATTGTAATTGCGAATTGTAATTGCACTAAATTGTAATTGCGAATTTTAATTGCACTAAATTGTAATTGCGAATTGTAATTGCACTAAATTGTAATTGCGAATTGTAATTGCACTAAATTGTAATTGCGAATTGTAATTGCACTAAATTGTAATTGCGAATTGTAATTGCACTAAATTGTAATTGCGAATTGTAATTGCACTAAATTGTAATTGCGAATTTTAATTGCACTAAATTGTAATTGCGAATTGTAATTGCACTAAATTGTAATTGCGAATTGTAATTGCACTAAATTGTAATTGCGAATTTTAATTGCACTAAATTGTAATTGCGAATTGTAATTGCACTAAATTGTAATTGCGAATTGTAATTGCACTAAATTGTAATTGCGAATTGTAATTGCACTAAATTGTAATTGCGAATTGTAATTGCACTAAATTGTAATTGCGAATTGTAATTGCACTAAATTGTAATTGCGAATTTTAATTGCACTAAATTGTAATTGCGAATTGTAATTGCACTAAATTGTAATTGCGAATTGTAATTGCACTAAATTGTAATTGCGAATTGTAATTGCACTAAATTGTAATTGCGAATTGTAATTGCACTAAATTGTAATTGCGAATTGTAATTGCACTAAATTGTAATTGCGAATTGTAATTGCACTAAATTGTAATTGCGAATTTTAATTGCACTAAATTGTAATTGCGAATTGTAATTGCACTTTATAATTGTGAATTGTAATTACACTAAATTGTAATTGCGAATTGTAATTGCGATTATATTGTAATTGTGATATATACCAAATTCATTTTTAATTGAGTCAAAAGATTAATTCTCTTTCCATTCGAATAAAAATAATCACTAAAATAATTTAAAATTATTTAAATAATTCCCATTCATCCAGCAGAATGGCACCACCACCACTACCGCCACAAACAATGCGAATGGTGGAATTTTGGCCCAGTTGCTTTCCATCAACAATACACTTCATCCACCCACTACGCCAATGAACAATTCACCCACATTGATGGGCACTGTTGCTGCTGGAGGCGGAAATCATCATTCATCATCGTCTTCATCGTTGTTGGCGGCCGCATTGAACACCACAACAAATGGAAATAATAATAATGGTGGCATTCCATTGAATGGGATTGAACGATTGTTGGCCGCAGCCGCACTTTTTCCTCCTCATCCACATCAATTACAACCAACAAATTTGCTGCATTCCCAACAAAAGACAACGCTGATGACCCCGTTGAAGGAACAAGCATTGCCGTTGGCCCCAATGAATGCACAAAATATTAGGAAAAGCATGGAGGAAAGTGAGTTTGAGGGAAAATAATTTTAGATTGGTGTTGGATTAAATACTTTAATTTTATATAAATTTTGGAAATTCAGATCCCAGCCTATTCTGGTCGCACATGCGCAATATGGGCTTGCTGGAGGATATGCTGAAAATATTGAGTGAAACGTTGGAGAAGTTGAAGCAAATTTATTTGCATGGAGGCAATGCGGTCAGCGAGGAATTTGGTGAGTGAAAAAATTAAATTAATTGAAGATATAAATATTTTTTTTGATAAACGACCCAATTTCCCTTTAGATTATTATTTTCGAATTTTACAAAATAAATACTTCATTATTATTTTATTTCAGCCGCCCAACGACTTTCCGGTGTTGCTTTGGCCTTGGATTTGTCGACACTGTTTGGCGAGAAAGTCCATAGCCGTTATATTCAGGCAACATTGGAGTCCACACTGATCAACAAGGAAATTTTGGGTACTAGTATTTTTTTGTCAATTTCAAAATTTTTATTTACGGAAAATTAAATGTATTTTTTTCTTTTTTGTATTTTCTTTATTAATTAGATGAAAAAATAAATTAAAATATTGAAAATTTTAAATTAAATTTTTTTAAAATTTTTTATGAAGATAATTTTTTCTCCTTTCAGAACTTCAACGAAAACAGGAAGAACAGAAGCGAAAATTGGAGAATGCCAAACGTAAATCTCAATGCTTTGATCAATTACTTAAAAATGGGACGGCGATTGGCCGGACGAATGGGCATGGGCCACAGCCAGCTGGTGGACATCGAAATGGAGGACCTCAAACAAATGGAGGAAATAGTGTGTTGGAGAATGGAGGGCCGGAGATGAAAAAAATTCATTTGAACATTTGAGAATACCCCGGCGAATTTTTAAAAACAGGTGGGAAATTGGAAAATGGAAATTGGTTGGGAAAAATGTCTAAAATTGAAGTTTTATACAATCGAAAATTCCGATTTTTTATATTTTAAAATTTTTTTAAAATTTTTAATTTTTCTGTCTATGGAGAATTTAAGCTAGAGAAAAATACATTCAGAAATTGGAAAAAATAATTCCAAAAATTGCAAATTCGTTTTTGACATATTTTTCATTTTTCCAAAATTTTTGAATTTAACAATTTTTTTTACTTTTTTTATTGAAGATTATTTTAGTTTTTTTTAACCTATAATTAAAAATAAAATGTAATAAATTTCATCAGAAATTGGGTAAAATAATTCTTAAAAAATTAGAAATTAATTTTTTACATATTTTTTTCTAAAATTTTGAAATATATTAATTAAAAATAAAATTTAATAAAATATTTTTTAATTAAATCAATTATTACAATTAATTGTTCTTCTTCCATTTTCAGAGATCATCGCAAGCAGGGCCCAACAGCAGACAGCTTTAATTTGACAGCCAAATATTCTTTAATTATAATTCTCCCAGCAAAATTTGCCCGAATGCCCATCCCCTTCACATCTTTCATCCCAAAATTGACAACAAAAAACCCAAAGGCCAAAAACAACAAAATCCACTTAAACAGCGAAAAGAAAAGAGCAATGAAGAAAATCCATCATCTTCTCCCTAAAATGTAATCAAAAATGTTTTCCCTTTTTCTTTTTTCCCCTTTTGGCCCATTTTTCAAGCAGCTTTATTTTATTTATTTATTTTACTTTAAATAAATGATCATTTTCATTGCATCGAAATCTCATCTATCCAGTCCACCTCCCCAAAATTACCATATAACCTCTTTTAATTGCCCATGGGGAATATTATTCTTCAATCCGTAAAAATTTGGAAAATTTTCGGGTCTATTCCTTAACTTTTGATCATTTTCGAACAAATTTTGTAAAGCTTTAGGGTCCAAAAAAGTCGAAGGTGGGGTATTAATAGAGGTTATACGGTATATTAAATATTCCATTTACCCCTTCTCTACCAATAATTCGATATTCTCTCAAATGCCCGAAACCCCGAAAAACTATTCTCTTTATTTTTGAAATGTGTCTTTCACAATAAAATTCAATTATTGAAAATACAAAGAAATAATAATTTTTGCCCAAATTTATTTTTGTGGTGTACCCGAAAATCCGTCCCAATTTTTCCACACTTAAAATTATAGTTAATTTATTTTTGTCCAATCCAAATTTATGTTTGTGAATTTTCTCCGCCACACTTAATTTTATTTTAATTTATTTTGTATTTATTCCAGTGCCGTACGTTTTTTCTTCTCAAAAATCATCAAAAATCCCAATTCCCCCATCCAATTATATTAATTTTTGGCATATATTGTTGGCCCCAACAGAGCCCAATTTTTCAATTATATTAAATATTATTTTGAATAAAATATTGAACAAAAAAATATTCGATTAAAATAAAAATAATAAGAAATATTTTAATGAATTTGGGTAATCCGAAATAATTCAGTGGGAATAGTGGAAGATTTAATTGGACAAAATTTACAAAAAATCAAATTATTCCAGTCGGGGCAATGCATTGATTTTTTAATTTGGATCAGGTTCGAATCCTACCAGTGGCCCAAATTTTTAACATAAATTGGTTGTTTGTTAATAAAATTACACTTTTTAAAATTCTAATAAGGATTTTTCTATTGATATTTATAATATCCCTGAAGGCATCATTTTTAACCATTCCCTATGGCAAATTCACATCAACGAGTAAATTTGTATTGGTGACCTTTTCGATGTCCGATGATAGAATTGTTCGTTTTTAATGCCAAAATCAGTCAATTCTGTGGTGGAATTTCCTTTATCTTTTATTCTTCATTTTCGCTCAAAAAAGATCAAAAATTTTAAATATATTTCGCACAAATAATCATCAAAAATAAAAATTAATTGCATTTCCATCCTCATTTTATTCGGCATTTTCGCCCAAAAATTCGCATTCCTTGTAGACGGCCACAAATTCGGCCAATGCATGGCGTTGAATTGCTTCGGCCAATTGAATGTCCTCATGGAAAAGACTAAAGCGCATTTGGGTGGCATGCCGGCATTTATCCAGCGAATTTTCCTGTCCATCCTTTTTGACCACACGGCCAGCACCGACCACGGTGAGCGCCTGGAAAAGGCCAATTTGAATGGGCGGATCCTGGAGTGAGGGCATCGATGAGAAGAGAGGGGCACCGGCATCGTCCTTTTTGGGAAATGGGAAATTTCAATGATTAGTTTATCGCAATTTTGGTTTGGTCAACAATTAAAGGGTATTAAACGGTTTGAACCAATTTTGGTTTGGTCAACAATTAAAGGGTATTAAACGGTTTAAACCTATTTTGGTTTGGTCAACAATTAAAGGGTATTAAACGGTTTAAACCAATTTTGGTTTGGTCAACAATTAAAGGGTATTAAACGGTTTGAACCAATTTTGGTTTGGTCAACAATTAAAGGGTATTAAACGGTTTAAACCTATTTTGGTTTAATGGTTCAAAACTAAATTAGAATTTGGTTAAACCTAAGCCAAAAACATATCAAAATGATGTGTCTTATTGAGATCTAACGGTTAGGTATAAGGTTTATTTGTTTCGGACAAACAATTGACCCGTTTTCGACATTTTTTTCAATGATTTTAAGAGAATTTGCCCTTCAATTTCACTCACATAACAAGCCGTGTAATTTTCGACAATATTGCTTGTCCAATGCCCCAAGGAATCGTCAGCATCATTGTTGGATGGCTTCTCCAAAGTGTCCATATGGATTCGGAAAAGGCTCTTCTCCGTCAAGAATTGTTCGGCTAAAAAATGGTCAAATTTATGCAATAATTTCTGGGAAGGACCCAACTTGGCTCATTTATAAAACTCTTCAAGAAATGAATCAATTTTGGTAATTTTGCTATCAAATTAAAGAGCAGACTTTTGGCTACCCAAATGTTATTAATTTTATTTCAATTGGTTCAGAATTGAATTGATGAAGTTGTGCTCAAAAAAAAAACACTGAAAATTTTCAATAATCCATAGTTAAGGTCATTTGGAATGGTTTTTTGGGCATAACTTCATCAATTCGGAACCAATGTAAATAAAATTACTATCATTGGATAGCCAAAAGTCTGCTCTTTAATTAGATAATAAAATCACTAAAATTTGGTTTAATTCTTATCGAGTTATTTTAAACGGCGTAAACTTGTTACGGCTATAAATTAGGCTGTCCCGGATGATAACACACCTTCTTCGGTTGTTGCGAATCCAACTAGGCCATAGCCAAAATCGGCCATTTCCACTGGGTTCATCTCAATGCGTGGGCCATCAATCAATGTTGGCCGAAAATTGAGGCGGGAAATCCAACGAGGAGCCGGACTTGGTGGACAAATCTTTGCAAAACATGTAATTAAATTTGAATTTGATTTGCCTTTTTCACCTCCGTAATGTTTTGCGGCGGAATTCGTAACAATGCCCAGCTGCCGTCCTCTTTGCTTTCAACAAATCGGGCCGTAGAACGAAACAGGCCACCGCTGGGTTTTGGCACAAAAACGGCGAATTCACGGAGTCTGGAAATTTTATTAAATATTTTTTTAATTTAAATTTAATAACAAAAACAATGAAAAGGACCTTTGCTTTGTGGCCCTTTCAATCACGCATTGGCCACTGGTCAACACCAAAGAGGCGGACTAAAATTGGAAAATTAATTTTAAAATTTTAAAAATTTTAATTTTTCAAAAATTCATTAAAAAAAACATTTGACCCGAAAGGAGGTCAAACCCATAACCTATTGTGGGGAAAAATTAAGCGCCTAACCAATTGAGTTAAAAGGGCTGGAAATTTTTTTTCCGGAAAAACCGGAACAACCGGAAAAAGTGCAAATTAATTTTTTCCGGAAAAGGGCAACCGGAAAAAGTGCAAATTAATTTTTTCCGGAAAAAGGGCAACCGGAAATAGTGCAAATTAATTCTTTCCGGAAAAGGGCAACCGGAAAAAGTGCAAATTAATTTTTTCCGGAAAAGGGCAACCGGAAAAAGTGCAAATTAATTTTTTCCGGAAAAAGGGCAACCGGAAATAGTGCAAATTAATTCTTTCCGGAAAAGGGCAACCGGAAAAAGTGCAAATTAATTTTTTCCGGAAAAGGGCAACCGGAAAAAGTGCAAATTAATTTTTTCCGGAAAAAGGGCAACCGGAAATAGTGCAAATTAATTCTTTCCGGAAAAGGGCAACCGGAAAAAGTGCAAATTAATTTTTTCCGGAAAAAGGGCAACCGGAAATAGTGCAAATTAATTCTTTCCGGAAAAGGGCAACCGGAAATAGTGAAAATTAATTCTTTCCGGAAAAGGGCAACCGGAAATAGTGAAAATTAATTCTTTCCGGAAAAGGGCAACCGGAAAAAGTGCAAATTAATTCTTTCCGGACAAAATAATCAGGTAAGATGGAATTTTAAATTATTAATTTTAATTATATTTGTAAATCAAATAAATTAATTCCTACAATGAGAGTGCCAGTGCAGCTTTTCACCTCCGCGCCGGGTCGTTCACGTGCCAAAATCTATTGTAAAAAATATTTGACCATTTTTCCATCAAAAATAAGTAAAAATCCCTGCACAACCTTAACCAAAAATCCATATCGTTCCCAATCCACTGGTTCACCGTTCAGAATTCCATTGATGCCGGAAGGCAGGAGGAAGAAGGCGACAAATAAAAGAATAATTTTGGGGATAAATGCCAATGTAGAATTCATTCGTATGTGGGTGAACTTTTTTTGGGAAATATGTAAAATAGATAAATGAATGTAAAAAATGAAGAAAAACATTATAGTACCGCCTTTTCAATATTTGGCCTCGTTCTTTTGGTCATATCTCTATAAGGAATCAACCAATTTTGGAAGGCAATATCAATATGCCATTTGAAAGCCCTAAATGTCCTCTAAAAAGTTTCTTTGCTAATTTTTTTGAAAATTTAAAATAATTTGTAAAATAAGCGGACTTTTCCTCAGCATTCACCAAATTTGGGTTTATTTCACTCAAAGAATGTAGCATTTTTAAAGATCAGATTTTATAAAATTATAAAACAGGGAAATTATAGAGGACGTTTAGGGCTTTCAAATGGCATATCGCCTTCAAAATTGATTGTTTTATTGTTGAGTTATGGCCAAAAGAATGGCCGGAGTATTGAATCGTGCCCTACTCTACCAAAAAATGAATAATTCAATTCATAAAAATTAATTTCCTGGGGTCATTTCAAATTTTAGAATATTTAGATTTATTAGCCAATTGAGCTTCAACATTCCCAGTGAATTATCTTTTAATATTAGCCTTATGAGATTAAATGTGGATAAAAGGATATCGGCGAGAGAAAATGAAAGAAAAATTCAATTTTATTAATTTTTTTACACAAAAGAAAATGAACAAATCCAATATAAAATTCTTACACAATAAAAATGGATATTCCTATTTTGTAAAATTCACTAAAGGAAAAATGTCTTTCCATCAATTTGTTCCCACAGGCACTTCTTTTCCCCTTCTTCCGTTGAATTAGCCAAGTCCAAATGCCCGTTCCGTGTGAATTTTCACGGTGTCCCTTTCCGATCGCGGTTTTCTCTTGTACAGTGGTGGACTGCGGAGGGGCAACGGCGGCTCAATGTATTCACCGTATTGGAGTTCCATTGATCTGTGTGGAAATTAATGGAGAATTAAGAGGGCTTTATGGAAAATATTAGATTTTTTGGAAGAAAATTTAGGTTTTTGAGAGAAAATTTTAGGTTTTTGGAATTTTAGGTTTTTTGGATAGATAAAAATTTTAAATTTTTCTAGGGGAAATAAAATTTTAGTTTCTTGGAGAAAATTTTAGATCTTTTGAGGTAAAATTTTAGACAAGGCTGTAAATAGGGCTCGGATTTTTAGGTGGAATAAAGCGCAAAATAGGTTATTATTATTTAATTTTTTTTCATCGAATTGCCAAAATATGTTTCGAAAACCTCAAAAAAGATTATTTTGATTTTTTAATGCATTTTTCTAATGAAATTTTCCCTCAAAAAAATGCCAAAAATGTGTAAAATTGTTAAAAAATGAACACAAAAATATTTTATGCTTTTTTCATCAAATTTGATGTATAAGTACAAAAAATAGGTTTAAAACCTAAAAATCCAGGCCCTACCAATGAAGGAAATTGGATATGAAAAGTAATTTTTCCAAATTTTTATTTTAATATTATTTTTTGCCATTCAATTTATGAATAATTTTCCTCCTCACCTCGAAAATGACCAAATGAAGCACCATTTGCCGCCGGCATTCTCGAATTCTTGCGGTTTTATGCCCAAATCCTTGAAGCCAAGTGTGTCACCGCCGGACAATACGTCGCTGTTCCCTTCCTATTTATTGAAAAAGGGATAATTATTAATTTTATTTAAAAAATTTTTAATCACCGAAAATTTTTATATGCATTTTTTTGGCATTTAAGTATAATAAAATTGTGTTAAATTTTTCCATTTTTTAAAGAAATATTTTATTTCAAAAAACTTTCAGAGATAGATCGATAAAAAAATATTTATTTTAAAGTCATAAAATTTGATCCATATATATTAAATAATTATAATAAAAATCTGTTAATTAAATAATGGAAAATTTTTCACAAAAATTTATGGTCTTTAAAATATGCAAATTTTTCGAAATTTTTACAAAAATATTAATTTTATTTTAAAAATTGAAATAAATCGAGAATTTTCTATTTTCAATTTTCGGCATTTTTAATTAGATTTGCAGCAGGACATTTCAATAAATCACCAACTAAAAAGTCACTCTGATGAGTGAGTGAGCTGAGAATATATTCGATATTTTTAAAAGAAATATTTAGAAAATTTTCAAATTTTTAGACTTATAAAAATTTAAAATTTAGGACCTTAATATTATAAATTGTTATAAATAAAGTATTATATTTTCAAAGAAATTTTATGAAAATGCAAATTTTTCGAAATTTTTCAAAATTTTTAACAAAAAAATCTCATTTATTTTTTAATGAATTCATTTCAAAAACTGACCACAAAATCCAACCATTCCCAGTTGATGTAGTTTCGATTGCTGCGGTAAATCCGGCGACTCAAATAGCACAGTCCGGACCATAAATAGAACCATGGATCTGGCCATGAATGTCGATGATAGAATGTGCTAATGTCCGGATGGCAACCGGCCTTTCGATACATATAGTCGACCTGCGCGAATTGAATAAGGTTTTTGAATTTATGAAATTGAAGATATATTGGTTTATTTTAAATTTTTAATAAATTTCTGAGAGTATCAAATTTTGCAGAGAGAGTTCTTGGTAAAAATAATTTGGGAATTTTTAATAAATTTTTTGGTGAACCAAATTAGTAAAATTTAAATTTTTTTCATAAATAATTTTTTGGATGTATTTAATAAAATTTTTGGATTTTTCTTTAAATTTTTGGGCTTTTTAAATTCGTAATATTCAATTCTAGTAAAATTGTTTGTTAAAATATTTTGGATTTTAATAAAATTTTTGAATTTTTAAGTTTTTTGGACGTATCTAATTCATAAAATTCAAGCTTTTAAGTAAAAATATTTTTTTGGAATTTTAATAAATTTTTGATGAATTAAATTACAAAATTCAAGATATTTGGTAAAAATAATTTTTTTAAATTTTTGGGTACACCAAATTGTAAAAAATTTTCGTAAAAATAATTTTTTGGATTTCTAATAAATTTATTGGTGAATAAATTTCATAGTTTTTGTAAATTCTTTTTTTTGAAATTTTTAATCACTTTTTAAAAATTTTTATTTTGTAAAATTGAATTTTTTTAATAAATTTTTGCTTTAAAATAAATATGTCCATTAATCGAAAAACAAAAAATTAAACCTACCAATTCGCACATTTCATAGCAATGTGGGCCCACAAATTCGAATGTTTTGCCGGCCATCGCCGGATCCATCGCAATTCGAGCAATGCCAAGGCTGAAGTCATTGATCTTTTTGAAATAAAATAAAATTTTATTTTCATCACATTTGATTAGTAAGGCCCGGATTTTTAGGTTTAGATATATTTTTTATCAAATTTGATACAAAAAAAGCACAAAAATAATGTTTTTGGCCATTTATTTGAAGTAATTTTTGACTTATTTTAACAATTTTTTTGTGGGAAAAATTCATTAAAAAGCAATATAAAAATTATCTATTTTGGTAAACGTAACGAAAAAATCTAATTTTTTCTAATATTATCCTCTCTAATAAAATAGTTATTTTTGAAGATTTTTAAAGAGAAAAAGGAGAGAAAAAATTAATTTTTTTATTACTTTGAAGTGCACTGAAAATGGTAGCCCCGGGCTCAATATTAGGGAAAAATACGGTAAATCTTATTTTTTGCGATTTTTTAGACCCAAAAATCAGATCCCATTTTTATGTGCTACTCACAAATGTTGGCATTTTGTAGATGCCATGCCCTCCTTTGTAGACGTAAACCCATCCAAGTGCAGGCATCCGCCGTATGGCCGACATCATCATATAGATGAAGAAATCCTTTTCACCGTACATCACCGATGGGCGAACAATGGTGGCTGCAGGGAATTCTTCACGGACGGCCAACTCGCCTAGGCCTTTGGTTTTCAGGAATTGACCCTGAAAAATGGATGAAAAATTACTAAAAGGATTCTTAATTTATAAATTTATTAAAAAATGACAAAAAGGAGAGGTTTGTCCTAAATTTCCAAACCAAATATACTCAAAATTGAATAAAGCTGGTCAAGACGCATTGAACGGTATATAATTTGTCATGGTTTGGTCAACAATTAAAGGTTTAAACCTATTTTGGTTTAATGGTTCAAAATTAAGTTAGAATTTGCTTAAACCTAAAGTCGAAACATAATCAAATGATGATCTTTAAGATATTTATTGATCAGGCATAGTTTTAAGAGTGTAGGATAAAGTTTTGAAACCTTTTCTTTGGCAATTTCAATGGACTTTTTTTTGACAATTAAAACAATTTATGTTTAATTAATTTATATTTTTTACATTTTTCTTATATCGTGACACATGATTCGGATCGGCGCCCAACGCACTGACATGTACCAATCGTTCAACGCCCATTTCACGGCAAATCCGCGCAATTCGTTGGCAACCTTCCACATTTGTGCCCGCGATGGAATAATTCCTTAAAATATTTTTTATGGTTGAAATCGAAAATTCTCACGAAATTGGATAATAGTTCGGTTCCCTTTTAAAATTTTGAATGGTTCAAAAACCGGTTTAAAAAGTTTAGAATGGTACAAAAACTGGTTCAAAAATTTCGAAGCGTTCAAAAAACCCGTTTAAAATTTCGAAGGGTTCAAAACCCGGTTTAAAATTTCGAATGGTTCAAAACCGGTTTTTCGAAAATTTTTCAAAAAAAGGGTACCAACCGAACTATTAACCCAAAAAATGTTCGCTTACGGTGTATCAATGAATGAACCGATCAAATTGACCACAACATTGCTGTATTTGACTGCCCGTCGAATGGTGTTCTCATCTTTTAGTTCGAATGGGAAGAACAGAATTTGTCCCAATTCGCCGGCCACTTTGTGCTCTTTGATGAAGTATGGATCGGAACGATAGGGAATTATGAGTTGATTGCCCTGTTTGGCCAATCTGTTCACCACGCTGAGTCCGGTGAAGCCACTCGAGCCAAACACTGGAAAATAAATACAAAATAAAATTTTTGGAATATTAATTTATTTTATCAGTTTAACCAAACCAATAACTTTAGATTCAATTGATAGATCTCATCAAGACGCATTATTTGGTTATATTTTGGTTTGGGTTTAACCAATTCTAACTTGGTTTTGAACCATTAAACCAAAATTGGTTTAAACCGTTTAATACCCTTTAATTGTTGACCAAACCAAAATGGGTTTAAACCGTTTAATACCCTTTAATTGTTGACCAAACCAAAATGGGTTTAAACCGTTTAATACCCTTTAATTGTTGACCAAACCATGACAAATTATATACAATTCAATGCGTCTTGACCAGCTCTATCCAATTTTGGGTATATTTGGTTTGGGAATGTTGGACAAACCCTTTTAAACCATTATAATTATTTCGGCAAATTAAAAATTATCAAACGTGAATGAAAACCTGTTATCACATTGCCCGAGAAGCTTGCCCTCCCTCCTGTCCCCTTCTTGAATTGCGCTGTATTTTTGGAACTCAACGCCGGCTCTGGCACATTCACTGGCACTTGTTGGACATTTTCTGGTGCAGTTGCTGTTGTTGAATATTGACAATGTGGCGGTGGTTGAGTATTGTAAATGAAGAAGAGACGCGTCGTTGCCCTATTTGCCATGGAAAATGATGGTGGCATTTGCTATCTTTTTTGTTTTACTATGCTTAACAAAAAATAAATACAGCATTATTAAAGTTTTAAAGAAAATATTGTTCTTCAAAAATAAATATTCATGAGCGTTTTGCATTTTGCTTAAAAAGTTGTCAAAAAGCAAAAACATTTTATTAAACCATTTATTTACTAATTTAAAATTTATTAAACTAGTTTTTAATGGTTTCCGTGTGCATTAAATCCGAAAACATCATTGTTTTTTTTAGGTTTAATATCTGTAACTATGCCGAAAACAGGTTAAAGAACTTATTTAAACCGGCTGGAGAAAATGTATTTTAATCTTAAACCGGTTTAGATGAAATTTCTTAAATCTTTTTAGGTTAAACCTGCTAGTAAACTTGACTGATGACTACTTATAGAATTTTGATGCTGATTCCATTCAATATTTCTTTAGGTAAAAGTCAACAAATATTAAATATAAAATTGTCTAGAATAAGTCGAGATACATATTATAATAAATATTTTAAAGAGAATAAATTTTATGCAAAAAAATTGATTTGATCCCTGAATTTATGATGTCAAACAAAAAAACAACAAGTTGAGATGAATTGGATGTATATTTAATCAACCCGGAAATATTTATACTCATTTTGAGCCGAATTTAATTCACTTTTCCATGGCTTCCAAAATTTGATCCTTCAATTGGTGATCGGCATGAGTCCATCCTTCCGATTTCAATCTGAAAAATCAATAAATTTTATAACTTGTTTCTTTTGTACCTCCTTCAAATGCGCTTTGATGAAGTTGATTGAATGGGTTTTGAGATGTTCAGCTGAATGAAGATTGGCCAATGCCAACAATGCGCAGGCATTTTCACTGGCCAATGAATTGATCAATTTTCTCTCACAAAGAAGCTTTAATAAAAAAAATTATATTTAATAAAATAAATTGGAAACCTTCAAACGAATGAGCTCATATTTATCAGCAGCTTCCAACAAATCTTGGGCCATTTCTTCCGTCATATCCGGTTCCTTCCCACTAAAGCTAAAAATTAATAATTGAAAAAATAAATTCACTGAAATTTCGTACATGAATCGAAGCATTTGTTCGATAACATTCCCCTTCATGTCCTCAATGTTGACCTCATTGTTGTTCTTTTCGATCATTTCATGTTGGAACATGGCGGCAAAGACCGGCGATCGACACACCAAAACGCTTTTATGCACCTTAAAAATAGAAATGTTTTTTTTTTTTTGAATTTAAACCTTGAATTCCTTCTCATCTTCCGAGATAATCTTGCAATCCGGGAACAGACTTTCCTCAAATATTTTGCTAAAATCCTCCAGTGCTCGACATTCGGGAATTTCAACAGCAGGCAATGGAGCTTTTTCGACCTATTCATTATCATTATCATTATTAATCTTTTAATCATTGAAATTGAAAATTACCGATTCTTGTGGGACTATCACAGTGCATTCAAGTGTGAGTCGATCGCCGTCAAGGTAACCATTAGCCTCATTGAGCAGTTCTTCCTTTTTGATCAACTTATTAATACCTCGGCCTAATGAGCCGAATTTGAACCATTCATTTGAGACTAAAAATATTTAATGTTTTATTTAAAAGAAAATTTGGAATTACAAATTAATAAGACTTCGTCGTTGAATTTGTGGATTGTAAATTGGAATTTTGCCTTCACTTCCTCTTTGTTAGGTTCAATGAGAAATAGATAAAGCGAAACATAATCCTTGTATTCTTCTTTGAATCCATTTGGATAAATGTGCAATTTCCATTTTAAAATTTGAGCTGTGGAACTTAAAGAAAAGGAGAATTATTTAATTTATTTAATTGTAAAATGCATTTAAATTGTCCATAAAAATAAAAAATTTTTTTAGCAATCATTAAAAATTCAATTTTGAATTAGAAAATTTTATGTTAATTTTATTTATTTAATCACTATTCAGTATATTGTATAACTCTTTGTTTTTAAATCTTAATTATAAAAAAATACGTGAATTCTGTTGATTCCAAACATTCTCCACATTTCTTCTGGTGTTCAGAAAAGTTTTTGATTGTCCAAACGAATTTTTCCCTGCAAAAGTTTAGAAAACACTATTAAGTTTATAAATTTTTACGTTGCGGTCTTCAATTCAATGGTGCAAAAATTGTACTTTTTCATTGACATAATTGTTGGTTGATAAATGCAAAAATAATATTTGTTTGTTTTTTGAGCTGAAATTAATTTTTAATGATGAAATGTGAATTTTAAAAAAACAATATGCTTTAAAAACATTTAATATTGTATTTTTCAATAATCGAGTAATAAATTTTATGCAAAATATAAAAGCGATCCAAAATGTATTTTAAATAAAAAGCAACAAAGTTGAGATGAATTTGATTTATTTAATCAATCCACAAATATTTAGTCATTTGTGCCGCATTTAATCTTCACTTTTCGGTGGCTTCCAAGATTTGGTCCTTCATTTGGTCATCGGCATATATCTTCCATCCCGCCGATTTCATTACCTTAATTAATCAATCTATATTTTAAATATCTTTAAATTATTCCACCTCTTTCATGTGCATTTTGATGAAATTGATTGCCTGGGTTTTGAGGTTTTCTGCCGGATAGAGATTGGCCAATGACAAAAATGCGCATGCATTTGCACTGCCCAATGAATTGATCAATTTCCGTTCACAGAAAAGCTGGAAATATAAAAAATTAAAAATGATAGATTAAAAAACTGGATTAAAAAATCGGATTTAAAAATTTTAATAAAAATTGAAAAAATTAAAAAAGATATATTTAAAAAACTGGATTAAAAAAATCGAAAAAAAATTTAAGAAATTAAATTAAAAAATTGAAAATTCTTTACCTTCAAACGGATGAGCTCATACTTATCAGCGGCCTTCAACAATTCTTCTGCCATTCCCTCATCCATATTCGGCTCTTTTCCACGATAGCTAAAAATCAATATTTAAAAATTAATAAGATTGAATCAATAATGAAATTGCTTACATGAATCGAAGCATTTGTTCGATAACATTTCCCTTCATATCCTCAATGTTGACCTCATTGTTGTTCTTCTCGACCATTTCATGTTGGAACATGGCGGCAAAGACCGGCGATCGACATCCCAAAATGCACTTATGGACCTTAAAATACATATAGTTGACATTGAAAAATAAATTCAAACAAACCTTAAATTCTTTATCATCTTTTTTTGAGATGATTTTGCAATCCGGGAACAAGCTATACTCAAATAAATGACTAACGTCCTCCAATGCTCGACATTCAGGAATTTCAACATCAGGCAATGGAGCTTTTTCGACCTTTTATCATTTTTATTAATTACATTTTATAACAAAAAATTACCGATTTCTGCTGAACCATCAGTGTGCATATAATTGTGAGTCGATCGCAGTCAAGGTAACCTTTGTTCACATTGAGCAGGTCTTTCCTTTTGATCAAATCACTGACGCCCCAACTTTTGAAGCCCGAATTGCTAAATTTGAGCCATTCTTCGTCAACTAGAAAAATGTATTTCCTTTGTTTAAATACAATTTAGAATTACAAGATGACAGCTCGGATTCCACACCATCGGATTTTCGTATTGAGATCTGGAATTTTGCCTCAACTTCCTCTTCCTCATCCTCATCATTAGGGCTGGCAAAAATAGTTGCCAAAAATCGCAAAATAGTTAACTAGAATAGTTGCCAAAAATCGCAAAATAGTTACATAAATAGTTGCAAAAACCCAAAATAGTGACAAAAATTTCAAAAAAAGTTACAATTTTTTATCGAAATAAAAGGTTAAAAATAGAAAGAGATTTAAAAAATTCATTGATCAGATCGTTCTTGGTTATAATTGCAAATCAGATACATTTCGAGATTATTAATGTTGAAACTCATTCGATTATCAGCCAAAATAGACTTATACATAGAGAAAGAACGCTCAACATCACAAGATGTGAGTGGTGAATATTTGTAAAATGGAATTAGATTTGGCGAAACATCACAATTATTGTTTTGGCCAGAAAGAATATTGCAGATTTGGGACATGATTTCGATTCCGGGATTATTGGAAACAATAAACTTGAATTTCTCTTGAATTTGTTCTGCACTTTCTCCGATTGCCATTTCCATTTCATCTTGTACTTCGCCAAAGATTTGCAATTGTTCATAAATGGATAGGCCTTGTTTTTCCAATTTTGTGATCGATTCGGCCAATTTGGCAAAATTAGATTGGATATAGGCGAGGTCCTGCCAAACAGCATTTGTATAACAGGCCAAACTTTCCTCAATTGCGACGGCATCGTTCGGGTCTAAAGTATTCAAAACCTAAATTGATATTTTAAAAAAATCATTTTTAAATTCTAAAAAAATACGTTTTGAACTGATCGAAAATTATTCCAATAATATTCAGCCGCAATTAACCAAGTTCCCCAGCGCGTGAGAATTGGTTTTGGAGGCAATGGAATTGTTGGATTCATCTCCCGAAAAGTTTTTACTCGGCTGGGGGCCTTGACGAAAACCGCTTTTGTTTTTGCAATCATTTTATCGACCATTGGAAAAATTTGCCTTATTTTTTCTGCCACTCTGTGTAGAGAATGCGCCAAACATGTAATGTGGAAGGCATTTGGGTAGAAAACCTATATATGAACATTTATTAAAATTATACATTCTTTTATACTTTCAAATCGCGGCAAGCTTTTTTCATGTAAGCTGCCGCGTCGGTGCAAAACAAAAGGCATTTGCTTTTTTCCAATGAATATTTTGCTTAAAACACAATTAAAATATTAAACAATTTTAATTCAAATTCACCCAATCCTTCATCCACAAATCTGGCAACGTGGTCCGAATCGACTTTATCTAATTCTTTCACTGCTATTAACTTTGGTTCATTCCATTGTTTTCCATCCAAAATTCCCACTAGAAGGTTGGCCATGCAACGTCCTGCTCGATCACAAGTTTCATCAACACTAACCCAATAATATTTGCCGGCAAATTCCTCAATAATTTCATCCATTTTCTTAAATTTCATCAAAAAATTTTTGTATCAATTATCAAAAACCTGTTTAAAACAATGTTCCAAATAATTTCCCAATGTCCTCCGAGATGGAATATTTTTGCCAGTTTCTCGTTCCAAAAATCCTCGAAAAACGCCATTCTCAATTTTGAAAAAAGGAATGTTAGCCGAAATTAAAGATGAGGCCAAATCGAATGTGAATTGGTCGGGAATATTTGAGGTTGTTGCGTCCAAAAATTGTTGTTTTTGTCGTTTTTCCTTTTCTGAAACTCGAAGAAGGGCACGTCTATGCTTCAATGTTTCATTGTGTTGTTTTAAATGACCAAATAGTATTGTAGAACAATTTTGTTGAATAACCTTTTGTTGAACAAATTCCCGTTGTCTATTGGTCGTTGTAAATTTTATATAAACCTGTTGTTGACACGCTTCACAATAAATCCCTTTACCCTCTTTGGTAGTATTGATTGTATAAACTGAATTTCCATTTAATCGATCAATCCACTGGCGAAACAATGCATATTTTGTATTATTTGGTGGCATTTTTAAGAAATTTCCAAAAAAGTTATATAAAATAGTTGTTTTGGGCTGAAATAGTGATCAAATAGTTAAATAGTTGCAAAGGTAGCAAAATAGTTAAAAATAGTGAAAAAAGTTGAAAAAAAGTTCAATATTTTGGGCTCAAACCAAGTTAGATATGTTTTTTATTGCGTTTTTATGCATAAATAATGCTCCGCATAAAATAGTTAAATAACTATATTTGCCAGCCCTACTCATCATCTGAATCGATGAGCTTTAGATAAATCGCAACATAATTTTTGGATTCCTCTTTCTCTCCATTTGGATAAATGTACAATTCCCATTTTAAAATTTGACCATTCGCTGCTGTCGAACTTAAAGTAATGATTAAGTATTATTAATGTCCCGTTTCCACTTCCTATAATTTGACAATAATAAAAATTATCTTTCGGAATTTTAGGAAATTTTTCAAAGTGCAATTACAATTCACAATTACAAAGTGCAATTACAATTCACAATTACAAAGTGCAATTACAATTCACAATTAAAAAGTGCAATTACAATTCACAATTAAAAAGTGCAATTACAATTCACAATTAAAAAGTGCAATTACAATTCACAATTAAAAAGTGCAATTACAATTCGCAATTACAAAGTGCAATTACAATTCACAATTAAAAAGTGCAATTACAATTTACAATTAAAAAGTGCAATTACAATTTACAATTAAAAAGTGCAATTACAATTTACAATTAAAAAGTGCAATTACAATTTACAATTAAAAAGTGCAATTACAATTTACAATTAAAAAGTGCAATTACAATTCACAATTACAAAATGCAATTACAATTCACAATTACACAGAGCAATTACAATTCACAATTACAAAGTGCAATTACAATTCACAATTAAAAAGTGAAATTACAATTTACAATTAAAAAGTGCAATTACAATTTACAATTAAAAAGTGCAATTACAATTTACAATTAAAAAGTGCAATTACAATTTACAATTAAAAAGTGCAATTACAATTTACAATTAAAAAGTGCAATTACAATTTACAATTAAAAAGTGCAATTACAATTCACAATTACAAAGTGCAATTACAATTCACAATTAAAAAGTGCAATTACAATTCACAATTAAAAAGTGCAATTACAATTCACAATTAAAAAGTGCAATTACAATTCACAATTACAAAGTGCAATTACAATTCACAATTAAAAAGTGCAATTACAATTCACAATTACAAAATGCAATTACAATTCACAATTACAAAGTGCAATTACAATTCACAATTAAAAAGTGCAATTACAATTCACAATTACAAAGTGCAATTACAATTCACAATTACAAAGTGCAATTACAATTCACAATTAAAAAGTGCAATTACAATTCACAATTACAAAGTGCAATTACAATTCACAATTAAAAAGTGCAATTACAATTCACAATTAAAAAGTGCGATTACAATTCACAATTACAAAGTGCAATTACAATTCGCAATTACAAAGTGCAATTACAATTCACAATTAAAAAGTGCAATTACAATTTACAATTAAAAAGTGCAATTACAATTCACAATTATAAAGTGCAATTACAATTCACAATTACAAAGTGCAATTACAATTCGCAATTAAAAAGTGCAATTACAATTCACAATTACAAAGTGCAATTACAATTCACAATTAAAAAGTGCAATTACAATTTACAATTAAAAAGTGCAATTACAATTCACAATTACAAAGTGCAATTACAATTCACAATTAAAAAGTGCAATTACAATTCACAATTAAAAAGTGCAATTACAATTCACAATTAAAAAGTGCAATTACAATTCACAATTACAAAGTGCAATTACAATTCACAATTAAAAAGTGCAATTACAATTCACAATTACAAAATGCAATTACAATTCACAATTACAAAGTGCAATTACAATTCACAATTAAAAAGTGCAATTACAATTCACAATTACAAAGTGCAATTACAATTCACAATTAAAAAGTGCAATTACAATTCACAATTAAAAAGTGCAATTACAATTCACAATTACAAAGTGCAATTACAATTCGCAATTACAAAGTGCAATTACAATTCACAATTAAAAAGTGCAATTACAATTTACAATTAAAAAGTGCAATTACAATTCACAATTAAAAAGTGCAATTACAATTCGCAATTACAAAGTGCAATTACAATTCGCAATTACAAAGTGCAATTACAATTCACAATTAAAAAGTGCAATTACAATTTACAATTAAAAAGTGCAATTACAATTCACAATTATAAAGTGCAATTACAATTCACAATTAAAAAGTGCAATTACAATTTACAATTAAAAAGTGCAATTACAATTCGCAATTACAAAGTGCAATTACAATTCACAATTAAAAAGTGCAATTACAATTTACAATTAAAAAGTGCAATTACAATTCACAATTACAAAGTGCAATTACAATTCGCAATTACAAAGTGCAATTACAATTCACAATTAAAAAGTGCAATTACAATTCACAATTAAAAAGTGCAATTACAATTCACAATTAAAAAGTGCAATTACAATTCACAATTACAAAGTGCAATTACAATTCGCAATTACAAAGTGCAATTACAATTCACAATTAAAAAGTGCAATTACAATTTACAATTAAAAAGTGCAATTACAATTCACAATTACAAAATGCAATTACAATTCACAATTACACAGAGCAATTACAATTCACAATTACAAAGTGCAATTACAATTCACAATTAAAAAGTGAAATTACAATTTACAATTAAAAAGTGCAATTACAATTTACAATTAAAAAGTGCAATTACAATTTACAATTAAAAAGTGCAATTACAATTTACAATTAAAAAGTGCAATTACAATTTACAATTAAAAAGTGCAATTACAATTTACAATTAAAAAGTGCAATTACAATTCACAATTAAAAAGTGCAATTACAATTCACAATTACAAAGTGCAATTACAATTCACAATTAAAAAGTGCAATTACAATTCACAATTAAAAAGTGCAATTACAATTTACAATTAAAAAGTGCAATTACAATTCACAATTACAAAGTGCAATTACAATTCACAATTAAAAAGTGCAATTACAATTCACAATTACAAAGTGCAATTACAATTCACAATTAAAAAGTGCAATTACAATTCACAATTACAAAGTGCAATTACAATTCACAATTAAAAAGTGCAATTACAATTCACAATTAAAAAGTGCAATTACAATTCACAATTACAAAGTGCAATTACAATTCGCAATTACAAAGTGCAATTACAATTCACAATTAAAAAGTGCAATTACAATTTACAATTAAAAAGTGCAATTACAATTTACAATTAAAAAGTGCAATTACAATTTACAATTAAAAAGTGCAATTACAATTTACAATTAAAAAGTGCAATTACAATTCACAATTAAAAAGTGCAATTACAATTCACAATTACAAAGTGCAATTACAATTCACAATTAAAAAGTGCAATTACAATTCACAATTAAAAAGTGCAATTACAATTTACAATTAAAAAGTGCAATTACAATTCACAATTACAAAGTGCAATTACAATTCACAATTAAAAAGTGCAATTACAATTCACAATTACAAAGTGCAATTACAATTCACAATTAAAAAGTGCAATTACAATTCACAATTACAAAGTGCAATTACAATTCACAATTAAAAAGTGCAATTACAATTCACAATTACAAAGTGCAATTACAATTCACAATTAAAAAGTGCAATTACAATTCACAATTAAAAAGTGCAATTACAATTCACAATTACAAAGTGCAATTACAATTCGCAATTACAAAGTGCAATTACAATTCACAATTAAAAAGTGCAATTACAATTTACAATTAAAAAGTGCAATTACAATTCACAATTATAAAGTGCAATTACAATTCACAATTACAAAGTGCAATTACAATTCGCAATTACAAAGTGCAATTACAATTCACAATTAACAACCATAATCAAGCGTCTACCTAATTGAATTTTATCATCATATAAAACCTTGATATTTTATAAATTTTAATTTAAAAAAATACATGAATTCTGTTGATTCCAAATATTCTCCACATTTCTCTTGGTGCTTGGAAAAGTGTTTAATCTTATAACAGAAAGAAAATATGCTTTATTAAAATTTTCCAACCGTCCAGACGAATTTTTCCCTGCAAAATTTGGAATATTATTTTTATAATTTTTCATATTTTTACGTTGCGGTCTTCAAATCAGTTGTGCAAAAATTGTATTTTTTCATGGACATAATTGGATGATAATTGCAAATTTGTTCGTTGTCTTATTTGAGCTGAAATTTAAATGTATTTTTAATGATGAAAAAATTTGTTAAAAATCAATATTGTTGAAAAAAACATATTTAATTTGTATTTATCAATATTTGATGAGTGAAAAAATAAATATTTTATGCAAAAAATATGAAATCAATCAAGAATGTATTTTTAAGCATCAAGTTGAGAAGAATTTAATTTAATCAATCCGTAAATAGGTCGGTCATTTTGCGTCGAATTTAAGGTTCACTTTTCCGTGATGGCTTCAAAAATTTGGTCCTTCAATTGGTGATCGGCATGAGTCCATCCTTCCGATTTCATAACCTTAAAAATTAATAAATTTTATAATGTTTTTTTTAATTCCACCTCCTTCAAATGCATTTTGATAAAGCCAATTGCCTGGGTCTTGAGATTTCCAGCTGAATGAAGATTGGCCAATGCCAACAATGCGCAGGCATTTGCATTATCCAGCGAATTGATCAGTTTCCGCTCGCAGAGAAGCTTAAATTAAAATAAAAAATTAAGATTTATTATAAATATTTCTTTACTTTCAAACGTGTGAGCTCATATTTATCAGCGGCCTCCAACAGATCCTCGGCCATTCCCGAGTCCATATCCGGTTCTTTTCCACTATAGCTAAAAATAATTATTTGAAAAATAAATAATCAATTCAAGCTTACATGAATCGAAGCATTTGTTCGATCACATCTCTCTTCATGTCTTCAATTTTGGCCTCGTTATTGTTCTTCTCGATCATTTCATGTTCGAACATGGCCCCAAAAACCGGCGAACGACATCCCAAAATGCATTTATGAACCTTTTAAAATTATGTTTAAACAGGAAAAAATTGATCTCTTGAACCTTGAATTCTTTCTTATCCTCCGAAATGATTTTGCAGTCCCAAAATAGGCTTTTCTCAAACATTTCGCTCAAATCCTCCACTACTCGACATTCGGGAATCTCAACATCCGAAGATGAGGCTTTTTCGACCTTTAATTAATAATCATTACAAAATTATAATTAAATCTAATTTTTTAATAATTTTTGTATAGATTTAATTGAGATTTTAAAACAGGATATTCAGAAGATAAACTTATATGAATTCTATTGAAAACAAAAATTTACCGATTCTTGTTGGACTATCACCGTGCATTCAATTGTGAGTTGATCGCCAACAAGAAAACCATTTTTCTCATCGAGCAGTTTTTCCCTTTTGATCAACTTATCATCGCCTAAGCCACTGCCCGAATTGGTAAATTTGCACTTGTTATCTAGGAAAATTTTATTCACTTTGTTTAGAGAAAATTTAGCATTACAAGATGCCAAAATGAATTCATTGCCGTCTGGTTTACGGATTGTAAATTGGAATTTTGCCTCCACTTCCTCATTGTTAGGATCGATGAGACAAAAATAAAACGAAATATGATTCTTTGATCCTTCTTTGTCACCATTTGGATAAATGTGCAATTTCCATTTAAAAATTTGGCAATTCGGTGCTGTCGAACTAAAAAAATGTAAGAAACAGTGTTTTTTAATTTAAAAAATACTTGAATTCTGTTGATTCCAAACGTTCTCCACATTTCTTCTGTTGCTCAGAAGTCTTTAATTGTCCAGACGAATTTTTCCCTGAAAAAAATTTGGTATTATTATTATTTTTTTGAAATGTTATATTTTTACGTTGCAGTCCTGAACTGGGTAGTGCAAAAATTGTACTTTTTCATGGACATAATTGGATGATAATTGCAAAAATAATATTTGTTTAGTGTCTTTTGAGTTGAAATAAAATTTAAATGTAAAATTGTTGAAAATCAATAAGTAATGTTGAAAAAAAACATATGTAATATTAATATTATTGTATTCAATATTTGAGTGAATAAATAAATATTTTATGCAAAAAATAAAAATATGAAATCGATCATCCAGACCAGAATGTATTTTTAAGCATCAAGTTGAGATGAATTTTGATTTATTTAATCCGTATATAAGTCAATTTATGCTTCAATTTAATTTCACTTTTCTATTGCATGGCCTCAAAGATTTGGTCCTTCAATTGGTGATCGGCATGAGTCCAGCCTTCCGATTTCATAACCTTAAGAATTAATCAATAAATTGTTTAATTTATTTCTTTAAATATTACCTCCTTCAGGTTCATTTTGATGAATCCAATTGCCTGGGTCTTGAGGTTTTCTGCCTGATAGAGATTGGCCAATGCCAACAATGCGCAGGTATTTGCACTGTCCAATGAATTGATCAATTTCCGTTCACAAAGTAACTTAAAATTAAAATAAAAAATCAAATTTAAATTGAATAAAAATATTTCTCCACCTTCAAATGATTAAGTTCATATTTGTCGGCGGCCATCAATAAGTCTTCGGCCATTTCCTCCAAATCCGGTTCTTTTCCGCTGTATCTAAAAATCATCAAAACTTACATGAATCGAAGCATTTGTTCGATAACATTCCCCTTCATGTCCTCAATTTTGACCTCATTGCTGTTCTTCTCGGTCATTTCATTTTCGAACATTGCAGCGAAGACCGGCGAACGACATCCCAAAATACATTTATGCACTTTGAATTCTTTGTCATCTTCAGTTTTGATTTTGCAGTCCCAGAATAGACTTTTCTCGAACAAATAACCAACATCCTCCGGTCGATATTCGGGCACTTCAAGATCCGGCAATGGAGCTTTTTTGACCTTTGAAGTTTGAATATGTTAAGTATCATTCATCTCATTTTAATCGGAAGCAGAAGATAAAAAAATTTACCAATTTCTGCTGGACCATCAGCGTGCAAACAATTGTGAGATGACCGCCATTAAGGTAACCATTTTTCCCATCCAGAAGATCTTCTCTTTGGATAAATTTTTCCCTGCCCCAACGTCTGTCAGCAGTGCCGGGATATTCATATTTATAATATTCTTTGCTAACTAGAAAACTATTTCATTTGTTGAAAGAAAATTGAGCATTACAAGGATCCTGCTCGAATTCATTGCCGTCGGATTTGCGTATTAAGATTTGGTAATTTGCCTCCACTTCCTTTTTATTCGAGTCAATTAATTTTAAATAAGATGCAATATAATCCTTGGATTCTTCTTTGTATCCATTTGGATAAATTTCCATTTGCCATTTCAAAAGTTGACCATCCGGTGCTGTTGAACTTAAAAAAAATAAATATAAAATTGTGTTTTTTAATTTTAATTTATATACATAAATTCGCTAGATTTCAAGTATTCTCCACATTTCTCCTTGTGCTTGGCAAAATTTTCAATCGTCCAGACGAATTTTTCCCTGCAAAAATTTGGTATTATTTTTTAAAATATTATATTTTTACGTTGCGGTCCGGAACTGAGTGGTGCAAAAATTGTATTTTTTCATGGACATAATTGTGGAATGATAATTGCAAAACTAATATTTGTTCGTTGTTATTTGAGCTGAAATTAAATTTAAATGCATTTTAATTATGAAAAAAAGTTGTTAAAAATCAATAATGTTGAATAAAACACATTCAATTTATATTTTTAAATATTTGATGAGTGAATAAATATTTTATGTAAAAAAATAAAATTGATTCCTGAATTTATAATGTCAAACAAAAAACAACAAATTGAGATGAATTGGATTTATATTTATTCAACCCGCAAATATTTATTTAGTCATTTTGAGCCGAATTTAATCTTCACTTGGCCATTGCCTTCAAGACCTGCTCCATTACTTCTTCATCGGCCAATAATAATTTCCATCCATCCGTTTCCAATATCTATAAAATTAATCAATCAATAACTTATAATATCTTTAAATTCTACCTTCTTCATATGCATTTTGATGAAGTTGATTGAATGGGTTTTGAGGTGTTCGGCTGAATACTGATCGGCCAACAGTAATAATCCACAAACATTTGCATTCTCCAGCGAATTGATTAATTTCCGTTCACAGAGTAACTTAAAATTAAATTTAAAAATTGATATAATTCTTTACCTTCAAACGCGTGAGCTCATATTTATCAGCGGCCTTCAACAATTCTTCTGCCATTCCCTCATCCATATCCGGTTCTTTTCCACTATAGCTAAAAATCAATATTTAAAAATTAATAAGATTGAATCAATAATGAAATTGCTTACATGAATTGAAGCATTTGTTCGATGACTTCACCCTTCATGTCCTCAATATTGACCTCATTGTTGTTCTTCTCCATCATTTCATGCTCAAACATGGCCTTAAAAACTGGTGATCGACATCCCAAAATGCACTTATGGACCTTAAAATATAGTTGACATTGGAAAATAAATTCAGATAAACCTTATATTCTTTATCATCTTTTTTTGAGATGATTTTGCAATCCGGGAACAGACTTTGCTCATACAAATGGCTCAAATCTTCCATTCCTCGACATTCGGGCACATCGATATCCGGCAATGGAGCTTTTTTGACCTTTCATCATCATTATTAATTACATTTTCATCGTTAAAACAAAAAAAATTTACCAATTTCTGCTGGACCATCAGCGTGCACACAATTGTAAGATGACCGCCATTAAGGTAACCATTCGCCTCATCCAGAAGATCTTCCCTTTTGATCAACTTATCATTGCCCCAACCTTTAAAGCCCGAATTGGTAAATTTGTACTTGTTATCTAGGAAAATTTTATTCACTTTATTTAGAGAAAATTTAGTATTACCAGATGCCAAAATGAATTCATTGCCGTCGTGTTTGCGGATTGAAAATTGGAATTTTGCCTCCACTTCCTCATTGTTAGAATCGATGAGATTTAGAAAAAGCGAAACATAATCCTTGAATTCTTCTTTGAATCCATTTGGATAAATGTGCAATTTCCATTTTAAAAGCTGGCCATTCGGTGCCGTGGAACTCAAAAGTAAAAAGTTATATTATTATATAATTAAATTAAATTGATGTCCCTAAATTTTTATTAATAAATATTTTTGAAAACTACTTAAAAATTCTAATTTTGATTTAAAAATTTGAAAAATTTCATAATTTTGAGAAACCATTAGAAAATATTTATAAAAATATATTAAATAATGAAAAATTTAAAAAATACATGAACTCGGTAGATCGCAAATATTCTCCACATTTTTTCTCGAGATCGGAAAAGTTTTCAATCTTAAAACAAAAAAATAAGCTTTAATAAAAATATTTAACCTTCAAGACGAATTTTTCACTGAAAAAAATAGAAAATTATTTTTTTATAAATTTTTATATTCTTTACGTACGTTGCAGTCTTCAATTGGATGGTGCAAAAATTGTCTTTTTTCATTGACATAATTGTTGGATGATAATTGCAAAAATAATTTGTTTTTGTCTTTTGAGTTGAAATTAAATTTAATGTAAAGGATCTAATGTCCAAAATTTTGGATATTATGTCCAAAAATTTTGTTTCTTTTTAATCTCCAAATTTTAACATTGTGTCTCTGTTTTTAGCGTCGGTTCGGCGGTTCGGTTTGTGGAGAAGAAGAAGCAAAACCTCAAATAAATCATAAACCGCGCAAAATAATTAATTGCATATTTGCAGGTTCAATTCAGTAAATGAAAAATTTAAAATTTATAAGAAAGCCTTGTCCTAATAAATCAATGAAAAAGATTGTGATCAGAAATTTTCAAAGTAATCTATTCTAATCAAATAATTAATTCCTTCACGTTTTTCAAGGACACAATGATCCATCGGTGACCAATTTCGAATTGAATTGGTCAATTTTGGAGGATTCCGTGGTCAAAATCCAACGAAGACAAGCCGCATCGGTCACTTGCGTTGAGCTGTATAATGTGAGGTTTTTTCTTTTATAAAAACATTAGGATTGGGTGAAGCATAAGGATTAAGAAAAACGAATTAATTATTGAATTTTCGGAATTGAAATTGGAATTTGTAAATGCAAATTCTTTTTCTAATTATAATGATAATGACCCATAAATAAAATATGAGGAGGTAATAAAAAGTCGGTACTCGGTATCAACTTTAACTTTGGCACATTGGTATAACGTAACGCTTGTATAAAGTGATTAGGGGGTAGAGTAGACGGTTCGATTCTCTGTGGCACAAAAAGTTTTTTTTCCATTCCAAAATTAGCCAAAAATGAGTGAAAAGTACCAAAATTATAATGCAAATTTTTCTTACTGAAACATTACAGAAACAAAACCCATAAATACCATAATTTCCACCATAAAATCACCATTTATTTGACAGATTGTCGAAAATCTGTGCCAACAAAATTATGGCCAAGAAATGTATGGTCGTCTCCAACAGCTCATTGCCAATTTTGCTGAAGCGGAATGTACCCGACTCATTGAACTTTGCCAAAATTCAACGCCCGAACTATTTTTACAAACATTGAATCGACTTTGGGATAGTTTTTGCCAACAATTGGTTTTGTTATAATTGGAAAATAATTTAAAATAAATTTGTTTTTAGTCCTTGATTCGCAGTGTTTTTCTTTATTTGGATCGAACGCATCGAGGCGTCCAAAATGCAGTTACTAACTCGTCCGTTTCAATTTGGTTTGTGAGATTAATTGGAATAAAATTTTAAAAAATCTAAAAAATTTTAATTATGGCCCATTTATCAATAAATTTTAAGGCCAAAATTAATTTTAAAAAATAAATAAAATAAATTTGGATTTGGCGAAAACAAAGAAAATTGGAATAAGTGCATTTGGGCTAGAAATAAAAAAATTGCCAAAAATTTGATTGGGTTATTCAGTCAATAAATTAAGTTTTAAGGCCAAAATTAACTTGGAAAAATAATTAATTTGGTCCTCTTGTAAAAGTACTTGAAGCGACAATAATATATCCACCCGTCGTGTATAAATAGCGCAGTCGGTTAACGGCTCGCAACCACAGGGAGGTATAATAACGGGTACAAACCCGACCACTCGCAAATTTTTTAAAATTTCTTTTTTATATTTTTTCAATAAAATTTATTGTACTTATTTTTAATTATTATAAAAAAAATATTAAAATCCATTTTCGGCATTTTATTAAATTTTTCGTTTTTAAAAGTAAATTATAAAACAAAAATAAAGCTCCATGGAAAACCTAGTTAACTTTTAGGCCACTTAACAATTTTTGTTTTCAGTTTTTTTAGAAGGAAAAAGATTTCTTCCCCTTCCAGGGACGCTGGATTGGAAGCATTCCGTCAGCATATTATGGAAAGACACGGCGTGAATGGTCGAACCGTAAAAGGAATACTCAAAATGATCGAAGAGGACAGACGAGGCATTCAGGCAAGCAAAATTTACTTATAATGAGAGGAAAAATTATTGAAAAAATTATTAAAAAATTGACACTTTAACCAAAAAATCGGGTCCAAAATTTTAAATTTAAAAAATTTTTTTTATATTTAATTTTTTTTTGTCAATTTTCAGGTGGATCGCCAATTGCTCAAATCTTTGTTGCGAATGTTCACAAATTTACAAATCTACGATTGGGCATTTGAGAGGGAATTCATCAAAGCCAGCGAACAATTTTACCAGGAAGAGTGCAAAGCACAAATTCAGGAATTTGAGGTAAAAATTAAAATAAATTAATGGAATTAATTATTATTTTTTGATAAGGAAGAAAATTTAATTGTATCGAATTTAAAGATGAAAAAATGTTTTTTTAAAGATGATTTTTTCCAATTATTTTTTATTTTAAAATTAGTAAAATTTTTATAATTAATTTAATAAATTTTTTATTGATTTTTTTCAATTATTTTTACTTTAAAATAAGTAAAAAAAAATATAATTTATTTAATTATAATTTTTTCCATTAGGTAAGCCAATATCTGCGATTTGTGCAACGACGTTTGGCGGAAGAGGAGGAACGCGTTCAACTCTATTTGGAATATTCCACACATAAAAAGTTGATTGCCATTGTGGAGAGATGTTTGCTCACCGACTACATGGACACAATCATTGCACGCGGTTAGGACTTATTAACTGGAAATAGGGGAAAATGATTCAGGCAAAGTCGCTGGCTAGAGTAGTTATCAAGAAGATTTTATCTAATTTTTTTTTTTTGAAAATTTTCGACCCAAATTGGGGACCCTTCACTTTTGCAAAATTTAGGTCACCGGATTCGGATCCACTTAGGGGAAAATATTTTTTTTGGGCTTGGGTGTAACTTTTATGCATTTTTATTTTTATAAATTATACAGTATAGTATAGTATAGTACATTTAAGTACGAAATACAGTAGAGTAATTTTCAAACAAAAAATGGATGGGAAACATGCAAATATTCCCCCCAGGCCCCTGTATCCAGAGGGGGGGGGGGGGGGATGACCCCCTCCTTTGAGGCCCATGGCCCCCTCCTTTGGGAAAAATTCCCCCCAAAAAAGGGAAAAAATATTCGCTCATGGAGGCAATTTTAGGCCAAATTTTTCGCTGCGCGGCTATTTTTGGGCCTAATTTTCCCCCTATTAGGCCATTTTTGGCCAAATGTTGAATGTTCCTCCTATGGGAAAAAATTTTCCCTTCTTTCCCCTTAAATTGAAAAAATTTTCAAATTGCCCCCCCCCCCCCCCCCCCACCCATTGGCCCCCTCCTTGGAAAATTTCTGGATACGGGCTTGCCCCCAACTATTATTTTTGGTGTTCTAAAACAGACATATTGCTGTACTGAAAGCTAAATCTTTCCATAGTTTTTATTTTTATTATCAATTCTTTTCTCAAACTTTGACAATTTTGCATACAATGATCTATTTTTTAAAATTTAATTCCTTATTTTTTTAACTATATTTAAATAAATTTTTAATTAATTTTAAAAAATTTTCTAAAAATCAATTTCTCAGGTCCCCATCAATTGCTGACCGACCATGCCATTGCCGATTTGGCTCTGATGTATCGACTACTCTCCCGGGTCCGTGATGGCCAATTGGCATTGAAGAATGCCTTCTCTGAATATGTCAAGAAAATGGGACGAGCAATGGTAAAAAAAAAATTAGAAATGGGCTAAATTATGGGAAAAAATTATTAAAATTTTTCAAAATCAATCAAAAAAGTTTTATGATTTTCAACATTATTTATTTTTGATTTCGACCTTAATTATTTTTCTCTTTTATAGGTGATGAACGCAGAACGGGACAAAACACTGGTCCAAGATTTGATGGAATTCAAGGCGGGGCTGGACACAGTTATCACTGGATGCTTTGATACAAATGAGAAATTTTTGAATGCCCTCAAGGATGCATTCGATTTCTTCATTAACACGAGAGCAAACAAAATTGGCGAACTCATTGGTGAGCAAATAATATTAATTATTGAGAATTATTTTATATATTAAGAGAAAAATATTAATTAATTACCCAAACAAGAATTTTGGGGCAAAATTCCGTTCTCAGTTTTTTCGATTTTTAATTTAAAAATTTTAGAAACAAAATGACTAGAAATTAATATAATTTTTTTTCTAAGATAATTTTCTTTATTTTTATTTATAATTGCACTTTTTGATTGTGAATTGTAATTGCACTTTATAATTGTGAATTGTAATTGCACTTTTTGATTGTGAATTGTAATTGCACTTTGTAATTGTGAATTGTAATTGCACTTTTTAATTGTGAAATGTAATTGCACTTTTTAATTGTAAATTGTAATTGCACTTTTTAATTGTGAATTGTAATTGCACTTTTTAATTGTGAATTGTAATTGCACTTTTTAATTGTGAATTGTAATTGCACTTTTTAATTGTGAATTGTAATTGCACTTTTTGATTGTGAATTGTAATTGCACTTTATAATTGTGAATAGTAATTGCACTTTTTGATTGTGAATTGTAATTGCACTTTTTAATTGTGAATTGTAATTGCACTTTTTGATTGTGAATTGTAATTGCACTTTATAATTGTGAATTGTAATTGCACTTTTTAATTGTGAATTGTAATTGCACTTTGTAATTGTGAATTGTATGCACTTTGTAATTGTGAATTGTAATTGCACTTTTTAATTGTGAAATGTAATTGCACTTTTTGATTGTGAATTGTAATTGCACTTTATAATTGTGAATTGTAATTGCACTTTTTGATTGTGAATTGTAATTGCACTTTATAATTGTGAATTGTAATTGCACTTTTTGATTGTGAATTGTAATTGCACTTTTTAATTGTGAATTGTAATTGCACTTTTTGATTGTGAATTGTAATTGCACTTTATAATTGTGAATTGTAATTGCACTTTTTGATTGTGAATTGTAATTGCACTTTTTAATTGTGAATTGTAATTGCACTTTTTGATTGTGAATTGTAATTGCACTTTATAATTGTGAATTGTAATTGCACTTTGTAATTGTAAATTGTAATTGCACTTTTTAATTGTAAATTGTAATTGCACTTTGTAATTGTAAATTGTAATTGCACTTTTTAATTGTGAATTGTAATTGCACTTTTTAATTGTGAATTGTAATTGCACTTTTTAATTGTGAATTGTAATTGCACTTTTTGATCGTGAATTGTAATTGCACTTTTTAATTGTAAATTGTAATTGCACTTTTTAATTGTGAATTGTAATTGCACTTTTTAATTGTGAATTGTAATTGCACTTTGTAATTGTAAATTGTAATTGCACTTTTTAATTGTAAATTGTAATTGCACTTTGTAATTGTAAATTGTAATTGCACTTTTTAATTGTGAATTGTAATTGCACTTTTTAATTGTGAATTGTAATTGCACTTTTTAATTGTGAATTGTAATTGCACTTTTTGATTGTGAATTGTAATTGCACTTTTTAATTGTAATTGTAATTGCACTTTTTAATTGTGAATTGTAATTGCACTTTTTAATTGTGAAATGTAATTGCACTTTTTGATTGTGAATTGTAATTGCACTTTATAATTGTGAATTGTAATTGCACTTTTTGATTGTGAATTGTAATTGCACTTTATAATTGTGAATTGTAATTGCACTTTTTGATTGTGAATTGTAATTGCACTTTTTAATTGTGAATTGTAATTGCACTTTTTGATTGTGAATTGTAATTGCACTTTATAATTGTGAATTGTAATTGCACTTTTTGATTGTGAATTGTAATTGCACTTTTTAATTGTGAATTGTAATTGCACTTTTTGATTGTGAATTGTAATTGCACTTTATAATTGTGAATTGTAATTGCACTTTGTAATTGTAAATTGTAATTGCACTTTTTAATTGTAAATTGTAATTGCACTTTGTAATTGTAAATTGTAATTGCACTTTTTAATTGTGAATTGTAATTGCACTTTTTAATTGTGAATTGTAATTGCACTTTTTAATTGTGAATTGTAATTGCACTTTTTGATCGTGAATTGTAATTGCACTTTTTAATTGTAAATTGTAATTGCACTTTTTAATTGTGAATTGTAATTGCACTTTTTAATTGTGAATTGTAATTGCACTTTGTAATTGTAAATTGTAATTGCACTTTTTAATTGTAAATTGTAATTGCACTTTGTAATTGTAAATTGTAATTGCACTTTTTAATTGTGAATTGTAATTGCACTTTTTAATTGTGAATTGTAATTGCACTTTTTAATTGTGAATTGTAATTGCACTTTTTGATTGTGAATTGTAATTGCACTTTTTAATTGTAATTGTAATTGCACTTTTTAATTGTGAATTGTAATTGCACTTTTTGATTGTGAATTGTAATTGCACTTTGTAATTGTAAATTGTAATTGCACTTTTTAATTGTGAATTGTAATTGCACTTTGTAATTGTGAATTGTAATTGCACTTTGTAATTGTGAATTGTAATTGCACTTTGTAATTGTGAATTGTAATTGCACTTTGTAATTGTGAATTGTAATTGCACTTTTTAATTGTGAATTGTAATTGCACTTTTTGATTGTGAATTGTAATTGCACTTTTTGATTGTGAATTGTAATTGCACTTTATAATTGTGAATTGTAATTGCACTTTTTGATTGTGAATTGTAATTGCACTTTTTAATTGTGAATTGTA
Organism: Pratylenchus scribneri; assembly: GCA_030063045.1. Classification (NCBI taxonomy): domain Eukaryota; kingdom Metazoa; phylum Nematoda; class Chromadorea; order Rhabditida; family Pratylenchidae; genus Pratylenchus; species Pratylenchus scribneri. The sequence goes on along the minus strand of JAQSEB010000114.1, from coordinate 1,358,735 downwards.
ATTGCACTTTTTGATTGTGAATTGTAATTGCACTTTATAATTGTGAATTGTAATTGCACTTTGTAATTGTAAATTGTAATTGCACTTTTTAATTGTAAATTGTAATTGCACTTTGTAATTGTAAATTGTAATTGCACTTTTTAATTGTGAATTGTAATTGCACTTTTTAATTGTGAATTGTAATTGCACTTTTTAATTGTGAATTGTAATTGCACTTTTTGATCGTGAATTGTAATTGCACTTTTTAATTGTAAATTGTAATTGCACTTTTTAATTGTGAATTGTAATTGCACTTTTTAATTGTGAATTGTAATTGCACTTTGTAATTGTAAATTGTAATTGCACTTTTTAATTGTAAATTGTAATTGCACTTTGTAATTGTAAATTGTAATTGCACTTTTTAATTGTGAATTGTAATTGCACTTTTTAATTGTGAATTGTAATTGCACTTTTTAATTGTGAATTGTAATTGCACTTTTTGATTGTGAATTGTAATTGCACTTTTTAATTGTAATTGTAATTGCACTTTTTAATTGTGAATTGTAATTGCACTTTTTAATTGTGAAATGTAATTGCACTTTTTGATTGTGAATTGTAATTGCACTTTATAATTGTGAATTGTAATTGCACTTTTTGATTGTGAATTGTAATTGCACTTTATAATTGTGAATTGTAATTGCACTTTTTGATTGTGAATTGTAATTGCACTTTTTAATTGTGAATTGTAATTGCACTTTTTGATTGTGAATTGTAATTGCACTTTATAATTGTGAATTGTAATTGCACTTTTTGATTGTGAATTGTAATTGCACTTTTTAATTGTGAATTGTAATTGCACTTTTTGATTGTGAATTGTAATTGCACTTTATAATTGTGAATTGTAATTGCACTTTGTAATTGTAAATTGTAATTGCACTTTTTAATTGTAAATTGTAATTGCACTTTGTAATTGTAAATTGTAATTGCACTTTTTAATTGTGAATTGTAATTGCACTTTTTAATTGTGAATTGTAATTGCACTTTTTAATTGTGAATTGTAATTGCACTTTTTGATCGTGAATTGTAATTGCACTTTTTAATTGTAAATTGTAATTGCACTTTTTAATTGTGAATTGTAATTGCACTTTTTAATTGTGAATTGTAATTGCACTTTGTAATTGTAAATTGTAATTGCACTTTTTAATTGTAAATTGTAATTGCACTTTGTAATTGTAAATTGTAATTGCACTTTTTAATTGTGAATTGTAATTGCACTTTTTAATTGTGAATTGTAATTGCACTTTTTAATTGTGAATTGTAATTGCACTTTTTGATTGTGAATTGTAATTGCACTTTTTAATTGTAATTGTAATTGCACTTTTTAATTGTGAATTGTAATTGCACTTTTTGATTGTGAATTGTAATTGCACTTTGTAATTGTAAATTGTAATTGCACTTTTTAATTGTGAATTGTAATTGCACTTTGTAATTGTGAATTGTAATTGCACTTTGTAATTGTGAATTGTAATTGCACTTTGTAATTGTGAATTGTAATTGCACTTTGTAATTGTGAATTGTAATTGCACTTTTTAATTGTGAATTGTAATTGCACTTTTTGATTGTGAATTGTAATTGCACTTTATAATTGCAAATCAAAAACAAAAGAATAAACATAATGACCAAAAATATTTTGATAATTTTACCTTATTTTGGTGCCAATGCAATTCATTAAGTGAATATAAATTATTAAGTTACCCTTTCAAAATATTCCAATAAATTTAGCCAAATTCATGGATTCAAAACTGCGTACCGGGAACAAGGAATGCACGGAGGAGGAGTTGGACAGTGTGATGGACCGATGCATTGTTTTGTTCCGCTTTGTGCAGGGCAAAGATGTGTTCGAGGCATTCTACAAAAAGGATTTGGCCAAACGACTCCTTCTTGGCCGAAGTGCATCCGTGGATGCGGAAAAGGCAATGTTGTCAAAGCTGAAAACTGGTCAGTTTTAGTTTAATATTATGCTTAATAGAAATTCTCATAAGACTTATTACGGTGCTTGGTCTTATTGAAATTAATTAATTCTAGATTTTTCAACATTTTTTGCATGTAAAATAGTAACCTTTCACCAACTATGAGTTTAGAATTTGTCATCGATAAAATTTTTAAAAAATCTCCGCATTAATAGTATTTGAACCCAAATTTAGATCCCTGAAAAGTGTTAATTGTACCCAAAATTTTGTTCTCCATAATCACATTTGCATAAAAATATATTCAATAATTATTTTTTTATTGCAGAATGTGGCGCCGGACTCACCCAAAAATTGGAGGGAATGTTCAAAGACATGGAAATATCCAGGGATTTTTGCAGCGCATTTAAACAGGTAATTTTTAAAATTAATTTAATAAAATGTTTATTCTTAATAAAAATTTAAATAATTCTCCTCTAATTCCTCATTTCAGTATTTGGATGCCCACGATAAGGAGGGACGATTTGCACGGCTGGAAGTGAATGTTTCCGTCCTCACCATGGGCCAATGGCCGAACTATCCGGAAATGGAGGTGAATATAATTTTATTTAAAATTGCTTTTAGGATTAAACCAAAAAAATATGGAAGAATATAAATTAAATTCATTAATTTTTCAATGGTAAATAAATTTTAAATTATTATAAAATTTTATTCACATTTAATTTTATACATTATAAATTGTTAATTTTAGTTTGATTGTAAAAAAATTAGGATTCAAAAAAACCATTTTATCATTTAAAAATTAAAATTAAGAAAAGAGTTATAAAAAATTATGGAAAGTGTATACAAAATTAGACAAAAAATTTGCAATTTTTAAAAACTCACAAATTAATTTGACTATAAAATAACACATTTTTTAATAAAAATATATAAAAAATTATCCAAAAAATCATTTTTTAAATTCTAAAAAATATAAAATTCAAACTTTAATGGAGTTATATAAAATAAATTGAATTTATTTAGGTGAATATTCCACCCCAACTGGCCGATGTGCAACAAATGTTCACCAAATTCTACACCACAAAACACAATGGACGCAAATTGATGTGGCAATACACTTTGGCCAGTGGCGTGCTGAAGGCCACATTCCGACCGGCCGAAAAAGATGTTGTGGTGAAGGAATTGGAGGTGTCCTTGTTCCAGGCAATGGTCTTCCTCCTCTTTGACAATGTGGAGAGGAGAGAATGGGAATGGCAACAAATTGCGGAAACCACCAAAATTGGTTGGTTCTGATTTATTATTTTTTTTTTGTTTTTTTATTTATCACAAATTTACTAATTATTTTTTAAATTTTTTATTTGCCGAATTTAAATAAAAATTATTATCTTTTAATAATTTTATTTATCATAATTTTAATAATAATTTATTTAATTTTTTATTTACCGAAATTTAAATAATAATTATTTTTTATTTTTTATTATCAAAATTTTTTAAATTTAGATTTTCAAAACATTTTATTAAATTTTGATTTTCAAAATATTTTTAAATTTATTTATCGGAATTTAAATAAAAATTAATATAAATATATTTTGGAAAATTATTAATGAAATTATTTTTTAAAATTTCCCTTCAGAAACGCAAGAACTGAAGCGAACACTCCAATCATTGGCCTGCGGCAAATTTCGGATCCTTCATAAAATGCCTAAGGGGAAGGAGGTGAACGACAATGACACATTCCATTTCAATGAGGAATTCAACGATCGCCTCTATCGCATTCGAATTTCACAAGTTCAAATGCGCGAAACGGTCAGTTTAATATTTTTTTGGGCACTTGAAAAATTTAGGAAAAAATCAACAAAAATAATTTTATTATAATTAGGGCTGTGATTTATCAGCAAAAAGTGCCAAATTTGCCAAAATTTTCTAAAATATGCAAATTTGTGATCTAAACAATTAAACTATGAAATTTTTAATTTTTTTCATTTTTTGCCTTTCAAAATTTCTACCAAAAATACAAAAATATGAAAAATAAAAATTTCTAAAACACACTCCAAATAGTAAAAATTTATGAACCAATCCTAACCATTATTTAAAAAAGATAAAAATTTATGAATCCAGAAACCCAAATTTCTACCTTCAATCCTAACCATTATTTAAAAAAGATTTCTATCTGTTTTTTAAATTACTAAGAATTTTCTATCCTTGACCAATTACTTAATTTAAGCTAAAGTTCTATAAAATAATCAAATTTTTCAATATTTTATATTTTTTAATTTCTTTTTTTCAATTTTTCAGGAGAAAGAGCACCAACAGACGGAAGAGCAAATATTCCAGGATCGTCAATACCAAATTGACGCATGCGTTGTTCGCATCATGAAAACACGCAAAAAATTGACACACAACCAACTGATCACCGAAATTATGGGCCAATTGAGATTTCCGGTGAAGGCGGCCGACTTGAAGAAGCGAATTGAATCATTGATTGGTGCGTTCAATTTACATGAAAATTTAGCTAAATTTTGGGCTCAATTTAATTTTTTTTCGGATTTTTGGGAATTTTCTTAAAATTTATTCTTCAATTTTTAGACCTTTTTTGAAATTTAAATAAGAAATATTTATAATTTATGCAATTTTTTAAACGAATTTTATTAAAAATTCCCTTTCTTTTTCATTTTAAGCCGTTTTATTTAATTTCTAAAATTGGGACACATTTTTTTAAAAAATTTTTTATTCGATTTTTAGAAGAATTTTCTTCTTTTTTAAATCAAAATAAATTTCATTTAAAATTTATACAATTTTTAAATTACTTTCTTTAAAAATTCCTTCCTTAAGTTTTTTTATACTTAAGACTTTCTTTAATTCTAAAATTAGGCCAATATTTTTTAAAATTTTTATGGGTTTTAAGAAAATTAGATTAAAATTTATTATTCAATTATTAGAAGAATTTTTTTCATTTTTTTAAAAATTATTTAAAATTCTTTTAAATTTTTTTTCCTAATAGTTAGCCTTCTTATTATTATTTTTATTTAATTTATGAATTTTTTAAACAAATTAGATTAGAAATTACTTGAAATTTTTTGAACCATTTTTCAAGTTTTTTTTATTTTAATTAAATTTCCTTAATTTTTTTTCCACAGAACGCGACTACATGACCCGGGACAAGGATGATGCGAATGTGTACCATTATGTGGCCTAATTTATTTTTCGGCACACAACATTTTCAATTTTTTGGCCAACAATCCTATAATATGTAAAGAAATACGGTGACCCATAAAAACAGAAATGATGACTCCACCCAATTAAATTCACCTCTCAATTTCCGCTCATTCATCCAATCAATCCATCATCACATTTTTGGATAATAATTTTTTATTATTTTTTTCCATCACACCTTTTGTTTTCTTCATTTTTGTTTAATAAAATTATTAATTTACTATAAAATTTTGTTTCAAAAAAAACATATTTAAAATAACGATGAATATTATATTCTAAAAGGAAATTTTCTCGGTATTTATCGCTTATCAGGGAGTAGATTCGATTGAGACTTTATTATTCATATTTTATTATAAAATTGAAAAAAAATACTATTTTAGGGTTAAAATTTTTTAACAAATTTTGGGGTTGATGGTTTTAGGTTTTAGCAATGAAAAAATCTGGACCCAGATAACCGGTAATACCGTTTTCTCCACTTGGGACTGAACCCTCGAAATACACTTTTTAAAACTGGGTATTTATTATTTATCTTAGGCAAAAAACGGAAGATATGCGTGAGATTTGTAAATTTTTATATTAAATATGTTTATAATTTTAAATAAATTCACTAAATGTTTGTTAGCAATATTGGTCTCATCAGTGTTTAGTCAATTCGTTTAATTTCGCAACATATTTTGGTCCTAAAGACTTGGGTTCGTATCAGTAGAGGGGAATTGTTTTCTGGTATATTTTTAGCGAGCAATTTTATATTATAAATTCAAGGTTAACATTGAATAATGTATTTAATTTTATCAATTAAAAAAGAAGATAAAAAAATTCGATAGAATAAAATTGAAAAATTGAATAAAACAAAAATAAATTAACAACAAAAAAACTACAATTCAAAATGGCATCGAAAATATTCGCAATTCTCGGGTGAAATCAAATGTCCCGGCGTACATTCCGCCTGCATTGGGCAATGGAGGCAAGGCACTGCGGCCAATGGGGTTACCCGTCGACGAGGACGTAGTGCTCTGAAAAATAGGAATTATATATTTTAAGTACAATTTTAAATCGGAAAAAGTAATTTTTATTGAAAATTAATGAAATTTTACAAAAAATATGTTTATTTTCTTATAGCTAATTTTAAATTTTATCAATATCTAATATTAATTTATTTTTTTTGTTAATTTTTTTCAATTAAAAATTTAAAAAATTTTTGCAAAATTAAATAAAAATCAAAGCTATATAAATTAGTATTTATTCAAAAATTAAAAAAATATTTTTGTCTAGAAAGAAATAGAATTTATTAATCGAAAAAATAAAAATTCAGGCCAATTTTTAATGACAGCAATTTTGCATTCCAAAATATCCCAAAAAATTTTTTGGATAAGCCCAAAGTAAAAGAATTAAAAATGATTTTCAATTTCCCAAAAAACCACTCATTTAAAAATCCCAAATCCACTCACCTATATGTATGATTGAGTCGTTTCTCCAGCTTCCCATCCAACACGGCAATGTCCAACACCGCTTCCACATCGGCCAGTCCCAATTGAATGCGGCAAATGCCTTTGTCATGGATGTAGCGGGCCACCTCCTCCGATTCGACAAAGGCTGCTTCCCGTTGGGCGACTGGATCCGCCGGGCCTTGTTCTTCGGCTTGACGACGGCGTTGCTATTTTGAAAATTTAAATTAATATTTTAACATTTTTTTTTCGAAAATTTATTTAAAAATTATTAAAAAATGCTTAAAAAATTATTTTCCTCAAAATGGAGTTGAACCCGTAACCCCGAAAATTAAAAACGGGGAGATTACCACTGGACCAAACCCCAAAGAATCCTTTTTATTTAAAATTTTAATTTATAGCGAGATTTTTAAATTTATTTTCCAATTGAACCGGAGGCCTAATAAAATATTTTCCTTCAATGGGAATTGAACCAGCGACCACAAAAAATTAAAACCAAGGAGATTACCACTAAACTAAATACTTGCTTGACAGTTTCATTTAAATCTTAATTTATATCGAGATTTAAAATTTTTTTTTATTTATATTGAATTAATTAAAGGCTTTAAAAATATTTCCAAATTGAATCGGAGGCTTTAAAAAATTATTTTCCAATTGAACTGGAGACCTAAATTTTCCTCCTATGCTAATTGAATCGGAGGCTTTAAAAAATTATTTTCTTCTAATGGGAATTGAACCCGCAACCCTTAAAAATAAAAGTGAGAAGAATACCACTACACCAAACACTTTTATTGTACAGTTATTTAAATTTTAATTTATACCAGTAGCCAATTGACGCAAACATGAATGAGAGTTTGGACAAATTCCGAGTCCAACTGTTGGTCGGAGTAAAATGTGCCACCGGTCAACGATTCATCGGCTTCAAGTCCGGCCAAAATGTAACTAAAAAATTTGACTATATTTTTAAGTATTTCATTTAATTTGTAGGTAAATTACCAAAATAATTATAATGTTAAGAAAAGGTTTGTCCAACATTCACAACCAAATATACCCAAAATTGGATATAGCTGGTCAAGACGCATTGAATGGTATAAATTTGTCATGGTTTTGTCAACAATTAAAGGGTATTAAATGGTTTAAACCAATTTTGGTTTGGTCAACAATTAAAGGGTATTAAACGGTTTAAACCAATTTTGGTTTGGTCAACAATTAAAGGGTATTAAATGGTTTAAACCAATTTTGGTTTGGTCAACAATTAAAGGGTATTAAATGGTTTAAACCAATTTTGGTTTGGTCAACAATTAAAGGGTATTAAACGGTTTAAACCAATTTTGGTTTGGTCAACAATTAAAGGGTATTAAATGGTTTAAACCAATTTTGGTTTGGTCAACAATTAAAGGGTATTAAACGGTTTAAACCAATTTTGGTTTGGTCAACAATTAAAGGGTATTAAACGGTTTAAACCAATTTTGGTTTGGTCAACAATTAAAGGGTATTAAACGGTTTAAACCAATTTTGGTTTGGTCAACAATTAAAGGGTATTAAATGGTTTAAACCAATTTTGGTTTGGTCAACAATTAAAGGGTATTAAACGGTTTAAACCAATTTTGGTTTGGTCAACAATTAAAGGGTATTAAATGGTTTAAACCAATTTTGGTTTGGTCAACAATTAAAGGGTATTAAATGGTTTAAACCAATTTTGGTTTGGTCAACAATTAAAGGGTATTAAATGGTTTAAACCAATTTTGGTTTGGTCAACAATTAAAGGGTATTAAACGGTTTAAACCAATTTTGGTTTGGTCAACAATTAAAGGGTATTAAATGGTTTAAACCAATTTTGGTTTGGTCAACAATTAAAGGGTATTATTAAACCAATTTTGGTTTGGTCAACAATTAAAGGGTATTAAATGGTTTAAACCAATTTTGGTTTGGTCAACAATTAAAGGGTATTAAACGGTTTAAACCAATTTTGGTTTGGTCAACAATTAAAGGGTATTAAATGGTTTAAACCAATTTTGGTTTGGTCAACAATTAAAGGGTATTAAATGGTTTAAACCCATTTTGGTTTGGTCAACAATTAAAGGGTATTAAACGGTTTAAACCTATTTTGGTTTAATGGTTCAAAACTAAGTTAGATGGTTAAACCCAAAGCCAAAACATAATTAAATGATGCATCTTGACTAGATCTATCGATTGTGTATAAGGTTCATGGGTCTAGGATAAAACTCAGAACCATTAAAATTAAATATAATAATAATAAATGTAAAAATGTTACGTTTTCCTCGTCGTCCCAGCGGCTTTTATGCTTCGAACCAATTTCCGTTGCTCCAATGCTTTAAGCACTCTGCGCAATTGCAATTCATTGAGCCCAGACCGCTCACGAATGTCCCGAATCCAAACGCCCATTCGCTGCGATTCCTCAATGATCGAGAAAACCTGTGGAGAAAAATTTTTTTAATTAATTAAATAAATTTAATTTAAAATGATTTTATAAAAAATTAAGTTAATTTATTTTATTTAAAGTCAAAAAAATTAATTAATTAAATTATCAAAAAATTAAAAAAAGATTTTTGGATTATTTGCATTATTTAATGAAATTAAAATTTTAAATTTTATAATAAATCTAAAATAAAATTCAATTATTTTTCTAACTAATTTAAAAACCAAAAATGAATTGTTTTTATGTTTTGTAAAAAAATTAATTCATTTTAGTCAAAAAATTACTGAAAAATTAAAAAATTTGGATAAAATTTTACTTATTTTTTTAAAATAATTTATTCTTTTAGTCGAAAATCAAATACCAATTGTTCCTCAGGACTGGCATTGGCCAATTGGCTGCCTTTTTTTAAGCGCAAAACGAAACCGCCATTTTCATCTATTCAAACATAATTTTTAATTTAAATAAATTTTGTAAGAAAACCTTGATGTCCGGATTGACTCATTTGGCGTAACATTTCCACTCGGCCATCGGACAGGAGCCGGTTGACGACGGCGCCCAATTCCGCTGCAGTGGTGGTCGTTGTTGATTGGCCTCCTTGTTGGTCGGGAAGGGTCGTAATTTCTGGGAAAATTTTCAAATTATTTTTTATTTATTGAGAAAATTGCTTCAAAAATGAAGGATGAAGGAATATTTCCTTTTATTTTTAAAATAGATATTGATCAGAATATGTGCAAAATTGATGATAATTTTACCTAAAATTTACACAATTCTAATAAGTAAAACATTTTTTTTCGACCTTAAATATAACTCTGGAATCTTTAGGTAAACATTTTGGATAAGGGCTAGGATTTTTAAGTTTTACCTATTTTTGTAATTTTTAGATATTAAATTTGATGAGAAAAGCACAAATAAATAAATGTTTTTGAGCATTTATTCATTTTTGATCTATTTTTTGACCTTTTTTAACAATTTTGGCACATTTTTTAAAGGAAAATTTCATTGAAAAAAAGCAATTAAAAACCAAAAATCACCTATTGGATCCCGAAATATATTCTAGCAATTTCTAATTAATTTTTTGGCAAATTTTTTTTACCAATTTTGACCCTTTTTAGGGGGAAAATTTCATTAGAAAAAATGCAATAAAAGCCAAAAATTATCTAATATTTTGAGGTTCCCGAAACTACTTTGGTAAAATTTTACAAAAAAAGACTCATTTTTCAATATTTGTGCTAAAAATCCTCTCTCAAATTGGCGAGGAATCGAAAACTTTTTGATGTTTAATTAATTAATTTTTAAAAAATAAACCTTGAAGTAATTGCGCATTGCTAAGTCCATCCGGACGCATTCCAAGCAGGTGAATTACGCGGGCATCCAACGCTTCGGCCATGGCGCCGCCCGGGTCAGTCAATGTCGTCGAAGTGGTTGCTGGCAATGAAGTGGTCGTCATTTTATTATTAAATTAAGTGAATTTTTAACTGAAATATTAAAAAAATATTTGGTCTAATTGGTCTAATTTTATGGTTAATTAAATTATTTGTGATTTTGCTAAAAGGAAATATAATTAATTTATATAAAACGACTTTAATTTTTTAAGGCCATATAATTTGGCCATAACAAAAAATGCTATGAATTGGGCTGTACGTTTATACTTAGTTAATTTGGATCAAAGCTAGGTTTAGGCAGGGTTGGGTTAAGTAATCTTAAGGAATTCTGCTGATTTGGCCAAGTTTTTTGGCCGAAAAAGTTTTTTCGAGAGGCTTTCGTTTTTTCGATGTGTTTTTTGGCCATAAAAACGTCGATTTTTCAAATTTTTTTGGTTCTAAAATCTGTTAGAGTTTTTTTAGTTTTTTGGTCCTAAAAATGATGATTTTCTAAGAGGTTTTCCATTTTAATTAAAAATTAATACATTTTATTTAAATAATTTTGTTAAAATATTTCTTGGTATCCGATCGGAACCAATAAAAATGTGTAAAAAAAATCAAAATAATCAACAAAATTGGACATTTTTTATTCAAAATAAAATCAATAAATCGGCCTATATGATTAATTTGCACACAAAATCAATTCAAATCCTAGAAATTTTCTTCCATTTCATTTCCATTCGTTCATTCCTATTTGCAGTCATCGTAAATTTGATTCAGAGCTCCGGTTTAAGACGGAATTGAGGCTGAAAATATTTTTGAATTTTTAATCAATTTTCAATAAATTGGAAGAAACCTTGACGCCGGTGGTGCGAACACGTTCCAATTTTTCATTCTCAATTTCTTCGAGGAAATTGCCCAAATACCTTTAAATTCAAATAATTAATTATTTATCAAAAAGATTATAACGGTTCAGTAGTTTATGTTTATCCTAAACTCATAAACCCAATGGATAGTTCTCATCAAGACGCATCATTTGATTAAGTTTTGGTTTAAACCATTTAAAACCCTTTAATTGTTGACCAAACCAAAATAGGTTTAAACCGTTTAATATCCTTTAATTGTTGACCAAACCAAAATTGGTTTAAACCGTTTAATATCCTTTAATTGTTGACCAAACCAAAATTGGTTTAAACCGTTTAATACCCTTTAATTGTTGACCAAACCAAAATTGGTTTAAACCGTTTAATACCCTTTAATTGTTGACCAAACCAAAATTGGTTTAAACCGTTTAATACCCTTCAATTGTTGACCAAACCAAAATTGGTTTAAACCGTTTAATACCCTTTAATTGTTGACCAAACCAAAATTGGTTTAAACCGTTTAATACCCTTTAATTGTTGACCAAACCAAAATTGGTTTAAACCGTTTAATACCCTTTAATTGTTGACCAAACCAAAATTGGTTTAAACCGTTTAATACCCTTTAATTGTTGACCAAACCATGACAAATTATATAACATTCAATGCGTCTTGACCAGCTCTATCCAATATTGGGTATATTTGGTTTGGGAATGTAGGACACAAACCCTTACTTAAACCATTATTTTGGTGTTAATAATAAAAAAAATAACCAAGTGTCTTCCTCGTATTTGGTCCATTCCTCTTTGGGCAATCGGTCGGAGTTCATGGCCAACATTCCAGCACGCATAATGCGCTTTTGACGCATATCATACTAAAAATTATTATAATAATTTATTATTCCATAAATATATAAATTTACCCCATATGGGTCGGCAATTCGATAACGACGCAGAGCTTCCTGAACTTCCGGTGCCGGCTCAAAGCATGCGTCATGATAGTGCATTCCTTTAAAAAATATATTTTAATGAGTTTTATTCAAAATGGCGGAAAAATATTATAAAGGTTTAAGAAGGGGTTTGTCACGTACATTCCCAAACCAAATATACCCAAAATTGGATAGAGCTTGTCAAGATGCATTGAATGGTATATAATTTGTCATGGTTGGTCAACAATTAAAGGGTATTAAACGGTTTAAACCAATTTTGGTTTGGTCAACAATTAAAGGGTATTAAACGGTTTAAACCAATTTTGGTTTGGTCAACAATTAAAGGGTATTAAACGGTTTAAACCAATTTTGGTTTGGTCAACAATTAAAGGGTATTAAATAGTTTAAACCAATTTTGGTTTAATGGTTCAAAACTAAATCAGAATTGATTATACCCAATGACAAAACAGAATTAAATGATGCATCTTGAGCTTGACGAGATCTATCGCGTGGGTTTAAGGTTTATAGGTTTAGAGTCAAACCACTGAACTATTAAACCGTTTCGTCATTTTCAATACTTTTCTTTTTTGTCCATTCAAGTAAATTATACTACCAAGTCGACGGCCACTCCATCCATAATTGTAGCAAAATTTGAACCACATTCGCATAAATTTGTTCGGATGATTCGGTCCACCATTCCATACTCGCTTGGCCACAGCTTGAATGACCATATTTTCGTTTAGATTTTCGGCTTTAAATCTATGTAAAAAATGTAAAATTCAATAAAAAAAAATATTTGTCAAGAATGTAAAATCTTGGTATTTAAATGAGCAAAAAATTCTTTCATTTTTTATACAATTTTAAATGATTTTAAGTGAAAATGAAGTGGAAAGATATCTAAAATGAATAATTGAGTTGAGATGGTCAAATTGTGATGATGATGATGTAATTTAATGCTAAAATAAAAGAAAAATATGAATGAATGGATTGAACCCGGTCAATGTAAATTAATTAAAGTCAAAGCTAACCAATAAGTAAAAAATTTGAGTATAATAAGTCGAATGAATATATAATATTTGGGAGAAGGGAGCAGATTTTTAAGTTTAAAACCCATTTTTTATGCATAGATTTGATGAGAAAACTAGGTAAATAATATTTTTAACTTTTAATATAATTTTTGGATTTTTAGTTTTTACCCTATTTAGCACTTTTTTGATGGATAATTTCATTAGAAAAATGCAATAAAAAGCCAAAAAAATTACCCATTTTGAGGTTCCGAAACCTATATTTGGCAAATATCACCAAAAATCAAAACAGACAACTATGATTTTTACCTAAAATCCACCTAAAAATTTCAAGAAAAAAACGTAAATAGGTACCCAATTAACGATTTTTTCGACCTAAAAATCCGCTCCGAAGTAAAACAATAAATTATATGAAAAAAATAGAGAATAGGTCGAGTAAATAATTGAATCAATTTTGAGAATATGGATGTGAATGGGTGGTGAATGGCCGACTAGAAAAAAGATTGAAAATTTTGTCAAAATGGAGAATATTTAAATTAGTCAGCTTCTTTTTCTTCTTCTTTCGACCATTCTTTAGCAAATTTTCCTCCTTCACACTTTGATTCGCGCTCAAACCATTCAACGGCATTTGGCATTGTACTGGGCATTTGTTCCTCTCCCCGTGCCAATCGCAATAAACGTTCACATAAACCGCATTGACCTTTGAAAAAATGGAAATTAAAATAAATAAAATTATTGAAAATGCTGAAAAGATAATGGTTCAATGGTTTGTCTTAGCCCTCAAACCTTAATAATCACTGTTATATTTTGGTTTGGGTTGAATCAATTCTAACTTATACCATTAAACCAAAATTGGGTTTAAACCGTTTAATACCCTTTAATTGTTGACCAAACCAAAATTGGGTTTAAACCGTTTAATACCCTTTAATTGTTGACCAAACCAAAATTGGGTTTAAACCGTTTAATACCCTTTAATTGTTGACCAAACCAAAATTGGGTTTAAACCGTTTAATACCCTTTAATTGTTGACCAAACCAAAATTGGTTTAAACCGTTTAATACCCTTTAATTGTTGACCAAACCAAAATAGGTTTAAACCGTTTAATACCCTTTAATTGTTGACCAAACCAAAATTGGTTTAAACCGTTTAATACCCTTTAATTGTTGACCAAACCATGACAAATTATATACCATTTAATGCGTCTTGACCATCTCTATTCTCTATACTATTTTAGGTATATTTAGTTTGGGGAATAGAGATAGAGGATAAACCACTGAACCGTTATTTATACGTTTTTTTTATTTTTTAATATAATATATTATTAAAAAATTAACCAATTCTGTAATTTGCATGATTCCAAGGTGCAATTGACCAATTTTGTTGGCGCCACTCAAAATGTCTCAAATATTCTTCCGGATTGTCCATTAAATTGTGCAAATATTCCGCCATTTGTTTTGGCCCCCGGAATTCGTCCATTGCAATGTAGGAATTGTTTGGAACAACGCTGTGAATAAATTTAACGGTTAAGCGATAAGATTTTATCAGAAAAAATTTTTAGAAAATTTTTGATTCTAAAGAGGCCCCACCCTTGGAAAATTTAGGTCATGTGTTTGAATCGGCTCTAGAAAAAAATTTTTGAGCTTGATTTTCACTTTTATGCACTTTTATCTTTTACTGACTCGATAAAGTTAATAAAAACAATTTTTTTTTGAAAAATTCGACAGACGCTAGGGGAGGGAGGGACCCTTCATTTTTGTATTTTGAGGTCTTGAATATTTTTTTTCGGGTTTGGTTGTCCACTTTTTTTTGTAAAGTTTAATTCTAGTCCAAATAAAATTTAGAAAATTTTCGATCCAAAGAGAAAAGAGAGGACTGAAATTTTGAAGTCTCGGGTTCGAATCCATTTAAAAGAGGTTATTTTTTGAAAACTTGATAGTCACTTCTATGCATTTTTGCAAATTCTACTCTACATTTTCTAGACCAAAAAAATTTTTTGAAAATTTTCGACCCGAAGATGGACCCTTCACTTTTGCAACATTTCATGGTCTCGGGATCGAATCCGCTCAAGGGAGGTTATTTTTTTTCTATTGCTGTATACTCTTATGTATTTTTACAGTACATTTTAGACCGAAATACAGTAATTACTAATTAGAATTAAAAAATGAGGTAAAAAATTCATTTGGTGTTACCAAATTTGTTTTAAGAAATTAATAGAAACCCGTCATAAATCCATTTGCGTAGCACAATTGGAATGGCCGGCAGCTTATATCTGCCCCACCACTTCTCCGTAATGTAATCTTTGCACACATCATTTTCGGCCGCAATGTAGAAATAGTATTGATTGAAAATGTGATCACAATTTGGTGCACTCCTTGGACATAAATCACGGTCTTCCGAATTTTCTGCACATTTTCCAGCAATTTTTACGGGAATATACCTTAAAAAATTTGGAAAAATATTCAATTTTATGAAATTTACTTGGATAATGCCTTTACGGCCAGCTCCCTCTTTGAAGTTGAGTCGCAATTTGACACAAACCAGAGAATGCCTTTCACCCGTTTCCCTTTCAAAAGTATATCGGAGTCAGTGGACAATTGAATGGGAGAGAAGCCGAGCTGTTTTGTCCTCTCGGGGTTGACCCAAAAGCCACCATATGGCATTGGTAGATGGGAGGAGCGCAAATGGGACATCACCCAGTGGAAATAGTTTCGAGCTGGAAAATGAAATTTAGTTAAAATTTTAATTTAAATTATAAAAAAGAAACATGTTTTGGCCAGCTCATTGGTGTTGTAATAGCGCGAAAGAGTCGACGGATTTTCCTGGCTCAAGAACACATTCACCCGTTTGGATTGTTGTTGATTATTGGGTGGAATGTCCGGCAATTCGGGCAAATCGAATGACATACTGGGCCCTTTGATCTGTTGACTCCATTTGATGTCTGGGATGTGGAAAATGACGGCATTGGCACGCGGCAATTCACCGTGTTCATATGTCATCAGGCATTTATCATAGAGTGGGCCTTAAAAAGAAGAGTTTTGACTTGAGAATTAAGCAAAATAATTTACAGTCTGATTCCAGTTTCAACGTTTGTTCACGGAATATCCTCGTCCATACCAAAATTAATGGTTTATTAGTAACATTCAGTGAAGATTCTGGAATAAGGAAATTAAATTGTCTAATAAAAAAACAATATTTACCAATGTTTGAGATTTGGAGCTTTTGTTGTTGTTGTTTTTCAGACGAATATACTGCTTCATAGCATGGTTGAATGAAAAATTGCCAAATGATGAAGGTTGAGAATAATAGCAGAAGAAAGCCAATAATTAAAAATCGGAACCAAAATTTGGCCATTCAATATCTAAAAAATAATAAATGAATGTGTTTGCTATTTGCTTGTTTCGTTTCCTTTAAATGGTTGTTTAAAACATTTCAATTAAGCCATGTTTTGCTATAAATTCATCGAATCATGTCTTAAACAGGTTTTAGGATTTTTCCAATACGCCAAATCTTAAACCATCATTCATTCGTTTTTTTGGTTTAATTACTGCGCCTGCAGCGAATTTATAAACCCGGTTTGGATAAAAATATCTTAGCATAATATTCGAAAAGTTAAAGGTCCGGTTCCGGTTCCGGTCCGATCCAATTGATTTCTAAAAAGTTGACAGAAATTTAAGCTAATTCAGCCTTTTATAGTTTGCCAAAAAATAGACCACAAGTAAACATAAACATCTTAAATAAACTAATTTCTAGGGAACGGATAGTTATGCATGAAAAAGTGTCAAAATATGCAAATTCGGAAAAAATTTCTTAAAATATGCAAATTATACTTAAAAATATGCAAATTGTCGATTTTTATTGCATTTTTGATGGACAATTTTTGACAATTTTTGCCAAAAATATGCATTTGCATAAAAAAATATGTATTTGCATAACTATCCGTTCCCTACTAATTTCCATTTCCATTCTCAGCTTAATAAATAAACAAATTTTCAGTCTCATTCAACAAAAATATTAAGCCGTTGAATTAAAATTGACATTATTATTCGTTTGGCTACAAACCGTTTATTATTATTTTCATCCCATTCTTCAACTCCAAATTTACAATTTTTACGCCAATACGGCAGACCATTGAAGAAACCAAGAAAAATGGAAAAAATCATTGAACAAACAAAGTGGAAAAAAGGAGACAAGTATAATTAAAATCTTTGATAAATTTTCTAATCTTTATTTCTCAAGGATTCCCTATTTGGCTTTGGCAAAAACACTGGAAAACATCGAAGCAATTTCCGGACGAAATGATATAATCAAAACACTTTCGGAGTTTTTCGTCGCTGCCATTCGCCTTTCACCCAATGATTTGAACCCGGCGGTGCATTTATGCGTCAACAAGTTAGGGCCAGACTACGAAGGATTGGAGCTGGGCATTGCCGAAAGTCATTTGATGAAAGCGCTGGCCGCATCGACTGGACGAACGGTTTAATAAAGGCTAAATAGATTAACGACTAATTAATTTGAAAGGTGGACAAAATCAAAGCGGATCTGAAGACCAAAGGCGACCTTGGCATTGTGGCACAACAGAGTCGCAGCAACCAACAAACATTGTTCAAACCACCACCACTCACCGTTCCACATGTTTTCAACAAATTGCGAGAAATTGCCCAAATGTCGGGAAATGCGGTTTGCTTTCTTATTTGCAATTCATACTCAATTTAGTAAAATGCCGAAAAGATTATAGCGGTTCAATGATTCTAAAAACCCTTATACGCAATCGATAAATCTCGTCAAAACGCATAATTATTATGTTTGGGCTTTGATTTGATCAATTCTAACTTAGTTTTGAACCAATAAACCAAAATTGGTTTAAATCGTTTAATACCCTTTAATTGTGGACCAAACCAAAATTGGTTTAAACCATTTAATACCCTTTAATTGTTGACCAAACCAAAATAGGTTTAAACCGTTTAATACCCTTTAATTGTTGACCAAACCAAAATTGGTTTAAACCGTTTAATACCCTTTAATTGTTGACCAAACCAAAATTGGTTTAAACCGTTTAATACCCTTTAATTGTTGACCAAACCAAAATTGGTTTAAACCATTTAATACCCTTTAATTGTTGACCAAACCAAAATGGTTTAAACCGTTTAATACCCTTTAATTGTTGACCAAACCAAAATTGGTTTAAACCATTTAATACCCTTTAATTGTTGACCAAACCAAAATGGTTTAAACCGTTTAATACCCTTTAATTGTTGACCAAACCATAACAAATTATATACCATTCAATGCGTTTTGACCAGCTCTATCCAATTTTGGGTATAAATGGTTTATGAATGTAAGTCACAACTCCTTAAACCATTATAATCTTCGCCATTTCAATATTTTTTCGACAAATTAAAATTATCCTTTATAATCCAGAACATTAATAATTTATTTTTAGTCAGTGGATAAGAAGATAAAAGCCATTCAATCCTTGTTGAATCCATGTGTGGAATGTGAGGCCCGCTATTTGGTCCGATGTTTGCAGGGAAAGTTGCGCATTGGTTTGGCCGAACAATCGTTGATTGCGGCATTGGCAAATGCATTCACCACAGTGGAGTTGGGAGAGCAAAGTTAGTTTATGAAAATATTTTGGGGTAACATTAGTGGGTTTAATGCGCAAAAAATGAATAAAAATGTGCATCAAAATCATAAAAAAATATTTTAACCGGAACGGATTCGAACCCGAGACCTAAATTTCGCAAAATGAAGGGACCCTCTATTGTTGAAAATTTTCAAAAAAATTTTTAATTTGAATGTATAAAAATTGTATAAAATTATGCATAAAGTCCGAAATAAATTTGCACTAAAAAAATTCGAACCCGAAACCTCTAAATTTTTGCAGTGAATGGTGCCTCCTTTGGGTAGTGGCTCCAAAAATTTAAAATCTAATTTTATTATTTATTAATTTGTTGTTTTCAGAAAAGAAACTTCCCGCAAAAGAATTGGAGAAGAAAATGAAAGATGATTTGAATACATTGAAAACCGTATATTCGTAAGCGAAAAAATACTTAATTTACAAAATAAAATTATTTTTTCACAGTGAATGTCCAAATTATGGCCGAATTTTGGAGGTTGCCTTGCGTTCGGGCATTTCCGCTCTCCCGGATGAATGCAAATTGACGCCGGGCATTCCGCTGAAACCAATGTTGGCCCATCCAACCAAAGGAGTGGATGAAGTGTTGCGCAGATTTAGTGGTGCCGAATTCGCATGCGAATGGAAATATGATGGGGAACGGTGTCAGGTTAGGACGAATTTTTTATTATTTTAATTACTAATTTAAAAAATTCATCAAGGTTAAAACCTTAAGTTTTTAATATCCAAGAAATCTGGATAATGAAAACTCAAGGTTTTTTGGATAATGAAAACTTAAAGTTTTTTGGATAATGAAAACTTAAGGTTTTTCGAATAATGAAAACTTAAAGTTTTTTGGATAATGAAAACTTAAGGTTTTTCGAATAATGAAAACTTAAAGTTTTTTGGATAATGAAAACTTAAATTTATTATATTTTATTTAATTTTCTCCATAGATTCATTTGCTCGCCGATGGCTCTGTGAAAATTTTCAGCCGTAACCAAGAGGACAATACAGGCAAATTTCCGGACATTGTTCAGCGAATTCCAAAATGCATTCGTGAAAATACCAAAGAATTGATTGCGGACGGGGAGGTGGTTGCCTGGGATGTGGAGGCAAAACAAATTCTACCATTCCAAGTGCTCTCAACCAGGAAAAGGAAGGTAAAAGAAATTATAGAAAATTTTTAATTGAAACTTATAAAATTTTTCTATGACTTCTAATAAAAGAATAAATTATCCATTTAATAAGAGATTTCCATAACATAATTTTTCAATTTATTATTCTATTTTCAACCAAAAGAAAGCCTCTGTCTTAAAAAAAAGTGAAAATTGAGTACCTAATTACCTAATAATTTTAATTTAAAAATTCAGTACTTTCCTATAATATGGGGGCAAGGCGATATAATATATAATAGAAATAGGATGATGAAGATGATGAGAATGAAGTTGATGATTGAAGATTGATGAAGATGAGGAAGATGATGATGGTGGTGAGGATGAGGAGGAAGATTATGATGAATATGAGGAGGAGGAAGAAAAAGATTATGATGAATATGATGGTGAGGATGAAGTTTATGGTGAGGAAGAAGATTTGATGAATATTATGATGAAAGGCAATGAGGAAGAGAAAGATGCTCATAAGGATCAAGATGATGATTCAGACGAAGATGAGGATTAAAATGAAGAAGAGAAATCATCATCTTTATAATCATCCTATTATATATTATAGATCTTGCCCCCCCCCCCCCCCCCCGTATAATAATAACCTAGCCCTCCATATAATCGCTTTGCCCTCAGATAATAACAGGAAAATCCAAAAATTCTTTTAAGAAATTTTTTTGGATCAGAAAAAACCTAGAATTTAAAAAAATTCTTACCTTACAACTTATCCAAAATTTTACTAAATGAGATAAATGTTCATTCTAAAGAAGGAAAAATTTTAAGCTTTTATCAATTTTTCAAAATTTATATTGTTAAAATAATTTCTAATTTTTCCCCCGTTTTTAGAATGTTGGCGACGGCAGCACAATTGAAGTGAAAGTTTGCGTTTTCCTCTTCGATTTGCTCTATCACAATGGGGAATCGTTGACCGGCAAACCATATCGTAAACGGCGCAAACTCCTCCGGGAAACATTCATTGAGGCCGAAGGCAGTGTCGTTTTTGCCAATTCAATGGACACTGGGGACACCGAGGAAATTCAGCTGTTTTTGGACGAATCGGTCAAGGGCAATTGTGAAGGTAGAGGATTTGACCTATCAATTTGATTTGGAAATTCGAGAAAATTGGAAATCAATAAAAAAAAAGGCAAATTAGCCTTTAGCCAAATTCATAAAGAAAGGAGTTAATTTGAATTCCCTGAAAAATCCCTTATCCAAAATCTCTAAAAAAGGAAACATTTTGAAAATCGCTGAAAGCTAACTAAGGCCTTAAACCTTTAATTAAAATCATCATTCTTAGCTATGGAGATTTTAAAGAGGAAAAATTAAAAATATATTCCTAAGAATGGATTCCTTTTAAAATTTGCTTTCACCAAAAATATGGTTTGGTGCTGAGTGTCAAAAATTAAAAAATCTTCCTCCAAATTTTTCTTGTCTCAAAATCCCTTTACCCAAAATATCCACAAGAGAAAAATTAGGACTAATTGAGTTTAAGTTTCACTCGGAGGATAAGAATTTGGCTAATAAATTTAGCGCTTTAGTCTTAGAAAAATTATAAAATTATCCCTATGGATTTTAGATATATGGAATTTCGGATAGATCCAAATTTGTTAATTTTTTGATTAATTTTAATCCAAATTTGCTTAGTCAAATTTCAAATAAATGTTAAATCTACCAAATTTAATACAAAAAATTGATCCAAATTCCCTACATTAGGCCTTATGGTGAAATGCCTGGACGAGAATGCCACCTATGAAATTGCAAAACGCTCGCATAATTGGCTGAAGCTGAAGAAGGATTATTTGGAGGGAGTGGGCGACACCCTGGATTTGGTGGTCATTGGCGGCTATTGTGGAACGGGAAAGAGGACTGGCGTCTATGGGGGCTATTTGCTGGCATGCTACGATCCGGACAATGAACAATATCAATCAATTGCAAAGGTAATTCAGCGATTTTTTTGGCATTTTAATTTATATATTTTTTTGGTTTAATTTTAATTTTGGAACCAAATATTAGTTTTTAAGGTAGAGAGGTTTAGCCAAATTCCTATAGAGAAAATTAAATTTAGGTCAGCAGGACTAGAATAGAATCTGCTTGGAGTGTTTTTTGAAATTCGTAAAAATCATTCTGTTTTTGCGGTTTAATTTTAATGGATTTTTTGACCTACAGATGAATTTTAAGTTTTACTAAGCCTAAAATTTTTTTGCAGATTTTGCGTTATTTTTAAATATTTTTTTTTTAATGATTAATTTTAATAAATTTTTAAGCAATTTATCATTCATTTTTTAGATTGGCACTGGCTTCAAGGATGAGGACCTCAAAAAACAATATGAACAGCTGCAGGAACATCGCATTTCAGAGGTAATTTAGAGAGAAAATATCAAAAATTCCTTTTAAAAATACCCTCAAATTTTTTGCATTTGCAGCCTCGTCCCTATTATCAATTCGACGATTCACTGGAACCCGACCATTGGTTCGATCCCGTCATTGTTTGGGAGGTGAAGGCCGCCGACTTGTCCATTTCACCGAGACATTTGGCCGCCCTAGGCCTGGTTGATCGAGAGAAGGGAATTTCGCTGCGTTTTCCACGTTTCGTTCGGGAAAGAGGTAAAAAATAAAAGTATTTAAAAAATTTTTTTATTATAAATAAGTCAACTACGGGTGAAATTAAGCCTTTAAAAATATTAAATAAGTGGAAAAAAATGATTAGGTCCTAGGCGGATTCGAACCGCCGTTACTGGATGACTTCACCTTGCAATTTTGCATTTCAAAGTCCAGTGTACTAACCGCTATACTATAGGACCACATGGGGAGGTTCTTTTAACTTTTGCTTTTATTGTACAAAATGAAAGGTCATTTTTTGATTGACTGATGTTTAATTATTTAATTTCCAAAAATTGTAAATAATTTTAGCCAAAAAATTACAATAAATAATTTTAAAAAATTTATAATATTTTTAATTATTATTATTTAATTTGATCTAGGCAAAAAAATTCTGGGAATAAAATTAATTAAACAGTAAAAATTTCATTAAATATATTTTTTATTAATTTTTAATTTTATCATCTTCCCAAATAAAAAAAAAGAGGGTGGAAATAGGAATAAAATTAATTAAAGAGTAAAAAATTTCCATAAATTTAAATATTTTTAGTTTATTTTTATTTAATTGGTCTGGTTCTGGCCTACTCAAAAAAGAGGCTGGGAGTAATATTTATTAAGCAAAAAATTTCTATAAATTTAAATAATTTTTTCCAAATTAAAATTAATTTTACAGTAAATAAGTAATAATAATTTAATTATTTTAGAAGACAAAAAGCCAGAGGATGCCACATCAGCCCAGCAAGTGGCGGACATGTACCGAAATCAGGAGCAGGTGAAGAACCGGCAAAAACCATTGGACCCGGACGATGATGAGGAAATTTATTGATTTGATGAGAAAACGGAAAAACACAATTCACCAATTTTAATGCTATTTATTTTCAATTTTAATCGACCAATTTATTTATTTTTTCAATATTAATTCGACCAATTTATTTATTTTTTGAATAATACTAATTTTCTTCGATCCTCACTCACGCCTTCTTGATATTTTTTTATTTTGAATAAACAATTTAGCCTGATTTAATTTATTTGAAATTTTAATTCATGAATTTTAACAATTTTCATGAAAATATTTTTTCCATATTTTATTAATTATTTTTTATTTTTAAAAGAATTTTATTTATTGAAATTTTATGAATGCCACCGGTGGACGAAAGCAACAAACGACGTTTCGAAATTGAATGCGAATTTGTGCAAGCATTGGCCAATCCACATTATTTAAATCGTAAGTTTCATTTTATATTTTATAATAAATTCAAAATTATTAAATAATAGTTTAAATTTATTTAAATAAATTCGAAATTTTTAATAATTTAAATTATTAAATTTTTAAATTTATGTTTCTTAGATTTGGCGCAACGCGGCTACTTCAAGGAGGAATATTTTATCAATTACCTCAAATATTTGCTCTACTTCAAACGACCCGAATATGCCAGGTGGATAAAACAATAAAAATTTAAGGAAAATTTTAAATTTAATTTTTCCATCTCATCACAGAACCCTCAAATACCCTCAATGCCTGTTCTTCCTGGAGGCACTGCAAAATGCGGAATTCCGCGAGGCAATTGCCTCCGTTGAAAATGCACGCTACATTGAGGATCAACAACTCCTCCAATGGCATTATTACATGCGCGTTCGACATCGACTCCAGGTATGGTTTTGCATTTTAGTGGGAAATGACAAAAAATATTAAAATATAATTTAGCAATTTTTCGATCTAAATTTTTTACCAAAAAAATGGAAATTAAAAATAAAATTTTGTGATTTTTGATCAAATTTTTTCAACGAAGATTAAATTTTTAAAAAATTTCTGCATATTATATTCTCAACTAATTATAAATAATTTATTAATAAATAATAAAAAATATTTTAATTTGAATTTTTGCAGCAACATTCCCAGCCGATCACATCCTCCTCCCAGCAACAAACTCAACAACAACAGCAACAGACGGCCGATCAACCCGGAACATCAAATTCTGCTCAGCAACAACATCAATAATAATAATAATGAGAATGAAGTAAATAAAAAAGAAGGGAAAAATTGAGATCCCAGAATAAATTTTGTGGAGGGAAATTTATGAAATTTTTGTTGAATTATTTTCCATTTTATGAATAAAAACATTTCATTTTGTGAGGAAAAGGATATTTTTCATCGGATCGGAAATATGAAATAAAATTCCTTGAGAAATTTTGAAAATTTATCTGGAAAAAATCCATAGAAATTTTTAAAAATTATTTGGAATAAAAAATCCTTGAGAAATTTTTTAAAATTAATTTAGAATAAAAAGTTCTAAATTACAAAAAAGGTGACTCTGCCCCCATTTTCCAATCAACCAACACCTTATTCAAAACAACAAAGCGTCAAATCCAACAACAAAAAAGATCATCGTCCCAAATTGGCTTTCTTCATTTTTCTCCTCCTCTTTATTTTCGCTATTCAATTTCTACACCCAATTCATTGTATTGGCCAAGAAGAGGATCGAGAATTTTACATGCCTACAAAATGCGAATCCTGCATGGTTTTTGCAGCCGAATTGGACGCCGATGTTGGCCGATTGCCACCAAAAATGGTCTCTAAAAATGGGATTTTTAATTAACATTTTTAATGAATTAAAAAAAAGAAAAAATTCGGGACTAAAATAAAATAACTAGCTATTCCGGTTGTCCCTTTTCCTGAAAGAATTAATTTGCACTTTTTCCGGTTGCACTTTTCCGGAAAGAATTAACTTCACTTTTTCCGGTTGCACTTTTCCGGAAAGAATTAATTTGCACTTTTTCCGGTTGCCCTTTTCCGGAAAGAATTAATTTGCACTTTTTCCGGAAAGAATTAATTTGCACTTTTCCGGTTGCCCTTTTTCCGGAAAGAATTAATTTGCATTTTTTTCCGGAAAGAATTAATTTGCACTTTTCCGGTTGCCCTTTTTCCGGAAAGAATTAATTTGCACTTTTTCCGGAAAGAATTAATTTGCACTTTTTCCGGTTGCCCTTTTCCGGAAAGAATTAATTTGCATTTTTTTCCGGAAAGAATTAATTTGCACTTTTTCCGGTTGCACTTTTCCGGAAAGAATTAATTTGCATTTTTTTCCGGAAAGAATTAATTTGCACTTATTCCGGTTGCACTTTTCCGGAAAGAATTAACTTCACTTTTTCCGGTTGCACTTTTCCGGAAAGAATTAATTTGCACTTATTCCGGTTGCACTTTTCCGGAAAGAATTAACTTCACTTTTTCCGGTTGCCCTTTTCCGGAAAGAATTAATTTGCACTTTTTCCGGTTGCCCTTTTCCGGAAAGAATTAATTTGCACTTTTTCCGGTTGCACTTTTCCGGAAAGAATTAATTTGCACTTTTTCCGGTTGCCCTTTTCCGGAAAGAATTAATTTGCATTTTTTTCCGGAAAGAATTAATTTGCATTTTTTTCCGGAAAGAATTAATTTGCATTTTTTTCCGGAAAGAATTAATTTGCATTTTTTTCCGGAAAGAATTAATTTGCATTTTTTTCCGGAAAGAATTAATTTGCATTTTTTTCCGGAAAGAATTAATTTGCATTTTTTTCCGGAAAGAATTAATTTGCATTTTTTTCCGGAAAGAATTAATTTGCACTTTTCCGGTTGCCCTTTTTCCGGAAAGAATTAATTTGCACTTTTTCCGGAAAGAATTAATTTGCACTTTTTCCGGTTGCCCTTTCCGGAAAGAATAATTTGCCCCTTTACCATAAAAACATAAAATTAATTCCCCTAATAAATTTTGAGCGTCCGGATGAAGCTGAAGCCTGGCTACTCGATGAATTGGAGCAAATTTGCGAGCGAATGTTGGCCTATAGGGTCCATCGAGACCGACCCGGGTTGGCCCGTTTTGCCAAACAAATGACCGGCACTGCAAAAACCATAAAATCGCTGAAGGAACGAGGGGTTGAGGTGGGTGTTTTTTTTAGTGGAAATTAAAAAAAACTAAGAAAATCCAAAAAATTACAATTAAAATTTCCGATCCTTTGCATGCATTGAAATATTCAATTTTTGGGGGTTCAAATTCCAAAATTAATTTGCCAACAAGATTGTACCGAAAAAGTGTAAATAATACCAAAAAGATTATAATGGTTTAAGAAGGGTTTGTCCTTCATTCTCAAACCAAATATACCAAAAATTGGATAGAGCTGGTCAAGACGCATTGAATGGTATATAATTTGTCATGGTTTGGTCAACAATTAAAGGGTATTTAAACGGTTAAACCAATTTTGGTTTGATGGTTCAAAACTAAATTAGAATTTGGTTAAACCCAAGGCCAAAACATAATCAAATGATGCATCTTTATGAGATCTTTCTATTGGGTATTAGGTTTGGGGACATAGAAACACTGAACCGTCTCATTCTACAATTACAATTAATTTTTTCTACCTAAAGGTGAAATTAGATGTATCAGACGAATTGCTGGACAGGCCATCCATAGAATCCGGCCGTTTGAAAGAACATTGTGAGTGGATTCAGGAACGCTTTGAGGAGGACATCGAACGATGGTTCACCACGGAACGGCGGCATTTGCCCATTTCTGTTCGTTTTTAATTCATTTTCGAAGCAAAAAATTATTTCCAATTTTTAAGAAATTTTTATGCCATGGAAAACGATTTTCAAACGAAGTTGGCGTTGAGAATTGTGCCAATGAGAACAACATGGAAATGGGGAAGAAGGAAAAGGCGGTGGATGAACTTTGATTTTTGCACATATTTAGTATTTTTGATTGATTTTTTACATTCATTTATATTTTTCAATAAAATATCCTTCCATTTTTGAATAATTTTAGAAAAATTAAAATTACTCAACACAACGCGGGCTCGAACATATGACCTTATTTTTAAATTAATTAAAGAATAATTTCTCCGAAATTGATAAAATAATAGCAGAAAAAATTGTTTAAAATTTTCAAACTTTTTTGTGGTTTTGTAAATAAATATCCTTTAATTTTTGAAAAATTAATGTGAAAATATTAGCGAAAAAATTACCCGGACCAATGCGGCAACACACAATCCTATTTTTAATTCAAAAATTAAACAAAAAAATTGAAAAAATATTTTCAATCAAATATTCTTCCATTTTAAATTATTGTGCAATATTAGCGGAAAAAATAGCGGACTAATATAAGATTCAAACCCACGACCCCATTAATTTTTCCCTCAAAAATTAAATAAAAAAAATTAATATTTTAATTTCAAAATATTTTTCCATTTTTGAATAATTATTATGAAAATCCGACCAAAATGACCCTTCGTTTCTTACAAAATTAAATAAAATATTGAAAAAAAATTTATTCTCACCGAATTGGAAATTGCTAATGCATGAAAAATTTATTTAAAAATGTAAAAAATGCTAATTAGAGAGGCAGGGGACACAAATAGTGTGTAAAAATTTGCGGCGTATTTTGGGAGAAAGGATTTAATTTTAAATTTAAAATTGGAAATCAAAGTTCGCTCGATTCAATGAATCCATTTGTGTAAATTCGTAACATGAAATCGCCCTCTTGGCCAGGCTCATATGTTGAAGGGACCACCACATATTCACCGGGGGGCATTCGATAGCGGCCAGTGACCTTTAAGGGAAAAACATTAGGATGATATTTAAATTGCCGAAAAAAATATTTAAATGCCTAAAGTTTTTAATGGTTCAGACCTTTACCCAATAAATATATCTTGTCAAGACGCATCATTTGATTATATTTTGGCTTTGGGTTTAAACAATTCTAATTTAGTTTTGAACCATTATACCCAAAAATAGGTTTAAACCGTTTAATACCCTTTAATTGTTGACTAAACCAAAATAGGTTTAAACCGTTTAATACACTTTAATTGTTGACCAAACCAAAATAGGTTTAAACCGTTTAATACCCTTTAATTGTTGACCAAACCAAAATGGGTTTAAACCGTTTAATACCCTTTAATTGTTGACCAAACCAAAATGGGTTTAAACCGTTTAATACCCTTTAATTGTTGACCAAACCAAAATGGGTTTAAACCGTTTAATACCCTTTGAATTGTTGACCAAACCAAAATGGGTTTAAACCGTTTAATACCCTTTGAATTGTTGACCAAACCATGACAAATTATATACCATTCAATGCGTTTTGACCAGCTCTATCCAATTTTTGGTATATTTGGTTTGGGAATGTTGGTCAAACCCTTCTTTAAACTATTATAATTATTTTGAAACTATTTACTATTTTTTCGTTTATATTTTCCTTATTTATTAATAAAATTAATCAAACTCACTTCGCGAAGATTGATGAATGCCGGACTTCGGGCACATGATTTTGTGTTAGCAAAGAAATCAGTGCCAAGTCTTCCCCGGGCCCCACCACCGCCGGCCTCATAAACGGCAAAGCCAATGGGCAAATTCTCAATCCCCGTGTGCTTCAATTCTCGGCGATATTTTTGCATTACGGCAACAATCACGGTGCACAATTGGTCATCGTCATTTGGGTCGGAGTCCGTCAATTTCATTCGATATTGGGGATTTTGGGCGAATGTGCCTGCAGCAAAATTTAAATGATTTACAATTAATTTAAATTTTTTTGATTTTTAGCAAATAAAAAGTTGGTTTATTTGGCTCAAAAATGTGATAAATATAAATCGAAAAATTTTTAAATTTTAAAAAAATAATAAAAAATGGTTAAAATGTTTTCAAAATTAATCTGAAAATTTTTAATTTTAATAATTTTTATTTTCAAATTAAAATTGATTTATTTAGTCCAAAAAAATATTAATTTAAAATTTTTAAATTTAAAAAACAATAAAAAAAATAGTTAAAACTAATCAAAATCGGTTAATAAAATTTAATTTTAATAATTTTTAATTTTTTTTCTTTTAAAATATAAAAATTGGTTTATTTGGCTTAAAAAAATTTAAAAATTTATCCAAAATTGGCAAACGTGCAGAAGTGTGGTCCCTCTGGGTTTTGAATTTAAAAATAAGGGAAATAATTTTTTAGGGGTAGTTTGATGCGCTGAACACGAATCTGAGCTCGGATTTTTTATATCTTGCCATCTTGGTAAGATAATGCCAACTTTTACCAAGAAAAAGCATAGGGGGGACCAAGGGCATTTTTGGTGGAAATTTTTACATAGCCAAATAATAGCTCATTTAACGCAGCTCGTCGAGCTGAATCTAATGGTACCATTTTTATTGAATAATATTGCAATGTAGGTAAGTTATGACTAAAAGAATGATTGGTCTTGGTAAGATATTTGGACATCTAACTTGCTTAAAATGTAATATTATTCAATAAAAATGGTACCATTAGATTCAGCTCGACGAGCTGCGTTAAATGAGCTATTATTTGGCTATGTAAAAATTTCCACCAAAAATGCCCTTGGTCCCCCCTATGCTTTTTCTTGGTAAAAGTTGGCATTATCTTACCAAGATGGCAAGATATAAAAAATCCGAGCTCAGATTCGTGTTCAGCGCATCAAACTACCCCTAAAAAATTATTTCCCTTATTTTTAAATTCAAAACCCGGAGGGACCACACTTCTGCACGTTTGCCCCAAAATTCATAATTTTTAATGCAAAAATTAATATATTTAGTGCAAAAAATATTTTAAAAATTAATTAAATTTTTAAATCATTTTTCCTGATCTAAAATATAAATAGATTTTTTTGGCCAAAAATATGTTTTAAAAATTTAAAAATTGTTTAAAAATTTTTAATAATTTTAATATTTTTTTTGATTTAAAAATAATAAAAATTAATTACGTAAAAAGTTGCGACATCCTCCGGCAGTTCTGCCTTCACGCCAAGAGCCCTCATGGGAATTGGTGGCCCAAGTGTTGTGAGGAGTGGCTTAAAAATTAATTTAAATAAAAATAATAATAAATATAAAAATAATTTCGTAATTACCTTTGACCCCGGTCATTTCGTAGATTTCCTCCATCACATCGGGGCCAAGATTGCAAATTTCCATTTTCTCAAAATTGGCCAAAAAGTCGGAAAAGGACATCCTAGAAAAGTAGAAAATTTAGGTTAAATTCTATAAAAATTATTTTTGTGTGTTTTAATGGGTTAGTATTTAACACACCCAAAACTAAAGAAAGGATATTAAACGGTTTAAACCAATTTTGGTTTGGTCAACAATTAAAGGGTATTAAACGGTTTAAACCAATTTTGGTTTGGTCAACAATTAAAGGGTATTAAACGGTTTAAACCAATTTTGGTTTGGTCAACAATTAAAGGGTATTAAACGGTTTAAACCAATTTTGGTTTGGTCAACAATTAAAGGGTATTAAACGGTTTAAACCAATTTTGGTTTGGTCAACAATTAAAGAGTATTAAACGGTTTAAACCAATTTTGGTTTGGTCAACAATTAAAGGGTATTAAACGGTTTAAACCAATTTTGGTTTGGTCAACAATTAAAGGGTATTAAACGGTTTAAACCAATTTTTTGGTTTAATGGTTCAAAACTAAGTTAGAATTTGGTTAAACCCAAAGCCAAACATAGTTAAACTGTGTCTTGACCAAATATCGATTGGATATAAGGTTTATGGGTTTAGGATTAATTTTAGTATTGAATTCCAACCAAAATTCTCCATCATGCGCGAATGTGAGGCCCATGTCCTTTTTGAGGTCGGCCGGCAACTGTGACCATTCCCTTGAATTATCACTCCATGGCCCATTCCATTCCTGCTCATTGCCCCAGGGGTTACGGATGCGCAGAAGGGGCACTTGGCCTTGTTGCGTGGGCACAATCCGCATTCCAGTTATGGAATAGGCATGACCCTTAAATATAAGGATATTTTTTATATTTTTGGGAAATGTTTTTTTAAAAATATTTTTAATACATTTTGGATGGACAGATCTATGGTATATAAAATTAATTTTTATAAGTTTTTCTAAAGTTTGAATCCATTTGGAATTGTTCAATAAATTGGAGATTCGAATCCATTTGGAGGAAGATGATTTTTTCATCGAAAATTTAATTTTTTAAATGTGAGAAAAATTTTTATATAATTTAATTGAAGTATTTTTAAATTTTTTTAAAATCCATTTGAACGAATCTAGGTAAATTAATTTTCTTTTTTTATGGATTTACGTACGGATCGAAGGTTCGAAACCGGTTGAAGGAAATTTTTTTACCATTTGTTTTTGTTGAAGGTAAATTTTTTTTCAAAAATTTATTTCATATAAAATAATTTTATTTTTTATGAGTCAAGAGGTCTAGGTGGCTATTTATAAGGTTCAAATCCGCTTGTCGGCAAATAATTTTTTCCCCTTCAAAAATTTAAAATTTTAAACAATATTTATAAGAGGAATTTGCTCCAATTTCTATCCAAAATAAATTTTAAAAAAATGCCCACCTTGACCAATCCATTGGGCAATTTCGCCTCCCATACATGGGGGTCCGCCTCAATTGAGCATCCAAAAAGGGAGCCCATTTCGAAGCCACGGGACATCATTTGTACCAAATTCTCGGGTGGCTCTTGCAATTCATAAAATTCGGTGAGACCGCCGGTCTGTCAATTTATTTGGGGAATTTTTAATTGATTTTTATTAAATTTTTATGAAAAACTTTTCAAAAATTTATTAAAAATTTTCTTAATTATTTTTTAAATATAATTTTATTTTAATTAATTCTACCATATCTTCGAGTGCTTCGGATGTTGTGCCGCCCTTCAATGCCTCATAAGAACCATGAAGTCTGAGGAGAGGAAGGGAATTTTAAATTCATTTAATTGAATTTTTCTATTTTTTAAAAATTTTTAATATTTTTTTGAATTTTTAAAAAATTTCAAAAATCATTAAAATATTTTTCTAATCCAAAATTTAATTTTGTTTTGATTTTTTTAAAGATTTTTTAAAAATTTTTGTTATTATTTTTAAAAGGAATTTTTTATTGTCAAAATTTATTTAAAAAATTTTATATTTTTCTAATTAATATTTTAATTTATTTTTTAGATAAATTTTTTTGCCATTTTTGTTGTTCCTTTTTTAATTTTAAAAAGAAATTCTTCGATAGGTTTTAAAATTTTTATGAAAAATTTATTTGTTTTCCTTTTTTAAATATTTTTCTATTTCAAATAAATTTTTAAATTAATTTCCTCATAACCAACTTTGCGTATGCCTTCTCTAAAAGAGCGCTCCAAAATTCATTCCTTCAAAATTTAATAAATTATTTTAAATATGTAAAATTGTTTTTTTTACAATTCCCGGGAATGCATATAAAGCAATTCGCCTTCCATTGAACAGGGCAGTCGATCGTCGATGACCACATCCACCCAACGGCCATATTGCCAAAATTGGAAGTGGAAAATGCCTAAGGAAATTTTAAATTTTGAAATATTTTTAAAAAAAATTAAATAGTAATTTGGAGTAAAAAAATTTAAAAAAATTTCCTAAATAATTTTTTATTAAAAAAATTTTAATGGACCAACCAGCATAATTCTCGGTGAAACTCTGATCCGGTGGCACAACCCGATAGAATAGTTCATCACGAAGGGTTAAATTGGCGGCAGCTTAAATTATTAAAAAAAAATAATGTTTATTTTTTAATTATTAATTTTAGAAAAAAAAATTAATTTTAAATTAAATTTTTGTATTCACCTGCCATCAGCCAACAATCGCCCAACTTTCCTTGGATCACATCAAAGCGGGTGTGGCCTTCACTAATCAACTGTGGGTCTTTGACAATTTCACCGGGTCGAAGCCATTGAATTCGTTCGGGTGGAGGACGACTGAAGAACAGTGACTCGCTGGAGGCTGGGAAATCGGCGTCTTCATAAAGGCGTTTTTCCTTTAAAATTTTAATTAAAAATTATTTTAAAATTATTTTTTATTAATTTATTTTAATTTATTTTTATTAATTTTTTTTATTAATTTTTTTATTAATTTATTTTTATTAATTATTTTATTAATTTAATAATAAACAGAAAATATTATAATATTATATAATTAATAGTAAAAAATACCTGAAGGCATCGATCTCGTTCATCATAAAAATTCACCGGATTTTTACGGCGAATTGGTGGCCCTGGGGTTGGGATTGGTTCCGGCTTGACGAATGGATCAACCTTTAGAAATTAAATATTAAAAATTATTCAAAAATAAATAAAAATTTGAGCTCTTTAAATAATACATTTTTTGAGGAATTTTTTCCTAAATTTGATAGAAAAAATTTTTTTAAAAAATAATCCCAAAAAAAAAATTGAAAATAAAAATATGCTAAAATTATTGAAAAAAATAAATTTTAAATGGAAGAATTTTAAGGTGAATATTCAAAAAAAAAATTTCAAATTGTTATAATTTTTCCTAAATTTGGAAAAAATATTTAAAATATCCCAAAACGAAACGAACATCTCGTTGAAATTTGCCGGAAATAATATTGTCCAGAATGATTTTGCCAATATTGCCCAATTTGTTGTCTTTTCCGCCTAAATTGAATAAAATGTTGCCGGCAATTGCGCCGATGATTTTGCCGGTTTGCGGATTTACACCTTTTCAAGAAAAGATGAAATGTACAAATATTTCCCATTGAATTTACCCAAAAAACGATGGGCTGCCTCGCCAATCAAAGTCCCAATCAAATCGGTCATTCCGCCGGACAGGAAATTATTATTGGTGTTGGGTCCTAAATAATTCGAATTTTATTAATTTTTATTATGTTAATTTTTTGAAGTAATTAAAAACATATTTAATATCAAGGTTTATTATTAAGATTTTTATTTCAACCGGAACAACCGGAAAAGTGCAAATTAATTCTTTCCGGAAAAAAGCAACCGGAAAAAGTGCAAATTAATTCTTTCCGGAAAAAGTGCAACCGGAAAGAGTGCAAATTAATTCTTTCCGGAAAAGTGCAACCGGAAAAAGTGCAAATTAATTCTTTCCGGAAAAAGGCAACCGGAAAAAGTGCAAATTAATTCTTTCCGGAAAAAGTGCAACCGGAAAAAGTGCAAATTTAATTCTTTCCGGAAAGAGTGCAAAATCAAAAATTTATGAATTTTTTCCCTACCTCCTCCAGCGTATTTGCCTCGATCGCCTCCTCCACCAATGAGACCGCCAATAATATCACCAATATTGTTTCCGCCACCGCCTCCAGGGCCTCCTCCTCCTCTTCCTCCGACTCCATAATTGTCATCATCCCGATAGCCGCCTCCTCCACCGCCCCTTCCACCATCGCCACCTCCTCCAAATTATGTTTTTAAGGGATGGAAATTTGCGTGAACTGAACGGTGCCCTTCAAAAACATCAACACTTCTTCATCAAATGTGGCATATTTTTGATGTTGGAAAAGCTCAAAGGGATCACCTATCGAAATTTGTTCAAGAAAATGTGAGTTTTTAGGGCACATAATTTTTTTTGAACACCGAAATTTGCAGTGTAACCATTTTGAACACACATTTGATTAAATTGGAGGCATTTTTGACGGTTCTTCATTTCCTCGGCACTGACATTGACGCCGATGAGTTGGCCTGCATTTTGGCCAATTTAATTGCTCAGGTACGGTTTTTTTGGGAAAATTTAATCCAATTTTACATTTTTCCAATTTTCAGAAACGAATCAAGGGCTACATTTCGCATCAAAGGCAAACGCTGGTGATCTCAAAGCAGCAACCATTCCCGCCACTTTCCTCCTCGTCCGTCACATAAACCCTCACCCTCAAGACATATTTTCAATATCATTTTTATATTTTTTGTTTTTTTGGATAAAGTGGAATAAAAATTCAACAATTTTATTTGATTTTTTTTGCATTAATTTAAATTGAAAAATAAAAATAATTTAACAAATTATTTAATAAAAAAATGAATAAATAAAATAAAAAAAAAGAAAAATTAATCTATATGAAAATTGAACAAATTAAATTAAAAATTAATTCAAAATATTTTTAGATTTTTGGTGCATTAAAATTGTAAAAAAAATTAATTTAAAAAATTAACCAAAAATATTTTAAATTTTTTTTTGCATTAATAGAATAAAAATCAAATTAATAATTAATTAAATATAATTTTATTTTTTCCCTTAAATGAAAAATAAATTTAAAAATTAATTAAAAAAACATTTTTTATATTTTTTTTGCATTAAATTTAATAAAAATCTAATTAAAAATTAATTAGATATATTTTTTATTTTTTCCCCTTAAATTAAATAAAAATTCAACAAAAAAGAATAAATTAAATAATTAATTAGAAACATTTTTATATTTATTTTTCCGGGTAAAATTGAATAAAAATTCAGTAAAAAAAACATTCAAAAATCAAAATATCATATTATCGCCTTTTCCCCTTCTTCTTTTCGGCCCTTCTCTTCGCGATATTCTCCTGTCGTCGTTGTTGCCTTTTTTCCATCCTCTGCTCCACTGCCTCCTTCCGTTCGGCCCATTTTTGTTTCCGTTTCGCTTTGGTCTTCTCCTTCCTTCGTAGTCCCTTTTTCAACAGGCCAATGTTATCCTGAAGAGTGGAAGGAAAATTTCAAAAATAATGGAAAAAATTTCAAAAAATTTATATTTTTAAGGGAAAAATTTCAAAAAATTTTCAAATTAATTTTTAATGGAGAAAAATCCTCCGAAAATTCTAATTCATTTTTTAAAGTAGAAAAAATCCAAAATTTTCAAAATCACTTTTGAAAGAGAAAAAATCCCTTTAAAAATTTCAAAATCATTTTTTAGGGAAACAAAATCACCCAAAAAAATTCAAAAAAATTTGCAAATTAATTTTAAAGGAAAAAATCATCCAAATTTTCAAATTATTTTTTTAAGATAAATTACCCAAAAAAAAAAGATTGTCAAATTTTTTTATTTGAAAATTAATAATTTTAAAAAAAAATATATAAAATTATAGTTGAAAATTTTTTCTTCTTTTTAAAATATTTTTAATCCAAATCTAAGGTCCCCTTTCCAATATTTATAAAAAATAAATAAAAAAAAATTTAATCCAAATCCATGAATTTATAGCCTTATTATTGCCCCTTTTCCACATTTTTGCACCATTTTTTACCTTGACTTTTTGTCCGGCCGCCCTCCGTAAAGCCCTTTCCCAAGCAATATTGTTCACAACGACTTCGGCCTTTTGTGGATTTGTGTCCCAAATCCGGGCCAATTGCTCATCACGTTTTGTGGCTTTGGCCAAAAGTCGTTTGTAGTCACGTCCTTTAAACTTATTCCGCTTGTCCCGTTTTGTTTCTTTCTTAATAAAAAAAACGAAATTAATTTTTCAATAGAAAATATTTAATTTTTCGAAAAGAAAACCGGTCCAAAGGTTTAACCAAGGCCCCTAAACCTTAAACTCAATCAATAGATCTCATCAAGATGGATCATTTGATTATGTTTTTGACTTGGGTTTAATCAATTCTAGCTTAATTTTGAACCATTAACCGTTTAAAACCCTTTAATTGTTGACCAAACCAAAATTGGTTTAAACCGTTTAAAACCCTTTAATTGTTGACCAAACCAAAATTGGTTTAAACCGTTTAATACCCTTTAATTGTTGACCAAACCAAAATTGGTTTAAACCGTTTAATACCCTTTAATTGTTGACCAAACCAA
This sequence comes from Pratylenchus scribneri, assembly GCA_030063045.1. Classification (NCBI taxonomy): domain Eukaryota; kingdom Metazoa; phylum Nematoda; class Chromadorea; order Rhabditida; family Pratylenchidae; genus Pratylenchus; species Pratylenchus scribneri. The sequence continues at coordinate 1,321,633 of JAQSEB010000114.1, read as the reverse complement.
AATTGGTTTAAACCTTTTAATACCCTTTAATTGTTGACCAAACCAAAATTGGTTTAAACCGTTTAATACCCTTTAATTGTTGACCAAACCAAAATAGGTTTAAACCGTTTAATACCCTTTAATTGTTGACCAAACTAAAATTGGTTTAAACCGTTTAATACCCTTTAATTGTTGACCAAACCAAAATTGGTTTAAACCGTTTAATCCCTTTAATTGTTGACCAAACCAAAATAGGTTTAAACCGTTTAATACCCTTTAATTGTTGACCAAACCAAAATAGGTTTAAACCGTTTAATACCCTTTAATTGTTGACCAAACCAAAATAGGTTTAAACCGTTTAATACCCTTTAATTGTTGACCAAACCAAAATTGGTTTAAACCGTTTAATACCCTTTAATTGTTGACCAAACCAAAATTGGTTTAAACCGTTTGATACCCTTTAATTGTTGAGCAAACCGTCCTTATACCATTATAATTATTTTGTTTTTTTTTTTGCTTTTTTCGGTCAAATATAAATTAAAAGTGTAAAAAACCGACCTTTTGTTCCTGTATGGCAAATGTCAAATTGGAAAATTGAAAATCCTCCTCCAATTCACCGGACAAATTTTCTTCCATTTTAATGGCATTCAATGGATTTTTGGTCTCCGTTTTTTCCAATTTTGTCTTCATTTTTCCTTGAAAAATTATTATAAATAAATTATAAAAAAATTTTAAAAATAATAGAAATAAAAAATTCAATTTAAATATAAAATGTCAAAATTTTAAAATTTTTTATGCTAAAAACAAAGTAAAATTCATTCGAAAAATTCAAAGGTGAATGAGCGAATTGATGAAAAAGTGGAGTAAAAATTGAACAGGAATTTCTTTCGGTCACTAAAATTGGCTTTCAGGTGAAAACAAACAAAAAAAATGAGTGTAAAATGTGTGGAAATTTTATCCTAAATTGGAAGTAATTCATTGCTCAGCTTCACTTGTAAAAGTTCGACCCGCTCCAACATCAGCTTGGCAATGTCCTCGGCCAATTCCGAAACAGTGGTGAAACGGACTCGATTCGGGTTGTAGATTTCGAGGATGAAGCCGAATATTTGTTCCTGTGTAATTTTTGGGAATTTAATTTTTAATTTTGGCAATTTTTAATTAAAAATAATTAATTTTAATTTTTAAAATTTTATTTTTTGGTGATTAAATTTTTGGAATTTTTTGAAAATTGTTAAAAAATTTTATTAACTGACAAAAAATTTTATAAAATTTTCGGAATTTTTCGAAAATTTTTATTCATTTATTTATTAAAAATATTAAATTTTTTATTTAATGTAAAAAAATTTAAGAATTTTTATTTTTGTTTTTGAAAATTTTATTCATTTATTTGTCAAATTTTTAAGATTTATTTTTGATTAAAATTTTTAAAAATATTTTTTTGCTCATAAATGTTACCTTAAAATATATGCAAAGCTCTTGATATTCCCGTGTGCTTCCGCCGAAAAGGCCCATTGCCAAGGAACTGGTCAATATTTGAGAAATATCGTAGAAATGGGAGATGAAGCCATCTTTGAACTGGAAAATTATAATAGAATTTATTGAAAAATTTTAAATTTATATAAAATTAAAATAAAAAATTTATTAACTTATATTTTGGATAATTAATAAAATTTATGGAAAAATTTAAAGGCTTTTTTTTATTAAAATTTAAATTAAATTAAAATGGAGAAAATTACCGATTTATATTTTTGGCAATTTAAACGAAAATAGGATTTTCAAAAAAATATAAATCAGTCCAAGCCTAATTTGAATTTTTTTATATTTTTTTTTATTAATGCTAGGCAACTCAAAATAAGAGAAATGAATAGCCACATTAAGCTATTTTTATATATGTTGCAGCCGATCTCGTTTTTTAGCCGAATCGTTTTCGGCATGTTCTAGTAATCGTACAGACTTGATCTACAGCTCATTCGATTCGTCAGGGTCGGTTTTATTTATAAAATTTCAATTTGAGAAAGATTTGACAAGTTTGAACCAAAGTTATGGCCAATTGAAATTTCGGGTTTTCAAACCGGTTTAACTAGGGTAGGGCTAGGGCTATGATCAGGCCGGCATGGATTTTAGGGCTAGGGTAGGATAGGCTAGGGCTAGGAAAAAGAATTAAAACTCTAATTGGCCTAGGAACTGAGATATGGCCATTAGTCACAAACTACAATGTCTGCCACTACAGTATTTTTTTTGTCAGAAAAAAACGAGATCGGTTAGCCGAATTCGAAATCGGCTAAAAAAAACGAGATCGGCTGCAACATATAGAAGAAAATGCGAATAACTAGGTCGGCTAATTGGCCTTCCGAAATTTCAAATGTTCTATTTTAAAATTGGGCCAAATTATTATGCAAAAATGCCTCAAAAAAATCCTTTATTTGCTCTAATTTTTAAATCCATCCATCACCATTTTTTAGCCATATTTACCTGAAGCCGTGCCCTCTTCATTTTGATCATTGACCATATCAAATTGTTCAGCGTGGATTCCTTCATCGATCGGGACATGTAGGAATTGCGTATAAGTGCAGAAATTGAGGATGGCGGCCTTTGTAAATCTGTGTTAATTGGGAATAGGCAAAAATGAGGGAACCATTTTTGGAAAATTTGGGGTGAAAAGAATTTTTAAATGGAAATTTCTAATTTTTGGGAATTTTTGTATCAAAATAGAATAAAATTTTTCTCTAATTTTATTTTTCGAACCCATAAAAATTTTCCAAATAATTTATATTTAAAAAAATTTTTATTAAATAAAAAAATTTTTCCCAGAAATTAATATAATTTTCCATAAAAAAAAGTATTTTTTAAATTTTTATTTTATCTAAAAATAATTATAATTAATTTTTAATCATTTAAATTCCTCTCGGAATTTTTTCCTCTTATATAAATTTTTATGCGAAAATTAATTTTAAAATAAAATTAGCCTAATTTTTGAAATTTTTCACTTCAAAATAAATTTTTTTTATTATCAAAAAATTTCTAAATTTCTAAATTATTTTTTAATAAATTTTTTTATTTATTATTGGCCAATTTTTGCCCCCTAAAAATACACACAACCTTCGAATGCGTCCAAAATGATCAAATCAAAGAGCACATCCCATAAATTGGTGCTTTCCACTTTTCGGGCGCGCAATTCCTCCTTCGTTGTTTCCAAATTTTGTTCATCATTCAAATAGGCAATCATTGAGTCGTAGGCCTGAAAAATAAATAAAATTTAATAAAAATAATTTCAGGTTGGAAAATTTGAAATTTTTTTATTTTTGTTAAATATTTTTTAAAACTTTGGTTAATTGCTTGTCGATTTTTCCGTTTTTTAATTTTTATTTTAAAAATGAATTTAAAAAATGCTTAGTTAGAAATATTTCCAATTATGATTTTTTTTATTCCTTTCCTTTTTATCTGAATTGAAAATTTTAAATTTAAAAAAAAAATAGTAAAATTGGTGAACGAATTTCGATCAAAATAAAAAGTCCAGTTTTCTTATTTTTAAACATATTTTTTAGCCTTGGTTAATTGTTTTATTTTAAATGAATTTAAAATTGCATTAAAAATGTATTGAAGATTGTAGAAATTTAATTAATCAATATAATTAATTAAAAAAAGTAAAAAATAATTTTTTAATTTTATTTTTAACCGAAAAAATAAGATTTAAAAATTCTGAATTTAAAAAATAAAATTTATCCAGCTAAAAAATGTTTGATTTATTTTTTTAATTGTTATTAAATAAAAAATTCTGAATTGGAAAAAATTTTTACAATTTTATGAACCAAATTTCCTTCAAATCAAAAATCATATTTAAAAATTTTGGAAAATATTTAATATTGTACCGCATAAAAATCGGCCGGATCCCTTTTGTCATGACGCAACAAATCGGCCATAATTGCCCGCCCCGTTCGCATCAATTTTTGCATTGTTTGCGCATCGTCCATTATGCGGCGGAAGGCCAGCCGAATGCAATAGAGTTTGGCCACAAAATCCTGTTCCGAATCGCAGCCACAAATTTCAGCTCTGTTTAAAAAATTTTAAATTAATTTTATTTTATTTTTTATTATTTTTTTTGGCTTTATTTTTCGTTGTAAAAATTTTAATTTAAATGTGAAAAAATCGAAATTTTATCAAATTAATTTTTTTATTTGTTAGACTAGTATGCTTATTGTAAATTGTTTTTGATCAAAATTATTGTATTTCGTATAGAAAATGTACTATAGAAATGTGAAAAATGCATAAAGTGACTACCAAGACCGAAAAAAAATTATTTTCTTCTGGGCGGATTCGAATTCGAGACCCAAATTTTGCAAAAGTGAAGGGTCCTTCTTTGAATCTAAATTTTTTTGGTCTAGAAATGTACTGAAGGTTATGTAAAAATGCAAAAAACTAGTAATCAAACCCGAAAAAAATACCTACTTCTGAGCGGGTTCGGACCCGAGACCATTGATTTTATAAAACCGGAGGGTTACCCAATCGGCTAAAAGATTCCTGGATGTCAACTATAGTAAAATCTTCTTTATAGATTCTATTCTTTAATAAAAAAATTTAAAATACGAAAAAATTTTACAAATTTTATTCAAATAATTTTCTCATCTTTTTATTTTAAATTAAGTAAAATTATGAACCTTGATTTCCGGTAGACCACTTCGCCTCGTTCACCAGCTTTCAATCCTTCATTGTACAAAGCGAGCACACTGAAATCCGTTGAGACCGAAATGTCCCGATCCTCGTTGGTCGGAATCTGATAAAAAAAATTTTATTGCTTAAAAGCAAAATTTTTTTACCCATTAAAAATATTTTTTCTTTATTTTTTCCTCACTTTTATTATTGATTTTTCCAGGAATTAGAGTTTCAGTTTGCGGTTTTTAAAGGTATTTCGATTTTTATTGAAATTTCTTTGTCAAATTTGCTATGTGTATTCCGGGTTTTTTTTGTTCTAAGCATCTTATTTTTCTAGAATTTAATGTAGAAATGGATAAAAGTGCCTATCAATTCCGAGAAAATTAACTTCGCTTGAGCGGATTCGAACCCGAGACCCCAAAATTTTGCTAAATTGAAAAGGGGAAGATTTTTCTCAAATTTGTTCATATTCTTAACCAAAATAATGTTTTTGAAACAGGGTTTGATTATCTATAATAAACCAGTTTCAAAACCGAGTTGAACATCCATAATAAACCGGTTTAAAGCCTGATTGATCATCACTAATAAAACGGTTTGAAAACCATTTTTGAACTTTCTTAATTGATTTTTCCAACTAAAAATCCCAACAAAAAAAAACCTCGCCCAAAAAACACACTCTTCTTCACCTCATACAGACTCACAAATTCATCGCAGGCCGAAATGAATGAATCATCGGAGAGGACGGAGAGGGTGCCAATTCTCCCTGTGCCGGCTATGCTTGCTGCCTCTTCCGTCCCTCCAGTGCCATTTGTTGGTGGCAATTCCGAAATGGTTTGGGCATGTTGAATTGGTCTAATCAATAATTCCCTTTTGGGGGCGTTCTGTCGTTGTTGTTGTTCTGGTGGTGGCGGCAAAGGTGGTGGCAATCGCCGGAACCATGAAAGGCAATATTCAGAAAATCTAATAAAATTATTGGTTTTTATTTAGGAAATAATTATGAATAGAATTTAATTTGCGGAAAAGGCTTTCTAACGGTTCAGTGGTTTATCCTAGACCCCAAACCATATAACCAAAATTGGATAGAGCTGATCAAAACGCATCATTTGATTATGTTTTGGTTTGGGTTAAACCAAATTCCGAACTTAGTTTTGAACCATTAAACCAAAATGGGTTTAAACCGTTTACCCCTTAATTGTTGACCAAAGACCAAACCAAAATTGGTTTAAACCGTTTAATACCCTTTAATTATTGACCAAACCAAAATGGGTTTAAACCGTTTAATACCCTTTAATTGTTGACCAAACCAAAATTGGTTTAGACCAAACTAAAATTGGTTTAAACCGTTTAATACCCTTTAATTGTTGACCAAACCAAAATTGGTTTAAACCGTTTAATACCCTTTAATTGTTGACCAAACTAAAATTGGTTTAAACCGTTTAATACCCTTTAATTGTTGACCAAACCAAAATTGGTTAAACCGTTTAATACCCTTTAATTGTTGACCAAACCAAAATTGGTTTAAACCGTTTAATACCCTTTAATTATTGACCAAACCAAAATGGGTTTAAACCGTTTAATACCCTTTAATTGTTGACCAAACCAAAATTGGTTTAGACCAAACTAAAATTGGTTTAAACCGTTTAATACCCTTTAATTGTTGACCAAACCAAAATTGGTTTAAACCGTTTAATACCCTTTAATTGTTGACCAAACTAAAATTGGTTTAAACCGTTTATTACCCTTTAATTGTTGACCAAACCATGACAAATTATATACCATTCAATGCATCTTTGACCAGCTCTATACAATTTAGGGTTTATGAATGTAGGATAATTCTTTACTTAATTTTGGCATTAACTAATCTTTTTCGGCAATTTTTAATAAAATGATTAAAAACCTTAGTTTTGAATTTTTCCACAATTTATGTATATGCAAAATGAGCAATGTTCCAGTGATTGATGCGCCAATCAGAATATATGGACTTATTTTTGAAAGCCGTTCAGTCGTATTTTTATGAACAGAAATAATTCGATCCAAAATTTGGACTTTCATTTTTGCTAACTAAATGTCTGAATTGCTTTAAAAATGTTGAATATTAAATTAAAATATCAATGAATGTTTGAAACATTATTATTGTTATCTAAAATTTAATAGCAAATGATTTATTCGAGATTTAAACAAAAAAAAAGTGAAATGTATATGTCCAAAAATGGAATTATTTCCCGTCAATGAAATTTATAGAGATGAACAAAAACAAATAATGTTGCGAATCCTCAATTCTTAATATGGTCCATCATCATTGTCGTAGTGAATTCGCCATCACCAATCAGTCCTCAATTAATTTGAATAGCAATTTATGGATTCGGCCACAAGCATCAACACATTCCAATGAGCGTGCAATGTAACGAGCATATTGATAAGCATTTTCAACAGTGGGAGTGCCAAGTTTGAACAAATCATGGCTTTGAATTTGAAGTTCCTATAAAAATATTTTTAATTTATTTATAAACTTTTATAATAACTTACATCGTAAATTTCTGGATCTAAATAGGCAACCACCAGCTCGATTGAAATTTGCAAATGTTCATTGCCAATTTTGATCGATTTAATGCCGGCTTCCATTGCTTTGATTGTGGAATACAAATTGCTGGTGAATTCATCAATTGAAGAGTTGATGGAATTGAGTGATGGCCAAATTTTGAATTGCAAATTGTTGAGATTGGGGCAGACCCGAACAAGAAAGGAGCAAAATGTCTCAAAATTGGTGGCAAATTTGTTGAGTTCTTCTTTGGAGGAATTAAAATTGAATGGACAGTGGACGGTGATTTTTGTCGTATTATTGGCAATGATAGGACTAAAAGGTTATTTTTCAATAAAATATGGCAAAAAATATTCTACCTATTATATTGACTGCAATCGATTATGATGTTATCATAGTGATGTGAAATTTCCAGTTCAACAGCATCAATGGCCAAAATTGCTTCGAAATTGTTTTCTGTAAAAAAAATTATTGAGTCAATCTTATACAAAAAAAATAAAATTTACGAATGCTCAAAATTGATTCACAAATATTGAATTTCTTGACCATAAGATTATTGTTCAGTCCATCCGGGATTTGAACTTCTAAATATGTGAAAATTATTAGCAAATTTAAAGCCAAAACTGACGTTTGCCAAGAAAAAGGGCGCAGAAAGCCTTCAAACTATTCATTTCACCCAATTCTTTGATGTCAGTTGAATGGTCATCCGGAAGAAAATACGCTGTTTTAATGGTATTGACTCGGAGTTTCCCATTTTCGGTGATGTATTCCAACATTCCTTTTGGAACGATGTATGGTCCATCAAATTCTTCCGATTGTTGGGAATCATTCTAAAACATTTAATTATTTTAATTTAAAAAAATGAAATAAACTAACGAAGCTATCATTCTTATAAAATTCGCTTTTTTGCTCTCCAAAAAAATTGCTGAAATAAATATGCTTGAATTTGGCAAATTGTGAGATAATTGTCCAGGCAGTCATTTTATTGAGAAACTTAAAATGAAAATGTACTTTTAATTATATATCAAAAAGCAAGCCATGAATTTTGTGTAGCAATTTTGCCGGCGAAAATCAATTTCTCGTTCACCAGGGATTATTGCGAGTAATTTCTCGGCAATGATGTATAGAATGTCTTGGTGGAGTTGTGGTGGACGACGTTGTTGGAGTTCATTCATTTTTAATGATTTGTAAAACAATTTTATGGTTCGATTCTTTCTAAAAATGTTGTGGTAGAAATTAATAATTCCTAATAATTAATATGGATAGTATAAAAAGGAAATGATTAAATTGCTGAACATTATATTGTACTTTTGAGTTTTATAGCCAAACTTTTAAGCTTAAAATGGTTTGGTTTAATTGTGAATGCGTTTTTATAATTGTGATTGGATTGATGATTTGATTGATTGATGAGATGAATGCTAAGTGATTTGCTTCTTATGCTTATGCTTCTTTTTTTGCAGATATTAATTTTAGGATAAAATGTCCACTATTTTTCTTTATACTTCATTTCATCATATCCTCTCTTTTTCTACATTTCTTTACCTCATTTTATATCATTCTATTTTCATTAGTTTACATTCTCTAGGTCATTTTGTTTCTGTTAGATCTTTTTGGAAAATGTCTGCTCTCATTCTATTCTCATCAAGAATCAAGATCAAGCAAGAACAATAACAAACTGATCCGATTAAATCAAATCAAATCTATGATTTTTTCATTGGCTCTTTTTAATTTAACTTTACTATTCAATTAAATTTTAATTCTGATAAAAATTGACAGCGTTTAATTTAATTAAAATCTTCTGCAATGCCAAAACACGAGAAAGGAACGCCGAAGGAGATTGCGAACCGACATAAATCCAAAGGATTGCAAAAGCTGAAATGGTTTTGTCAGATGTGCCAAAAACAATGCCGCGATCAGAATGGATTCAAATGTCACTTGATTTCGGAGGCGCATCAACGTCAAATGCTCTTATTTGCCGACAATCAGAGTTCATATTTGCGCGAATTCAGCCGAGAATTTGAGACCAATTTTATGCACATTCTACGCAGCACATTTGGCTGCAAACGCGTCAAGGCCAATGATGTTTATCAGGAATATGTAAGGAGCTTAATAAATGTTTGAATAATTCAAATATTTTCGTCTCAGATCAAAGACAAAGGCCATATCCATATGAATTCCACCACCTGGCACACGCTCACTGGCTTTGTGCTCTATCTTGGCAAAACTGGCAAATGCAAGATTGATGAGAATGAGAAGGGCTGGCACATTCAATACATTGACAAGGAGGAGGAGATTCGCCGTCAAAAGCTGCAGCAACGAGCCAAGCAGGAAAAAGACGACGAGGAACGCATGAATGAGCATTTGCAGCGACAAATTGAAAGGTTTTTAATCTAATTAATTTATTTCATCCAAAAATGTACAAAACTGCATAATATAAGTGATCAGAGAAGAGACCAGCTAGCCCGAAACGGCTTCGAACCCTAGACTTGAAAATTTTTCAAAAGTGAATCGTCCCCTCTGAGATTTGGGTCGAAAATTTTGGGTACATACATTACAGAAAATATTAGAAAACCAGAATTTAATAGATGCCGACTTAATAAATTTAGCAATTCTCGGCTTCTTCATAAAGATTAAAGACTCGAAAATAAAATGTGTTCATTCGACTCATCAGCATGATCGATTTTTAGTCTATTAAATTTCAATTTTATACCCGAAATAAGGCTAAGACCAAGACAATAATTAGTATTATTATTTAGTAAACTAAAACCGGTTTGGTTTAAACAGTGGTTCAGCTTTTCAAAACAAGCTCAATTACTAAACTAAATAGAGAATAGACTATGACAATTCGAATTAAATTATTTTCGAGTCCCCAAAATTTTCTTTATGCAATTTACTTATTTACAAAATTTTAAAAAAATATTTCCAGAGATCGAGAATTGCACGGCGATCAAGAGGAGGAGAAAAAGGAGCCACAGGAGTTGATCCGCAACGACGACACCAAAATCGCATTCTCATTGGGCGGTGCCAAAAAACCATTGATCGACAAGAAACCGGCACCATTTTTGATTGGAGGCAAAAATGCACTCGCCAACAGTGCACTGAAGAGCGGCACATCTTCCAAGGAGGGAGGCAGCCAAAAACCATCAACATCCGCCGCTTCCGCATTTTTCAATAATGGCCAAGGGACGAGTAGCAGAAAAAAGCCGCCAGCACGTAAGCAAAAAATTTTTAGAAATATTTAAATTGGGATTTTTTATAAGATTTTATTCGGATAAAAGGATTAGTTTCCCTTTGGTTTTTATAAGAAATTTGGTTTTTTAAGATAGAAAAATTGGTAATTTTAGCGCTTTTCCCACTTCATTTTTTGTCGAATTAATGTAGTTCGCTAAAGAGTAGAATGTATAAAAATGTATATAAGTGACCGAAAAAATTATTTGCTACTAACGGGTCCGAATCCGAGAACTCAAAATTTAGCAAAAGTAAGCTCCCCTTGGGTTTGGGTCGAAAATTAATAAATTCATCATTATTCATTTCCAATAATTAAATCCACTTTTATTTTCAGCTGGACACAAGAGAAAATCCGCTTTGGAGGAAATCATGAAGGAGGAGGAGGAAGCGCTCAACAAGAAGAGGGACCTGAAGAAATATTGGATGAACAAATGAATTTGAATATATTGAATTATGGATTTGGATGGATACTTTTTTGGGAAAATATTGATTGATATATTTACTTTTTTGTAAATTTTATAAATGTAAAATTTTTTGTAAAAGTTTGAAATACGTTAATTGGATTAAATTCCCTTCTCATTTTTTTTCCAATTTGTCATTTTTCATAAATTTTAGTAAAACATTCCAGCAAAAATGCCACCAAAAAAACAACAAAAAGGAGGCGATACAAAAGCTGTTGGCAGTGAGGAAAAGAAAGCGGGCGGTAAAAAGGAGGCTGGCGGTGGAACTGCCGTTAAAGTTCGGCATATTCTCTGCGAGAAACAGTCAAAGGCATTGGAAGCATTGGCCAAGTTGAAGGAGGGCGGGAAATTCAATGAAGTTGCCGCACAATACAGCGAGGATAAAGCACGATCAGGGGTTTGTTTTAATTTCCATTGAATTATTAACGGTTTATCCTAAAATCTTATATTCAATCGATTGATCTCGTCAAGACGCATCATTTTATTATGTTTTGGTTTGGGTTTAATCAATTCTAATTTAGTCTTGAACCATTAAACCAAAATTGGTTTAAACTGTTTAATACCCTTTAATTGTTGACCAAACCAAAATTGGGTTTAAACCGTTTAATACCCTTTAATTGTTGACCAAACCAAAATTGGTTTAAACCATTTAATACCCTTTAATTGTTGACCAAACCAAAATTGGTTTAAACCGTTTAATACCCTTTAATTGTTGACCAAACCAAAATTGGTTTAAACCGTTTAATACCCTTTAATTGTTGACCAAACCAAAATTGGTTTAAACCGTTTAATACCCTTTAATTGTTGACCAAACCAAAATTGGTTTAAACCGTTTAATACCCTTTAATTGTTGACCAAACCATGACAAATTATATACCATTCAATGCGTCTTGACCAGCTCTATCCAATTGGGTATATGGTTTTAGAATGTAGGACAAACCCTCCTTAAACCATTATAATCTTTTTCAATACCATCCTCTAATATTCCATTTTTTAAAGGGTGATCTCGGTTGGATGACACGTGGCTCAATGGTTGGCCCATTCCAAGACGCCGCATTTGCCCTGCCTAACAGTACAGTGGGAAACCCGGTATATACGGACCCACCGGTGAAGACCAAATTTGGCTATCATATCATCATGGTCGAAGGCAAAAAATGAGGAGGAAATTTCAATACACAAAATTTTTTCAATCATTTTATTTATTGCCTAATTTTGAATATAACAAAAACAATACATTTCCATTTTTGTATAATAATAAAATGTCAATATATGAAAGTCGAAACAATTAACTTGAATAAATGGGGTGGAATGGGTGGTGGTCATCAAAATCAATCGCCGAGATTTTCATTTGAATTTGTGATAGTCATCATTGGATTAAACCCGTTTAAGCAGTTCCGCCCCAACTTTGTAGAACTCGTAGACGCCAATGGACAGTGCGACCGGTATCAGCAAATTGGTCCATGTCTAATGAATTGCAAATTATTTCCAAAAAATAGTGAAATTTTGTGCATACCGGACTGGTCAAAATGCTCCACCAAGACTCCTCCTTTTCGATATAAACCGCTTCGGGAAGAATCATGCCAGCTTCCAACGTTTCTCCTTCGTCCAGCTCGCCGATTAGATATTCCTTGGTCATTTCTCGTGCATCCGCCGAATGGCCAACATCATTGAAACTTAATATAAATTATTAAAGTAAAAATTTGGGGAATTAAACCTTTCAGTCGCGTCTTGTCCGGCCCATTGGATGAGTACTTGTTCACCGCCGGGATGTTCAAACATGAATTTGGTGACGTCATAGACCTTGTTATCCAAAATAATCCATAGGGAGGACTCGTCTGTGTGCTTGGCCACCTCTTCTCGCGAGATTTTCATGACGGACATTTTTTTATTAAATTGTCTGAAATTTTATTTCTTATAAAATTAATCATTTTCATTATTAGCGGGATCCGTCAGCCAACCATGACATTTCAATGTCGATCTCCTATCCTAAATCCTACCTCTGACCCCCAAAAAACATCTAATGATTTCATTAATTATTGATCGAATTTCGAGTCGAGTGAGTTGAGTAATTGAAATTGAGCGTGTTTGCGCGTTTCACCGAAAAGGTCGGAAATGCGCGTTTCATCGAAAAAGGTCGGAAATGTTCATATTTCAATTTAGAGGGGTTAAACCAAAAACCAATGATGTTTTCGGATTCAGCATGTTGGAAAACCCATAAAACCTGTTTAAAAACATACATTTTTTGCGCAAAAACTTTTAAAACAACAATGTTTTTGATATTTTACATGTATTTCAAACAAACAATGTTTTTTCTAGTTTAAAAGTTATAAACATATGTTTTTAAACTGTTTTTAGGGGTTTTCAAACATGCTGAATCTGAAAACATCATTGGTTTTTTGGTTTAACCCCTCTAAATTGAAATATGAACATTTCCGACCTTTTTCGATGAAACGCGCATTTCCGACCTTTTCGATGAAACGCGCTAGCGGTGACTTTTCAATCTGCCTATCTTTCGTTTTGCCTATCCTCCTATTTTATTTCGTTTTGCCTATTTTTCGTTTTGCCTATTTTCGATTCGCCTATTTTCGTTTCGCCTATCCCCCTATTTTATTTCGTTTTGCCTATCCTGCTATTTTCCGTTTTTTTGCCTATTTTCAAAAAGCCTATCCCCCTATTTTATTTCATTTTGCCTATTTGCCTTATTTTCATTTGTTTCGACATTCCGGGCCGAATTTTGCGGGCATTTTCCTGTCATATAGGTTTTTGAACATGCTGAGTTCAATTCTAACAATATCAAAATTCAATTGGCGGCACATTTTCATGAAAAAATTGCCAAATAAAGCCAAATAAACTTATTAGTTCTGGATAGACATTGCAAAAACTTGATCAAAATTGGACTTAATTTGGAAAAAATTTTCAAAATTTACTTAAGCTAAACTAGAGTGACATTGATATTGATAAATTCGGAGGGCCATTTGGAAATATGGAACGCCATTTGGAAATTCGAATATGGAATGCCATCGAGGGAAGGGGGAATTCCATTAGAGAAGGGGGGGGGGGGGTGTACCATTGAAAGAATGGGGGTGCCATTGACGAATATGGAATGCCTTTCGATTACAATTTACAAACATTTTGGCGATCATCCTGGAGGTGGAGGCGAACATCGGAGGAGCCGAGGAATGGTTCTGAGGGTGAAGAAAAACATCGGGAAGACGGGGCCAAGATTCTGATGGTCCCTTTGATCTATGCTTTCACCTCCAGAATCCCGCCTTCGCCTCCCGAATCCCGCCTTCGCCTCCCGAATCCCGCCTTCGCCTCCAGAATCCCGCCTTCGCCTCCAGAATCCCGCCTTCGCCTCCCGAATCCCGCCTTCGCCTCCCGAATCCCGCCTTCACCTCCAGGATGTTCGCCTCAACACCCGGATGTTCGCCTCCACCTCACTCAGAATGTTAGCTTCAATCAAGAAATTTGTCACAATCCATTGGCATTCCCCTTTCTCGAATGGCACTTTCCTTCCCCAATAGCACATCTCTATCGCCGATGGCACAGCTCTCTCGCCGAAGGCACATCTCTATCGCCGATGGCACAGCTCTCTCGCGAAGGCACAGCTCTATCGTCGAAGGCGTGGCTTTTTTCAGCTTTGGCACTGTTTTGTATCGATGGCACATCTTTTATATTGATGGCACAATAATGTATGGCATTGTATACATCCTTTTTGCCGATAGCACAGCATAAAATGGCGATGGCACAACTTTTACATCGATGGCACGGTTAAATACATCGATGGCATAACATTTTGCATTCTTGGCACGGCTAATTTCAACCTAGATAAACCACCCTACCCTTGTATGGCCCAATTTTTCCCTTTATTCATTTATATGGCAACAACTTGCTCAGATTATAAAATTTCGAAAAGCCGATGGCAGATTTGGATTTAGCATGGTCGAAAACCCCAGGGTGGACTAAATTTGGCACTAAATTAGCTTAGTACAATGTTGGAATTAATAAAAAACCAAATAGGCAAAAATTATAGGCAAAAAGACGGAAAATAGCAGGATAGGCAAAACGAAATAAAATAGGGGGATAGGCAAAACGAAAATAGGCGAAACGAAAATAGGCAAAACGAAAGCAAATAGCAGGATAGGCAGATTGACATAGTACCGCGCTAGCACCGAAATTGAGTAGACTGACCAAAATATCCAACTTTTAATTTCTAGCTTTTTCTGTTTTTTCTTGTCTGTCCGATTTGAGTAATAAGTTTAATAATTCGTTTCAGCTTAAGAAAATCGATAAAATTACAAACTGAAATTGGGAATTTTTGCTCAACAACCGAAAATTAAGAACAAAAAACCGAAAGAAATTTTTAAAAAACCAAATTAGAATTTTAGAAAATCCCGGTTTATTTAATACCGGTTTTGATCAATACTAGGTTTAAGATTGAGTCTTCCAATTTCGATCTCGGTTTCCTAATTATTGATTAATCATTTCTGTCTGCCTTCTCATTTACACAAAAACAGTTAATTAATAACTGCTCTTTCCTTCTTACAAATATTATTTCCTGATCATTCATAAATATCCATCTTCAATATACCAAACATAGAAATAGAACCAGTTTTTTAGAGAAATAAGCTATCAACTATTCTAAAACCAGTCCAAAAAGCTATCCAAAAAGAGTGAATAACCGACAAAAACAATCATCAACATGGGTCGTATGCACAATCCAGGAAAGGGAATTTCCCGCTCCGCACTTCCCTATCGTCGTTCGGTGCCCACTTGGCAGAAGCTGACCAGCCAAGATGTTGAGGAACAAATCGTCAAACTGGCGCGCAAAGGACATCTTCCATCGCAAATTGGTGTGCTGCTCCGTGACTCCCATGGTGTGGCTCAAGTGCGCCGCATCACTGGCAACAAGATTTTGCGCATTCTTAGGTCCAAGGTTTTGATTAAAAGATTACTTAAAATTTACTAATGTTTATGCGATCAGGGGATGGCACCCGACATTCCGGAAGACCTCTACCATTTGATCAAGAAGGCTGTCAGCATTCGCAAACATTTGGAGCGTTATCGCAAGGACATTGACTCAAAGTTTGTGATATTATAAATTAGTATAAATTTGGTATAAATTCAAGACCATTTATATAACAAATAAACTTTCCATTTACGATTAGGCTTAAGTTAAGGTTTCCAATCGGGAATTTAAGGTCTGGATTACGATTAGGTTTAGGCTGGCTTTGGTTTATAAAGAAGTTTTGGTACTTGTGTTTTACTTATATCATCTAACGAATTTATACCACCCTCAAGTGTTTTTCTATAAATGGGTATAGGTTGGCTTTGACTCTAACACACACCTGGTTCCTATAGCTTTTAGATGGTATTGTATTGTAGGGAACCTCAACGCTCAAGGCTCAACCTGATTAATGATCAGCCAACCCTAAACTTATTAGTTGACTGATTTTGAGGAGACGTAGAGTAAGTTTGGGCTTTGGCGATGTTAAAAATCTGCCCGGGGATAATATTATAGAAGATTTAACCAATTTTAAATTTGACCTAAAGAGGGACCTTAACTTTGACAAAATTTAGGTCTCGGGTTCGAGCTGGGTCAGGGGAAGATATTTTTCGGGCTTGATAGTTACTTTACCTACATTTTTGGACAAAAATACAATATAATATGAACAAAAAAATCTTGCCCGAAACATCATGCTGTTATCAATATTTAATTTACTCTCTTTCAAAGGTACCGCCTGATTTTGGTCGAATCGCGCATCCACCGTCTTGCTCGCTACTACAAAACAAAGCGTCAACTTCCGCCCACTTGGAAGTATGAATCGTCGACCGCTTCCGCTTTGGTCTCATAAGCGGCGGTTCAATAATGGATGCAAAGATCAATTTGATGAGAGAAGAATAATTGTTAATGATGAATGGATGAAACACAAAAATTTGTTATTTTATTTTCGTTGAATACCATTTTTGGATGATAAAATGAGTGAATTGTTATTCAAATTTGTTTTATATTTTACTGAATATTGCTTTATTGAGCATACAAATATTTTTTTATTATTTTACTGTTTAGTATGGGTTCGCCCCATGGCATTGGACCCAACTCTGCGCCGCTTAAATTAATTCCTCAAGGTTTGGGCCAATTTTAATGATTTTATTATCCAATTAAAGAGCAGATTTTTGGCTATTAAATGATAATGATTTTATTTTAATTGGTCCATAATTGATGAACTTATGGCCAAAAACCATCAAAGATGACCTTTGCTATGGATTAGGAAAAATTGGGTGGTTTTTTCGACATAACTTCAAAAATTCTGAACAAATTTAAATAAAATTAACATCATTGGATAGCCGAAAGTCTACTCTTTAATTTGGTACCAAAATCATAAAATTTGGTTCAATCCTTGATGAGTTTTTTTTAAGAGGTTTCAAGTTGGGCCACTCCACTTTAGAAGAAGCCAATTTATTTTCCAATTTCCGATAAAAATTCAATTTATTTTCTAGATAATATGATTGCACGCAATTTTCGACGGTCCCAGCAACAATTTTTGTCTTCCGCGGGAATAGGCCGATTGCCCATTTTTCAAAACAATTTTCGACGGAATGCTTCATCAGCGAGTGCGGCCATCAAAAATACTGAACCGGAACAGATGGAAGAACGCATTGGTGGCATTCCTATCCACGAGGGTCCATCCACATCATTGCCTGTCGGCGGAGAACGACAAATTCCTTCGCATATCCGAGAATTGGTTTGTGAAATTTATTTAAAATTCAAAAACCCTAAAAAAGAAAATATTCGAAAAGAGGGTTTTAACGGTTCAAAGGTTTATCCTAGACCAGTAAACCCTATACTCAATTGATAGATCTGGTCAAGACGCTTAATTTGATTAAGTTTTAGTTTGGGTTTAACCAATTTTAACTTATTAGTTTTAAACCATTAAACCAAAATAGGTTTAAACCGTTTAATACCCTTTAATTGTTGACCAAACCATGGCAAATTATAATTATATACCATTCAATGTGTCTTGACTCTTGACCAGCTCTCCAATTTTGTATAATGGTTTTGGGAATTTTGGACAAAATCCTCCTTAAACCATTATAATATTTCATTTCATCATTCACCAATCACAAAAAACTTCAGGTGGAACAAATTGCCTCACTTTCACTGTTGGAAGCGTCCGACCTCAATTATGCACTCAAAAAACGGCTGAACATTCCCGACCAGCCGATGGGCTCGGCAATGATGATGCCAATGGCCGGAATGATGGCAGCAGCGGCGGCGGCACAACAGCAAGGAAATGCAGGTTACTTTTGCCGAGTGAAATTGATAATTTCCCCATAAAATTTGTCTAGGACAGCAGCAACAGCAGGAGGAGGCTGACATAAAACCGACCAAAACATCATACACGGCGAGTCAAAAATTATGAATTCAAAATAGAATTAAAGTTTGGCTATAAAAAATTGGTGACTCATTCTATGTTTTATTCATTTGGTTTTGGTTTATTTATTGATTTGAAATAGCGGGAAAATTAGAAAATTTATGAGGCAAAGAAATGTTAAAATTACAAAGAAAATTATTAGCAAAATAATCATTTTCATATCTGGCTGTAGGCTATTCCATTCGCTCAAATAACGAATATAGGGGAGTAAATGTTAAAGGATTTTTTGTTCTAATAAACTGTATTTTCGGCAAAAAATATACTTACGAATGTATAAAAATGAATTAAAGTGGTAACCAAGCTCGAAAAAAATATTTGCATCAGAGAGGATTCGAACCCACGACCTCAAAATTTCGCAAAAGTGAAGTTTTCTCGCTGGTCGAAAATTTCAAAAAACTTTTGAAATTTATTTTATAAACCCTTGCCAACCTAAAACTAACCCTAAAAATTTAAGCATAGGCCTAAAATCCTGAAAATCAATAAAAATTAATAAATATTTCTACCATTTTTTTTCAGCTAAAATTGGAAAAATTTGACGAATCCAAGAAGGTTGCCCTGATCAAAGAAGTGCGTTCGCTGATGATAGGAACAAATTTGATTCAAGCCAAAAAGTTGATCGAATCTGCACCGGTGGAAATCAAAGGCGACATTGGAATGGCCGAGGCGGAAGAGATGAAGGCCAAACTGGAAGCGCAAGGGGCCGTGTGCATAATTGAATAGGACCAAAATGGAAGAGAAGGAGGATGAAGGATTAGAGAAAATTCGAACAAATTTTGATGAAAATTGATTTGATTTTGTTATTTTTACACCAACAAATTTATTTTGAATTTAAATATTACAAAAAATAATTTAATTAATTTTAATAATTTATTTTATGTGTTTTTTACCATTCATATTTATCTTTTTAATTCATTTTAATTATATATAAAATTTTAGCTCAGAAAACCGTTCAAAAGCCAACAACAGCAAAGAAAAATGGCCCGCGGTCATCAAAAGGCATTGTCGCAACAAAAGAATCAGGAGAAGCAAAAGCAGATGCAGAAAAGTCAGGGCAGTAATCAGAAGGCAGCTGCCGCCAAAGCGCTCACTTACAAATGCACAGTTTGCATGGTTGATTACATTTTTGATAATAAAAAATTTGGAGCAAATATGGATGAGAACCAACTTGTCACCGGGCCACTTGGCGCCGACAGAAATAGCTCAAAGTCTGAACCAATTTTGATGATTTTGGTATCAAATTAAAGAGCAGACTTGGCTATCCAATGATATTGATTTTATTTAAATTGGTTTAGAAATGATGAAGTTATGGCCAAAAACCATTGAAATTGACCTTTTCTATGGATTAGCAAAATTTGAGGTGGTTTTTCTAGCGTAATTCCGTTAATTCTGAACCAATTTAAATAAAATTAATATCTATGGATAGCCGAAAGTCTGCTCTTTAATTTGATATTAAAATCATCAAAATTGGTTCAATTCTTGAACAATTATTTTAAACACCTCCAACTTGGACCGCTACAGACAAAAATAGTTCAAATTAGTTATAAAAATTGCTAAGATAAATGGCATTTTAATGAAATTAAAATTCTAATTAGAAAAATGGCTTAAAAATAAACTTCAAAAATTAATTTCAGGCCCAAATGCCCGATCCGAAAACGTACAAACAACATTTTGAGTCCAAACATCCAAAGGTAAGATAACTTTTAAGATAAATTTTACAATAAAATTTCCATTCATTTTTCAGAGTCCTCTTCCGGCCGAACTTGTCGATGTGCAGGCGTAGAACACGGCGGTGGTGGCAGCTTAATTGGCAAATGGATGAGAATTTTCATGGAAAGAAGAAAAAATGAATGGATTTTGGCGGTGTGCATAATTCCAATTGAATATTTTGTGTGTTAATTTCATCTTTTGGGGCCCAACATTTTAATTTGTGTTCATTTTTTTAAGTGGATTCGATCCTAAAATATTTGATTTTATGTTTCCGATGTATTTTAATATGTTTTCCATCCATTCCCACCAAAGAATGTTCTTGCGGTTTCTGGGCTCCCCCATTCCTCCTTCCTCTGTTTTGTTCTTGTTTTATGCCTTTCTCCGATCAAATTTAAATAAATGAATAAAATTTTAAATCTATTTTTCTTGTACATTTTATTATTTATATATTTAATTATAAATATTTCACAAAATTTTACAAATGAATTTATCACTAATATTAATATTATATTTATTTAAGCAGAAAGTTCCATTTTAAACAATACTAAATTCAAATTTAAAATCAATTGCGGATTAAAAATGAACGTCGAAAAAGGTTTTCTACTTTTTTAAATTAATAAAAAAAATAAAATTAATTTAGTGTATGATTCTTACAAGCCAACTGGAGTTATTAAAATGAAAATCGACAAGTTAAGCGAATTTGTAAAGGAAGGGGAAGATGCTCGCAGACTTAGCGATCCAATCTATGTTCGCGGGATACTATGGAAAATTATTGCCACACCGAGAATAAATCAACACCACCATCCTGTTAGAGACGGTTTTACTTGTTATGTGTACAAAAGTCTCGGCTATTTTTTACAATGCAATGCAGAAAATCAAGGTCTAATTTTTTTCAAAATTCGCTACAATTTCGGAATTTAAGGCACAGATTGGAGTTGCCATGCATCAGCCAGTCTGAAAGTGCTGGCCCAGAAGGAAGGAAAAGAAGACCACTGTCGAAAAATTGAGCGTACTTACAATGCAAAGGAAAAGGATTGGGGTTTTGCGCAGTTCATGACTTTAGAAGTAAGTTTTTGTTTGGATCAAGATGACCGAAATTAAAGAGAATTAAAATACCTCTCAAAAAAACAAGCTAGTATTTTAAAACCCGTAGTAACTTATTAACTAATAAAGGGAAGAAATGAACCATCAAATTTGAATGATTTTGCTATTAAAAAGCAGATTGGCTATCTAATTATATTAATTTTATTTAAATTGGCCAAAATTTATTTAAATAAATTTAATTTCATTAGAAAGTCAACAATGCTATTTAATTTGATACTAAAATCATCAAAATTACGTCCTAATGAGTTATTATAAATGGCAACAAATTCCTTAAGTTGGGCTACTCAGACCTAGACCATGTAACTTTTCGGTTTCAATTACTTAGTTCAAATTTAATATATTTGACTTTTTCCCAAAAAATAGAGGTTGATGGATCCCGAAGAAGGCTGGTATGATGCAAAGACCGATTCAATCACTCTCTGTGTCGAAATTAATGCCGATATTCCAGTGGGAATAGAAATGGTTAGTAATTTTAATAATTTTTATAAAAATATTTTCGATTAATTTTTTAAATTTTTTTAGAATTCCATCACAAATGCCTCAAAACATGTGTAATTTGTTCGACAAAAGGGACCAATTTTTTGACTGCGTTTTGATCAGCTCGGATAAAATCGAATTCAAGGTTAATCATAATTTTGCTCTATAATATAATTATAATTATGTTTTATGTAATTCAAGGCCTATAAAGGAATTTTGGCATGTTCTTCTCCGGTTTTTGCGGGAATGTTCCAACATGGAATGGTCGAAGCACAGGATGGAATCGTCCGTATTCCTGATATCCGGTCGGAGGTGTTGGAACCAATGCTACATTTCATGTTGGTTTTATAATCAAATTTATAAACATATTAATCATATACCTAAAAATTATTGTAAGAAAAAATCAAAAAATCTACTTATTTAGTTTTCATTGGATATTTTATTGGTTGGGTAACATCAGCTTTTTCTGGCAGTTTTTGGAAGTTAAACTTCAGGAGAAGTTGAAATCTCCTAGGAGAAGTTGAAATTTCTCTAACTGTCTGCCACACTCTCTAACATGCTCTCCTTTTCTTTCTTTCTTTATATTCCCTATGTCACACTCACTTTTATCTGCTTCTCTAACCAAAAAAGTGAGAAATAGTGTGTTAATTTCAACTTCTCCTAGGAGATTTCAACTAGGGTTTGAAAAAGTCGGGATCGGGACCGGTCCACGGGGTCAGAGTGGTCTAAGCTTCGCACGGGATCGGGGTCGGGGTTGGTGCTCGACACGGGGCCGGGGTCGAGGTCGGGATTTTATGGGTCCCCACGGGGGGGATCGGGGTGGGTCCACGGGGTCGACTTTTTTACAAAAAAAACGAAAAAATGGAAAAAAATTTTCAGACAAAAAAAATTTGCTTTTATTTTTTGATGACTGAATTTTTAAACCTCTTAAACAATATTAAAGTCGATTTTAAAGCAGGGCTGTGCAGGTGCCGGCCTTCGGCCGGCACGGCACGGCACGTGCCGGCCTTCGGCCGGCACGGCACGACACATGCCGGCACCGTGCCGGCATCACGTTAAAATTTTGTTTAAAAATCCAAATCCAACATTCCACTATCTGGATTAGCCTGAGGAGATCTCGAACCAGAGCGAGATCGAGAAATCATAATTTTGCGGATATTCTATGATCTAATAATATTTTTAAAGAATTATATAATTTTTATTAATAGCGTTAGCGTTATTCATGATTCATCATTCATCAAATAGTAAACAAAAAAGAAATATCCTTAGGGGCAATCAATGCAACGCATAATGTAGGAAAAATGAAGTGAGGATAGAAAATAAGGGAAAGGGAATAAAGAAGGCAAAGGCAGCCATCGCCAGGCAAAGCTACCATTCGGCTATGTGCTGTGAAGTGCGAAAGTGAATGTACCAACATGTGGCCTTTGGGCCATAAATTCTTAAAATAAAACACAATGAGTAAACTAATATTATCTTCATATATAAAATCAAACATCTTTAGAAATTTATAAATGTTCCTTTTATTAAAATGCAATGAAAAAGGGAAATGATATCATATTAATTATTATATAATTTTAAATTGAGAAATTCAAATACAATACTATTATTTTATTAATATTCATCTTCACTTATAAATTCATAAATAAATTATATATTTTGCCGGCCTTCGGCCGGCACCGTGCCGGCACCATGACGACTCTCAACTGGCACGGCATGGCACGTGCCGGCCTTCGGCCGGCACGGCACGGCACCATTTATCGTGTGCCGGCCTTCGGCCGGCACGGCACGGCACGTGCCGTGCCGTGCCGGCACGGTGCCGTGCCGGCACCTGCACAGCCCTGTTTTAAAGTCAATTGCGGATTAAAAATGAGCGTCGATGAAGGTTTTGTAATTTATAAAATTAAGTTATTAATAAAATATAAAATATTAAAGCACAATGTGATGTTTACAAGTCAAAAAGGGTTATTACAATGAAAATCGACAAATTAAGCAAATTTGCACAGGAAGAAGGCAAGAATGGAAGTGAAGAATATCGAAGATTTAGAAATCAAATCAATGTTCGAGGGCTACAGTTTAAATTTCTTTCTGTGCCGAGGAAAATGTATAGCAAAGGCCGCGCAACACGTAAATATTTCTCCAATTTCTTACAATGCAATGCGGAAAATCAAGGTTTGATTTTTTTTTCAAAATTTGCCATAGTTTTGAAATTTAAGGCACAGACTGGAGTTGCAATGCATCAGTGGTTCTAAAAGTATTGGCCCAAAAGGAAGGGAAAAAAGATCTCTGCTGTAAAGAAATCGAGCACACTTTCAATGCAAAGGAGAATGATTATAGATTTGCCCAGTCCAAGTTCATGACATTGAAAGTCGGTTTTATGGCTTTGATTAAATAGAGAAATAAATTAGGGCATCGTAGCTAGGGTAAGAATTGGTGCCATTTCAAATAATACATTAAGGACTTAAACAATTTGGTACTAATTTAAAAAACAACAGACTATTGGCTATTAAATAATGGATAGTATTTAATTTGGCGAATAGAGTATTGAAAATGGCGAATTGAGTATTGAAAATGGCGAATAGATATTGAAAATGGCGAATAGAATATTGAAAATGGCGAATAGAGTATTGAAAATGGCGAATAGATATTGAAAATGGCGAATAGAATATTGAAAATGGCGAATAGAGTATTGAAAATAGCGAATAGAATATTGAAAATGGCGAATAG
Source organism: Pratylenchus scribneri (assembly GCA_030063045.1). Classification (NCBI taxonomy): domain Eukaryota; kingdom Metazoa; phylum Nematoda; class Chromadorea; order Rhabditida; family Pratylenchidae; genus Pratylenchus; species Pratylenchus scribneri. Next base: position 1,297,328 of record JAQSEB010000114.1, on the reverse strand, counting down.
AGTATTGAAAATGGCGAATAGAATATTGAAAATGGCGAATAGAATATTGAAAATGGCGAATAGAATATTGAAAGTGGCGAATTGAGTATTGAAAATGGCGAATAGAATATTGAAAATGGCGAATAGAATATTGAAAATGTCGAATAGAGTATTGAAAGTGGTGAATAGAGTATTGAAAATGTCGAATAGAATATTGAAAATGGCGAATACAGGGTGCGTAAAAAGTTCCCGGACACGGTTTTTTTATTATAAAAATTTTTTGGATGAATAAATTTTTTTCATTTTTGGTATAATAATAAATTATTATGCCCTTTATTGGAATTATTAAAAGATTTGGGAATTTGAAGACTCTCCTTTGGGAGGCGGACTTGAATACATGTCCTCCTCGGTGTACAAATGTCCGGCCCATTTTTTACTCCATCTTAATTTTTATCAATGTTTAAAATGAGAATTAAAATTTTTTAAATATATTTTATAATATCTCAGATGTAGTGTCAAATAATACCGAAAGGGAAAATCGAAATATTAAAAATTAACCAAGTTAGCCTAGACGAACTTTTTGATACCAAAATGTGATTTGAAAAATCAAAATTTTCAAATTCTGAATTTCTTTGACCATTTGTGTTCTTTCTGCCTAAATATTACTCTTCTATCTATTTTTATGAAAAAGGCAAATTTTGAGACCAGCCATCATATTTTGAGACTATTTTTGAAGGGGATTTTTAGGCCGATTTTTGGGTTTCCTCCAGTCCGCACGATTTTTTCAATATTTTTCAATGCCACTTTTTTATATTCAAGGTGGGGTTCAAAATTTTTAGCAATTTATGAAGCCAGGATATGGAATTATTAATCCTGAAAATTTTATAAATTTTCATTTTCCCATTCTCGAGTTATGCCCTAAAGAATTTTTCATCAAAAAAGGGATTTTCAAGATTAAAATGAATGGACCTTTTTTTAAAAAATTATAAAATAATTTAGTTAATTATTAACATGCCTATCATAGTTGATATAAGGGTAAAAAAGATTGGAGAATTTGATTTTAAAAAGAAAATTTTAAAATCTTGAATGTAAAAAGGTAAAATTTCATATTAAAATCTGTCCGGGAACTTTTTACGCACCCTGTAGAGTATTGAAAATGGCGAATAGAGTATTGAAAATGGCGAATAGAGTATTGAAAATGGCGAATAGAGTATTGAAAATGGCGAATAGAGTATTGAAAATGGCGAATAGAATATTGAAAATGGCGAATAGAGTATTGAAAGTGGTGAATAGAATATTGAAAGTGGCGAATAGAGTATTGAAAGTGGCGAATAGAGTATTGAAAATGGCGAATAGAGTATTGAAAATGGCGAATAGAGTATTGAAAATGGCGAATAGAGTATTGAAAATGGCGAATAGAATATTGAAAATGGCGAATAGAGTATTGAAAGTGGTGAATAGAATATTGAAAGTGGCGAATAGAGTATTGAAAGTGGCGAATAGAGTATTGAAAATGGCGAATAGAATATTGAAAATGGCGAATAGAGTATTGAAAGTGGTGAATAGAATATTGAAAGTGGCGAATAGAGTATTGAAAGTGGCGAATAGAGTATTGAAAATGGCGAATAGAATATTGAAAATGGCGAATAGAGTATTGAAAGTGGTGAATAGAGTATTGAAAATGGCGAATAGAATATTGAAAATGGCGAATAGAGTATTGAAAATAGCGAATAGAATATTGAAAGTGGCGAATAGAGTATTGAAAATAGCGAATAGAATATTGAAAGTGGCGAATAGAATATTGAAAGTGGCGAATAGAGTATTGAAAATGGCTAATAGAGTGTAATATTTCCTTCACAAATCACAACACAGGCTTTGATGGATCCCAAAAACGGCTGGTATGACGCTGCGACCGATTCAATCACTTTCAGCGTCGAGATTAATGCCGAAATTCCGGTCAGAATTGAGTAAGTCAAAAATGAAAATCATTTTAATATTTTTTAAAATTATTTTAAATTTCAGAATTTCATCTCAAATTCCTGAAAACATGGGCAATTTATTCAACAAGGGGGACAAATATTCAGACTGCATATTGGTCTCTTCCGATGGAATTAAATTTAAGGTCCTCTATTAATTTTATCATTTAATAGTCAAATTTATTCCAAAGGTCTACAAAGGAATTTTGGCCTGTCAATCGCCGGTTTTTGAGGCAATGTTTGAGCATGGAATGATTGAAGCACAAAATGGAATCGTCCAAATTGAGGACATCCATTCAGAAATTTTGGAGCAAATGCTACGTTTCATGTTGGTTTTATAATCAATTAACATATATTACATAAAAACATTATTTTCGAATTTTTAGTCATTAAAAATGGCAAAAAAATTAGATAAAATAATACTAAAATCGCAAATATTTTTTGAAATTTTGCTAAAAATTTTTATGAAAAATTGTTTAAAATTTTTTGAAATTTAGCTAAAAAATTTTTGAAGAAATTATTTGAAAATTAGCTAAAAAATTTTTATAATTGCACTTATGATTATGGGATTAAAATTTAAGGTAAAATGGCGTTAAAAAGTGAAAAAAAAAATGATCAAAATGTTTATTATTTTGTGAGCCCGAAACATTTTTATGAATAAATAAAGTTCTGAAAAAATAGTTAAATCATTAAAAAATCTAAATATTTTTTTTTATCTAAAATTTTAATATAAATTACATTTTCAGGTACAATGGAACCAAACCGAATTTTGAGGGGAAGGAGAATATTGTTGGGGAATTATTGGTTGCGGCAGATAAATATGAATTAATCCAATTGAAGGTGATTGAATGATATTTTTAGTATTTTTTTAAAAATAATTTTTATATTTCGCAGATGTTTTGCGAGAATAAATTGCTAACTTCCTTGAACAGTGAGAATGTGTGCGAATTGCTGGCTTTGGCCGATTTGCATTCCGCAAAACTTCTCAAGGCCAATGCTTTGAAATTCATTAAAGAAAATCCAAATCAGGTTGGATAAAATAGTAGTCCTTTGGTACCACAGCGTAACAAGGGAGCTAAGAGATCAAGGATCAAATAAGATCTAAAACTAGAAAAGAGCTAAAAGCTCTAGGATTTCGGCTTTATCCCCTCAAAAATATCTAAGAAATATCCTCTCAAATCTAATGTTGGCTGAAGCCAACATCTAATGTCTTATTTTCTTTTTTAAATTCCATAAATGGTCATTTAATAATTTTTAATAAAGTTTTAATTTTCCAAAATGAATTTTTAGGTAAATCCCCTTCCCCCATTTCAGTGAATACTTCTCATCCCTTCCCCAACTTCTCCCATCATCGACTCCCCCTAAAGCTATCCCAGTCCACTTCCTCCACTCTACCCTTTACTGCGTCATCGACCTTTCCCTTCTTTCACCCATTTCCTTTTCTCTGACCACTATTACGTCATCGATTCCTCTTTCCTTTCTTCTGCTAGCCTCCCCATCAAAACAAAAGTAAAAGGAAACGGGGACCATCTTATTTTTTATTTCATAACAATTCCACTTACCCCAAAATATTAATTCATTCATCCTGCCCCCTCTCCCCTCCCCAATTTCCATAATTTTATTTTCTCATCCCTAAAAATTATTAATTTGATTTTTTTAGCCATAAAATAAAATCAAATTTATTTCTTTCAAAAAGTTTGTCAAATAAATTGTTCAAAAAATGAATAATCCATTTTGGGTAAAAAATTTTTATAAATTTTAAAAGTAAACTCCCCCCTTTTCAGGACGACCATATTTATACAATGCCACCACCACCCATTCCATCCTCACCACCTCCTCCGGCCGTGCCCGAACTCAATGCCAATGCCAAAGCCAATCACATCAACCGAAAAGAGTGGATGTGGAAAGGTAAGATTTTAAATATATTTCTCAATAATTCTCAAAAATTTAAGAACGCCACTTTCTTTCAATGGTTGCAATTCTTTTGGTGGCGGTGGCGCAATTCCTCTTCTTCGTGGTGCTGTTGACCAAAAAATGAAGAGAAAGAAGAAAGCCCAAAGGGCAAAAGAAAATTTTTAACAATATTTGTTATTTGTTAACCATTTTTTATATTTTTTGTTGATTTATTATTATTTATATTTTATATTAAAATTTGATTTATTTATTTGAAATAAAAATATTTTCTAACTTTTTCTAGTTTATAGTTTTTAAAAATGATAGGGGTACAATATAAATGTTTTTAACAAAGAAATTTGATGAAATAATAAAATGAAAAGGTAAATCCCCTTTCACAACATCGAATCTCCCCAAACATATCCATGTTGAATTGTTCTTCCCCCTACCTGTCATCGACCCAAACATATTCATTGGCCCAAATTGTGAAATTGAAAGGTGCCCCTTCCCATCATTGGATCTTCTCCCCAAACAAAACCATTTGATTTATCCCCATTTTCAATTCAAACCCTTTTCTACCCCTCCCCATCCATTTTTAGAAATATTTTGAATTAATTTATACAACTATGGCATGGAAATATACAAACTCCCCCGATTGCGATTGTCCCGATGGTCATCGTTGTATTAGAAAAGTGGGGTTTGTCAAACCAATTATTTGTGTCCATGAATCAATTAATCCCGAGGAATTTGATCAAATCATCACCTCCCCAATTTCCAATCCAACTCATCCACAAAAAGTTGACTTCATTTTTTGGGCCGTTATTGGCATCTTTGTTCTGATTGTAATAATTTTTGGGGAGTTTAAAAAGAAAAATATTTTTTTAAAAACAGTTTGCCCATTTGGCTTTCAAACTGTTTGTAAAATGTCGCCGCCCGCCTAGCCGTAGATTTTTTTATTAATCAATCATTTTTTCATAAATTATAAATTACAGGCTTCATTCCTTTGCTGAGCTCAAATCTTGGGCCCAATTCCACCCATCCAATGCATCGCCGTCAAGAAGGTCCCCAAAATACGGTAAACACTCACCAAATTAATTTACCCCATTTCCTACAGGTCCCATCAACATCGGCGACTTCTACAGCATTGATGGCCCGGGCTCCCCAGTGAAAAAGAGCGAAAACCTGTGGGAAGAGATCCCTCTATGGGAATGAGATTTATTAAATATGATTTAATCAATATTTGATTTTTATAATATTTTTATTCATTTATAATTTTTAATCAATATTTGATTTCATATTATTTTATACATTTATATTTTATTCAATAAAAATATTTTCCATTATTTTTCTTTATGGGAAGCATATTGTAAGGGATTTCATAGCAACTTCTGAATAGTTCGGGAGTATATAAGTCGACAGAATTTCATCATTTGTCATTCGAAAAAAAATGACAGAATTTATACTAGAAATTCTTCCTTCAGAATTAAAAATCTCCAGTCCTAGATTGGACTGTCCATCGTCGTTCCCATTTGAACATAAACCAAAGTCAAAGATTTTTTACATTGACTTTTTGTTGATAAAGGAGGGAATATCCCTGTACTGTAACCGATTGAGGGGTACAAATTTCATCCAATTTGTCCGTACCTTTGATCTGCCACAAAAGTGCATCTTTCGTCTAGTCAATGGGGAACAGGACTATACGATAACCATAAACTCGGAAACACCTACCCGTTACTTTTTAAAACTGAAGAGGGATGCCAAAGGAATAATCCAAAAGATTGAGCATGGAAAGCTGCTCCCCATCAAGAAACGAAAAGCGACCACGGATAAGAAGAACCAAAGGCTCCACACAATGATCAAAACAGTACTGGCTTTTTTAGACTTAATCGTAGACGACAAACAAGCCGTTGAACATTTCAAGGAAAATTTCAAAAATCAAGGTGGTCCCGAATTTGAACAGTTTTTGGATCTCCTTTCAATGGGTACGTCGTTTATCAGCCAAGAGCAAAGGGAACTGTACGAAAAAAACCAGGAAGCGGTGCAACAACGGGGAGTGCCGAATGAATCCATCAAAGCTCTTTTGGAAACGATTTCGGCAGTGGCAACCTTCATCGAATTTTTGATTCCACTCCCAGAGAGCCAAATGAATCCGATAAAAGAAGAAGAGAAAGAAACAAAGATTGAACCATCGGCGGATATTTAAATGATCGATTATTGATATTTTCTTTATTCATAATGGAAATTTCCACATTCTCAGATAAAGATTTAAAATTTAAATCCCCATTTGGTATGATTATATCCGGTCCAAGTTCTTCGGGAAAGAGTACCCTTCTCCTGAGATTTATTGCCGAAGCCCATTCCCTAATTACTCCCCCACCCAAATCAATGCTATATTGTTTTGGAGAAATGAGCACCATTATACCGGATCTGCAAAAAATTGGCATTCCTGTCTATAGCGGGGTGCCTCCAGAAGAATTGATTAAACGTCAAGAGAAGCCACTTCTTCTAATCCTGGATGATTTATTACTGAGTATATCAGAGGATTATTTGTCGAAATTATTTACCGCCAAGAGTCATCATCAGAATTTCGCCGTTGTCTTTGTAACCCAAAATTTGTTCGAGAAAAAAATAAAGGTAGCTCGACAAAATGCTCAATACCTAATCCTAATGAGATCCCCAAATTCTGCATTGTCCATAAGGAACATTGGAGTCCAACTGTTTCCACATCAATTGGATTTCTTCTTGGATGCCTACAAGCAAGCAACGAATGAACCCTATGGCTATTTGGTCGTCGATATGCATGCCGCCTCGGACCCTCTTCTGCGCCTACGGACAAATCTATTTAAAGATGATGAGCTACCATCCATCTTCATACCAAAAAATGTCTAAAATCCCCGAATTTATTGTCGAGAATAAAAACTTTTTACAACTATTATCAAAGACAAGATCGGAAAAGAAATTACGTAAACTATTAAAAAATGCTTCCTCCCCACAATTGCTTGCATTGGTGGAATTTTGTTTGAATATTTTGAATAGCCGTTTTTCCCTGACAACCCGCCAGAAGAAACGAATGTCCCCATATGCTGATTATATCCGTAAAATGGGCAGGCTGAAAACAGAAAAGGGCGCAAGAAAATTTATTGTCCAAAAAGGTACCGGTGCCGGGACTGCCTTCTTCACGGCATTGCTTACCCCCTTACTGATTGAAATTGCCAAGGCGTCTATAAAAAGAGATGAATGACAGATGATTTTTCATATACTATTGTATTTTCCGAAATGGCGAATAAATTGATTATTATTCCAGAGCAAATATATCGTGGTCTTACTTCGGTCCGTGATACGGGCGATGATAGTTTAGACTTTACCCGAAGACAAATCGAAAAGATTAAGAATGAGAAAATCGATCCATCTAGAAAAAATGTAAAATATAACCAGGAGTTAAGAAGATACTTAACAATTAAAAATGAAAAGGAGAATAAGCCAATCAGAGTAGAGGTGACCAAAGGAGCCAAAATGGTTATGAAGAAAGGGGATGAGGAAGAAGAGGAAATAATTCCACCAGATGAGCCAGATACGTTACCAACAAAGAAGAGCAGACCCGAAATGTCCAAAAAACCAAATAGACCTAATCTAACTCGAGCAAAAGGGATTAGTCCAGAAAAGAGGAGAGGACCAGGTAGAGCCAGAAGTCCACCTAAACCTGCGGAACCGATTGAGCAACCAGCTCTTCCTCCAAATCCAGATGAAGTTTTTGTACCCGGAATTGACGAGGATCAGCCGACTACTTCTCAGGAATCATTTCCTGTCGTCATCCCTGAAAAACCAACTGGTCAATTTCCTCCAAAATTATGGGGCGTACCCATTCATTTATCGAGTGGGAAGAGAATATCGAAAAAGCCATATCCAAAGAAAAAACCAAAGAATAGGACAATTGAAGATGATGATGAGCCTCAATCTCGTCCAATAATAGAAGAGATAGTCGAAATGGCTCCTCCCCCACCGACAATATCGGCTCCTCCTTCAAGATTGGCAATCGCTCCCCAACCCGAACGACCAATGGAATTGGATTTACCACTTATCGATCGACCCAACTATCGTAAGAAAGGATATGATCCGAATCTATTGGAATTTTTGACACCCGGGGTGAGATATGAAAGATTGAAAAGAAAAGCAACGGATTTTGATGAATACCCAGGGAGTAAGAAAGCCAGATTCCACGATCCAATATTGGCTTTGCCTGCACCTCCGAGGAGAGGACAAAAGAGAAAGCTTTTTGATATACCCGAATCGAGCAAGAAACCAAAACTTGCCCTGCCAACCAGTACCAAAAAAGCGATCAAAGGCAAAAGGCGACATTCCAATTTGCGTTCATCAGCAGCAAATAGGAAGAAGGCAATCAAAGGAAAAACTCCAATAAAAGCCATCGTAGACAAGCCCGGATCTTCCGATTTGTCAGCAGCTTCTGGGCCACGGACCCAGAATAATCGGAATAAGGCAATCGAAGACAAACCTCAGTTAAAGGCGATCGAAGGTAAACCACCATTATTAGCGTTAATGCCACCGCCAAGAAAAGGAACGAAAAGAAAACAAGCAGATAGAGAGTCTACGGTAACAAAGAAGATAAAATGGGCGGAGAGAAAGCCAACCAGAATCGATACATTGAAATGGGCACAGAGAAAACCTACAAAATTCGATACAAAGAAATGGGCCAGTCGAAAACCCACACTTAGAGAATTGTTGTAAAATGTTTATTTAAACTCGATAAATTTTATCACATTCTATTCTAAATATGGAAGATAAATTGTCCGAAATCTATAATGATCCTAAAAATCCAGCCGGCTTTGCCGGTGTCCAACCCTTATTAGAAACGGCCAAGAAAAAGGATGGAAAAATTAATAAAAAGGACGTAGACCATTTTCTACAGGGCCACCGTACCTATACCCTACATCGTCCCCGTAGAGTACATTTCAAAAGGACAAAGACCGTAGCCTCTGGGTACATGACTGATGTACAAGTAGATTTGGCTGACATGAAGTCCCTATCCCGTACGAATAAAGGTTACAAATATATTTTAGTAGGGATTGATGTCCTATCAAAACGAGTCTTTGCTACGCCTGTAAAAACTAAAAAAGCCGATGATATGTTGGAATCATTTAAAAAATTACTCGAACAAATGCCCAAAAATCCATGGCGAATATATTCGGACCTGGGAACGGAATTTTGTAATGGAACATTGTCAAAATTCTTCGAAGATGAACAAATACAAAAGTTGAAGGCTAGCTCCCCATACCAAAAGGCATCACTCGCTGAACGAGCTATACGGAACATGAAACAACGACTCTACAGATACATGGGGCATAAATCAAAGGCTATATGGTTAGATGTTTTACCCCAAATTGTAGATGCCATAAATCATTCAAAGACCCGAACCCATGGAATGAGGCCAGTGGATGTTACACCCGAAAATGCCCAGCAAGTATGGGAAAAGTTGTTCGGAGGAGAATATGATATAGCTAAAAAGACGGTGCCAAAGTTTAAGGAAGGGGATCTTGTACGAATGAGTCGAGGAAAAGGGAAATTCGAAAAGAGCTATACTCAAAATTGGGATGATGAAATACTCGAGATTGACGAGGTGAAGAGACAAGGAAAACCGATACAATACAAAGTCAAGGATGAAAAGGGAGAGAAATTCAAAGGTAATTTTTATGGTGAAGAACTGGCCAAAGTGAGGAAGGAAGCCGACGTAAAATATAAAATCGAAAAGGTGTTAAGAAAGAAGACATTACCAGATGGAACAAAACAAATATTAGTTCGATTTAGAGGATATCCTAATGAAACACACTGGATTAATGAAGTTGATATGGCGTGAATAAAAAATATTTTACATTGTACTGGCACTATATAAGTCTTTGAAAATCTCGGATAAACCTATCATAAAAAATGTCAAACACAATCATTGTGCATTTACCTAGTAATTCCCCAGATTATCCGGATAATAGTCCAAACAAATACCGTGTTCATTTAGGTCGTACACTTCATTTCCCTGGAGACTGGGTATGCGGTCTTCATAGTATTCTGTATCCTTATACTTGGCCTACACTCGGAACCCTGGAAGACCAATATATTCGGATCCATTATGATGATGATCAGATTTTACAATTAGATGTGGAAAAAGGGTCTCATGCAAAGGTTGAACAACTAGTCGATTTTCTAGAGGCAACGATTACCGAAAATAAGAAGAAAATGATAGATATACTTGAAAATTCTCCATCTCCAACCAAAAGACGAAGGAGGGATGTGAAGCAAAATACGGGATCTGATTCCCCAAAAGAATATCCTGAACCAGAAGGATATGTAACCCCTCCCCGAAAAAGATCATCTGACTCCCCAAAAGAAGATAATATTGAACCAGAAGGATACGTAACTCCACCTCCAGGAGGTAAACAAACTAAAAAAGAAGAAAAGGAAAAGGATGATTCTAAACCTCCTATAGCTACTCCATCTACGACTACGATGGCAATCACACAACCTTCTACAACGACCACAACTACAACTGTGGCTCCATCCACTACCATGGCTATAACCAAAAATAATACGACCACAACTCAAGGTCCCACTACAACCGTAGCCACAACGAAAGCTCCTACTACGACCACGACCACCACTCAGGCTCCCACTACAACCGTAGCCACAACGAAAGCTCCTACTTCAACCACGACCACCACTCAGGCTCCCACTACGACCACGGTCACAAGTAGAGCCAATACTACGACCACGACCAAAACTCAAGCTCCCACTACGACCGCGGCCACAACTAAAGCTCCTACTTCAACCACGACCACCACTCAGGCTCCCACTACGACCGCGGCCACAACTAAAGCTCCTACTTCAACCACGACCACCACTCAGGCTTCCACTACGACCACGGTCACAAGTAGAGCCAATACTACGACCACGACCAAAACTCAAGCTCCCACTATGACCGCGGCCACAACTAAAGCTCCTACTTCAACCACGACCACCACTCAGGCTCCTACTACGACCGCGACTACAACTAGAGCCAATACTACGACCACAATTACCACCCAGACCCCTATAACGACCACAACTAAAGCCACTACTACGATCATGACTACTTCTCTGACTCCTCAAATTCCCAAGCCACCCGAGTTGCCAGAAGAGAAAAAACCGTCAACCGGAATTAATCGATTTACAGACGCATTTACGGGATCTAAAGAAAAAGAAGAGGATAAGGAAACCAAAAAAGAAGAAACAAAACCTAAAGAGGAAAAATCTTCGACTGGGATTAATCGATTTACAGAGGCATTTACGGGATCTAAAGAAAAGGAAGAGGATAAGAAAACCAAAAAAGAAGAAACAAAACCTAAAGAGGAAAAATCTTCGACTGGGATTAATCGATTTACAGAGGCATTTACGGGATCTAAAGAAAAAGAAGAGGATAAGAAAACCAAAAAAGAAGAAACAAAACCTAAAGAGGAAAAATCTTCGATAGGGATTAATCGATTCACAGATGCATTTACGGGCTCTGATGAAAAGGAAGAGGTATCCAAACAAGAACCGACGGCACCAGCATCATGGGGAATTAATAGATTCAAACAGGCATTTTCAATCAATACCTATGAGAGAGAATCCTCCCCGAAAGAGGAAACAGAAATACAGCCTCCCCTAACATATTCAGGGATAAATCGATTTAAGCAAGCGTTTACAACCATTACTTCCCCTCCAGAAACCGAAGAAGAAGAAAAGGAAAAGAAACTAACAGGAATCGATAGGTTCATAGATCCGTTTAAATCAAAACCAGTAGAAGAAGAAAAAGATGAACAAAAGCCGGGCAAAATTGGAGGACTTGAATATTTCAAACGAAAAATGTTAGGAGAAAATGATAAATTGCTCTCCGATCTGCTATCCGAAATTACGAGCCAACAAAAGGCGGATGAAAAGGAGGCATATTTGGTCAAAACATTTGGCTCTATCCAGCAATATGTGAATATCGATCGGATCAAAAAAGTGTTGGACTCTGTAGAATTTCATTATCATCCAAAATTTGATCGATTCATAGTCTATTTGAAAGACCAAGGCATTAGTCATATCGAATTATCAGAACAGCTCGCCTACATGCTTGGCTTCGAATCCCGATACAATATTCGTCATAACCAGATGGCCAAGTACACTGTTGATTTACTTGGAGGATTTTCCAGCTTTGCTGTCTATGCCAAAGGACTTACAGCAAACATGATCATTGGCAATTCTCTCAGTTCCCTTTTACGTGTGGTAAGTGTAAGCGGAGCAAAGCAGGGAGAATATAACGAGAAAATCTACGATTCACCTCTCTTCAGTCAAGTATTACCAAGAGAAGTCAGTGAAATTGAAGTGGAAATACAAACGATGGATAATAATAGATTGGTCCCATTTCAACATGGAAATGTTATGATTGTATTAATCTTTAAAAAAGTGATAAACTTTTAAATTTTACCTATTCAAAATTTAATCCCTAAAAACCTAATCAAAAATAGGGGCTAAGGCTAGGGAAAAAAGGATGGGGCCACTCTTAAACTCCCGATGGCTGTCTATAAAAGACCATAGAGGCCACCATAATTGAGTAAAACAAAAATGGTACACGAATTATTTGACACATCCGCAATTTATTATGACGATTATGATCTACAATCAGGATCGGGATCTGGGGTAGGAATACCAGAATATTATCGTGGAGGATCAGTCTACCAGCGAGGATATGGTACTCAAACCGGAGCGGGCATTGGCGATATTTTCAAAGGACTATGGCGATTTTTTAGACCTCTACTACAACGAGTCGGAACGAGTGTAGGTGAAGAGGCATTGAACACTGGTCAAAGGGTACTGGAAAAGCTGAAAGAGGGTAAACCAATCAAAGAGGCCGTAATTACGGAAGGTAAACGCGGAATTGATAGCGTACTCGAGCAAGGTGGACTGCCCAAACAGTTTGGGACGGGGAGGAGACGGGGTCGCAGGTCTATAAAAAGGCAACGTGTCATCGAAACGCAACCAAATCCTCAGAATATTGTTCCATCGACAATTAACGAACCCATTGTGCATTCGAAAAAACGTCTCAGAGCCGATATATTCGGCTTATATTAATTATAATGACCTATTATAAAATTGATAAAGAATCTGTAAATTCTATAACCAGTGCTCTTGATTTATTCCAAATTCCTCCCACAAATGTGTCAGTTTCATCGGCCAAAGTATTTGAAATTTTGACCAGTAATCCCCTGAACGATCCCCCTTATCATTTTAAAATTCATTCGTCCGATAATTTCATTGATCCTACAAAAATTTTTCTCTTTTCCGAATTTCGTATCATAAAAATAGTTGAAGGAGTCGATACAGTTTTGGTAGATACAGATAGAGTTGCGCCAATCCAGCTCCTGGGAAATACGTTTATCAAAGATTTACGTGTAAGGATACAAGGCCAAGATGTATTCACTTCCAACTCCCTAATGGCCTACAAATCATATCTTACACATGAATTATCATATTCAACTGAGGCCAAAAAGTCACACCTAACGGCTGCAGGCTATACCAACGACGAAGCAGACGAAAGCTTGGAAAAGGGTCCAGGTTTCGAAGCCAGAATTACACGATACAGTAAAAGTAAGAAGGTACAACTGATGAGTAAATTGGATGCGGATATTTTCAATCAGCAGCTCTACCTGATCAGTCATTTGGGTATGGACATTACAATAACGCCAAACGACGGGAATTTCCTATTGATCAGTCAAACTCCGGGTGTCCAATACAAATTGGAACTCCTCGATCTGAGACTTTATGTCAAAAAGGTCAGTCTTTTGGATGGTTTGGCTTTGGATATTTCGAGGAAATTGGACACAAGCAAGCCAGTACGATATCCTATCCGAAAATCAATGATGAAATCCATGTTCATCAGTGCGGGCCGTTTTGAATTTAACGCCAACATATTTGAAGAACAAATACCTCGAAGGATCATATTGGGACTGGTGAAAAATTCCAACTATGTCGGCGACGTGACCAAAAGTCCATTCAACTTTCAACATTACAATGTCCGAGAAATTAGCATTATCGCCAACGGTAGAGTATACCCTCAAACTCCGTTTGTTTTGGACTATGATAACGGAAGATATGTTAGGGCATTCCACGATACCCAAGAGGCCGTTGGCCTCGTAAACACATCCGGAGGAAATGGTATAAACTATGAACGATTTGGAAAAACCCACTGTATTTACGTCTTTAATCTAACCAACAGTGGGGATGACCAGGGAGGAGTATTTGATCTGATGAGGAATGGATCAACAGCAGTCAGTATTAAATTCAGCAAGGCCGTGGAAAACAATGGAATAATGTTGGTAGCATTTGCCGAAGTCGACTCAATTGTAATGATCGATAAATACAGACACGTAACAACCGATACTACCATTTGAAAAATTGTATTTTTTAAAATATGGATAAAATATTATTTTATTATTTTTCCAATTTTTTGGGGGGTGGGGGCTATATAAGTCTAGGGAAATATGGGGAGCCATATTAAACAATAAAAAATGTTTCAAACAATCATACTTATTCTTTTGGTCTCCAGACCATTGACTCCTTTACTCTCCGATGAACCAGTCACTGGTAAACAATGGGATGACTGGTTGATCCAGCAAGGATTGAGGACAACAATGACGACCCCTGTTCAAGCATTAGAAAGTGAAAATCCTCTAATCAATGCGCCTGTAGTTTTGGGGAATAATCCTCTTTGTAGGGAGTCACCCGACTCGGGGGATATATATGGGCATATAAGTTGCATTCTAACATATGTCCTATACATTTTGGTCATTGCCAGTATTGTAATCTACCTATGGAAGAAATGGAAAACGGCCCATGAAGTACGACAAAACGACAGTCCAATAAATCTGGATTTAATCGTTGACACATTAAAAACGAATGGATTCCCTTCAAATAACCAAAATACTCGAGGCAAATCCCGTAACCAATCGATGGTTTAAAGGATGTTTACCGAGTGATATGCTATCAAAACCCGTCAATTTTCCTGCTTCCTTTGTCGTCAATATGGATCCTATTCAAAAGTCGGGGAGCCATTGGGTTGCTGTATTTGTCCCCAACGAGAATGAAGTCTGGTATTTTGATAGTCTAAAGAAAGATGTGCCGCTCCCCATTGATAAATTTCTAAAATCATTTCCCCAATTTAAAACTAACAAATATCCTTATCAATCTATATTTGTCCCCAGTTGTGGCCTTCATGCCATTGTATTTATCTATTACATGTCCCTGGGATACACATTTGATCGATATATAAATTTATTAAATTCAATGTCAAATACTGATTTATTTGTAAAAACTATTGTGAATAAATTAATATAAAGAAAAACATTTGGTAAACGGTAACGATTAGAAGATACAAATTGGTAAACGGTAAACAATGGAAGATGTACTTTTAAGGGGGAAATGAGCATCATTAAGGATTAGAAGATGCACTTTTGTAAATGACAAGAGATGGAAGATGTGATTTCAAAATTATTACTTTAGAAGATACATTTTGATAATTGATAAGGTTTAGAAGATGTACTTTTAATGGGAAAATAAGCCTAGTTATGGAATAGAAGATGAAATTCGGTAATTGGGAGACATTTTTGGTCATTTTTCCCTTTTTGGAGTATGGATAAGTATGTTGGGTGTGTATTTTTCTAGTCCATGTCTGACATTGAATCCTCGTTGTTGTCGGTATCGTCATCGTCGCTAAACGGGAAACGGGTCAGCTCATCATCTTCTGGTATGTATTCCGTCCAACCTTCATGCTCTTCGCAACGGGTAAAGAAGGGTAAGTCGTCATGAAATTCGCCGCACGCTTCACATGGCTCCTTGAAGCTCAGCGGTTCCATGACATGGTCATGATCACAGTCTGAGCATAATTTCTTATCAATGGACCTTTCCTTGAACATGTTCCCCAGGAAGCCAGTCAATTCATGTACTTCTGGTTCGTCGAGTTTCAAAAGTTCCAATGGGTAGAATCTATCTTCGCCACGTGGAACTAATTCCACCGCACATGGGAGATAGGGGTATTGGAGACGAATACGGTGTCTGGAGTAATAATGTTGGGCAATGGTACAGTTGAATGTACGGGAGAGACGACCGTATGCCATGGTTTGGTCAGCTCCCCGATGGGTGAGACCATCAAAGCTAAAGGTTTTTTCAAAATGTAATTTGTCCAGGTAAAGGGTCTTTACAATTCGTCCTTGGAGAGCTTCCAAGACCTGGGCGCGAAATTGGGGGTGGAATAATCGGCCCCTAAGTTGCTGTCGAGTACAGCTCAAAATGCGAGCGCATTCGTCAACGAGTGAAGTGAGCATTTTTTTCGAGAATGATTTTGTATATGACGAAATGATAAAAATTAATCGTTTATATAGATCTTTCCAATTAATCCTTAATTTAGTATTAATGGGCGTGTCCGGGATTGAAAAATAGATTTATATTTCGAAATCTTCATGACGTAATCTAGATTACGTCATCGACCTTGGATTTCGTAATCTAGATTTCGAAATTGATGAGAGTGAGGTCGATTCCAGACCTATTTGCCGAATCATTTGAAAAACAAATTCGAAAAAACAATGATTCCGATTCCTTCTCTCCGCGATGTCCGTCTTTCCACAGACCAAAATGTTCTTTTTGAACATCTCTCTTGGGTTATTGAAGAGTATCTGGACTTTACAGTCCCAGAAAACTGTTCGGTCTTTTACTCGGGCAATAATAAAGTACATGCCGAAAAATTTGCCAACTCCACAGGTAAATTCATTGTCCAGCATACACCTGGGGGAATGTACTTGGACAGATTGGATTTGTTCAACCAAAACATCACTTATGCTCGCGCCCCATTGAAATGGCACAAAGCCGTAGAAATTTGGGACATGGCATCTGCCCAATTCGCCAAGCAGGCAAAGGGGAAGATCTTTACTTTTATCCAATCGATACCACCCATACAGGATGGCCAACTCCGTACATGGTATCGAATTGAGCTCCCCATTTTACTCTACCAAAATACTGTTTCGGGGATCAACTTTATGAATAACGACGGAGGGCTGAATGCGGTCTACTCCAAATTGCCTGCGATCGAATATCTATTTGAAGAATTGGAAGTTTAAGATTTTTCCCTCCCCAATCCCCATTTCCAAATATGAACAATTATTATTTTTTATATTTTTATTTCGATTAATAAAATTTAAATAAATTGTATCGATTTAAATAAAATGGATAAAAAATTGATATTTTCTGTATCGATTAAATTTTCTTTCCTCTAATTTCTTTCCTCTATTTCGATGAAACGGGGCCTTTGTATGGATGAGTTAGCAAGGTAGTGGCATTGATATTGGCATAGACACAATTTCGGCAAAGCTCGAATTTGATGACCCATTTGTCCCCTTGCTCTGTGATCTTGTCCTTTGAATGGTACAACTTTTGTTGGCACTCACTGCATAAGTGATAAATTAGGATATTTTTCCCCTTGAACAATTTCCAAGTGGAAACGGGCTTGGTGAAAGTTGGGGTATCCGGAAGGCGTTCGTCAGCAGCCGGACGGATATCCGATTTTAACAAATCGGATTTGGAAGAAGTTTCAATTTTTTGAGAGCTTTCCATTTCTTGAAAAATGGTCAAATGATGAAAAATGTGCAAAATCCCACATTTTTATAGTCTCCCACCCATCATTAATTATATGACGTCATAATTGGATTTCGAAATAATTATTTATTCAAAAAAATATTTAAAATAATACAATATTAAAACGATAAATTGGAAAGGTCACAATAAAAATTATTGGGTATTCGAACAGTATTCCGAATTATAACCAAAGTCGCGGATGACAAGAGTTTGGGGATCAATGATACCCTTTCCCACAAAAGGACGATAAATTTTGATCATTTCTTGGGATAATACAAGTCCATCAACAATAGAAGGTCGGAGAAAATACGGATAAATGATATTGATCTTTTCAATCTCCCCAGTTCTTCCATAATTCAAAACCATCTCCTTGAATTTCTCGTATTGTAGACCATCCCGATGTTCGGCATCATATGTGATTGTAATCCCGCGGATCTTGAGGGCATATTCAAAAGGGGCATCCGGGTCATCCTTTCGCCTAAGCTTCAGCCCATACTGTTTGGCTCCCCCAAAGATGGCATCGACAATTTCATGTTCAGGGCATTCATCCGTAAAATCCCCAATATGGGGACCCAGTTCCAGAGGACAATCGTTTTCCGGAGCGGCAAAGATTAAGCTGTCGGTATCAACATACAAAAGTGTGCAGCCTGGGGAGCGGACTACTTTTTGCATGTACTTGAGGAGGGTGAGCCTGGCACAGCTGGTCGTCCATGCAGAAATGGCCACATTTGAAGTGTCGTGTTCCTGGACAAAATCCTCTTTCATGGTGTAATTGATCAAAAGGACTCCAGGAGCAATTTCATGGGGAGGCATTAGGTTAATGTCCTTTCTGTCCAGCAGATCCCCATATTCGGACGGCTGTTCTGTAATGGCCGTTTTGACCAGCTCCCGATTCTTTAGACTGAAACGGCCCCATAGCGAGTTGAGGCACAGTTTGACCAAAGCCCTGCGGCCCTTGTTTGTTTTCATCTTTTCCGGATCGATTACTATACCAAATTTTTCCGCACATGCTTTTATGAATGCAATCTGAGCCTCTTTGTCATTGGCAATCCTCTTTTCGAACCCGGATGAATAAATCTTTTCCGCCAAAAATTCGCGCATATATCCTCGAAACAGCTCCTTGGACACCTTTTTTGGATCACCATCATAGCTCAGCACTCTGATCAGTTCCGTCACTCTGTACCCCTCTTTCAGAGCAGCATTCAATTCGATTGATGTACAGTCGGATGTCCAACCGCGCTCATTGTCCGTGTGTGTACACTTGTAGTTGGGGATCACACCTCCTTGAGGATGTTGCTTTGCACATTTGGCACATAGGGGAAAGAGTAACCGGGGATCACCATCGATTTTCATGGGGAGCACGGGGACATCGCAATGTCGGGGAGGAATAACGTGAACCTTCATCAGTGCCACTTTGAATGGGTTATCCTCTGGTTTCCTCCAATCGACTTTCTCATTAAAAATACCCGCTTCGGGGTGCCCCACGGGATAGCCGATAAATGCATCATCCAACATCATATTGACCCAAGGATACAATGAGGTGACATCATAGTAAAATATTTTCTCCCCAGGCTTTACCTCATAGTGCAGACGCAATGGTCCAGTCCGGCCACCATAGAAACAGTCCCGAATGCGAATGGCTCCATAATCGGGGTATTCGGCAAATCTTCTCTTCATTTCCGGATTCTCCTTGACCATTTTGTCGATTTCACATTCCCATATGACCTTGAGATTTGGCACAAGCAGCCTAATTGCATCCAATCGTTCCTTGTCCTTTTGCCGAGTGAACCCTGCAGTCTTTCCATTGGGGAGCATGGTCTGATCGTCCGGGTAGCAGACGGGGCACGCATGCCACACGCACCCGTGGACCTCAATGGCCAATTGCTCCTTTTCTACCCATCCGTCGATACGATAGCGGCCAACACTCTTTTCGCCATCCGGGGAGTAGGCATTTTGCACTTCAACATTGTTCTCCTCCCCATACCATCGCATGTATTTGTATGCCTTGGTGGACTGATTGCATGCTCCATTGTAGCTTCGTTCAGGCACCAGCGCCAATTCATCATATCCGAGATGGTTTGCTTTGAATATTTTGGCACAAGTTGAGGCAATTGTCAGTGCTTCACGCAGGGGATCGAGACCCATATGTGGTTTTGTCCAAAGGGCTACTCGGTCGACGAGCCCATCTTTATCGGCTGGTCTTTTGGTAAGATCCATGAATTCGTGGCGAAAACGGACAAGGGCTGCCATCAAAATGTCGGTATCGTTGACACAATATTCGGCCAATTTCTCCTCCAGCCTAAAGGGCACATTTTTATTGGCCTCAAAGTGCTCATCAAAATGCTTGCGCTTCTTTGGCATCATGCCTCCGGCCATAAAGTCCGCCTTGGTGGGATAAATATCCTTTCCATAATTGTCGGGGATATTGGCCAGATGGGGAAAGTAGGGCTTATCGGGGATTTCCAACTCAAATGTGGGGACCAGACCGGCCAATGAACTGGGGATAAAGTTGAAAGAATCCCGGAAAAACAATTTTAGATCCTTGACTTTCAATTCGATCATTTTATTCCCCTTTTTAATAATCTCAGGGGGATGGCGAAGACCAATCCCGAAAAATAGCTTGTAAATGAAAATCATATCAAACCGACCTCCAAAATGTGAGTAGACGTACGTATCATGGCCATGGTCCACTTCCTTGATCAGCCAGTTGACAAAGTCCTCGAGCAATGTTTCGGTCACCCGTTGATCGTCCATCACAGTTTGGGTATAGGCACACTCGTTAAAGGTGATTTTTCGAGACGGTCCACAAATGGCACATTCATACTCCCCTTTGAGCGAATTTTGCCACTCCCCATTATCCATGCAAACGGTACACGCAACTTTGGCAGAAAGGAAGTTTGGTCGATGTTTTCGCCTCTTTTCATCATGCTTCTCATGCTGAGTTGTTTCCAGATCAAAGGCAATGTATCGGCATGGTTTTTTGTCATGGAGATCGTATGGCTTGATGTAGCATCCCCTTTCTTTCGAATGAAAGTCTTTGCATCGATCGCAATAGTGCTCCCCACACACATGGCCGGGCTTGTCAACTTGCTTGTACACATTGACATTCCAAACGATCCCACATTTTAGGCATTGCTTTGAGTGGCGACAGAAACCTGACTTTATATGGTGCTCGAAGCAATCCTGATTGTAAAATGTTTTATCACATTCTTGGCAAAACTTGTAAAATGCTGTTTTCTCGCATGGGTATTGTGGGCCAACACGGCTGCATTTGATGCACCGCTGTTCTCAATTTTTGTTTAATCATCCTCATCCCTCACCAAAAAATCAATCTAATTAATTTTATTTCACAAAAAATCATGTTTCCGTTTTTATTTTAATTTAAATTTACAACTCATAAATAAAATGTTTTTGGTTTTATTGTTTTGAAAATAATTATATAAATTAGGGGATGCCCCTTTTTTGGAGCGAAATGTTTTGAAAATGTGGATGGGGAATTGAGGAAGTAATCGATGGCTGGTGGGAATAGATGGTGAGGAAAATCGATTCGCGTTGGCATTGGATGAGGAAGTTGGAAATGGATGAGGTAGAATGGATGTTTGGGGATGGATGAGGAAGGAATAGATGTTGGCAGTTGGCCCGGATATGGATGGATGGGGGATGATGGGTATTCATCGAAATTGGGAATTGATTTTTTTGGAAACTTAAAAATATTAAAAATTATTAATGGAATTGCAAGTTGGGGAATGAATTATTTAAAATTGAGTGAGGGGAGGAAATTTTATTATCTGGGTGTACGAATTATTAGGAATGGGAATTATTAGGAGGTGGAATTATTATGAGGTGGAATTATTATGAGGTGGATGGAAAATGAAATAAAATAAGATGGTCCCCTTACTTAAATATTGGAAATTGAATGTGGAGAGGAAAGTGGACGCGATTTGCGCTTGGTCTTTTTGGTAGTGAATGAATGGGTGGCTAGAAAATGGATAGAGAAGGGAAAGGAATGGTCAGTGGACGGACGCGGCAGATTAGATGGGCAGTGGATGGTCGCGACGGATGGATGGACGCACGCGGGTCTTTTCTTTTGGCAATTGACTGCAGAGTGGAATCGGATGGGGATTAACCAAAAAATCATTTTTTGGAAAATTAAAACTTTATTAAAAATTATTAATTAATCAATTATGGAATTAAAAAGGAAAATGAGACTTTTAGACGTTGGCTTAACCAACGCTTAAAATTTGGGGAGATATTTCCTAGAGATTTAGCCGAAATCCTAGAGCTTTTAGCTCTTTTCTAGTTTTAGATCTTTTTTGCTCATTGATCCCTTAGCTCCCTTGTTACGCTGTGGTACCAAAGGACTACTTAAAATTAATTTGATTTTATTTAAATTTAATCATTTTTGATGGTTACCCAAAAGGAGGGCTGGAAAATGTTGAAGGAAGAAAATTGCGGCGAGAAATTGTTCAGTGAAATCATGAAAGCCATCAATGATTACAGCTGGGAATTGCACTATGAAATCATGAAAGCCATTAATGATGTGAAAGAGAATTGAGGAAATGATACGAATTTTGGGAACGATTTATAAAAAATCGTCATTTTTGACTCTTTGTTTCATTAAATTGATCCTCATTAAAATTGTTTTATTCAGGAAATGACATGTTTATTCAATATTTGCTTTATTATCAAGAATCTGCAATAATTTTCTCTTCAATACTTGCCTTTTAAATTGCCATAAATTTATTTTCATTTTTGGATAAATGAAGTGTCTTATCGCGGGAAGACGTTTCAGCGTCGCCAGTTCAGCGTCGCCGTTTCAGCGCCGCCGTTTCAGCGCCAGCCGTTTCAGCGTCCGCCGTTTCAGCGTCCGCCGTTTCAGCGCCGCCGTTTCAGCGTCCGCCGTTTCAGCGTCGCCGTTTCAGCGTCCAGCCAAAAAGGGGACGTTTCAGCGTCACCTATATTTTTATCGTAATTAAGCATATAAGATTATGTATTATTGATTTTTATTCTTTTTTCAATCATGCCAGAAGTATTCCCATTCACATTAATATTAATTTTTTCGCCCCAATTTCACATTTTTTCCATTTATCACTTTATTCTTATGCTTTAAAATTATTTATTCTAATTTTTTATATTTAGAGAAAATGGATATTGAAACAAAAAGAAACAAAGACAAAAATTTGATCAAAACCGACCGCACAATTCTTACGCTCGTTCAACGTTTCAATCCACCCAACAATGCCAATCAGATGGCCGACCATAATTATCAAATTGGGCTCCACCAACCACCATTATATTATTGAATTTCTGACCGGCATTTCTAGCAATTATAAAATGGATCCATAGTCCTCATTCAACCAAAAATATACATTTTGTTAATCCATCTTCCATTCCATTATTATAATTTTTGATTATTTGAAGTTACTTTCACCATCTTTATTTCCCCCAGTCGCAATTTTGTTATTTGATTTCTCTTTATTTTGGATAAATATTATTAAAAATTTATTGCATTTTTATAGTCTAACATTTATTTTAGTAAAGGATGCTTGAAAATACTTTTAAAAGCTTGGTAAATAATTTTTTAATGGTGACGCTGAAACGTCCCCTTTTTGGCTGGACGCTGAAACGGCGGACGCTGAAACGGCGGACGCTGAAACGGCGGACGCTGAAACGGCGGCGCTGAAACGGCGGACGCTGAAACGGCTGACGCTGAAACGGCGGACGCTGAAACGGCTGACGCTGAAACGGCGGACGCTGAAACGGCGGACGCTGAAACGGCTGACGCTGAAACGGCGGCGCTGAAACGGCTGACGCTGAAACGGCGGCGCTGAAACGGCGGACGCTGAAACGGCTGACGCTGAAACGGCGGCGCTGAAACGGCGGACGCTGAAACGGCTGACGCTGAAACGGCGGCGCTGAAACGGCGACGCTGAACAGACCCCCACCGAGAATTATTATTTTAAATTAAATTATTTAAATAATTATTTAATTTAATAAATATCTTCACAAAATTTTAATGAATCAATTTTAAAATCAATTGCAGATTAAAAATGAACGTCGGTAAAGGTTTTAAATATTTTAATTATAATTTAATAAAATATAAATTTTAGCACAGCGTAATTTTTACAAATCAACTGGGATTATTACAATGAAAATGAACCAGTTTAGCGAATTTTCAAGGGAAGGGGAAGATGCTCGCAGACTTAGTGATCCAATCTATGTTCGCGGGATACCGTGGAAAATTCTCATCACACCGATCGAAGGAAATTTTGGCTTTTTTTTACAATGCAATGGAGAAGATGAAGGTCTGATTTTTTCAATATTCGCTAAAATTTCGGAATTTAAGACCCATTTTGGGATTGCTATGCATCAGCCGTTCTGAAAGTGTTGGCCCAGAAGGAAGGAGAAGAAGACCTTTGTAAAGAAATCGAGCACAATTTTGAAGCAGAATCGAATAATTTGGGCTGTCCATTTTTTGAAGTAAGCTTTGTTTAGAATTCGATAGATAAAGCGAACATCAAAATTGATCTAAAAGCTCAAAAAACTAGGCCTAGTCAGAGATGCCGTATGAAAATTTAGAAAAATTCAAATATATTGAACTTTTTATCATAACCAATAATAAATATTATTTTCTTAGGTATCGACAGATCCCGAAAACGGCTGGTATGATGCAATTGCCGATTCAATCACTCTCAAGGCCGAGATTAATGCCGAAATTCCACGCGGAATAGAAATAATTCCACTGAAGGTGAATTTTTTACAACATTTATCTGACAATGTTCACATCTACAGGTATTCTGTGAAATCAAAATGGCCGATTCCTTGAACAATCAAAATGCATGCGAGTTGGTGGCTTTGGCCAATCAGCTTTCTGCAAAACATCTCAAGTTCAACGCTTTGAAATTCATCCAAGAAAATGCAAATGAGGTGGGAAAAATTGATTCGATTCATTTTTAAGGTTACTCAAACGGATGGATGGAAAATGTTGGAGCAAGGAAATTATGGCGAGGAATTGTTCATTGAAATCATGAAAGCCATCAATGATTACAGCTGGGAATTGTACCATGAATTCATGAAAACCATTAATAATAAAAAAATGCGAAAGAGAATTGAGGAAGAGGAAATGAAGCGAATGAGAATTGAAGAAGAGGAAATGATGCGAATTTGGGGACCGATATGATCTTCACTTCAATGACATTTTAATTTTTAAAACACATTCCATCCATCCCATCTATTTTTGATTTTATATCGAATCTTTGTTTTCATTAAATTGATCTGTATCATAAGCATTGTTCTATTCAGAGGAAATGACACATATTCAATATTGTTTTATTGTCAAGAATTCACAATAATTTTCTCTTCAATTCTTGACTTCTCTTAAATTTATTTTGGTTTTTGAATAAATGAAGTGTTTTAAATTACGTAACAAATTTCTTTTTGTTGGAAAATAAATCAACTTCCACTAATTAATGATTGATAAAGATAAATAATAAAAAAAAATATGATACTAGATTTTTATTAAGGGTCATAGATTTATTCCAAAATAAGATATTAAATTTTTTTACATAACAGAAAGAATAATTAATCTAGGAAAATCAGTCAAATTGTCGTAAAGAATAATTTTGCACTCTTTCCGGTTGCCCTTTTCCGGAAAGAATTAATTTGCACTTTTTCCGGTTGCCCTTTTCCGGAAAGAATTAATTTGCACTTTTTCCGGTTGCCCTTTTCCGGAAAGAATTAATTTGCACTTTTTCCGGTTGCCCTTTTCCGGAAAGAATTAATTTGCACTTTTTCCGGTTGAATTTTTCCGGAAAGAATTAATTTGCACTTTTTCCGGTTGAATTTTTCCGGAAAGAATTAATTTGCACTTTTTCCGGTTGCCCTTTTCCGGAAAGAATTAATTTGCACTTTTTCCGGTTGCCCTTTTCCGGAAAGAATTAATTTGCACTTTTTCCGGTTGCCCTTTTCCGGAAAGAATTAATTTGCACTTTTTCCGGTTGCCCTTTTCCGGAAAGAATTAATTTGCACTTTTTCCGGTTGCCCTTTTCCGGAAAGAATTAATTTGCACTTTTTCCGGTTGCACTTTTTCCGGAAAGAATTAATTTGCACTTTTTCCGGTTGCACTTTTTCCGGAAAGAATTAATTTGCACTTTTTCCGGTTGCCCCTTTCCGAAAAGAATTAATTTGCACTTTTTCCTGTGCCCTTTTCCGGAAAGAATTAATTTGCACTTTTTCCGGAAAGAATTAATTTGCACTTTTTCCGGAAGAATTAATTTGCACTATTTCCGGAAAGAATTAATTTGCACTATTTCCGGAAAGAATTAATTTGCACTTTTCCGGAAAAAATTAATTTGCACTTTTTCCGGAAAGAATTAATTTGCACTATTTCCGGAAGAATTAATTTGCACTTTTTCCGGAAAGAATTAATTTGCACTTTTTCCGGAAGAATTAATTTGCACTATTTCCGGAAAGAATTAATTTGCACTTTTTCCGGAAAAAATTAATTTGCACTTTTTCCGGAAAGAATTAATTTGCACTTTTTCCGGAAAAAATTAATTTGCACTTTTTCCGGAAAGAATTAATTTGCACTATTTCCGGAAAGAATTAATTTGCACTTTTTCCGGAAAAAATTAATTTGCACTTTTTCCGGAAAGAATTAATTTGCACTATTTCCGGAAAGAATTAATTTGCACTTTTCCGGAAAAAATTAATTTGCACTTTTTCCGGAAAGAATTAATTTGCACTATTTCCGGAAAGAATTAATTTGCACTTTTCCGGAAAAAATTAATTTGCACTTTTTCCGGAAAGAATTAATTTGCACTATTTCCGGAAAGAATTAATTTGCACTTTTCCGGAAAAAATTAATTTGCACTTTTTCCGGAAAGAATTAATTTGCACTATTTCCGGAAAGAATTAATTTGCACTTTTCCGGAAAAAATTAATTTGCACTTTTTCCGGAAAGAATTAATTTGCACTTTTTCCGGTTGCCCTTTTCCGGAAAGAATTAATTTGCACTTTTTCCGGTTGCCCTTTTCCGGAAAGAATTAATTTGCACTTTTTCCGGTTGCCCTTTTCCGGAAAGAATTAATTTGCACTTTTTCCGGTTGCCCTTTTCCGGAAAGAATTAATTTGCACTTTTTCCGGTTGCACTTTTTCCGGAAAGAATTAATTTGCACTTTTTCCGGTTGCACTTTTTCCGGAAAGAATTAATTTGCACTTTTTCCGGTTGCCCCTTTCCGAAAAGAATTAATTTGCACTTTTTCCTGTGCCCTTTTCCGGAAAGAATTAATTTGCACTTTTTCCGGTTGCACTTTTCCGGAAAGAATTAATTTGCACTTTTTCCGGAAAGAATTAATTTGCACTTTTTCCGGAAGAATTAATTTGCACTATTTCCGGAAAGAATTAATTTGCACTATTTCCGGAAAGAATTAATTTGCACTTTTCCGGAAAAAATTAATTTGCACTTTTTCCGGAAAGAATTAATTTGCACTATTTCCGGAAGAATTAATTTGCACTTTTTCCGGAAAGAATTATTTTGCACTTTTTCCGGAAGAATTAATTTGCACTATTTCCGGAAAGAATTAATTTGCACTTTTTCCGGAAAAAATTAATTTGCACTTTTTCCGGAAAGAATTAATTTGCACTTTTTCCGGAAAAAATTAATTTGCACTTTTTCCGGAAAGAATTAATTTGCACTATTTCCGGAAAGAATTAATTTGCACTTTTTCCGGAAAAAATTAATTTGCACTTTTTCCGGAAAGAATTAATTTGCACTATTTCCGGAAAGAATTAATTTGCACTTTTCCGGAAAAAATTAATTTGCACTTTTTCCGGAAAGAATTAATTTGCACTATTTCCGGAAAGAATTAATTTGCACTTTTCCGGAAAAAATTAATTTGCACTTTTTCCGGAAAGAATTAATTTGCACTATTTCCGGAAAGAATTAATTTGCACTTTTCCGGAAAAAATTAATTTGCACTTTTTCCGGAAAGAATTAATTTGCACTATTTCCGGAAAGAATTAATTTGCACTTTTCCGGAAAAAATTAATTTGCACTTTTTCCGGAAAGAATTAATTTGCACTTTTTCCGGTTGCCCTTTTCCGGAAAGAATTAATTTGCACTTTTTCCGGTTGCCCTTTTCCGGAAAGAATTAATTTGCACTTTTTCCGGTTGCCCTTTTCCGGAAAGAATTAATTTGCACTTTTTCCGGTTGCCCTTTTCCGGAAAGAATTAATTTGCACTTTTTCCGGTTGCCCTTTTCCGGAAAGAATTAATTTGCACTTTTTCCGGTTGCACTTTTTCCGGAAAGAATTAATTTGCACTTTTTCCGGTTGCACTTTTTCCGGAAAGAATTAATTTGCACTTTTTCCGGTTGCCCCTTTCCGAAAAGAATTAATTTGCACTTTTTCCTGTGCCCTTTTCCGGAAAGAATTAATTTGCACTTTTTCCGGTTGCACTTTTCCGGAAAGAATTAATTTGCACTTTTTCCGGTTGCCCTTTTCCGGAAAGAATTAATTTGCACTTTTTCCGGTTGCCCTTTTCCGGAAAGAATTAATTTGCACTTTTTCCGGTTGCCCTTTTCCGGAAAGAATTAATTTGCACTTTTTCCGGTTGCCCTTTTCCGGAAAGAATTAATTTGCACTTTTTCCGGTTGCACTTTTTCCGGAAAGAATTAATTTGCACTTTTTCCGGTTGCACTTTTTCCGGAAAGAATTAATTTGCACTTTTTCCGGTTGCCCCTTTCCGAAAAGAATTAATTTGCACTTTTTCCTGTGCCCTTTTCCGGAAAGAATTAATTTGCACTTTTTCCGGAAGAATTAATTTGCACTATTTCCGGAAAGAATTAATTTGCACTATTTCCGGAAAGAATTAATTTGCACTTTTCCGGAAAAAATTAATTTGCACTTTTTCCGGAAAGAATTAATTTGCACTATTTCCGGAAGAATTAATTTGCACTTTTTCCGGAAAGAATTATTTTGCACTTTTTCCGGAAGAATTAATTTGCACTATTTCCGGAAAGAATTAATTTGCACTTTTTCCGGAAAAAATTAATTTGCACTTTTTCCGGAAAGAATTAATTTGCACTTTTTCCGGAAAAAATTAATTTGCACTTTTTCCGGAAAGAATTAATTTGCACTATTTCCGGAAAGAATTAATTTGCACTTTTTCCGGAAAAAATTAATTTGCACTTTTTCCGGAAAGAATTAATTTGCACTATTTCCGGAAAGAATTAATTTGCACTTTTCCGGAAAAAATTAATTTGCACTTTTTCCGGAAAGAATTAATTTGCACTATTTCCGGAAAGAATTAATTTGCACTTTTCCGGAAAAAATTAATTTGCACTTTTTCCGGAAAGAATTAATTTGCACTATTTCCGGAAAGAATTAATTTGCACTTTTCCGGAAAAAATTAATTTGCACTTTTTCCGGAAAGAATTAATTTGCACTTTTTCCGGTTGCCCTTTTCCGGAAAGAATTAATTTGCACTTTTTCCGGTTGCCCTTTTCCGGAAAGAATTAATTTGCACTTTTTCCGGTTGCCCTTTTCCGGAAAGAATTAATTTGCACTTTTTCCGGTTGCCCTTTTCCGGAAAGAATTAATTTGCACTTTTTCCGGTTGCACTTTTTCCGGAAAGAATTAATTTGCACTTTTTCCGGTTGCACTTTTTCCGGAAAGAATTAATTTGCACTTTTTCCGGTTGCCCCTTTCCGAAAAGAATTAATTTGCACTTTTTCCTGTGCCCTTTTCCGGAAAGAATTAATTTGCACTTTTTCCGGTTGCACTTTTCCGGAAAGAATTAATTTGCACTTTTTCCGGAAAGAATTAATTTGCACTTTTTCCGGAAGAATTAATTTGCACTATTTCCGGAAAGAATTAATTTGCACTATTTCCGGAAAGAATTAATTTGCACTTTTCCGGAAAAAATTAATTTGCACTTTTTCCGGAAAGAATTAATTTGCACTATTTCCGGAAGAATTAATTTGCACTTTTTCCGGAAAGAATTATTTTGCACTTTTTCCGGAAGAATTAATTTGCACTATTTCCGGAAAGAATTAATTTGCACTTTTTCCGGAAAAAATTAATTTGCACTTTTTCCGGAAAGAATTAATTTGCACTTTTTCCGGAAAAAATTAATTTGCACTTTTTCCGGAAAGAATTAATTTGCACTATTTCCGGAAAGAATTAATTTGCACTTTTTCCGGAAAAAATTAATTTGCACTTTTTCCGGAAAGAATTAATTTGCACTATTTCCGGAAAGAATTAATTTGCACTTTTCCGGAAAAAATTAATTTGCACTTTTTCCGGAAAGAATTAATTTGCACTATTTCCGGAAAGAATTAATTTGCACTTTTCCGGAAAAAATTAATTTGCACTTTTTCCGGAAAGAATTAATTTGCACTATTTCCGGAAAGAATTAATTTGCACTTTTCCGGAAAAAATTAATTTGCACTTTTTCCGGAAAGAATTAATTTGCACTATTTCCGGAAAGAATTAATTTGCACTTTTCCGGAAAAAATTAATTTGCACTTTTTCCGGAAAGAATTAATTTGCACTTTTTCCGGTTGCCCTTTTCCGGAAAGAATTAATTTGCACTTTTTCCGGTTGCCCTTTTCCGGAAAGAATTAATTTGCACTTTTTCCGGTTGCCCTTTTCCGGAAAGAATTAATTTGCACTTTTTCCGGTTGCCCTTTTCCGGAAAGAATTAATTTGCACTTTTTCCGGTTGCCCTTTTCCGGAAAGAATTAATTTGCACTTTTTCCGGTTGCACTTTTTCCGGAAAGAATTAATTTGCACTTTTTCCGGTTGCACTTTTTCCGGAAAGAATTAATTTGCACTTTTTCCGGTTGCCCCTTTCCGAAAAGAATTAATTTGCACTTTTTCCTGTGCCCTTTTCCGGAAAGAATTAATTTGCACTTTTTCCGGTTGCACTTTTCCGGAAAGAATTAATTTGCACTTTTTCCGGAAAGAATTAATTTGCACTTTTTCCGGAAGAATTAATTTGCACTATTTCCGGAAAGAATTAATTTGCACTATTTCCGGAAAGAATTAATTTGCACTTTTCCGGAAAAAATTAATTTGCACTTTTTCCGGAAAGAATTAATTTGCACTATTTCCGGAAGAATTAATTTGCACTTTTTCCGGAAAGAATTATTTTGCACTTTTTCCGGAAGAATTAATTTGCACTATTTCCGGAAAGAATTAATTTGCACTTTTTCCGGAAAAAATTAATTTGCACTTTTTCCGGAAAGAATTAATTTGCACTTTTTCCGGAAAAAATTAATTTGCACTTTTTCCGGAAAGAATTAATTTGCACTATTTCCGGAAAGAATTAATTTGCACTTTTTCCGGAAAAAATTAATTTGCACTTTTTCCGGAAAGAATTAATTTGCACTATTTCCGGAAAGAATTAATTTGCACTTTTCCGGAAAAAATTAATTTGCACTTTTTCCGGAAAGAATTAATTTGCACTATTTCCGGAAAGAATTAATTTGCACTTTTCCGGAAAAAATTAATTTGCACTTTTTCCGGAAAGAATTAATTTGCACTATTTCCGGAAAGAATTAATTTGCACTTTTCCGGAAATAATTAATTTGCACTTTTTCCGGAAAGAATTAATTTGCACTATTTCCGGAAAGAATTAATTTGCACTTTTCCGGAAAAAATTAATTTGCCCTTTTCCGGAAAGAATTAATTTGCACTTTTTCCGGTTGCCCTTTTCCGGAAAGAATTAATTTGCACTTTTTCCGGTTGCCCTTTTCCGGAAAGAATTAATTTGCACTTTTTCCGGTTGCACTTTTTCCGGAAAGAATTAATTTGCACTTTTTCCGGTTGCACTTTTTCCGGAAAGAATTAATTTGCACTTTTTCCGGTTGCCCCTTTCCGAAAAGAATTAATTTGCACTTTTTCCTGTGCCCTTTTCCGGAAAGAATTAATTTGCACTTTTTCCGGTTGCACTTTTCCGGAAAGAATTAATTTGCACTTTTTCCGGAAAGAATTAATTTGCACTTTTTCCGGAAGAATTAATTTGCACTATTTCCGGAAAGAATTAATTTGCACTATTTCCGGAAAGAATTAATTTGCACTTTTCCGGAAAAAATTAATTTGCACTTTTTCCGGAAAGAATTAATTTGCACTATTTCCGGAAGAATTAATTTGCACTTTTTCCGGAAAGAATTATTTTGCACTTTTTCCGGAAGAATTAATTTGCACTATTTCCGGAAAGAATTAATTTGCACTTTTTCCGGAAAAAATTAATTTGCACTTTTTCCGGAAAGAATTAATTTGCACTTTTTCCGGAAAAAATTAATTTGCACTTTTTCCGGAAAGAATTAATTTGCACTATTTCCGGAAAGAATTAATTTGCACTTTTTCCGGAAAAAATTAATTTGCACTTTTTCCGGAAAGAATTAATTTGCACTATTTCCGGAAAGAATTAATTTGCACTTTTCCGGAAAAAATTAATTTGCACTTTTTCCGGAAAGAATTAATTTGCACTATTTCCGGAAAGAATTAATTTGCACTTTTCCGGAAAAAATTAATTTGCACTTTTTCCGGAAAGAATTAATTTGCACTATTTCCGGAAAGAATTAATTTGCACTTTTCCGGTTGCCCTTTTCCGGAAAGAATTAATTTGCACTTTTTCCGGTTGCCCTTTTCCGGAAAGAATTAATTTGCACTTTTTCCGGTTGCCCTTTTCCGGAAAGAATTAATTTGCACTTTTTCCGGTTGCCCTTTTCCGGAAAGAATTAATTTGCACTTTTTCCTGTTGCACTTTTTCCGGAAAGAATTAATTTGCACTTTTTCCGGTTGCACTTTTTCCGGAAAGAATTAATTTGCACTTTTTCCGGTTGCCCTTTTCCGGAAAGAATTAATTTGCACTTTTTCCGGTTGCCCTTTTCCGGAAAGAATTAATTTGCACTTTTTCCGGTTGCCCTTTTCCGGAAAGAATTAATTTGCACTTTTTCCTGTTGCACTTTTTCCGGAAAGAATTAATTTGCACTTTTTCCGGTTGCACTTTTTCCGGAAAGAATTAATTTGCACTTTTTCCGGTTGCCCCTTTCCGAAAAGAATTAATTTGCACTTTTTCCTGTGCCCTTTTCCGGAAAGAATTAATTTGCACTTTTTCCGGTTGCACTTTTCCGGAAAGAATTAATTTGCACTTTTTCCGGAAAGAATTAATTTGCACTTTTTCCGGAAGAATTAATTTGCACTATTTCCGGAAAGAATTAATTTGCACTATTTCCGGAAAGAATTAATTTGCACTTTTCCGGAAAAAATTAATTTGCACTTTTTCCGGAAAGAATTAATTTGCACTATTTCCGGAAGAATTAATTTGCACTTTTTCCGGAAAGAATTATTTTGCACTTTTTCCGGAAGAATTAATTTGCACTATTTCCGGAAAGAATTAATTTGCACTTTTTCCGGAAAAAATTAATTTGCACTTTTTCCGGAAAGAATTAATTTGCACTTTTTCCGGAAAAAATTAATTTGCACTTTTTCCGGAAAGAATTAATTTGCACTATTTCCGGAAAGAATTAATTTGCACTTTTTCCGGAAAAAATTAATTTGCACTTTTTCCGGAAAGAATTAATTTGCACTATTTCCGGAAAGAATTAATTTGCACTTTTCCGGAAAAAATTAATTTGCACTTTTTCCGGAAAGAATTAATTTGCACTATTTCCGGAAAGAATTAATTTGCACTTTTCCGGAAAAAATTAATTTGCACTTTTTCCGGAAAGAATTAATTTGCACTATTTCCGGAAAGAATTAATTTGCACTTTTCCGGAAAAAATTAATTTGCACTTTTTCCGGAAAGAATTAATTTGCACTATTTCCGGAAAGAATTAATTTGCACTTTTCCGGAAAAAATTAATTTGCACTTTTTCCGGAAAGAATTAATTTGCACTTTTTCCGGTTGCCCTTTTCCGGAAAGAATTAATTTGCACTTTTTCCGGTTGCCCTTTTCCGGAAAGAATTAATTTGCACTTTTTCCGGTTGCCCTTTTCCGGAAAGAATTAATTTGCACTTTTTCCGGTTGCCCTTTTCCGGAAAGAATTAATTTGCACT
Source organism: Pratylenchus scribneri (assembly GCA_030063045.1). Lineage (NCBI taxonomy): Eukaryota > Metazoa > Nematoda > Chromadorea > Rhabditida > Pratylenchidae > Pratylenchus > Pratylenchus scribneri. Next base: position 1,263,723 of record JAQSEB010000114.1, on the reverse strand, counting down.
TTTTCCGGTTGCCCTTTTCCGGAAAGAATTAATTTGCACTTTTTCCGGTTGCACTTTTTCCGGAAAGAATTAATTTGCACTTTTTCCGGTTGCACTTTTTCCGGAAAGAATTAATTTGCACTTTTTCCGGTTGCCCCTTTCCGAAAAGAATTAATTTGCACTTTTTCCTGTGCCCTTTTCCGGAAAGAATTAATTTGCACTTTTTCCGGTTGCACTTTTCCGGAAAGAATTAATTTGCACTTTTTCCGGAAAGAATTAATTTGCACTTTTTCCGGAAGAATTAATTTGCACTATTTCCGGAAAGAATTAATTTGCACTATTTCCGGAAAGAATTAATTTGCACTTTTCCGGAAAAAATTAATTTGCACTTTTTCCGGAAAGAATTAATTTGCACTATTTCCGGAAGAATTAATTTGCACTTTTTCCGGAAAGAATTATTTTGCACTTTTTCCGGAAGAATTAATTTGCACTATTTCCGGAAAGAATTAATTTGCACTTTTTCCGGAAAAAATTAATTTGCACTTTTTCCGGAAAGAATTAATTTGCACTTTTTCCGGAAAAAATTAATTTGCACTTTTTCCGGAAAGAATTAATTTGCACTATTTCCGGAAAGAATTAATTTGCACTTTTTCCGGAAAAAATTAATTTGCACTTTTTCCGGAAAGAATTAATTTGCACTATTTCCGGAAAGAATTAATTTGCACTTTTCCGGAAAAAATTAATTTGCACTTTTTCCGGAAAGAATTAATTTGCACTATTTCCGGAAAGAATTAATTTGCACTTTTCCGGAAAAAATTAATTTGCACTTTTTCCGGAAAGAATTAATTTGCACTATTTCCGGAAAGAATTAATTTGCACTTTTCCGGAAAAAATTAATTTGCACTTTTTCCGGAAAGAATTAATTTGCACTATTTCCGGAAAGAATTAATTTGCACTTTTCCGGAAAAAATTAATTTGCACTTTTTCCGGAAAGAATTAATTTGCACTTTTTCCGGTTGCCCTTTTCCGGAAAGAATTAATTTGCACTTTTTCCGGTTGCCCTTTTCCGGAAAGAATTAATTTGCACTTTTTCCGGTTGCCCTTTTCCGGAAAGAATTAATTTGCACTTTTTCCGGTTGCCCTTTTCCGGAAAGAATTAATTTGCACTTTTTCCGGTTGCCCTTTTCCGGAAAGAATTAATTTGCACTTTTTCCGGTTGCACTTTTTCCGGAAAGAATTAATTTGCACTTTTTCCGGTTGCACTTTTTCCGGAAAGAATTAATTTGCACTTTTTCCGGTTGCCCCTTTCCGAAAAGAATTAATTTGCACTTTTTCCTGTGCCCTTTTCCGGAAAGAATTAATTTGCACTTTTTCCGGTTGCACTTTTCCGGAAAGAATTAATTTGCACTTTTTCCGGAAAGAATTAATTTGCACTTTTTCCGGAAGAATTAATTTGCACTATTTCCGGAAAGAATTAATTTGCACTATTTCCGGAAAGAATTAATTTGCACTTTTCCGGAAAAAATTAATTTGCACTTTTTCCGGAAAGAATTAATTTGCACTATTTCCGGAAAGAATTAATTTGCACTTTTCCGGAAAAAATTAATTTGCACTTTTTCCGGAAAGAATTAATTTGCACTATTTCCGGAAAGAATTAATTTGCACTTTTCCGGAAAAAATTAATTTGCACTTTTTCCGGAAAGAATTAATTTGCACTATTTCCGGAAAGAATTAATTTGCACTTTTCCGGAAAAAATTAATTTGCACTTTTTCCGGAAAGAATTAATTTGCACTATTTCCGGAAAGAATTAATTTGCACTTTTCCGGAAAAAATTAATTTGCACTTTTTCCGGAAAGAATTAATTTGCACTTTTTCCGGTTGCCCTTTTCCGGAAAGAATTAATTTGCACTTTTTCCGGTTGCCCTTTTCCGGAAAGAATTAATTTGCACTTTTTCCGGTTGCCCTTTTCCGGAAAGAATTAATTTGCACTTTTTCCGGTTGCCCTTTTCCGGAAAGAATTAATTTGCACTTTTTCCGGTTGCACTTTTTCCGGAAAGAATTAATTTGCACTTTTTCCGGTTGCACTTTTTCCGGAAAGAATTAATTTGCACTTTTTCCGGTTGCCCCTTTCCGAAAAGAATTAATTTGCACTTTTTCCTGTGCCCTTTTCCGGAAAGAATTAATTTGCACTTTTTCCGGTTGCACTTTTCCGGAAAGAATTAATTTGCACTTTTTCCGGAAAGAATTAATTTGCACTTTTTCCGGAAGAATTAATTTGCCCTTTTCCGGAAAGAATTAATTTGCACTTTTTCCTGTTGCACTTTTTCCGGAAAGAATTAATTTGCACTTTTTCCGGTTGCACTTTTTCCGGAAAGAATTAATTTGCACTTTTTCCGGTTGCCCTTTTCCGGAAAGAATTAATTTGCACTTTTTCCGGTTGCCCTTTTCCGGAAAGAATTAATTTGCACTTTTTCCGGTTGCCCTTTTCCGGAAAGAATTAATTTGCACTTTTTCCTGTTGCACTTTTTCCGGAAAGAATTAATTTGCACTTTTTCCGGTTGCACTTTTTCCGGAAAGAATTAATTTGCACTTTTTCCGGTTGCCCCTTTCCGAAAAGAATTAATTTGCACTTTTTCCTGTGCCCTTTTCCGGAAAGAATTAATTTGCACTTTTTCCGGTTGCACTTTTCCGGAAAGAATTAATTTGCACTTTTTCCGGAAAGAATTAATTTGCACTTTTTCCGGAAGAATTAATTTGCACTATTTCCGGAAAGAATTAATTTGCCCTTTTCCGGAAAGAATTAATTTGCACTTTTTCCGGTTGCCCTTTTCCGGAAAGAATTAATTTGCACTTTTTCCGGTTGCCCTTTTCCGGAAAGAATTAATTTGCACTTTTTCCGGTTGCACTTTTTCCGGAAAGAATTAATTTGCACTTTTTCCGGTTGCACTTTTTCCGGAAAGAATTAATTTGCACTTTTTCCGGTTGCCCCTTTCCGAAAAGAATTAATTTGCACTTTTTCCTGTGCCCTTTTCCGGAAAGAATTAATTTGCACTTTTTCCGGTTGCACTTTTCCGGAAAGAATTAATTTGCACTTTTTCCGGAAAGAATTAATTTGCACTTTTTCCGGAAGAATTAATTTGCACTATTTCCGGAAAGAATTAATTTGCACTATTTCCGGAAAGAATTAATTTGCACTTTTCCGGAAAAAATTAATTTGCACTTTTTCCGGAAAGAATTAATTTGCACTATTTCCGGAAGAATTAATTTGCACTTTTTCCGGAAAGAATTATTTTGCACTTTTTCCGGAAGAATTAATTTGCACTATTTCCGGAAAGAATTAATTTGCACTTTTTCCGGAAAAAATTAATTTGCACTTTTTCCGGAAAGAATTAATTTGCACTTTTTCCGGAAAAAATTAATTTGCACTTTTTCCGGAAAGAATTAATTTGCACTATTTCCGGAAAGAATTAATTTGCACTTTTTCCGGAAAAAATTAATTTGCACTTTTTCCGGAAAGAATTAATTTGCACTATTTCCGGAAAGAATTAATTTGCACTTTTCCGGAAAAAATTAATTTGCACTTTTTCCGGAAAGAATTAATTTGCACTATTTCCGGAAAGAATTAATTTGCACTTTTCCGGAAAAAATTAATTTGCACTTTTTCCGGAAAGAATTAATTTGCACTATTTCCGGAAAGAATTAATTTGCACTTTTCCGGAAAAAATTAATTTGCACTTTTTCCGGAAAGAATTAATTTGCACTATTTCCGGAAAGAATTAATTTGCACTTTTCCGGAAAAAATTAATTTGCACTTTTTCCGGAAAGAATTAATTTGCACTTTTTCCGGTTGCCCTTTTCCGGAAAGAATTAATTTGCACTTTTTCCGGTTGCCCTTTTCCGGAAAGAATTAATTTGCACTTTTTCCGGTTGCCCTTTTCCGGAAAGAATTAATTTGCACTTTTTCCGGTTGCCCTTTTCCGGAAAGAATTAATTTGCACTTTTTCCGGTTGCCCTTTTCCGGAAAGAATTAATTTGCACTTTTTCCGGTTGCACTTTTTCCGGAAAGAATTAATTTGCACTTTTTCCGGTTGCACTTTTTCCGGAAAGAATTAATTTGCACTTTTTCCGGTTGCCCCTTTCCGAAAAGAATTAATTTGCACTTTTTCCTGTGCCCTTTTCCGGAAAGAATTAATTTGCACTTTTTCCGGTTGCACTTTTCCGGAAAGAATTAATTTGCACTTTTTCCGGAAAGAATTAATTTGCACTTTTTCCGGAAGAATTAATTTGCACTATTTCCGGAAAGAATTAATTTGCACTATTTCCGGAAAGAATTAATTTGCACTTTTCCGGAAAAAATTAATTTGCACTTTTTCCGGAAAGAATTAATTTGCACTATTTCCGGAAAGAATTAATTTGCACTTTTCCGGAAAAAATTAATTTGCACTTTTTCCGGAAAGAATTAATTTGCACTATTTCCGGAAAGAATTAATTTGCACTTTTCCGGAAAAAATTAATTTGCACTTTTTCCGGAAAGAATTAATTTGCACTATTTCCGGAAAGAATTAATTTGCACTTTTCCGGAAAAAATTAATTTGCACTTTTTCCGGAAAGAATTAATTTGCACTATTTCCGGAAAGAATTAATTTGCACTTTTCCGGAAAAAATTAATTTGCACTTTTTCCGGAAAGAATTAATTTGCACTTTTTCCGGTTGCCCTTTTCCGGAAAGAATTAATTTGCACTTTTTCCGGTTGCCCTTTTCCGGAAAGAATTAATTTGCACTTTTTCCGGTTGCCCTTTTCCGGAAAGAATTAATTTGCACTTTTTCCGGTTGCCCTTTTCCGGAAAGAATTAATTTGCACTTTTTCCGGTTGCACTTTTTCCGGAAAGAATTAATTTGCACTTTTTCCGGTTGCACTTTTTCCGGAAAGAATTAATTTGCACTTTTTCCGGTTGCCCCTTTCCGAAAAGAATTAATTTGCACTTTTTCCTGTGCCCTTTTCCGGAAAGAATTAATTTGCACTTTTTCCGGTTGCACTTTTCCGGAAAGAATTAATTTGCACTTTTTCCGGAAAGAATTAATTTGCACTTTTTCCGGAAGAATTAATTTGCACTATTTCCGGAAAGAATTAATTTGCACTATTTCCGGAAAGAATTAATTTGCACTTTTCCGGAAAAAATTAATTTGCACTTTTTCCGGAAAGAATTAATTTGCACTATTTCCGGAAGAATTAATTTGCACTTTTTCCGGAAAGAATTATTTTGCACTTTTTCCGGAAGAATTAATTTGCACTATTTCCGGAAAGAATTAATTTGCACTTTTTCCGGAAAAAATTAATTTGCACTTTTTCCGGAAAGAATTAATTTGCACTTTTTCCGGAAAAAATTAATTTGCACTTTTTCCGGAAAGAATTAATTTGCACTATTTCCGGAAAGAATTAATTTGCACTTTTTCCGGAAAAAATTAATTTGCACTTTTTCCGGAAAGAATTAATTTGCACTATTTCCGGAAAGAATTAATTTGCACTTTTCCGGAAAAAATTAATTTGCACTTTTTCCGGAAAGAATTAATTTGCACTATTTCCGGAAAGAATTAATTTGCACTTTTCCGGAAAAAATTAATTTGCACTTTTTCCGGAAAGAATTAATTTGCACTATTTCCGGAAAGAATTAATTTGCACTTTTCCGGAAAAAATTAATTTGCACTTTTTCCGGAAAGAATTAATTTGCACTTTTTCCGGTTGCCCTTTTCCGGAAAGAATTAATTTGCACTTTTTCCGGTTGCCCTTTTCCGGAAAGAATTAATTTGCACTTTTTCCGGTTGCCCTTTTCCGGAAAGAATTAATTTGCACTTTTTCCGGTTGCCCTTTTCCGGAAAGAATTAATTTGCACTTTTTCCGGTTGCACTTTTTCCGGAAAGAATTAATTTGCACTTTTTCCGGTTGCACTTTTTCCGGAAAGAATTAATTTGCACTTTTTCCGGTTGCCCCTTTCCGAAAAGAATTAATTTGCACTTTTTCCTGTGCCCTTTTCCGGAAAGAATTAATTTGCACTTTTTCCGGTTGCACTTTTCCGGAAAGAATTAATTTGCACTTTTTCCGGAAAGAATTAATTTGCACTTTTTCCGGAAGAATTAATTTGCACTATTTCCGGAAAGAATTAATTTGCACTATTTCCGGAAAGAATTAATTTGCACTTTTCCGGAAAAAATTAATTTGCACTTTTTCCGGAAAGAATTAATTTGCACTATTTCCGGAAGAATTAATTTGCACTTTTTCCGGAAAGAATTATTTTGCACTTTTTCCGGAAGAATTAATTTGCACTATTTCCGGAAAGAATTAATTTGCACTTTTTCCGGAAAAAATTAATTTGCACTTTTTCCGGAAAGAATTAATTTGCACTTTTTCCGGAAAAAATTAATTTGCACTTTTTCCGGAAAGAATTAATTTGCACTATTTCCGGAAAGAATTAATTTGCACTTTTTCCGGAAAAAATTAATTTGCACTTTTTCCGGAAAGAATTAATTTGCACTATTTCCGGAAAGAATTAATTTGCACTTTTCCGGAAAAAATTAATTTGCACTTTTTCCGGAAAGAATTAATTTGCACTATTTCCGGAAAGAATTAATTTGCACTTTTCCGGAAAAAATTAATTTGCACTTTTTCCGGAAAGAATTAATTTGCACTATTTCCGGAAAGAATTAATTTGCACTTTTCCGGAAAAAATTAATTTGCACTTTTTCCGGAAAGAATTAATTTGCACTATTTCCGGAAAGAATTAATTTGCACTTTTCCGGAAAAAATTAATTTGCACTTTTTCCGGAAAGAATTAATTTGCACTTTTTCCGGTTGCCCTTTTCCGGAAAGAATTAATTTGCACTTTTTCCGGTTGCCCTTTTCCGGAAAGAATTAATTTGCACTTTTTCCGGTTGCCCTTTTCCGGAAAGAATTAATTTGCACTTTTTCCGGTTGCCCTTTTCCGGAAAGAATTAATTTGCACTTTTTCCGGTTGCCCTTTTCCGGAAAGAATTAATTTGCACTTTTTCCGGTTGCACTTTTTCCGGAAAGAATTAATTTGCACTTTTTCCGGTTGCACTTTTTCCGGAAAGAATTAATTTGCACTTTTTCCGGTTGCCCCTTTCCGAAAAGAATTAATTTGCACTTTTTCCTGTGCCCTTTTCCGGAAAGAATTAATTTGCACTTTTTCCGGTTGCACTTTTCCGGAAAGAATTAATTTGCACTTTTTCCGGAAAGAATTAATTTGCACTTTTTCCGGAAGAATTAATTTGCACTATTTCCGGAAAGAATTAATTTGCACTATTTCCGGAAAGAATTAATTTGCACTTTTCCGGAAAAAATTAATTTGCACTTTTTCCGGAAAGAATTAATTTGCACTATTTCCGGAAGAATTAATTTGCACTTTTTCCGGAAAGAATTATTTTGCACTTTTTCCGGAAGAATTAATTTGCACTATTTCCGGAAAGAATTAATTTGCACTTTTTCCGGAAAAAATTAATTTGCACTTTTTCCGGAAAGAATTAATTTGCACTTTTTCCGGAAAAAATTAATTTGCACTTTTTCCGGAAAGAATTAATTTGCACTATTTCCGGAAAGAATTAATTTGCACTTTTTCCGGAAAAAATTAATTTGCACTTTTTCCGGAAAGAATTAATTTGCACTATTTCCGGAAAGAATTAATTTGCACTTTTCCGGAAAAAATTAATTTGCACTTTTTCCGGAAAGAATTAATTTGCACTATTTCCGGAAAGAATTAATTTGCACTTTTCCGGAAAAAATTAATTTGCACTTTTTCCGGAAAGAATTAATTTGCACTATTTCCGGAAAGAATTAATTTGCACTTTTCCGGAAAAAATTAATTTGCACTTTTTCCGGAAAGAATTAATTTGCACTATTTCCGGAAGAATTAATTTGCAGTTTTTCCGGAAAGAATTAATTTGCACTTTTTTCCGGTTGCACTTTTCCGGAAAGAATTATTTGTGACGATCAAAATGCTGTCGGCACAATCAAATCCCATATCGTAGTGGTATTTACATTGATTCAAATTCCAAAGGGTCGCATGTTCAACACTCTCGGGGATATTTTATTTTCTTTTGTTCAAAAGACATTTTTTAAAATAAAATTCTTCCAATTTTTTTTTTCACCAAATTTTACTTACATTTTCACCATCTTTGATTGACTCGCCCCATGTCTATATTTTGTTTTCACTAATATTTTGATCAGCAAAATTGACAAGGATTCTCCTTTTCTTATCAATCGCCGAGGGAAAAATTGTCCACTTTTGGGAGCTTATCAGAGAAAAAATATAAAGTCAAATGTCCCACTTTTATTAGTCCGGTTGTGATGGAAAGCGGATTGGGAATAAGGCAAAATGCAGGGCAAAATGGATGTAAAATAATATAATTTCTTCTGATAAAACTTCCACCGATTCCTCCATATGATACTTATTTAGAAGATAGATGAGAAAGGTAAGGGGCAGAAAATAAATACCTCGGAATGTTTTCCGGTTCACAGTCTTATTTATTCATTTTTTCGTGTACATTAATCAGCCATACATTTAATTTTTTCATTAACCAATTACCGTAGGGGACGATTCATTATCTTGGTCATTCTTCTGTCTATATCTTATCAAGGCAATGGCCAATTTGTGAAGGCTATATTCCATTGTAAAGCTCAAAATGTCCTCTACAAATTGGCATAATTAAATTTATGAAATCCAAGCTTTATAAAAAGTTACATGTCTTTGAGTATTATAAACCCGAATTTGTTGAGGAAAAGCCGCTTATTTTACAAATAGTTTTAAGTTTCAAAAATTAGAAACGCCACTTTTTAAAGGACATTTAGGGCTTTCAAATGGCATATCGCCTTCCAAAATTGGTTGCTTCTACGTTGAGATATGGCCAAATGAATGAAGCTAGATCCCATTTCGATCTAAACCACCTTGATCAGCATTTCACTGCCTGAAGCCATTTTTCTCCCATGCGAACATTTCATTTTCCAAATCCTCTTTCATCCTTCTATAAATGATTCTTTATTTCAATTCAGCATTACCCACATTTTTTTGGATAAAATGCTTTCATTTTCAACGAATATTCTGCCCATTTTTCTGCTGATTGGCCTTGTCTTTTCGCCTCTACGTATGTTCTATATTACTATAATCTCTATGGTTCAATTGGGAATTGGGGTTTACCATGAGTTGTAAGTAAAAGTTTTGAGTGAAAGCTTTTTTCGAAGCCCCCTTTTTGATGCACTTGTACTTTTCAGCGATAAATACCATATTATATCTAATTATAAGATTATGGCCCTGGAGATACGACACTTATGTATTTGGGGAAGGGTCATGAATATAATAGCGAGGAGGTAAATTAGAGGAAATACGGTAGTTTGAGCTTCCTTCCTTTGCCTTTTTTTGGCAATGTCATTTTTTTCGCTGGCATCTTTCAGCTATAATAAATAATGCTCAAAATTGATCATTGGCCCCATAGATGGGGTCTAAAGGAACTAAAATTCAGATCGGCCTTATTAGGCGATAGGCCAAATCCATCAGCAAGTTTAGTAATTTTTATGAGTTTCATTTACAATTTCGGTTTTGGTACTTTTAGTTGCTGGCATTCTAAAGCTATCCCAAAATTAATCCTGAGCCTAAAAATGATATCTAAAGAAACAAAAGCTCGTAAATTTGACAAATTTATTAAGAATCCCAAAATCCGGATCTAAATTCTCCATCAAAACTATAATTTTTCAGGCATCGACGCTCGAATCGCTGATGGCGATGCCCCAGATGATGATTCGTCTACGGTATCGCAGGAAGAGGAAGGAGAAAATGGTGGACGAATTGGCGTCACATTCGACCAACTCCTCCATTTCCAACCGTCGCCTTCGGCCGAAACATTGAGTGGCCAAGCATTGGTGAACTACGTGAATCGAAGGCAAAATTTGTGGCGGGTAAGCCTTTTTTTTGGGGGGGGGGGGGGGACTTCAAACTGGATTGGGATTTGGAAAAGAATAGGAATAGGAGACTTCAACTGGGATTGGGAAGGAATGCCGCAAGGCATCTATTCACATACTACCGTATTTTTTCTATTAGTTACCCATGGGCTTCTATTTTCGGAGCCTCTCTAGGGTGGGCTTCTATTAGAGAATGGACTTTTAATAGAGAAAATATGATTGCTCAAAAATGACACTTTCACATTTCCATCCAATCGGTTAGGAGTCATTTTTTGGCCATTGATCAAAGAAGCATTGGCCAATTTGGGAAGGCGATATGCCATTGGGAAATCTAAAGTCTCCTCTACAAAATGGCTTATAAATTTAATGAAAACTTTGCCTTAAAAAAGCTACATGTCTTTGATGAATGTAATAAACTCAAATTTGTCGAGGAAAAGCTGCTTATTTTTACAGAAATAATTTAAATAAAAAATTAGAAAAGTCAATTTCTAGGCATATCGCCTTTCCAAATTGGTTGCTTCCTTGTTGAGATATGGCCAAAACTATCCAATTACATTTAAGGAATTGGAAAAATGAATAAAAATATTTGAATATGTTTTTAGGCCGAATTGAACCCAAATTTCGAATCCTATGATGAGGCGGTGAAATGGCGTTTGATGGGCGTAAACCATGTTCGCCATTCGGTGAAGGCAAAAAAGAAGTTGGGCAAAACTCGACTGCTCAGCCTCGACTTGCCCGATCAATTCGATGCACGGGCACAATGGCCGTAAGTGAATTTTTTCCCATAAATCTTCTCAATAATCTCATTGGGATGTTATGTTTTGGCTTTGGATTTAACCAATTCCAAATTAGTTTTGAACCATTAAACCAAAATAGGTTTAAACCGTTTTTATTTTGGCTTTTTTAGGTAAATTTCAATCAATAATTTTACCTAAAAACCTAAAGGCAATCGCTGAGGGAATTAAGCACTGTTTATGAAGAATAAAATAGACAAATTTGCCAAAAATAAAAATATAATAAAATGAGAATTTGCCCCCGGCAGAAATTGCAAATCAATCCAAGCCATCCGTGACCAATCCGCCTGCGGCAGTTGTTGGGCATTTGGTGCTGTGGAGGCAATGTCCGATCGAATTTGCATTGCATCCGGTGGAAAGTTGCAGCCAACCCTGTCCGCCGATGATTTGCTCAGTTGCTGCCATCTTTGTGGATTTGGGTAGGTCAAAAATATTTGGGAGGGGAAAGGAGAGGCAAACCAGTTCAACCTTTAAATGGATACCTGGGCCAATTCTTTTGGCCATATCTCGAGAAGGAAGCAACCAATTTTGGAAGGCGATATCCCAATTGAAAGTCCTAAATGGACTCTTAAAAGTGGCTTTACTAATTTTTTGAAAATTTTAAAATAAGATCAAATATTTGAGTAAAGGAAAAGGAGGTGCCAGTTCCACTTTCAATTCAATACCCGGAGCCATTCTTTTGGCCATATCCCAACAAGGAAACAACCAACAATTTGGGAAGATGATATGCCATTTGAAAGTCCTAAATGTCCTCTAAAAAGTGGCTTTTTTAATATTTTGAAAATTTTAAAAATTTATAGAATAAGCGGCTTTTCCTCTAAGAATTCGGGTTTATTACAATCAAAGAGATGCAACTTTTGGCAAATGTGGAATTCATAAAATTTAAAATTGCGATTTTATAGAGGAAACTTTGGGTTTTCAAAAGGTTTATAACCTTCCAAAATTGGTAATTGCTTCGGTGAGATATAGCCAAAAGAATAGCTAGAGTAATGAAAAATGGCTTAGTCGATCGAAATTTGTTAGGGAATTTCGGCCTCCAATCCAATTATAAAATATAAATTTTTAAGCTGTGATGGCGGTGAACCGTTGGCCGCTTGGAAATTTTGGGTACGAACGGGCATTGTGACCGGATCCAATTACACAATGCAACAAGGCTGTCGGCCATACCCATTCCCGCCATGCGAACATCATTCAAACAAAACACATTATCAACCGTGCAAACATGACCTATACCCGGTCAGCATTGAGGATTTGCCTGTTAAGGGCACAATTATCCCAAAAAGTTGTAAATTGGCCAAATTTTCAGAAAATTTAGTCATAAATCAAAATCGATTTTTGGCTGTAAAAATTTATTGATTTTTGGCCAAATTTATGTTTGATTTTTTTGCCAAATTTGTATTTGATTTTTTGGCCATTCGTGTTTGATTTTTTGGTCATATTTGGGTTTGATTTTTGGCCATATTTGTGTTTGAATTTTGGCCATAAATCCAAAATGATTTTTTGGACATAACTAAAAATTTATGTTTGATTTTGGCCATAAATTTGTGGCCATAAACCAATCATACCCTCTATCATCATAACTCCATATATTTGAAGACGCCAAAATGCGAGCATCAATGCCAGACCAGCTACACGGATCGAGCCTATGCACAGGATAAATTCTATGGTAAATTGAATTGAAGAGAATGAGAGGGGAATACTAGGCGATTATACATTCTTTAGCTTTTTGGCCCATAGCTCAACAAGGCAGTAACCAATTGGGAAGCCGATCTACCTTTTGAAAGCCCAAAGTGTCCTCTACAATTTGGCTTATTTAAATTTTATGAAATCTAAGCTTTTTTTAAAAGTTACATATCTTTAAATAAAATAAACCCGAAATTTTGGAGGAAAAGCCGCCAATTTTACAAAATATTTTAAGTTTTCAATAAATTTAAGAAGCCACTTTTTAGAGGATATTTAGGGCTTTCAAATGGCATATCGCCTTCCAAAATTGGTTGCTTCCTTGTTGAACTATGACCTAAACCTAAAAGAATAGCCTAGGGTATTGAATCGGATGTGTAATGTTTTCATAATTTTCTAGAAAAAATTTTTTGAAATTTTTTGGAAAATTTTTTGAAAGTTTTGAAAATTTTTTGAAATTTTTGAAATTTTTAAAAAAAATTTTTGAAAAATTTTTTGAAATTTTTTTGATAAATTTTTTGAATTTTTTTTGATAAATTTTTTGAAATTTTTTTGATAAATTTTTTGAATTTTTTTTGATAAATTTTTTGAAATTTTTTTGAAAAATTTTTTGATTTTATTTGAAAAATTTTTTGAAATTTTTGAAAAATTTTAAATTTTTTATATCGAATTTTTTACAGGAAAATCAGCCTATGCCATCGAGGAAAGTGTCAAAGCAATTCAAAATGAATTGTACGTGAATGGACCAATGGAGGTGGCATTTGAAGTTTATGAAGATTTTCTCAACTACAAAGGCGGCGTTTACATTGTATGTTTATGAAGAATTTACTGCAAATTTTCTTTTCGTATTTTAGCATACTGGCGGCAAATTGGGCGGCGGCCATGCGGTCAAGCTGATTGGATGGGGCGTCGAAAATGGCATTCCATTTTGGACGGTGGCAAATTCTTGGGTATGAAAAGGGCACATTTTGAAGCCAAAAAATGAGATTCCCTAATTATTGTAATTCTCTATTAGGAGCCCCGGGGCTTGTAAATTTCAGAAACCCTCCAATGGGGAGCTTCCACTAGAACTTGGGCTTCAAAATAGGGAGGGGGCTAATAATTTTCAGTGTAGGAAAATGCATGAAATAAATAAAACTACCAACAAATCATAAAACGTTTTTGAAAAAATTTGAGAGTGACTTCCAATTCCAAGTTCTAATAGAGAATTTACGGTAATAATAATTTGACTTCCCAAGTCCCCGAGGGGCATTCAAAGTGAAAATGAAAATGGCCCTTTCGAAGAAATATAAGCCCCAATTTGTTGCCTTTTATTAATTCATCAAAGTCTGAACCAATTTTAGTGATTTTATTATTAAATTAAAGAGTAGACTTTTGACTACGAAATGATATTAATTTTATTAAAAATGGTTTATAATTATTGGAGTTATGCCCAAAAAACATTTAAAATGATCTTTGTTATGGATTTGCCAAATTAGCAATGGTTTTTTGAGCACAACTTCAACAATTTTGAACCAAATTAAACAAAATGAATATCATTTGATAGCCAAAAGTCTGCTATTTAATTTTTTGTCAAAATCATCAATATTAGTTCAGTTCTTATAGAATTTATTATGAACGGCGATAACTTGGCTCGGCAAACATTTGGGTCGTTCAGCAGATTCCAACCCTTTCACAAAGGGAAAATACGGTAACTTTTGTAAATGACAGTGAAGGGAATTTGCCTAAAGGAAAAATTGATACATTTTCCAATCAGTAGGAAAATACGATATCCTTTCTGATTCTGACTGAAGGGAAATGGCCTAAAGACAAAAATGACAATTTTTCCAATCATTAAATAAATGGAAAATATTAAATGATCGTTTACCCAAATTATTTTGTGTACAACTAGGATCAGGGTTAGGTTCAGGGCAGAATGTGATTAGGGGCTAAAAGGCCAAGGGATTAGGGAATCCCAAAGAATTCCGATTTGGCCAAATTATATGGCCTAAAAATGATTATTTTTCGACACAAAAAATTTAGGTAAATTAATTCTTTTTGGCAAATTAATAGACTTCATTAAATAAATTCCCTTCTCCCTTTAAAGAACACGGATTGGGGCGAGGATGGCTTCTTCCGAATTGTTCGGGGCAAAGATGAATGCGGCATCGAAAGTGGCGCCGTGGCCGGTGTCCCCGATTTGGGTCGTTCGCCAAAGGCAATGGAGGTCGAAGGTGGTGAAGAAGATTTTCAGCCCCGGCATCCACACCGTCATCACCTCCATCGACAGCAACAACACATTTGGGTGGAAGAAGCCGAGGAGGGAGAGGAATGAATTTGATGATGGAAATGGAAATTTATTGGAAAATAATCAATAATCAATCAATAATTGGGATGGATTTATTTTTTTTTATTTGTGACAATTTTAAATACTTGAAAACATTCCATCAATATATATTTAATATTTTTCAACATTTCCAATTAAAAGCCAATTATTTTATTTTTATTGAAATAATTTAACAAAGACTACTAAAATTTTTTCTATTATTGAAAAAATTTTATTTATCAGAATTATTTTATTATTTTTCAAAATTTTTTTCCAATTAAATTAAAATCCAATTCCTTTTTTATTCACTTTATTTTTAGTAGATAGGAATAATAATAATCGAGTCTTGGCCATTGGCTAATATCTCAGCTATTTTCTTAGCTAATAATTCCAAATCATTTGAATAAACTCTTCCTTTTTTTCTATCAAATTGAGTAAATAAAATTTAAATTGGCCAGAAAGTTATAGCTTAAAAATAAATTGTGCCCGATTTTTGGTCTTTCTTGCCGCGATTTTGGTCAAAAACTTTTTGCAATTTCCATCAAATTACCTAAATAATTCTTTCTTTAAAGAATACATCTAAATCGGGCCTATAAAATGTTACAAAATATGCTTACATTTAAACTAATTTTCACTCGAAAAATCGATTTTTTTTTCGAAAAATTCCTTCCATTATTTAAAGATGAACATAAATAATTGAACAAAAAACACTTTTGGAAGGAACACTTTCACTAAAATTAATGAATTCTAATAAAATATCATCTCAAAAGTCAGAAGAAGAAAATGTTTTCTTTTGGATGATGCCAAATTAAATGTGGAATATCCTCCATTTTGGCACATAAGTGTGCTGCTTGAACCCAGCGGGTTATTTAACTTTATGAACAAATTCCAAGTGTATTTTGGGATCTTTAGGAAAAGAGAAGAAGCCGCCCTCCAACTCTAATAATCCATCTCCACCTTCACAAAATTGAACGCCACGAAAGTTTGGTGGACGGCAAATCCGCTGGGGCGCCTCCGTCAAGTTATAATTTGCGAGGTGTACAAAAGTTGATGAGAGTGGATCGCGCGCCGATTGGGGATATCTCTGACAAAAATGGATGAATGTGTGTGTGAATTTGGGTGGATTTTTGGGTGGATTTAGTTGTGGGGTTCCAAACAATTTGCACCCAATAATAAGTCGAATATATTGGGGCACTTCAAGTTTGGTGGATGGAAGTAGTGGGATTATAATTAGCCACACCCAACTTGGGGTGGATGAATGCTGGGCAAGGACCAAGGATACCTTAAACTTATTTGACACCCAAAAAACCCCCCACAAAAATGGGGTACAAAGAAGGAAGTGTCGATGTGTGTTCAGTCGATGCCTTCCATTTTGAAGCTCATATCTCAACAAGGAAGCAACCAATTTTGAAAGGCATGAAACAATTTGAAAGCCCGAAATGTCCTCTAAAAAGTGGCTTTTATAGATTTTTTGATAATATTAAAATAATTTAAATAATTTGTAAAAAAGTGACTTTCCCTGTAAAGTCTGGTTTATTAGATTCAAAGATATGAAAGATATTTAATTCATTTTAAAAAGGTGAATTATATAAAAAATTTTTAGCCACTTTTAGATGACATTTAGAGTTTTCAAATGGCATATCGCTTTTCCAGATTGGCTTTAGCCTCGCTGAGCTATAGGCCAAAAGAATGACCAGATACTTTTATGGCGGTATCATCCTTAATCTTAGTTTATTAAAATATTATTTATTTTTGTAGCATTTTTTGATCATTTCTTGTAAAGAACAAATGCTTAAAATGCCTTCAAAATATATTAAATCCTCTAGCTATTTCTTTCTTTAATTTGTCTGGACCAAATATGATTAACGGCCATTCGTCTCATTCATCGGCTTCCATTGTTTGAATGAAGCAAATAATTGAGGCCACTAACCAATTGGACTCATAAATTAAACCCATCAACATCCTTCCTCCTCAATCGGCTCTACTAAACCATTCATTACCCCATTTTCCATCCATCCCCAAAAGAGGATTCCCATTTTCAACTCGTCCATCTTCTCCACTTCATTTTTGGTCTGGCTCTTCTCTTCCCCTCAATTTGGGGCGAAGAATTCATTCAAAGACTTCGTCGGTGTCGGCGGCCCACATTGTTCATCCTGCACTCCTTTTGTGTGAATTGTCCAACCAACCTACTGAAAAGCTTCGTCATTTTCACGTCAATTTCTTCATCAATTTTTGCCCTCCTTCCCTTCATTCATCCATTTTACACTTTCCACCTCATCCGCCTCACCAATTACCGACGAATCCATCGCCACTGCCCATCGAATTCCCTCCTTAGTGCCACCTTTGTTGTCGCCGCCATCAAATTCTATTAAAATTTCCCGACTTCCTTCCCTGCTTCCTCCGTATCGTCGCCGTCGACAGTCCATTTCAATTACGCAAAGGTAAATTCTATAAATTTTCACTTTTGGTTTATAAAAAAAGCATTTGGGCCGGAAAAAATTAAGAAATCATTCATTTTTAAACTTAAAGTTAGTTTCTAGGCCCATTCTTTTGGCCATAGCTCAACAAGGAAGCAACCAATTTTGGAAGGCGATATGCCATTTGAAAGCCCTAAATGTCCTTTAAAAAGTGGCTTTACTAATTTTTTTGAAAACTTAAAACAATTTGTAAAATAAGCTACTTTTCCTCTAAGAATGAGGGTTTATTAGATTCAAATGCATTTAAGTTTCAAAGACATATAACTTTTTTAAAG
Source organism: Pratylenchus scribneri (assembly GCA_030063045.1). Lineage (NCBI taxonomy): Eukaryota > Metazoa > Nematoda > Chromadorea > Rhabditida > Pratylenchidae > Pratylenchus > Pratylenchus scribneri. Next base: position 1,246,248 of record JAQSEB010000114.1, on the reverse strand, counting down.
TTTGGATTTTATAAAATTATAAATAGGCCAAATTATATAAGACACTTTTGGCTTTAAAATGGTATAATGCTTTAAAATAGGTTACTTTATTGCTGATGAGATATAGGCAAAAGAATAGCCCATTTCAGTTCATTGATGAGTCGGATTTATTACATTCAAAGACATGTAACTTTTTTTAAGAATTTAATTTAATAAAATAGCAATTTTGTAGAGGGTACTTTGAGCTTTCTAATTCTAATGGTATATCGGCCTTTCCAAATTGCTTTTGCCATGCTGAGATATAGCCAAAAAAAATAGCCAGGTTCACTCAATTTTGCTATAATCATATGGTCTTGGCTCTAGGCTGTCCAACCTTTATTAATCTATTTTTTTTTTTATTTTTCTTTTAAATTCAAAATAAAAAACACCATCCCCTTCAATTCCTTCATATTCGCACAGGTCCCCCGGGAGTAGTCGAGCCCATCATCAGCATTCGTCCACCCCAAATTTATTCCATCCTCTGCCATCCGCCGTCCTTTCCCGTCAACAACTTCAACCAAATCCAGCGAGTCGACGACCCCATCATCATCAACGTTTACGACGTCTGAATCCCGCGGAATTTACCACTAACGCATCAGCAAATTCTTCGCCCCTTCCGTCATTTTTTCGTTCAAATTCCCAGCAGCAACCATCAACCAATCGACGACCATTTCCTTCATTTTCGCAAGTAATTTTTTGGCGATTGATTATGATTAAAATTTTAAAAAGCTCACAGGATTTGAAAAACCTAAAAAAATTTTTCGATTAAGGATTGACCATGTCTAAAATTCAGTTTAGCCTAATTAGGGTTCGAAAAAAAACCAAGAAACGTCGAAGAATTTTTTTTAATGGACCAAATAAGAATTAAAGAAATTAATTAATTTTTATTTAATTCTCTTTTTATTACATTTATTTTCTAATACATTAGAAAAGTAAGACTTAATTCTAAGAAAATTTGGGGAAAAACTTAGAAAAGATTGGCAGGATTAGTCTTTAAAGTACCAAATTCTTTGGCTCAAAAACCCAGTTAAATTCTTTTCATTTAATTCCTTTTCCAAATTTTAAACAAATTTTTAAAATTTTCGAGCCAAATTAGTAAAGAGGCATTTTAGTTATTATTGTAAGTGAATTAGAAATTATTTCATTTTTGAAGCATATTTTATCGGAAAATACTGAAAGTTTTCATTTTAAAAAAATAATCGTTTTTGAGGCAATTTAACTTGGACAAACACAAAATAAGCTTACTTAAGATTCCTGTACTCCATGAACTAAGTCCTAATATAAACCTAATCCTAATTCACCAATAGTTTATTATGGGCAAATTATCTGGCCACAAAAAAGAATATTTTTAGACAAATTATAAACATTTCATATTTTGGAATCCATTATAGAAAAAAGAGGCTTATTAGTAATTGTTATAAAGAGAGTAAATAAATTGTATCATTTCCTACAGCCGAATCATCCACAACATCAACGGCAACAGTTCGGTGGTCGTCGCCTAAATCTTCGCCAAAATCGGCGCCATCTTCGACGCCATTCCCAACTTTTTTCTAACATCCCCACTGAACAACAAATCAAAAAACATGGCCAACATGTTGCCGCCTACATTTTCCATCTTATCGCCAATTTTGTTGCCTCAAATTTGCATCGTTGCTTTCGGCCAATTGCCACCCATTTTCGTGCTCGCCATTTTCCATTATTTCCGAACATTTTTCGAGTGTCAATGAAGAAATTGGCCGCTTTGCTTCTTCTCATTGTCCTTTTGGCCGGCTTTTTGCTTCATTTGGCCGGTCAGTCAGTTCACCTTTTAATAAAAGTCTTATTTCAATTTGGCCAAAAAAAACATTGAATATATTGAATAAAAGTATTGAAACGTCGAAAAGAGTACTTTTAATACCAAAATAATTATATTGGTTTACGGAGCGTTTGACCAACATTCCCAAATCAAATATACCCAAAATTGGATAGAGCTGGTTAAGAAAGAAGCATTGAATGGTATATAATTTGTCATGGTTTGAGTTTGGTTAATAATTAAAGGGTATTAAACGGTTTAAACCAATTTTGGTTTGGTCAACAATTAAAGGGTATTAAACGGTTTAAACCAATTTTGGTTTGGTCAACAATTAAAGGGTATTAAACGGTTTAAACCAATTTTGGTTTGGTCAACAATTAAAGGGTATTAAACGGTTTAAACCAATTTTGGTTTGGTCTACAATTAAAGGGTATTAAACGGTTTAAACCAATTTTGGTTTGGTCAACAATTAAAGGGTATTAAACGGTTTAAACCAATTTAGGTTTGGTCAACAATTAAAGGGTATTAAACGGTTTAAACCAATTTTGGTTTGGTCAACAATTAAAGGGTATTAAACGGTTTAAACCAATTTTGGTTTGGTCAACAATTAAAGGGTATTAAACGGTTTAAACCAATTTAGGTTTGGTCAACAATTAAAGGGTATTAAACGGTTTAAACCAATTTAGGTTTGGTCAACAATTAAAGGGTATTAAACGGTTTATAGGTTTAATGGTTCAAAACTAAGTTAGAATTGGTTAAACCCAAACAAAACCCTCAATGTCATTTTAGAATTGCTGGACGTCTATTGTGACACGGACTCGGATTGTCGCCCGCCCACAGTTTGTCGGCTTGTTTGCCGTCGAAATTGCAAATCCGTTTGTGTTCTTGTTGTCCCCGAGGAACTAAACGGAGGAGAGGAAAGTGGCAAAGGAGCCCCATTGTTAGAATTGCCAAATTCCAGTTTGAATCAGCCTTCCGAAATTGTTGGGCGAAACGAAGGCAACGGTTTAGAGGAATTTTTGGTGCAGAAACCCGATTTGGGCGTATTGAGCCCAATTGAGTCGACGGCAATCAAAATGACTGAATCGACGACGAAAACGGCGGATTCAACCAAAATTGATGGAAAAACGACCGCAAATACGACTGACAAATTCATGGCGAATTTGACAGCCACTACAATAGAAAATAAGCAACAGCAGCAGCAAAGGAAATTGTAAGGGAAAACAGTAGGGAATTTGTCAACATTTTGAGAAATATTCTATTATTGGTCTAACTTAACTCGAACGCTTATAATTTATCAAAGACTCAACCAATTTTGAAAATTTTGATAGCAAATTAAAGAGCAGACTTTTGGCTATCTAAAAATATTAATTTGATTTAAAAATTTTTAGGAATTGATTAAGTTATGTACAAAAAACCATTCAAAATTACCTTTACTATGGATTAGCACATTTTCTTCTTTTTTTTGTGCACAACTTCATCAATTTTGAACCAATTTAAATAAAATGAATATTATCGAATAGCCAAAAGTCTATTCTTTAATTTGAGACAAACAAAATTAGTTCACTCCTTATTGAGTTAATAGCGTTCGCGGCTATTGATTCGCTCTCAGGTTGGACCACTTCATAATTATTATTTTTTATCAGGCATCGAAGACCAACATCAATTGCCAACAAATCGAGCTCTGCATCAGAAGGATCAACAGCAGAGTTGGAAAAATCCTCCGATGAAGAAAAACAACCATTTGAGACGAATGTAAACATTCAAAAACAAATTTTGGTACTTATTTGGTTTATGTCCTCTTTTCTTGAGAAAGGTAAAAGTGAAGGGTCCTCCCCCTTTAGGGTGTTAGAATTAAGGTTAGGTTTAGGGGATACGTGAGATGACTTTTACCTCATCATATCCGTAACCTATCCCTGAATTTAACCCCATACCTAATGACCAATAGGGCGGACCCATCACTTTGCAAAAAAGGGGACTTAAACCAAATATAAGTACCCAAATCTTAATAAGTTCGTGCATTCCTTCCAGGCAAATCCGTTTGCGTCAGCTGCAGCCGCTGCCGCCGCTGCGCCATTCCGTTCCCCATTGAATGGGCCATTGCCTCCGCCAGAGAAGAAATCAACGGCACCCAAACAATCATTGTTGCCTTCACCCAGTCCAGTAACACCGTTGACAATTAGTGAGGCCGAATTGGAAGCAGAGCTACGGCAACAACAATTGAGGGAGGAAAACAATGGAGGAGGAAAAGGATTTGGGAGGATAGGTGCTGGGGATGATGGCCCAATTGGCTTTGTGACGGCACCCGGGACCAGTGCCGAAATTGGGGATGTGAAGGTAATTCGAACCCGAAGGAAGGGAAGTGATATTTCCATTTCCATTGGAACTTCTTGAAAACGGGAAATTTCAATATCTGGGGCCATTCTTTTGCCCATATCTCAACAAGAAAGCAACAAATTTAGAAAGGCAATATGCCATTTGAAAGCCATAAATATCCTTTAAAAAGTGGCTTTTCAAATTTTTGAAAATTTAAAACAATTTGTTAAATAAGCGGCTTTTCCTCTGAGAATTCGGATTTATTATATTCAAAGACATGTAACTTTTTTGTAACAAGATTTTCATAAAATTTAAAGAAGCCAAATTATAGATGACACTTTTGGTTTTCAAATGATATATCATCTTCCAAAATTGGTTATTTCCTCATTGAGCTATGGCCAAAAGAATGTCCAAGATTCTGAAATGGCAGAACTGAAATGTCCCTGGGGGAATATCCAATCCAAATTCACCTCTTTTTCCTTTAAATTGAAGGCCACCACGCCGGATCCATTCGATCCATCCTCCTCAGCCAATTCCCGAGAATCCATATTCGCAACGGCACCATCAGCACGACAACGTGCAAATGGAGGCCGAGGCCAAATCAAACAACAATTGATGCTGAGCACCTCAATGGAATTGGTCACCGACGATTCCCTGTTTCGTCGTCGCACAACGCCTCTAGGCGGAATCAGCATTACAAGCAGCACCGTTTCACCGCCTTCATTCAGTCCACAACCACCTGGTAAAATTGAGATTTATGGAAATTTTAGAGAATGGTTCATAATTAGGATTTTAAGAGTACCAGCAGAAAGCAGATTATTCAGTTTATTATCATAGAGAATTGTAGGAAGAATAATATTAGGATTTCCAACGCATATTTCTATTTCTTCAAAGATATTGATTTCAAAATTAATTTTAATTCGGATTTTTTATTTATAAACTTATTCTTATTTGTTGATCTGATTTATAAGGGAGTTTTGGTTTTTATTTCTGATTTGTAATTTCGAATTGTATTGCGATTGTAATTGTAATTGCGATTTGTAATTGTAATTGCGATTTGTAATTGTAATTGCGATTTGTAATTGTAATTGCGATTTGTAATTGTAATTGCGATTTGTAATTGTAATTGCGATTTGTAATTGTAATTGCGATTTGTAATTGTAATTGCGATTTGTAATTGTAATTGCGATTTGTAATTGTAATTGCGATTTGTAATTGTAATTGCGATTTGTAATTGTAATTGCGATTTGTAATTGTAATTGCGATTTGTAATTGTAATTGCGATTTGTAATTGTAATTGCGATTTGTAATTGTAATTGCGATTTGTAATTGTAATTGCGATTTGTAATTGTAATTGCGATTTGTAATTGTAACTGCGATTTGTAATTGTAATTGCGATTTGTAATTGTAATTGCGATTTGTAATTGTAACTGCGATTTGTAATTGTAATTGCGATTTGTAATTGTAATTGCGATTTGTAATTGTAATTGCGATTTGTAATTGTAATTGCGATTTGTAATTGTAATTGCGATTTGTAATTGTAACTGCGATTTGTAATTGTAATTGCGATTTGTAATTGTAATTGCGATTTGTAATTGTAATTGCGATTTGTAATTGTAATTTCGATTTGTAATTTTAATTGTGAATTATGATTATGGTTTGTAATTCTGCTGATTTCTAACAAAGTAATTTTTTAAAATTTATATTAAATAATTCAGATTTTTCTGTGAAAAATTAATAATTCTGGAATCAGAAAATTCTAAAAACTTAAATGAATTTATTACCTTTCTCCTAATTATTTAATTTTTAAGGCCTGATGCCATCGCACACAAATCCATTCCGATCCACCACGACTCCTTCCATCCCTTCAACAACCACAAAATTTCCCTCCACGACCCCTTCTAATTCCTTGCTTTTGGGGCGGCATCCGCCAAATGGAGCTGCGGCCACAGAGCGCAGCAAGGAGGCAAATCCGTACAGCGGTCTGTTTTCATAGAGGGAAATGAATGGGTATTTTGTCCTTTTCCCAAAAATAGCTTTATTGGGTATCTTTTTAGGGAATTTTAGACCATTCTTAAACCATTTCTAAGTACCTCATTTAATGCATTTTGTTTAAAACCGGTTTTAGGGAATTAAAGTAAGACCACTATTAGCCATTTCCAACGACAGATATTTTATTTTTTGATCTCCAAAAATATTTAAAGGCGAAGAATTTGAGCGTCAGAAGGCTGGCCTAGGCAAACAGCAGCCATCATCTCAATCTCAAACTTCTTCCCCTCAACAATTCTACAAAAGTACCGAGCGATTGGCTCCTTGGTTTGTGTGCCAAAATTTGTAAATGTATAAATTCCTCTCCCAAAAAGGTTCCCAAAAACGCCACTGGTTCGTCCGCCGCCTCCGTCCGCCACCACACTTTCCCCTTTTTTGGCCGCATTGCGCCGAACAACGCAGCGTGTTCCCGTCCATCGCCCTCAGCCATTCAATTGGCATTCAAGGAGCAGCACTTTGGCGGCTGGAGGCCCGACTACACAGAGGACAACGCTGAGAAGTTGTTTTTTTAACCATTTAAAATTTCAAGTTTGTAAGCAAAAATATTAGATATTTTTTAATTCACCCTTATTAATCATGAATTTAAATATTAATGTACGCCCATTCCCATTCACTCCATTACAAATATTTACATTCTAATTTGTCTGCTCATATTTCCAATTAGGACCACTTTCCCTAAAGTATTAATCAAATTTTCCATATCTTCCTCACTCAATTAAATAGCAATATGATACTGTAATTTTGAT